>CM060961.1:70960485-72320485 GCA_030765045.1 Tenodera sinensis | reverse complement strand
GTGCATGTTTGTACTTTGCTTTGTGCAGAGATGTGGATTTTCTCTGTTTTCTTTCTCTCTGCTAAGAAAATAGAAAGCTGAATTGCTGCCTGACTTCTAAAATGGAACGACTTTGGACGTGGTGTGTTACAGTTGGAGCTCCGCCCAACCTGGAGCAGGAAACTTGCTTTCATCACTCACAAAATTGCTTCTATTTATCAACCTGTCCTTAAGTTCTCCTGTTACGCTCGCCGAATTACTCCAGTAGCTCAGATATATGTCACTAATTACATGCTACATTCGTCTAAAAGCACATAATCAGATCACCTGCATGATCAGAGTGATTCCTAAGTAACTAAGAGAGGTTTCTCACATAATTAGTGAGTTTGGGCTCAGTAGCACCAAATTATCCTGTTTTATTTTGGTCTTTGTTTTGTTTTGTTCGTTCGTTTTCTTTTCTTTCTCCTCTCCCCTCTCTGAAGACTATTCTTTTTCTATTTTCTCTTCACCAGTGAGGATTAAGTACAAAGAAGATTTTCAAATATATACAAACATGCCACAGGGTGTCTCATTCAGTCTCTGCTTCACATTTTTGCTTGTATGAGTTAAATTATCATTATTTAATGAAATCCGTTGTGCCCACCCACAGATTTTCTCTACTCACTCGCGAACAAACTATTCTTAACAATGCTTATTGTTCTGAATCTATGTACGGTCCCTTAATTCCATTGGTATGTTCCTTGAATGTTCTTTTGTGGCGTAATAATTTACTATGTAGCTGGTGATTTGCTTCTTCCTTTTACCTTGTTTCTAAGGCTCTTTACCTTTTTGCTGCTTGTTGTTCCCGATTCTAACTTGGCCGATAGTTGCATGAAAAATCTTATATCTAGGCGTTGGCGATGGAAACGCTATTATCATTTTGGTTATTCACTCACTCAATCATTCATTGATTCATTTATTTATTCATGTATTTGTTCATATATTTATTCATGCATTTACTTATTTATTTATTCACCTGTGCTTCAACAGAGCAAAGCTCCAATTACAGTAGCTACATGTAATTTATTTATACAAGCTTGACTAAATGCAAAACAAGAATACAAGAAGGAACACAAAGAAACTAAAAATAAACTATATATTAAGCTATTATTGAAGACAAGACATTGCAAGTTGTATAGTAATCAAACGAATAAGTGATATAACAGAGTAAACAATAATTAAAGAAATTTTAATCTAATGGAAAGAGAATCGATGAAGTATTAATAAACTAAGGGTAAAAATGAAACATATATTAACCTACTATATAAGACTAGAATTGCAAATGCTATACTGATTCTCAGATAACAATAACAGATACAGCTGAAAATCACATGCAAATAGTTCCCACATTTAATTGTTTTTAAACTGCTTGTAAGCTAGGCTAAAATCCAGGTGTATTTTAGTTCACAGTTTATTTTATTTCGCACACAACCTAAGAACGGGAGAATTTTTATAGTATAACCAGAGCGTTTAGAAGGAGAAGTGTGATCACTGCTGTAGTTCATGTGTTCCGCCACACAGATGGCAGTGCAACTGCTAGTGCGGTACAATGCTAATACAAACACTAGGGTTTAGCAGGAGATTCAGCTGGAAAAGTAGCAAAGGAGAAGAATAGTGTCGTTTAACAATAACTAATTCACGCATGCACATTCTGACAGCCATTCACAGAAATTCAAGACAATAATGTTACCACTAGAATGCAAAATGGCATTAAAGGAATGAAGTAAAATATAATTTCCTGTGAATGAAGAGTTAACTTTTTTCGGGGATTAAATCCCCCAAATCTACAAACCCATCCACTTTCAAAGAATTAGAATCAAATCGAACTTCTTTTATCTTTACTTCGTTAAAAATTAAAATTCCATATCGTTCGTTTTCATTCTTATCCTTTAAAAATTCAGATATTGCATTTCCAGACATTTTTGATCTTTGATTAACTTTCTTAAATGTGATTTTGATGGAAGTAGAAGATTGTGATTTAAACAATGTATGTATCCTTCGGGTGACTTGATTTTTAATAGCAGGCTATCTAAAGGAAATTCTTCATAATATTTCATGCCTTTCTTTTTAGTTGCCTTTGATATTTTCAAAATTGCATCAACAATTTTTTCTTTCTACTTAGGTATTTTGTTCCATCACATTCATCGATATTGCTACTACTTCCATTTACTTTACTTTCCTTTCAAGTACTTGAATCTTGGCATTGGATACTTTCATTTGGTATTTTAGTCTAATTATATTACGGTGTTGTTGATTTGACCTTTTCTTAAGTAGGCCTACTTTATTACTAAAATGTCTATTGGTAGCCCCTGCGAGGGGAAAACTAATAGTCGTATTTTGAAAGCCTTCTGCATGATTCCCATTGTCTTCTAAATTGGTATCTCTTTCAACCCTTTTTGATGGTCTCTGTGAAGCAAGTTTACGGGAATGTATTGGGTGTGATAAGTATTTAGGAAGATTAGGAAAAAGTAATCTCTACATTTTCTCCATTAACTAGAAACTTGTCTACCTTTATTAAAAGTTCTGAAAAATGTGAATCACACACGTAAATATTAGATGAAAGGCACTTGTCCTTTCTTGGTATGGTCCTCTCCCATTTAGAAAACAGTAGGTTATATTTTGGAGGTGTAAAGAAATGTTTACGTTTAGATTTGTTATATCCAGATCTACAACCAGGCACTAAACACATAGGCATGTCGATTATTTCTATAAATTCACAGTTTCATAAAAATTAACAACAATTCATCGCACTGTAACAAACACAGCATCCATACACAACACTACTCCAATGCAATATCCAGCGAAACGCGCTGTAAATAGCCACACTAACGACTTTGCTGCCACCTGACGGAGGCGCCAGGTAGCTCTTGTATAATCATATGGAAGAGCAGTGGAGTGATCACACTTTTTCTTTCTACTCGCTCTGGTATAACGTTGTCGGAGTCCTAAATTGAAACAGCTGACGATTTTTAAAATTATGCACAATGACGAGACCTTAATCTTTATATATTATTGACAATGACTTAGAGTGCTCTGGAATTAAGATTCACTGGATATATTAACATACACTAAGATACACTATACTCTTATCGCAGTTTTTCGAAGTTTTGTCCGTAACGTGAAAGTGTCGTCTCACAAAGCCTCTATATTTTACGTTTCCTAAGGGTTTAAAAAGGAAGACTGTCTTAGTTCTACCCGATTCCAGTTAATGCACTCAAACGTTTGTAGAAACGCTTTAATTACATATTTCCTTACAGGTACAATGGGAATAGGAGAATAATAGACATCCTACTAGTCACTTCTTTTAAGAGCTACTTGCTGTTTGAAAGCCTTAAAGTTCCACAATTGTTACGTGCTCTGTACTTTGTATTGTATTTTAGAAAAGTATAAGCAAAATTTAAACCCAAAATAAGGAATATCTCGAAAATCTTTTCCCCACAAAAGAAAAAAAAAAAAAAAAAAAAAAAAATTGACCTTGTATATTGTCTATCTCTTATAGTTTACTAGCTATGCAAAACTCACGACAATAAAGAGGAGTTTTGAGGCCATTCTCAAAAAATTCAAGATATAATTTTAAGTTGTTCTAAGATACCTTAAACACGTGTTATTTTAATAAAAATCGTTAAGAGACGCAGTTCTGAAAACCTGAACATTTTCTAAGCTTTTCCATGTAAAGGATAACTAAAGGTGGGGAATTTTCTTCAAAATCTTGGTATCCCATGCTTAAAACACGCTGAAGACCTTTCGTTTTGCGTATTGCTATTCACTGACAAATACTGACACTGCACGCGCATGCGCACGCACACGCGCGCGCACAAACACACACACGCACCAACACACACTGACACATACACCAACACACCACACACACACACACACACCGTCACCGCCACCACCACCACCGCCGCCACCACCACCGCCACCGCCACCACCACCGTCACCGCCACCGCCACCGCCACCACCACCACCTCCACCACCGCCGCCACCACCACCGCCATCACCACCACCGCCACCGGCACCACCGCCACCACCACCGCCGCCACCACAACCGCTGCCACCACCACCGCCGCCACCACCACCGCCGCCACCACCACCATCACTGCCACCGCCGCCACCGCCGCCACCGCCGTCACCGCCGCCACCGCCGCCACCGCCGCCGCCACCACCACCACCACAGCCACCGCCACCACCAGCGCTACCGACGCCACCACCCCCGCCACCACCGCCACCGCAACCACCGCCACCACATTCCACTTAAAAATTGGATGTCGAGATTTCACCGGAAATATATATTGAGGCCCCTTGAATTTAAAAAAAAAAAAAAAAAACCAGTTTTAGAAAATGGTCCGCGTGTGTGTGTGTGTGTGTCAGACTATGAACACCTTAACACAAAGTTAAGAAAATTCTGTTAAAAACCAAAGTTGATATGTTTAATACCTTTTAAGGATGTGACACGAAGATTTTGAAGACAATTCCCTCATCCTAAACTGCCCTATACCTACATGGAAAAGTTTTCAAAAAAATTGATTTCCTCGAAACTGGTTCTAACGATTTTGATTAAAATGCCAATTGTTTAAAATGTTTTTATGGCAATTGAAGCGTATATTTTGAATTTTTTGGATATAGCCTATGCAGTCCTGTTTACTTTTGATAACATTGGCATAACTGATAAATCTAAGCGGTAGACCAAATGTTACTATGCAGAAATGTAGATCTTCCTGAAATACACAATTTATGTCAAAATACATTTTTGTATATGTATTCATTGTTATTTGTGTGACTTTTGGAAAACAAATATTCCTCAAATGGAGATGGTGGTTTATTTGTTTTATCTTAGCCGTGTAAAGAGATCGGAATCTCAAGGCTTTAAAAAATTTGACTATCGCTCAAAGCCTACTGCATTCCCATGTTCCCCTTGCACGTACAAGAAAATAAACAATAGGATAATTTCTGCAAATGTTCATCTCCACCAACACGAAGAAGATAAATGAATAAAGAGCTTATAAGAATGTTTAGTACAGGAGTAGAGAGAGTCATGAGAGTGCAACACATCAGATCTTTTTGGTATATTATAATTTATAACATAACGAGTGAACTGGCGCCGCGGTAACCTGCGTGACTCGCATTCGGATGATCCCGGGTTCAACCCTCCGAAATCGACCAACCTGACCGAATATCCTTTTTTTACGGTTCTTTCCGATTACTAGGGAATACTGAATAGAATAATTTGATCCCTAAAGTTATCTATTATTCATGTCATCACTATGTTTCCTACTCACGGCCAGACCAAACATTGGACTCGTCACCCATTCTGGTTCCACTACGATCCAAAGTTTGCTTGCTCTTCGACAGGTTATTGGCCTAAGGAATAGACTTGTAAGTCTAAGTTCTTGAGAGTATAAGTTCTAGAAAGAAGGAGATTTGTAATGATGCTCGAATACAAAAGTGGAACTATGTCGCATATTATTGAGTTCATAAGAAAATCCACATGTTGTAATATTTAATAACAAGAAATTTTCTGTTATATAGTATTTCGTTAGCCTGCACATTTAACAAGTTTGCAATCTTTCGCTGTCGTGGTTTGTGCAGATAAACTTACCGTAGAAATATTGTGACGCCGGGGGCGTCACAAAACAAAGAACGGTCGGTCTAAGCTACTTCATACCACATAACAGGCCAGCGAACAAAGGTGCTCAAGGTTAGGCTGCTTCGCGCGACTGTTTGTCTATGCGTGACTAACAACAATCAGCGCGGCGCCTAACATAGGATTGCTGAAGACTTCGTGAGGCATTTGGTGACCGGCGTGTTTGTAGAAGTTCCAGAAAGGACCGCGAGATGTCTCCGACGCTATATAGGATGGAAGGCAAGTCATAACATTCCTTCTAGTATGTGCTTCCTAGAAACATTACAAACAAAAATGTCGAATGGCATTTTGTTCTTTGGTCAGCCGATTGCAAAAAAATAAGCGGTTTTTGATCCAAATTGGATGCGTAATTCCACAAGAATGCACGAACCTCACAATTTGTTACTTGTAAGATGCGTAGAGTAACTTATTTCCGACATAGCTTCGGTAGTAATCATCTGTATCACACAGGGTTTCGAAATAATTAATCACTTAAAAGACGTGAATGAATACTCCGAGCTGCTCTTTCAGACATTCAGTAAGTCGACAACGTTGCGTTGAGGTTGGTCAGTGAATTGACCTGGTTTCTGAATGTAAACAGATCGGGCGCTTTCGCTTTCGTGTAATGTTTTGGGAGCTAACGCTTGTGATTGACCTACACTCGCACAGTAAACACGGATAAACAAAGCAAGGTAGGTATTTATGTTCTCAAGGCGCTCCGTTATAATATTTGCTTATGTATTAAGCTAGGGAAAGTGACACCAACACAATCTGCAGTGTTGCCAGCTTGTGTTCAACAAAACTAAAATATCTCCGTAGGAAATGGTCAGAGACAAAAGGGTAAGATACAAAATGTATTCCAAATACCGAGATCTATCACTGGTTTAAATTAGTGTCAACACATCCCTTCCATCCGGTATAAGAAGAGAAGGCGGCGAATTAGATAAGTTAGTTACAGACACGAGTCGGTCTGTGTGTCAGTGAATGCCAGACAGCTGTGTGTGGTACTCTTGCCTTAAAAGATACGTCGCATCGAAGTGAAGAGGTTTTAATGAATGTCGAGTGATTGCATCGACGAAGTTAGTGTCGGAGAGACAGAAAAAGTGAAAAGAGACAGCGAAAGCTTAAGAGGAGAGAACAGCTGTGAGTTTTAGGATGTGTTAAGTCGGTAAAAGAGAACTGCGTATTTCCGCAAAAAGTTTAGAAGAAAAATAAAGGGATGTGAAAGAAACTGGACTTTTTGTCGTTTAGTGGCAATATACTTATAGTTCTAATCGGAAAGCAAGCAAAAGAAACAGGTACGAGGTTGTAAATTATTAAACATAGTACTTTGGTTCAAAAACCGAACCGGTTTTTGTTATTAAATAAAACGTTTTATTAAGTCAAATTTGGCAAGGTAAAATTCATATTTTTTTTATTGTTTAGATGGGTAAAAGGTCTGTGAAATATAAATCGGGTGGGTACCGACTGCGCGCAAAAGGGTCACATTTTCCTAACTGCGCGCGTGCGGATATACCACACGTCAAATGCTTGCGAGTCTTTCTCGTGTAAGTAACAGAAGTGTGGCACCACTGTAAATTTAGTCATTTGTTTCGAGAATAGTTGCGGCTATAGGTTATAGGGTTGATAACCTTAACGACTGTTGAATGTTTTGAGTGTATAAGACGGCATGCTGTTTATAAAATTATGTACCTACTCATCGTGGCTTCTATAGATCAATGGATTCAGCGCTTCTCTGCCAGTTATGAAAAGTCAAAGGGCACAAAGTTTGATTGTTGCAGATAGATATCAACTTCGCAGAGAAAGAGACACACAGCGAGGAGAACCGCGGAGATGCACTGTTAAAACATGTAAGTCTCGTATTTATTTAAATGACTCTACTACTCACATTCTCACATTTTATTCAGTAATGAAATAAATCATAACCATGAAACCGTCTCTAATAGCGTAAAGCGCAAAGGTGTTACTGGATTGTCTGAAAGAACATTGAAGTGGATCCGCAAAGAAGCTACCAGCGAAAGAATTGACATGAATGGCTAATAGGCCAGCGTTCATAGGGAGTCCTAAGTCCCTAAAAATATTGAGAAGGAAAGTGCAGGAACGACCGCCGCGCGCAGTTGAGCTATCCCAAAAATGACCACCGCGCGCAATTGGACACTTTAAAACAGGTAGAAGTTTGACTTGCGCGCAGTCGGGGCCCTCCGTAGTATATCATGCCCAAATATATAACTTAATATTCGTGAATAAAAAATCAATATTAACTAAGGACATTAAAGAAGCAAGGCAGAATTAATTTTGAAGTAATCAAATATGGGGTAAGCGGCTTAAGTTCTGGCCATGGGCATCTTCATGCGAATTCTGACCTTAAAATGTTATTCTAATCAGCGATTGTAAAAAACTGTTCGTCGTGTTGTTAAAATATTGGAAATTCCGCAATCTATGAATGCTTACTTAGCTTTTATCAAAAAATACTGCTACAAGTTAGTGTTGGATGTGTTAGAAGAGAACAAATCCATGCCAAATTATATATGAAGCTTCCAAAAACGGCATATTTACAGAAACTCGTAAACAGAAACTTACTGCAGTCACTTATAAAAGTATTGCTTCTCCACGGTCTTTATTTCTCCTCCAATAACTTTCTTTGAGGTCTCCATAGTGGGATCTATGTCTGTACATATATAAGCCGTTTCCAATATCGTTTTAAAGAGCATCAGTTACCTCGGAGAAAAAGCCTTTGGACAGAGCGGCTTAAGTGAGAAATAAAATACTGCCATAAGCTTCTGAGAGAAATCGATCGAGTAAAGAAGTAAGGAGGAGTGTAGACAAGATGTACTTTTATCTACTGAAAGAAAATATTAGGTAATTAAATGCAAGTCGTGGTTGACGCCCAACACTTCACAAATTGGTTGTCAGATAAAGGAAAACCAGAGAGACAGTGCGGATTTATTTGGTTGCTCCTTCCATCACAATTTTCCAACTTACTAAAATATAAAATGAAGAATATAAACATTTGACAACGCGAGCAATATTACTAGGTTGTTAAACTATGTTTAAAAGGTAGGATTAAAAATTTAAAATTATACACATGTTGATTTTCTACGACGCTTTATTTTCCGTCAGATTTTCAGATTCAGATTTTGTTTATTTCAATTTTGTCTGGTGCTGGTACTACCTGCTGTTATTTAAGTACATGACATCTGTTAATTTTAAGAATGTGACTTTCTCCCACTTCGTTGGCTCTTCACACTAGATTTATAGTTTATCTTGCGACATGTAAATATACTTCGTTTTTCAACACTCGAATGCGATACCAATATCCAAATTTGAGTTAACATCACTGATATCCAACCAATATTATCATGAATGGCATATGAATATATACATATAAACATTTTTCAAAAATAGCGACTCCAAAATAATGCAATTTTAGACACCCCTTCTCCATCTCTGAGTGCCTGAGTAACAATTTAAAGCCAATCCTTATTAAGAATTAAACTCCCACTCACTAATAACCCAAACTACTGGCACTTGAATAAAATTTAGATCTTTATAGAACTCACAAAACGGATGTCATGATAAGCCATGATAAGCCATGCGTCACACTGTGACGTATGAATATCACTTTCAGTACCTATGTTGCGTCTTGGCGCGCGGAAATCCTGATGCTGGGCTTCTAAAGACAAAATGTGGCTCGAATACGAAAATAATTTCTTCGATGATAAGGTGTTTTGATCCATACTGTCATGGTGGAAAGATGAATTTCCTGCATTCAGTGCCGATAACCCACATCCTTGCATGTGTTGTCTATATGTACATGAGATATATTTACTCATTTAAGCTTCGTAATATTTATTATTCCAAATATGGCATGTAATAGTATTTGACAGTTAAAATAATAGATGTGAGATATATAACGACGAAGAATACCTCACGTTATATTGTGGCTACTGCTTCCCAGAGAGAAGGAAACCACAGGAGGCTACAGTCCGCAGTCAGACAACAAAGACGTGCGGACGCTTCGAACACGGTTACCGGCATGTGTACTACTTTAGAGCAGTGGGCAGTAGGCGGGGCCAAGCAGCGACCAGTGACGTCACAACAGCAGATAGCAGTAGTGGTTCAACGTTAGGCACAACAATGTATATGCGTTTTTGATGAACATCCTAATGCAGTGCTTAGAATCAGAGCAGCACGGAATATCTCCCCAAGTATTCACAGGCTGGTCAGCAGAGAACTAACCAACAAAAAATAATACATGTTATATAAGTTACAGTTTAATTGTCATCTATTTTATACTTTGTGTAACTTACTTATAATTTCTTATCTGTTAGGCCTTTAGCTACTCTAATTGTATTATCTGTCTTGGGTTTTTATATGATGAAATATAATTTTGTTACTGTTACATTTAAGTGTTCATCAGTTAAATGTAGAAAATCCGTTTCTGTTTTATGTTTTGTTGATTAAGTCGCTGTGCATATAAGTAGGTATAAAATAATTAAATTCATCAAGTGGAGCAAAAGTATTCTGTTGCAAGTGTAACACGGGACTATGTATGATAAATTATGTCACAAATTGTAATAAATATGTCTGTAATTACATGCACACACTTTGTAAAGCTATAATGTAGAATATTGATTCACTATTAATAGACTTTGACCTGCTGTATCGTTAGTTATGTCAACAGTAAAGCACGCCTCCGACGTAACCCGAGAGACGCGCTGAGGCTCTAAGCTAGCAGCGAGCCAGAGTCGACCAAGCAGCCCTCTAGTGTTCACGAGGAGTATTCTTCCCTTCAAGCAATCAGCTGTTCCATCTGTCCACCACCGCCGTGCACCACGAAACCCTTGAAAGATGTGAAAGAAACGCAATGAAAGGGTGGTGATGTAAAGCAAATGGTTGTAAATGAGTAACCACAAGAACCCATGGTTAGATTAGGCGAATCAAATCACAGACCTCCCCAATGTGAGCCTCACACGTTACCGTGGAGTCATTTTGCTCGGTTTTCTTTGTAACAAGTATCCACACGTCTTAAGTATTAGTTTACAAGTAAAAGCAATCGATATTGAAATATCACTTTCTTTATATAAAACTACATGAAATACCCGGCGCTGCCCGTGGTATGACGATTTATCCCTAAAACTCTCAGACGTAGGATGCATTTGTCCTATAGCCTAGTACATGTTTAGAAACATTTAAACATATTAATTAATACACTTAAATAAGAGTTAATTAGAACTTTAGGATATTATATAGAACAAAAAATAAACAAAATAAGAAAATAAAAACAACGAGAAGGAGTTACGCCAAAGCGTTGAACAACCTCAAATACAACAGAAGAAAAGCGAACAGAGAAAACTGTGTGAGTCTATTTCAACCATATAGAACATTATATAAATTGCATGTTGAAGAGGAGGATAGAAGCACACGTGAATGTGTAAGTAAAAGAAAACTTAGTAGAGAAAACCACGTGATTGTAATATGTTGCATTTATATTTAAAATATAGAAAGTTGTATGAATTTTCTGTAGAAGAGGGAGTAGAAAAAGACACTTGATTGTGTTTCCTAAAAGAAAAGTGAAGAGGGAAAATCTTGTGAATTTAATACGTTGCTATATATCTCAATCATACAATATTATATGAATTATATGTTGAAGAGAGAGAGAGAGAGAGAGAGAGAGAGAGAGAGAGTAGAGGAGGACATGTGAGTAAACGAAAAGCGAGTAGAAAATTGTGTGAATGTCATATTTTGCATATGTGTAGCACAAAAACTTCTCTCTGGAGAGAAAAAAAAAGGCTTTCACCTGGTATAATATTGTGTGAATTATTTGTGGAAGAGTGAATAAACAACTGAATGTGTTACGCAAAGAAATTATGCTTTTTATCACATACACTAAAGATTTTCCTCATAAAATTAATACTATGAGCTGAATCTTGTGCCAAATTAGTAACACAAACCAGAGCATAATTTGCATGACTCTCATGAAGGGCAATCTCCGAGCTGCTTTTAAGTGCAATGTGCATGGTAATATTAAATCTCAAAATTATAGGTACATCTTCTACTACTAGATGGCACAAGATACAAGTATAGCGTTTTAGAATTTGTTTATTGGAATTATGTAGTTTACAAGCCAAACTAATTATAATATAGCATGTTTGTTGAAATGTGCATAACAGAAATGTTGAATCTATTGGAACATTTCTCCTTGAACGATTCTATTCTGTTGTATGGTGTCAAAGCCCCATTGTGGCTCCTACCATTCAATCTTCCTTTCGTAGGTTAAGTACTTACAAAATTCTTATGGCAAAAGTGCAGCCAAGATTGTAATTTGTATCTCCCTAGATCCACTGTAATAAAGGAAAACAAAAATATTGCTCTTTTCCTCTCCGTTTGTAAAAAAACAATATACCTGTATGATATGTAGGGGATATCCATCTATCTGTAGGAAAGGAAACAAACTTCTCGCCTCTATCTCTCTACATTTATATGAGTTACATATCCAAATGAGTAAGTGTTACGCCAGCAGGCTTGGCAGTTTATCTCATCATAAGTTAATCTCAAATGTGTGATGCGGTTTATCTTTAATGCCATCTTTTTGTCCTTTTAAATGAGTTATTTTGCCACGTTATTTAATATCCTTTGGATTAATTCATTGTTTCCCTCGCAAGCGCTGATTATGTCAGCTGTCTTCACTTCTAGCTAACGAGCTTATCTGAAATTCGCCTTAAGCCAACGTGACAATTTAGTGAGGACAACATTGTGCGAAACTCCAGTTGCTAGACATGGGGTTTAAGTAATATTTAAACGTATTTTTCGAACTAAGTTAAGTGCGTCAGATTGTATACTCATACACACATTGGTACTAAATATATGTAGTTCAACTATGCCACAAAGTGCTGTGTTTGTAAGTATTGTGCTTTTTAGCTTTTGTTACTTCTATTCCTTGTCCAAGTAGGATTAAATATATCTACACTAATAATTCGATATACCGAGCGAGTTGGCTCCGCGGTAACATATGCGGCTCGCATTCGGGTGGTTGTGGGTTCTGGGACCGCTGTTTCTAACCCATGTGTTTTTTCGGGGGTTTCCTCGGGTCGTTAGACGAATGCTGGTAAGAATAATTATATCCCCCGAATTTCGTAGACTTCGATTTCACTTCTTTAATATTTTTATCCATCCTACATTCCGTTGGTTCTTTCAGGGTCGCAAGTATCAGCGAAGGCGATTGGTGGAGCTAGGCAGGGATGATATCCACCTTGTGAAGCAGCTCTTCCTGTCCCTCGTCGGTGGGTTCTGGGGGAGCAGCATATGGAGGTGTTAGACCCCGCCGAGGTCCTCCTGGACACACACGAAGATTTCGAGGAGCAGTCAAACTTGGTAAACTTCAGCGACCTCTACTAATGTCTGTGTATCTGGTCGCTCCGTGTCCCCTGTCACCTCATCCTGCCTCCGGGGGGCCCCCTTGAGGGCATAGGTACAATAAGCACAGCTCCGTATGCCTCCTATTCCTATTCTCCTATAATTCGACACTGCTATTTTAGAGAAAATACCGCAAGAAGGGCATAAAGTACGCCAGTTTATGTTCCCAAGTAAAGTTTATTGTGAGATTTAAATTTCTTACTTTACTTATGCTAAAATTAATTTTCATAATTTGTTGTTTTATACTAATGAAAGGTATTCTGAATTGCCAATGTTATACCTTATGTGTGCGATTTTATTTTAAAAACATACAATGATACCGATGTTATCTTTCTCCGAAAGCTCTAGTATCGAGTTATCAGAACTTTTCTCAGAGTGTGCGTGGCTAACCATGTGGATAAACTACACCCGTTAAGTTGGCTAGTAAATTTAATGGAGCCTAACGATCTAGTTGCCTCCGTAGCACACCTGCCTCTGGCGCAGAGGACACGCGTTCGATCCCCAGTGGAGATTTTTCTCTTGCTGGGAGGTTTAGCATGTTCTAGAGGGTTCAATTGAAGAGCTAATGATCTAGTTAAAATGAGTCCCCGACTGTTGAGGTTGAGATATCAAACTGTTTCTGAATCATATAATTCGAAGTTGTATTAGATTACACCTCTGCCAACTCCTGATGCATTCAGGCTTTATGATTTAAAAATAACTGTTTCCTAAGGGAATTCGTTGCACTTGGGTGTCGTCTAACTCTTCTGTGCAACAGCAGCAACAACAAAATGTGCATTGAAGTTATTTTGATACATGGGAAGTGAAGAGAAAAGTGGCGTTTTGCCCCCAACACTTTGCTATACATTTTGAATCTGTCTCACATGACTGGTAGTCGGTAGGGCCAACGGGAACGGGCACACGTCCCCTCAATCAATTTGGGGACACACTCCCTCCAATTATAATAGTATTACTGAAAAATCATTAGCTAAAATTGATTAAAAATTACAAGTACGAACTCACTATAACCAAATAACTTTATTATGCCTCTCTGCGCTTTCTGCTAGTAACAGGATGATCCAAAACTGTGGTGCATGGTTTGATGAGATGGACAAAGTAAAAGAAGTGAATAAATACTTTTAAAAATAATGAGTAGATAAGCTGTATGAGCTGCGTTTAATAGGTCTAGGCAATAGCTCAGTTGAATAAGCACTATATAAAACGAACAGTTTTAAAGATTAAAAGTTAGACGAAAAAGGGGCATGTTTTGAATGGTCACCAACCAAATCCAGCTCAAAATTAGCACAATAGTTGGGAATTTCAGCGTCTCCTGCAACTAAATTCTTAAAACTAAAACCGATGGGTTCCTTGGACTCGATTGCAAATCCCAAAGAAAAGACATTGCTTCCGATTTGTTGGAACGATTTGAAGCTGACGGGTGACGAAACACCCTTTGAGCCAAACAGGGCTGGACAGTATTAACCCATGCACCCTAGAGTCCCGAATTGGCTACCTCAGATTTTCACTTGTTTGCGCCACTAAAGAATGCCATTCGTGGAAGAATTTCGAAGACGACGAAGAGGTGATTCACGCAGTGGCAACCTGGCTCCGCAGGCAGAGTGGAGATTTTTACATACCGTCGTGTCTCGCTGGAGAAAGGCCGTGGAACTTGAAGGCGATTATGTAGAAAAAAATAAAACATTCTTGTTTCATATATGTAAATTTCATTTTGTGAAATAAATACTTTTAGAAAAAAATATGCGGCCTTATTTATCGGGCATCCCTCGTAGAAATAGCAGCCCTGACTCCAGTACTTCCCTCGCTACCTCACAACGGAAGTTAGTTTCAGAATTGTCCTAGTAATTACATTTTATAATTAAATTTATTCAATTTAATTAATACATAAGCTTTACTATGAACATTTTTATACTTGTAATGCTAAATGTCTGTCTAGAAAATTTGAATTATGTTGAAAAAAATTATAACATGTGTGGAGCATTTTATAGCGTAAAAATCTTAGGCACGGGGGAAGAATGAGGCGAAACGGAAGAATAGCAGCTTTGAAATTTTAAATGGCTATCTATTGTTGCCTGCAGGCAAATTTAAAATCTCGTGTAAAATTATTTCAATCATGAACAATAAGCAACAAATACAAATAATTGAATTATGTCTCTAACGAGTGAGTGATTAGAGTTTAAGGTCCCGTCGACAGCTAGGTCATTAGAGCCCCTGTCTCTAACGATTTTAATCAAAATGTCATATGGTTAAGATATTTTATGGTAAATGAACTGTGTATCTTCAATTCTCTGGCTACAGTCTAAGTAGTCTATGTACTCTTGATAACCTTTGCATAACTGGTAAACCGTAAGAGATAGACCAAATCCTACTATACAAAAAATGTAGATCTCGTTAAAACACACAATTATGTCCAAATGAATCCTTTTTGTGGAGTAAACCATTTCAGAGGTATTCCTTGTTATTAGTATGAGCTTTGCAATACAACTTTTTCACCATTTTATTTCTTAGCCATGCAAGGAGAGCAGGATTTCAAAACCTTCATATAATGAGCAGCTTTAGAAAATGTGACTATCGCTGAAAACACTATATTCTCAAATTCACCTTGCATCAATAAGAAAATTAGCAATAATGTCTGCAAATGCTTATCTCGAGTAATATGAAGGACATAGAGAAATAAGTGTTTGTAGGAATAGTACAAAAGTAGAGAGTCATATCAGTGTAACAGATCAGAGTTTTACTTTCTCTACTGGTAAGTAGGGGAAGTATTGTATTCCACCCAAAAATTCGATGTCGAGATTTCACCGGCAATATATGTTTTGAGGCCCCCTGAATCCAAAAAAGCACTTTTAGAAAAAGGTCCGTGTGTGTGTCTGTGTGTCAGTCTGTGGACAGCATAACTCAAAAACGAAAAGTCGGTTAAAAACCAAAATTGGTATTTAAGTTTAATGTCTTTCAAGGATGCGACAAGAAGATTTTGAAGAAAATAGCCCCACCCTAAACTACCCTTTACATGGAAAATTTTTCGAAAATTTTGATTTTCTTCAAAATGACTCTAACGATTTTTATTAAAATGTCATATGTTTGAGATATTTTTATGAAAAATGAAATGTATAATCTTGAATTTTCTGGTTATAGCCCCTGTACTCGTATTTACTCTGGACGACTGGACGAATTTTGCATAACTGGTAAACCGTTAGAGATAGACAAAATCTTGCTGTACAAACAATGTAGATCTTGCTAAAATACACAATTTATGTCTCAATAAATTTTCTTGTAGGCTGAACCATTTCGGAGATATTCCTTGTTATGTGTGTGAGTTTCGGAAAACTTAGAACTTTAGCGAAATGCAACAACGTTGTTCATTTTTTTATGTTAATCGCGCAAAGAGAACGGAATCTCAAAGGTCAAAAAGATTTGACTGTCGCACAAAGCCTTCTGTATTCTAATATCTCCCTTGCACCTACAAGGACATAAGCAATAAGATAATTTGTACGAATGTTTATCTTAACTAACATGGAGATATAGGAATAAGAGTTTGTTAGAATGGTTAGTACAAGAGTAGAGAAAGTCATGTGAGTGCAACACATCAGATTTTTATTCTTCGTTTTTATTGTTTGTTTCTGTGTCTGCTAAAGTTTATGTTAACTGACGGGTGGTTTGGATACCAAATGATGTGTTCTGCCACAAGGAGATACATTGACTAGGTAAAACGGCATGACTACACGTGTAAAACGATTTGAAAGTACATAATATTATTATTAATAATACCATTTTTTACTATCGGAGCTGATAGTACAGATAAGTCACTTTTTCTAATAGAATACAGAATTGAATGACACACTTTGATAATTTTATTGTTCCTAAAACTGATCTCATATCAGAAAATAAGTCATAAAACAATTATGTTTTACCTGCTAATGTATAGAATAAATACTAAGTTTCTTTGCAATTTCTTAATTAGATTAAGCAGATAAACTTACACCATGGTTGAAGCTTTTCTTCAAACGAAGTAATATAGTATATGAATATGGCCAGCCGCTCTCTCAACTATCATTGTTGAGGTACAGTAGACTGGACGCCAAATATGAACAGACATTTGACTATTGTAACGCGCTCAAACTAGTAACAATCGTAGAGCTTAACAGCTCTGCTTCATTCCTCCGCTAGCTTGTGAAGTACATACCAACTGCAATAGGAAACAGACGCCTTTTACAACTGTCAATGCTTTGATTCTGCTATACCCCGTTCTCAACTGTGTACCAACAGAATACAGAGAGAGACGAGAAAGGGAGAGAATGAGCATGTGCAAACAAACAAGTCAGTAGTGCATAAGGGCTTAGTGAATTTGAAGCATTATCCGCTACACAGTAGGCGATGCAGGCTTGTTATACCAGGTGCTTATTCTCTTGCCCCAGCTAACGGGTATTATTGAGAAAATCGTTCATTTGTGAATTTGTTTCCTTGTGCTTACATTCTTCACACTGTTCATTATAACTTTAAAATGGCTTCCTTAATACATAAGTTATTTAACTCAATGTATTTATAGAATAAGTGAGCCTAAATATTTAATTTTATAGTAGACGATATTTATGGTTCTCTGTTAAACTTTTTAAAACCTTTCAGAACCTTATTAACTTTATCATGATGTCTCTGAATAATACAGATAGCTTGTAAAACAATTTTATTATGTTTATTTTCACTTTCTGCTCAGCTTTAAATTTTCACACCTGTTTAACTTTACTCAAAAGATTCAAATGAAACATTTCAAACATTGATAAAGTAATATAACATTTCGATATTACTTTCTTCTTTAAACTGACATACTTTCCTGCCCCATGCGTATAAACATTTCAAGATTTACTTATTACATTCTCTTGCTATACCAGAGGTATTTAGCTCCTCATTTTGATGTGCAAGATATAACATGACACATGATACATTCCAACAAGACAGGAGAAATGGAATTGTTTGGTTATAATGGAAGATGGTGGGGATATATTGCGTCATAAAGTGTAGTGATTGCACAGCTGTAACATTAATAGGTTAGCCCGAGCAACCTCGTATATTTCTAACTAGACAGACACATCTAGCACATTCTCTTCCATCAGATCATTTCCTGATTTGCGGACAGATTGTGGCGGCCTCTTGCCATTAGCACGACATCACATTGCCATTGTGCTTCCTGTCTCTGCACAACCAAGGATTATGCTGCGGTTATTACCATGGTTCAAGATCGCACCTCTCTACAACTCCCATTATTAACTTTCATATACACATTATATCAAATTCTGTGGGTTTATTTTTTAGCAGTAATTAAAAAATGTATGAATAAAAAACAAAGAGAACCAATCAAAATAAGAGGAAGAGTTACACAACGTTATCCGCTGTCAAGCACTCTTTTTAATATATATTTTGACATGATAAGATCCTGGAAGCAAACAACAACGGGAGGAATTAAATTGAAAATTTAATATTAATAACATTAGCCTTCGCAGATAAGCAAATTTTAATAGCAAAAGCAATGCCGTATAAATTAAATAAAATATCAAAGCAATATAATATGGAAATATCATCTGAAAAATAAAAAAACTGTGGTTTCAAGGGTTCCCGTCCAGTTCGGTAAGAAAATAATATGAAAAAACAAACCAATAGAACAAGTGACAATATTTGACTTTCTAAGTTCCGAAATATCATATAAGTACAATGGAAAAGATATATATATATATCTTTTCCATTGTACTTATATGATATTTCGGAACTTATATAACAGCTACACTAAACAGAACTTTGAAAAATAAAGAGGAAAAGAGACAATATTGAAATTATGGAAGACGATGGCAGTTCCTTATGGATCCGAAACACAGAGTGTGACGGTACAACACTCAGCTAGAGTACAAACTGCAGAAATGAGACTCCTCGGATCAATAGCAGGATATCAAAAAACAGACAAAAAACATAATACAAAAATAAGCCAACAAATAAGCGTAGAGAACTTAAGTACAACAATAATAAAATACAGCATAAACTGGAATTACTTAAAACAGAATACCAAAAGCAGCATACAACAATTCACCAAGAGGAGAAGAAAGTTGGGAAGACCTAGGAAAAGATACAAGCAGCAGCAATTTGGAGCCGGAACAGACCAATAAAAGGTCTAAACCGTGATGAAGACGAAGATGAAGAAGAAAGGCATTCTAAAAAATGTCACTGTAAAACTAGTAAATCACAGTAAAAATTAAGCCAAAAACTGCCACTTAATTTTCAATTTATGAGCACATATCAATTAAAATACTCAAAATTTCGAGTTTTTTTATCCCATGTTGGATGAGTGAATGGTTATTAATGTGACCAAAGGTTCGGTCCTGACAGTTGAAATTTTTTTTTTTTTTTTTTTTTTTTTTTTTCCATTTTACTTCTTATTCTTGTCTCCTGTCACCTCAGCTAATGTTACATAATTATAATGTTAAAGCTGAAGAACTATGTATTTTTTTAAAATTAAAAGCCAAAAATTTATTTTTCAAAATCGTTTCTCATCCTGGAGTCCTTAAAGTTGGGAACAAGAAAGGCTTTTTACTTCATACAAACCTAAACTTTGCGACTCGTTTCCCGAAAATTTAATTTTCTAAAATGTATTTATTACTTTCTCACCGATTATGAAACAGATTTTAATGAAACCGCGCACGCTTCTTTAGCACATAAGCTTTAATTCCACCTAAGCATTTCTTGGTAGATATTGCATTTAATACTTCATAACAATGCTCACTTTGGAAAAAAGTACTAAATTTGGAATACTATTTCTAAAAACACAAAGTGAACCAAGAATTACAAACCAAAGTCCCCACAAAGAATTGTTTTACTATAATTAAAGAGTGCGGACTATTTTGAGTTATCATCTTTGAAGGTGATTTTTAAAAGAGTGCATAAAGCTTTGTTAATTTTGAAAAAAAAATACCCATCCAGTTTTGTACGATATTTGTTAAATTCTATTGAAATTTAACACCAATGTATCGTATAATGCAGTAAAACGTATCCCATTTTCATTGAGCTGAAGTCAAAAGCAAAGAAGTTATGATTGTTTATGTAATATTCTGCATTTATTTCACATCATCGAAATTCTGAGTTATAAAAGATCCCTTTAGGTAAGTGAGCAGTAAAACAAACAAAGGAACAATGACGGAGAGTAGTATTACAATTCTAAAAATCGGATGTGTTGCACTCACATGACTTTCTCTACTCTTGTACTAACCATTCTTACAAACCCTTATGCCTGTATGTTCTTCGTGTTAGTTGAGAAAAACATTTGTACAAATTATCTTATTTCTTATTTCCGTGAAGGTGAAAATATTAGAATACAGTGGGATTTGTGCGATAGTCAAATTATTTAAAGCTTTGAGATTCCGTTCTCTTTACACACCTAACATATAAAAAAATGAACAACAATGTTCCATTTCAGGTAAGTTTTCTTTTCCGAAACTCATACACATAACAAGCAATATCTCCGAAATGCTTCACTCTTAAAAAAAAAAAAAAAAAAAAATATTCGGACATAAATTGTGTATTTTAACACGATCTACGTTTTTTGTATAGTATGATTTGGTCTATCTCTAACGGTTTACCAGTTGTGCAAAAGTTGTCTAGAATAAATGCGACTACAGGGGCTATAGCCAGAAAATTCAAGATATACATTTGATTTGCCATAAAAATATCTCAAACATACGACATTTTAATCAAAATCGTTAGAGCCATTATCAAGATAATAACACATTTTCAAAACTTTTCTATGAAAGGTGTAGTTTAGGGTGGAGGCATTTTCTTCTAAATCCTTTAAATACATTAAACACCAACATTAAATACCAACTTTAGTTTTTAACGTACTTTTCGTTTTTGAATTATGCTGTCCACAGACTGACAGACACACAGACTGATAGGCACAGTCAGACACATACAGAAACCTTTTTCTATTTTGATTCAGGAGGTTTCAAAACATATAATTATTTCCGGTGAAACCTCGGCATCGAATTGTTAGGTGGTATACAATACTTCCCCTATTTACCACTACAGAAAGTAAAAATGCAATTGTAGTGTTGGAGTGTAATGGAATGAAGCCTGTGGCCTATGGTGTATTTAAACATGCTCCAAAGTTCCCAAGTTCGCGGGTTCAAGCCCAGCAGTGGGTGATAATTTTTTTCGTGCGTAAAAATCCTTAGTAGACTTCTTTCAGAAGGGAAGTAAAGATGGAGGTCCTATATCGTAGATTTATGGCACGTAAAAGACCTTCAAGCCTGATAAAGAGACCTCTAAGCAAATTTAAGTGGTATTTCATGCCCAATATGGAACAGGATGCTAAGAACCTTAGTAGTGTCAATAAATAAAACTAAATGTTAATTTTTTTAACTCAAACTGATATAAAAGTCAAAGGAGAAACCTAAATTATGATGCCATACCATCGTCCCTGATGCTAAGAAGGCTTCATGATTAAAAGAAAACGGAAAAGATGCTGTATATGTATTTATACCTATTTCGGGTATGCACATTTGAAGGTTTCTGAAAATAAATTGTCATAACCGCTGCATGAACTACCTTGATCTAATAACCCAGTCCCTGAAATTGCAATAAGGGCCAGGTTATACCTACTCACATAACACTAAATTACTTGCCTGAATCCTAAAGTGTTATATCCAGAAGTTTTGGACATCTGCCTCCGTGTAACACTGGATTATTGGTCATCCTGCGTGGATTAATATCTGACTCATGTTCAAGGGGAATCACACTAATGTGACTGCCGATGAACTTTGTTTCCTAACACAGAGCGGCAGCTGCAGCTCACCTCCTGGCCATTCTTAGTAAATAGGATTTAAAACGGCATCAGATCTTCTCTTGTTTGCCGTTTAGCCGCGCCCCTCCACTACAAACACGAGCGGCCAGAAAGTGAGTCAGTATGCCTAGATAAGCTCCAGCCTGGGGCTACTTCAACCTTTCATCAGAGCTAGAACTTCTCAGAAAAAAATTGCATTAACCAATGACAGTAAAATGTGTAAAACTCTGATATGTTGCACCTAAGTGACTTTCCCTAAACTTCTACAAGCTCTTCCTACACTTATTTCTCTATTTACTTCATGCTAATCGAGATAAAAACTTGAATAAATGCTTTAGGTTACACATTTCCTAGCAGGTACAACAGAAATGTCAGAATACTCAATTCAGTGGCCTTAGTGGTACTTAAATCCCCTAACAGCTGGTCGCTTTGTGATTAATTTCGCGTTCCATCCTTATTATATGGCCAGGATATAAAAAGAGAATGACGACTTCATATTTGAGGGAAAGAAAACAAGGAATATTTCGGAAAAGATTTACTCCACGAAAATGTATTTAACATAATGTTATTGTGACGATATCTACATTTTTACTTCCTCTACCACGTATAGTATGTAGAGGAAGTATTGTATTCCAGCCAAAAATTCGATTTCGAGATTTCACCGGAAATACATGCTTTTAGACCCCTTAAAGGAAGCTCCGTGTGTGTGTGTGTCTTTGTCTGTCTGTGTGTGTCTGTGTGTCTGGCTGTGTGTGTGTGTGTGTGTGTGTGTGTGTGTGTGTGTGTGTGTGTGTGTGTGTGTGTGTGTGTGAACAAACTCAAAAGCGAAAAGTCGGTTAAAAATCAAAGTTGGTATTTAAGTTTAATGCCTTTCAAGGATGTGACATTAGGATATTAAAGAAAATTCCTCCACCTTAAGCTATCCTTTACATAGGAAATTTTTCGAATATTTTGATTTCCTCGAAAATATGACTTTGATTAAAATGCCACATATTTAAGATATTTAATGACAAATTAAATGTATATTTTGAATTTTCTGGCTATAGACTATGTAGTTCTGTTTACTCTTGATGACTTTTGCATAACTGGTAAATCGTAAGAGATAGACCAAATATTAAATAAAAAAAAATCTTCCTAAAACATACAATTTATGTCCAAATACATTTTTTATAGGGTGAAACATTTCGGAAATATTTCTTGTTATTTGTGTGAGCTTTGGAAAATAAGCTTTCGTCAAATGGAACATCGTTAGTCATTTTTTATATGTTAGGCAGGAACGGAATCTCAAAGCTTTAAGATTTGACTATCGCTCAAATTCCCCTTGCGCCCACAAAGAAATAAGCAATAAGATAATTTGTACAAATGCTTATCTCAACTAACACGAATATATAGGAATAAGAGTTTGTAATAATGTTAGTACGAGAGTAGAGAAAGTCATGCTATCTCTTACCGTTTGCCAGTTAAGCAAAACTCATTCAGAATAGAGGATTCTGTAGATATTTCAAAACTCAAGTAATGCATTTCATTTGACGTCAAAATATCTTAAAGATATGATATTTTAATCAAAATTGTAGTCAATTTTAAGAATATCAGAGCTTTTGAACAATTTTACTTGCAAGGAGTAGTCTGAGGAAGGGCGATTTTCTTGAAAATATTCGCACCACATCCTCGGAAATTGGTGAATCCGTATACCAAGGTGGTATTTAGCCTACTTTTGGTTGTTGAGTTGTGTGTGAGCTATTCATAAGCATGCTCTCTCTCTCGCTCACACACACACACACACACACACACACACACACACACACACACACACACACAAACACACACACATACGTTTTCTAAAAATCTCATGTGTTGCACTCACATGACTTTCTTTCCTTCCCATATACCAAACCTGGTGATGTGCATTTTCGTTTGTTCAAGTGGAGCTTAATTCAGGGTTTAAGGGGTTAACAAATGGAATTCAAAATGGGTGATACCCTCCTCTATCTCTTCCTCTCTCACCCCATTTCACTCTCTATTTTACCACAAGTTTATTAACTCGCTTTCTTGTCTGTCTGTGTGTCTGTCCGGTACACATTTTGCAATCGCTGTTAATTAACTTTCCGAAGAGCTAGACTTAAAACTTTAAACAACTTACCACTGGATAGCAATGCAATATTATCTTACTTTAAAGAGCATAGCCCCTCCCCAAACTACCTCTTACACGGAGAAATGTCTGAAAAGTTTGATTTGCTCAAAAATGGCTCAAATGATTATGATTAAGATCTTATATGTTTAAGGTATTTTCATCACAAATGAAATATATACCTTAATTGATTAAGAAAACCCTCCAAAGTCCTCATTGTGAGTAACTTAGCATAAATCGTAAACGTGAGAAACTTTTCTTTTCCGAAATTCACACACATAACGAATATCTCCGAAATAGTTCACCCTACAAGAAAATTTATTTGGACATAAAATGTGTATTTTAGCTAGATCTACATTTTTGGTACAGTAAGATTTGATCGATCTCTAACGATTTACCAGTTATACAAAAGTCGTCCAGAGTAAATACGACTACAGGGGCTATAGCCAGAAAATTCAAGACATACATTTCATTTGTCATAAAAATATCTGAAACACATGAAATTTTAATCAAAATCGTGTGAGTCATTTTCAAGAAAATAAAAGTTTTTAAAAAATGTTCCATGTAAAGGGTAGTTTAGGGTGGGGCTATTTTCTTCAAAATCTTCGTGTCGCATTCTTGAAAGACATTAAACTTAAGTACCAAATTTGGTTTGTAACCGACTTTTCGTTTTTGAATTATGCTGTCCACAGACTGACTGACGGACACACGCGGACCTTCTACTAGAAAAAGCTTTTTTTTTTTTTTTTTTTTTTTTTTTTTTTTTTTATTATTATTATTATTATTATTATTATTTTATTCAGGGGGTCTAAAACATATTTCCAATGAAATCTCGACATAGAATTTTTGGGTTGAATACAATACTTCCTCTACTTAGCAGTAGAGAAAGTAAAACGAGAAAATGCAGTCTCGCTGGGGTTAGAAATTTGTATGGGGCTATACATCTGTTTAGAACTAGGAGAAATGATATTATACCCTTTGGTGATTTTAAAAAGGTTGTATATTAAACTCGTTTATTTAATTATTTTTTTGTCTTTTGTCTTTATTCTTTGTTCATTTCACTATTGCTTTGTTATTTCTTTCTTTCTTTCTCTCTACCTTTATGTCCCTCTCTGCACCTTTCACTAGACTTTCTTTTATTACTTTCATTATAAGGACTTCTTGCACTTTTATTATATTATTTATTAAGATAATTAAATTAATTTTTAATGTTGGTTTATTATAAAGTTCATTACGTTGCCTAAAGGATCCGAAGAAATGGCCACACCTTCTTAAAACGATAAATAATGTGCAGAGAGATTATCGTTGGCGGTCATTGTACCTAATTCATATGTTCTCGCGTTTCCTAGCAGAGAGTATAGTACTATAAGAACAACGCATACAGTCCAGTTCAAAAACATTTGATTATTGTTATTCCCTTTGTCTCTGTAACGAAATATGTAGTGCAGAGTAGAAAAAGTTGTGTGAAGGTAACACATTTTTCCAATAGTACTGTAGCCAATTATCATGGATGTTTGCACACTAGCTTGGATACAAATGGCGGACTAATGCTAAGTCTTTGCAGAATTTATTTTACCAGATTTCCATAATGTTCCATTATGTTGCTTCATACCAACCATTGCTTTATATAAAAAGTTTCAACAAGGGAACAAATCATTTTCATACTCATAATCCTTCTTTACTGGTCAGAGAAATTTGTCCCTAAAAATCGAGTATGATTTTTTGTTACAGACTGTATTTTACAGCGGTTCATTTCGAGCCCATAATGGTAGTTGGCGTGAACACCGTGCTCCCAAAATAGGCATTTAAAGGTTCATTAAACAACCTTTCCCATTTGGGCTTTGCAACCGCATTAGTGACATTAGAATGGCACCGAAAGCAGCAATAAAGTTAACAATGGAAATCAATATCATTCAATTAATGGATTTACCAGCATGCAACTGAAGGATATTTTTGGAAAACAAAAACAGTTTAAAGTAAATACGTGGTAAAGAGTGGAGGTTTAAAAACTTATTCGAGATATTATAACAATCTCTTATATTTCAGAATTACTAACCTGGAACGGCTGCCATTGGTAAAATGGAAATAAGCACCCGATGCTCATTTGTCTTAACCTGGTATAATGCACTGGATAGTAATTTCATAGATTTAAATACTACTGAAGCAATGGATATCCCCATTTGTAAACACATAGTAACATTGGTCAAGGGGAGTTAATACTCATGGAATTGCGTTCACTTCTTTTCTTTTTCTATTTGCCCATATTTTCGCTCTCAGCTGCCAGGAATAAGACCAAACTCATTTGAAGAATCAAATATTGATAAACGACGGCGCACCTTTGCTGGTAGCCTACGAATTCAATTAGTTTAATATTTAACTCTTGTTTTTAACTTTTTACTTCTCTATAGTAAGTAGGGTAATTATTGCATTCCATTAAAAAATTCGATGCCAAGATCTCTCCAATTAAGGCCCTCTTAATCTAAAAAAGCACTTTCAGTAAAAGGTCCACCTGTGGTTGTGTGTGTGTGTCTTTCTGTCTGTGAACAGCATAACTCAAAAACGAAAAGTCGCTTAAAAACCAAAATTTCGTATTTAAGTTAAATATCATTCAAACATGCGACGCCAAGATTTTCAAGAAAACTACTCCACCCTAACTACCCTTTACAAAATAAATTTTTCGAAAGCTTTGATTTTCTGAAAAAGAGTAGGTTTTTTTTTTGTTTGTTTTTTTTTTTTAAATTAAATGTCATATGTGTAAGATGTTTTCATGACAAATGAAATGCATATTTTAAATTTTCTGTTTACTCTTAATGACATTAGCATAACTGGTAAACCCTGACAAAATCTTACTCTACAGAAATGTAGATCTCATTAAACATATAATTTGTGTTGAATTTTTTTTTTTTTTTTTTTTTTTTTTTTTTTTTTTTTTTTTTTTTGAGAGTGAACCATTTCGGAGATATTTATACTTTTGTCAAATGGAAGCTCCTGCTTTACCTTTTCATATCTTAGCCGTACACAGACAGCGAAATTTCAAAACCTTCATATAGCGACCAGCTTTAAGACTGTCGCTCAAAGCCTACTATATATATTCCCTTTGCACCTACAAGAAACAAATGTTTACCTCGGATAGCATGAAGAAGATAGAGGAATAAAACTTTATAAAAGTAGTTAGTACAGCCATGGAAAACAATTGAGCGCATTAGTAGAGCAGAATATTTCTAAGTCTCACGTTGTGTTGCAGCTCGGTTTACACAAGTCGGTATTTCCAATATGTAGCTGAAATTATTGATAGTGTTGCATATATCGTATGTCGGACACACAAATAGGCTGGAGTGAGTCACCACTCGTATTTCTATATGCGAATATGTATACAAACACGAGTGTTGACTCGAGATGCAACAGAGACTGTCAATAAACTCAGCTGCATGTTGGAAGCATCGACTTGTGCAAACTGCGCTGCAGCATGACGTAGGCTTAGAAATAGTCAGTTCTCCAAATGTCCTCAATCATCTTTTGCATGGCTGTACAAGAGTAGGGAAAGTCATGTGAATGCAACACATCAGATTTGTATAAAAAGGCTCGTCCGTCCGTGTGTCTGCCTGCCTATCTGTCTGTCTGTCTGTCTGTCTGTCTGTCTGTCTGTCTGTCTGTCTGTGTGTGCGTGCGTGTGTGTAAACAGCATAACTCAAAAACAAGTGTCGGTTAAAAACCAAAGTGACAAATGTTTCTTACATGTTTCATTTTTGATACTAGATTGCACGTTTGCTTTGCAACACAACTGTAGCCTGCAGACGGATTCTCAATACACAGTGATACCAACATCGCTAATAATTAAACTAAATTTTCCTAACAAGTGTCCTTCTAACCCAAGTCTTGCCCTACTTTCGTATAACTGACGAACATAAATAAAATCTTTGGCTACAAAATATGTAGATATCGGTTTTTTTTTCTTTCCCTTGTGATAACGGAAGGGGCATGAAATTTCGATTGAGTTGAAAGATAATATGGATCAACAAAAACTAGATAGAATGATAGAATTTAAGAATAGCTTGTAGAAAAGGAGTACAGAAAGTTTGGGAGTGCAATGTATGTTTTTCCCCTTAGATTTTTCAATTCTTAACAACATTACTTTTCATGATCTTTTAAATTCTGTAGAAGGTATATAAAAACACTTTCGCTGTAAACATGTTTGTTTATTGACGTATTGCCAATGGAAAGGTGATTCACACATGCTTGAAAACTGCTCCCAATAAGCATGCGCCATAATTTGGTGGCCGAAGGGAGAGCAATGGCCGGTCATATTAGGGTTTGACGTAAGTCATGACAATACATATAGTAACCCTCAATCATTCGCTACCGCCTCGTGAACTCAACTATAAACTTTATTGCTGTTTCGAACCATCTGCCTTTTTCTGGAAACAATAGGCGATTGAGGCGTGACCTCCAGAGCCACCTGGTGCCGTAAATCTGAGGACTGCCGTGTAACAAAGGACTTTTACCCCAATGTAACATATCTGTGTCTAATCTTGTAACATAGCATAGGGTATTTTCCACCCTGTCTTTGCTGCTCTGCACAATAAAGGACTATTTTGACTTTAGTTATGCTGAGGGGAAGCGTTTAGGGGAGGATAGCAAGCTGAAAATCACTATGAGGAGAACCTAAATAGTTACAGTAATTTGTAGTGTTTGCTGATTTGATTCTTTCATTCTGATGTGCAGGGCAGGGGGACAGCAGAGCTTAGATTCATAGGCGAAAACTGAAAAGTTATCTATGGGTGCTTCCATAAATAAAACCATGATGTGTTTGTATCGATTCAAATCAACCTATAGGTTCAGATGTTAGATGTATTATATTAGTAGTAAAGGGCACTTGTTCTTGTGAGTTTTTTTTGTTAAACTGGACCATATAGGACTTGAGCTAATTTGTGTACAGGATTTGTTATCTGTTTAACATTTGGGAGTTAAACCATGGTTTCCAAGTCCTTAAGCTAAATTGTCAGTGCATTATTAGGTTACTTTAGAAGTAAAGACATACGTACATTCACATATTTACATTCAAGCTTCAATAAGCTGCAAGTTTGATTCAGAATATGTAATATTTGTAGTGTTATGTCCAGTTCATCTTTACGGAAAATACGTACATTGATAGAAATCTGTCTGACCGTTGATTGCTTAGGCTCATTGGCGCACGAATAAGTACTTCTTCCTCTTTTCCTTATTACCCTCCCCTTATGTAGGACTTACAAGCCAATGCTTAGGGTCAGACGCCTGTTGGGGAGCATAGGAACTTATGGAAGTGCGTGGTCAGTCAAGCACCAGGTACGATAATGAGAAAGAGGATGATATGAAATGCAGGCGAAATCGATGATTGGAAAAGTGATAATGGAGCAATTGGAATGAGTGGCGGGGGAAACCGGAGAACCCGACGAAAACCTGCCCAGACGCCGCTTTGTCCACCACGAATACCACATGCGTGTCCCTGGGGTCGAACCCGGGCCACCTAGGTGGTAGGCGAGCAGTACTAATAAATACAAAATGTTAAGTTGAGATTAACAAACATTTTTAAGAATCATTTTTCTTATTTTGAAAATGGCTATTACAGTTTTGATTAAATAGTAAGTAATGTCGCATTATAGGTAAAAGAAACTAAACTATATTTGGTTTTCGCAAATATACACTAAATTTCTCTCTTAAGGGAACAGTGAAGTGATATTTGTTAGGTTTTTGGATTTCTATTGCAAAAGTGCATCATACCTTAAAGAACATCTGCGAAGTTTTGGTCCGCTAGGGAGGGGAGAACACATTTTGAACGCCACTTTTAAAGTGCTGCGCCTCTGTCTTTTAAATGAGCATGCACACAACTTTCATTTCAACTTTAAACTCATTTTTCTCGGAAACAATTTTTTGTCACTTTCGTATATTCAAAATCTATGTTCTCCCACAAATATCTAGCTAGAGATCTAAAAGGTTTTCCATTATAGTTCACAATATAGGTACTAAAATGTCCAATTGGAATTTTGATATTAGTGATAATTTTTTAAAAATAGTTAATATAATAATGCGGTGTTTTATGACATTTTTATGCTTTGCGGTATTAAAAGTTTTTTAAGAAAAACTGTTCATTATATAGAACTTCTATCCTTTAATTTGTTATAAAGGTAATGAGAGCTATAAATTTTAAAAATCAACTTTGTAGTTCAACACCAACTGGATAAAATTGATATAAATTAAGTAATATATCAAGAATTTGATTAGATATTGGAACGGAATTTGGTACACCTATTTCTTTAGTTGCTGTGAAGTCCTGTGCAAAAAATTTAGTTTGTAACTTCAATAATTTAGAAAATCACCTTTTTTACTTCGGTGTACCCTTAAATCGCTGATGTTTGTGTAACTGGGAAACAATAAACATACATTTCATTAAAATACAGAATTTAGCTGAAAAACTTTTTACCTTCTCCACGACATTTGTGTAGATACAAAAGGTAAATATTGCATTCCACCCAACATTTTGATAAGGAGATTCCAATGGAAATGCACATTTTGAGCTCCCTTAATTTTTAAAAACACACTTTTACAAAAACGTCCATGAGTATGTATGCGTTCGTGTGTTTGTGAACAGCATAACTCAAAAAGAAAAAGTTGGTTAAATACCTAACTAGTATTTAATTTCTTCCAAGGGTGGTAAACGAAGATTTTCAAGGAAATTCACCAAAGTCCTTTATAGAGAAAATTCCTCGAAAATGTTTATTTTCTGACAAATAGGTGTATTCATTTTTGTTAAACCATGTGTTTAATAATACATTTACATGACATTTTAAGTAGCCTCAGAAATTATGGATGACTTTTCATAACCAGTAGACTGTAAGAGATAGACTAAATCTTACGGCACAAAATATTTAGAACTCATTGAAGCACACAATTTATGGCAAACAACTTTCTTTTGTGAAGCCATTTTCGAGATATTCCTTGTTGTTGTTTTGAATTTCCAGTACCTATATTTTTCTCACATAGGAGGTCGTTATTATTCTGTTTATGTCCCGGTGATGGAAAAAGAATGGAATATCAAAGCAAAGCCACTCATGGTGATCAGTTCTTAAAACATTTCACTGTCACAAAATATTACTTTATTTCCATACAAGGAGATATGTAATAAAGCTAGTTATACAAAATTTATCTTGAATTGGGTAAAAGAATAAACCTTTAAAGGACTGTTGTTACAAGAATGAGTAAAGAAAGTCATGTGAGTGCACACATTGGATCTTTATCAGACATAGTCTACATTCTCGAAAATTGCTGCTGAAAGTAAACTTTTTCACATTTTAGTGTAATATATGGAGGGTAATGCTCCGTTCATTTGTTTTTTCTTTGCTTGCTCGCATATATGCATTTATTTTAATAATGGTTGAGAGGAGTAGATAAGATATGTGTATTAACGTGGTAACTACGTGGTATGAGTATTTCTTAAGGAGAATTTCATGTACAGCATTAATATAACTTACAGATGATGTTTTCAAGAGTACAAACGGGAACTGCCATTTTTACTTTCTCTACTGCGTATAGTAAAGTAGAGGAAGTACTGTATTACACTCAAAAATTCGATGTCGATATGTCACTGGAAATATATCTTGAGGCACCCTGAATCCAAAAAAAAGAGGTATTTTTATAAAAAGGTCCATGTATCTGTGTGTCAGTCTGTGGACAGCATAACTCAAAAACGAAAAGTCGGTTTAAAACCTGAGTTGGTATTTAAGTGTAATGTCTTTCAAGGATGCGACACGAAGATTTTGAAGAAAACTCCAGCATCTTAAACTACCCTTTACATGGAAAATTTTTCGAAAATGTTGGTTTTCTCGAAAATAACTAACGATTTTGATTAAAATGTCATATGCTCGAGATATTATTATGGCAAATGAAAAGTATATTTTGAATTTTGTGACTATAGCCTATGTACTAGTCCTGTTTACTCTGGATGACTTTTGCATAGCTGGTAAACCACAGGAGATAGACCAAATCTTACTATACAAAAATGTAGATCTTGCTAAAACGCACAATTTTTTTTGTAGAGTGAACTATTTTGGAGATATTCCTTGTGTGAGTTTTGGAAAACAAACTTTAGTCAAATGGAAAATCGAGATTCATCTTCTTGTATCTTAGCCGTGCAAAGAGAATGGAATTTCAAAGCTTTAAAATATTTGACTATCCCTCAAAGCCTACCGTATTGCCATATTCCCTTTGTAGCTACAAGAAAATAATACAATGAGATAATTTCTACAAATGTTTATCTCAACTAGCACGAAGAAGGTAAAGAAAGAGGATTTAAGAGTAGAGAACGTTATATGAGTGCAACACATTGGAATTTTTCAAAAAGGACAACCTTTTATTGGATGTAATCAAGATTTTGCTTTTCTGATAGTATTTAGATAACAATAAATGATTCAAAAATCGAATTGGTTTTGAAATCCCGTCATGGATAGATATACTCCTTGCAAATACAGCAATATATTTCTGAAGGTTGAACAGCAAGTTGCGATACATATTTTGGGCTGCTATCACATAAGTAGTGTTTATAAGAAACTAGCTGGAGATAGGGGAACATCCCGCGTGCGGAAGTGTAGGCTCTAACATGTGATATCGCCGGCGGTAAAAAGAGTAACCTATCTTACTGAACACCGTCCCTATCAAGTCCCTGCTGTCGTGTAACGTCACTAAGAAACCCATTTTCAAAATAAGAAAGCAGCGTGTCGTCTTGTAAACAGACATTGTCAAGAGGCAGTGCCTCAACTTTGGGGGAACTAGGGCAATTCTGTAGGTACCTTTTTCTTGTGTTTCTTCTCGTTATCTTGCTCTTCGCCAAGTAGCAGTAATATCTCAAGATTACACTCTCCCCCTTCTTTCAGAAACGCTTTTGCTCGATGAATTTACTGTTTCTCTGAAGCTCTATTTTTGCAGTGAATAAACAAAAACTTGAAACATAAGTTATTGAAGAGCAGAATTTGACACGATAATTACCTACCTTTTGCCTAAATCACTAACATTTTCGAAATTTCATAGTTTTAGATGTTCCCTTGTCTGATATAATTTTAAATTCTTCTACTTCTTCTTCTTCTTGTTCTTTTACCTTTGTGCTTAGAAATTTCTGTAGCAGTATGCATTTATTTGGTCTTTCAATAATCCTTTTCTCTGTTTCTTTACAGTTATTAAAATGGAAAGGTAGTCTCTGTATTCCTTAGTCGAACATTATTTATCCATTTATTTTATATTTATTAATTAATTTCCTCATTCAAATGTTATGTATAATCCGTGTCTTAAATGTTCATTTCTTTTATGGTCTGTTCACCTATTCCTGCCAACCTTATTATTTCATTTCATTTACTTGTAGCCTCCCTTTATTTTATTTCTTTCTCTACTGGTTAGGGGAAGTGTTGTATTCCACCCAAAAATTCAGTGTCGAGATTTAACCGGAAATATGTTTTCAGACCCCTGAATTTAAAAATTAAAAAAAAAAAAAAAAAAAAAAAAAGGCATTTTTAGAAAAGTCGCTAAAAACCAAAGTTGGTATTTAGGTTTAATGTCTTTCAAGGATGCGACGCAAATATTTTCAAGAAAATAGCCCCACCCTAAACTACCCTTTACATGGAACATGTATATTTTGAATTTTCTGGCTATAGCCCCTATAGTCGCATTTACTCTGGACGACTTTTGCATAACTAGTAAACCGTTAGAGATAGACCAAATCATACTATGCAAAAATGTATATCTTGCTAACATACACAATTTATGTCCCAATAAATTTTCTTATAGGTTGAACCATTTCGGAGATATTCCTTGTTATGTGTGTGAGTTTCTGAAAACTTAGAACTTTCGGGAAATGGAACATCGTTCTTCATTTCTTTAAGTGTTAAATGTGCAAAGAGAACGGAATTTCAAAGCTTTAAAAGATTTGACTATCGCTCAAAGCCTATTGTATTCTAATTTCCCTTTGCACTTACAAGGAAATAAGCAATAAGATAATTATGTACAAATGTTTATCTTAACACGATGAACATATAGGAATAATAGTTTGTAAGGGTGGTTAGTACAAGAGTAGAGAAGGTCATGTGAGTGCAACGCATCAGATTTTTCCCCGCACGTTTCTTGCAATTTAAGAGGACACAAGATATTTACCAAAGTAACAAAACGCATGTATTGAATTTCTGCGTATAGTCTATGAAGTTCTGATCTTCTGAATGAATTTTACATCACTGATACGAGAGACAAACCTTTACTAATTGGACCTCATTAAAACACAATGTATGTTACACACATTTTGGCAAATTTATCAGCTATTTGAACACTGGATTACTTTGGATTGGCGTTTCCACTTTTAGAATTGCAATGTTACGTTTTTATAATGTCATGTACAAAAGTGGAACTTCAAAGCAGCAGATAGTGACCCATATTTAAATATTAGGTTTTTGCTTCAACCTTCAGTGACCTCTTTTGCATGATATGAAACATGTAATAAAAACATTTCACCACAGATTATTTCATTCGACCTAAGGAAAGAAAACAATACAGTGAAGAGGACAAGATATGAATGTTACACATTAGCGTTTTCGTTGTTGTAACACACGTGCAAATGCATGCACAAGTATGTCTATATCTATTTTCTCTGGATTCAGAGGACCTCAAAGCATATACCTGAGTAAGATTTCTCTAAATGTTTTCATCCAAAACCCTTCTTATTTTTTTTGCCATAGGTCACAGATTGCAAACTTTTCATAAAAGAGGCACATTTACTGTCACAGAATGAGGCTAGGTTAGCTTAGATTAGGTTATGAATCGCGAATCAAGCTATATATGCTTGGGTAGGAACTCACAGGAACGAGGCGTGCAGAACACGTTGAAGTAAAATCTACACTTACACATCAATAATTATTGTAATTAAATAGTTAACAGATTATCAGACTTAATTATAATCTCATACAATGTAATCCATTGGCAACAAATTCACACTCATATGCACGTATGTTACATTAAATATTTTTACCTTGATAGCAGTTATTATTCAGTGAGTAGAGTGAAACTACCTTTTCTGTGCCATAATTGAATAAAATGTGATGTGTTGCACACACATGACTTTCTCTACTCTTGTACTAAGCATTCTTACAAACTCTTATACCTCTATCTTCTTCGCGTTGAGATAAACATTTGTACAAATTATCTTATTGCTTATTTCCTTGTAAGTGCAAGGGGAATGTTAGAATACAGTAGGCTTTGTGCGATAGTCAAATGTTTTAAAGCTTTGAGACTCTGTTGTCATTGCACACTTAATATACAACAAAATGAACAACGATGATCCATTTCACGAAAGTTATGTTTTCTGAAACTCACACGTATAACAAGGAATATCTCCGAAATGGTTCACCTTACAAGAAAATTTATTCAGACATAAATTGTGTATTTTAGCAAGATCTACAGTTTTTGTATATTATGATTTGGTCTATCTCTAACGGTTTACCAGTTAGGTAAAAGTCGTTCCACAGTAAATACGACTACAGGGGTTATTGCCAGAAAATTCAAGATATACATTTCATTTCTCATAAAAATATCTCAAACATATGACATTTTAATCAAAACCGTTAGAGCCATTTTCAAGAAAATCAAAATTTTCTAAAAATGTTCCATGTAAAGGGTAGTTTAGGGTGGGGCTATTTTCTTCAGAATCTTCGTGTCGCATCCTTGAAAGACATTAAACTTAAATACCAACTTTGTTTTTTAACCGACTTTTCGTTTTTGAGTTATGCTGTCCACAGACTGACACACACACACACACACACACACACACACACACACACACACACACACACACACACACACACACGCACGCACGCACACACACGCATTCGGACAGGCCTTTTTGTAAAAATGATTTTTTTTTTTATTCAGGGTGTCTCAAAACATATATTTCTGGTGAAATCTTGACATCGAATTTTGGATGGAATACAATAATTCCGCTACTTACCAGCAGAGAAAGTAAAAAATGAATTCTAAACATTCATAAGTCATTTTTTTTGCTTGTTTTCCTTCTACTTTTTTCTATTTTCCTGTATTTACAACACATACACAAATACCCGTGCTGGAATGGTACTCGAGCGGGTGGTTCCTGAGTCACGAAACATCGAACTTAGGATCTTTTGTGAGCACGGTAACTGGCATTTTGAATTCAGATATTTCATTTCTGAAAATGTATTTTCGCATTGGGAACACTGATATTAGAGCCGTGCAAGTCTTCCAAATGAAGAAATATCATTCAGCAAACTTTTAAAAATCAACCAAACTAATCTCCTTGTTTTTACCCTTCAGAACATTGTTATACTGTGTGTAAGTTACCAATCTGAGCGTTTAGTTTTATTTAATCATTCAAAATTCGTGAATAAGTTAACACAGGTGCGGCGTTTCTTTTTATTTATATTCTTTTAAGTAGGTGGGCCAAACAAAAGCGAATCGCGAGCCGGACTTGGCCCCGTGCCATAGTTTGGCAAACCCTGCCGCAGACGAACAATAGAGAAATTAATATACACTGACAGGAATTCTTAGTGTAACTCTTATTGAATGTTAATGGCATAAAATCAATTGTGTTTCTGTAGAAGCAAGGTGAACAACGAAAGGCTGTGGGCGATAAACATTAGCTTTGAGGCCTGCGTCCTAGGACAGCCTATAAAATCAAGATCATGCTGGTACTCTCAGAATAAATCTTGGTTAATAACATCAGTGCAAGATTTCGCCCCGAATGGAAGTCGCATCCTCCCTTACGGCAGTCCAACCGGAACGTTTTACAGCCCCTGTGATAAAAAAAATGGAATGGTGAGGGGGTGCGGTGAATGTTATTGGTCCTGAAAGGCCATTACCGAATACAACAGACGTTAGAAATGGCTAAAACGTTATGGGATTGACTGGCGGAACAAATGTGGTGAAGCGAAAGACATATTTGCTAGCAGAATTGCCATTTGTATCATCCTTTTGTTTCACACTGGCAGTTCCAAACACATGTGCTCGCGTATACAAAACGAAACTGGAATACTTTATAGGTATTGAATCTCTGGGATCATGTAGACCAAACACGTATACTTCTCCATAGTAAACAGTTCTTACTTTCTTTACTACGTCCATAGAGCTACAGGAGGGCTTGCATTCCACCCTAAGTTCAACATTTAGATTTCACCGAAAATGACCCCCACCCCCCAAAAAAAAGTATTTTTACAAAAAGGTCCGTATGCGTGTGCGCGCGCGCATGTACCTATGATGAGCATAACTCAAAAATGACAATTCACTTTTACATACCAAGCTTGTATCCAAGTTCAGCGTCTTCAAATGCTGCCATTAGTTATTAGTTTTTAGAAGGATTAGGAAAGGAATTGCGTGTATTAAAAATATTTTAAAGAAGCTTGACTTTCAAATAATTAATATTTTGAAAACATAAATGAGAATTGAGATATTTTAAGGTGAATATTTATAGAATCTTGAGGTATATTTTTATAGTATCATTGTTACGAAATCAGAACTAAGATATACTAGATGTCTATGGCCGAGCGGTTAGACCGTTCGCCTACCATCCAGGTTCTATCCCAGGGAGTCGCATATGGTTTCGTGGCGGACGAAGCTGCGTCAGCGAGGGTTTTCTCCGGGTTATCCAGTGTCCCCGCCGATCATCATTTCGCATACATATGATCCATTTCATATTATCCTCTTCATCACTCTCATACCTTATACTTGGCTGATCACCCACTTCCAGGTCTTCACTCTGCCCAGTCTATAGGTTCCTCTGCTTCCCAACAGGCGTCTGACCCTAGGCACAGGCTTGTAAGTCGTACATAACGGGATGGTAATCAGGAAAAGAAGAAGATATATTCAGTATCTCTATTATCACTATTAATGAAATTTAAATAATAAATTATCCCAAAAAATTAATGGTAAAAAATAGTTGTAAAAAGAATTATTTGAGATTTTCAAAACAATTCATCCCAAATTGTATAATTTTTATTGAAACATTTTATTTTCTCAATATGGCTCTAATGATTTTAAATACAATACCACACGAAACAAGAAAATCCCCCACCCAAAACTTACCCTCGTATTAAACAGTTTTCAAAATCTCTTATTTATTTTTTCAAAAACGACTCATAACGATTTTGATTAAAATATTGTATGTTGAACATACTATAAAAATGAAATGCATACTTAATTTTCTGAAAATAACCTCTGGAATGCTCTTCATTCTGGATGATGTTTCCATAATTGGTAGCCGTAAGAAACAGAAAAAAATCTTACAACAAAAAAAGAACACCTCAAGTAAGCTTTTTTTCGGGGAAGGGGGAGGGGAGGTTAACCATCTGAGATATCCTGATTTTTGCATTGAATGTTATCATGCCAAGGGGACGGAATTTTGAAACCATCACATAGCGACCAGCTCTTAAAATACTATTAACTATCACTTAAGCCTACTGTATTTCAAAAATCCTACAACCGATTCTTATGATTCTTTCGCCATTGAAAAAGGCATAAATTACTAAACTATTAATAACGATTTTCAAAGACTGTGTATATAATAGGATTTCTACAGCGGTATTAATTAATATCAAGCAGACGAAGAAGGCCTTTTTAATAATAAATGTTTGAAGAAGAGCTGCAGAATGTCATGGAAAATTAAGACTTCACATTTTTTTTACTTTCTGTACTAAGTGTACTAAGTAAGGGAACTGTTGTATTACCCAAACATTTAAATTTGATGACGAAGTTTCACCGGAAATATAGGTTTTAAAACCCCTTGAAGTAAAAAACGAAACCGAACAAAAAATGGTAAATGTCCATTCTGTGTGTGTGTGTGTGTCAGTGTGTGTGTGTGTGTGTGTGTGTGTGTGTGCGTGCGTGTGCCTGTGCGCGCACGTGTATGAACCATATGAAAACGAGAAGTCGATTAATACAGAACTTGATATTTGAGTTCTCTGTCGTATAGCGAAGTGTATCTCCTAACCTAAAATATCTGGAAAAGTTTTCGAAATTTTTAGTTTTTCCAAAATTAGCTCTAAGAATTTTGATTAAAGTACCATAGGCCTAAGATATTTTCAATGACAAATAAAATATGTATCTCGAACTTTTTGGAAATAGCCTCTGAAGTTATTTTCATTCTGAATGAGTTTTGCATAAGTTGTGCATCATTAGATACGGACAAAATTTTACTACGGAAAACTGTAGATCTCCATAAAGAGATGCAATGAGGAATAAATTGTTGTGGAGCGCCATGTCATTTATGGCAGCGCCATTTTTTTCCATGTAAAGAAACGTTTGGGATGAGGGAATTTATGAAAATCTTCTTGACGCATCCTTGGAAGTCTAATTTAAGTACCAAGTTTGGTATTCGTCTTTGAGTTACGATGTTCACAGATAGACGCGCGCGCTTACACATACATATACACATACAAAAAAGTGCTTTTATTTCGTTACAGGGAGTGTTAAAAGGTGAAATCTCCCTTTAAAATTTCTGCGTGGAATACAGCACCTTTTACGAAAAATACCTCACTCACTCACTCGCTCGCTCATTCACTCACTCACTCAGTCCTTCACTCACTCACTCACTCACTCACTCACTCACTCGGTCCTTCACTCACTCACTCACTCACTCCTCATTGCTCACTCCCCACTCACTCACTCACTCGTATGTCTACACAACAATATGCATGCTCATATAACGAAATATATTTTATTTACGGCCGTCTAAGTACTGCAAAATGGAACGCCTTCGAACAAAAGATCTGCAAAATTGTTTTGCAATCGAAAACAACATAGTATCTCGTTGTATCAAGATGTGGAAGGTATCGATAAATTCGCGCTGTACTTGCTGAATCGATTCCGAAGCTTCTTTTATGGATTGGGACTATCACTTCTTGGGCAGCACAATTCTCTAAAGGAGATGGAAGATATGTCCCTCTGGAGAACAACTCCCATTTCACAATCTTCTTCACGGCTTACACCCACTCAGTCCTAAGCTCTGTAAATATTTCCTTAACGGCTGCGTTCACCAAATAAATAACTCTCTTAATTGACTCAGTTTTCTGTATCTATACCAGTGTTTTAACAAGACCCTCTGCCAATAAATCTATTGAAATTTCCTTCTCAATTACTGGATTGGTGCAGAAAATACCTTTGCAATGTCTATTTTGTTGAAATATCACTGACACATAACTATGAAGTTATGGGCTGAAAACTTTAAAATTACACTTAGGACAGAGAAAACACGGGATATGTTACACTGAAAGTATGCTTACGTCGTTAGTTTATTTCGTGTGTTTGTTGTGCATTCTTTCGTGGCGTAATAATTTAGCAGGTTTCTATGTAGTAAGATGCTTCTTGTTTTTACCTTTATTTTTAAGTCAGGATCTCAGTTTCTTGCCTTTTTTCTGCTTGTTGTTCCCGTTCTAACTCAGTTGACATTTATGTGAAAACTCTTGTGTTGGCACCGGTAAAGCTAATATTACCTTATATATAGGTCTTGATCCTTGTATACCATTGGCCTTTTTATCTTGTTTGTTCCGATTTCTAATGATTTAACGCTCTTGAAAGCAATTTATGAACTGCATAAATTACAATTTACTTTTCTTATGCAGTTTTCATATACATTACATTTTTGCACTTTTTTGAAGCGTTGATGTTTTTCCGAAACATAACCCGATCGTCTTCCTAAAGCCTATATATTTTACATTTCCTTGCGGAGGCAGACAAAGAAATATAAGCTAAACTGTCTCAACTCTAAGATTACTTTTTCTACCTACTATCATTATTGTTATACAGATTCCACAAACTGATGTTACCAAACTAGTTTTTCTATCTCCTTCACGATAATCCACAGAAACTTTTGCGAATTAGCTCCGTTATACATTTCGTTGGAAGAATCAGGGGAGTAGACCAAAGTGAATCGATGATATTCAGATGTTTAAAAATCGGGCACTGGAAGATGCTGAAGTTAAATATCAAATATGGTATTTAACCGACTTTTCTTATGTTATTCACTGACACGCACACACACACATACACACACACACGTACGCACGCACGCACAAACGCACACACACATGAAAACGTGTAACAAAGATGTTTTCTTTTTCGTTTATTCAGTGAGCTTCAAAATATGTATTTCCTTTGAATCCCACATCGAAATTTGAGGTGAAATAACCTCTAATACCTACTAAGTACGTGGTAGCGAAAACATCCAAATATCATTATGGGTTGAAACATCACGATTAGAATGTAATAACGAGGAGTGTATGTTCGGTTTAGTGATTCATTGTTACTTTCTTTGAGGTTTCGAAAATGAAGCTTTACTTATCCACACATATTTGAATTAAAATATATTTATTTAACTTAAACCAATTCAGGGAATTAAAGTTTTCTTTGAACGTCAAAAGTTCTGATGAGAATAATGATTTGAAATCCTAAATATCTTAGTATTAGCGTTATAAGACCCACGTTTGCCCGACTCAGTGGTGTGGCGATTCTAATCTCGGTTAGGGTGAGTTTGCTCAATAATTTTTCGGTGGTTTTTCTTACCGTGAAAGATGAATGTCGCATTAACTCTAAGGCCTGTGGACCCAGGTTTGATTGTTATATGATGACTTTGAAATTCCGTTCTCTTTGCATAAGCAAGAGATAAAAAAATTAATAATGTCCTGCCATTTGAGAACGTATTGCAAAATTCTGACAAATAACAAGGAATATCTCTGAAGTGGTTCACTTCACAATAGAAGCTCGTTTAATATAAATTGTGTGTTTTAACGAGATTTGCCTTGTTTTGGATAGAAAGGTTTACTCTCTCTCTCTCTAACGATTTACCAGTTACGCAAAGTTCATCAAGAGTAAACAGGACTAGATGGGCTATAACCAGAAAAGTCAAAATATACATTTTATTTTCCATTAAAATATCTTAATTATATAACATTTTAGTCAAAATCGTTAGTAGTTTTTTAGAAAATAAAAGTTTTGAAACATTTTGTATGTAAAAAGTAGTTGAGGATGGAGGAATTTTCTTGAATATCTGCGTGTCGCGTTCCTAAAAGATATTAAACCTAAGTTTTGTAACTGACTCTTAGTTTTTGAGTTAAGCTGCTCTCTCTCTCTCCCTCTCTCTCTCTCTCTCTCTCTCTCTCACACACACACACACACACACACACACACACACTCACACTTCTTTATAAAAATGTTTTCATCCTTGATTTAGGTGGCCTCAAAACATATATTTCTGGCAAAATCTGGACACACTTGTATCTCTTCACTTTCATTACAGGTTAGGGCTTTTAATTTGAATAGTTCGAAACAAATAAATACCTCCTCAACTCTGTGCACAAGTGACCATTACGCTGTTTACGTGATATGGTTTACACAAGAATAAAGCAGTAGTTTAAACTGACGTGCCCCCGCCCCACTCTCGAAGGGAAGTAAACACTTAATTTGCTTCCCCACTGACTGAAGAGGGGTTCTTGTGTGCTCCCCATAGGAAATTTATGTTCATGTCGAAATTAAAAACAAATTAATTAACTCATAATATAAACTTTCAAACCTGTTGCATAATCCTGGATATATGAGGCACGGTGAAGCACTAGTTATTTACTTCCTTGTCTCCTTTATTAGATATCAGGACAGTATATTGAATATTGCAAAGCAAATTACCTGGAAACAGGGGCCGATACTGTTCGACCCAATCTAAGAGTCACGAGGAAAATTGCACGTGAAGTGTGATCAAAGTACAAAAATGTACATGCAATTAAAGGCACATTCAACCTAAAATAGTTTCTCTCTAGCCCACATAACAAAATGTGAGATACAGAGGCTTTAGAAGCCGATCGTTTTATGTTTGTGTGAAATAAACAGCAAACGGAATGTTATGTATTTGTAATCAAGGATAGAAACGTAAATTATAGTTTATGTGTATCTGTACTTATAGAACATTATAAATAAGTACGAGAAAGAACAAAGAAGCTGAAATGTCGAAAGATCCTGCCTTAGAAACATAAGAAGCATCTTACCACATATAAATTAAACATGCTAAACCATACATACTTTCAAAATTACACTCCCACGAGCATGCAAAAGAAGTATACAGTAACTTATTTCAATATGTATTACATTCACATTACTTTCGTTATCCTAATACAAACGCTTATTTTTACCTTTTTTGCTGTGTATTAGATATCCAGATTTCACACGTGCGTGCGTGCGTGCGTGTGTGTGTGTGTGTGTGTGTGTGTGTGTGTGTGTGTGTGTCTGTGTGTGTGTGTCAGTGTGTGTCAGTGGACGGCATAACTTAAAATCCAGAAGTCTGTTAAAAACCAAAGTTGGTATTTAAGTTTAGTCTTTTAAGGATGTGACACGAAGAACTACCCTTTAAATGGAAAGTTTTTCGAAAATTTTCTCGAAAATGACTAACGATTTTGATTTGTTTGGGCTTTTTTTATGCCAAACGAAGTGTATATTTTGAATTTTCTGGCTATAGCCCCCGCAGTCGTATTTATTCTGCACGACTTTTGCATAGCCAGTAAACCGTTACAGATAGACAAAATCATATTATACAAACATTTAGATCTTGCTAAAATACATAATTTATGCCCGAATAAATTTTCTTGTAGGGTGAAACATTTTGGAGATATTCCTTGTTATCTGTGAGTTTCGGAAAACAAAACTTTCGTGAAATGGATCATTGTTGTTCATTTTGTGCATGTTAAGTGTGCAAAGAGAACAGAATCTCAAATCTTTAAAAGATTTGAGAATCGCACAAACCCAAATATATTGTAACATTCTCCTTGCACCTACAAGGAAATAAGCAATAAAGTAATTTGTGCAAATGTTTATTTCAACTAACACGAAGAAGATATAGGAATAAGAGTTTGTAAGAATGGTTAGTACAAGAGCAGAGAAAGTCATGTGAGTGCAACACATCAGATTCATTTTTTTCTTTCTCTCTCTCTCTTTTTTACTTTCTCTGATACGTATTATATTTCACCCAAAAATTCGATGTCCAGATTTCACCGGAAATATATGTCTTGAGGCCCCCTGAATAAAAAAAGCACTTTTAGAAAAAGGTCAGAGTATCTGTCCCTCTCTCTCTCTCTCTCTCTCTCTCTCTGTGTGTGTGTGTGTGTGTGTGTGTGTGTGTGTGTGTGTGTGTGTGTGTGTCAGTGTCAGTGTCAGACTGTGAACGGCATAACTTAAAAACGAAAGTCGGTTAAAATAAGTAAATAAGTAAATAAGTTCAATGTTTTAATTTAAATTTTGTGTCTATAGCCTATGCAGTCCTGTTTACTCTGGACGACTTTTGCATAACGGGTAAACCGTAGGAGATAGACCAAATCTTACTGTAAAAAAAAATTTAGATTTTGTTAAAACACTCAATTTAGGTGCAAATATATATAGTTTGAACCGGTTTGGAGATATTCCTTTGTTATTATTTTGAGTTTTTGGAAAACAAGCGCTCGTTCAAATGGAACACTTTTATTCGTTTTTTATATGTTAGCTTTACGAAAAGAATGGAATTTGAAAGCTTTAAAACATTTGACTATCACTCAGAGCCTACAATATTCCTATATCCTCCTTTCAGCTATAAAGGAAATAATAAGATGTTTATCTCGACTAGCATGAAAAAGATACAGGAATAAGAGTTTGTAATAACGTTTAGTGCAAGGTTAGAGTAATTCATGTGAGTGCAACACATCAGACTTTTTATCTGTCTCATGATAATCGAGATAAGCATTTGCTTATTGTATATATTGCTTGTTTTGTTGCATAGTTCACTGAAGGCGTAGGTTTAGGATATAGATAAATCTTTTAAGGGCTGGTCTCATGTGTTGGCTTTGAAATTACGTTCTCTTTACATAACTAAGACATATAAAACAACGAATAACCACTTCTTTTTGCGAAAATTATAAATTCGAGGAACACCACAAGATTTTGTGTGTGGTGTGTGTGTGTGTGTCTGTGTGTGTGTGTGTGTGTGAGAGAGAGAGAGTTATTTTGTTGGTATAAACACACGGGTGCACCTGGGCAAACAAACATAAACATGTGTTCTTTTTTGGATTAAGGGACCCCGTAATACAGATAAATACGAAATGTCTATTATAATGCAATACTTCCATGTCTAGAGAGAATGTAACGACAAACCTACGTTAACAGAAACGTGCATTGAATAAAATTATAAAACAAGGTTATCTTTAACTTTAACACAGATTGCGAAAGCTAACTAAGTATGCACTGCTCGTGTAATTGTGAATTTGGTAGCTTTTGTAAATAAATGAAGCAATGTTAGCCAATTAGAAGCCCTTTTAACAAGCGCTGTTAAGCGACACGTGTGCTGAAAATCATTTTAATTCGCGCTTTCGCTTACTTGGATGGGATTCCTTTAAACATTTTGTAGTTATCCAGTAAAACCCTTTATGCTTGGGCAAACGTTTCCAATATTTGGCTGTATGTGTATCGATTAGGAAGATAACACCCATGCCCTTGGTGCAGTAATAGGCAATCTTGCTACTAGCCAAGGCTCCCCCCCCCCTGCCTCCCCATTTTACGTTGCACATGCCCCAGCAGGTCGTTCAGTGTACTTTATGATATTACCTGCTTGGAATTAGCTCCCAAGCGTGTCCTCAATTTCTGAAAAAGGCTATAGGGCACTCGTGTTAAAAAAAGAGGGAAAAAAGCAGTCAATTTCTTTAAAAGAACGAGATAAACAGCACAGAAAAGCTCTCGATGATAAGCGAAGCATTCCAACCATTTTCTGGTTCGTGTAGCACACGATACATGGTGGGTCGCTGGAAAGCAACCGTCTATCTACTTTTCATTGTAGTTGAACAGTAAAGCAAAAGCTATCTTAACCTCTGGAGGTGGAAATAGAGCGCAAACACCAAGCCGGAGAGAGAGGGAGGGGAGAAAGGGAGAGAGAGACAAACTAGAACAAGGAAGGAAAACAAGCATTAAGTTGCAAAACTAGAGAATGAGAAGGGAAGACCTTAGTATAGAGAACTGTAATCGTAAGTAAGGGAAATGTAAGAACAAAATATAGAGAACACTCTGTCCCTGCATATAAAGGAGATTAAACAATAACATTCCAGATGAGTAATTAAAAGAAATAACGGAAAAAACAACAAATTAATAATTGCACGCATGGAATTATATTTCATATACACACGCAAAAATATCATTTTGGAAAATAAAGCTAAAGGCGTACGGTTTTAGAAAGCTTAGAGTAATTTTGAAACATTTAAAAAAGTTCGATGTTAGAGTGTAAATGCAGATATTTTGATAAATGACACTTTAGTATGCATCCACTTCGGGGTGTTCATTGTTTTTTTCCCTCCCCTTCTCTAACAATTTTCCCACAAAAACAATCATATAGTTTACTACCTAATATGTTTTTGGTGGTGTTAACTTACTTTTTTTACTTGTATTTTAAGGGCTTTTCTACTTTCAGCAATGGCCCTGTATTCACATTTGCTATTCTTTCCGTTATAACAAGTCATCCTCCTTCAGGCATCGATCATTCTATGAATGTTTCCTCTACAAGTTGCTCTTGGCCTGCCCCACTTCCTTGTTCCACGAGGTGACCATTCTAAAAACGTCTTGGGCCATCTATCATCCTCCGTTCTTCTAAGGTGCCCATACCATTGAAGACCTTACCTTTCAATTCTCTCCATTCGTATAGCTCTTCGTACTTGCACTAACCTAACGTCTACATCCACTTTACAGCTCCTTGATTCATCAATAAACGATCCCAGATATTTAAACTGTTTAACGGCTTTAATTGTCACTTGGGATAGAGAGATGTTTGGTCCATGCCCTCCTACTACCAAATATACAGTTTCATCCATATTTACTCGTAGTCCTCCTACCTCAAAAGCTTCCAGAAGTTTCGTCAATGTCCTCACGACTCTGAGCCAACCTGATGATAGTAAATAGTAAATAATCATTAATAAATAAATAATTCCTTTCAGTATAGACTATCCGCTTTGCTTCACACCATAAGGCTTGACCTGCTGGCCTAATAGTACAAGGTCATTGGCCTTGGCCTTGCACAAACCATTCAAACTCCTTACCGATAAACATTCGTTATTGCGATACCTGCCCAGTATGCGTCACGCCTTCTGAGGTAATACTTCTTGGATGCAGCAACCATCCTTTTCCGGCTACAAAGTCTTATTCCTTCCACCTTTTCATCGGTCGTCCTATGTGCCTTTGTCCTGGTGGTTAATAGTTACTTGCTATTTTAAGAATTCTATTTTCTTCCGTTCTATTTAAGTGCTGTTTCCAGTTGGTTCTGTTCTGTTTCGTTTAATTATTCTACTTCTAATTGTTGTCTCACGTGGTTGTTTTGTTTTTGGTCCACTCTTGATTATCCAGCTACAACGGCTCTAAGGAAATTCATTTCTGCTGTTTGTATATTACTTTTATACTGTGCCCGCATTATCCATGTTTCTGACCTGTATGTTAAAATGTATAGGACAGCCATTGAGGACGAATTTTAATATTGTTCTGAATTACGAATACAAATATCTGTAGTTATACTCCTAACAGCTTGAATATTCAAAATACATAATATTTGCAAATTTTTATACCATATACCTTCATGAAAGATGTTGGCTGAAATGTATTTGCTCTTTAATATCTTACGGATCTCTCCAAGTTCCACTGTTAGGTTATTAATATGTCAGTTACATACAAGATAGCGTTTGGGTTATTTTGTGTGCATATGAAGCTAGCCTTCTCTATAATAAGATAAACATTTGTTTCCAGCCGGTGTTTGTTTATGGCCAGACTTCAGAATAACAAGGAAGTTCATTCTACTGTACAGACAAGTACACAAGTGACTTTTTGCGATGAACTTCAGTAACTCTCTTCGTGAACGCAGGGGAAACAATTACACTTTTAACACTTTTTGTGGAATATATGTTTGCTGAAACAGACGACTCAACTGAAACTAGCCATTTCCGTAATATTAGCTGGGATTTGTGTGTACATCTATTTCTGTTGCATATTTAGTATTTTTTATAACAGAATATTTATAAAATTTGAAGAAAAAAAATTGCATGCGTTAAAATAGTTATTTTTGTTGTGTTAGAATGTTAATCCTTAACTCCCGCGCGTGAGGAAATTCCATAAATGAAGACAATATTATAAATTCTCTAAGATGTTTCTGAATCTCACACATACGCAATAAGTATTCTATACAAACTCTATCTTTATAAACTAATGACATTCGCAATATTTGTACATAGAATATGAATTTACAAGCAACCATTAAAGTAATCAAAAAGAAAATAGAATTGGCGGGAATAAAAATATTAAGAAAAGCATTTCAGGTACACAAGAAAGACAATAAGATCATATTTAATAAAAGAATATAATTTTAAACGTTTTTCTACCTGTGGTATATCTACCAAGTACCAAGTTTTCAAGTGTTTTATAGGGAAACAATGTTTGTTTTATCTATGGTTAACACAAATTAATTGGAAAAAGAATTAAAATATATTTTATAAGAAGAATATGAACATCATTATAATTTACTCTCAATGTTTAGGAATTATGGAAGCAAATAAGTTGCAGTAAATATGAGTTGGTGAAATAGGATTTATAAATGAATGAGATAAATAAAATAAAATAGTATTTAAAATACAGATCTGTTTTTTATGAATACCGTGGAAGATCCATGTAAATGGTAATTTAACCACCACAGATATTTATGACGAGTACTTAGTAGGAACATGCTGTAAACCGGTGCAAAACCATGTCCCCCTTTCTACATAATGTTAGATAAAAAGCTACTACGTTAACCATTTAAAATACTTGCTGATGCGAAACATAGTCAACGTGGCTATTACGTGAAGAATCAAACCGCCACTTGAGACGGGGGTGGAAACACTTCTCCAGCAGGGAGGAAAACGACGAGGAGGGAAGGAAACCAAGTTCAGTCTCTTAGGAAACTCCTTGTCCCAGGGTTGTCCAACACCACCGTAATTCATTACATTTCGGATGTCAGAGTGAGGCTTATGTACCTTAAGGATGCATTACAATTAATGCAATAATTCTACCACTGTAGTTAGTACATTATGTCAGTAATAGAAATGACGTAATATCATGTTCCAATTGTGTTGGCCTTCACTTGTGGAAGTCCCAGGTTCAAATACTGCCACCTTAAGATACGTTTTATGTTTAGTAAATTTACTTGTTAAAATATACTTTAATGAACATTATAAATAATCCCATAATAACGCTGTAAGTATAAATTAAAAACAAAAGGCATCATTACATAATATTTTACATTTTAGAGCTATTCTTTCATATAAAAGCTAACCAATAAGTTGTTCTAAGATTTTACATGCAAATAAACGTTTGCAAGAGCATATTATGACCATTGTGAATCTCCCAAACTAGTGCATCTAACAGTGACTATAACATTATGCCGGGCCATCACACAGATAAACTTTTACAATTTACCCGTTCGCTCCACACAGTTGTAATAAGTATTCAAACTATTGTATATACGAAAATATTTTCCCACACGAGCACGAACGCCTGGAACTTCGTATTCACCTTCTAGTACATTCGGAAGGAACACATGATTTGCTATAACGTTGTCGAAATACAAAAAGAAATTAATAAAAACCTAACTTTTACGGGAGTGATTTGAACTTGACTTTTACCATGTCGCTACTAGAGCACGTTAACAACAATTACCATTGCAGCCCTAACTAGCGGGCTGGTGGTTGTGCTCTCATTTCACATCGCCTGTAAAATATAGTGCTCCCAATCCACAGGATGAGAACACTCACACGGTATATCATTTTCACTTTTTCTACTACGCATAGTAACTAGAAGTATTGTATTTCACCCAAAAATTCCATGTCGAGATTTCACCCGAAATAAATGTTTTGAAGCCCCGTGAATCCATAGAAAAGGTATTTTCAGAAAATTGTGTGTGTGTGTGTGTGTGTGTGTGTGTGTGTGTGTGTGTGTGTGTGTGTGTGTGTGTGTTTGTGTGTGTGTCACTGTCATTCTGTGGGCAGAATACCTCAAACACGGAAAAGTCGGTTAAAAAACAAAGTTGGTATTGCGACACGAACAACTTGAAGAAAATTCCTTACCCTAAACTACCCTTTACTTCGCAAATTTTTCAAAAGCTTTGATTTTCTCGAAAATGGCTCAACGATTTTAATTAAGATGCCATATGTTTAAGTTATTTTTATGACAAATGAAACTTATATTTTGAATTTTCTGGTTATAGCCCATGTAGTACTGTTTACTCTTAATGATTTTGCATAACTGGTAAACCGTAAGAGATAGACAAAATCTTACTATACAAACTGTAGATCTCGCTAAAACACACAATTTATGTCAAAATAAATTTTGTGGAGTAAACCATTTCGGACATATTCCTTGTTATTTGTGTGAGTTTTCAAAAACTTAAAGCTTTCACCAAATGAAATATTGTTATTCATTTTTTTTATATTTTAGCCGTGCAAAGAACGGAATCTCAAAGCTTTAAAAAATTTGACTCGCCAAAGCCTGCGGTATTCCTATATTCCCCTTGTACCTACAAGGAAATAATACGATAATTTGTACAAATGTTTATGTCGGCTAATAAGAAGAAGCTATAGGAATAAAAGTTTGTAAGAATGGTCAGTACAAGAGTAGAGAAAGATATGTGAGTGCAACACATCAGATTTTCTTTTCTGTCTATTTTGGGGTGAGACTCATAATCGGCGTTTCCGGTGAAATCTTGGTATCGATATTTTGGTCAGAAATCTCTACTCCCTTTACTTACTATATGTGAATACTGGAAAAGTAATTCTCATACAACTATCAAGAGCAATGATTTTGATAATTACAGGTAACTAAAATACTTAAATTGGTTGTTCCTTTCTCTTATTAGTAAACGTATCTTTCAACACCCCATACTGTTTTTCTCTCTTGCTACATTTCCTTTTCTTTTTCTATCCTTATAACCAATAAAGTATTTCACTTAATTACCTAATTAATTAAAAAGACATTGGAGGTGTTTATGTCACATTATATGACTTCCCTTATGAGGCACTTCATAAATAACAGTTTTTGTTGTCCCCCTCTTAAGATGTTTTTCCTGTCCTTAACACTTCTTCTATCCTAATGCTCATTATCTTGAACTAAGAGGCGTGTGGTATTCAGTTATATTTAACAAGTATGTGTTTTTTGTGCTCACAAAGCATGTGGTACAAAACTGATGCCTTTGACGGAGGCCGGAAAAAAGACATAACCCTTGAAACATGCCTCACCATCTCAGGGCTTTGGAAGTTCTAGGAATTGCGTAGATCTATAGCTTGTGTAAGGCTTCTATGGCATAATGTTTAAAGATAGACTTCAGCGAAAATAACGTTTAAGCTACTTACTCATAATTAGGAAAATCCTTAGATCCGGTAGCACTATTCCACTAACTGCAACAATTCTATGCTTTCTCTTGTTATTCTTCCCTTCAGCTAATTATCTCCTGTTTCATTCTTAGTTACTCTTTCTCTCCACCTCCTCTCTCTATCTTGCTTCGTCTGTTCATCTACCCGTCCGCCCATCTGTACGACAAACATACTGTGTTACTTTAGGAAGGGGGGTAGGGATATGGGAAATACACAGGGGATTCGGCACTTAGGCCAGGCTTCGAGGGGCACCCCCGAAAGGAAGGACGAGATGAGAGGAGACATCAGGCGATCTAAACAACGACACAGACATTGGCCGAGTTTCTAAGGTTTACGAAGTTTGACGACTCCTCGAGGTCTTCTGGTTCCCCCCAGGGGGATGTCGGCGGGGTCCAGCGTTCCCTTATTCCGCCCCCTCCCGGAAGCCACCGGTAATGGGGGACGGAGAGAGTTCCTGCTTCTTAAGCATTTGAGATTGTACTGTTTCTCATAGTAGCCTGAAGCCATCTTCCTTGTGTGTGACAGATTTGACGCCGACTCCGGACTTCGATGGATATTCTGCTGACGGCTACTACAGTGGTGAGCAATGTGATCTTAATCTCAAGGTATGCGCGTGTAGGGTGAGAATTGACAACACTAACGAGTTGCTGACAAATTTCCCTAACTAATGAACAATTACACATAAAAAATTGTAGTTGCTTAGCTGTCTCCCTGTCATATCTTTAAAATTATTTTATGCAATCCTAGCATTAAAAGGCTAATCATAGGTTTAAGGATATATAGTTATGCTAGATAAAATATAAATAAAATACATTGTGAGAAATACAAACACCGGACATCATTTATTACACAAAGTGCCCTACAAGACTCGCTTTGCAGCTCTATGTTACGAATTGCTGGTAGCTCACTCGTAACTACATACCTTGTAACTGGCTTTCATATATTTTCTTCCTTCTCTTTATAGGCCCATGTAACTAAGAACGCATATTACTGTGGTGTTCCAGAAAGAAGGTGTCGAACTTTCTCGAAAAGCAGCCAGTGTTTTCCAAAGCTTGGCTAACTGTAGCTTACGGGTTTGTTTTCTCGAAACTTGGCTTGCCCAAGTGTTGTCTTCGCCAAAATATGTTAAAAGGCTATATGGTAAGCAGAGAGGTACCATGTGATCACGTTTGATTACCATATAACAAATAATAAACAATTATTATAGAATTTCAAGGTTTTTTTTTCCGTTATATTAACAAATTGTTTTTCGCATTATTCCAGTGTTTCAGTATCCGAGGTTGCAATTAGCTGGGATAATCGGAATCTACGGTATACAGCAGCGATGTCCAACGTTTGCGATGGAGGGGAGGTTGGATTTACTTCATTCCACTATATGCGGAATTGGCCATTCTTTAACCCCAGCCGTGCATTGTGTTGCAGTGCCGTGTTGGTTACATGTACGTTATATTTGATTTATGAAAGCACCTTCAGATATGCTATATGTTCATTAGTGACTTCTTTGGTACTACTTACGCTTAAGAAGTCTATCAATATTTGGAGGCAAAGTCGAAATGCATAGACTTAGAAGATGCTATGCGATGCCTTGTAAGGCCAAGAGATAAAAAAAATCTGATGTGTTGCACTCACATGACTTTCTCTACTCTTTTAATAACCATTCTTACAAACTCATACCTATATCTTCTTCGTGTTAATTGAAATAAGCATTTGTACAAATTATCTTATTGCTTGTTTCATTGTAGATACAAGGGGAGTACTAGAATACAGTAGGCTGTGAGCGATGGTCAAATATTTTAAAGCTTTGAGATACCGTTCTCTTTGCACCCTTCACATATAAAAAAAATAAACAACGATGATCTATTTCACGAAAGTTTTAAGTTTTTCGAAACTGACACAAATAACAAGGAATATCTCGAAATGGTTCACTCTACCAAGACATTTGTTCAGACATAAATTGTGTGTTTTAGTGAGATCTATATTTTTTGTATATTAAGAATTTGTCTATCTCTTACGGTTTACGAGTTATTCGAAGGTCTTCGAGAGTAAACAGGACTACATAGACTATAGCCACAGAATTCAAAATATATATTTCATTTGTCATACAAATATCTTACATATATGACATTTTAATCAAAATCGTTAGTCATTTTCAAGAAAATAAAAATTTTCCATGTAAAGGGTAGTTTAGGTTAGGGTTATTTCCTTCAACATCTTCGTGTCGCGAAAGACATTAAACTTAAATGCCAACTTTAGTTTTTAACCGACTTTTTATTTTTGAGTTATGCTATCCACAGACTGACACACACAAACGAACCGTTTTCTATTTTTTTTCTTCTTCTTTTGATTCACGACGTCTCAAAAATATATTTTCTGTGAAATCTCGACATCGAATTTTACCAGTAGAGAAAGTAAAAATCAAATAACATATTCTTATTTGAGAAAAGTATAAGTATTATGAAATTCAAACAAATAATAAACTATACCTCGGAAATGATTCACTCAAAAGAAAAAAGAAGTATTTGACATAAATTGTGTGTTTTAACCAGATCTATATTTTTATCTAGTAAGTGTTTGTCTGCCTCTTACTACCATTTTTACAACAATCACCCAGAATGAAGATATCTTCTGAGAACATTCCCAGGAAGTTCAAGTTATGGCTTAGGAACTGCCTATTTCGGTCCGTCACTGGATACTGACTGATTGTGAGTCTAAACGCTGCAGTGATTTGCTCTCCACAGAAAGAGCAGGTGGGGGATAACATATATTACGCAAGCGTCTTCAAAGAGACAAGGTTGGACAATACTGGTATAGAATTTTGGGCACGACAGTAATTAAAGATATTTTAAACCTGATTCTTTTATATGGATTTGAAATGTAAAATGAAATAACTAAAATAAAGTGGTAATTTTTCAAGCCACTTAAAACAAATTATATAGTGCATAACTTAGAGAAGTTTTTAACATAGTTGGAATGCATAGTTATTGATATCCATTATTTATAACGTAAATAGTGCAAGAATGATATCTTCAGAAAATAAATTTAGGTGCCTAAAACTAACCCCGCGGGGGAACAGTCCTTTATGAGCCAAGGCCTAACGCCGGACTGAGTATCTGCACCTCTGCCAACCTGGGGTGCAACATTGGAGGGTGGGAAATAGAGCGCCGGAATCTTCACGATCGTGGGCCGCTACTTTTTCAACCAACTTGGCCCCTCAAGAAACTAACATGGCTCAGTACACCTCGACCAGTTCTCCCAGCAAAACAAGATTTCCACTGCAGTACCGGGAATCGAACCCGAGTCTCCCGTATGGTAAGCAGAAGGGCTACCACTATGCTTAAGAGACGACTATAAATATATCTGGCCACAGAAAATCCCTTAAATTCGCCGCTCATTAAACTGGTGAAATATTCTGTTCTTAAAAATAAAAGAGAAAATACATGCTAATCTAACAAAAACCATAATGAAATTACCATGTTAAAGAAATGTAATAGAATTCCCAGTATTCCTGGAATTACAGGCAATTAGATACGATTTTACAACATAATATTCTATTCTATAAACATCCTTAGGGGGTTTTAACGGTTTTTTTAGAGGAACTTCGTTATAAAAGAAAAATAAATCAATTCATATTATAACATAACTTGCTAATAAGGTTGTGCTTGCTATATTTTCTCTGTTTTTTAATGTATCTTTAATAAAGTTGTTTATAATTCGTCGCAGCTCTAAGATAATTTGTTGGCAGGAGATATTGCAGTAACTTAATTATTGAAGTCTGGAAGAATCTTTTTTATTGCCGTCTAAGAGTATGCAGGATATTCTTTATCGAGATACAAAGATAACATGAATTTCAGAATAAAATATTAGCCGGTATAAATCTTTATATTCGACCATAAACCTCCCAGTTTTAGTGACTATTACAAGACTATTGACAGGCAGTCAAGAGCTTTCTATTTGTTGCGTTTAACCATCCTACCTGTTTGTCAAGCGAGCCTCGCTGTGCGGAAGAAGCCTATGAAGAAAGTGGTGCCATTAATCTGAAAGCAAGGTAGACCGCCTGTTGCCAAATATATCGCACCATTAACACGTTTGAACGATTTTCTCAACCCATTACCATTCCAAAGACATGCGTTATATGTCATGCATAAAAAATGTTTAAGTAACTTACAAAACGCTTCGAAATTATTAAATTAAGCTTTACACATTTATTTCTTCCATGAATGTGTGCAGGATACGAAAAGGATACTAGCCGTTTATATTAAACCATTTGATTGTGATGATTTAATGGAAAAAGGAATTAAAACCGCTGGGTCATAAGGCGATCAATCTATACTTGTCAATTGCATAATGCGTTTAATAAGAGTGAACAGCGCATCATAGTTTATTGAAGGAAATCAATATATACATTTTATTATTCATTTAAGTATTTCAAAAATATTGTTAAAAGTTGTAGCTGCCGATTAGAGAATGAAATTACATCCCGACTTTAAAGATTGTTGCGATGGATGGAATTGCGTGAGAAGATTGGAACTTTTTTTAAGTTTAACATTCCTTAACATGGTAGGTCATATCGGAGAATGAATGAAGTGGATGAAAAGATGACTCCGGGTTCCAGAGTTACCCCTTCTCCGAATAACTCAGTGTAACCGAGATAGAAACTCGGATTTCTTGAATGAAAAACAGACACCCTACCCCCACACCACAGAGACGAGCTAACTTGATCTTGTATCAAAGAATAGAAGCTGTACTTGCATACAAAGATTGCTATTTTTGCGAGTTTTCGTTTTTAATTTGTACGTTCAACATAGACAAGCACAGAGGCCGGCCGGCTACCTTGTAAATACCTGACCCGAAGACGGCAGCGCTCGGAACAAAGACGGCTATGAGCCCGACAGAACAGAGTTTTTAGGGTGTTCGCGAGACTTCTGACTGCCTACTTATTTATGAGAGATTCGAGAAAAATCCGTGCTAAGGCATTCACGCCTGCCTAAATAAAGAGGCGAAACGGCGAGAAAAGGAGAGTAATAGTTGTTTTGTGAGAGAGTCGTTAGTGTTAAACGAGGTGCGTGTGCGTGCCTGCGTGTGTGTGTGTGACACGGTTGCGGAAGCATAGAACAGCTATGTGTGACAAGAACACAAAGAACTATTGATTGTGTTAACAATAAAACAGAACTGTGCTTTTGTGCCTCAGTTTTAGAAGGAAAAATAATTGAACATTTAACGTTTTGTCACAATATATTTTGCATTCATAGAAATAACTCTATATCTTTGTATCCTCAAAATATATCTTAGGTAGAATACCGGTATACATTAGAATGTAGCTTTTTTGTTATGGGTTCACAGATACAACTTTTTTTTAAATATATGATTTTTATTTCATCCAGCTTATCTTTTGTGCCGCAATCTAAGGTAGGCGGAAGTATTGTTTTACCTAAAATTTAATTGCGATGTTTCACTAATTTTTTTGAATATTTGAACCCAAAATATATTGTGACAAAACGTTAAATGTTCAGTTGGTGCTGAGATCTCCACCAGGAAACTTCGACCTCGCCGCCACTGAAGATGTCTGCCGTAGTCGCAGACGAAACGTTTGGGAAGAAGAAGGAACCCAATAGACCACGGCCCACAAGCCCGGTTAATATTATTGCATCTAGTAATGTAGACCTTGTTAAAACATAATTTATGTACAAATTATTGTCGTTATCGTTGTCGTTGCCGTTGCAACCGCCACCGCCACCGCCGCCGCCGCCACCGCCTCCGCCACCTCCACCGTCACCGTCCTCCTTATCCTTATCCTTATCACTATCACTATCACTATCACTATCACTATCACTATCACTATCACTATCACTATCACTATCACTATCACTATCACTATCACTATCACTATCACTATCACTATCACTATCACTATCACTATCACTATCACTATCACTATCACTATCACTATCACTATCATTATTATTATTATTATTATTATTATTATTATTATTATTATTATTATTATTATTATTATTATTATTATTTATTTATTTGTTTATTTGTTTATTTTGAGTGAACCATTTCGGAGATATTCCTTGTTATTTGTGTGACTTTAGCAATATTTGAAGTTTTCTCAAATTGAAGGTCTTTATTCATGTGTTTATAACTTAGCTGTACGAAAAGAACGGAATTGCAAAGTCATCATATAGCGACCAGCTTTAAAAGATTTGACTATCGCTCAAAGCCTAATGTAGGCTATATCAAGTTTGATTTTTTCAACTTTATTGATACGTATACATGGCGATGGTATCTAAATGACGATATTTGTGTTGACAAAATGTTTTGTAATCTTATTCTTATGAAATAATAATCATAATTGACATTGACATACAGCAAAAACGGGATTAATTCTTGACCCTACAATCCGATTTGAAAAAAATGCAGAACAAATTGAGGAGATTTATAAGAGAAAAAAGCTACATTATAAGCTTTGCGTTCCTTATTTAAGACACAAATAAAAAGTTTCAAATTAGCAAGTGATCAGTCGTTGAGTGATTACTAGATTTACTATTAATTTGTTGCGACGTCTAAATTGCAATTCAGTGCTTTAGAAGATATTTCTCTACAATTTATTCATGATTCTTTGTACATTTTACACAACCATATGTATACTACCGTAAATTAAGTATATAATTATAAAGTAGTTAGCTGTCCTATTTCCAAATTTTGTAATAATTTTCTACATTACTACATTTTATCTCTCAAATATGTTTACATAATGCGATTTTTTATCCTTATTCATATTTAAAATTGTCTTTTTCTATATATCTATTAACAGGGTGTCCTTATTACAAGCTTAAAAGCGGCTGCTTTAACCACTAAGCTACCATGGCAAACTTGCCAACGATAAGCGGAAGATCCTGGTTCAAATCCCGGCTATTGCATTGAATTTTTCAGTCCTGATTCCACCTCTTAAACATTGCCCACACACGACTTGTGTGTTTAGAAACACCAGCATTAAGTTTGTTGTTATAAATAAATAATAATTACCATAAAAAGGTTGCTTAAAACCGGGACATAAAGTACTTACAATTTGTAAGTCGCCCTTGGGGTATTTATCTCTGATGTGAGATTCCCTTGTGGTCTAACCGGGAAAGAGTAGGAATTGGTTGGGGAATTTAATTCATGCTGGCAAGTTGGCCATGGTAGCTTAGTGGTTAAAGCAGCTGTTCGATAAGCGGAAGATCCGTGGTTCAAATCCCGGTTATGGCATTACACTTTTCAGTTCTGTTGGACTGGAAAAAGGTTTTCGAAAGAATTGCATTAAAAGACCATGGAAAAAAGGAGGGGGGGGGGGGGAGAAAGAAAGACAAATAATATCCACCATTTTCTAACCTCTAATAACCCGTAATGAACATATATTATGTTGGCCCTTGTCTTCAAGGGGGGGGGGGGGAGAAGATTTTTGCTACTGATTAATTATATACCAAGACGCTCTTTAAAAATATGACTGACGTGTTACTTCTTGTATCACGCTTACACTTGCACGCCTCTGTAGCATAGTGGTAGCGTGTCTGCCTCGCGTCCAAGGGACCGCGAGTTCGAATCTCGCTTAGGGTGGGCTATGCGGATAATTTTTCTTTTTCCCAAGGTTTTCCCTTATCCTGAGAAGACGAATGTCGGGTAACTTAAAACTCTATGGACCTCGGACTCATTAGAGCATCATTTCACCCATTTCATTCATTCACCGTCCGATATGACATTACGTTGGAGGACGTTAATTTAAAAGTATTCTTATACCTACACCTACAACAAAAATATGTAAATGAGAATTGAAAGTTTAGACCAGAAGTAAATTTAATAATAAACTTTAATAAGAATAACATGTAGATAAATGTATAGGTCGTCTTGAGAACGCAGCATATCATATTTTCTAATTATTTGCTTTTAATCAAAATACATACTTATTCATCAGAAATATTTTCATTTAGCATTTTGCTTTAAGTGCATAGATACTAGTACTTATTAGCCTTGATTATACATTCATAAACGTGTGTTTTACATTGATCCAGATCTACATTTTTTACCGCTGTAAGATCTATCTTTTATTTTCCAGTGTATCTAGAACCCATAAACAAAACACTTAACTTCAGATGTACAATTTAGTTTTAATCCTAGTATTTTACAAATTTAAGCATTCATAGAAATAACTCTATATCTTTGTATCCTCAAAATATATCTTAGGTAGAATACCGGTATACATTAGATTATTATTATTATTATTATTATTATTATTATTATTATTATTATTATTATTATTATTATTAGTTGGTGCTGAGATCTCCACCAGGAAACTTCGACCTCGCCGCCACTGAAGATGTCTGCCGTAGTCGCAGACGAAACGTTTGGGAAGAAGAAGGAACCCAATAGACCACGGCCCACAAGCCCGGTTAATATTATTGCATCTAGTATTGACACCGGCCGTGAAAGCCTTAGAATTTTGAAGGTCTACATTTTTGTACAGTAACATTTGGTCTACCTCTTACGGTTAGTTCCGGGTGCAGGAATTTTCTTGAAAATCGTGTCGCATGCTTGAAAGATATTAAACTTAAATACCAGCTTTGGTTTTCAACCGACTTTTTCTGTTTGATTTATGCTGTTTACATGCAGAAGCACAATAGACACACACGAACGCGCAAGCGCAAACGCGCGCGCGCACACACACACACACACACACACACACACACACACACACACACACATACATGGACGATAAAATGTGGACATCGAATTTTTGGGCACTTACTATATGCATTAGATAACGTCAAAATCTGATGTGTTGCATTAACATGACTTTCTGTATTCTTGTACTAACCATTCTTACAAACTCTTATTCCTATATCTTCTTGGTGTTAGTTGGGATAAACATTTGTACAAATTATCTTATTTGCTTATTTCCTTTTAGATGGAAGGACAATATGGAATACAGTAGGCTTTGATTATTGATTATCTTCCTGTAAAGGTTGTTTATGGGCGTTATTTCCCATTTCCTTTGGGTTTCATTACGAACCCAATTTTGTACTGTGTTTTTGGCTTCTAAGATGCTTATTTCACAGGAAGGTTCTGGTCTATTTCTAATGTAACCTTGGTATCGAATTTTTGGGTGGAATACAATACTTCCTCTACTTTCTGTAAGTATATAGTAGAAATAAGTGAATGATAGTCGTTAGAGAAAGTAATTCAATTGTTACACATGAGGAGTTTTTGATCCTTCTACCAAAGAAAATCTCTCCGTGGGACCGTAACAGCCCCTAGTGCCACACATGCCAGTGTTTTCGTTCTTGGCACGGAAGATTAATGTCGTGGAGCTGATGTTCTTGTGATGGTGGTGTAGTGGCTGGCTTCCCTGAAAACGACGAATGCATTTATCTCTGGAGCGTGAAAGAATTTGAAACTCACACGTATCGTGCGCGGTTTGTGCTCCCCTGGTGAGATTCTTGAGGAGGGAAGCGTCATGAATTAAACACAGAGTTATTAACTCTCTCCCTTCGCGAGGGGCGAGGGGCGCGTGGCAAGACGCCGTGGATTTAACTTCCTCTTAGCACCCCCACACACGTTATTGTTACTTCTGCAGATTTCTGTTCCACCGCCTGGTGGTCCCAACGCTACTGCTTATTATAAATCGCCTTCCAAACTTTCGGAAACTCTGCACACGTTTTTATATCACTTTTCCCTTTGCTTTCAAGGCCTCTCCAATAACATTGGCTAGACACTAAAACAGTTTTATGTCAGGGACGCTTTAGTTCGTAGTTACTAGGCAACAAAAGCTATACTTCATATTCTAACAATACACGCTATCAAACCATAAGATACAGGTTCAACAAAACGTCAAATACACATACACATAGTTGGTAGTGTAAGCTGAAGTTACAGTTCATTTATCGATTTCCATGGCAACAAGACTAAAACTGGTCTTTAAGACGGTATCAAGAGGAAATGACGTCACACCACATAGAATAATCCTACCATAAGCTCGCTGGAGATGTATGTTTTTTTAGATTTCTAATGAAAATATGTCAATAAAACTGTGTCACTGGTATAACTGTTAATGGTTTCACCTAAGCATTGCAAGCTTCAACATATCTTTTACTCAACTTCGCTGGCAAAAGTGATGCACACCGCAGTCTCTTCAATACCAATGTTGTTCATTTTAATAAAATTTTGCTACTTGATAATAACTATCAAAAGTCGAAAGATTTAATTTGGCTACATAGACAAATAACCTAGAAACCACGGTATGTGCTACTTCAAGTAAAGCATCTATTGCGAAATTCATTAACAAAAGAGTGCACAAGAAGGCTTTGCCCATAGAATTTAGATGTAGCTTTTCATTTGTTTACATAGAGAATTCATTTTTTCTTAATGTTAAATAAAATATGGACGTGCAATTTTGATATATTATTGCTTTTTACTGGTTTTTCAAGTATTACAAATAGTAATTAATTAACCAGGAACTGTAAGCTACTTATCAGATTTCGAATGCTTGGGAAAACTTAGCCCTGCAGGCTTCGTATTTCCAGAATGCATTCTCGACCTGATAGGTATCACAGTTAATGAGGATCATGTATATGAAGCGTGTCAGTAAGTGTCTTAGGGGCCACTTCCCCTACTCAGTTGGATATCTCCCTGTATATCAGTAGGCTACACGGTGCAGTTTGAATTAGTAAACAGTATTCCATGGAGGTTCAGACTCCTGTGTATCAGCAAGAATCGGAAGGAAACTATTTTTACACAGTGAAAACCCATTTTGTTCTATTTTTGATTATCCATTACACTACGGATCTCATTGCAATATTAGATGCCACTTTAACACAAAAAAAGAAAAAGAAAAACAGAAATATAACATATAATAACATAATAATTGTAATATAATTATAAATAATGTATATTATTACTACTACAGTTGTTATTTACTTTAATATGACCGTTGTCATCAATCTGCACATTAATATTTGCGGGATTAAAAAATCATACTTCTCGTGCTATTACATTAACCAACATTATAATTAATTATTTTTATTATAATATAGGACACACTCAACAACAAAGGGTTGAGGAATTAAAATCCTAATTCTCCAAGAGACTTAATAAAAATATCTGCCACAAATTACCAAGGACGTCATTCAACAATCTGTTAGGGCCAGTTACCGTATTGCAAAATTAAATCATGTTAAAAGCAGATCCAGGTCTACATTAACAGATATGAATTTAGTTTATGTTCTTTGGCTAAGTTGTTCACCTTTGAAACCATGGCCGTTAATCTAGAACTAAGTGATTTAAAATATCTGCACAAATGGGTCTCATTTTTGCTATAAAAATGTGCCGTGTATTTATACGGCAAAACAAAGGTGTAATTCTTCGACTTGAACATCCTATGTCGTTCCGCAATGTGGTGTGGGAGCAGTTGCTACTCTCCCTTTCTTTTCCTTATAAACACGCCTGATCTATGTGTGTGTGTGTGTGTGTGTGTGTGTGTGTGTGTGTGTGTGTGTGTGTGTGTGTGTGTTTTGTGATAACCTGCATTGAGACAAAAAACATTCTACCTGAATGAATAGTTATTGTAATGACTATGAAATATTCACTCCAGAAATTTCAAGCTTTAATAGTTCCCATAAAAATACGCCAAAAATAATCTTCATTTAGTATGCTTCATTATCCAAACACCAGTCCTTGAATTTCCTATATAAACTTGCCTTGAATTTTCTGGAAGCAGGTATATTAATTCTTGCATTTTGGGCTGCTTATATATTTTTTTCTGATTAACCCTAAAAATCACCTTCTTTGCTCAGTTTTATTCTAATTTCACATATAAAACTAGCATCAAACATTGCAGAATATAACTTTTTTTAATGTATCGTGTAGAGGAAGTGTTGTATTCCACCTAAAAATTCGATGTCGAGATTTCGCCGGAAATATGTGTGTGTGTGGGTGTGTGTGGGTGTGGGTGTGTGCGTGTGTGGTGGGGGGGGGGGACGGTAAAACTCAAAAACTAAAAGTCAATTAAAAACCAAATTTTAAATTTATTTAAATTTAACATCTTTTCAGGATGTGACACGAAGATTTTGAAGAAAATTCCTCGCCACTAAACTACTCTTTACAAGGAAAACTGTTCGGAAATTTTGATTTTCTCGAAAATGACTCTAATGATTTTGATTAAAACGCTATATGTTTAAGATATTTTTATGAGAAATTAAAGGTATATTTTGAATTTTATGGCTGTAGATCACGTAGTCCTGTTTATTCTGGATGACTTTTATATAACCGGTAAACCGTAAGAGATAAACCAAATCATACTCTACAAAAAGTGTAGATCTTGGTAAAACACAATGTCTAAATACTGTTGTAGAGTGAACAAATTGGGAGATATTCCATGTTGTTTGTGTGAGTTTTGGAAAAGTTAAAGCTTTCGTCAAATGGAACGTGGTTATTAATTTTTTTACATGTTAGCCGTAAGAGAAGAACGAATTTGAAACCTTTAAAAGATTTGACTATCGGTCAAAGTCTACTATATTCCCATATTCCCCTTGTACCTACAAGGAAATAAGCAATAAGATAATTTCGTAAAGGTTTATCTCAACTAACACGAAGAAGATACAGGAATAAGAGTTTGTAGGAATGGTTAGTACAAGAGTAGAGAAAGTCATGTGAGCGCAATACATTAGAGTTTTTCCAAAGCCCACATCACTCTTTCTCTGAACATGTCGTTTTCGTAGTAAATAAAGTTAATTAAATGTAATATAAGTAAGCTATACGAACTATAATAATTGTGAACCATTTCCAGGCGGTGCCCCTGGTATAATTATTTGACTTTAAACTGGCCTTCTTAAAACAAAAGCATTACCTTTTATGTCTCCCTTATATTACTTTTATTTTGTTTATTTATATTTTTAGATTATAGGGATGCCATTCATTCTGCAATGAAGAATCAGGTTGTAAAAGCATTTGTATCTATTTGATACCGTCCTGCCAAACTAGTAATAATGCACACGTAAAAGCTAGTACTGTGACATTGGGTCGTTCAACAACATACAAGAAGGTACCAGGTGACCGTTGGATATGGTGAGAGACTGTGACAATAAACAATGCTGCCTGCAAAACATAAAGGAAGTCCTAGGCTACAGGGTAACTAGCGACTGTGTATGTGACACCATAGTGTCCAGAAACATGTAGAAGCTTCTCTGCTGAGTCACGGTACATGTGCACATGGAAAGAACTCGAAGGAGATTACGTCACGCGGGGTCCAGTATAAGTAGATGGAACGTGAGCAGTTCAGTCAGCTTCTAGAGTTGAGATTGAGTAGTTTACGTCGGCGTATACGGTTAGTTTTAGTTAAGAGAGTGACTCATCTAGCCTATTAGTGAGTACCTACGTGTCGCCGAGTGATTGTATCGCTATAATAAAGATATAAGAGACAGTGAAACAGGAGAAAAACACTGGAAGACTCGGAAAGATTATTGGAACAACTATGAATTGTATTAATAGAGACCTTAAACTGTGTTAGCAACGAAAAGGAAATTGTGCATTTGTAGTCAACGTTAGAAGAAAATAAAGTGTTAAAAAAGTAATCGGACTACCGATTTTGTTACAGTACTAAGACTTAAACAAATGTATTTACTTTTGGAAATTTGACTGCCCAGCCAAAATAAAATGCATTGCGTCAAAATGACAATGCCACAAATCCCACCTTTGATACCAGTATGACAGTGACACCTTCAGTTAGTTTTTCTGTCACTTTATTTCTATCCTAAATTTATTCACAAACACACGGTTCTCCAGTCTACAATGTGTTGTGATCTTGCGACTTACAGCTGTTTTGTTCTCTCGTAAACCTAACGTTTACTTCACTGTCTTTTAGTTTTACTACTACTATTACTACTAGTACTACTACCACCACCAACACCACCACCACCAACACCACCACCACCACTACCACTACCACTACCACTACCTACCACCACTACTGCTCTCTCTAATACACCGCTAGCTTCTATGATCATCTCACTAAAACTGCTTCACACAACAAACAACTCCGACGTAAGGATTAAATGTCCAAAGACTCTCTGACGATAGACACTCATCTTAAAGCTGTCTGAACAAACACAAACACACACTTAAACTAATTGTTAATAGTCGCCTCGTTCAACACTTAACGACTCGCTTATGTCAACTATGCATTGAAATAAAATAGTTTGTTGTTTAGCGACACTGCCAATTGCGAGGATCACATCAGCGTCGCCGGTGTGTTGCAGTTTTGTCCCGCAGGAGCTTTTTACATGCCAGTAAATCTACTGACATGGTGTTGTCATTTCTAAGCACACTTAAAAGCTATTGGTCTGGGTCGGATTTGAACCCGCGACATTGGGATCACTAGGTCAGCGTCCAACCAACTGAGCCACCCAGATCGACAACTATGCATTCGCATATATAGGTGAGACTGACGTAGTGCAAATTTTTCTCGAAGTTCACCTTTTTATAAACAAGCCCGGGATGTGAACAAAAAAAGTATATGTTCCGTCCCCCTCCATTGCTGCGTTGTGTACGGGCCGCGCAGTGGTATGAGCTACCTTGACCTTAAGAGTCTCTTAGATGAACAGCCGGCTGGCGTCAAAGTATTTTAGAAGTTACACTACAATGCTGCATATATGTAACCAAGGTAAGATATTCGCTACTTTGTTCTGATGTATAACAATTTCCATTCCCCCTGTGTAATTGAAGTTGTTCAAAGAGTAATCAAATGCTGTGTGTCATACAGAAATGCGCGAGTATAAAATTAGCTGGTGTTTGCACTTCCTAAATTAGAAGGAACGATGCTTTCTTTAGTGGAGAGTTCTCCCACATTCTGGTTAACCTTTCCACTAGTAGATCAGCTGTTTCGTTTGCTATTAAGCCCTACTAAGGCAGGCAAATGTGATTTTCATCAGCCTGAACAATGGGGCATCCCGGTATTAGTCTATTCGTCTGTGAGCGGATTTCTGGCTCAACAGAGAATACCACAAAAGCATATCCGACTTAGTACGTAATTTCCTCCGCATATCGTGTATTACTGAGAAAGTTGTAATAAGTTTAATGGACAGATAATACGGAGTTACTGCCAGTGCAGCAGCTTAAAGTCTGTGTTGTCAACTTAGTGGTTTTCCCGCCAGATTTAGAGCATTTAGCTCCCAGTGTTACCATGAAAAATATGTTCTCCTTGCTAGGGCGAATTTTTCGAAGTTTAGTAATAAAATTGGATATTTTTATTCATCACAGTACTCGTATGTAATAAAAATGAAAATGTATCAATTTATTGTAGCTTGGGTCGTCAAGGTTAACCAAGTCCGGCCGAGTAGAACAACAGTGCGTTAGTTTACAAAATCTTAGGCAGCCGTTATTGCAATTTCTATGAATACCATTGGAGAAAATGGACGTTGCTCTAGGAATATGTTTCGTATGAAGCCGATGTGTTGTCACATGACTTTATTTACACTTGTACTAACCATTCTTACAAACATTTACTCCTGTATCTCCTTCATGTTAGTCGAGACAAACATTTACGTACTTTCTTGTAGGTGCAAGGGGAATACAGTAGGCCTTTTAGCCAAGAGGTAAAAAAGTGAACAACCTGTCATTTGTGATAACTTTAAGTATTGCAAAATTCACACAAAATGGTTCAATCCATAAAAAATGCATGTGGACGAAGCTTGTGTGTTTCAACAATGTGTGCTTTTTGTACAGTGAGATTGGGTCTGTCTCTTCTAAGTTACCAGTTATGTAAAAGTGATCAATAGTAAACAGGACTACACGGACTATAGCCAGAAAGTTCAAAATATACATTTAATTTGCCAGAAAATATCTCAAACATGGCATTTTAATCAAAATCGTTAGTCATTTTTGAAAAAATCAAAATTTGTGAAAAAATTTGCTGTGTAAAGGGTAGTTTTGAGTTAAGGAATTTTCTTCAAAATCTTCATGTCGCATTCTTGAGGGATATTAAAGTTAAATACCAACTTTGGTTTTAAACCGACGTTTTGTTTTTGAGTTTTTGAGTTATGCTCTTCACACACGGACCTTTTTCTAAAAATGCTTTTTATTTATTTATTTTTTTTTTTTTCATGAGCCTCAAACATATTTCTGGCGAAATCTCGAAATTTTCGGTAGAATACAATACTTCTACTTAACTATATTAGTAGAGAAAGTAAAAATATGTAAATCCATATATTCTTTCGGGAATCCATTATTATTATTATTATTATTATTATTATTATTATTATTATTATTATTATTATTATTATTATTATTATTATTATTATTATTATTATTATTATTATTATTATTATTATTATTATTATTATTATTATTATTATTATTATTATTATTATTATTATTATTATTATTATTATTACTATTATTATTATTACTATTATTATTATTACTATTATTATTACTATTATTATTACTATTATTATTATTATTATTATTATTATTATTATTATTATTATTATTATTATTACTATTATTATTATTACTATTATTATTATTACTATTACTATTATTATTATTACTATTATTATTATTATTACTATTATTATTATTATTACTATTATTATTATTATTACTATTATTATTATTATTACTATTATTATTATTATTATTATTATTATTATTATTATTATTATTATTATTATTATTATTATTACTATTGTATATTCTGTGCATCTTCGTGTTATGTATAGTCGATGATGTTTCCATTTCTTATCTCAAGCGTTTGCCTTTGAGGCACATTATCGATGGTTGTAGGCGTCATTATCCTATCGAGACGACCCTTAAAAGCGTTCCACTTGCAAAGCTGTGCGCGGCAAGATTTCCATGAACAAAATGCTGCTGCAGTCTGTAATGGAATGTAAGCAGAAAGTTCTCCACTAGGGATCAGAATGTAAAACATATGAGAGTTTGTTCCGACGTACAAGTTGGCGTTAAGCCGCCGCTACTTATTATTTCACAGACGAGTTAGTTCGCGTTATGGTATTAGTGGGCTTGTGGCTCAGTCTCTAAGCCTTGCTAAAAGAAAAGGACCGGCTGCGATATCATTACGGCGAGGAGTTGGTGAGGCGTGCATCCACTCGACGACGCCTCCTAGCTGCAAGCTACGTCAACAGTTTTGCCGAGAGTTCGCAGACCTTAAAGGGAAACATGAGAGCAAACTGCTGCACTCGCTACCAGAATGGAACAGCCACCTTTAAGGGAACTCGAAGTATTCAGCTGAGCTTTCTAAACTTCTAACCTCATCTTACACCGGTGTAAAGAAATAAAGTTGCAGAGCTTTGGTAGATATATGAATAAATGACTCAATGAATATTTATTTCTCTTAACTCACAACGATATAACTGCATTACCCAGGCCCTGTTGTGTAAAAGTATAATCTTCAGTCGAGCTGAATTTAAGTTGTATAAAACTTGATCTAAGTTCGTGATATCTTAATCTAAAATTAAATCTTCTCCAGTTAACTTGATTTAACTTATATCAGCAGAATCACAGAAGAAAGAAAAGTATTACAGCTTTAAATAAAATATTAAAATTGTAAGTAATACATTTTGGGTGTTTATTTAGAGAATAGGAGCAGTGTTTCATATTGCATTAAATCATAAAAACACCGTTTTACAAAAGAAGCAAAAATTGGTCACTGCTAACCTAGAAAATGTTTCAAAAATGGAAAAAAGTGAAGTTTGTGCCTGAGGCTTGCTTCTAGAAATAGGAAACGGTGAAGTAATTTGCAATTGTGTTCTTCAAATTTAAGAAACATGTGGAGAAATTAAATATGATTTGTTCCAGTAATTGGTAAAACATATAAAAACAATTAAGGTACACACATAATCTTGATTAAAATCTCCAGCGACTTCGCGAATGAAATGGAACGACCTAACTTGTTTCTTTTTTACTTTTTTCCGCCATTTTCCTATTGTATTTCGCAGTGTTGCCATTTTTGTTCCCTCCATAACATATGTTTAGCTCAGTGGGTATAATTGTGACAATCCATATTCACCGGACATTGGATATTCTCCTATATATTCATCGTGATTTATGCCTTTAAATATTCTTCTCGCTCATGTGAGTATTTCTTACCCTAGTTTATCACATATCTCTAGATACCTGTTTGGTTTTATTTCTCTATGCATAGCCTCTTATACTGCCAAAAACTTGTTGTTTGTCAGTATATTCTAGCCTTAGATCCACTTCTTTCCAAAAGTCTATGATGTGATAGTTATTTTATTCATGAATCAGTCATACCTATCTGTTTCATAACTTTTCATACCATTTATAAGACCATAACCATTTCCACTTACTATTCTTTTGTATAGGAAAACATTTTTTGATAATATACCATTTTCTAAATAGGAAAGTCTGTATAAATATTTCGTACCCGTTGTGATAATCTGGATTTTGTTGGAGTAAAACTTGTTACATGCAAATTAAGTCATTCCTGGATTGTGGAATTTTAGAACAAACATTATTTTAGACTACGTCTTTATAAAGGTTATATTTTATAGGAAATCCTATATTTATCACTCTTGTACAAACATTTCTTAGAAACGCTTATTCTTCTATCCATTCGACATAAACTTTTGTAGAAATTCTTTTATTACATGTGCCTGTATACGAAATCCTTATGACGTATCGTAAGTTAGAGGATTTAATATAGTTAATGCACATACCCGCAGTAAAACAGTCAAAACAAGTAGCTGGGTTGCGTTTCCAGAAATGTAAATGTAGGAAATTCAAAATTTACACTATTACAGCACGAATGGAAGATGGTATGAAAGAAGCTTGCTCATCTGCTATTAAAATTAAATTATAACTAAGACGCTAAACTATTACAAATAAACCGAAATTAATCCGTAAAATAGTTAATTACATATAAGTGAATATGCGCAAAGATATAAAACGAGGGAGGCGACTTCACGTAACAGAAATCCTAGATTCGATTGCCATCGACGTCCACTCTGAGCTTCAGTTTTTGTTGGTGTCCCTTGGTAGACAGGCAAATGTTGAGTGTTTTCTCTTCTCCCATGGTTTCTTATCCACATCATCCTTTCAGCCTATGTTGTTTTTATCTAACAGGTGTGTTGGAGCAATGGCACAGATGCTTGTTCAAAGTAAAGAGTACTACTCCACATGGTCACCAGAGGGCTGCTTGTTAGATGGGTCGTTCACTCCTCCAGTGGTGGTCTTCAAGCTAGCACTTCTGCCCGTCTCTATCTGCCTGGGATCTGTAGTCTCCTGTGGTTCCTCCCACCTGATGAGTGGTAGCCAGAAGTTATCTACACATATTCTAACACAATATTGTTACAGCCTCTTGCTTTTAACACTGAAGATCCGCTATACGATAAGATACTGTATGTGAAAGGTGTCCTCTCGAGCAGTTTCTAGTCACGCATACATTTTGTATCAACACTGTTTTACATAGTACATGGGGAAGAGCATAAAACTTTAAGCGGAGTTTGTCGTAGATGTCATTCTAATTTATGCGAGCTCTAAACCTTGGTAAAATTTGTGACACTTACGCAAAGGCGCTTTGTACGTAATGTTGTGCGAGGCAATGAAGAAAACATACATGTATTGATCTTCCCTCACATTGGGTCAGCAAAAGAATGTTAGTTATAGAAGCCATTCTATTATCGTTCTACTGAAAAACGCCGAGTACACTCACCTCCATTAATGGTGTCACAACAGCAGTGTCCCTATAACCCTGAGGAGTTTGTTACCTGTTCGGCTTTGTATAGGTAATAGCTGTTTGTGCAGTAACATCAAGCATTCCATATCAAATAAGCGTCTCCTGAAGTCCCCCCTCCCCCTTCCCCCTCCCCCTTCCCCCTTCCCCCTCCCCCACCTCCGCCCAGAAAACAAAAGAAGATACTTTAGACTAAGGTAAAATTTTCACTGAATCCGTCCATTTTGTTGGGAATGAATTAGTTTTACGTTTTTAAATACGGAATCCCAGGTTATCAACTACTAGGGAAAAAATCTGACGTGTTGTACTCACATGAATTTCTCTACTTCTCTTATACATATCATTCTTACAAACGATTGTTCTATTTATTTCAGGTAAATTCAGATAAACATTTCCAGAAAAACTTTTACTATACATTTCGTTATACAACGGGCTTACGGAATGCAGCAGTGTAAGTGATTTTCTAATCTTTTAAGAACGAGTTTCAGTAAGGTTTTAAAATTCCGTTCTCTTTGCATGGGAACAGATAGAAAAAAAATGAACTACGCTTCCCACTTAAGAAGATGTATATCAATAGTAAATAACATCATAGAAATGACATATAGTATTTTAAAAAGGTATTAGACATAAACTATGTGGTTTAACGAAATCTTCAATTTTAGAGTTCTAAGCTATTGTTTATCTCTTACAGTTTCCCACTTATGAAAAGCTCATTCGCAATAAAGAGCAGTTCTCAGAGGCTATTCCCATAAAATTCAAGATATAAATTTCATTTGTCATAACAATATCTTAAACAAATTAAATTCTGATAAGAACCGTTAGAGTGACAGTTGAGAAAATCAAAACTTTCGAAGAAATGTTCAATGTGAAGATCAGTCTGGGGTGGCAGGAATTTCCTAAAATATCATGTTGCATCTTTATTGAACCTAAATACCAAATTTGGCATGCAATGTTTAGCACAACTTCGTGTCAAATGAAATCTATTTTGAATTTTCTGAGAATAACCTAAAAGTGCTCTGTATTAATGACTTCCTTTTAGTTAACTATTTCTGAAGTACTTGATATTGTTTGAATATTTAAATACTACTTCTAATTTTCTCGGAAATTCGTGATTCTTTTCTTTTTTCCTCCCTTGTGGCCATGCAAGGAATGCGGAATTTTAAAGCCAATACATACCAGCCCATTTAAAATTCGACTATAGTTTCTCTATCATCCAGCGAAATATGTAATCGTGAGTTTAAAATCAATCCGGATGAAAAAATAAAATAGCTGAAATAATCACCTTTTGTATAGTAAGCAATTTTTAAGCTTAACACTGCCATGCCTAAATTTTTATAATAATTAAAGCCTCAAAATCAAAGGAAATTGACCTGGCCGTCTTTGATGCTTCTCAAAACTACGTGTGTTTGCCATTCAATACCAAAATAAATGCAATATAAAAATATAGTCTTTTGTGAACAGCGAACAACCGAGCAGTGTTAACAGCCCTGCAGGATAAAGGATATCCCTAGCTTCAAATGTACCAAAATAGCGACACCCTTTTTCCGAATTCCTTTCCTCCTGTGACATTAGAATGGTGCGTAAACACTAAAGAGAGAGAAGATAAAAAAAAGTGTGGAAGCCTTTGAGATGTTTGTTCTTATGAGTGGCTTTCTACTGTGTATACTGCGTGTTTATTTTTCAAACCTGCCAATCGTCAAAGGTATTGTCAACACGAGAAAACGTTTAACACACTGATATTTATCAAAGGAACCACTTCACACGGACCCACGCAACACAATGGGGGCATTACGGTTTCTCTATCCCTGACGAGACCTTTTTTTTTGGGGGGTGGGGGCGGCGATGGGGTAAGCGGCTTTCAGCAGCTTCCCTAATTGTGAAACACTTTGCAATCGGCATTAACATTGTTAATTTCTACAAATTTCAATTACTTTAACTCAACATTTTGTCACAGAATTGTTCTACATATTTAGGGTATTTGGTTGAATTTCATTGTCCTCGTATACAACTATATTCTCAAGGACATAATTTCCAAAAATGTGCTGCACTCTACATGACTTTGTCTACTCTTGTACTAACTATTCTTACAAACTCTCATTCTGCTTCATGTTAATCGAGGTAAACATTTGTACAAGATATCTTATTGGTAATTTTCTTGTAGGTGCAAGGTAAAATGGAAATACAGTAGGCTTTGAGCGATAGTCAAACCTTTAAAGCTGGTCGTTACATGAAGACTTTGAAATTCCTCTCTTTTTACATGGCTAAGAGATAAAAAAGTGAATAACGACCTTCCATTTGAGAAATGTGTAAGTAATGCACAAATAACACAAATAACAAGGAATAACTCCGAAATGGTCACTCCATAAAAAAAGGACGCATTTGGACAAATTGTATGTTTTAATGAGATCTGCATTCTCTTGCGGTTTATTAAGTCATCAAGATAAAGAGGAATACATGGGCTACAGCCAGAAAATTCAAAATATATATTTCATTTCATATGGCATTTTGATTAAAATCACTAGAGCCATTTCTGAAGAAATCAAAATTTTCGAATGTTTTTTAACCTATTTTACCTTTTCAGTTATTCTGTTCGCAAGTAAAAAAAACACACACATACACACAGTGTCTTTTGGATTTAAGAAGCAAGCAATAGATATCTGCCAAAGGGAAATGGAAAGGAAATTTCCAGTGAATTTTCTATATCAAAAACGTTTTTGGTAGAAGACCATGTTTTCTGACACTCCTAGAAGACCAAATGGGTTATAGAAAAGGATTAGGTTTTTACTCTAAAACTGATGACCACAAATCAAGATGACCTGCAGAAAATGCTACACAGTTTAAATAAAATTGCTATTGAATATAGAATGACAATAAAGTCAAAACTATGGCATTTTGAAGAATTAATCCTGTTAGGTCAAAAATAGTGCTAGGCAATATAATAAGTGACCAGGTAATAAATGACTAAGTATTAAGAGCGTAGTGTCTCGTGTCAGGGAGAAGCTGATGTCATAGAGAAAATAAATAAATTCACGTTACAAAGAACTTTAAAAAATAAAGCCCGTAAAGACTTCAGAGTCAAGTTGTACAAATCTGTAGCAGTACCAACCTTGATCTATAGTTCAGAAACATGGACATCAACAAAAAGATATAGCACAAGAATACAGACATTAGAAATTAAATTTATGAGAGTAATATCTGGTACAAAGGTAGTCAAGACATCAGGAAAGAATTAAAAGTAAAAGAAATTATTGATATGCTAACAATAGAAAAATGGGAAAAGATATTCAAAAGATGAATAATAACAGAATTCCTAAAATAGACATAAATTATATACCCCATAAGTACAAACCAAGGAAGACGCAAGAAAAGATGGGTAGACCAAACGGGAGCCGGAACGGATTGAAGAGTCCAAAACCATGAGGAAGAAAAAGAAAAAGAAGAAAAAGAAAAATTACTTCTCTGCTAACACTACGTTATAGAGAAAGTAAAAATTCAGTTTTGGGGTACACGTTAGTACCAATTGTTCAAAAAAGATGGAAACTTACTATAAACAATTAAAATACATTTTTATTGATGTATAGTTTTGGTAATATAAAAACTGACAGCTGTTTAAAACTACAAGTTGTTGCAACAAAGGCTGTTGTGCAAAACACACTGCTTACAAATTGCAGTCCTGTCATTTTTACTAGAATTTAACGTTTTTAATTACATTCAGTATTTTGATAACGGTGCTGGGATGTTTGATTATTATGAAGTTGAAGGCTGCAGCCTCTTGTCAAGTTCCTTCTGGTTCTGACATGGGGTGGGCTTAACTAACTGATGTGCAAGATAAATAATCCAGAGTGGAAACATTTCACATCTTATCTGCTTTTAACCTTGTTATTCTTCCACTGCATGCTATAATAAGGGGTAGAGAAGGGGAAAGAGCGATGTTTACATGTGGCCACGGCTTCCCCTTGCTCAGTCGGTTCAATAAGGCTGGTGTAGGGGAGGATGGGGGGTTCCTCATTAAGACTGGTGTCAGGTTTCCTGAACAAGCTCCTTCCGTTTGATTGGTAGTTAGTTCTCCGTAGATTCTTTAGAGTCGGCACTGCTGTGGAAACTTTGTTCAATTAGGGCACGTCCTGTGCATAAAATAACTGTTCACATTACTCCTGCTCCCACGTATTTCAAGCCGGGAACATGTCCATCTTCACCATGTTTGAATTTCACGAACTTTGAGCAGTTGTGATTTCAACCTAGGTTAAAATTAACTATACGTATAATAGGCTCTGATTATCCAAGCAAGGAAATAGTTTATTGGAATACGCCGAAAACCATGAGAGCCCCCCCCCCCCCACCCATTATGGCAAAGTCTGGATGTATTTAGAGATATTCCATCTGTTAGGTTGCATAACACCACCAACTGTTCGTAAAATACAACTGTAAACTTAGGGCCGTAGTTGGTGATATTGGTTTTGTTATGTTGCCACAGAAACCAGCATGTTTGAACCAGCTCCAGAGAACGCAGCCAATAGATTTTAACACAAGATTCTGTCTAAACGCCACCTGTATTAATCTGTGGGCGCTATTGTATTGCTCGTTTGGGCGTAGTTTTGTCTTGAATTGTTTTAGAACGTTATATACAGTTATTGTTACTGTTGTTATTTTTTTCTAGTATAGCAGGGAAAAAATTGCATTCACTTCAGGGAACAAGGAAGTCTGAACATACATTATTTGCACCTTACTTATAAGTTTTCAGTGGTTTTTTGTGATTATTTCAAGTGATAATTTGTATTAATAGGTTATGTGGTTATGTTTATAAAAATAATTTTATCCAGCAGAAAAATAATAAAATTTACTCTTAAACCGTGTGAATTCATGTACATTTTTCTCAAAAAGTAAAGGAGCTGATTTTCTGTACTGTATACACACAGTTGAACTTTCTGAAGTACAAGAATAGTCGTATAATATAAATGAGTGATATTAAGAAAGCAGCAACATTGTACATTTTCCACATTTTTACTATTTTTTCCTCTCTTCAGAGAGAAAGGTATACGAATTTACATGTTTTAAGCGTCAGATTTATTATTTTTCTGCTAGATGAAATAATTGTTATAGATTCCGTCAAATAAATTATCAATGCAAGTACACATTTGAAACAATTGTTATGATTTATTTAAAAAATCATAAAAATATACAAGAAAATATTGCAAACTTTAAGAGCAGTGGTAATTTAACTTAACTCATTAATTTGTAATTTCTATATGTGCAGACTAGCTTATTCCTTTCATGGACATCCGGTGTACTAATCGAATTAATTCCTGAAATAGCCGGAATAAATCCACTAAAATAGTTGGAAACTATGATAAAATTGACTATGGCAACACCGTGTTACACGAAACACTTCACTCAAGATTGTAGCGGAGAAAACGTTAAACTGCACTAGTTAAGTATAATTGAAAGCGCTACATAACCATCTGACGTAACAATCTTGCAACTACATATCGGATAAATAGTGACGATTTATGGTAGCTAAAAGCGCAAGCTACTAGTATGAATAACGGTAACTAGAAAACAAACAAGATAGCTACCTTATTTATTAGAGGAACGTATAGCGTGATAAGTAAACGTTTAGGTACCGCTTTTATGGGCAATAAATATCAACCAAATAGAGCAAACTCATGAAATCAGAAATACCTTTCTCCATGTCACAGAAACGTCCTTCACCTGGTAGTAGTTAGTGCCATTCACTGAAATGTCTCGCCATCAGAATTATTGACTTCGTTATCGACGTTCTCGCTGAGCTGAACAAATGCTGGTGATATTTATCATGCGACTTCAGTAGACAAACGTTTCGCGAAGTACGAGATTTGAATGACCTGGAAAATTACGTGTTTCAGGTAAGGAAAAGTGAATCCATAATGCCAACACAGAGACTGGCCTGTTATTGATTACCTAAATAATTTAATAAAGGACTACAAACAAAGGTGTTTGGAGTACAATAAAATTATATGCTCACATGACAACATAGGTTGACATGTATCGGAGATATTCCGTTTCTTTTTATTTGGTTTTTGCCATCCGCAATTCATGGTAAATCTGCGATACAGACTTAGATTGAAGTTCCCATCCAAAATTAACAGATAGATAAGGTTGATTGCCTGTTTAAAAAACAGAAGGTGGCATTCAAGCTCAATGATAGAAGTTAATCAGCTCTTGAAATTATCATAAATATAAATAATAATTGTTTTAATAAGCAGTGCAACACACACACACACACACACACACACACACACACACACACACACACACACACACACACACACACACACACACACACACACACACACACACACACACACACACACACACACACACACACACACACACACACACACACACACACACACAAAATCTAACATTATTTTAATATGCAATTTGTTATTTCTCTTAAGAGGACAAGGTAATCTGGACATGGAAATTGCACCATAATGAGTTACATTACCACTATTCTTAAAGCTCTCAATGCTTTTCTTGAAGTTCTTATGAATTATTTTGTAAAATATGATAATTTTTTCAAATAATTATTTGCATTGGTGGCTTATGTACTTCAGTCTATAAGAATTATTTCATCCAGAGAAAAATAATAAAATGTATTCCTAAAACACGTGAATTCATGTACCGTTTTCTCTTAAACTACTTGTAATTCAGAAATACATATATATTTTCGTGCTTATTCTTAGTATAATGAGCTATCTCATCGATGGGGCGAACTGACTCAATGAGTCACTTCCTCTACATCGTAGTTTTAACCCCTTTCAGTGGCTTACAGCGGCTGGCTACCAGACCACACCTCTCGACCGGTCAGCCCTTCAAATTGTGCCAGCAAGTAGATAGGGTAAATACTCGATTGCATTCCTGTCACCCCTTTTCCCCATGTGTGAGCTATCTTCTGAATCTCAATTATTTAATTATGTAATTAAGAATGTAAAAAATTGAACAAAATTATTTGCCAAGTCAGAGTGTTGAAGATTTGTAGTGTTGTTTCTTTCTTAATATCACTAATAAATGTTATAAAAGTATTGTTGCGGTTCACATCGTGTAAGCGTGTGTCTTACACACGTAATAATAATTTAAGCTCTCTACCTCTCATGCTTTCTGAGCTAAAGGTACATAAATTCACATGTTTTAAGAGTAGGTAACGTTTATTATTTCTGCTGTATGAAATAATTTTATAGGTTCAACATATAAGCTATCAATGCAAATAACCACTTGAAATAATTGTTATGGTTTTTAGAATAATTCATGAAAATTTCAGGAACACCCATTGACACTTTAAGAGCAGTGGCAATTTAACTCACTAAGGTGTAATTGCAGTATATTCAGACTACCTTGTCCCCTTAGGCGCATCCCTGCAGGTCTGAACCACGCCAATCTACTTCCCCTGTTCATCGCAGCAGTCAGGGATCACAGGGGACAGGTTAGGATCACTTACGAGAGGTCATTACATTCCAGTAACACTATAATGATTATCAACAGTTCACAGTCTTGAGGAGTAAACACCGTAATTAATTGGGCGACAGACCAGACCACTGTTTTTCTTTCTCTGTTTTGTTTTCTCCCCCTAATCACCTTGTCTTTGCTGTTTCATCCTTCAGATTCGTCCAATACAATTTGGAGAAGAACAAACGACTTTTTCTACCTGTGACATACTCACAAAGACACACCAGCACCCTTATTACCCCTTATAATGCAGTGGGTTGGGTTGAAAATTACAGATAATCCATCTAATTAAATATAAACAGTAGGTTTAATAAATGACCATCCAGAGAAGTAACTAACCACACAGGTCTAATGTTATATTCCTTGTTATATATACTAACAATAAAGATGATAGTGTCTGCGCATTTAGCATCCTGTGATGTCGTGTTTCCATTGTCAGACTTTTGTAGTAACATTTTTTATTATCAGTATCGGTTACAGTTTGCTTTTACCAGTCAGTTTTAGTTGTATTTTCCTTCATTAGGTTGGTAACTGTAAGTAGAGAGGGCCATGCAGGTATTAATCTTTAGTTTCTGCTATTTAGGTGTCCTAAAAATATATTTTCTTTTATAAATACAATTAATTAATGGTAAGCCAACTTTCACCTTTATTTGCGGTTTCAACCCGAGCAGTCGCTCTGACAAACATTGCCGGATTTTACATAATTGCTCCAAATTAGTATGCAAAATAATAAATTTACTCAGGAAGTATTTACCTATGAATTTTTTTCCAAAATAATTTTGTTGCCCGTATCACCATAGTATCTGTAGTTTTAAAGTTACGTTGGCAAATTGATATATTTTTAGTTAATTATGGAAAAAGTAATGTACGACTTGTTCAATAATGTGGAAACCGAAGAAGCTTGAACAAGTGGATAACACGAGTTGATGCCGAATAAATTAGAATAGATGTGTGTGTTGACATAAACGTACTTCATTCTGGAAATAAAGTAAAATATGTGTAGTTATTAATCAGGAGAATGTGTTGGCATATTTCGTTCTAAGAAGTGGTAGATCAGGAAGTTTGTGGTCGGAATTTTCGATGCTTAGAACTATGATAAAGTTAAGTAGTGTGACGGGATAAATCGACCTATTAATAACAATATTAATAATGATCATATTAATAATAATTTGAGCCCAATAATAAGTATTAGTAGTTACATTAATAACAATCAAATACGAAAAATTATAAGAAGATAGCGATATGGCAATAATATTCAGCAAAGCTATGCATCTGAAAAGTAGAGAAATGTTGTACAGGCTTGTAACCTGTAACGTCACGGGAAACAACCACTAACGCAAGGTCGCCAAAGAATGAAAGCAAAGGCCTAACCAAAACCATTAGAAACTATTGTCCACTCTAATAGTGGCGCTTCAGCATTCAGCTTGAAAACCTCCTTAATGACGCGGGATGAGACAATAAGCACTCATTGATGAGTGAGTGTGAGTAATAGTGTTTAAGGGCCCGTCGACAACTGGGTCATTAGGGTCCGCTCAAGGATGAAAATCTGGAAATTGTGAATTTAGTATAGTTCTCCACCAATGAAAATTGTAGAACTGCCAATAGGAGATGGAAAATCAAGGGGGTAACGTCGTGAACAAAACTGCGATGTGCGTCTCAGATAGCTCACTCCGACAGAATCTCTCCGTACAACTTGAGAAGGTCTCACAAGTTCAAAACCTCGCAGTCTCCAAAATTCCCAAAAACGCCTAAATTCATAACACTGTTAAGAAACACGATTTCTAAAACAATCGGGAAAGTCAGTGCCGCGAACAAGAAATGTCACGCGAGGGTAAAACCAAGCTGCAAACAAGAATAATATATGTGTCGAAGAAATAAAAGTTCTCAAGAGAAGTAAATTCAGAGTTAATTATTTCACAAACATTCTACAACCCACGAGATAAGAGTCGTAGTCGAGGCAAACATTGCGAACTTGATTTTGTAACTTTTAATAAGTATGTTTCTTGAAAATGAAAAAGTTGGGCATCATCGAAGAAAATAAAATGTGTTGTTTTGCAATGGCTTCACTAACCGCTCTTGCTTTTGGACATTTGTTTCAGTATTGAATTTTCTTTTTCTTTTATAAGCAATGATATTGGACGTGGGAATGTCAACTTCCGATCCGTAGTAGAAATTTTGGTAACTATCACACATTAGTTACGTGCTACAAAAAATATTAAGCCCTTGCACACATACACGACGAATTTATGAATAGGTACCATTATTGTAGAATGAAGCTACACTCCCACGTACAGGCCAAAGTACAAATATTTTGATAACTGGTATCTTAATATGTATCCATTTCAGTGTGTTATATTCTATTCTCTGTCTAACAATTTTGCCACAAATACATCACAATTTACCTGATGTTTTCTGCATGGTCATCTCTGTGCCGGGAAATAAACAACGCTTGTCAGTATAGACCATCCACTTTGCTTCCGTGTGTTCACAGTCAAATACCTGACTTGCTCCTAGATAGTCTGGGGTCATTAACTTTGCATAATACTTTTGAAGACACTTACCCATTTAAGTAAGCAACGAATGTACTGGAAAGACAAGGTTAAGCATGTGTATCCATCTCACTTCTGTAAATGTAGAGCTTCTATTGGTGGTGCTGTCATCCAAAGCATAAATATAAACTATTATAATAGCCTTTCACTTGATGCATATTCTTACACTTCTTTAAAATTAAAACCAAATTCCATCAAACCATTAGCAGAAAGTTCTGGTTCATTTTCATCGACTTCTGACTCTTTATCATATAGAATCTCACGCATTTTACACAATGTTGTATATTTAGGATTTCGTTTCAAGCACAGACGTAATATTTCCTAATCTTGTCACTTACTCGTTTTAGTTACATTCACAAAGGAAGGTTTCCTTCATGCCCACAGTTTCGAGGGGAGTGTTGGTTTTAATATTGCAAACAAATTTGATTTTATATATTGTAGCGTTAGCACGCAACTTTCACACAATCTAAACGCCGAGCTTCCGTGCGGGAAGGAATTCGCCGTAGGCTGACTTCACATTGCCAGTAGGCAGAAATTTCTAGCCAGCTTTAATTTCCTGATTGTGAATTTTGTGTAAGAAAAGACCTTTGAGCGTGTTTCCAATAATTTGTGCATTTATGTATGGATATAAAGCAAAGAAAATAAAGAATAATGAAAAGGAAACCCAACGAGTAATTTTGCCACAGTATCTAAATTTCTTCACATGGTGAATGAAAGCAATTATGTACATTTTTTTTTTTTTATTGAAGTTGAACCACTTTCATCAAAGTTATTGAAAATGTTCTCAGTCTCAGTGCAGTTTGTGCAATAGAGTTTGCTGCATCAAGGCAATTCCATTAACATGTTACAATGGACTAAGGGAGAAAGGGTAAAAGTCATGAAATATTTACAAAAAATATCCGGTTAAAATATGAACTAACTTTAAAATTCTTCTTTCTCTTCTTATTCTTTTGCTTCGCAGTTTTGGACATTTCAATCCGTTCCAACTTCAATTTGGTTTGCCCATTTATTCTTCGATTTTCCTCAGTTTCTTGTGCCTTTGGGTTTATAATTTTTGTTTATTTTAGGAATTCTGTTATAATTCGTTCTTGGAACATATTTTTCGCATTGATTTCTGTTGTTAGGAATAATATTATTTATTTCTTTATTCTTTTGTGATATCTTGACTGCGCATTTGGTCCTGTTTAGTATGCCCAGCTATTACTGCTAAAAATTTAATTTCTGATGTCTGTGTGCTTTTTACTGTATCTTTTTAGTAATGCCCATTTTTTTTTTACCATAGATCAGTGTTAATACTAGATTTACACAATTTGACTATGGAATCTTTAGTGGCATTAGTTTTTAATGTTTTTTTTTAACCTCCCTGTTATATAGTTGAATTTATTTATTTTCCCTATATGAGATTCTCCCTGGTACGATACATTTTGATCTAACAGGATTCATTCTTGTTTATTTGCTGACATTTTCATTTCATATTCAACAGCAATTTTATTCAAACAGTATCGATTTTTCTGCAGGCCATCTTCAATTGTGGGAATCAGTATCTGATCATCTGCATATAACATATTTTTTCAATTTTATCCCTGATACATTGATACCTCTATTAACTTTATTTGACTAAATTCTTACTATTTCGTCAGTAGACAAGTTAAAATGTGCAATTTATAAGAAACAACGTTGTCTTACACCACCATTTACTGTCACTAGTTCTCTTTTATTTATTTTAATTTTTGTATCACTATATATACTTTTTACCACTTCAATTAGCTGTAGTGGTATGCCTCTGCCTTTTAAAATAATTATTCCACAGTATCGTTCGTGATTGCTAATAATTCAAATATAAAATTTATATGACCAATAAAAGCTGTTTCATTGTGTTCAAAACTGTTAAACATGTTTAAATTAACTTAGGCATGGAAAAATAAACCAGGATAAAATATTACAGGTTATAAAAGCCCTAGTAAAGGATTATCTGGATTAACAAGAAGTAGAGGGAAGTATAAGAACGTTTTGTAGAAGCGTGGGTAGAGAGGTGCAACAACAAGATGGCACGAGTTTCTGTGCTAAGTTCAAACAACTATTGACAAACTACCTACACATTCGAATGGGATGATGCAGGCCTCTTGTTACTTGGGCTTAGTACACAGTAATAGAGTGATTTTGAAACCCACGCTGTTAAATACGTCAATACATGCTTTTGATACCAGCTATAGTATTACAGCACCCCCGCCCCCTCCCCAAAATAGCTAAACGTAAACGCTTGCTCGCTCGTTCGCATGTTTGAATGGCAACGCTTGCAGCGTTACTGTGTTAAGCTTAAATCGCAATGTGCTGGTTTGTTGTAGGCCGTTTGTAACCCAGAAATTTTGATAGAAAAAAGAAACACGCTGAGCGAAAGTCAATTACATGCTCTGTAACTCTGCATTGCGTACAATATTACGCTTCTCTGCGCTCGGCAAACTGTCAACAATAGCCAACACACACCTATGTTAATTACATCCTCGAGCATCTATAGCTAGTCACCAGAACTGCTTGTGCAGAACAGAGTCAATGACAGAACTTGTTCACCAACGTTCTAATGTCTTCCTCCATGGTGGCACTGTGGTAAATCACCGCGCACAGACAGTAAAAATAGACTGATTGAAAGATAATTAGACATAAAATATCGATCTTCAACTTCATTGTGAGAAATGACAATGTCAGATCCCACTCCTGACACCAGTGTGACATAAGAAATCCAGACACTTTTAATCTCCTTTTATTTTTCTTCTGAAACTGAATCACAAAGACACAGTTGTCTATTTTATCGTTGACGCAATCTACAATTCGTCGTGACAACCCTTCTGTCTCACAGTAACAAAACGCTAATACTGCTTAGTTAAACCTTAGTTATACTGAAATTAGGAGAATCGAATGTGAATGGAAATTGTCTATTTTTAATAACTGAATGATGAATATTTTTAAGTATTAATTTAAAAGAAACCATTACATGAAAACGTTTTATTTGAAATAAAAACTACGGAGAAGCTCTTGGCTTACCAATTTGAAGAGAAAAGAGGTTGCTTAAACGAAATGGGACGGGTAGTAGGAAAAGGTTTTAATTATGGAGAGGGTGCATAAATATTGGCATAGAATTATTAATGTAAAAGAATAAGTTATTGAAAACTGTTTAATTTCTTAAGAATGGATAAGTAGTGTAGAAAATGCAATGGGCTAGGAGCTGGGGAATACAACTCCGAGGCCATCTTGCTGGGCATTACATCGAAGTTATTACACTAATGCCCTTAACTGAGTTTTGCATTAAAGTGAGCCCTCCATTTCGCTGGTTCTTGTTTATGACAGAAGGTACTCTAGTGCATGTTTCTGACTGTTTGCTATGTACAAATTATATAACACAGAACTGTATAGTTATATATTTACATTCACTAAATTAAGTTCAAGCGTTTACTAACAAGCTTTGTTTAGCTCACATTTATGTCAAACAAATATGTTTAAATATTATACAAATAAGCTTAACATATTGCAAAATCTATTGTGTTGCGTTCACATTACTTTCGCCCAGAGAAAAACTATACACCTAAGTTTGTGTATATTTTCAAATCAAAATACTTGTACTTTATGCGAGTAACACATACCACGTACACGCACGCACACACACACTGAGACAATCACACACACACATACACACACACATTCACAACTCACATACAAACTCACACACACTCATACATACTCACACATACTCACACACACACACACACACACGCACATACACACTCACACGCACACAACACACACAAACACACCCTCACACAAATTTCACACATACACATAGAGACACACAATTCACACACTCACATACACCCATGCACAACTCATTCACGCAGACACACACACACACACACACACACACACACACACACACACACACACACACACACACACATACACACGCACACACAGACCTTTTTCTAAAACTGCTTTTTTTTGGATTCAGGGGCCTACTATGCCAAGTAGAGAAAGGAAAAACAGCTTCAGCCTAAATTATATTATTATTATATTATTATTGTTGTTGTTATTGTTGTTATTATTGTTATTATTGTTATTGTTGTTGTTGTTATTGTTGTTATTATTGTTGTTATTGTTATTGTTATTATTTTTATTGTTGTTATTGTTATTGTTATTATTGTTATTGTTATTATTGTTATTGTTATTGTTATCGTTATTATTATTACTATTATTACTTTTACTATTATTACTATTATTATTACTATTATAACTATTATTATTATTATTATTATTATTATTATTATTATTATTATTATTATTATTGTTGTTGTTGTTGTTATTATTGTTATTGTTATTGTCATCATCATCATTATTATTATTATTATTATTATTATTATTATTATTATTATTATTATTATTATTATTATCCCTTCATGCACGGGATGATGCTGTGCAGATGACGGACCTCCCGTCGCATCGCACTGAGAGACGGCGGTCCAGCAAATGTGGTTTATGATGTAGTTGCCATATTCATTTCATCCGTTTTCATATTCTAGGCGACGGACGCACGCAGTGGACTTTAGCTAAAAGTGATGTTCTGGCTAAAATTATGAAATTATGAGCCTCGGTGGAATGCAGGCTTGCCTTGGTTATCTCGCATTCTCCCTCCCTAGTTTTCCCATGCAGCTAGGGTTATACATGGCTAAAAGAAGTGAAACAGCGAGGCGGGCGTAATTCACTACTTGTTAATCCCTGCAGCTGCCTATCATTATTTGTGAACTTCTTGGGACCTGTAGTTGAAAATAAGTACAAAATATAGATAGGTTTTGATGCCGCGAGCTTTGAGTTCTCTTCTCAGAGTAGGCAATGCTTCTTGAATAAAATTAGAATCATTCCCTAACATAGAACTGAGAGTGGAAGAGGCGTATTTTAAGGTAAAAGTCTGTGCTAAACCACACAAAGGTTACTCACACCAACCGAGACTCGATCCCAGAACCTATTAATTACGCTGGTCAACAGTGAAAATATTACTGAGATGAAATAAATGTTTAACTAACTTGACCACGCTGACGACGAAAACGACAGTAAAAACTCGAATTAGCTCTCGTTTCCAAGTCGAAGAGATGCATTTAATTATAATATATTTTATTAGCATTAATTGCTGTCAATCACTTCCCATATAGGGCTCGAAGTCCCACTTATGGTAGAGAGAGTGATGCATTTTCAGGCAACAATAGGAGTGTGTATTTTGTTGGTACTTTTAGCCCGGGCTCGTAGCTGCAGGGGAAAGGGGAAGAGCAAGGGAGGAGCGGAACATGTTTCATTTAAGCATAGTTTCACTCTGTTGCAAGCTTTATTCTGTTCATGTGATGGAACAAAGACAAATTGGCCCCAGTATCAATCACTTCAACCAAGATCTCACAATGTTGTGCATCAAGTAGTTATCAAATCCAATAATTAAATTTTTGCTTCTCTTTCTATAAAATTAGGCCTAATGATAAACTTTGTTAAGGCGATGGGAAAAACTAGGGAAGCATTTCTCTATTTGCGCGAGAAATTCCCACGTCTTAGTGAGGCGAAGATATAAGAGGGGATTTTCGTGGGTCCCCAGGTACGCAAACTGTACAAAGATGAGCATTTCAACACTATCCTGAAAAATGATGAAAAGATAGCTCGGGATGCCTTTGTTCAAGGTCAGCAAACTTTTTAGCAAATAAGAGGGCAGGAAACTATAAGGATCTTGTGGCAAATCGTCTGTACTGGAGTGCAACATGTCCTCAAAGTTACATTTCTTAGATTCCTATGTGGACTTGTTTCCTGACAACTGTGACGCTGTAAACAACCAGCACGAGCAACACTTCCACCCGCAAATTTTGGACTTAGAAATGAGATACCAGTGAAAATGGAGTGTGTCAATGTTAGCCGATTAATACTGGACACTAGTCAGGGAATCATCAGCAGAAAACTACAACTGCCAGGCAAAGTGGTTGCGCCTTCACTGACTTTCCTCTGATGGAGGTAAATACATGCATAACCTTATATAAGCAATAATGTATAATTATTATAACTACTGATCTTGCTTTTTCACTAACATTTTCGTTATCAGCACACCTGCAAACAAACACTAGCTTTTCCATGCCAGTTACAGAAAAAAAGTAGAAGTTTGTTGGCTACCATTATTAACCGGACACATGCTTCCAAACCATGTACCTTCTTCTTCCTCTTCTTCCTTTTCCTCTTCTTCCTTTTCCTCTTCTTCTTCCTCTTCTTCTCCTGCTTCTTCTGCTTCTTGTTTCTTCTGCTTCTTCTTCTTGTTCTTCCCCTTCTCCTTCTTTTTCTTCTCCTGCTTCTTCTCCTACTTCTCCTTCTTCTCCTCCTTCTCCTTCTTGTCCTTCTCCTCCTTCTCCTCCTTCTTCTCCTTCTCCTCCTTCTCCTCCTTCTCCTTCTCCTTTCCCTCCTCCTTCTTCTTCAAGGATTTAGGCCAGGGTCTCTCAGGGTGCATACACCAATGCACCACACGGGCAAAAGTGCGACTGAAAAAGTTGACCTCGGTTCAAACCTCCGCGCTCTCTCTCTCTCTCTCTCTCTCTCTCTGAGCTTGTACCTCTCACTTTGTCGCCTTCCCCTCCTGGCTTTCAGTGCTGTTTCCTCCTACTGCGCAATGTATGGATACGGTGCGTACACAATATATAGAAACAGTGTTGTATTCCAGCAAGCAACCGATACCAATATTTCACTGAAAATACACATTTTGAGGTCTCTAAATAAATTCATATTAGAAAGTTTGTGTGTTTGTAAACAGAATAACTCAAAAACAAAAGTTGGGTGAATATTAACCCTTACATGGACCGTGTTTCAATATTTGAATTTCTCAGAATTGGCTGTAACGATTTTGATAAGATACATGGTTTTGAAAGTTTGCACACCAAGTGAAATATTTAGTCTGGACTCTCTGAGAATAACCTCTGAGATCTTTCTTATTCTGAAGATATTTTTATAACTGTTAAACGTAAGGGAGATGCAAACTATTGCTACACCAAAAGTGCTGATTTCGTTAAAGCACACAGTCTATCAAATACATTTTCTTTTCCTTTTTTTTTTTTTTTTTTTTTTTTTTGGGGGGGGGGTGGAGTTAAGTATTTTAGAGATATTCCTTGTTATTGCTTTGAATTTTCAAATGCTTGAACTTTTCTCAAATACGAAGTCGTTTTTCGTTTTCTTATCCCTTGGCTATGTAAATAAGAACGAATTTCAGTCATCACAAAAGGACATAAACATGTTAAGACTTTTTCAATCTTCTGAAACGAGTGTAGTGTTATTGCACATATAAAAGCCTCAATTATAATTTATGATTAAGTAATTTGTGTGTTCTTGATATCTTTAGTAGCAGAAAGGGGCCTTAGAATAATTTATGTTACAATGTAAAGTATTTTTCAGTATTCTCATAAATAAGAATAAAACTACCCTGTATAGGATATTCTACAATGGAAAAAATTACTTTTGACAAAGTCTAAATAAAATAAATGTGAATTTGTATATACAAAACTGCTTATCATCATTCCTTGTATGCAGCTCTTAAAAGATAACTGTCGTTTAAAGCCTCCTGTATGCCGATATCACTGCACTTATGCGAAAATATATTACTAAAACGATTCCTCCAAAGGTTTGTCTCGAATAATATAAAGCAGATAGCAGAATAAGCGTTTTTAACAACGTTCTTGAGTGGAGAAAGTCATGTAAATGCACTCAATAAGTTGTTTAGTTTCTTACTATCTAATACTTAGTTTACTTGTGGTTTCCCCCTATGAAGTTCACCATGTCCAATAATTGTTGTTTGTATCGCTTCAACAGAGTTAACTGGAGAGAATAATATCTCCTGCGGACTTAGGCGTGAATTACAGCTATCCAAATTTATAGCGTCCTTGAAACGGTAAGTTTTTAATACCTGTAATACTAAACAATATTTGTAGAGGCATGTCAAGGATTATAACTGATGACATACAGCGCAGATGAAGCTTTAGTTACTCGTCAAACTGTGGTATAATTATGAGCTCACATGTTAGCCCAGACTCATTAGAGGCGTGCCAATCATGTTGTATACGTGTAATTATCTGGCTACGCTGCCTGCTTGCCTGCCTGCCATAACCTACGGCTTTATGGAAATACGTGCGTGATATCTCCATCTCACTACTGACACCGTTCAAAAACCATTCATTTTAGCTTCTCTTCCTGCAGCTTGGTTTCAATCTTGGCTATGTGTTTCAGGTAAATTCGGAATATTATGAGGATTACACTGGTACTTCAGTACACACAAGGTTTCGTTGCTCATTCCTCATTAATTTTTGTCTCCACATTTATCTTAATATTGTCTATCGTATGCTTCTTTTCCTATCTCAAACTATCCTAATCTCGTATTTTGTCACTTACACATCTTTCCAGTGCAACTCTTGGCAAAGAGTTTTAGGCACTGGTCAACAAAATTCAACTTTGTAAAATTTTCGAGCACCAAAATTGGTTATGGTTATGTATTTAGAGCTGCTGAACATAACTCTGGCATTGACTTTTCCACAGCACCCACATGTAGATAAGTCTGATGAAATGTTTCCCCATGTTCATCGGAGACTTGTCCAAGAGGACCAGCAAGAAAAGAATTCAAGTGTGAATGGAGAACGTGCCTTTTTAACATATTACAACTGAGATTACGGTAAGACTAAGTTCGTTGACCATCACACCATTGTCTGCTCTATTACCAAACATATCAGAACACAGTTTTATGAAAGAATTCAGTAGTCCAACAGCTTTTTCACGACTTCGTGATATGAGGTGGTGGTAACAGAATGTCTTTACATTTCCCAATGGGACGTTTGCTGTTCTTGCAGCCAGCCTCCATTTGTGAACGGGTACACCAAATACTTCTCCCGTAGTGACTCTTCCGATCACGGTTATCCCATTCACAAAGAAAATAACATGCTTTGTATACCGAAATGTAGTCCTATAAGTGTCCCAATTCTTTGGAGTCAGCACAGATTTCTCACTTGTGAATCTTTTATTGAACTTTATTCAACGAAAGTTCCATACTATTGTATGTTTCCTTCACTTTAGTGGCATAAACTAGGGGAACAGGATATACATTGCTATTGTAAAAGAATACCACTTTGAGGCTAGATTTGGAAAATTTCTCATTCCCATAACATTAAATAAACCATCCATGTAATTGCAGTAACAGGATGTCTTCCATGACAAAGAACGGTGCGAAGGCAGCCTGACGACGTCAAAAGCAACAAATCTTTGTCTAGTAAGTTCCACTTTTTCAGACGGGAACCTAAAGGTTCAGTTTGTGTCTTAGAAAGACTCAGGTCCCTAACAAGGTCATAAAATTATTTTGTGTCAGGATATGTGACGTCATTTCATCGTTATCAAAATCAAAGCTTGCATTCTACTAGCTTCAACCTGGGTTTCATCTTTAAATGGCCATGTGTCTGAAGGAACGGGTACAGATAAGGAGAAACTGTGGTACTGACTTGATGTAGGCATACTTAATATTCTTTGAATCCTTGCACTTCTTCACTGATATTTTATCCCTGCAGAAACAGCAATCATCTCCATCATTAGTCGGTTCCTTCCATATAATGCCAAGAACAAGCGGCATTGCAACTTTACCTTTATTTCTTCAAACAACCTTTAAGACGAGACGAACACTTCATACAGACAATGTGTCCATTTTCAATCCTGATTGCCTAACTTACACCAGAAATAAAAAACATACAATTTCTTCACTACAGGTGTCGCATATTGTCTGCGCGATTTAATAATGCACTCTCCAAAGATGTAGCAAAGGTTTATTGGGTGGCTCTTAGAAAATCTACCTAATTGCTTTTTATAACTGTTCCCTTATAATGCATATTTTAAAAACTGAGGATGCTATAAAGAAACAAGTAACATATTCCTGCTTGGGAGGGTCAAAATTCATAAGAAACACCCATGTCCATTCTTGAAGATTGTTCATTTTAGACCAGTGTAATATAAAACAATATTTCTCAGTGTCCCACACAAAAGTAAAAAGATAAAGTAAAGTAAAATATTCAAACAAGTTAGTATTTTTTGCCTAACCTCGCCAATGTTCATTTATTCAAATCATGTGTCTTTCTCTGCATTTGATTGTTTTACGATAGCGATGATAACAAGACCTTCTGTTAGAGCTTTCACATATTTTCAATATCCACCAAACTAGAAGTATAGCGTACAGATGTGTCGCTATGACGTGAAAGATTCCCAAGTAAGACACAGCGCCTTACTTGCTGGGCAACTTCTCCTACAAACACCTCATTCACCTACGAAGATTGAATTCTAGGGTCAGCTTGTGGCTAACGAAAAAGACAGGCTGCGGTGCGAATCAGAGTTACGTAGTAATGATAAAAATACCATCATGATAAAACTGTATCCTTTGTAGAAATTTAACGGACAATTTTTTGGTTGCTTAGAATATGGATGTATTGGGTGACCGTAGTTTTACTTCATTGGGCCATGACCAGACTAGGAGAATTACGTCTTTTTTGTTAGCCACGGATCAGCTCGAGTTTCGCCATAAGGAATACAATTTTGTGGTGAATAAACGTTGTGAAAGTTGACATAAAAATAAAGCTCGACGTGTGCTAAAAGTGGCGAAGAAATATATTACTGCTCTAATTGAAATTCCAAAAGCTTTATTTATGTTTATTGGCATAATATGCTCATTGGTATATGCAGTACGAGTTTTAGTAAATGTGTGATATCCTGTGCGACTTATTAACAACTGTAGATTAACTAAATTGTTGTATATCTACCAATGTTACCACTTTTTCCTCTTTTACTTTTTTATTGTTTCATTATTTGTTCAGTAATGTTAGCTTTGCAGTAACTGATACATTATGTTTTGCTTTGTATTTTGAACATAGTTATTTAAAGGATGTATTCATTTTAAATTATATTTTAAGTAACCTTGTAATTGAATAAGCCTGTTGTGTTCACAATAAACAAATAAATAACAAGTAAGCATGGTTTTGAAGTTTCCTTTGCAATATTGGTTCTTTTATCTGACAAAATATAATTTTATGCTCGAGGAGTTCTTTCACAATCGCTTGCGGGAGGGGCAAGTACATTATGTTGAACTGGAGAATTGGGCTCCTGAAATATTTTAACTTCGTATTTGATGTAGGGGATGAGAAGGTGTATTAGAGGTGGGCGGGAAGTAACTAGGTATTATTAAGTGGCTGTTCAGCTTTTAATATTGATGGAATAATATTGGAAATAGTGCAAACCTACAGAACATTAAATGGGATAATGATCTTTCATGCCACGTAGTACCGACGGTGGCCGCGAGAGGCGGTACTCTAAACGGTAACAAAGATGGCCGATAACCTTACAGTAAGAGAATGAGCACAGATTGCTTGAAAAAGTCCAAACTATGACTTTTTTATAAGGCTGAGCAAAAGAGGAGGCGCCCCGGACGAAGCCTCGCACATTGTACGAATTGGAAACACGGATTCGGAAAGTTCTTGCCAGCATCATTCACTACTTCCTCTAGAAAGCTGTGGATTCCATTCCAGGTCGTTTGAAGAGACTGGGATTTTAAGGTATGCAATCATATTCCCATGTAACAATGTATATAGTGTATTAATTTCAAATAAATAACTCCGCAAACATAAAACTTATACGTCAATTTGGTTACTTCCCGCACACCCTGTACTACATATATATTATACTTATACTTATGCCAGCGAGATCGCGGTAAAAGCTAGCATTAAATCAATGTTAACCTAACTTGGTACAGACATTTAATCACACAGTTTATTTAGGCTTTAAGAACTGCTCCGTCTACAAAGTATTGTTGACATAGTCTACACATATATGTGCGATTCATTATTTATTATTTTATTCATCCACTGATCATTTTGCGTGACATGGAATATGTCATATATAGCACACTATAATTAATACATAATTATTATACAATATACAATAGTACAACCATAGCGGATAGAAGAGAAAGTGTGAGCTCTCCCGCTAGTTCACTGCATGATCCCTGGTCCCGTGGCAACTGACCGAAACTGCGGCGTGGCGATCGCAGTCGCCTTAAAATGCGACCGAACTGTCTAGTATGTGATTCGGAAGCAGACAATTTTATACGTATGCGTTGTGTGTTGTGAGTAATTAGGTACATAACTTGTGAAATTGCTTCTAATTTTGTGCATAAATGTGTGTGTTCTTCAAAACGAAAGTTTCAAGCAACATCAATAATTGATTAAAAATGCCAACTTGTTTTGTACCCGGGTGTAGTTCAGGATACACAAACTGCTCAGAAGCTAGACATTTTTTTACTCCTCCTAAAGATAAAAATCTGTTTTACAAATGGGAAAAGTCTATTCCTAGGAAAGACACTAAATTATCTGTTAAACCTAGTATTTGTGACAAACATTTTCCAGAGGACTTTTTAGTGAAAGTTGATTCATTCGTTGTGCATGGAAAACTAGTTGAAATCCCTAGAATTAAATGGCGGTTAAAGCCAGTGGCAATTCCCTGTATATTTCCTAATTTACCCAGGTACTTAACTACAGTGCATAAATCCCGAAAATCTCCACAAAACAGAGACAAAAAATTACTGAAAAAGCAATATTCAACAATCAGTAAATTACCAGATGCAGGATCCAGTCAACCAGTTCTTATTTCAAACGCGCCGTCCTTCAACAATGAGGAATTCACAGAAAACAGTTTTAATTCCTCCAAGGTTACAAACACAAGTGTCAATAATGAAATTGCTACACTGAAGAAAAGAATTAGAAACCTCAATAGAAATTTAATTAGAACTAAAATCCTGCTATCTAAAGAGAGGGCTAAATTAAAAATAGTAGAAAAGAAATTCGCTACTAATTGTTGCGAACATAAACGCAATTTAAATTATTTAAGTAAAATACAAAAGCTGGTTCTAGATACAATGCTTAAAAAATACATAATTTGCATTATGGTTTAATTTTTCAGCGTAAAATCATGTAAGCAATATTTCCCACTGTTCTTCGTTAATTATAATACCCCTTATTGTAAAATACCATCCTATATTATGTGTCAAGGAAAGACGATGTTTCAAAACAGTATTTCCAATATTCCTGCTTACGATTTTAGGTATTTAAAATGCTAACTGATAATATGAAACCCATTTTCACCATGCATTCGTGAACTAAAGTCAAGCGACCGCGACACCAGTGCCATCTTGCGAGCGAACCATAGTAACTCCCGAAGAGCTCACACTATCTCTTCTATCCGCTATGGTACAACCTTGTAAAAGCTAAACAGAAACTCTTACAGATTTAAATAACACAGAATTCAAATTTATACAATTGTCTTTCATGTGCCTACATGTTTAAAAAAATAAAGTTAAATGAATAATAATCATAAAAGCAACTGTAGAAACAACAAATATTCTCATGCGGCTGTCGTTTAAGAGAGAGCAATTAAAATAACAACAATAATTACATATAAAATTAAATCTCAGAGTTGCTAACAACTAAATTGCCATTAAAGAGAGCCTCTATTATATTATCATATGGATTGTTAGTCTAAAGCATAAAATAATACGTTTTCAGCGTGGTTAAATTAAAACTTATACCGTATAATTAGAAAATATGTGCTTAAGCGCCATTGTATAGAACATGTAACGCGTTTTAAATAAGTAATTAACTCACAATTATGAAACCAGAAATACGTCCGTTGCTTGGCATGTCTTTGTTCTCTGCGTACTGAAAATCACCTCAGTTTATTAAAATTAAATACTGGAATTGTGGTACATTTTTGATTTATGAGTGCATATATTTTAAGTAGTGTTTTTATGACAACTATAGGTACGTATATACTAACAACACGATGCATATAACTATAATCAAATGTGTGTACAGTAAGTCCCTGTCACGTTGGCGGTATTAATAATGTATTATTTTAAGAGTTGTTAAAACATCTCATGTTAACGGCTGACGGTTAACATTTGACGTTTGCATGCTTGTCAGACATTTATCTTGAACGGGCGGAGTGAAAACCCATAGAGGGCCTTTAACAATGTAATCAAACCCAAGCATGACTTGACTCTGCACGCCACCATGTGGACATGAATATCCAGCATGCAATCCAAAAAATAAACAGAAACTGACATTTTTATCCCACAGCTACAAACGCAATACTTGCTGTAATTGCTGCTTAAGCTCCTTGTCTTGATTGCATATATAGCAAAATAGTGTAATTTCGCAGTATTAAGGTTTTAATACCCTAAAAATAATATTTACATGCTAATATTTTAATTTTTTGAATAATGCTTAATTTTAACACTATAGATACGATAGACTCATAAATTATTTTATTAAAACCGAAATGTTTACAAAAACATCGAAATTACCTACTTACAGCAATTTATATAGTAATTTGGACAACACCGTTAAATTCGCAATAGTGCTCTGGTAATTTCGCAGTAATATCTCCAAAATAACTGACGGCATATTTTGTGGCAAAATAAATTTAATGTTATTAACCAAACGTAATATGCAGTTGCTGATAATACACTTTTGTTACATTAGTGTTTTGTGCAAGAGTAACACAAGAAGTTCTTGTGATATTTAGAAACTTCCTTACACTTTTCATGGAACCACTTCTTACATCCCAAACACTGTATCTAGGCCTCACCATTCGCACCATTTTCATACCTCCTGAAACATGTAGCATACGTATTTTCGTCAAACAAAGACTAGGCACAATTCTTTGTTGTGCGTGTACGTTTCCGTGTTCCTGAAGTAGACGGCCTCTCAACTTCTCCAGTTTTGCCACTTGCAGAGTTTCCCTCCGAATTATGCCCAAACATTCTTGCAGAACTTGCCACATTCTTCTGTTTCCTCCACGATCTTATGGGAGTGGGAAGAGATATTATGGTAGTTTGGCTTGGAGGGGGCTGTGGTCCGGGTGCTGAGGCGTTGGGCGGATCTACCGAAGCAATGCTAGATGGTTCATGGACAGCTGAAACCTTATTAATATTTTTGTATTAAAATACATAGTCAAACCTGCTGCTATTTTAAATGCCAAACTGTCTAAGAAAGGCTTCACCGGCAAAATTATATTTCTCTTCAACCATTTGGTAGATATTTTTTCACTGAGCACTCAAAATAATCTATATAATATAAAGAACATAATTACTAAAAAAGAATACTTAAGTTTCTTCAATTAAGGAAATAATTCAGAAAAAGCTTCAGCGCTGTTTTACAATCACTCTCTTCTCACAGATTTTGACACCAGAATAGTAAAATGAGTTTTTAGCTCAACAGAATCGCAACTAGTCCTGCAGAGGGTTCCAGGAAGTGCTTGCCATCTACTAGCATTTACTTCCATGGTCAAATTAACTCGGCTAACTTGGCAATATGACATTATAAAACTACTGCGATATTGCACGTGTTGCGAAATTATCCCAGTTTGCCCTACATGCAAATACATAAACTACGTGCGCTCGTTTAGTGTCACTCTAAAATGTTAGAAAAGAAATAAAATGTATAAATGCAAGATCATAGAACATAAGAATTAGCATGTCAATAAATAAATGAATGAATGAATGAATGAATGAATGAATGAATGAATCAATGAATGAAGGAAGGAAGGAACGAACGAACGAACGAATAAGTGAATGAATAAATGAATAAGTGAGTAAATAAATGCAAAAATTAATGAATGAATGCATAAATTAATGCATACATAAATGACAAATAAACTAACTCAATCAATAAAACTCATGTGCAACAGTGAAGTGATTCAAAATGTTTCTTAATGTTTATTTTAATATTTAATCTTCTAGGGATTCACATGCATCTCCATTTTCTCTTCCTGATTTTCGTTATAGCTAGGCTTCAAACCTTTATACGGCTACCACAAAGTGAGGTGATCTCAAGTTACCTGCCACATGGACAGAGGGTGACGTTATTGCGCAAGTACGGTGACACCACAAAACATATTTCCTGCAGTGCATAGTATCTCTCGAATGTGTTTACTAGTTCAACAAATGCCTTCAGCACGAAAATTGAAATACTCGCATATTGCTGAACTTGTACAAGAATTTGGCAGTGAATATTGTACTGTAAATAGTGACAGCATTGAATGTAAATGATGCAACAACTATATCTACAACGTTCGTACCGAATGTACCTAGCCTTCTCTGTGTAGTGATCATGTGATAGACTGACCCGTCCCACTTCCTATAGTCCAAACTTCTCTGTATGAAGGTTCGATCCCTAGTGATAAATACCACAGAATGTGTTTGAATTGGATAAACATATAGATATACACATCTACTGCTTCAAATGCGGAAAAAATAATATTTCGGAAAGCGTTCCCTAAGAGGTAAATGAATTTATACTCGACTATAGCATAATGTAGCGCTTATAAGTTACTGTAATCGACCTCATTATACCCTTCATAATGACACTGCTATGTGCGATTCAAATGTCACTGGTTCATCACTACACTGCTAATCGACCAATCAAAAATGCACCTGTTCAAAGGACACTGCGAGTCGCCAATCAAAAGATCCGCATGTAGCGATCAACACTTCGACGTCTGCGCACATTTCCACGCAGCTGAAAGCCTGTACGGAATAAAGCTATTCTGATTATTTAATTATTAGTGTTAATATTGCAAATAACATTGTAATAAATTCAATTTGTCGTTCGTTTTTTAAATATTCTCTTTTAAGGGTTATAACATATATACCCTTGTGTCAAGACCAACATAACAAAAGTTGAAGGCGCTACTGTCGATTCTCCTATGTACAATCGAATCGAGTAAGAGACAATTAAAATGTTGGACAACGAGCTATGCAATATGCTATTTATTTGCACTATCTGCATCCCTAATGATACGTGCACTCATCGTTTCCTGCAGTAAACCGGTGCTCCAATGTAACACTTCTACTTGAGCTAAGTTGGTAAAACGTACAAATTGATCCTCGTTTCTAGAACTTCTTCTGATAGAAAGAAATAAAAATATATTTTGTTTCATAAAAGGGGTGGTTCCACATGAATTTGACATTTCTTGTTAACAGTGGGCACTCAGGAGAAAAAAGGTCAGAGGTATTCCGGAAGAAGATTTCCATTTGCCCTGCCTGAGATAACGTTCAGCTTTATAGGCTAACTGGGGAATATTCCTCTAATCTTGCCCTCCTCGTGCTCGCAGAAGCGTGCAGAAAATTAAATGTTCTGGAAGGGCTACCTACCTTTATCGTATACGATCTCTCCTTGCGGAACTGCGCATGTCGTGTTCTTACTCATTTGATGAAAATGATCATGTGTCATTAACATTGCATCTACAACACGCAAGCCTAGGTAAACCTAGGCACCTATGTTTAAGGGTTACGATTTCGATTCCCAAAATTACTCGCCTTAGAGTTCACCACTATCATAATAACCATGCAGGAGAGGGAAACTTTATCATCAATATGTGGTGTTTATTTTTCAACTACGAATTATTTTACATGCCGATGACCAGATTCTAATTTTTTAATTGTTTCTTAATTTACTAAAAGCGTGTGTGTGTGTGTTTTAAACCTGTATAAAACACCAAATTTATTGTATTTGAAGAAAATATCCCATATATGTGAAACTAGCTTCAGAAAATAAAAGTATAGGGCATTTAAAATAAATTATTTCAAATATTCAGGTTTTCTGATACAGCTAACGGTCCAGAATACCATATTAATAACAGTGTCACATAAACGGAACAATTATATGGGCATTAAAAACAAAATCTACTGTTCATGAAGAGATTAGAGGAGATGTAAACAAAGCACCAGTTTGTATCACTCCGCGGCCACGTGCTTTCACAATGACGCAACACGGTTACCCACCACTACGCGTAGCTATAATATACATTTTACACTACTAAAAGTATATATTTACTTGACCCAAATAACACGTAGCACATGGAAATTAACCGCTACTTACTTCATCTCTGTCCACAATAACACTTTAATTTCCTGCTCACAATCTCGAAACCAATCTCCAGAAGCAGCTTGTGGAGGGAAGTTCGTTTTAAATCTGAAAGATTTTGTTTAAGGTAGGGGTTCATTGTTAACAAAGAACTGGTGAACTTTTCGACGGATTGCAGATCTCACAAATTCGTCGCAAACTACATCCGCCATTTATCTGGCACGTGATCGCTTTTTGCCGGGATCTTCACCAACTGACGATTTTTCTTTGCGTGTGCTGTAAATACTTGCAACTGACACACTGGTAAACTCGAATGTTAATTTCATCACGTCTTCGATAGCAAGTTCGGGATATTTCTCGCAGAATTTGTTAAACACGTTCAATATTGTTGTCTTTTCACCACTTCGCAACGGTTTGCCGCACTTAGATTTCACAACACACTTGTTCTGTTATGTTACTTTCATACTGAATAATGCGCACGCAGAATGAATTAGGCTGGTTACAGATTCACTTAACTGCGTATTCTTACACTTTAACCATGCTTAGCACACTTAGTTTATGCTTTAGCAAATATTAAGTGACATTTCAGACCTTAGTAACAGTATTTCTTCAAGGGACTATTTACACGGCGAAAGCGTCAAGAGGGAGCGCTGTGGTCAAAACGCACGTGGCTTTTTTCACGTCTCCTCTAATCTCTTGATGAACAGAGTATATCGCAGCTACTTTGGAGTGGTGGGCAATAGACGGCGCCAAGAGGTTGCTTGCCAAGTAGCGACCCGTCACGCACAGCAGTGGAGGTTCAACGTTTGACACAGCAATGCATATGTCTTCATTATGAAAATCTTAATACAGTGCGTAGAATTAAGGTAGCACAAAATATCTCCCCAAATATTTATAGGCTGGCCAACAGAAAACTAACCAACAAAAGGAACTATCTAATATAAGTTACAGTTTAAATTTCTTGTATTTTATAATTTATATAAATTACTTATCCATAATTTCTGATCAGTTAGACCTTTAACTATTCTGTTCATCAATTAATTAATGTGGAAAATGTCTTTCTGTTTAATGTGTTGCTGATTTAGTGACCAATATGTAAGCGTAAAATAATTAAATTCATCAAGTAAAGCGAAAATATTCTGCTGCAAGTGTAACACAGAGCTTGTGAGAGAAATTGTGTGACAAATTGCAATAAACATGCCTGTAATTACATACACTCATGTTGTAATGCTATAAATGGAAAATATTGGATTACTATTAATAGACTTTCAAGTTAATTTGACCTGCTGTTCTATGGTTAGTTGTGTCAGGAATAAAGCACGCCACTAACGTAACCCGAGAGCCGCGCTGAGGCTCTAAGCTAGCAGTGAGCTAGAAGAAGGCTCGATCGGACAAACCATGCCAGTGTCTCATCTAAGAATACCCAATTAAATCTCTACAAGTAGGAATATGTGGAGAAAATGGAAGGAACATGTAAGGAGCAGGCCCTGGTTTTGGGTCACAATAGCAGCAAACTTAAGTTGGAAACGCACGAGGTTGAGTTTATAGCCTAACCGCGGGGTGACGTAGCACTTAAAAGTACAGGTTGTTGTGCAACAAAGCTCATTGTCGTTATTCGTGCTACTGCTCTATATGTCATATGCTTAATAACTTTCATTCAGAGGAATGTAGTGCAGTGCAGTGACTATGGTAAAATCCCTCATTTCAGGTCGGTTAATGAAGTCTTTTCTATTCATTAAAGTACGTTTGCAGACCATATCGCTTCGGTAGAGTTGATGTAAAGCGCGTCTCACCCTTAAAAGACAGTACAGGTTAAATGGAGCGCAGTGTTGCAACATGTACTAGTTGCGAATCTCTCTCCGCGAGCGACTCGAGGTGGCCTGAGTCCTGTACTTAGTCCTTCAATTGCTGTTTGACGAGACGGACACTTTTAACTTTGGTATCCCTCCACGCCTTTGTTACTGTATGACCTAAATTTACAAATGACTCGTCTGTATAAACAATTGATTTCCCCTGGTCCCTAAATCTTTTACGTCTTTTAGATATTTATGTCGCCATCTGATGATATCGATATCGTCTCTTTCTATTAATATGCACTTGTTACCCTTTCTTTCATATTCGAACCCCAAATCAGAGTGGCCCTTGAGAAATTTGGTAGGGTCTCATCACTGTTGAACTGTGACAAAATTATATTCAGCATGGGTGGAATATTTGCAAACTGTAAAGAATGAACAATTCGCCGCACTCCACCTTGCACTATTCAATCATATTGCGTTAACCTAGCGTTTTGTGTAGTCCCGCCCCTTTTGCTTTCTTTTTCGATGGCGTTCTTAGAGGTCCTTACATTAGTTCCTTTTTAATCATACACACTACTGCTTCTGAACACCCGATAGCCTTAGCTGTTTCTTTTACTGCCTTTACTGCCAAGCATTTTGCTTCAAAAATAATCTAACACATTCATAATTACTTGGCGTTCCTTACTTCTTAATTTACCAACATATCGTCTCTTCCTAGCTTCCCCCTCCATAACTACAAATATTTACAAAAATATTAAACAAATAACGCAATAACAGCTCACAGTTACACACACGGCTCCTTTCGAACTAATGTTAGTGCTGCTCCTTATACTATCTTCTGTGTCAGGCCTGACGCTGAATAGATGAATACCTTTTGTTTGCCTTATTGGATAAAAGAAAGAGGTTACTGCCTTTTGGTTTATTTTAAAAACTTTCTCCAACCTTCCTCAACATTTGTTCTCGCTGGTTCCCTGATGTAAACTCAATAACAAAAAAGTTTCACACTGCGTAACTTTTGCAGTGCACAGATATAAAATTTTCCGAAAACATTTAATTTAAAAAATTATAACCCTTAACTGGGTAAACATAGAGAATTCAAAGTAGGCAGGTAGTAGCACTATAGTTTACTCTACCTAAGAAAAAAATATAGATGCATTCTAGCAGTTAGTTTGTTAGTTAGTGCGTGATGAGTGTAGAAACAGCAAATATCGGACTTCTATTGAAAAAAACGTTTTCTGAAGAAATTTGGACCTATAGAAATGTATAATGACTCTGAAAAGGATATAACCTGATAGAGAAAAAAATTCTGCATAGGATAATGTGTTCAAACCTGAAATTTATAACAAATGAATATTTATACCATGCTATTAGGAATGTGGCAACAGAGCGAGGGTAGAAAAGGACGCGGCTAATGGCAACTTGTATGCGCTAGATAGAGACAGAGATGTCCCATTTAACTCCATACTGTCTTCTAAGAGTGAAACGCTATATAGATGATTATGATGATGACAATGACGATGACGTCGATATAGAGTAAGTCTGACTTGAGAATGGAACAGATTCTAACCAGACCGCAAACATCAATCAGCTGTTGATATTATAAATATTGCATTTTACGTTATTTTTGTATGAGCCAGTTTCTTTCTTTTTCTCCCTGTCTGTCTCCCCACCACCCCCCCACCACCCCCCCCCTCTCTCTCTCTCTCTCTCTCTGGAAGATCTTTCTTCTCGAGGTATTCGATAGAAGTGGTGTCTAAACTGGAATAATAATGCTTACTAACTGTTGCGACGTTATAATTTGCGAACGAACGCACCTACCTGTTTGACTGGGATATGTAACATTACACTTTACTCGATTGTTTGCCGCAGCAACAATCTTATAAGTTTATTTGTTTAGCTGCCTCCTGTGGTTTCTTCACTTCATGTCTTCCTTCTGGGGGTTGGCAATGGATCTATGTAGTTGTATCAGCACGAGCTGCCTCTTCCATTGTATGACCCTAACCCCTAGGCCTAACACTACCTATGGTACTGGTGCTATTGCTGATGGAAGTATCGTGTCCAATAGCCAGTTAATTGACTTTATTTTTCAATTTTATTCACTCTCGTCGAAAGGATAGTATGCAATACACTTGCGTCAAAAGATTCTGGGAAGTAAAAAATACTCCACTTCTACATTCTCCGATGCAGGACATCAGGTTAAGTATTATTTTAGCGAGTAATAGTAAATGGAGTTCAACGTTCTATTTCTTTTAAAAATACAACTGTCCAAAACTTAACTGAAGCTCATAATAAGAAATACATTGTGTTATACACTTCGCTGCATAAAATAAGAGCAAAATCACCTGAATGTGGACAGCCCAGTAAAAGGGACAATCCAGAGAGATGACATGAGGTAGTTAAGGTTACCAATGGTGTAGAATGTGCTTCAGTGGTTGAGTTATCGCGCTCTTCTTTCTCTGGAGATGTGACATCGTTAACCGCAGTAAGCATCCTCCGTCCGCCCTTCTGACAGATGACAGACTGCCCCGACCCACAATTTAACAGGCTTAAGGGTAACAAGGTGGCCTTGCGCTGCTTCCATGCATTTGGACATCTAATGGCTTATGAATTATGACTATTGTTGAGAATTATGTCCACCAAAACCATCAGATAAGCAGGAAAATATGTCTCAAATATGGCCTATATTCTAAATACTCGTACAGCTAACCAACTTAGCTTATTTCGTTAGAAAGTAAACTATTAGCCTTGTTACACGAAAGTTTCAGTCATTTTAAGGAAATATGTTTGTGTTTTTTAATTTAATCACCACTAGCTTAACCTATATAGATAGTAAGTAGGCATAAAAGCTGGAAGCTGGATGAAAGGAAATAGGGCTGACGTAGACTAAAGACAAGAATATTGTATGTAACAACCCCTCTTCCATTTCTAGTACAATATTCTGACGTTTGTTGCTTTTCCTTGACCTCTTGACCCTTGGTCTCTGTTTTTTTTTTTTTTTGTTTTTTTTTTTTTTGCAGTCTTTAGTTTCAGTGTGGATGCCTTACGGTCAACTGCTTGAAATTCCTATAACTAACTAAGCCTGAAGGAAAATCCCCTTTTTTCGAATATTCGGGGATGAAATTAACCAATCGCTGGTCACCTGTCAACAAGACCCTCAAGGTCAAGCCAGATTGAGTCTGCACGCTTGTAAACACGCGGCCCGATGAAAATTAGACTCTGAGAGCGACGAAGCCAGGACATTCTGGACGGTTCTAAAGGCTGTCCACGTGTCGGGTTTGTTTACGAGAAGTTTGTCAAGAAAAAAAATGCAAATTATTATCCGTGGTCCAGTGGAAAATCTTTTTCCAGACGTTTCGTTCGAAGCTGCGTGGTACATCCTCAGTGGTGTGATCGTAGTACTCTGCTACTCCCGGCGACGACTGATATGGAACCATTTGGTTTCACAGGTTTTATACGCTTAGCATGTTGGGCGATTGACGGTTGGTCCGGTCTTTATTTATTTGGCTGCTTCCATTGTTGTCGATTGTTGTCGATGGGGTGGCAATTACTGTAGCTGAAGCTGTTGATGGCGTATGATCTTGAATTTGTCTCCGGTCAGGTTTTTTGCGTGCTTTGTATAATGCTGGATACCAAGCTTTATTTTGGCGCCTTCTTTCTTCCTTCCTTTTGAAGTTATTATGTTTGAAAATCTCTATGGCTTCATGACTTAACCGGGAGTAATAATGAACTGTGGAAGACAGGATGACTGTGTTTGAATACTATAGTATTTGTATTTTATCACACCAGCCGCGAAAACTTACACAATTTGTCGAGAAAAGTTGTATTTTCCAGAAACTTCGCCGGCACTTTGTCTAGGCTATAAGAAGGAGATGTTAGTTCGTAAGTGTGTGTTGTATACAGCCAGTGTAGAGAGAGTTTGAGTATGAGTATCGTCAGAGACAGCTAAGTGATGGCTTTGAAATTCCGCTCTCTTTGCATGGCCAAAAGATAAAACGTTAATAACGACTTTACATCTGAGATAAGTACAAATATTGGAAAATCCAAACAAATATAATTGGATATACTCGTTGTGGAGTGGCTCATTCAAAGAAAGATATCGGACATAAATTGTGCACTGTCTCTTATGGTTTAACAGTTATGCGAAATTCATGCGAAATAAAGAGGATTTCTGAGAATATTCCCAGAAAATATAAAGGAGGTTTTCTTGAAAATGTTTCTATCGAATCCTTGGAACATCTGAACTTAACCAACTTTTCGTTTTTGAGTTATGCTGTTCAAATAATTTGGCCACCGAATACACTTGTCGAATCATCTGGAAAAAAAAAAGCTTTTGTATTGCCGCTTGATTGTTGTTAGCCACTTACACGCAAAAAAAAAAAAAAAAAAAAAAAAAAAAAAAAAAAAAAAAAAACAACCACGAAGCAGCCTGACCTAGAGCGCCCTTGTTTTCTCGCCGGCTTGGTACGAGATGTGAGTAGCTTATCTTGGACCGTCCTTTGTTGTGCACCGTATCCGGCGTCACAACATATTCATTGTTTTAAGGAGTAATTTAAATATTCGCCAAGAAACTTTCATATTTATATGTCCGAGTGGTGAGCGGGGCTGAATTTATTTTTATGATATAGTGTGCTTTTATTTCACCACTGGTTGATAACAGGAGAAATTCACCATTATCGAAATCTTCGGAAAATTCCGTCCTCTTATCTGGTGTATACCGTAAGCCCCTCTGCTTTTCATGCAGGTACACCATGTTGCCACATACAAAATCAGTTGGTAACACTCTCTCCAACGTGGGTTGTTACACATACATACACGGTCCAATTATTCCCATCTTCCATTTAATGTGAGATAATGCTATTAGGTGCGTTAAGCCAATGAAAGCGGTGATTAGCACAGCACTTCTATATTTCCACACATGCACAAATTTCACACAAAATTAATGCGATAGGTAGGCCAGTGATTCTGCAGCTAAATCCTTGAATACAGTTTTCATGCTTTTGAATGACCGAGTTCCAAGTTTGGGAAGATGACTTGCTTTAAGTGCAAGTAATGCACACTACTGTTTGTACAGAAAGTGAATGTAGTAAAATGCAAGGCTATCCTAATTATTTATCTACAGCAGCTTCCCCTACTTTCCGTCTCTTCACCCCTCTCCAATGACAGCAATATGCATACTACTGGCTGGAAATAGTTATAACTAATGGCACGTTGGCATGAGAGGGACGTTTTGATTATTTCTGATGGCTTACTAAATCGTTACTCATTAAGTTGCAACCGTGGCTTGTTTATATTTTTTTTAAAAAAAATTGTTTATACATCAGAAGCTACAGGTGGCCAGATTTTTGGTAAATGGCCAGCTGGTAACCAACAAATTAAACGTATTTATATTTCTCAATATAATGTTCCATTATGTGTACTGTAAAGCTTTATAGATTTTTGTCAGCCTAAGGATAATGTAAAAGCTTCTGTTATAACAGAATCGTTTAACCCAATAAATGTTACTTATTTCCAGCAATATTTGTAACCTTTTGATTCTTTTCCATAATAGGCTAAGAAAGAACCTGGGAGACCCTACGTTTATTTAAACGTTCTAGTTTTTGAACGAATGCACCTATGCAACTGCCTGACTAGGACATCTAATATTACACCTTACACGACTGTTTGGTGCAGTGACAACCTTATATGTTTATTTCTTAGTTCCAAGAATGACTAATTGGCAGTTACGTGTCAACCAAACTCTGCGTGCCTTGTCTCATTACACATTACTGACATGCTTTTTTCCTCGTTAACTGTGCAATATTGCTTTGTCCTTCCAACTAGTATGTTACTATTTCTCACAAGCAGGAATATGATCTACAAAATCCCAAGGATTTGGAAGAGGTGCATCATCTTGCTTGTGAAAATGATGCCTTGCACGTGTATCACAACTTGTACGAATCAGATGATTCCAATAATTTGCACTACACTACACAGAAAGATAATAAATTAGGGCGTTTTATTTGTCTGATCAATCCAGTAAGATAAAGCTAATAAACACCCTATATATTTAAGTTAAATGACGCTAAACATAGGAATGAAGGAAAAAATACAATTAAAAAAATAAATGCCAGCATATGAGTTCAAAACTACAGCAAGAGCTTTGTAGGCCCTGCGCGACTAACGGTGTTGTACCAGGTCACGCGCCTAGCGGGGGTTAAGAATTTGGAGGTAAGTCTAAAGCAAATTAAAACGTGGATTTTCTACTAGGCAGGCGTATATTACCCCCCCCCCCCACCCAATTTTCCTTGTCGTATTACAGCGCCACGCCTCTACCCCAGTATTGCAAAGCTGTTAGCAGTTTATTGGTCAGTACTTACAGCTGATCCCCTGCGAGACCCCGTAAGATGATAAAAAACTGAGAGATGCTCCTTAACAGTGTGTTTTACTGAATTTGTTTTGTGTAAGTAGACCTTATTTCCTTGAGATTATCTTATCATAGTGCTTTCATATAGTCTCCATGCTTACATTTGACAAGCATCATTACTCCATTCAAGACAGCACATCTGCTGAACAGCTCTTTGGGTAGAAAACTTATCCATAGAAGAAAAACGTCACTCACGCAAAGATAATTTTATCGTCATTGTCGTCGTCATCATCACCATCACCATCATCACAGCGTAAGCCTCGTGGCTTGTTCCATCTTCAAGGAAACTGTTCTGCGCCACCCATTCGCGGTCTGCCGACACTCCTTCTAGCTATTGATTTCTAATTTTATGTTATTTGTGGCGTTATCTTCATCCATTCCTTTTACATGATCTTGCTATTTTTTCTGTAATCCATTATATGTAATGTCATCCAGACTCTAGATCCCCAACTCTCTCTCTCTGTCGGTCTGGGTGGCTCAGTTAGTTAGACGCTGGCCTACTGTTCCCAAGGTCGCGGGTTCAAACCCGGCCCAGGCCGATGGTTTTTAAGTGTGCTTAAAAACGACAGCTCCATGTCAATAGATTTACTAGCATGTTAAAGAACTCCTGCGGGATAAAATTCCGGCACACCGGCGACGCTGATGTGATCCTGGCAATTGACAGCGTCGTTAAACAACAAAATAATTTAATTTAATTTCCCAACTCTCTTCTGATGTCTTCATTTCTTTTTTTAATCTCCAAGGATCTACAACATATCTTAAAAATCTCATCTCGGCAATCTCTGTTGTGAGTCGCTCAGCACCCAACTCTCACATCCATAACTCAATGTTGGAACAGCAGTCACTTTAAATTGTCGCTTTATTGGAACTTTTGAAGGTTATTTTCATTATATCACATAGTTTTGTTACAAATTCTCAATGGCGCAAAAGACGGTGGAAGAAGCAACCTTCATTTGGGGATCACACAAATTATTATTGATACAACTGTTAATCTATGAGCTGGCAGAAGTATTACTCTGCTTCGCGTTGGTAGTGTGCACAGAGGACATTTTACTTACTCAAATTCTTCAAGGTATACCTATTTAGCTCTGGGAGTAACTCGAAGTCCGCTGAATTTATTTCTGGACTATAGGTCGCATGAGGTAACATTTCCCACCCATAATTGAATCGGTCATTGCAGAAAGGTCATGAGTCAGCTTTTTTTCGAAAATGAGTTTTATACAGGATTTTGTTGTTTAGAGGTAGATGCACAAGTCTACACAGAAAGGGCACGAGTATGTCATTAAATACAGTGTTAGCGGTGTCCCAAAAATCGTGGTTTGTGCAGAAACGTCATGAGTCATTGACTGATGCCCTTTCTGCATGGATTGCCCTTTCTGCAGAAGGCCAAGGGAGGACAACCCTAAGGCAAGGAACGTTAACTTCTCCTATTTTATTCTGGTAGGAAATAACAGAATAAATGTCTGTAAAAGAGCTTTTATCAGTCTGAATGGTATAACGGAAAAAAGAGTCCGTAGGTTGTGTATACTACTGTCCCTTGGGGAAAGTCCTCGAAACTTAAGGGGCTCAAATCCTAAAGGCAATATAATTTCTGGGGAAACATGTCAAAAGATCTATGATCATATTAAATCATTTCCAAAGAAGATAACTCACTACTCAGGGAGGGAACAACATTATTTGGATGGTAGACTAGATGTTAAGCAAATGCACCAAATGTTGTTGCAACAATATCCCGAGGAGAATGTAAAGTACAAATTCTATTTAAAATATTTCAATGAGAACTTTAATCTAAGGTTTGGAAGACCACAGGTTGATACTTGTTTGAAATGCGAAGAATTATCAGCAAAAATACTTAGTCCACATCTTTCTGAATCTGCCAAACGAACTGCTGTTGCAGAACTAGTAGTTCATCGTAGGAGGTCAAAGAAATTTTATGCCAAAATAAAAGAAGTATCAAATCGATGCAGCCAAGAAGAAAATACACTGGGTTTAAGCTTCGACTAACATGGAAAATTTGCCCCTACCGAACATCCCAGTTCAGGATATTTTCTACCTGCGTCAACTTTGGGTTAATGTATTCAGCATACACAATCTTAAAACTGGTACCTCACATTTTGTGTTTACCATGAGGGAGAGACAAAAAAGGGGGCAAATGAAGTATGTTCCTTCATAAATCATTACATTCAAAACTATGTGGCAGAAAATGTGACCGAGTTGCATCTCTTTTCTGATGGTTGTACTGGTCAGAATAAAAATCATGCAATGATTCGTTTTAACCTAACTCTGGCTTTGACTAAGACCTTCAAAAAAATAAAACATTACTTTCCAGTAAGAGGACACAGTTTTCTGCCAAATGAGCGAGACTTCGGCCTTATTAAGAAATTTGTAAAACGCCATGATAGGATTTACCTCCCTGAAGAGTATGTTGTTATAATAAAGAAAGCATCAGAGAGATTTAAAATTGAAAACATGGATAGTGTTCAAATATTAGATTTAAAGCATTGTTGGCCTGTTTATTACAAAAAGACATGCCTTTCAGCATCAAGCATGGGAAAAATCCCCAAGGAAATGAAGATTTCTTTCTCTCCTTCCAAGTGGATGGCTTTTGAATATAACAACCACTCTCCTGGCACGGTGGCCACAGAAGAATTCATTGATGACCTAAGTAAGGAGCATTTCCATCTTTTACATAACCTAAAAAGCAAACCTACACTACCAGAAACACCCGCATATCCACAGCGTAAAGTGCCTATCAATGTGAAAAAACTGGAGGACATAATCAAAGTGAAAAAGTACATTGTTCCAGAATATATTGAATTTTATGAAGATATTCTACAATGGCCAACTGACACTGTTGAATGTGATGGGGAAGACTAGATTCAAATGCATTGTTAAATGATTTATCAATTTGCAGTGCTTATGAAGGGTTAGCAAAATGTATATGCAAAAATACTGAATTTCTTAGTGCAAATTTGTAATAATGTCAAAAAACATGTACCATACAAAATTAATGTAAAACTGTTTTAGAGTTATAAATGTGATATGTACGTTATAACATCATTTACAACTATGTTTACAAATAAATAAAAATATTACGAGGCATCTAAATGTAATTACTTTTAATAATTGTGCGTTCATTGCAGAAAGGGCATGAGTCTAATGAATTAAAACCGTGTTTTTGAAAAGGAAAATAATTAAAATTAAAAGTTCTTGTTTGTTTTCCAATCCTGTCAAGTTCTGCTAGCAATGACATTAAACTCGGCAAAAATGATCAATTTGCATAGGTTCTAAACAGTTTTTTATCTCTCCTGTAAAATTTGAATTTAGTGACTCATGGCCTTTCTGCAATGACCGATTCAATTGCGAAGTGTGTCGATGGTGGTCGTGCTGCTTGTAGGCCGAAGTGAGGCTCGAAGCACCACAATAATGGCACTTCGGTGGCTCTGCGCAGTTTCCCTCGGAGTGCCCGTGGACACAGAAACGGTGGCATGGAGCTACTCGGTCCTGTTTGCTGGTCTCGACGCCCTAACAAGGGCAGGCTCGACGCTAAGACAGCTTGCAGGTCGACGTGACTTTCTTGCTCCACACGCACAATGGTGTAGGTCACGGGGCGGAATGAATGTGAGTGACCCTCAACGCTGAACACCAGTACTGCAAGCACATAACGTACTTCCGTGTACCTGGGGATCCCGGCGTTTACCACGCTGCTGCGGCGGTGTGTTGGCTAACCCACTACCGAGAGAGAGACGTGGTTGCTGCACTGGGCTATTACAATTCGGCGGCGGCGAAGCTGGTAAGGTCTCCTCGACTGTTGCAGTGTTTGGCTGCTGCCTGAGAGCCTTTCTCCTGCAGCGACCCATGAAGTCCTTTCGAAAAGTCAATAAAATCGCCAAATGGCAACTCGATCTATACTGACAGGCGTTATGAATTTCGTAGCACATTTACGACCGTGCAGAAAACGTCAAGTAATGAATGATATGATATGTTTGTGTTAGATGAGGAGAAAAACAATTAACAAATTGAAGTGGATACACATTAAAGTAGCAATTACCAAATTATTGTGATGCCGGATAGCAGCCATTGTTAAATGGAAAGCCAAGGTCGAGCTACGTAACATTGGACATTATTCCAGACTGAAAAGTGTATTTCGAGAAAAACCCACGCTAGTCATAAACTATACCTATAAGGTAATGCGGCGGCGAGAGGGAGTCGTTAAGTGTTGCGGCTGGTCGTCCTAAAGGTCTCACACAGATTGCCTCGGCTGAGATCTTATCTCGTGGGTGTTGAAGAAATAATAACCACACTTATTATTGTGAAACCTTTTTTATTCCAGTCCACAGTAAATGCTACTCTTCCTACCATATACCCTTTGTTATTGACTTCGTCACTGACTTTTCCTCGCGGTACTGGACGGCGCTGATACTAATGTGGCAGGGGTGTTGTAATAATGTCGGAGTGTGTTGTAGGGCTCTCGGTGTGTGTTGTAGGACTCGCGAGGTATGTTGTAGGACTTCTCGGGGTGTACTACAGGACTGCTCGGGGTGTATTGCATGACTGGGGTTCGGGATGTACTACATGACTGGGGTTTTAAAATGCGTGTTCGCTGGTTTTATAACTTTCCCATTTCCCCTGACATACTCTTACCTTCTGTCCACGCAGTTGCCGTCATTGGTGGAAATTCATATTGTACGCGCGGCTCCCGAATTTCCACCTATAGGCATATCTTGCTGTGGCGGGAGTTCCATGAGGGGATTCCGCCTCACTGCACATGGCGTCCCTATTAGCCTAACAAAAGGCACAAAAGGATTTTTCGCCTTTTGTTCAGCATTGTCTGCGTCGTCACACTGACTGTTTTACCCTGAGTTGGAGCAAACTCTAGCTGATACACCTCTACCTGCTACACGGAATGATCGGTTGGCAAACATTTTGTTTAAGAATTTGCTTTAGCAATTGATTTGATTTATCCCGCTACAGTGTTGAAGGAAATAGATATTAGCAGTTAGTTTTATATGTCTGTACAGTCGTCGTTAAGAAAAGTTTGAGTGTGTGCCGTTAGAGACAATTTTGGACATTCAATCGTCACGTCGGAGTTCTGTGAAGCACATTTAGTGAGTGTCATCGTCAAAGCCAGTTGTTTGTGAGACAGAAGAGTAGAACTGAAATATTGTGAAGTACTCGTATGTGGGAAGATTAGGGGAAAACTGTGACGAGTTTACGACGAATTATTGTAAATTGTGTTAACGATAACAAAGAAGGGTGAGTTTTGTGAGTCAGTTTTAGAAGAAAAGCAACTGACCTTGTCATTTGTCCCATTATCAGCACTTATATAATCAACACCCTGTGTAACTGGAATGATTACAGAATGCATTTTCTCTAAAAAGTAGTACCTTAGATTCTTATACAGGGTGTAACAGAAAGGTATGTCAAAACTTGGAGAAAACATTTCTTGCATATATATGAGCTCCTCATTTCTGTCCCTCGGGTTCTGAATAAAAGGTTTCCTGGTAGATGGAAAGGAATGCATGGACCAATTTCGTGGCCTCCACGTTCGCCTGACTTAAGCCACTAGACTTTTATTTGTGCGTACAGTTAAAATCTGTTGTTTATGGAAGTGCAGTTCCAGATTAGAGGCTCTTCGTGCTCTTATTGAGGAGGTTGCCAGATGATAAGGCATTTTCTGTGCCCAACTTAGCGCATTGGGGGTCCATGCGACGGCGGGTTGACGGATGCATTGGACCTAATGGAGGCCATTTTGAACATATGCTGTGATTTACTGTTTCCCCACTGTTCTCTCATCGAGTATGGGGTTCAGCTGTAGAAAAAGTGATCTAGAAAGGAAATAAACAATTTCTAAACCTATGTCATATAACATCTTTTATCCTGTATCCCCAAGAAATATTTTCTCAGATTTTTGACATACGTTTCTGCTACACCCTGTATAAGTTTTACTTAACTATACTGTGGCAGTTTGGAAGGTCGTTTTCTCAACAGTTGGAATAGTAATGGCTCAACATGTGGGAAAGCTTTGCTTTTTAAATTTCTGTTATTCCAAAATGTTGACTTGTGAAATAATTAATGGTATAGTACTGCAATTACTCTACTGCTTAAGACATTTTGTAAGTTTCCTCTTGACGTCATTTACCTACCAATTTTCAGTGTGTCGCATTTGAGTATAATATATTAAGGCTACTTGATTTGTTGAGTACGAGCCGGACTGTGCCTCTGAAAGTCAGTCAAAGAACCATACCTGAGCAAAGAAAGTACATTTTAATATCGTGTCAATAAGGATACAAGCCAGGTAGACTAAAACATAGAAGAGCAGTTCAAATCTTACGTGAGTTGTAGCAAGAGCAAATGACCGTAAACGCCATTCCCAACCGAAATTAGACGGAAAATGGAGCTCTTAGCCTCTACGCAGCACATAAAATGGACAAGTGAAGATAATTAAGCTTGAAGGAATTCTCGCCGAAGATACGATGATGCCATCTCCACGGCTGGAAGTAGAAGACGTAAACATGGACCAGTTTGAAGCCGATGCTCTTATTCTCCAAGCCAGACTGATGAATGTGCGTCATTTATTTCCTTATGGAGCATTTCGCTGTCATTACACGCTCTGCTGCCGTATGCAAGACGTGAAATTGTGTAGCAGTGTTTTGTTTTTCTTATTTCGCGGCAATATTAAAGGTTAGTTCGTGCGCGTTATTACCACCGCCGCTGTTCCTTTGTCCTTCATTTTACACGATATATTCCAGCAGTGTTATTGTTTGGAGAACATGTAGCAGAGGTGAGTGATATTGCAACAAATGCGATGAATACACAGCAACTTTTTGTCTGTATTTCTGCAGTCGTTGGGAATTTATGGCTTTAATTTCAAAATATACAATGTGCAGAAGGCTACACAGCTATAAGCACAAGGGATTTTCGAAGAATTATCGGCATGGCCAAGAAAACTGAATATTTAAGAGAATTCCTGTTTCAACATAGTTTGTAAATAAGTATGTTTAGCCTAATTACGTTTTAACCTTTTAATACCCTCTGTAAAGCAAGATTTGTCCGTCTTTGCAAAATGCGTCTGCCTCTGTTTGAACTACTTAATTTTATGTGATTCTTCGTCCACCCAGCCATCTCTTCGGATTGGAGAACAAAAAGCAATCACTGGGAGCTAAATGTGTCAATATGATAGTTCCGGAAGAATTAAAAGCGTAGCTAATACAGTCTACTAACTACGTGATACAATCACTCAACGCTCGTTGAATCTTTTTACGACGCACGCGACGCACCACACGCACAGCTGCCTTACACTCATTGGCATACTGACTGACTCATGCTCGCAACTGCTTGTTCCTAGTCTCCTTATATAGTGGGAATGACGTCACACGAACCTGGTCTTCTATATACACGCCGGCGATCACTGGCGAGATTTTACTCCAAATGTGTTTAGCCGCTTCCATTGTTGTTAGTCAACAACCCGCTTGCCGGTCCGGCATGTGACCCGGCCCCGACAGTCCTTTGTTTTGCACTGCACCCGACGTCACAATATTCAGTGATCATCACTGCATTAGAATCCTTGAAAACGGTAGCTATAACTTTTCTTGGTTTCTTGTGTACACGTTCAATGTTGCTGCGGACTATTTGGACTGCTCCTTCGTCTCTAGCGTATAGTGAAGACTCACTATACTGCTTGAAAGTTGCGTTTACACAAGTCTAAGCTCTCTTGAAAAATGTTCATTCGAATGCATTTTGTCCATTGTTAAACGCAGTTGCCATTCAAACTTCATATAAAATGCGATGGGCGTGGTCTATCAAGATCTATGCTAATGTAGACTAGCTTGGATACCTTCAGTTGGCGATTGCGTGTTTTGACATTCCTTCGGGTATCGGCTGTGAGAGGCCCTGAATGCTCACCAACTCCACAGCCCAATTTTTAACAACGGGAATAATCCTTTAATGTCGAATCTAATTTCTTTTGTATTTTTGTAGGAGTTAAACCCTTCAAAAAGGGGACTGGTATATCAGTTTTCTCAATTTATTTTGTTGCATCAATTAGCTTTCACAAACAACTACAAATTCTTGTACGCCAGAAAGCTTATAAATTCTTAATACACATGAATGTTACGAGTACGTTTGCAGAGCATCAGTAGAGGACCCCAAAAGACAAACCATTTTACTACCACTAAATGCATGATAGCAAGCTTACCAAGGCACCAGGAGCTCTGGTGGTCACGGCAGCAAGTAACAGACAGTTACCCACGTGGCAACTTGAAAGGAGCCAAACGCGCCTAGTGTCGGACCCGCCTCTAGTGAGCGGCAAACATACTAACTACTGCGAGAGTCAATAATTGTGCTTAATTTTGAAGTTCAAATGCACTGCAAGTGGTTCAGTCGGGTGATTTGCTTCTCGTAAATTAACGAAATGCAATGTCCTACATTAAATGATTAACTAATTTTCGTGTAAAACATACATTTATAAAATATTATTCCTGCATCATTCGCAACTATGTTACCTAATATATATATATTGTTAGTGTTAATAGTACATATTATTATTATTATTATTATTATTATTATTATTATTATTATTATTATTATTATTATTATTATTATTATTATTATTATTATTAACACTCATTTTTTACGAATCTAAAGGATTTCAAGTCTCTTTTTTTAGTTCTTTTGCAGCCCTACATAGGAAAACTTGCGTCAATTGCCAATTGCAATGTAATTTCTACTTGAAACTTCTCTAATTTTATGTCATTAGAATTCTTCTAATACCATGTTTTCACTCCCTGCTCGTTAAATTTGTATTTGTACACCCTTCTCTGCTTTTCCAGCAATATAAGCTACTCCTAACTCTAATTTCAATTCTTAAGTAATAAAGCTTAACATATCTGAGCACATTTTAAAGGTTTATAGTTGCATGATTTGGAATCTTTAATGCGGGTCAATTCTTAATCAAGCAATGAGGAACTTGCTTGAACATTCTCGGCAATAAGTCCTAGTTCAACAGCAAATACATATTAATCACAAGCTCAATCATTACTTTCGTTACTTTCGTTATTTAAAACGTGACGCGACTTGTGATTAAGGGACCGGTCATACCGCAGAGGGAGAATATACACGCTGAAGATTGAGAATTGACATTAGAATGTCTTTGCTTCCAGGAACAAGTAGTCTCATTTCCAGTGCAATTTTTTGCTATTATTACGAATTCTGGAGCACCCCACTATTTGATGAAATTTTCTCTTTGAATTATGTTGCTTACTAATATACCTACACATGTGCATATCCTGTTTCTAAAAGTCTATTCTTTAAAATCACACGACTTTCTTCCCCACTGTAATTTATTTTCATTGTTATTCTTTAGATCACTGAAATGAAAATTTGCTTTCTGTCTTTTCTTAATCATGGTTTACATACACATTGTATTATAGGCACACATGTGTGTTTAAGGGAACAAGACTATGTTACATACTTAAAAGCGTTATTATTAAAGGCCGGAGGGATGTGCGCTCGCATGCGATACAGGTTAGCTGGACTCAGAGTATGGATGACGTCAGAAGGACAGCATGTCCATCAAATGTACAAACGGCTGCCACTAGAAGCAACGTATCGTAGTACTCTACGAACTAGTGAAGTATTGCATTGTAAATGTATAGAGACGCGAGGGCAAGGTATAGTATAACGCGATTCTTTTGTTTCTTCTCGTAGTGAGCTGCAGACGTGGAGTGATAGTGTTGATATGATGTTTGTAGGTTGTGCTGCAGTAAGGCGGTGTTCATGGTCAGGGACTAGCTCCCTGCAGGTGTTTACATGCGCGAGCGATAACAGTAAAGTCCATGTGCAGTATAGCTACACGTCTCCGGCGTTTAGTCATAATTCTTCCATGGTTATTGTCTGCTCTTTTAGTCATTTCGGATAATAAAAGCACGGCAACTTAGCTCTTCATTGGCGTTAGCATTTCCGTGATTTCTATAATTTTTCTTTTTTCTTTTTTTCTTCTCTCTCTCTCTCTCTCTCTTTTTTTTTTTTTTTTTTTTTTTTTTTTTGTGACAAATTTTCGCTAAAATAGCGTTTTACTTCTTCTGCCATTTACATTGTAGTCAAAGTACTACTGAATTCCAAAAATTCTATGCCGAGATTTTACTCGAAATACACATTTGACGGTCCCTGAATCCAAAAAAGTATATTTACAGGAAGGTCCGTGCGCACACGTGTGACGCAAACGCTCCTCTCCTTCGAAGGCGTCGCCTTTAAGATCTATAAGATCTCGTGTTTGGTGTCCGGACTAGCTCTAGCAAGAGGTCTTAATCTCAGGGTATGCGCGAGTTATGGTAGGAATGGAACCAAACGAAGAATCAACCAACAGACCACTTTATTTGTAAATTTCCAGATCTGTAGAGAACTGCCGACGATATTTAAATAGAATGTAACTTTGTAACTTCAACTACAACGTTATAACAATTTAACTTTGTCACCCTTTAGCGACCGCTGAATTATGTATACGCGCTAGCTTACGTACAACTCCCAAGTTGCACGTGTACTCTCGGCTCGATTCAAGACGAGTGTCTTGCGTTGCATTTGTTTTTGCGCGGGCAACAAGAAGGAAGCGATTTCCATTGGCTAACTTTAGAGCACGTCATGGTAAGATAGGAATCAGCCCGCTAAATCGTTAGTTTTGTGCATACAACAATTGTAACCTTATCACTCTTTTAAATCTGCCTAAGCTTCCATTCTTGAGACTTTAACATATTAGCTTTATTACGTCTTCCCCTTCACTATTGACTAGAATCTCCTTTTGTTTCTTTCCATTATCAAATATATATTGACATTATAATTTCGGTTTCACGTGCGCCCATGTATCTGTGACGATGAGTCTGGAAACAGCATAAGTCAAATTGAAAAGTCGGTTTTGATAACTAAGCTTGGTTATTTAAGTTCAAAATCATCCAAGGAACTGATACGAAGTTTTCAAGAATGCGACCCCTCCCCACCCAAAACTAGCCTTTAAATCAAACATTTTCGAAAAAAAAATTACCAAAAATAGCTAACTATTTTGATTAAAATACCATATACTTAAAGCATTTCCAATTAAATGTATGTTTCGAATTTTCTGAGAATAGTGTCCAAAGCCTTCTACTTTCTGGATGACTTTTGTCTGAAGGTAAATCATAAGCGGCAGGAAAAATCTTACTGCAGAAAAACCATATCTCGTTAAAGCACACAATTTATATAAACTATTATCTTTGGAGTGAACAATTTCCGATATATTCCTTTTTGTTGGTTTGTATCTTCAAACTTTTATGTGTTGTATTTTTAAGTTCTGGGCATGCAAAGACAGTGGAATGTCAAAGCCACCGCAATGGCGGGCTCTTAAAGATTTGACTATCGTTCAAAGTCTATTGTATTCTCATATTTCCCTTGCAGCTACAAAAAAATAAGCAATAAGATATTTTCTGCATGTTTACCTCGACTAACATTAAGAAGATAACAGGAATAAAAGTTTATAAACGTACAAGAGTAGGGAAATTCATGTGAATATATACATAAGATTTTTTGAAGTTTAAATGAGCTCAAAGTGTGCATTTCTATTGAAGTATCAATAGGAATTATTTAATGAAATGCAATACTTCTAGCCAAAGAAAACAGAGAGTAACAGTAATACTTTAGTTCTGCTAATTTTGCAACAAGCTATGATACATTGTTATATAAAATGGCCGTGGCCCGCTGTACCACAGTAGTGCTTTTGCTAACGACTGAAATTTTCATAACGTTAAACAGATGAAAGGCTGTGGAGATACTTTGTCTTTCACAATACCAAGGCATTAAGTCAAGCATTCCTATAGAAGCAATTTAATGGCCTGCAGATAGCAAAACAAACAGTTTTTCCATTTGTAAACAAGTGAAGCATTTCCACACAGTAGTTAGAGGTGATTAAGCAAAGCCCATTAGAGACAGTGGTTTCCTCATGGGACACGAAAACACACTTCAGTGAATCACACTTTGAAATTATACTTCGGAATTCAATTATCAGTAGATAATGTTCACAAGCTAGCTAACACAGAACTCTGTATGCCTGGTATATGGACCCAGTATTCACGAAATTGGATAGTGGAGTCGAATGGAAAATATATCACATTTATTGGCACGAGAAAAGCATCTGGATCAGCGTCGTTAAAACTTGAATGCATAGGTTTTAATCAGAGTTCGCACTAAACCATCGCTTTCCTGTTAGTTAATTTACACCAAACATCAATAGTCCCATGCCGATGCCTATGGTTTCCCAAAATGTTTCACTTTCTTTAATAAGCAAAGTATGTATTATATTCCACCAAACAATTGTGATACCTATCGATATTTCATCGGAAACACATGTTCTGAATACAAAAAAATTAAAAACAGGTCTTTGTGTGTTTGAACAAAGGTAAAATGCAAATAAAATCTACATATATGTATTCCTAGCACCTAACTTTGAAATCTAGGGTCAGTATTCCAGATTTTTAAGTTTAGTAACAATTTCAAACAGTTACATCACAACATTTACAGATTATACAATAAATGTAAGATAACAAACGTGAATAGAATAAAAATACTTTAAACAAAAATGCAATTAAATTCCAATGCAATAACAGCACATATATTATTCAACATTTACGTCACAAACATTTATAATTTACAAATTATGAAGTAAAATACAAACATAGGTATTTTAAACAATACATCGCTTACAATAACAACATTTAATCTAAACATATATTATTGTTACTGTTATTTATTATTTACTAATGTCCAATAATCAATAACTAATTTTCAAATAATTACTAATTCTACAAATGTCAATTCTAAATGCCCTATATATACTGCTATCCAGTACAAATTATCTATTTCCGCTATGCAATTTGAATTTAAAATAACACTAATTTTACTAATAAATTCACATTAAATAATTTAAATAATCTAAACTTAAATATATTTCACAGAAACAAAAATATTAATAATCATCTTCTTAATAATACTCTAATAGGTATCTGGCTAACCCGAAGTCTTTCAAAAAAACTTTAGACTGCCCTTCATATGGAACATTTTTAGAAAATTTTGATATTCTCAAAATTGGCCCTAACAATTTAGATTAAAATACGTACCATTTGTTAAAGATGCATAATGCATATCTTGAATTTTCTCATAATGTACTCACATATATCCTTTTTATTGTTTGAATTTTCCAATACCTGTACTTTTCTCAACTGGAAGGCATTTTTATTGTTTTTTTCTTTTTTTTATCTTGGACATAGAAAGAGCATTAAATGTACAATCCACCACAGAGACAGACTGCTAAATGATACCACCCAAGTGTATTCTCCTCGTCCCATTGTTACTGCAAGAAAAAATCTGATGAGACATAAATTGTGTATTTTAGCAAGATCTACATTTTTTGTGCAGCAAGATTTTGTCTATCTCTAACGGTTTACCAATTATGTGAAAGTCGTCCAGAGTAAATACGACTACAGGGGCTATAACCAGAAAATTGAAGATATACATTTCATTTCTCATAAAATTATCTCAAACATATGGCATTTCAATCAAAATCGTTAGAGCCATTTTCAAGAAAATCAAAATTTTCGAAACATTTTCCATGTGAATACCTTTTTCTAAAAATGCTCTTTTTTTAATTCAGGGGTTCTCAGAACATATGTTTCCGGTTAAATCTCCCCATCGAATTTTTGGGTGGAATACAATACTTCCCTTACCAGTAGAGAAAGTAAAAATTTAATAACGATATTCCATTTGACAGAAGTATAAGTTCTCCAAAAACTCACACAAATAACGAGGCATATCTCCGAAACGGTTAACTCTATAAGACATCTTATTTAGACATAAACTGTGCATTTTAGCATGATATACATATTTTGTATACTTAGATTTGGTCTATCTGTAACGGTTTACCAGTTATGCAAAAGTCCTCCAGAATAAATACGATTATTGGGGCTATAGCCAGAAAACTAAAATTGCAGTTTCCCTACATATAAAGTGTGTACATCTATCAACATTGGTAGCTAAAGTGTGAGGTCAAGCAGAGTCCAATGTCCATAATGGGAATAGCTGCTATAACATTGAATGTTTCAAGTGTGATTCATCATTCCAAAATACACAAGTCTCTGTTGCTGTTAAGTGGTAGAGCAGCCTGTTCTCACTGTGTTGAAACAGCATTGCATTGTCGGGTAATAAACATAATAACATGCATCTACGATGTTCTATTTACATACTGTTGTAATTCAGTTGTCTCCTTTAATCATCATTACGGTGCTAGTGGGAAACTGGAGGTTGTAGGATCGAATCAGAGCAAATATTACACTGTGGAAAACAACAACTTACTTGAGTTTATTTAGAACTAAAGGACAGCACAATTCCGAAGTATGTATTTATCTGCATATTGGTTCTTGTGCATGTTTCATTATACTCTAATTACCTTACTTTTTAGTAAAACAGAATTACTATGGTGCCTATTTTAAGCATCTTATTATCAAAAACTTTGATTACAGGCAAAAAAGATTATTATTGCATTTTAAACAAATGGACGCTTTGTTCAAAAGGTTTTCGGACACACACACACTGACAGACACACAGATCTTTTTCTAAAAGTGCTTTTTTTTACTCAGGGGATCTCAAAACGTATTTCCAGTGAAATCTCGAGTTCGAAATTTTTGGTAGAACACAACACTTCGTCTACTTACTATACGTAGTGGAGAAAGTAATATGTTTAAAATATAAACATTGTGCCTCAATGAAAAACTTTATATCACATGTATGAGGAAATTGCAATTAATAACAGTGCACAAGAACTAAAACCGTCACTTTTTGGTAGATTTCGCGATTTAGTATCTCCTTAGAAACGTTGATAAGATACAAGCTTAAGGTATTAAACAACAAGAGATGAAAATGCATAAATTATACTGCCAGAACTTTTCAGTTATATAAAATTGTCAGCTTATGGTAAAAAACTGCTCAAGAAAGCAAAATTTGTTTCTAACCTAACAATATTATTGCGAACCTTAAGATAAATTGCCTCTTATTTTACTGTTCAGGGTCTTCAATATATATTTTAAAATCCGTGCGCCAATAAGTGGTCCTTTAAACTGCCCAGCGAGGTTGCGCGCCTTGGTTAATGTGATTATTTCCTAATTACTCTTTACTTCTTAGTTACCGAGAAGTAACTCATGCACTTTTGCTGCGATCTGTTTCCTATATTTGCAATTACTTAGCCAATTTCGTCGCTATCTTGTCAAAATAATACATGATTTATTCTGATTAAAAATTTACCTATTCTTTCCTCTAAAAATAAGCGTACGTGTACTAAGAGATATTTGTATGAATAAGTCAACAATGAAATTTACTACTGCTATTACTACTATTGCTACTACTACCACTACTTCTGTTGCATTGTTTACATGTTTAATCCTTTATCATCATCATCATCATCATCATCATCATCATCATCATCACGGTATAAGCCTTGTGGCTCGTTCCGACTTCAAGGAAATTGATCGGACCATCTCATTCGTGGCCTGCCAACATTTCTTCTACCTACAGGTGTGCACTATTTGTGGTGTACGGTCTTCGGTTATTCTCTGCACATGATCTTGCCATTTTTACCTGTATGCAATGATTGTTCATTTATACTCTGAATTTCCAATTCTCTTCTAAAATCCTCGTTTCTTTTCTTGTCTATGAGTCTATAACCTGCCACCTGTCTCAGAAATTTCATCTCAGCAGCCTCCACTTTCTTCTGTTGTGAGATAGTCAAGACCCAGTTTTCACACCCATAAAGCAGGGTTGGGATCGCCATTATTTTATACAGTTTTAACAAAGTTTGACGATTACAATTTTTAAAAGTTCTTCTTATTGTGCCACATATTGTTTGGAATTTGTTTATTTTGTTTTGTATATCTCTATTGCTGGTATATGACACAATATAGCCAAGATAATTAAATTCACTTTGTTTTGGATGGGTTTATCATTTATGCAAATTTTTGCTCTTAAATGGTTTGTTCCTATAAAAGCCATTATTTTTGTTTTTTCATATGAAATTTGAAGATTATATTCTCTTGTAATATTATTTAATTCATGTATGGCTCTTTGTAAGTTATCTTCCGTCTCCGCAATTAAAATCTGGTCATCAGCAAACAGCAATGTGTCAACATTTCTCCCCTTTATTTTAAAACGCGTTCTGAGCATAGTTTGCCACCGTACAACTGCGTCATTAATATATATATATTAAATAGGGTAGGTGACAATGGACACCCCTGTCTTAGTCCTAAATTAATCTCTACTAGGTTATCTTTTTCTATGGATTTCTCCAATTTAAATTTTGTATTTATATACATACTTTGTACTGTTCTTACTAAATGTTGAGGAAATCCATTTTTAATCATTATTTCTCATAGCACATTTCTTTTTACTTTATCAAAGCTTTTACATAGTCTATAAAAGCTATTAGAATTGGTAGATTATATTCTCGTCGTTTCTCCATAATCTGTGTTATTGTGAAGATACAATCATTGCAGGAACGCCCTTTTCTAAATCCATTTTGTGAATCATGCAATTTAGTTCCTGAGATTGGAGCAATTCTTTGTGTTGATTTTTGCATAGATCTTGTAACCTGAGTTCAAAAGATTGATTCCTCTATAATTATCACATTCAGTTCGGTCTCCCCTTTTAAAAATCGGACATATCAATGCAATATTCCATTCCTCTAGTAAATACCCATTTTTCCAACATATATTGATGAAATTCAAAAGTCTAGTTTGGAATTTAGCCGAGGCATATTTAAATAGTTCCATATTCAAACCTTCAGTTCCTGGACTTTTTTTGTTTTTGAAATTTTTTAAAGTTTCTTTTAGTTCATCCATACTTACTAAATCTACATATTCATTAACATATGTTGTTAGTAATTTATCTTGGTCTGAATCAGTTCATAATTTCTTATAATATTTGTTCCATTCTTCAGTCTTAATTGGGTTATGTTGCAGCTTATCTTTTTAATTCTCATTTAACTGTTTTAGGACTTTATATACTTTCTCTTGTTGTCCATGGAGGTCATGCTGTAAGTTGTTCACATTTTTATCCCAACTTTGTCGCTTTATTTCCCTTATTTTACGTTTGGCTATAGAATTTAACCTCTTATATTCTGTTCGGTTCTCTGGAGTTTGATTATTTAGGAACTGTAAATATGCTCTTTTTTTCATTTATTATGTTCGCAATTTCTTCATTCCAAACTTTAAGTGCTCTATTTGTATACCTTTTAGTCCTCTTGCCCAATACTTCTGATCCAGCCTTTATAGTTATACGTTTAATTTCTTCCCATTCTAAATTTATATTATTATTTATTGGGTTTTCATCAACATATTGATCAAGACGATTCTGATAAAGTTGTAATATACTGTCTTCTTGAAGAAGGGTAACTTTAAAAGTTTGTTTTGGTTCATTTATGTGTCTTTTAGTTTTTTCCACCTAGATGGTATTGAAATTCTTGAAATTAATAGGAAGTGGTCTGTACCTACATCATATCCTCTAAATACTCGTGTATCTTCCACTAATTTTGATACTTTTTCATTTACGATGGCATAATCTATGATTGTACGTCTACCTCTAGCACTCCAGGTATATTTATGTATCTCTTTGTGGCGGAAGAATGTATTTGTAATTTTCAATGTGTTATATGATAGAAAGTTTCTTAAGATATTTCCGTTGGTATTGATTGTAGGTTCTCCATTTGTTCCTATTATGTTTGAAATTCGAATATTCCCTATTCTAGCATTTAAATCTCCTGCTATGATTGTATAATCATTTTTATTTGATTTGTCCAATGTAGTTTGTAGCAGATCATAGAATTTATTTGTATCTTCTAATTTCCCTTCCTCTGGAGTATAGCATCCTATTATTGTCATTGGCCCTCTGGGTGTTTTATATCTCAAGTTTCATTATGCGTTCATTAATAAATTCGTAACTGTATTTTTGTTAATCCTTTATTTATTTGTTTATTATGCACTTAATTGGCATTGCTTGACGGGCTTATTCTCACGCTGAAACAATAATTACAGTTAATATAAAAAACTAGAGTGCAGGATTATATTTACTTGGATTACACTACTTTTGTTCCTTTATTAATTATATAAATATATATCAACATAGCTGATGCTACATACAACTCCCACAAGAACGAAAGAAGGAAATACAAAGCAGAAAAACGAAATATTGTTTACGTAGACATTGGTATTTATTCAATCATAGTATCTCACAATTGCTTTTTATTTTTTACTTCTTCTTGTTCTTGTTCTTCTACTTCTTCTTCTTCTTCTTCTTCTTCTTCTTCTTCTTCTTCTTCTTCTTCTTCTTCTTCTTCTTCTTCTTCCTCCACATCCTCCGAAGACGACGAAGAAGCCATCAATCTTATAAAATTCAGGAATGGTTTTCTTTTCATAGGATTTCGTTTTTGTTGGATTTCGTCTTTGTTGGATTTGTATAGTTCTAATATCTAGTTGCTGTACATCTGGGAACGCCAATGGCAGCCTTGTGTGTGCAATCAGCGAGTCACATTTGCCGTCACCTCCTTTAAAGTAATTGTACACATTTTGAATAATATGTGCCGTCTGCTTATGTACTGATTTGCGACGTCCTATGGGAAAGGAATTTGTTTTATAAGTAGCAGGTGCATTTCCTGTTTCCCACGGCCGCCACATATTTGTACAAATTTGAGAGCTTTGTGCGGTCTCTGCTATACAGCATTACTCGTGTTTGAAAGACTACATAAACCTTGCAACTCTGCCAGGGTTGTTTTGGTTTCTATAAACCCGCCGACCACATTTATATGCATATATTACATATAATATATATATTATATGTGTAATAGAGACAAAACCGTGAGAAAAGGAAGATAGGGAATACCATACGTTAAAGAATTTGATGTGTTGCACTCACATTACTTTTTCTACTCTTGTACTAACCGTTATCACAAACACTTATTCTTTTATCTTATTGCTTATTTTATTGTAGGTACAATGGGATTATGGTAATACATTAGGCTTTGAGCGATAGGCAAATCTTTTAAACCTTTCAAATCACGTTCTCTTTGCATGTCTAACATAAAGTTATGAACATCGATGTTCCATTTGACAGAAGTATATATTTTATGGAAATAAAGGGAATATTTGTATATTTTCTGGCTATAGACCATGTAGTCCTGTTTACACTTGATGTAAGTTCCCCAAAACTTCTACAAATAACAAGGAATACCCCCAAAATGCTTCACTCCACAAAAAAAAAAAAAAATAAATAAATAAATATAATAATAATAATAATAATAATAATAATAATAATAATAATAATAATAATAATAATAATAATAATAATAATAATAATAATTTGGACGCAAATTGTGTGTTTTAGGGAGATGTACAATTTTTCTGTAGTAAGACTTTGTCTATCTCTTACGGTTTACGAGCTATTCAAAAGTCATCCAGAGTAAACAGGACTACATGGGCTAGAGCCATAAAATTCAAGATATACATTTCATTTGTTATAAAAATATCTCAAACATATGACACTTTAGTCAAAATCATGTCATTTCCAAGAAAATCAAAATTTTCGAAAAATTGTCCATGTAAACTTAAATACCAACAACAAAATCGTCAGTCATTTCCAAGAAAATAAAAATTTTCGAAAAATTGTCCATGTAAACTTAAATACCAACAATGATTTTTAACCGACTTTTCGTTTTTGAGTAATGCTGTCCACAGATTGACACAGACACACACACACACACACACACACACACACACACACACACACACACACACACACACACACACACACATACACACATACCTGTTTCTAAAAGTGGTTCTTTTGGATTAAAGGGGCCTCAAAACATATATGTCCGGTGAAATTTCGACATCGAATTTTTGGGTTGAATACTATACTTCCTCTACTTAGTAGAGACAGTAAAATGAAATGTGTCAAATTTCCAGCTGTAAATTTATGTACATCTTTAAAACGCGTAACATAAAGATCTTTCACGAAATTCTCCGTCCCCAAAGATACTAAATGTATTTTATTTCCTAAAAAATTACTAACAATGTTTATTAAAATATGTATGTTCGAAATCTTGGCATTAGTGTTACCGCATATAGCATATATTAAGGTCAAATTGCTTAATTTGATACCTTTCTAGGAAATCATTAATCGTGGAAAAATAAGATCTGCAGAAGAAGTCAATTTTAATGAGCTTAGTTTGTGTACTATGCAAATTATATATGTCAATTTCTAATACAGAAGCTCATGTGAATACTATGCGTTTGATTCTTTGCCAAATATCAGTAATAAATAAGGCTAACATTCACTACATAAACAGCTGCACAGCAAAATCGAAGCGTTTGTAATAGGCTTTCGAGGATGTGCTTGAAGCACAGCAAACGTGTTCGTCTACCGTACTGACAAATAGTGCCTACATGCTTACAGCGGGAAAATAACCCGATTTGTAGTTCCAAACAGGAAAATGGATTTCTCACCAGTAACATTACGGAATATATAAGCAGATATGCTGGAAAACACGGTAGCGTTGTGGATAAAATAAAATGATGTGGTAAGGGAAACAAAAAGAAAAAAAGACTAACACGTAACAAAGATGGAAGAGAAAAACAAGAGAGGGTTGCAGCTTTCAGAAGCAATCACATAAACTACATCGTCCCCTTATTGGTCGTTTGAACAATACTACGTGGACATGTCGATCTGTCCTTGAGATATTTATTGTTCCTCGGTGAATGGCCCACACAACAATAGAGCAATGTAACTGAGCGTCTCCTATTGTTATCATATCCTATCAGCTGTCATGTGAGCTAAACAACACTGCCCGAACTCTTGTTCTTGCCCTTAAGGCAAAAAGAAGCACTCCATAAACCTCATACCATCTTTCTATGTGTCAAAACAAACAGAACATTGTTTTTTCATCGCTGTGTATCGCCCGTGTAGTTTCCAAGTCATATTTAATTTTTGAATCTTCACATTAGGTGTATATTTTAGTTTCTTTACTACGTATACTCAAAATTTCGATGTCGAGATTTCAGCCCGGTAATATATGTTTTGAGGCTCCCTTTACCTAAAATTGAACTGTAAGTATTTGAAATCTGTATCGCAATAGATTCGCGGCAATCACTTGGTGTATCTTCTAAGGCTAAGCAGTTCGACTTTGTCGCCAAATATTGATGGACTTCTTAAACGTAATCAGTTCCAAAGAAGTCACCACTGAATAGATGTTTATTGCATAACATTTGAAAGTTCTTTCATAAATCAAAGATAAGATACATGTAATGCCCGCCTCGGTAGCGTGATGGTTAGCGTGTCTGCTTCACGTTCAAGAGGTCGCGAGTTCGAATCTCGCTTAGGGTAAGTTATACGGATAAGATTTTCTTCCGAGGTCTTCCTTTATCCTGAGAAGACGAGTGTCCGGTAACTTAAAGCTCCATGGACCTCGGGCTCATTTGAGCATCACTACACCCGTTTCATTCATTCAATATCCAATATGACATTACGTTGGAGGACGTTAATTAAAACAAAACTACATGTAACCAGCCCACCACTGCAACACAATGCACGGCTGAGGGTTAAAGAATGACAAAGTTCGCATATAGTGGAGGAGTATTTCCCAAACTTCGGACATAGCTGCTGCATATGAGTTATTCCATTAAATAACATGAAAGTAAAGTATTGCGTTTATGCTGGGTATGAGCTTACGTGAGGCTCAGCTATGTTGACAAATACAGATACATTTTCAAGACAAAAGATGGTATATTCCTCAGCTATATCAGTGCAGGGATTTGATATTTCACTGTTATCTAGAACGTTGTTGCGAAGTTATAGTGCAGGTGAAACTTGGTCGTTTGAGCGAAGTTAGAGGGCTAAGGTCTTATTATTCAAGCTAGAGAACGTCACGTGACACCGTCCCACGTGGACGCAGCAATTTGTCCACTGTGGGAGGGAGTGAGGGCTGTGCCCATGTTAATCAGAGTAATGGGATTATGCTATTGTTATCAGGTACGCTTATCTCATCCGAGTAGGCCAGGGTGTCCTTCACCCAGGGGACGTACATACGTCCTTCAGTGCGTTTGTTCCTGTTTGCATATTTGCAGGAATTAAATTTGCCCGTCCAACCCAGTGGTGAAGTTTGAGGTCCAGGGAATACCCGTGCCACAAGTTTTCATAGCCGATGACGGATGTGAATACGTATCCCTCAGGAACCGAGATGAGAACTCTGCCTCTGCAATTTCTGTACAAGTGCATCCAAATTTGTAATAGCACAAATATACTGCTTATGGGTTGTTTCGTAAGAATATTTCTGTTGCACCCTGGAACGCCCTATCTTACAAATGTTAAATACCGGATTTAAAGTGTACCTTTTCTCAGGATTTACTTGGAGCAGAACTATGAAATTCTGTAGACTTGTTTTGGGACAAAATAAGTCAAAATAAGTCACAAGTGTACTAAATAATAAGTTTTTCTCATACTGACTAATAGACCCTAAGAAAAGATGAAGTTTATAAAAAAAAAAAAAAAAAAAAAAAAAAAACAAGTTACGGCAAACGATGTCTAGTTTCTCAATACAATCCTGCTTTATATGTTGGATTTACATATAATGTTGTTATATGGGCCCCGCCGTGGTCGAACGGTTAGACCGCTTGACTCTCGCCAAGGCGACCCGGGTTCGATCCCAGGGTGAATGAAGTGGCATCTGAGCGGGTTTTCTCCCAGTTATCCGGTTTACCCCACCAGTCATTCCACCAATTGCTCCATCATCACCTTTCTATTCGTCGATTTCGCCAGCATTTCATATCATCCTCTTCCTCACTATCATACCTGGTGCTTTCCTGATCACCCGCTTCCAGGTCTTCACTCTGTCCGATCCATAGGTTCCTGTGTTCCCCGACAGGCGTCTGACACTAGGCACTGACTTGTTAGTCCTAGGTGTGTAAGTCCTACATAAGGGGACGGTTATCACAGGTAGAAGGAAAGAACGAAACAAGCTGGCGGTACTTAGGAATAAGTATGATAACGTGTTGACTGTGCCGTGTGCTTATCCACATGTTAATGTTTATTGTGTTCCATCTAAGACTAGGCTACATTAGCCATACAGTGTGGCTAATTTACCTGTTTGCAAGTACAATTTGTGTTACGATTACAGTGGTGAGAGGTTGTTGCAGAAAATCTGTTCCAGTAGTGTACGTTATTGTAGTCATACCTCAACCTAACCTCAAACATGACAATGTCCCGTAACTGTTGCATTCCCGAATGCAAATTAAAAATGAGAAACTTTCAGTTAAAACAAAAGGTAAATTGCAACTTAAAGCTTGTAAATTCAGTATTTAATTACTATAAATTTCAGCGTTATGTGTATTAGTTGCCGGTGTATATGTAACATGCTGAATAGTGTGAATAGTGAAAGACAATAATTTCGAGTGAACTCAATTAGTGACAGCTGCAACACCAACAGTTTGTTTCATGTAAGTAGTATGCTGCTTGTATTTATACATTGTCTTTTGTCTCTGTAATTTAAATGTGTAGCTATAGTTTAGAAGACTGTAGACTATAGCAAAGTTGCTTTACAATGCTGATTTAAGGCTATGCATTTCATATATTTCATTTACCGAGCTGTTTTAGGGTTACTATTTTTAATATTTCATCTGCTTTTGTGGACTTCCCTGTAAAATGAAGTGCTGAGTAATATGTTGTTGCAAACTGAGTAATCATAGGTTTTCAGTAAAATTAAAAGCAAAATTCCACCCTAAAGGTTTTGAATTCAGTAGGTAGCTAATTATTCTGCATTTGTATATCAGCCATCCAGTATATGTTTTGTGTAGGTATATAACATTATGTGCAAGTGTGAAAAACAGTGTAAACAATGATTAATAATTCTGAGTCAACTCAATGTCAACAGTTCTGTTTTATTTAAGTAACATGCTGCTTGCAGTTTTGTCTATATTCTTTGTAATTTGAGTGTGTAATGCAGTTACCTAAGGGCATGTAAAACTGTAGATTGCATGAATGTTATTTAAGGTTATATATTTCATTGCCCATGGGTTATCGTTTAATATTATGTGTCATTCTTTTTTGTTTACTTGAGGTTATGTTTAAGACAGTGTTTTTGTGTTTAACACAGCCCATATTGACAAAATAGGCATGTTATTACACATTTTTATTTTACTGCATTGAAATCGTAGCCTGTAGACGAGTTGTTTATAAGTAGTTCCCACCACATAGGGCGCCATCTTGAATCCCAGTGTCAGGTCCGGTATCTAGAAGGTTCTGAGGGTGATTCATATGCTTCCCTCTGGCGGGGACTGGGGAAAGCTCGACTCAGCAGTGGAGAATCGTACAGCTATCATATGTCCGACACAGAGCCCCGAAATTAGCCTGTAACGTGAACGAGGAAGTTCGAATGAGAGGAAATGGGGCCAGAGATGGTAGAATATACCACCACAGTATTCATTTGCTGATCAGGGAAAACCAAGAAAACACATTATCAATTGGGTGGCCACCAAGGCTCAAACCCGGGCTTTGTTAAATGCATAACGTGAAGCCATCTTGCTCTATGTCGAAGAACAAGCCTACCATAGACATACGGTGAAACGATGACGTTATTTCAACAGCTAATATGTTGTTCCCAATCCGGAAGTTAAGAAAGAAATATAACTATGGCAGCCAGTACATTTAATGACAGGTGACAGCTGAGCGCCACTTTTCTCTTTGCACTTCCACAAATATATTTTTATTTATTTATTATATCTATATCAGCTGCTTTGCAGAGTGGTTTTATCGCGTGTTTTAACTACACAACATTGCAAGGCATGGCAAGCCTCTGATTGCATTTTGTTTTAAGCAGTTCCTCCTGCCATCCGCAGTAGTAGTAATATGTTCCTTCTGGCTCAAGAAGTGGCATAAGTGACATGTTCCCTTTGGCTCAAAAAGTGGCATAAGGGACATATCAGTCACGCCCCCCTCCTCCCCCCTCCCCCTCCCCCTGCCCCTCCACCCCCACATGTGGGAATTTCCAAAAGGTAATAGTGACTTTGGCTCAATTAGCATAAATTCCCCATTAATAATCCACCCCCTCACACTCCTCTCCCTCCCCCCTTAAGTGACATGGGTATTTCTTTGGACACGTGGGAATTCCGAAAAGAGAGGTCGGATGATCTGTCGAGAATAGGATGACAAAGGAAGGATAATTAATGACCCCCGTCCCCCCTGACCCTCCTATTCTAGTGTCTGCATGTGTTTTCGAATGTGTCAGTTGGAAATGTTCCCCTCTGACAGTTTGAAAAGAACAAGCTTCATTTGGAACGGCGAGCATAGAGGATGACAAAGGAAGGATAATTAATGACCCCCGTTCCCCTGACCCTCCTATTCTAGTGTCTGCATGTGTTTTCGAATGTGTCAGTTGGAAATGTTCCCCTCTGACAGTTTGAAAAGAACAAGCTTCATTTGGAACGGCGAGCATAGAGGATGACAAAGGAAGGATAATTAATGACCCCCGTTCCCCTGACCCTCCTATTCTAGTGTCTGCATGTGTTTTCGAAAGAAGAACGTGAGGGTAAGAAACCCTACAATGAATGGCCCCTTTCAGATCTTGATATATTTATGTGACAGTTGGAAATGTTTCCCTCTGACAGTTTTGAAAAGAACAAGGCTTCATCTTGCAAGGGGGCGAGCATAGACATCCCCATTTTCCTGTCTGAACAGGCTTAGTGTTTTTCTCTTAACAAAGCAGCCAAAGATCACCACCTGCAGGAAGAAACCTTTTCAATAGCGAAAGAATACTTCTGTATTGACGCGTGGACCACCCATGTGGTCCCCCACTGAGAGGGTTTCCCTGCCTTCCCATTGTGTTGAATGGCCGTCCAACCCCACCAACACTTCAATGCGTTCCCACGCAGTGGGGACAAAAGGAAACCTGTAACATAACTCTTAGCAGAAAAAACAAACTTGCAGTTCGACATAACGAAACTTTTACTGATCAAAATCTACCCCCCCCCCCACACGCATTCTTCCGAAGAAAACCCTATTCTCACTGAAATTTTCGGACCGCACACATCTTTGACTTTGCACTAGCCATTAAGCGGAAGGGTAATGAGGCTTTTACATTCACAAGGCTTTATCGGTCCACTTTTCCTGTGTCATGTTTTCTAGTTTTTTGTTCTTTATTTATCTATTTTGTTTATTTTGGATTCCTTATGGACTTCAATGATGTCCCGCACAATCAACGCAAGCACTATCTCACGATCTTTTACGCTCATAGAGTTCTCTCTACACACGTTTCTTACTGTGACATGATTGTTTGCATTCTGTTAATCCTCATGAAAATACTGGCTTATACTCGCATTTAATTTCAGTATTATTTTATAAATAACGTTATTTTATACTTGCAACATTCATTTTGTGTATAGTATCATGTTCGACGATCAGAGAGGCTGTTTCTCGTTTCTTTCAAGCAAATTTAAGCTTTGACAACAGGTTACTTAAGCTGAAAATATTGTCTCGTCTGTTACCCTCACGCAACTTTCTCTACTCTTGCCCTAACAATTAATACAAAATGTTATTTGCACTAACATCTTCGTGTTAGCTGAGATAAACATTTTCACAAATTATCTCCCTGCTTATTTCCTTTTATGTGCAAGGAGGGATATTAGAGTAAGGAAGGCTTTGTGTACTGATCAAAAGCTACATGCAATTCTACTGAAAAAGCATTCACAAGGAATTTTTTGGGTCCATCCACATCTCTTGACTTCGCATTTGTTTATGTTCCCAAAACTCAACTAAAATCATGGAAATATCTCCAAAAAATCCTACAGGCACACACACATACTCACACGTAAACACACACACACACACATACACCCCGCACACATGCACACAAATACACATGCACACCTACACACATGAATGCACAACCACACACACACACACACACACACACACACACACAAACAGACATACATACGCGCAAACACACGCACAAAACCGCATAAGCTTCATTTATAAGTTCCTTAAATTAAGGACTTTATGTTAGCCAATGCATCACTTTTCACAAGGATACTCTACTCAGTTTTCTTTGTGAAATATCCGGGGTGTTTAAGAGGACACTTATTTATACATTTATTTTCTTGTTTATAGTATCTTACGAGATTACTATGCTTGTTTAATCCTAGCAAGTAATATTTTTTAAATCGCACCAAAGAATAACGATACCACAATGCAGGAACAGTAAGCACCCGAAGAACGTAGCTGAATCATTGAACCATCAGCAATACAGGTTTCAAAGTAATGGGCAAATTTCAAACACTAAGTAATATCTCGCCTTATTATTAGTTTCTTTATTGACAAATTCGAGAGTTCTGGTCAAAGTAATTACTGCAATAACACATGTTAACATATATAATAACCCCTTTCAATCATACAGAAAATTCTTTTGACTTCATTTCTACATAAACACAAATATTAAAAATCTGATGTGTTACACTCACGTGACTTCTACCCTCTTGTACTTCCCATTCTTACAAAATCTTATTCCTATATCTTCTTCGTGTTAGTTGAGATAAACATTTGTACAAATTATCTTATTGCTTATTTCCTTGCAGGTGCAAGGAGAATGTTAGAATACTGCAGGCTTTTCTGCCATAGTCTAATGTTTAAAAGCTTTGAGATTCTGTTGTCTTTGCACACTTAAGATATAAAAAAATGAACAACAATGATCCATTTCACGAAAGTTCTAAGTTTTTCCGAAACTCACACACATAACAAGGAATATCTCCGAAATGATTCACACTACAAGAAAATTTATTCAGTCAAAAATTGTGTATTTTAGCAAGATCTATATTCTCTATAGTATGATTTGGTCCATCTCTAACGGTTTACCAGTTATGCAAAAGTCGCCCAGAATAAATACGACTACAGGGGCTATAGCCAGAAAATTCAAGATATACATTTCATTTATCAAAAAAATATCTCAAACATATGACATTTTAATCAAATCGTTAGAGCAATTTCCAAGAAAGTCAAAATTTTCGAAAAATGTTCCAGGTAAAGGGTAGTTAAGGGGGATATTTTCTTTTCAAATTCTTCGTGGCGCATCCTTGAAAGACATTAAACTTAAAAACTGACTTTGGTTTAACCGAATTTTCGTTCTGAGTTATGCTGAGCACAGACTGACACACACACACACACACACACACACACACACACACACACACACACACACACACACACACATGCCTACACATACACACACACATTTTTAGCAAACACACCTACACTCACACACACATTTAGACATGCACACACACGCACACATACACACACGAGCATACACACACATACACACACTCACACACGCGCAGACACCCCCACTTACACACATACACTCACACACATGCACCCAAGCACACACATACACGCACCTTTTTGTAAACCTGCTTTTTTGGATTCAGGGGCCTCGAACATATATTTCCGGTGAAATCTTGACTTCGAATTTTTGGGTGGAGTACGATACTTCCCCTATTGACCAGTAGAGAAGGTAAAAATAGAGGTTGCGACAACTGAGCATAAAAAATACACAACGCTAATTTCATTTCAATATATGAAACTCCTGATATTATTCTTTGTTATCAAATGATTAAAAATTGAAGAGACAGAATAATGAAAATTTCATTCATCTTACCCTTGCTATTGAATAAAGTTAGTGAATGAGACCTGATGCTCTGAAAGTATTTATTTTTTCTCAAGTAGTAATAGATAAGGGGTTAATAAAATATCAACAGGAACTTTTTGTCACTAGATGTAAGTTTATTTAATAAGTTTGCCAGTTTATAGCAGGTTTGTATAAAACAATTGTACTATTAAATCTTACAATCCAGAGGCTTTTAAGGGGAGAATATGTTTGGAAACAACTCAAAGAATGAGTGAAAACTGCGTACCAATATTCATTACAAATACAAACCAAAACGGATAAGTGGGGCTTGTAGACAGAATACAAAACGAGCTCTATGGTGTTAAAGGAAATTAAAGCCGCAAAACTCCTTATGTGACTTAATCCCTGGGAATGACTGATGGTAGCATGGAGATGGGAACAATAACAATGATAATGAATAGGAATCCCGCCAGCCTATATTTTAAACATTTTGCTCGGTGTTATTCATCTTTATTTTTTTATTGAAGCATAACATTTCTTGTCATTTCTTACTGAACCTTCAGCATTCAGTTCATTGAATAAGAAAAGAGAATAAAGACATCATTCAGATGTTCATACATTCATTTTAAATTACATTAAAGGCTGGCTTTGTCACTTTCATTATAAAACAAGCTATTATGTATATCATTTCACAGTATCCAAATATTGGAAAGAAAGCTAACTTCTTAGTTTAGCCAATAGAAACAAAGTTCGGCGGGGTGGTGGGGTAGCTGTTTTACTGCGCAGCTGCACAGGTGTGGTGGGGGAAAGCATTCTAACCTATAAAAGGGTACACCGTCCGCAGGAGTGAACGGACTCACAAGACACACAGGTGTGATTGCAGTTCTAGAGGGCGAAACATCAGTTGGCATTTACACATCACTGCAACAATAACATACATTCCATAATGGCAGGTAAGCCCATTTTATTATACCTTAAAGAAACATTTTGGTGTCTTTCTACGAGTGAAAGTCATTAAATAGGAACAAAATACGCAGAAAAAAGTTTTTATATGTTAAATGGCATGTATTTCCTTACAATGGACTTGAAATTATCAGCTCATCATTCATTGCCTTTACACATTGAAAGATTAAGTCAAAGTGGAAATCCGAACTAACGATGAAATTGCCAAATGTAGGAAAACACGATAACTTTTTTTTCCCACTATTCATTAAATGTTTTCTCTTGTTGTTATTTTTATTATTATTCTTTTATTCTTTTGTAGGAAACATCAACAGGGCAAATGAATCTAACACGAGCATCAATGGCTCGCCCCCTGGACGTTGCACAACACGACTTGACAAAGTTACAATGCCAGTTAGGCCCAATAAATGCAGTTGTGATAGTTGTAAAAATATTTCATCACTGAAAAGTCTACTGGGGGAAATTCAAGGTAAGAATTATTAAATATTGAAATGCTAGTTTATATTGTTCCTTATTTGGCTCATTGTAGGAATTCCATCGTAAGCAATTTTTGTGTACATTCTGTCTTCCAGCGTTAGCATTTCAGCACCAAACCATATGTTCAATCGAAATATCATATATGATATTTTGTTTTTCATCATTCATCTGACTTATAGTATCCCTTTTAATACTCTCTTCTTCATATCAAAGTGACTTATCTCAAATAATCTGCCTCTAAGCCAAAAACATTTTCTTTTATACCTGAATTAAATATAGTCTTTTATTCAATCTTTAATAAATGTTCACTTGCTGAATATGAATATCCACTTCAAATATTATAACACCATTAATTAATTTTATTGTTTCATCTTACTTCAGGCCCATATGAACCAATGGACCTTTCATTGAATCGCCAGCCTAAGGAGCAGCACACCATGAGACCTTCACAAACAGCTTTACACAGAGAATCAGCGCAAAAGAGGGAATTATACCATAAATCACTTTGCGATTGCAAGATCGCTAATCAAGCTGGGAAGAGCACATCTTCTTCAATATCGCAGAGTAATAAGCAGCCGCATGAAAACACCCACCAGATTACAGATGAACAATTATATCAACAACGCAAGTACAGCTGGGAACCTTCAAATAAAAGATGTCATACTCATACAAGGGAGCAATTCAACAGCCCGCAGCAAAGAAGTCAACAAAACTTAAAGGAATTGATCGAAAACAAGACAAGGATATGTATTCATACCTGTGAAACTATGAAATGTGATACTTTGAAAATTGCCATAGAACTTATTTTATAATTCAATAAGATTTCTTAGAACAGATAACCATCTCTTATAGAGATACGTTATTGACTTTGGCAGGGACTCTAGGTCATATCTAACGACAGTAACAATCATTCATCATGTAATTCATGCTTAGCCTGCAGAGTCGCAGTTATCAGAAGTAACAGGTATTCTATTTTATTCCAAGGGCGGAAAAACAGCGTGATAGACACGCACAGAGAGAGAGAGAGAGAGATAGTGAGAGAGAGACTGACTGTTACGTGCAGGTGTTTTACCCATATTTATGAATTGTGAATAATATCCACAGGCATTTTGCCTGAAGCAGTATCTACTTATATTGTGAAATCATCAATTTTGTTGAAATGTAAAAAACGATCTTGATTCATTTAATAAAATTTATGAAGAGAAATATCAGCATTATCATTTAACCTGCCCTAACCTATCCTAGCCTAAGCAAGCCTACCCTATCCAAATTTAGCCTATCTTAACTAGGAATGCATGCAGGAATAACATAATGTATGATATAAATTAACAAAAGAACATAATTACAATCAGATAATTTTATTTAACTTATAAAGATGAATACACTACCATTACCATTCAGAAAGCAAGCATATACTATTGAAAGACAATACATATATATTCATTTCATTTCTTAATCATTCAATGATTCCAGTCGATTTCAGTTCATTGATAATTCCTTGAATTTCCTTATAGTGATTCTGTCCAGTCGATTCTTGTGACATGATTAATAATCGTAAACGTTTTACTAATTCATTTGGATCGAACCAAGGATATTCCAGGCGAAAAGCAGCACTTGATGGAGCATCTTGCATGTTATCGGAGACTTGGAGATTATTACTTTCTTCCAATGAAGTCATGTTTCCAGATGTTTTTACAATAACGCTTAGCGTTGATTTTCCATCTTCATTATTAGATGTTTCATCAATTCCAGATTTTTCACTCTCTTGCAACGGAAATGCCCCTGATTCAGAATTAGCTATATTGTTCACAGGACCATTAGAAACCTCTTTCTTGCATATTTTATTATGGCGTTGAAGCCTACTCGTTGTCCTATTCTTTAAAGTCTGACCACACTCACAGCATTTGAGGAAACGATCCTTTCCAAGACTAATATATGAAAAATTAAGTCTTGCGTATTTTGTGCAATACAACCTTTTACTGTGATCACTCATTGTGAAAATGCAAGTGAAGCTGACAATAACCGTTTAAGCAAAAGTTAGAGATGCTCGATATTTTATACATTGATTGTTCATATGTCAAATATAAACTCGCAACAATGCAAAACAATTTAGTGTAGGCAGACACCCTAAGTAACCACAGGTGAGCAGATGAGGTGACCATGGGTGACCATGGGTGACCAGATGAGATGACCATGGGTGACCAAGGGTGACCAAGGGTGACCATGGGTGACCAAGGGTGACCAGATTAGGTGACCATGGGTGACCAGATGAGATGACCATGGGTGACCAAGGGTGACCAAGGGTGACCATGGGTGACCAAGGGTGACCAGATTAGGTGACCATGGGTGACCAAGGGTGACCACGGGTGACCAGATGAGATGACCATGGGTGACCAAGGGTGACCAAGGGGTGACCAAGGGTGACCAGATTAGGTGACCATGGGTGACCAGATGAGATGACCATGGGTGACCAAGGGTGACCAAGGGTGACCATGGGTGACCAAGGGTGACCAGATTAGGTGACCAAGGGTGACCAAGGGTGACCATGGTCACCCTTGGTCCCCCATGGTCACCCTGGTCACCTCAGCTGGTCACCCATGGTCACCTAATCTGGTCACCCTTGGTCACCCATGGTCACCCTTGGTCACCCTTGGTCACCTAATCTGGTCACCCTTGGTCACCCATGGTCACCCTTGGTCACCCTTGGTCACCCATGGTCATCTCATCTGGTCACCCATGGTCACCTAATCTGGTCACCCTTGGTCACCCCTTGGTCACCCTTGGTCACCCATGGTCATCTCATCTGGTCACCCGTGGTCACCCTTGGTCACCCATGGTCACCTAATCTGGTCACCCTTGGTCACCCATGGTCACCCTTGGTCACCCTTGGTCACCCATGGTCATCTCATCTGGTCACCCATGGTCACCTAATCTGGTCACCCTTGGTCACCCATGGTCACCCTTGGTCACCCTTGGTCACCCATGGTCATCTCATCTGGTCACCCATGGTCACCCATGGTCACCTCATCTGCTCACCTGTGGTTACTTAGGGTGTCTGCCTACACTAAATTGTTTTGCATTGTTGCGAGTTTATATTTGACATATGAACAATCAATGTATAAAATATCGAGCATCTCTAACTTTTGCTTAAACGGTTATTGTCAGCTTCACTTGCATTTTCACAATGAGTGATCACAGTAAAAGGTTGTATTGCACAAAATACGCAAGACTTAATTTTTCATATATTAGTCTTGGAAAGGATCGTTTCCTCAAATGCTGTGAGTGTGGTCAGACTTTAAAGAATAGGACAACGAGTAGGCTTCAACGCCATAATAAAATATGCAAGAAAGAGGTTTCTAATGGTCCTGTGAACAATATAGCTAATTCTGAATCAGGGGCATTTCCGTTGCAAGAGAGTGAAAAATCTGGAATTGATGAAACATCTAATAATGAAGATGGAAAATCAACGCTAAGCGTTATTGTAAAAACATCTGGAAACATGACTTCATTGGAAGAAAGTAATAATCTCCAAGTCTCCGATAACATGCAAGATGCTCCATCAAGTGCTGCTTTTCGCCTGGAATATCCTTGGTTCGATCCAAATGAATTAGTAAAACGTTTACGATTATTAATCATGTCACAAGAATCGACTGGACAGAATCACTATAAGGAAATTCAAGGAATTATCAATGAACTGAAATCGACTGGAATCATTGAATGATTAAGAAATGAAATGAATATATATGTATTGTCTTTCAATAGTATATGCTTGCTTTCTGAATGGTAATGGTAGTGTATTCATCTTTATAAGTTAAATAAAATTATCTGATTGTAATTATGTTCTTTTGTTAATTTATATCATACATTATGTTATTCCTGCATGCATTCCTAGTTAAGATAGGCTAAATTTGGATAGGGTAGGCTTGCTTAGGCTAGGATAGGTTAGGGCAGGTTAAATGATAATGCTGATATTTCTCTTCATAAATTTTATTAAATGAATCAAGATCGTTTTTTACATTTCAACAAAATTGATGATTTCACAATATAAGTAGATACTGCTTCAGGCAAAATGCCTGTGGATATTATTCACAATTCATAAATATGGGTAAAACACCTGCACGTAACAGTCAGTCTCTCTCTCACTATCTCTCTCTCTCTCTCTCTGTGCGTGTCTATCACGCTGTTTTTCCGCCCTTGGAATAAAATAGAATACCTGTTACTTCTGATAACTGCGACTCTGCAGGCTAAGCATGAATTACATGATGAATGATTGTTACTGTCGTTAGATATGACCTAGAGTCCCTGCCAAAGTCAATAACGTATCTCTATAAGAGATGGTTATCTGTTCTAAGAAATCTTATTGAATTATAAAATAAGTTCTATGGCAATTTTCAAAGTATCACATTTCATAGTTTCACAGGTATGAATACATATCCTTGTCTTGTTTTCGATCAATTCCTTTAAGTTTTGTTGACTTCTTTGCTGCGGGCTGTTGAATTGCTCCCTTGTATGAGTATGACATCTTTTATTTGAAGGTTCCCAGCTGTACTTGCGTTGTTGATATAATTGTTCATCTGTAATCTGGTGGGTGTTTTCATGCGGCTGCTTATTACTCTGCGATATTGAAGAAGATGTGCTCTTCCCAGCTTGATTAGCGATCTTGCAATCGCAAAGTGATTTATGGTATAATTCCCTCTTTTGCGCTGATTCTCTGTGTAAAGCTGTTTGTGAAGGTCTCATGGTGTGCTGCTCCTTAGGCTGGCGATTCAATGAAAGGTCCATTGGTTCATATGGGCCTGAAGTAAGATGAAACAATAAAATTAATTAATGGTGTTATAATATTTGAAGTGGATATTCATATTCAGCAAGTGAACATTTATTAAAGATTGAATAAAAGACTATATTTAATTCAGGTATAAAAGAAAATGTTTTTGGCTTAGAGGCAGATTATTTGAGATAAGTCACTTTGATATGAAGAAGAGAGTATTAAAAGGGATACTATAAGTCAGATGAATGATGAAAAACAAAATATCATATATGATATTTCGATTGAACATATGGTTTGGTGCTGAAATGCTAACGCTGGAAGACAGAATGTACACAAAAATTGCTTACGATGGAATTCCTACAATGAGCCAAATAAGGAACAATATAAACTAGCATTTCAATATTTAATAATTCTTACCTTGAATTTCCCCCAGTAGACTTTTCAGTGATGAAATATTTTTACAACTATCACAACTGCATTTATTGGGCCTAACTGGCATTGTAACTTTGTCAAGTCGTGTTGTGCAACGTCCAGGGGGCGAGCCATTGATGCTCGTGTTAGATTCATTTGCCCTGTTGATGTTTCCTACAAAAGAATAAAAGAATAATAATAAAAATAACAACAAGAGAAAACATTTAATGAATAGTGGGAAAAAAAAGTTATCGTGTTTTCCTACATTTGGCAATTTCATCGTTAGTTCGGATTTCCACTTTGACTTAATCTTTCAATGTGTAAAGGCAATGAATGATGAGCTGATAATTTCAAGTCCATTGTAAGGAAATACATGCCATTTAACATATAAAAACTTTTTTCTGCGTATTTTGTTCCTATTTAATGACTTTCACTCGTAGAAAGACACCAAAATGTTTCTTTAAGGTATAATAAAATGGGCTTACCTGCCATTATGGAATGTATGTTATTGTTGCAGTGATGTGTAAATGCCAACTGATGTTTCGCCCTCTAGAACTGCAATCACACCTGTGTGTCTTGTGAGTCCGTTCACTCCTGCGGACGGTGTACCCTTTTATAGGTTAGAATGCTTTCCCCCACCACACCTGTGCAGCTGCGCAGTAAAACAGCTACCCCACCACCCCGCCGAACTTTGTTTCTATTGGCTAAACTAAGAAGTTAGCTTTCTTTCCAATATTTGGATACTGTGAAATGATATACATAATAGCTTGTTTTATAATGAAAGTGACAAAGCCAGCCTTTAATGTAATTTAAAATGAATGTATGAACATCTGAATGATGTCTTTATTCTCTTTTCTTATTCAATGAACTGAATGCTGAAGGTTCAGTAAGAAATGACAAGAAATGTTATGCTTCAATAAAAAAATAAAGATGAATAACACCGAGCAAAATGTTTAAAATATAGGCTGGCGGGATTCCTATTCATTATCATTGTTATTGTTCCCATCTCCATGCTACCATCAGTCATTCCCAGGGATTAAGTCACATAAGGAGTTTTGCGGCTTTAATTTCCTTTAACACCATAGAGCTCGTTTTGTATTCTGTCTACAAGCCCCACTTATCCGTTTTGGTTTGTATTTGTAATGAATATTGGTACGCAGTTTTCACTCATTCTTTGAGTTGTTTCCAAACATATTCTCCCCTTAAAAGCCTCTGGATTGTAAGATTTAATAGTACAATTGTTTTATACAAACCTGCTATAAACTGGCAAACTTATTAAATAAACTTACATCTAGTGACAAAAAGTTCCTGTTGATATTTTATTAACCCCTTATCTATTACTACTTGAGAAAAAATAAATACTTTCAGAGCATCAGGTCTCATTCACTAACTTTATTCAATAGCAAGGGTAAGATGAATGAAATTTTCATTATTCTGTCTCTTCAATTTTTAATCATTTGATAACAAAGAATAATATCAGGAGTTTCATATATTGAAATGAAATTAGCGTTGTGTATTTTTTATGCTCAGTTGTCGCAACCTCTATTTTTACTTTCTCTACTGGTCAATAGGGGAAGTATCGTACTCCACCCAAAAATTCGAAGTCAAGATTTCACCGGAAATATATGTTCGAGGCCCCTGAATCCAAAAAAGCAGGTTTACAAAAAGGTGCGTGTATGTGTGTGCTTGGGTGCATGTGTGTGAGTGTATGTGTGTAAGTGGGGGTGTCTGCGCGTGTGTGAGTGTGTGTATGTGTGTGTATGCTCGTGTGTGTATGTGTGCGTGTGTGTGCATGTCTAAATGTGTGTGTGAGTGTAGGTGTGTTTGCTAAAAATGTGTGTGTGTATGTGTAGGCATGTGTGTGTGTGTGTGTGTGTGTGTGTGTGTGTGTGTGTGTGTGTGTGTGTGTGTGTGTGTGTGTCAGTCTGTGCTCAGCATAACTCAGAACGAAAATTCGGTTAAACCAAAGTCAGTTTTTAAGTTTAATGTCTTTCAAGGATGCGCCACGAAGAATTTGAAAAGAAAATATCCCCCTTAACTACCCTTTACCTGGAACATTTTTCGAAAATTTTGACTTTCTTGGAAATTGCTCTAACGATTTGATTAAAATGTCATATGTTTGAGATATTTTTTTGATAAATGAAATGTATATCTTGAATTTTCTGGCTATAGCCCCTGTAGTCGTATTTATTCTGGGCGACTTTTGCATAACTGGTAAACCGTTAGAGATGGACCAAATCATACTATAGAGAATATAGATCTTGCTAAAATACACAATTTTTGACTGAATAAATTTTCTTGTAGTGTGAATCATTTCGGAGATATTCCTTGTTATGTGTGTGAGTTTCGGAAAAACTTAGAACTTTCGTGAAATGGATCATTGTTGTTCATTTTTTTATATCTTAAGTGTGCAAAGACAACAGAATCTCAAAGCTTTTAAACATTAGACTATGGCAGAAAAGCCTGCAGTATTCTAACATTCTCCTTGCACCTGCAAGGAAATAAGCAATAAGATAATTTGTACAAATGTTTATCTCAACTAACACGAAGAAGATATAGGAATAAGATTTTGTAAGAATGGGAAGTACAAGAGGGTAGAAGTCACGTGAGTGTAACACATCAGATTTTTAATATTTGTGTTTATGTAGAAATGAAGTCAAAAGAATTTTCTGTATGATTGAAAGGGGTTATTATATATGTTAACATGTGTTATTGCAGTAATTACTTTGACCAGAACTCTCGAATTTGTCAATAAAGAAACTAATAATAAGGCGAGATATTACTTAGTGTTTGAAATTTGCCCATTACTTTGAAACCTGTATTGCTGATGGTTCAATGATTCAGCTACGTTCTTCGGGTGCTTACTGTTCCTGCATTGTGGTATCGTTATTCTTTGGTGCGATTTAAAAAATATTACTTGCTAGGATTAAACAAGCATAGTAATCTCGTAAGATACTATAAACAAGAAAATAAATGTATAAATAAGTGTCCTCTTAAACACCCCGGATATTTCACAAAGAAAACTGAGTAGAGTATCCTTGTGAAAAGTGATGCATTGGCTAACATAAAGTCCTTAATTTAAGGAACTTATAAATGAAGCTTATGCGGTTTTGTGCGTGTGTTTGCGCGTATGTATGTCTGTTTGTGTGTGTGTGTGTGTGTGTGTGTGTGTGTGTGGTTGTGCATTCATGTGTGTAGGTGTGCATGTGTATTTGTGTGCATGTGTGCGGGGTGTATGTGTGTGTGTGTGTGTTTACGTGTGAGTATGTGTGTGTGCCTGTAGGATTTTTTGGAGATATTTCCATGATTTTAGTTGAGTTTTGGGAACATAAACAAATGCGAAGTCAAGAGATGTGGATGGACCCAAAAAATTCCTTGTGAATGCTTTTTCAGTAGAATTGCATGTAGCTTTTGATCAGTACACAAAGCCTTCCTTACTCTAATATCCCTCCTTGCACATAAAAGGAAATAAGCAGGGAGATAATTTGTGAAAATGTTTATCTCAGCTAACACGAAGATGTTAGTGCAAATAACATTTTGTATTAATTGTTAGGGCAAGAGTAGAGAAAGTTGCGTGAGGGTAACAGACGAGACAATATTTTCAGCTTAAGTAACCTGTTGTCAAAGCTTAAATTTGCTTGAAAGAAACGAGAAACAGCCTCTCTGATCGTCGAACATGATACTATACACAAAATGAATGTTGCAAGTATAAAATAACGTTATTTATAAAATAATACTGAAATTAAATGCGAGTATAAGCCAGTATTTTCATGAGGATTAACAGAATGCAAACAATCATGTCACAGTAAGAAACGTGTGTAGAGAGAACTCTATGAGCGTAAAAGATCGTGAGATAGTGCTTGCGTTGATTGTGCGGGACATCATTGAAGTCCATAAGGAATCCAAAATAAACAAAATAGATAAATAAAGAACAAAAAACTAGAAAACATGACACAGGAAAAGTGGACCGATAAAGCCTTGTGAATGTAAAAGCCTCATTACCCTTCCGCTTAATGGCTAGTGCAAAGTCAAAGATGTGTGCGGTCCGAAAATTTCAGTGAGAATAGGGTTTTCTTCGGAAGAATGCGTGTGGGGGGGGGGGTAGATTTTGATCAGTAAAAGTTTCGTTATGTCGAACTGCAAGTTTGTTTTTTCTGCTAAGAGTTATGTTACAGGTTTCCTTTTGTCCCCACTGCGTGGGAACGCATTGAAGTGTTGGTGGGGTTGGACGGCCATTCAACACAATGGGAAGGCAGGGAAACCCTCTCAGTGGGGGACCACATGGGTGGTCCACGCGTCAATACAGAAGTATTCTTTCGCTATTGAAAAGGTTTCTTCCTGCAGGTGGTGATCTTTGGCTGCTTTGTTAAGAGAAAAACACTAAGCCTGTTCAGACAGGAAAATGGGGATGTCTATGCTCGCCCCCTTGCAAGATGAAGCCTTGTTCTTTTCAAAACTGTCAGAGGGAAACATTTCCAACTGTCACATAAATATATCAAGATCTGAAAGGGGCCATTCATTGTAGGGTTTCTTACCCTCACGTTCTTCTTTCGAAAACACATGCAGACACTAGAATAGGAGGGTCAGGGGAACGGGGGTCATTAATTATCCTTCCTTTGTCATCCTCTATGCTCGCCGTTCCAAATGAAGCTTGTTCTTTTCAAACTGTCAGAGGGGAACATTTCCAACTGACACATTCGAAAACACATGCAGACACTAGAATAGGAGGGTCAGGGGAACGGGGGTCATTAATTATCCTTCCTTTGTCATCCTCTATGCTCGCCGTTCCAAATGAAGCTTGTTCTTTTCAAACTGTCAGAGGGGAACATTTCCAACTGACACATTCGAAAACACATGCAGACACTAGAATAGGAGGGTCAGGGGGGACGGGGGTCATTAATTATCCTTCCTTTGTCATCCTATTCTCGACAGATCATCCGACCTCTCTTTTCGGAATTCCCACGTGTCCAAAGAAATACCCATGTCACTTAAGGGGGGAGGGAGAGGAGTGTGAGGGGGTGGATTATTAATGGGGAATTTATGCTAATTGAGCCAAAGTCACTATTACCTTTTGGAAATTCCCACATGTGGGGGTGGAGGGGCAGGGGGAGGGGGAGGGGGGAGGAGGGGGGCGTGACTGATATGTCCCTTATGCCACTTTTTGAGCCAAAGGGAACATGTCACTTATGCCACTTCTTGAGCCAGAAGGAACATATTACTACTACTATCCGCCATTAAATTTTGTATCTGCTATAACTAACCTAGTTACTGCCGTTTGGCAACCCAGAGGTAACAGACGATTTAGAAGTTGATTTTGCTCTATGAATAACGATTCAACTTCCGTTGCTGAAATGTGGCTTTCATATTTGGAGCAAGATTTTTTTATGTTTTTTAAAAAGCAGATTACCATTTGAGGCAACACACAGACATAGAAATAAATAAACATAGAGAACTGGCGTAATCATAAAGAAAGCAAACAGAACGGTCTGACTACCTGAACACGTTAATTAACCAATACCGTACCTCGGTTCATACAAAAACAATCCACTCACACTTTTTTTTCAACTTTATTTTTAGAGAGACAGAAGCATCTCTTGATAGAATATGTGCATACAAATAAAACTGCAGCTGCGATGCATAAATCTAACCAGCATTAAATTGGAAAATTCCAATACGAATAGCATCGGTTTCAGCAGACATTCGCCGATATTGAAAATAACACTCCACTAACTGCAGTGCAGAATTTATGCGCCCTTATATTTAGACCAATCAGGCTCTATCTTTGTCATCAAAAGTGTCAATTCATTTGCATATGCATTCTGGAATTGATTTAAGAGTGAACATGAAATTTGCCACCACTTTTTATAATTAAACCAGTGCATTCTACTCTGCACTTGATTATTTTGTGGCGCTGGACTGGGTTTTCCCACTATCACAGGCAACTTCTCATTTGGTATTTAACTTATTTAATTCAGTTCATTTCCAATAGTTGGGTCACTTCTTGTTTATGCTGCTGGAAGGATGATATGAGACTACCCTACAGGCGGCCAGAACATGTCACAGGCAGAACTACTTCAATGGGCCCCTAACAGGTGTAGGCAGTTCTTCAGCCTGATGGAGTTCCAGAGCGCACCACCAGCTAGGTCCAGTTGATCAATCAGTCCCCTAGCGGGTGGCCAGCCGAACACAGGGCCTCCTCTCAGCCAAACACCGTATTTCCAGAGCACAAGCTCCACCGCAGCGCATCTTACCAGCGACTATACTGACTCTTACAACCCGGAAAGACCGGATAGAGAGAGAATCAAATTAATGAAATGAAAGGGAATAACTCGGGGGAAGTAACAGTATTCCCGGGGTAAAAAAACCGAAAAAAAGCAAGGTTCACTCTATAAAGTTTTTAGAAAAAGGACCCTCTATTCCCGGGAATAGGGTTGTAAACGTGATGCAAAAATGAAAAATAGTATAAATACCCAATGTTATGGGTCTTTCCAAACTAAGTTCAAACATTAAACCGCTGTAAATATTATCACATTTGAGATAGGAAACGTAAAATCATTACAGTGTTTGGCACACAAAGGGGTTTACAAAACATTGAAAGGCTATCCGCCATTCTCTTGTTCAACGTATAACATAATGTCCGGACACCGTTACCGCATTTCGCAGATAACGTCTTGGAATATTGGCAATTTCTTGCAGGATACATCTTACAATTATTGCAGTGGGGCTGTTAGATGCGTCTGGAAAGCTTGCTCTTTAAGGTAATCCTATACCCAAAAGTCGTCAGTTTAAGAAATGGAGATTAAGGGGGCCATATTGTGAGAAGTACCTAGTCAATTAGACTGAGGAATTGCGATATGGAAAACAATTTCCCTACAAGATGGCGCTGCATTACGCATCTACATACCGTAAAACATTTAATTACGCAGATTTCGGCAATCGCATCATCAGTGGGCACTTTCAAACAATGTGGCCTCCGGGATCTCCAGCATTAATCCAGTCAATTTTTGTTTGTAAGATTACCTTAAAGAACGAGTTTTCCTGAAACGTGCAACAACTCCAGTGCAACTGACAGACGCGATCTTGCAGGAAATTGTCAACATTCTAAGATACTATCTGCAAAATGCTATATGTTGAACACGAAAACGCCAATATTTTGTTAACTCCATTGTTTGCTCAACACTAATGTTTTGTTTTACATATCTCAAGTATTCTAATATTTATAGCGGTTGAATATTTCAGCTGAATTTTAAAAGATCCTACACTTTATCTCCTTTTAAAATACAAGACAGGGTTAAGCTTTTAGCGTATTCTCCCTCCCCAAATTTCTCTTAAACAAAAATGAATCTAAATGTTTTCGTAAATGCTTCTAGCATTTTCATTTCCGTATAATATGTTTGTCATAACAATGGAATGAGTGTCTTCAACTACCTTATAATGAGTTTGTGAAGTGCTGTTCAATGTTATAGACTAAATACGATTAGATTTGTGCAAGAAGGTACTTCTCAAAATATAGGTCTCATTAAGGTAAACTACCACAGGAAAGGGTCTCATAGTACTGAGATAATTTTGTGATTTCAAAAAACATTTTTTATCTTATCTTTCAAAATATGTCGCCTCAAAACTGATTACTGATTACTTATGTAAAACCCTTATATGAATCCTCACATACATTCACTATCCATAACAAAATCACATACCATGTCCACTATACAGTGGAGTACTTATATAGAAAATAGCCTTTTTATTCCCTATTTACTGTTACCTAGGACTAATAATTTCAAACCAAGCTCTTATGCCTAAGTTACATACAAGGAAAGTATACTGACTTTTAGCCATGGTAGTAACCTCTTGTGATAAAAAGGAAGAATGCAAACGAAGTAACCTTGCTAGATTACTTACTTTATAAAGTGCCAATATGCAATACTGCGAAACGACTAACCGTATGAAAAATCTAATTCACATAAAATATACTATTGTCTATCTCGTATGTTTTTCTAACTATCCAAAACTATACAACTTAATTCACTATATAGGAACTTCCTGAGATATTTCAAATTAAAGATGTAATTCTTCATATTATTTCTAAAATTTAAAGTCGATACAATTTTGACAAAAAAAATCTGATGTGTTGCACTCACATGACTTTCTCTATTGTTGTACTAACCATTTATACAAACTCTTATTCCTATATCTTCTTCATGTTAGTTACGATAAACATTTGTACAAATTATCTTATTGCTTATTTCCTTGAATATTACAATACAGTAGGCTTTATGTGATAGTCAAATTGTTTAAAGCTTGGAGATCCCGTTCTCTTAGCACGCTTAGCATACAAAAAATGAACAACGATGTTCCACTGCGCGAAAGTTTTAAGTTTTGCGAAACTGACACAATAACAAGGAATATCTCTGAGATCATTAAGATTTTGTCTCTCTGCTACGGTTTACGAGTTATTCAAAAGGTATCCATAGTAAACAGGACTACATAGGGTATAGCCAGAAAATTCAAAATATACATTTAGTTTGTAATACAAATGTCTCAAACATATAGCATTTTAAACAAACTCGTTAGAGTCATTTTCAAGAAAATCAAAATTTTCGATAAAGTTTGCATGTAAAGGGTAGTTTAGGGTGGGGCTATTTTCTTCAAAATATTAGTGTCGTATACTTGAAGGATATTAAACTTAAATACCAACTATGGTTTTTAACCGACTTTTCGTTTTTGCGTTATGCTGTGCACAGACTGACAGACGAACAGAGAGACACACACACGGATCTTTTTCTAAAAATCCTTTTTTGGGATTCAAGGGTCTCAAAACATCGAATTTTTGGGTGGAATACAATAGATACTTCCTTCTACTTACCAGTAGAGAAAGTAAAAACAAAAAAAACAAAAAAAACAAAAAAAACAAGGCATTTGTAGTAACTCTTATACAAACTAAGCTTGGAAAATATGAATTATGACCACAAGGAATAAGACACCACATAAAAATGTGTGTTTTAAAAACTTTAAAGCAGTATCGAAGAATATCTCGGAAACACTTAATTCCACAAAAGTGGTTATTTGACATATATGCATATTGTATTATTTAACGAGATGCACATTTTGGAATAAAATTTTGTCTGGCCCTTAACGATTTACACAGGGACTGCACGAGCTAATCGTAGAAAACTCAAGATATATATATTTTATCTGCAATGAAATCATATTACACAAACCTAAAATTAAAACATTTTCTGCACAAAGGATAGATCCTGAACTTGAATACAAGTTTGGTATTTCTCCCATCGTTTTGGAGCTAACCTGTTCCGACATACACACATATGAGCCTTATTTTAAAAAAGTTTTTCTTTTCTTACTCAGAGGATCTCAGAACATGTATTTTCTATGAAATCTTGTATCAATTTTTTGGGTGAATTACAGTATTTTCTCCCGCTGGGAGACCTGATCTGGGAGCACTCAGCCTCGCTAGATCCCTGATTGAAAAGTAGCGGCTCCTGGTCGAGAAGACCGCATAACCGGCCGGGAGGGACCACGTCCCACCTCCAGTGCTGCATCCCACTCATTTTAAAATCAATACCTGCGACATTGAATCGATATTCACTTGTTATCAAAGCGCATCTAAATCACGTACGAGAAATTGATTTATCACATTTTAATTTACTTTCGTACACATATAAATGTCAAATATTTATTGTATATCTCAATGTCGTACAATAACTATTGCATGCAACCCTTATATAATGGTTATTGACACGCTTGTGAAGTTCCAAGTAGTAGCGTGTGTCGAAAGTCTCAATAATTCTTATTATAAAGAAGTTGCATAAATAGCTATTATTTTAACAACTTAAAATGTGATAAAAGTAATATTTTAGTCTTAAAAACAAGCAATAAAATTTGCATAACTTATCTGAATTGAAATAAATCCTTCTTGGACCTCGTAATTCATTGTCAGAAGATTTTTGCAGCCTGAATTATTTGTTAAAATAATGGTTTTACCATTCTTCAGTCCATGTGACCAGCCTTTGCTATCAAATGATTAGCTACCTAATTCACAAATTGATATTGTGGACTGGCTGCAATTGCATATTCTGAAAGTTGTGATTAATTCTCATATTTCATGCAGAATGTCAGAGAGAGCATACACGTGTGTTATTCACCCACCCTCCGCAAGCAGCGACTATACGGGGTGGATATACAGCTGCCCGCCCTAATTCTATAATACAGACAACAACGGCTCAGCCCCCTCGGAAATAATGATAGCCATATTTCACAAAAACTTTGAAGCAAAGTTAATCCGCCTAAGTTGGCGAGTATTGAAGTGTTGGGACAAGGGTAGCCCTGCAGGAAACGAATCATTACAGTGGCTGTAATATTCTACTGGACCGCACGCCTCTAGCACTGCGGTCATCCCCCAGGCACGTGGACCTTCTTCTTCAGTGGAACACCGACATAAGTTATCTTTCCCCAAACGGTTTCATGTTTTGGGACTCCCTGCAGATATGTCTTATCGGTACATATAACAAAAATGATCTTTTCGACTGAACGCATATTCTCAAACCAAAAATCTGATGTGCTGCACTCACATGGCTTTCTCTACTCTTGTAGTAACCATTCTTACAAACCCTTATTTCTAAATCTTCTTCGTATTAGTTGAAATACTCATTTGCAGAGATTATCTTATTCTTTATCTTCGTGTATGGGAATACAGTAGGCTTTAAGCAACAGTCAAATATGTTAACCGTTCTCTTTGCACGGCTAGCATATAAAAATAAATAACGATGTTCCATTTTTCCATTTCCATAACTCACACAAATAACAAAGAATATCTCCAAAATGGTTCACTAAAAAAAAAGTATTATTTGGACATAAATTGTGTTTTAACACGATCTACATTTTTGTACTATGGTAAGATTTGCTTATCTCTTACGTTTTACCAGTAATGCAAAAGTAATCCAGAGTAAACAGCACTACATAGGCAGTAGCCAGAAAATATACATTTCATTTCTCATAAAAACATCTTAAACTTATGACATTTTAATCAAAATCGCTAAGTCATTTTCGAGAAAATCAAGATTTTCGTAAAATTTTGCACGGGTAGTTTATGGTGGGGGAATTTTCTTTAAAATCCTCGTGTCGCACCCCTCAAAAACATTAAACTTAAATACTTTTAATATTTTTAACCGACTTTTCGTTTTTGAGTCATGCTGTCCACAGACTGACACACAGACACACACACGCACAAACACCGACATGCAGACCTTTTTGTAAAAATGTTTTTTTTTTATTTCAAGGGGCCTCAAAACATATTTTCCCGGTGAAATCTTGTCATCGAATTTTTGGGTGGAATACAGAGAATAGAGAAAGCAAAAATTAAGAATTTCTGTTTCATAAAATTTGGTATCACGCTGAATTTGTGGGCACCTAAACAAGGACAGTGGATGTCTTAAATAGGTACACATGCAGTGTATCACAGAATGGCGCTAAATAAGCTGAAAGCAGCTGTTCGTACTGGACATAAGATCAGAATACTAATGTTGGCACCAATTTTGAGGATACAATTAGCCAAACAGAAAAGTAAGCTTGGAATAGCTACAAAGATAAATTTTCTTAGCACAGAGAAGGCCTAGATTACAAAATCATTATGAGCACAAGTTAGAAAATTTGAGAATGCTAGGTTGTAACATGAGTTTGAAGTTACACTTGCTCCATATTCATATCGACTATTTTCCAAATTGTTGTCTTGGATTTTATAGGAACAGAACGTAGAACATTTGTGTGCTTCTCTAAACAGCTAACTACAAAACGGATACTTTTTAAATACGAAACTTGGTATTTCTTTCAGCACCCTTGAAGGTTATGACAGGAAAATCCGCCATCTCAATCTACACTTTAAATGGAAAGATTTACAAAAATTTGGATTTTCTGAGACAAATTCCTACAGTAGACAGTAGACAGAATGTATCCCCGTAAAAACCTACTCTTTATTTAGCTCTTTCGTGTTAACCATTTTAATGATATTTTCTCTTATGGATGTCAATTTTAAGTACTATAACCTTTACCAAACAGGAAGTGTTTGTACGTCTTTTCCTTGCTGTTCATACGAATTTCGAAATTTCAAAGTCCTTGCATAGCAACTAGCTGTTAAAAAGATTTACTCTTGCTTAAGCCTATTTTGCTATTATCCTGTTCCCATTGCATCTACAAGAAAATATAACTATAATGAAAGCATTTCTACAAATGTTTATCTTAATTAATGTGGGGTAGACAGAAAATAATCTTATCTTAAGGTTAATTTGTTGCAGAATGGGTAGAGAATGCCATGTGAATATATCAGGTGGTTTTAAATGAATTTATCGTGGTCATGCAAGAAGCATAGAATAATTTAAAGGCAGCACTTAACGATCTGCTTTTCAAAAATCTGAGCATCGCTTTAGCCTCTATTAATGACAGTATGCTTTTGTATAAATACTCGTAGTGAGTAAAAAAAGTCATGTAAATGTGAAACATAAGTTTTTTTTTTTTTTTTTTTTTTTCCTTGCGTATTTTTGCTTAAACTTCATCTATGGCAGACTTTTACTTTTTTTTCCCTTACGATATGTAAAGAGAATGCAATATCGATCAAAACTTTTATAGATATTCAAGTAGCCATTTTCACATACTTCCTATTCATATTTTAGACTTGCCTAGAAATTACTACATAATTGCTAGCATGAGATAAGTACATTGTACATACTATCAGTATTTGCCCTCGAGCATATGTGTTATGGGAAGTTTTAACTGCTGTTTACGTTGTCGCTGCAAATGCCCATACTAGGAAGTATTTACGTATGAAATTCAAAGTTTAGAACATTTAGGACGTGGAAATCAATTCGGGAACTCAATTAGCTTTGAACTTTGACAATCATCTCGTTGGAGGCGCCGTTCCAGATTGTTTGACCATTGGAAGTCTTGTTTGATTCGTCGTCTTCGTGTTAATTGGAGAGCTACAGGTGATAGGGTAAATTAGGTCATGTGAACCAGCAATATTGGTGGGAACAGATGCTAATCCCATCGCGCTTAGTGACGATCGAACAGAGATCGCAGTCCTCTGATAGTCTACTACAGCTGTAACGTGCGACAAACTGACGATTCTGTCCCACGCTTGCAACACGTGAAATGTTTGTCCTTATTAGCATTCAGGTCTGCAGAAATGGTGAATGGAATCGCTTGTCTGGCATTCTTACGAAGATAAGGGAAAACATATGCACAGAAGGAAGCTTATCCAGGCAATTCATCCTAACGAGGACTCTGTGATTTGGAAAATACACATTATCGATGTGCTACGAAATTATGACACAAATATTTTCTCCATAACACTATTACAAGGTGTTATGTTGTTATAACATTCTAACACTTGCTAGTTCCAGTAACTTTTTCCCTGTCATTTTATTTCTCTGCTAAAGCTGAAGCACAAAACACAGTTAACCCAATCTACAAACTCTTGGTAGCCTTGCAACTTCAGCTCTTCTATCCGAACGTAATGTACTTCACTGCTTTTCTGTGTCTCACAAATTGCTTCCACTCCACTCCCTAAAACTGCTTCACACAACAAATAACTCCGGTACGAGGACTCAATATCTACAACTTCTCTGATAATACACATATTATCTCAACACTGACTGTACACACTTAAAACTAACTTATAAAACAGCTGTCTCACTCAACCCTTTACGATTCCGAACAACTCTCGCCATCTCGCCTCGCTTATATAAGCCAAATGACGTAGCACGGATTTTTATTGAAATGCACCTTTTCTGACGTTTCTCATAATTAGACTGGCAATCGAAGGTTTCGCAAACGATCTAGAAAGGCTTTTTTCTGCTGAGCTCACTGTCGTCCATGTTCTGATCGCACCTTGTCGTTGTTTACTCGCCCGATAGCTTATACAGAGTGTCTTTAAGGCGGTGGCCAGCCGACGTCACAATATGAAATACTTCAGAATCAGATTTTTTCTTAAGCATGCATAAAAGGAATGCGAAAATTTAATAGTGAGGCGTAAATATTCTTTATCCAAATGATTGTTGGTTTCGTGGCGATAAGTTTCGACAAATTGTGGAAAGATAGCCTTTAGCATAATCGAGCAGTTGGACCAATTGCTTTCTCCATGCGTTCAAATAACTTGCTTCTGTCTCAAATTCTAATGTTAAATTTGATATATCTATAGGCTATATTATTTCGTTATTTTGCAAAGATCTGCGGCGTTGGGCTGACGTGCGTTCTTTACTCACTTTTTTGTAATTTTTACAAGAACGTATTATTTCGTCTCGTTGTTAATCCGGATAAACTTAAATGGTCGTTAAATGACTATTCATTTGCTAAAGTCATATAGTTTCTTAGTACCTTTCTTCTTTCCTTTCTTCCTTCTTTTCTTTTTTCCTTTATTTCTTCTTTCGTTTCTTTTTTCCTTTCTTCCTTTCTTTCTCTTTTCCTTCCTTTCTTTCTTCCTTGCTTTCTTCTTTCCTTCCTTCCTTCCTTTCTTCCTTTCTTGCTTCCTTCCTTTCTTCCTTCCTTGCTTTCTTTCTCTCTTTCCTTCTTTTTTTTTTCTTTCTGCCTTTTCCGTCTTCTCCATTTTGTCGTTGAACATCCTTTTCTATGAATGAGATTTCCTGGTGGAAATGATTCGTTTTCTCAGAAACTGTTGAGAAATCGTAACTGCTGCTATGGATTTAATTTACGTTATAAACATGCTTTGTTATCTTTTAAATAATTGCTCATAAATTTAACCTGAGTAATTGAAGAACTTTATCTCTCTTAGAGATAATCGTGTTGGATGATTATAAGTAAATATAGAAGATATTTGTTTATATTGCGTTGAAAATTGAGTATCTTATATTGAGGCATGTATGTGGCAGTTTTAACTTTGGCGGGTCAGTATCTCTCCTTAAAGTACAGCGCGGGCGCCTTATAGCGAGACCACGCATCTGCAAGGCACCTCACCATGCGTCCCACTGTATAAATCATTATTGCAAAGTTATACTTGGAATACGTGTTTTGACTGTCTTCAAATTTTTCCTTGCCTTTTTGCATTATTGTTTATTGGTAAAGACAAAACTAAAGAGTAAAATGTGTTGTGTTATATTCACATGACTTTCTCTACTGTTATACTAATTATTCATACAAGTACTTATTCCTCTATCTTCTTCATGTCAGTTGAGGTAAACATTTGCATAAATTATTGCTAGTACTCCTGTAGGTGCAAGGGGAATATGAGAGAAAATCCAGTACTTGGATAGCTGCCCTATTTTAGGGTTTTCATAAACACATGCCTGCTAATAGATCTGTAGAAGAAAACAATTTTAAATATTAATGATAAAGGATAAAAAAAATCATAATATGTAAAAATATTTGACAGATAAAGTGCAACAATGTACAAAATTATTATAAAGTCTGAAAATGGACAGCTAAGCGTTTTAGAATAATTTTTATTTCATTTAATATAGTATATAGATGACTGTGTAAAATGCACACAGAATCATAGATATTTGTAAACCAATATCTTCTAAAACAATTGAAATTCAAAACGTCGGAACAAATTAGCAGCAAATTTAGTAATCAGTCCACGAGTACCAAAAAGTAGACCAATTATTTCCCAATTTTAAATTTTGTATTTATCTCTTAAATAAGCAATGCAAAGCTTATAAAGTAGTTTTCCCCTTATCAGTCTCCTTAATTTGGTTTAGATTTCTTTAATCAGATTATAGGATCAAGAATTAGTCCCGTATCTTGTTGCCTGTCAGTGCCAATTACGTCTGTTACTTCATAAAAATGAGATTAGAAAATATATTCTCAAGATAAATATCGCCATATCAAAACCACCTCAATGTGCACCTATCAATAAATCGTAATTAATTATCCCTGGACAAGAAATCTTCTTTCTAACATTTTCGCAAACTGGTATATATATTATCTCTAAACTTAACGAACAATAAATATGCATATAATATGTCACCAAGTAATATCTATGCTCACTAACTCCTTGTAGCAGTATTGAGAAAACCAAATGCCTTGTCATGGCCTACCTTAGGCTTTGAGCGATAGTCAACTCTTGAAATCTTTTAAAGCTGGTCACTATGTGAAGACTTTGAAATTCTGTTCTCTTTGCACAGCTAAGATATAAAAGAGTGAATTATGACCTTCCATTTCAGAAAAATATAAGTATTGGCACAAACAACAAGAAATATCTTCGAAATGGTTCACTTCATTAAAAAAAAAAAAAAAAAAAAAAAAAAAAAAAAAAATCGTTTGGACAGAAATTGTGTATTTTAAGAAGAGCTACATCTTTTATACAGTAAAATTTGGTCCATCTCTTACGGTTTACGAGTTATTTAAAAGTCATCCAGAGTAAACAGGACTATATAGGCTATAACCAAAAAATTCAAAACATACATTTCATTTGTCATAAAAATATCTTACACATGTGGCACTGTAATCAAAATTGTTAGAAATTTTCGAGGAAATCAAAATTTTCCATGTAAAGAGTAGTTTAGGGTGAAGGAATTTTCATCAAAATCTTCGTGTCGTATCCTTGACTGACATTAAACTTAAAAACAAAAAGTTGCTTAAAAACCAAGGTTGATATTTCCACTTGCTGTTCACATACATCCACTCTCAGACACACAGACGCGCGCGCTCACACACACACACACACACACACACACACACACACACACACACACACACACACACACACACACACACAGTCCTTATTCTAAAAATTCTTATTTTTTTTTTTAAATTCAGGGGCCCCAAAACATATTTTCCGGTGAAATCTCGACATCGAAGTTTTGGATGGAATACAATACTTCCTCTACTTACTATAGGTAGTAGGGAAAGTAAAAATAAATAACACTTGGTTATGAGGGACCTGCGTGTCACGTAATTAAAATAAATGATAACTAAGGGTGCGAAAAGAGTAGTTCCAGCACATTTAATTCAATTTTTAAAGCTTTCAGTTAAATTAATGGGCGTAGAGGTAATTAAATTAATCACATGTAATAACTCTTTCATGCCCTACACTTTCACTTGAAGCAATAACTTAATGTTGAGTTGTTTATATGTGATAACTTTTATATGTGGTTTCAGCTACACATTCTGCACGTTTTGTTGTAATTACTTCTTAAATTAAAACGCTCATATTCATTCTACATTATACTGAAGTGTTTGTGTTTGGGGAGAAAAATATATCAATAACGTGGTTTGTGCATTAGTTCTTGACGAATGTCCATCAGCGAAGACCAAGTTAGCTAGTTTACCCTTAATAAACGGGTCACCGAATAGTTCGTTACGATAACAAACAGCTCTACTTCTCTGTGTTGCTTTCGATGAAACCATAGAGTACAGTTGACTGCAAAGTTTGTGTTGTACAGGTTCATGTCATTGCCAGTGTCTTAACGAGAGAAAATGAAAATGACAGCGATTCAGACGAAGTAGACGAGCGAGAAATGTTCGATATACAAGAAATACAAGCAAATTAAGTATAGACAGAGAGATTGATAGGGTAGTACATGCGGCTGACATCACTGGAAGTGTTACAATTTCCTTTGTAGTTATAGTACTTCTCGATCGCGGAAACATGAGAACAAGCTACACAGCATCTGCTTGTCGTTGTGGTTTCTTCTTAATGTGCCAATATTCCCTTAAAGGTTAGTAAGTGACTCTCATCTAACACCTCATTTGAAAATTTCATTCGTCAAGAACTAGCGCGTGACCTATACCTATGATTCAAGCGCGGCTCCTCAGGGAAGGCATTGCCTGCCCTACCGTAATACATATACAAATAATGTTTAGCTATGATTCTGCATTTTATCATTTGAACCGCCATTTTCCCTAAATTGCAGTTCAAGAAACGTTTTCTCGGTTATAATGACCAGCGCATGGTCAAATCCTTTAATCTCAATTCCGATTCATCAAAACTGCGGGGGTGTTTGAAACGCGCGGCAGCAATGGTACGCATGGAACCTGGGTAGTGGACTGCGCTGCGTGTTTGAAACGCGCGGCAGCAATGGTACGCATGGAACCTGGGTAGTGGACTGCGCTGCGTGTTTGAAACGCGCGGCAGCAATGGTACGCATGGAACCTGGGTAGTGGACTGCGCTGCGTGTTTGAAACGCGCGGCAGCAATGGTACGCATGGAACCTGGGTAGTGGACTGCGCTGCGTGTTTGAAACGCGCGGCAGCAATGATACGCATGGAACCTGGGTAGTGGACTGCGCCGCGTGTTTGAAACGTGCGGCAGAAATGATACGCATGGAACCTGGGTAGTGGACTGCGCTGCGTGTTTGAAACACGCGGCAGAAATGATACGCATGGAACCTGGGTAGTGGAGAGCCAGCTTAACCTCTGCCTGCTCGGCCCCCTTTCTTCAGTACGAGGCCCTTCAACATGGATAAGGAACTATTCCGTCTGTATATGCACTCCGAGCAAGCGTAGACGCGTCTGCTAGCACTCAGAACACTTGCCTGCCCAAATCCGAATTTATGCGACTTTTTCCGAACAGCCATACTCCACGAACGAAGATCTCAGAGATCCGAATCGTTTCGTTATCACTCTGTGCAATACCAGTGTGCTGTAATACCAGTATGACCGACTTAATTAGTGAACTATTACGAAGTCCGCTTTCGCGGCGCACTGACAATGAAAAGAGGAGTGTTTGAGCTATTTAACACAATGTTGCAGTCCGACAATTTTTCAATTTCTTCATTCATTTTAGTTTTGGTGGTAATTCGTCCGTAAGTCACACTCATTCACTCTGCACTTATTAAAGAACCAAACAATATATTGTTTGCGTTATCCGCAATGACTTCGCCCCCTTTATTTCGGATAAACGGGGTTCTGCTGTATTATTATTATTATTATTATTATTATTATTATTATTATTATTATTATTATTATTTATTTATTTATTATTATTATTATTATTATTATTATTATTATTATTATTATTATTATTATTATTATTATTATTATTATTATTATTATTATTATTATTATTATTATTATTGTTGTTGTTGTTGTTACATGTTGCCTACCCTAAAATTTTGACTGCGAGGCGCCACTGCTGTGATTGCAGAGCTTACACAAGGGGAAGCTAACTGTAAACCTCTTCTAGAAGGAAACGTATCATACACACAGAATTTAATGTCACAATTATCTTAACAGATCACAGTCTTATCTATGTCACTATAAACTAATAAACAAGCCTAGGTCCCATACCAGCAGTTTAAAGTATTCTAAGTGCACCAGATCTATGCCGAAAAAGCCGCACTATAATTGTAATGGTGTCAAAATGGAAAACTGGCCTCTGAATGAGAAAAACTTAGTTATAAGTACACAAGAGATATTCATAAGAGGTATAGACTTAAATCAATTGTGCTAAAGATTTTACTATTAGGCAAATTTTAACTATAAACTGCCACATATTGTAAATGCATAAAGGGACCCATATATGGTCACTCTTCCTAATATGGCCACCCTAAGTAAACCCTCCGGCAAGCGGCGCACTTACAAAGTACTGAAACAGAGGACACCAGTAGTGTGAGACAGCTCTATTTGTAGTAGTCATAAATCTTGTGCTTAATTTTGAATATAAAGCTGTGTTCTAGACACGTTTTAGTTACAAAACATATTTTACCTTGAAATATAACTAGTGTAAACCAGGTTTTTGGACTACAAAAACACAGGGTTATTTCCTTTATTGTAGAACAGTTTGCTAGCTTACATAGTGAACATAATCTCGGCCCAGCAGAAAGCCGGCGTTCGAGACAATCTGGAGCCTCAGTTCGTGGAGGTGACAGTGGAATACCTCTATGAGATGCCAAAGCCACAGGTTGAGGAGATCCACCTTTCGATGGTCAACCCGAAGTTAATGTCTTCCGAGACTCTAAAGCTAAACTCAAATTCCCTGAACATGACGATGTCATAGCGCCTATTGCTCCAGCACCTCCCCAGAAGGGCCATCATCCACTTGATATGGGTTTACAATGCATGCCAACATCCTCATCACTTTCCAGCAAGCTATAAGGAAGCCAGAGTAGTGTCCAGTTTGTACACTAGGTTGCTGTCTTTCCCTACAGTTACCGCTCCAAAAACTTACTTCCGATCCTCCCATAGACCTGTTGCTCCTAGCTTCTCTTTGAGGAAAGGCATCCCCTGGCTAATCACCTGTTTGGTTTTTGACGCGCCATGACCTGCAATGGCTGAGAAGGCTGTCCTGGGCTTCCAGAATAACTTCAAGACAATCGCAGTGCTGCTGGGCGTAGAGAATACTACGTGATACCAAGTCTTTCTGTATACACTCGAGGAGGCAAATATTTCTCCTAACTATCTCGCAGTGACAAGCAGTTTCCTTCAGGACCGCACATTCAGGGTGAGAGTGGAAGGATGACTTTTGATAGTCAGACCCATAGCGGCAGTCTCCACTACTCCTCGTGGCTTACATGTCTGACGTCCCCACGGAAACTAGGGCAGTTACGTGCCAATATGCGGATGTTTTCATAATGACATGGAAAAGGATTTTCTGTTCCACTATAGCGAAATTTCCGTGCCATTGGTCGGTAGAGTGAAAAATGGACATTAGCCATCAGCTCGCAAAAGAATTTTGGTCTTCTCTTGGAGAAGGTCCGTCGCAAATGGCCGAAGCAGCCTCTGAGGTTCCAGTATAGGCGAATCCCTTGGGTAGCCTCCATTAAATGCCTCGGCGTCCTTCTCGGCTGAGGGTTGAGTATTAACTCCAAACATCAAGGTGAAGAATAGATTGGACCACCCAGTTTTTGGCAGTTATACCCTGCATTCCGAGCGAACATAGCCGCATACCCTAACCTACGCCTGTAGACGGGGCGATCATTACCCCCCCCCCCCCCCCCGATCCTGTATGGCCACAAGGTTTCCATTCGCACGCTGTAGACTGTGTAGAACAGAGCACTGAGAATGATCTGTGATACTGGGCATAGATTTCCATCATATATCCCACACACTTTTAAAAACTTTTTCTATCACTTGTTCGTCGTCCGCAAGGGCCTCGTTTAGTCTGACGGGCAGTTGCAGTGTCTCGAAGGTGCGCTAAGGAAATACACTAGCAGCATGTGACGGACCGACAAAGGTTTATCCACAGAGGACAAAGAGGAGCAGGGTGCTGTTTTAAGAGGTAACCAGTAATAAAAGTGCAGTGGTCATTGCGTAACCGAGCCAAAATCATGTTCTTGCGACGAGATACGCCAGCGGAGATTATCGAGTTTATCGGAATTCCTTTCACTACTCTAAGCTTATTACTGCGGAGAGCTGAGCAGTCTTCGTGACCTGCTCTCCAATGCTGGGGTACTGGAATGCAAGACAGAGCAGCTATGTAAGAACACAGAGAAGAGCACACACAATCTTGGAGGCCCCTTGTTTGGGCTTGTTCCGCGTGCATGGAAGAACAATAAGTGTCAGAAGACCGTCAGTTCCAGCAGCTTTGAATCTTCCTACGGTTATTTGCCAGGAGAATGGAGACATGCCAGCAAACATTACACTACAAGGGTTAATACTTAGGGAAAATGTTTAATGATTTAAAGTAAGCCACTTAAGGTTAATTTAAAGTCATGCTACTGTGAATGTAATAACTTTGTATTAAAGAACAGTAACACTTGCGGTTTTAATTTTTTCTAAAGGGGAACTATGCTAAGAAACTGTAAGTGGTTAAATAGGGTAAGGTAACTATATTCAGAAAGTTAAAACTAAATTGTTTAAATTGTAAAACGTAGTTTTTCTCTTTTCTTTCTTTAAAATGTCATTTATTTTCTAAACGTGTCTCTTGTATGCATAGTGAGTACTGGTGTGGGTTAAAAATTAAATTTGCCAGAAGTAAAAATACTTTCAGGTAATAAGGGACACGTCCTACCAAATTCCAAGAGAATGTCCTTGTTCTTATGCAAAATCTCACATAATCTGAGTTAATTAGCCAGGTTGGTTTCTGTATTTAATTCAATTGAATGTCTTAGTACAAGAGGACCAGGTATCTAAAACACTTTTCTTTTTCATTGAATACTATTAACTGAACTATTTTGGCAGAATTTAGTGCAACAGATTTTCAGCTATGAAATGTTGAATATGAGATACCAGTGAGCAGAAATCCTAAATATTATATTCCGACTATATTCCCTCACCTTTTCATAACGTCGCGGAGCACCTCGTTACAGTAACTAACAGCTTGTGAAGGGGATTTACAACATACATTTTTACTTCCATTACTCCACGTCTATGGTAGAGAAAGAATTGCATTCCACCCTAGAATACGGCATAAAGTTTTCATTGAAGGTGCAAGACATCATATTTGAAAATCATCGTGATAAAACAAACATGTAAGTGTAATGCCATTTCAGATGTTCTCATGGGGAAGCTTTTGCTAGGGGAACTACTATTGGATTCGAAGTGTTTCCAATGTTCTCTGTGTAAATGGGATTTGGCGAATATCTTATTAGGATGCGAAAGAAATGCATCCAACACCTTGTAGAAAATTTTACCTTGCTTTTTCTGCCGCAGCATGTAGACATATACGAGAAGACTTCAAAAAGTAAGTTACACATGGTTATGAGCCCAAGTAATTTTTATTGAGTGCTATACTACACAGCAAAGTGGCGGAGATACATGACTGTTTATCAAGTCCTCAGCTTCTACTAGTCGTTCAATGCCTCAGCGACAACCTCAGGGAGGTAGACCGTTGTGCGAACTTCATCTTTAGGATGTGCGTTTCTTCCCAGATGTTCTTTCAGCTTGCTTAACAGGGGCAAATTGCACTATGCAAGATCTGGAATGTATTCCAGTTGCTTTCACACCGCCCATCACACCATGTGGAGTATTGCATTGTCGTGGAAGAGAACAATGCCTTTCCTTAATTTCTTTTGACTACACGACACAATTCATTTGATATTTATAGCGCACAATTTTGCTGTAACTTTTTCTGCAATTTTTACGTTTTGTCCACAAAAGTACTGTTCCGCGTACTTTAACTTTAGAGTATGTATCTGGTTGATGCGTCATTTTTCTGGGATCTACTGTCAATAGCATAGTAGAACGTTGTATGCAGAAAACCCATAACGTGAAGAAATGTATTCTGACAAATCACCATTCTTCTTGCGCGATGGTCTTACTTTAAGACAGCATGTGTAACTTACTTTTTGAAGTACCTTCGTACCAACAGAGCCGCACACAGCAACCCTAAATATAGGTCCTTTATTTATTCTCCATTAACCGTACATGAAACTGCAGGCTCTTATTCCAAATATATTTCCAAAACAGTGCAACACACGGGTTTGTGCAAACACACTAACGCGCGCGAGCACATACACACAGACACAAACACACACATACACATGCACACAAAACATATGTGCCTTTTCCAGGAATGCTACACTTCGAATCAAGGGTGGAGAAATATAAATTTTCACTTATATTTCTAGATATTGCGTATGTGAGCACTGAGTTGGATAAATATAAAAAATAAAATAAGTCATACACTGGTAAAGTTAGACAAGAAGGAATCTTTTCATCGCTCATTCAACACCAAGATACCTGGTATTCCCCATTTACATGGGATGGATCTACCAGACCAGACTCCTGTCAAGAAACACTTCTTCACGATGAAATGAACAAAGTTTAAAATTATTATGTCATGTCTTTTGTTAAAGGTAAAACAAAATCGCAACGTTCATGGAGAGTACGGTAATCAGATTGCACCAAATTGGAGTTTCCAGTTTTAAAAATGTTCAGAGAAAAAATTTACCTGAGAGCCAGAGGTTTAAAAAAATAATAAAACTAAACAGGAAGACAACAACGCAATGGATTGCAAGTCACGAATATCAACTATGTCCATTCACCTTAAAATGACTGTAATCGTAGCGCTGGTGTTACTACATTAAATTCCTGACATACACACACACACACACACGCATACAAACACACACAGACACACACAGACACACACACGAGCGTGCGCACATTCACTTCCTTTCAACTCTAGGAGGAGGCTAGAGGAAGCTCAAGTTGAATTGAAGCCGGGGTCTCTGGATTATGCTAACCACCAGCTTAGAGAAGCGGTCAAACTAGTGTTTAAAGCTATTGTTAAATGTGATTATTCGTCTATATGTTACGAATTCGATACGCTAGTTATCTTAAATGCATATGTTTTAATGATTAAATTAAGTAAAACAAAAATATAGCAAAAAAAAAAAAACCACATTAGAACACTTTTAAAGGTATGAATGGTCCTTATGGCATTATTGGGTCCGAAATGGTTAAGTCACCGTTGAGTACCTGATGTGCAACATCTTCCAAACTTGCACTTTCCTATGCCTTAAGTCTTTGCATACTAAAACGAACATTATCCCATCGGAGCATATTTCGCGATTCAAAGCAATCTGAAGCAGTTATGCTAATATTGTGCCGGCAGCACTCCCAAGAGAGGTCATCCACGCAGCGCAAGTAATAACTCCCCAGAGCTCTCCCTAGATAACTGAAATCTGTATTGCTTTGGTAGTAAATGTCTCTTCATGTTAACCATTCTACCCAAAAGACGACAATTTGACATTACCCTAACGTTTGCAGTACTTTTGTTTTTCTCATAATGGGATATGTTATCCCTAACGCATGTAATTCCTCAAGATGACAGTATTGGAACCTTTTCTTGGTGTATTTTACTCATCGATTTCAGCTATAGTCACTATAATTATCACTTAAGGCGGGGTAAATATTTCATTGTATTTAAAACTCATATCATTGTTTCACCAATAAATCGTTTTGGCGTCCCTTCAACAAAAATATTTAAAAGGACAGGGAGCGGAAGAGATGATATATGTAGGGTATAACTCAGAAACTAAAACTTGAATAAACCGCAAACTGTGTGTCTAAAGAGTTTTTAACATCAACAGTGTAGTAAAGTCTAATGAAATAAATGTGGTCTGTAGTAAATGCAGAGAAGCCGGGATAGTGTGATACGCAAATGTCAAGCGAATCAAGTATGCAGTTCAGGTGAAATCCTTATTAATAACGGCATTCAATAATCCACAATGAAAACATTTGTATGGTTCAGTTCCTTCCGCTTCATTCACTGGAGTACCGAGCAGGCCGGAAATAGGTAAGCTGCAGGGGAGGGCTGAAGTCTCTAACAGTTGAAGGCTCGAAGGGCGGTGAACGATTCTCGACCAAACAGCTATCTAGTATTCTCGGGGTGTACTCTTTCCCTAGAGTAAGCATCAGTGCCATCTGTCCGCACCGCTATACGCCACAAGACCAACAGCCCATTTGAAAGTTGAGAAGATAAAGAATGGGATGAAAGGGAAATGATGGAAAGGAAATTATGATATTTACGATTCCTTCCGAGCACTCACCTACCAGCCAGGGAAATACACGAATAACCCTAAGTCAGAGGGGGTGGTCAACGGGAGTCGAACCCAGTACCTTCTGAATGCGAAGCATAGCGCGTAGCTATTTCGTTGGATTAGTGAACGTTAAAATCTAAATTTTATTATTGTTATATTGTATTGGTTTAGTAAATAATAATTGTTCAGACAATTACGTAGATTAAAGAAATGACCAAAATTTCTAGCAATTCTTAGTTTAATCAACACCTTGTTACCTTAATATTTGCAGAATACAGCTACTGGAATACCATGAGTAACAAATGCAAGGCAGGGCTTTTGGGATTAACAATAGTAGGTAATAAGCCCTCAAACAACCACGTGTTGTAGATATATTGAGATGAGAGGGATGTAATGGGGAGATGTTCCATAGAATTACGTAACTTCAAGTAAGTCACTTTTGAGCTAAGCCTTGTGTCCTCAGGCAAGATCAATCAATTGAGATATTGCTATTAATTACTCGAGAGAACCAGTCGTTGCGAAATATATGACGGTAGTGGGTGAAGCTGATTTAATTAACATCGGTGGCCACCCGTAATGAATTTTTGCTAATGAACGTATATTTTGCCACTGCAAGTGACGTACTCAGCGTTTTTATAGCATGTAGAAATATAAAATATTTGGCTTTACGGGTTGGATAGAAATTCTGCGATACAAGTGGACACCAAAATACAGTTATTTTACCTTAAAACATACGAATCATATGTCTTGTGACTGTCCAGTTCTCACTGTCACTTCAAAAATATCTTCTAGTTCAACATTTACTGCTGTTACTTCGCTAATGAGAACTAGTTTAATAGTCAGCTTCATTTGATTTTCTTCGCAACCTAGCCGCGTGATAAATATTCGCGAAGAAGCCTATTCAACGGATAGTTCACTCCCTGGGAAGTCGAACAAAGACGGCTCTAAACGTTCGCAGTAGTAGCACTTACTTTAAGTTATAGCTGTCATTATAAACGCATTCATAGTATTTCTCTTGATTTTGCATCAGAAATGCACTCATCGACTCACCAAATAACCAGTTCACTTGCTAACATGATAGCTTGTACAGCCGCTGGAAGTTTCCACAGAAAATTCTAGAACGTTCTGGTTGCGAGGGCGGGAAACGTCCCGAAAATTCTGATTCTCTGTGAATAGCGATTAGGCTGCAATAGTGTTACCCCGTCTATGTATCTCCAACACCCAGTTGATCGACGCTATGCTTGCTACTTGCTACGTACCAGTATTAATACATTTCTTGATCATTTTATGCCAAAGCAATTAATTCTTCTGCAGATGCGCTTATTGTGAGTATGCAGAAATGTAAAGAAGATGCAAAAGCTTAGCAAATAATAGGTTAGCAAGACCGAATCGTCATTTTACACAAGGAACCGTCACCGAATGTCAATATTGTCAATAGACCTTAACCAAAATCTTAAAAGGTGCAAAATACGTGGGAAAAGGAAAATAGTATAATATAACCGTTAATCTTCCAACACCCCCCCCCCCCCCCATACACACAAATTGCTCTTAGATAACGATGTTCACTGGTTTACTCTATGTGTAACTTTTTGGTTTGGAGAATAATTCTGACTAAACAAAAATCCCCATCCTATAGCCGGGAATCGAGCCCGGAACTACTGGATTAGGAAGCTAGCATGCTAACCACCATATCAGAGGAAGTTCCAACAGTGTTTAACAATCCGCAGGGAGACTTGGTCCAGGGTGCACTCAGCCTTGTTAAGTTAGCTGACCAATCTCGCTAAAGGAAGATGCAAATCATTAAAGCTTTTTCTATCACTGAAGATAATTTGGGTTACCTTGGAATTATAACAAGTAATATGATAAGAAGTCAGACCTAACCGATGAATTCTCGATCGGAGCGATAATGTCAGAGCGTCGAATGGTATTTATCTGGACTGCTTCATAAATAAAATATGCTTTTAAATACTACATCGCAAAGATCTGACCAGAAAATGTCAAATTCTGTAAAAATAACCTAAATATGTTAATTTCTATTAGTGTAGTTCGATTTACTCAGCAGTACCAATTGAGGAAAACGAAACCCAAGAATTATATGTATTTCGATCTTTTCTTGTTGCTATGATAGAAAGCCAGTATGTAATCTCAAATAAATTTCTCTTTGTTTTTAACATTAACAAATTACATTGTCGGTCTGGGTGGCTCAGTTGGTTAGACGCTGGCCTACTGATCCCAAGGTCGCGGGTTCAAATCCGGCCCAGACCGATGGTTTTAAAGTGTGCTTAAAAACGACAGCTCCATGTCAGTAGATTTACTGGCAAGTTAAAGAACTCCTGTGGGACAAAATTCCGGCACACCGCCGACGCTGATGTGATCCTGGCAATTGACAGCGTCGTTAAAGAACAAAATAATTTATGGAAAAATACATTTATTATTAAAACAACAATTGTTAGAAACAGGATAGGATATAGTTGGCAGCTCTGATTGAACAAAAGAATGACTTTGATAATTATTTGTACAAAACAAATGAATAGTCAGGTGGTAATTTGTATATGAGAACTTGACGCCTCTTAAAATAAAGCAAAACTACACAGAGGATAAAGTGGAGTTACTTTTTTGTGGCATTTAAAGTTTGTGTAATGTGGATACGTACCCAAGTTCCAGCAGCTACAACAACAATTTGACCAGCTTGTGTTGAACTGTCAGAAACAGTCACAGCAGTGGGCGGTGAGCGTTAAATTAGAACTGCTGGAAAACTCGATGCACTAACTGCAATGGACCCGTAACAGACCTCCCCGGTGTGCTGCTGGAATTTGAAGCACCAGGAGTCCACTAGACAAAACAAAAACTATTCTTAAAGCTCTTAACTTAATGGGAACAGCCTCACTACACGGTTTTTTGCTCTTCTTCAAATACAGATTTTTCAGAAGACTTCTTACCCTGTTTTAGTGTCTTTCACTCGACTTTGGCGTTTGATTTTGAACTTCATTCTTGCTCTTACTCATCTCCTAGTGTTATTATCTGTGTACACAGCAACCATGTATAATGATCGTGTACTACAATTTTGTCTCCATTTATACAGAAGTGAAAGTATCAGTGGGTATTGGAGACTGGAAAATGACCAAAAATTATCAAATGACGATTTTTTGGTTTATATAAATACATATTCCCAAACTTTCAGTCCTGAGTCAACAGAGGTATTGTTTAGATTCCTCATTCTTAGAGGTCTAGCACAGGTTTTAAATCCCTTGTGTGCTACATTTAAACACCTCTTTTCTGCTTAAAGTTTTGGCAGTATTTGAACAAAATCTGAATCAAAACGGGCTCAAAAACAACAAATTCCTTGGAAAGAAGTGACAAGGTATGAATCTGAGGAGAGAGAGAGGCTATTAGACCAAAACTTGAAGGTATTACATATAAAATAGCGTAGTTTTAGGTCAAAAACGTAATCTGGCTCACGAACAATGATGCATGTGTGTAGAAAAATTAGTTTTTCTCCACTTTACAATTTTTAATACAGTATCTGCTCCATGCACATTAGACTTTGTGTTATGCTCATAGAACTTTTGCAGCATGTGCTCCAATTATGTGACTTCAAGTTCAGTCTTTTGTTTCAAAGTCTTAAATTTGTTTAGCTTTAAAATAATTAAATCCACGAAAACATTTATAATTTTTTTCAATGTCCATCAAAGCAAAGAAATTACTTTAAATGTTATTTTCTTCCTGCCAGAGATTAGTGGTATTTGTTGCACAGTTAGAGTTTATAAAATAATAAAGCTATTGTGGTGTTTTAGTTTCTGATTGGCATGAAATATTTTGAATATTAAGGTAGGTGAGTGAGGTGAGTGAGTGAGTGAGTGAGTGAGTGAGTGAGTGAGTGAGTGTGTGTATAGTGTTTAAGGGCTCGTCGACGACTCTTGCTTCATAACAACTAACGGATTACCAATCAATGGTGACACCCAGCGAGCTGTATATAATATCAATAAGTTGTAACTGTTTTACGCTTTCATAATTAAACTAGAACTATAAGAACAAAATATGATGTTACATTCCTATTACTTTCTCTACTAAGTATAGTTTACTTTTGTACACCTTCTAGAGATCATTTTTATAAAAGGTTATTTTTCTACCCACTTCATGTTAAACAAGATAAATCTTTGCAGAAATAATTTAATCACACATTTTGTTGCAGGTACACGGGGAACAGAGGAAGCCAAATCGATAGATGTTTAAAAGCGAGTGGTCATATACTGGCGGTATGTATTATATACATGTCTTAAATATATAGGTTTGAAGTAAAATTGTTAGGGCCATGTTTGCGAAAGTAAAACGCATCGATAAATGGGAATTTGTTTATATCTTTTTGTCGTATCTTTGGAAGGTAGATAGATAGCTTTATTTGTATATTCCTTTTCATATACATACTTACACATTATATATATATTTGGTTAGACCTATGTACAAATAAGAATCTTTGCCGTCTCCTTCCCTGTTTACCTCTCTTTTACCTAGACCCAGCTTTCGGACTTCTCGAGATGTCTCCATCTCTTAGCCTCCTTTCTCTCTTTTTCATTCCCTCCCTCATTTTTTGTTCTTTTACTTTTCTATTCTATTTTGATTTTCTTAGAAAATCTCTCATAGATTCCTGTCCGGATTTTTTTGCTGTTGTATTTTTTGTAATATTTTCTTTTTCCTTTCCTCTAATATCTATATAACTCTTTAATTCTAAATATTAATTGGTTTAATTTTGTTTCCCTTTTCCTTACTGCTTTGCACATGGGATTGGGTACTTCATTATAATATTTTATGAATAAGTTACACCTAAGTTTTCACTTCGGAAAAAACTAATTTGATAATAAATAGCCGTGTCAATCTTCTGCTTATACTTAAGAAAAAATATTATAAGTAACCAAATAAACATTTTATACAACCAGGTAAGCTACAGCAATACTTATATGATCGTTCTTCATATTTTGTTTAAACGATTGCGATTTGATTCGGTTGTTTAAGTGAAGTGAAATGAAATACCAACAAGTAGAAAAGGTTTACGCAATAAATATAAAATAAATCACCTTCACTATCTGATACAAGCAAGAAATACGAAGAATAAAAGGAATTAATCGATGTAGTACAAAAGAACCAAACAAGATTCTGTAATATAAACGTTTCAACTGTCAGTCTTCTGTTTTGGTCCATTAACAAACAAGCAAGACTAAGAGGGCAAAAAAGTCACCTTCATCTACAAACATCCGGAAGGAAGAGGAATGCCAGAATGTTTCTTCTGGAATTGTAGTAATCAAAACAATATATGAGTCTGTTGTAACTATCAAGTTGTTACTTCATCAATACCACTGTAAAAAGTGCACGAACACTTTCTTCTTGCATCTACATCATTTCCAAGTCCCCTTGGCAAGTTCTTCTAAAACTTCAGAGCTCACAGGTTACCAACACAGTCTAAAATGTTATATTAGCAATTACCTCATTTTTATGAATGACTCATACAATTCTTCTTCCTCTCCTCCTTCTTCTTTATCTGATTAATTTTCCGGACTGACACCCCTTAGGACTTACAAGCCTGTGCCTAGGGTCAGATGGCTGTCGGGGAGCAGACGAACCTATGAACCGGACAAGCGGGTGGTCAGCCCAGCACCAGTGAGGAAGAGGATGATATGAAATGCATATGAAATCGATGTCGGAAAGCTGATGATGGGGCAGTTGGCGGAATGAGTGTCGGGGGACACCGGAGAACACGGAGAAACCCCGCTCAGACGCCGCTTCGTCCACGACAAATACCTCAAGTGGGTCCCTGGGATCGAACCCCAATCACCTTGGTGATAGGAAAAATGTCTAACCGCTCAGCTAGGTCACCACACCCTCAAAACATACAAAAGAAAAAAAGTTGGCTTGAACCAAAAATTGACACTTTTACCGAAATACTCTAAAATGAAGCAACTATATAGCATAGTAATGTGACGCCGGCTGGCAGGCGCCATCTAAGACCCTCAAGGTCAAGCATCCTCACACCACTGCTTGTAAATACATGGCCCAACAACAATGGACCGATCAGAATAAGGAGACCACGGTAGAACAAAGTGTTTCTAGACTGTTCGTGAAAATTTCAACCGTCTGCTTATTTATGAGAAGCGTAGAGAAACGGTGAATTCGAGAAAAATCCGTGCTACGTCATTCTCGCCTCTATAAGCGGCGAGAGAGGGCGTTCTTCTGACTTGTTAAGTGTTGAACCGGACATGTTAGCAGTGTATTCAGTTAGCATTGAGTGAAATTTGAGTGTGTCGCCAGATGCAATGTTGTAACACCTTTTAGGGGGTGAATCGTCGGAGTTCTTTGTGCGAATATTCGATTAGTATTAGCGTTTTCTATCAACGTTCCGATAACACAAAACAGGTGAGAGGTACATGGCCACGACGAATTGTAGATTGTGTACTTCAGTTTTAAAAAGGAAAGAAATATACTGCATCATTTTCTAGATGGTGCCAGGAGTGGGATTGTTATATTCTCATTTTGCCACAGTAAGATGAAAGGAATAATTCATTACAATAATTGTATAATACCTGTTTAAGTAGGAGCAGGGGTGACTTTATATGTAACAGCTATTCTCCGTAAACCTTGACTGATCACCTCGAATTTGGCACTTAAGTGTAGTTTTTCATACAGAAGGTTTATGTACTATGCATTTTACTATGGAAATTATTCATTCTCTACTCGGTTTTCTTTTACGTAACATATTCACATATGCTCTACTCATCCTTCAGCATACAATTAATGCAATTTTCTACACGTTTCAAATATAAATGCAACGTTTACATTCATATGTTTTTTCCCACCTGCTTTTCTTTTACATACATATTCACAACTCATTTTCTGCTCCCTCTTCTACAAACATGTTTGAAATAGAAACGCACCGTATTACATTCACACTGTTTCCTATACTCAATTTTTTATGAAATACAATCACACTTCCTTCTCTACTCACTGTTCTAGAAACGATGCATACAGTTATTTATATTACTGAAATAGAAATGTAACGTATTACATTCAGACGGCTTTCTCTACTCACTTTTCTTCCTGTAGTATTTGTGATTGGTTAGCAGTGCGTTTGCATAGTGCCTTTCGCAAGCCTTTATTTATTTTGTTTCTCTTTTTGTGATATCCTAAGAGTTTAAGTCTTTGTTTAAACCTATTAACTAATATTTTTTTAGATAGCGATAAATTGCTAACCACAGTCAACGTCGGGCATTTCAGCTAGTATTATATAATTTTTATGAGAACGCTCTTGGAAGTGGAATCTACATATTTTCAGTTCAGAGAAACCATTTTTCTTGCACCTAATGGTAATTCATATTCCTGTAAATGCAATAAGACTGTAATAAACATTAACAGTAGTTTTACTGTTTCGATTGAAGGCGCTGTTTCCTTTCTCTATTTCTGTTTTTGATGCTCTCCACATTCAATATGTTTTCTTCAGTTTATAGTTGAAAACACAGCTTGTTTTGTGTATGGCAGTACTTGGCGAGTGCATGGCAGCATATCTCCCTACGATAACAGAATAAAAACGAAAGAGAGTTTTTATTTCCTCCAGTTATTTTTCCCTGCTACGTTTTATCTGCTACTTGTCATGTGTTCCAATAACGAATTTCAAAAACCACTCAACTTCCTTTTATTGTGTTCACTGTTTTTTCTGCTAGTGTATAAATCAGATTTTAGCTGCATCATTGCTACATTATGGGTTTTCTGAATAGCAGTAGATACTTCAGCTCATTTTGTACTCCAAACGTTTATTTCTGTTTTGCTCATTAACAAAGCAAGTGAGCTCCAAGCATTAACGAATAGAAAGATATACTTGGTAGCTGTGTCTGTCTCTCTAACAGTATTTATTCTGATAAATTAATTGTAACGTTACATCTGGTGTCAGCTCCAGCACATCTTTTTTTTAAAGGATTATAGTTCGATACCATTAATATTTTCTGGGCCCTTTCCTTATTTTTTCTTGCCACATTGTGATTTTCTGCGTGGTGAAGAGTTGTAATTTTTATTATAATTCTTGCCATAATGATTTGATGTACGTATACTCCAAAATAATGTGTGTTTATTGCAGTTGAATATTTTATCGTAGCGGCGCCATCGCTGAGTGATTAGAGTGTTCAACTACACCTAGATATCCCGGGTTCGATCCCACGGACTCCATGTGATATTCGTGGTGGACGAAGCGGCGTCAGGGAGAGTTTTCTCCGAGTTATCCGGTTTCCCCCGCCACTCATTCCACCAATTGCTCCATTATCACCTTTCCAACCATCGATTTCGCCTGCATGTCATATCATCCTCTTCCTCACTATCATACCTGGTGCTTGGAGTGTAAGCCCTACATAAGGGGAGGGTAATCAGATAAAAAAGAAGAGAATATTTTATCGGTGTGTTAACACATAAATACGTTTTGTAACTACGCAGCTCTCCTCATTCTTGAGGACATACATCCTCTGAAGAAGTAGACCATTATTAGTTTGCAAATGAAGCAAACATTGATGTAATATTGTTCCTTACCCTGTTCTGAGTTACCAGTACAAATATCTGTACTTATACGCCCAATATGCTGTAAACAGAGCGCCAAAGGGACTTCTTTGCAGCGTTTCAGAGATCATAAGAGACTTAAAAGCAAATATCCTTATTTTCCATGAAGAAACAGTGAGTTATGCACCGTTTATTAACTAGCTAACCTTAAAGGGAAGGTGACCTGACTTACTTAAGTTTGCTTACAATGTATCGGGGTAACAGAGGAGATAAAAGAAAATATTTGCTTGTATTGCTTCCTTTAACTTCTGTTGCACATCGGGGCTTTGGCTTTAGAAGCATTCAGAAGCCAGAACACTTACCACTCTAGTACAGAGGCAGTTAGCAAACATTTATTCTACATTTTCCAGACAGGTCCTTTAGATGTTTTCTGTTCACATTAAACCTTACTTATATTATTTCTTGTATACCGTTGTCTAAGCATATACCTTTAAGTAATTTTCTTGATATAAGATTAATTAAAATTATAATGCACAGGGTATCTGAGTATTGAAGAAACCACGTTAAACTGAAATCAGTATGACATCAGAGGGAGAGAGAGAGAGAGATAATCATTTACACAGCACAAAATCCGTTGCCACTTGTGAAAATTTCAGAAAACAACAGATCGGGTCAACTCACGCGCAGCGAACTATTTATGTCTATTGTGCCTATCACCATCCAGGAGAAATGAACAAAGTAAAGGAACCGAATATATCAAATATATAAAAAAGGGACAAGAAAAAGCGCTCCAACTATAGAGCTATAAGTATTTTGAATACATGTGATAAAACATATGCGTCAATATTAAAAAAAACTCAGCTCAATATTATAATGATTTGATTTTAGAAAATCAAAATGGATTTAAATAAGGCAAATCCTGTACTGATTGTGTGTTTATCGTAAGCCAAAAAAATCTTATGTATTGTACTCACATGACTTTCTCTACTCTTGTAATAGCCATTCTTACAAACTCTAATTCCTACATCTTCTTCGTGTTAGGATAAACATTTGTACAAATTATCTTATTGCTTATTTCCTTGTAGGTGCAAGGGGAATATTACAATACAGTAGGTTTTGTGCGATTGTCAAATGTTTTATAGATTTGAGATTTTGTTGTCTTTGCACACTTAACATATAAAAAAAATGAACAACGATGATCCATTTCACGAAAGTTCTAAGTTTTCCGAAACTCACACACATAACAAGGAATATCTCCGAAATGTTTCACCCTACAAGAAAATTTATTGAGACAGAAATTGTGTATTTTAGCAAGATCTACATTTTTTGTACAGTATAATTTTGTCTATCTCTAACGGTTTACCAGTTATGCAAAAGTCGTCTTGAGTAAATACGACTACAGGGGCTATAGCCTGAAAATTCAAATATACATTTCATTTGTCATAAAAATATCTCAAACATATGACATTTTAATCAAAATCGTTAGAGCCATTTTCAAGAAAATCAAAATTTTCCATGTAAAGGGTAATTTATAGTGGAGCAATTTTCTTCAAAATCTTCGTGCCACATTCTTAAAAACATTGGCCTTAAATACCAACTTTGTTTTTTAATCGACTTTTCATTTTTGAGTTATTATGTCCACAGGTTGACAGAAGTAAAGGCAGACCTCTTTCTAAAAATGCTTTTTTTTGGGGGGGGGGGGGTGGGAGGGATTTAGGGCCTCTCAATACATCTCGACATCGAATTTTTGGATGGAATATAATACTTCCTCTACTTTACTGCCTATACGTAGAAGAGAAAGTTAAAAAAAATAGATGAATACAGTTTCAAATCGAAGGAACAGCTTGATAAAATGGGTGATGGGGAATGCCAAAAATAATATTATCTTATAAACCTAGAGGACCTCTTGACCAGGTTAAACCACAAAAATCTAAGGTCATGTTGGTGATCGACCACAACCCAACTTGGAATCTCCCGAATGCGAAGCTCACTCGGTAAGTTACAAATATTAAAACCACAACTTTTAGACATGTCTAAACTTTCCTAAGAGGGAATGTTTGCATTATGCAAGGAGAGACGTATCAGTGCAGTCCGCCTGTGTCGTGTTTAGCTTGCGTTAGGCGAGCTGTTATTGAAGCTGGTATTCTCATGCAAATAGTCACAAGGTTGATGTTGCCGAGACTATACCTACCTCCACTCCCTTCCCATACAGTTACACATTGTCTGGTGTATTGGTAACATTACCACCCTCTGCACTACAAGGGCGAGGAGGTGAATTATATTCCAAAATACGTGCAACAGTGACGCAAGTCACGCTCATTATACACCACTGAGTTATGACTTGCTTACTTCGGCTTTGTTAAAAGTCCAACAACCCCTAAATAACTTATGCTGGCATGAAATTCATTTCACTAGGCGTGGTCATAATATACTGGCACCTCAAACTGCTTATCGCCGTTTCTCGGCCTCCAGTTTAAATAAAAGTGAGAATGGTATTCCAGTTCAATGAAATGCCACATATAACTTGACTTATTTAACCTATAGGCAATGACGGAGATGTTAAAATATTATATTTTTATATTTTATATTTATATTTTTTGTGATATTAAAATATCATAATCGTTAAAATGTATAGGCTTCATTATTCGAAATTCATGCACCTTCAAAGAGAAAACGTTAGTTCGACCTTACAACTTCTTTGTTAGAGAAAATAAAGAATTTACATTTATTATTTGAAACACTTAACACCAAAAAATAAGTCAATTTAATAGAAAAAGTGCAATAAAATGTTTAAAATGCGTACTTTTTAAGAGAACTGGATGTTAACGTACACAAATTAGGAAATCTTTTTTAAAACATTTAAATTTAAGGCTTTAAGCACTAGAAGATACCTTGCAGAATTAATATTTTGTACTATAATGTCTTACTCTCGGTTATTGATTATTGCAAGTATATTGTTTTATGTGCCAAATAAAATAAGTCGATTAAAGATATTATTTTTCACCTTAAGAGCAAAAACCGAAATCCCTAAAAATTCACTGTTAAGCAGAATTTTATAGTTATATGACACCTTCACTTTGATGTATATAGGTATATTCAACACGTCATAAATTTGGTTCAAATTGCCATAGTGAACAGCTTATGTCTAGATATATTAATATAAAGTTTTAACATTACTGTATCAGGAAAGTGGGCCCGGGAATAACAAGTTTGGCATTTACCCAAAATATCGCTTTTGAGTTATGCTATTCACACTCCACTGAGAACTGAACTTCTGAAGGTCTTTTGACCGTAAGATAAGATGGGATGCGATCGTCAGATGTATTTGTCTGTACGACGTTTTTCTGTGTCAGCATGAAAAAAAAAAAGTCATTAAAGCATAACAGGATTAACGAGGCTGGTCCCATAGCTCAGTCAGTAGAAGACTTGCCTAGTGTGCAAAGGACTCCGTGTTCGATTCCCGGCTGGGAGCTGGAATTTTTCTCTAACCATGATTATTCCTAATCCTTCCCAGAGTCTGGAAGTATGAATGAGAATATGAATGTATGCGAATTTAGTGTATAAAAACCCTAAAAACCCAACTAAAAAAAAAAAAAAAAAAAAAAAAAAAAAAAAAAAAAAAAAACAGCGCAACAGCCCATTAGGGGCCAAGGCTTACCGCCCGGTCGCTGCGTATCCCACCTCCACTCACTAAAGGCGTCAAGAGTGCGCTGCGGTCAGCGATCCCGACCACTTATGCAGCCTTCACGACCTGGGGCACCTACTTCATCAAGTAGCTCCTCAATTGGCCCATCCGTGACCTAAAGAGGCTGAGTGCACCCCGTGCCAGACCTCCCAACGGAGGAAAAATCCCCACGCCGGTACCGGGGATCGAACCCGAGTCCTCCGCGCAAGAGGCACTGAGCTATGGAGTTGTCCTGAGATAACGTCATTGCCGATAGGGAATATGTCTAGAGGATAAGCCACCTTTAAATAAAGCAATTAAAAAAAGTAATTAAAGATTAATGAGAAATAAAGAGTAAGACAATTTCGTAGTATTTTCATAAAAAGTAACGTTTTATTAATCTAAACTGAGATATACTTTTGGAACCATGACGTCACACGGACCTTTCTCGAGTTTTACACACGCACTAAAAATGACAGCTAGAAGTCTCGAGAACGTTCTCGACATTCCATTTGTTTCTGCTGCCTCGATAGTTGACAGTCACATATACACAGTAATCGCACGAGGCAGCCTGACCTGGGACGTCTTTGACCGCTAGCCGCCAAAGTCCGTTTCCCGCTGTGCGCCGAGCCCGACTTCACAATAATTTTAAACTATTGGGAATTAGGGAACTTCCACTAAAGTTACACCAAAATGAGTGTTAGATATTAAATATTCGTGTAGAATTAAAATTTCAATCTGGAAAAAACCGCAAAGTTCATTATTTTGACTACCCTTAATGTTGGAAAAGAAATGCTAGTTAGCTTTGAATTTTTACTACATTTCTGTTTTTGAAATTACGGATAACTCTAACAGCGCTCGCAATCACGGACAGGTTTAGTTATTGCAATACCACACATATTCAGTTAGCAGTGGGTATTTCTATTTTTAGATTTCAACGACGGATAATATGGGAGTGCACTTCATTCATGATTTTTATTTCTCTTTAAATTGCAAAACAAACAACACTTGTGTATGGGTAGACCCTTTTAAAAGAGCTTGCTGGTTTTTCTGCCAACACAAAACTTCATTTATGTCCACTTGATTACACATAGTAGTCAACCAAGAGTTAATTCATAAAGACTAAATTTACTTTTCAAAACTCCACGTATTTGCTATAGCTGGAGTATTTCGTGTAAAAAAAGAAGAGGGATGGAAAGTTCAATAAAGTTCAACAAACAGAACTTGTGTTTTCTTGATAGTTAAATCTCCCCTAGCTCCTTTCTATAACACAACCTGACTATAGTGACATATAGAGCATAAAAAACTGAATTGAGTAATAAAAACAATATTATAGAGCTGGCATGGTCAAGGATGGTATCGTAGTTCGGTCTGTTCAGTGTAGATTTCCATTAATCCACAGGTGGTCATTACTGTCACAAGTTACTTAGTGTGGCACCGGCCGCGGCGCATATCAAAGGACGGTCGAAGCCGGGCTATCCCACCCCACTGGTGGTGTGTGTATCAAAGGCGTTCATGGTTAGTCTACCTCGCGCGAATGTTGAGAACACGAGACAACAATCAGAGTGGCAGAACAAAAAGAGGTTTTCGAGATTATGCAAGAAATGTCCGGCGGTCGGCGTAGTTATAGAAGTTCGAGAAAGGTCTATGTTACGTCATCCTCGCTAAATAAGAGGCGAGGCAACGAGTTTCAAGTGTGTGTGTGTGTGTGTGTGTGTGTGTGTGTGTGTGTGTGTGTGTGTGTGTGTGTGTGTGTGTGTGTGTGCACGCGCATGTTTTAGCTGCGTGTGTACAGTCGTACCTAAAGAAGATAGTAAAGCAGTGAATGAATATTGAGTGATCGTATTGCCAAAGTCAGTAATTGAAAGACTGAGAAAGTGAAGAAAGACAGAAAGGAGTCAAACAAGATTACGAGCAGCAAACAGTTGTGAGTTTTAGTATCACGACAGACTGTAGAGTGTGTTAACGTCAGTAAAAGAGAACTGTTTTGTTATGTAAAAGTTTTAGAAAAACATAAGGTGACAAAAAGTAATTGACTGGACTTTTCTCGTTTTTGTCACATTGGTGTCAGAAGTGGGATTTGTTATTTTTTAGTTGGTACCACATTTATGAAAAAATGCAGTGTAGCTGTCCGTGATTTTCTCTATTTCCAGTTTACAGCGCCACACAACTGCTTGAAATATCTACACTTCGGCATCCCTTTAGGAACTTAACAATCGCTCTGAGGTGGCGCGCGACGCTCGCGTTCGGGAAATCCTGAATTCGATCCCCGTTGACAGTCTTATCTGACCTGAGGTTTTCGTTGTTTTCGGTTATCGATAGTTCGATTATAGAACAGGTATAGCATTTTAATCACCTGGGTGTTAAAAGTACTAATTGAGGAAATCTAGACCAAGAAATTAACAATCACATTGCAAACGCAACAAAAATGTATGTATTTATGAGCCAGTATGGAGAAACAACCAGAAGTCCGACCAATATGCATTAGAAGCAAGAGCAGAGACTGCAAGAACACGACGAATGATGGGAATAAAGGAAATAAAAGTGTTAAAGAAGACAGCTGGAAAAATAAAGAAATAAAGAAATCAGATATGTAAGATCCAACCGGTGACTAAATGGGTGAAAAGAGGAAAGGAGGAATGGAATGAAAATATATCCAGGATGTCAGATGAACGATTGCTGAAAATAGAGGCATAACTGTGAAAGGAAGAAGTAGTCCGGGACGACCAGGAAAGAGATGGGAGAGATTGATACATAACATTCCCCTTGCCTTCAAGGGGACACCACCAGGAGGAAGGACGGGGTGAGAGGAGACACCGGGCGGCCGGATCCAGACTAACGGCACAGACATTGGGAGAGGTTCCTAAGGTTGATGACAGCTCGCCCCCCCCCCCCCCCCACACACACACACACAGACACACACACTGATATCGAAGAACGGAGAACCTCTAACGCTTTCGCTGACACTTGCGACCCTGAAAGAACCATGAATGAAGGATAAATGAAGGGTGAGTGAAATTATTAGTGAAGTGAAATGAAATTATCCTTCTCAGCATACACCCGAAAAAACACGATCAGAAACTCAATTAGAAACATATAAGCAAGAATTAATGATTTGAAAAGTAAGATGAAAATGTTTGTGGCTTAAGGGACCATGTGACTGAAAAATAACTGAAGAATTATTAAATTTATTTTTAGGTTTATGCATATAAATGCTTCCCACACCTTCAGTCATCGGTTGGCAGTGAATGTTTTTATATTCCGCCATTTTTAAAGCTTTAGCCGAGGCTTTAAGTGGCATGTGACTTTAACGCCCTTTTTCTGCTTAAATTTTCGGGACTATTTGAGCAAAATATGGCCTTAAAAGGGCTCAAAAATAACCAAATTCAGGGAAGGAAGTGGTTAAGCTATGAATCTGAGGAGACAGACTACAGACAAAAGAGGGAAGTTCTGACATAAGCGTGTAGAAACAGTGGTATTTATCGACTTTACATTTGTTAATACTCTATGTGCTCCAAAATATAAAAATTTGTTTAGTTTGAAAAATTAAGCACAAAATTAAAAAGAAAGAGCCAATAAAGTGTATAAAAACTTAACATATTCATATGTTGCCGTAACCTTAACCCTCTGCCAACGAAAGGGTTAAGACAAAGTATCACCAAATATTGCAGGCAACTAAGTTCTTCGCTGAAGACCACCAGAAAAGTAGTTGTATTTGGTATTGGTTTCAAATAATTAATATACTGGAATATCTTAAGAAACCTAATAGAAATTGACTTAAATTCTGTCCACCGCTGTCTGCCCACTCTCTGGTATACCATAAACATGGCGAATCCCTGTCAACTGACTGACAAACCCCTTAGGAAGGGTTGACACTGTTGAAACCACACATGTTGCTGTTTATGTTACCATCAGTGTTGGCTGCACTTGCCCGTCAACTCACTGTTATATGCATGCATAATCAGTCTTCACATTGTTGCGTTTAACAGTACTGCTGAGCTATATTCCTTTTTTATTATGTGGGAGCAGTTAAGCCGAATTCTGCTGCCGATCGAGAAACAATTCAGCAAACAAGACGCTACCGAAATGGCTCCGGAGTAATGTATGACCCTCGTACTTGGGAGGTCCCGGGTTCAATCCCACTAATCGCTCACTCTAACCTTGAGCTTTTCATGATTTTTTAAAAAGTATTCATCGCATATTATAGGAGGCAATACTTTCAATTGTTAGAATTATTTCAATTATTTATTATAGAACAAAATTCCATATAATCTGATCTAAATTTGAAAGATTGCAAAGTTTTAGTACAGAGTACCCTTAAAGACTCATTTATCAACAGGAATATTCAACTCAATCGACTAATTATTTTTTAAAAAACAATTATGTAAATAGCTCTGAATGGTTTAATGAGACTTAGGTAGCCTTGTGATTACTAAAGCAACATAAATCGATATTTTGCATTCCATTTTGTCCTTAAATTTGTTATTGCAACACTTTAAACATTTCTTTTTCCTTCCCTTAAGAAAGATTTGGCGTTAAAATACAATTATGTTTTTTACATCGTTGTGGCTTTGACACAATTGATTTGGTTGAATTTTGTTCTATTAAAATATTCGAATTACAGAACGAAAAAGCCTGGTGTACTTACTTTCAGTATCCCCTAACGTGTCTTACTGCCTACACGAATATTTATTGCAGAAGTTTATCTTTATATTCACTTGTTTTAATCGAGATAAACAATTGCAGAAATAGATACAAACGGAACAGCGACAGTCCAATATTTTAGAACGCTTTACCCTGGCTCCTATGCCATCACGAGAAACAACCGAACGCTACAGAACATTAAAAGAACTACCTACATTATTCGAAAATGTGGAAACGTATATCTCGGAAATGGCTTATACTACAAAAAACGTATTTGAAATAAGTTGCTTGAGCTAGAACATTGCGTTTTTGCACAGTCATTTCTTCATTTATTGATATTAAGTGTGCTAATTTTCAAATAAATGGATGTAAAATAAAACAGATTCAGAAAATTCAGTCCCAGTTCACGCGATGCTTTCAAATTTTGCGGTGTATTGGGAAAAAGTTGTGACATGTGGGAAGTCAGTTTGTCGTTTGCAGACATTGCCAGTAGATTTATGGCACGTAAAAGAACTTCTGAAGTACAAAATTCCGGCACACCGGTGACGCTGAATTGATGCTGACAATTGACAGCATCGTTAAACAACAAAATAATTTAATTTATCGCTTAAGCCTACTGTATTCCCCTATTGCCATTTTACCTATAAGAACATTATTTATTTACAGGTATAATCTGACTGATTGTGACACGATATATATATATATTGCGTGTGACAATTTTAGGTTTCTTACAGGCACATTGGTTAAAAGTATGTTGGGGATGATGCCATTGTTGTATTTTTGCTATGATAATTGCGTCATTCGTTTTCTGACACTGGTACCAGAAATAAGGTAATTTCGTATGATTTATGTTATCATAATAAATGTAATTAAGCAATTTATAAAAACATTTATCTCGATTAAAATGAACTAGATGATACAATAAGCGTTTTAAGGAATAGTAAGCACAGGTGTGAGTAGAGAAGATGTGAGCACACACATAAGATTTTTTTATTAATTGATTTTTTCCTGTCATCAGCCTGTACTGTTACTTCAGATACTGAAGTATATGGGCTTGTGTCTTGTCTATCTGTGCCAGAAGGGGCAGAAGCTCTGACAGTAGCAAACCACATTAACCTCTGTCATCTGTTCCTAAAAGCTATATTAATTAGCAGTGCGCGTGCGCAGGGAACAATGGGGTGGACTAGTCATTATGCGTACACAGCTGTCTGCTTGCTGTTAGACTGTTAGGGAACATTCATGCGTTACTTCCCACCATCATCTGCCACCAGTCATGTTCCCCAATATAAAAGAAAAACCTGCCGAAACCTTAGCATACAGATTCTGCATTTAGGGGATTTTCTGCAGCACGAGTGCTTTCTGACAAAGGGAAGCCAGACAAACTGCGTCGTGCATGCGTTCTATACTTCACAAAATCTGGGCTTCTACAAGAAAGTCTCCTTCTTTATCGTGCTGCGACTAAAAGTACTACCCTCCCCCAGATTACAGGCTTTTCTGTTGGGAAAATTGCTTATGGACATTGACGTTTATTCGTTTACTATTTGTTACGTTGCGTTTTATTTTCAAACTTACAATCACGCACTTATTTACATCCTTAACTCATACTTCTAGACTCTAGGAAAGGTGGGGCTAAAGAAAGATATCCATTCTCCAACCGGAATCGAACCAGAAACCTCCTGATTAATAAAAAGTAGATTGAACAGGGGTGCTCAACTGCAGGCAAGTTTGGGGACCGAAAATGCATTTATCCATGGATATTGAGATGCAATGGTGGCAGATTCTTATGCACAGGAAATCACATTCATATTGCACTCCTGATTAACCCACAATGTTTCTGAGGATTGGGTTTTTGGCACGATTTACGCTTTAGAAGGTCCTCAATATTTGGTGCAAATTACTTTTTCTCCAAGGATAAGCAAGATGATTGTCACCTATCTTGCTGCGATACTCATTTTCAATGCAGTTAATTTTTGAAAATGTTTGTTCACAGATATAAGTGGAGCCAAAGACTGCCATTAAACTGGATGCAAACAAACGTAATCTCGGAGACTTGCAGCGGGGCAGAGACCTACATAATTCCCACCCTTCTTTCTCAGAACATTTCACAGTCGTGGAATTCTGCAATGCAAGTAGTTTCACATTTTATAGCTCGTGTGCAGTCTCGCTACATGGAAACTTCAAAAGTGCAAAATAATTGGATTTTGGTTTCAGATGCTTGGTGTTCAAATTGTGAAGAGAATATGTCGTACAATTCCTTCAAAAGTTCGTTGTGTTTTTACAGGAGAATAACATTTGTCGTGAACACGAAACGTAAGCAAGGGAAATGGTATAAATCTGCAACTGCCAGTCTTACAAATCAAGCGCATAAATTTGTCATCTTCATCTCGAAAACAAAAATATTCGTCCTCCCATTCAATTGTATTATGATACTCAGCGCCATCTGACTAGCAAGTCTGGTTCTACTTGCCTTGGTCAGTAGAGCGGGGAAATAACAACAAACTTTTGTAAGAGTGCCTATGAGAAAGAGTAGAGAAAGACATGTGAATGCAAACTTTACCAATTGTTTTTCTAATCATATTCAAAGATCATAAAATTTCAGAACCATCACAAAGGAGCATGCTGTTTAGAAATCTAATCACTGCTTTATCTACTCTTTCCAGAAGAAAATTTTGTAATTGAAAATGTATTTAGAGTACAATATTTGGTAAACCTAATTTATAGAAGACTAATTACGGAAAGTCATATGAACACAACACATCTCATTCTTGACATATGAGTTGTCCATTGTGAACCAGTTGTGACGCAGATTAGTGAAGAAAGCTGTGAATGGTTTTCGAAAGAGAATTAAAACCTGTAGTTATTATTTCTGTAATGCTATTGGTTTGACAAAAACGTTACTAATAGATCATCCGTGAATTTTTACTTTAAGCAAATTTGGGCAGAAACAAAAGCCAATATTAATGAGTATATGTAAGATTTTATATCTATTAAGTAGCTTAAAAAACAAGCATTGTTTATCTTTACTTCAGATGCATTTTTAAGGATTCTTCATACTTTTATCATTATTTTAATTTTTTTATAAAATAAGTAATATATCTATAAGCGAATTATCATGTGAATTTTAAAGCTGGTACTCGGATTTTCCAGATCAAAGAAATTTGTGTACAAATTCCGAACTAAACAAATTCAAAATCACAGAAAGCGAACCTCGCCGAAATATTTACACTCTATACCAGCTGTATGGTTGGCTCCATAAAACTCGCACCAAGCACAGTAAAAATGTGAAGGAAGTTAAATGGAACAAAATCATCAAGGAATGAAAATTAACCACCAACAAATGCTTATATCATTTTAAAGGGAACAATCTACTTAATGCATTATTATAATCCCCAACAGTTTGTTTTACTACTGGTTATTGTCTACCAGGCTACAGCTATAAATTCTAGATACATTTTATAGTTACTAAATATTAAAACATTACCGATACTTGCTCAGACCTTAAAAGGCTATGATGTGAAAAATTTTAACAACTAACTTTAGTTCAATTAAAAGTCTACTATCTAACCTAACGTAATTTTAAAGCAATGCATATATTTTGTTACGCCACGCACTTCTTGCTCTTATCAGTAAAAAATAATAAAAAAAAACTGACAGCTATATTTAGAAAAAAAATCGCATAACACATCGCTATTTTTTTTCAAAGTTATGTGAAAACGAAAATGTGACGCACTTCGAAGAAAATTCTATCAGTCTACTTTGGCACAAATAAATTTACAAAATGTCTGGTGGAAAAATAGCCATTTGCATGGGCTTTTACGGTTAATTTGGCACTTACGAACTGATGAGTTTCCTATAGGATTCCATTTGTTCCGAATCACATAATCAGTGAATGAGTGTTATTAGCAGGAGTTTAACAAAATATCACTACTGCAATTCTTGGGATATTTCTGTGCTAGAATTAGCGATATACATTTATTAAATATCTGTGTTGACTTTCTCCACTTTTGTATTTCTTACAAACTCTTCTCCTCTACCCTCTGCATGCTAGTCGAGATAAAACATTTCAAGAAATTATGTTATTGGTAATTTCCTTGTAAATACAAGGGGAACATGGAAATACAGTAGGCTTTGAGCGAGACAGATTTTTAAACCTGGTCGCTATATGAAGACTTTGAAATTCCGTTATTTTCATACGATCAAGAGATAAAAAATGTGAATAACGACCTTCTATTTGAGAAATGTATTGTAAAACTCATACAAATAATATGGAATATCTCCAAAATGGTCCACTACACAAAAAAATAATAATTTGAACTTAAATTGTCTGTTTGAACGAGATCTACATGTTTTTGATCAGCAACATCTGCTCTATTTTTTTACTGTTTAACACTTTTGTAAAAGTCATCAAGAGTAAATAGGGCTACTTCGGTTATAGCCAGAAAATTCAAAATATACATTTCATTTGCCATAAAAATACCTTTAGACATATGGCATTTTAATGAGAATCATTAGAACCAGTTACGGGAGAATAAAAATTTTCAAGAAATTCATCTTATAAAGGGTAGTTTAGAATGAAGGAATTGGCTTCAAAATTTTGCATCCCTTAGTTGAATATAAAGCAATTGCAGCCCAAACTAAAAAGAAAGTAAGAATAGCGCATAAAGTAAGCTGGGATGGATACGTCTCTAACATTGAACACGATATACAAGGTAGATAAGCAAATGCATACAAAATAATTAAACATTTGTCTCAACAAGAAAGAGATAAAGCAGATATAACTGGAATAACAGTAGAAGAGTGGATCCGATATTTTAAAGAACAGTGGATAGATAAAACAAAACTCAACGGAAAAGAATACCAGGATATACTTATACACTTTGAAGAAGTTGACAATATCGAATTAGAGGAACTAGTAGAAGCCCTAGAGAGGTCGAAAGGTAAGAAATCCCCTGTTGTGGATGGTGTCCAAATAGAATTAATAAAATATGCTCCAATGGAGTGGAAACTTAGATTCCTGAAACTCTTAAATCAATGTTGGACTTGGAAGAAAATCCCAAAAGAATGGACAGTAGCAAGAATTATTTCTATTTTCAAGGAAGGAAATCAAAGTAAATGTACTAACTACAGAGGAATTAGACTTCTAAATGAAGCGTACAACATTTATACAAAAATAATAACAAAACGATTACAAGTCATTGCTGAAACCATCCTTGTAGAAGAACAGTCGGATTCCGGAAAGCACGATCTGTGTTGATAATGTATTCATAGTAAAACAAAGAGTTTAATAAAGAACTCTATTTATTGTTTATAAATTATCAGAAGGCATTTGATAATATCAAAAGAGATAAACTTTGGAAAATTATGGAATTACGAGGTATTCCTAAACATTTAATCGATGTGATAAAGAGTATGTATGAAAATTCCACCATATGCTATAAATCCAAAGAAGGAAAAATGTATTATGAGAAAATAAATTTAGGAGTAAGACAGGGCTGCAGTCTGTCGCCGACACTACGAGGAAATTGAAATTGCAGATGCATAAGTTTAACATATCAGAAAATATCAACAAAAGAAAAATTTTAATAAATCTCTTCTTTGCTAATGGTCAAATTATCTTAGCTAGTGACGAAGATTCAATACAAAGGGGGCTGTTTGAACTATATAAAATTACCAAAGAGATGAATTTAACCATTTCGAAAAAGAAAACAAAAATTATGGCTTTCATAGGTAAAAGGGCGGAGAGATCAAAGGTGTTAGTAGAAGATTATATCATAGAACAAGTTAATACTTTTAACTTCCTTGGCTGTCATTTATCTTACACTCATGAAAAAGATACTGATTATAAAATTGCAAAATTTAATAATATGTGTGGGACTATTAGAAGAACACTTTATAACAATCCGAGAAAAAAATACTCAGATTAAACTATGTAAAGTTATGGCAATATCAACAGACATATATGCGAGTGAAACTTGGACTTTAAAGCAGAAACACAGAAGCCGAATACAGGCAGCCGAAATGCATTTCTCCGAAGTGCATTTCTCCGAAGTGTAGCGGGAGTGACCCGACTGGATCATATCACAAATGATGAAATAAGAAACAACCTAAAAGTTAGTAGCCTGTTAGAAACTGTAGATGAATACAAACAAAAATGGTGGGAACACGTACAACGTATGAACCAAGATAGGATTCCGAAAATAGCTCTTGAATATGTACCTATTGGAAAAAGAAGTACTGGCTGACCAGTAGAAATATGGATTCAAGAAATAAAGGAGCCACAACAGGCCTAAAGCCTATAGCTTGAAGAATGAGAAGAAGAAGAAGAAGAAGAAGAAGAAGAAGAAGAAGAAGGAGGAGGAGGAGGAGGAGAAGGAGAAGGAGAAGGAGAAGGAGGAGGAGGAGAAGGAGAAGGAGGAGGAGAAGGAGAAGAAGGAGGAGAAGAAGGTGGACAAGAAGAAGAAGAAGTATGTTGCATCTTTGAAAGATTATTACTTTTAAATATTAACTATGCTTTTTAACCGACTTTTCGTTTTCGAGTTATACTGTTCTCACACACACACACACACACACACACACACACACACACACACACACACACACACACACACACACACACACACACACACACACACACACACAAACACATCCGGGCCTCAAATCATATATTTCCGGCGAAATCTTGACATCGAAATTTTGGGTGGAATACAATACTTCCACTACTTACTATACCCATGAGAGAAAGTAAAAAAGTAAGAAGTTAGGGCATAACCTTGTAATATTTTACCAAATCTAAATTAACTGGTGCAAATTCGTTTGTATTTTATTCAAAGTTCATTTATATTGACTTTTTATACCGGGAACGTCTTCTTTCTTCAATTTTGGGCATACAAATATCATATTACACTGTTCTGGTACATGTCAAAGTTGCCAAAAACAATGAACAAACTTTAGTAGTCTTGACATAAGTTCTGTTGACAAATATTTAAGTAATTCTGCATTTAGTCCATCACATCCAGGAGTTTTGCTGTTCCTAAGATCTTTTAGAGCATTTGTTAATTCTTCTTCAGTGATTAAATGTACATTTTAATTGATATTTGCTGTGTTTACACTAACCTCCTACGTTTTATTAGACGAACGCTCCTTGTAGAAATTAGCCATTCACTTTCGCATATTGGCTTGTTATTCATTATTTTTCGTTTTATTCAAATCTCTAAGGAGCCGATATGCTTTCTCTTTTCTACCTAATAAATCGTGTTATATATTGGTAATGTATTTGTCCCAACTTTGTCGTTTAACTTTTCTCGTATTTGTATCGGTGATTTCTAAGTTATTATATTGGTACCATTTAGTACTGTTTATCCAAAGCTGTCAACTACACTAGGAGCTGGGGTATTTCCAACCCTGGCACTCAAGATACAAGCTGTCACCTCATAGTAATTAATGTTTATTTCCTTCAACGTTGATTGTAAATCACAATAGAATTCTTGTGTGTTAACATCTCCTCCTATTTGTGGGCTATATACTCCTATTACGCTAACTTTTCCTCTTTCCGTTTGCAGTCTCACTTTTAAAATTCAATCACTTATATACTCGTAAGTTCTTGTCTTATTCTTCCATTGGTTCTTTATCATAATTGCTATTTCTGATGTGGTTCATTTCTTTTGTGGTAATCCACTATATATTAATACATAATCCTTAAGTTCTATGGACCTTTTCAGTTTCTTATTAGCTTCTGAGATCACTGCAATGTCTGTACTCATACTTTTAGCTTCTCTTTTTAGTTCTTCTTTGTGCTGCATTCCCCGTACATTCCATTCTGAGTAAATTATGATTGTAAAGTGACACAAAATTTCATCTACCTACGTGTAAAATAAATAGAACTAAGACAAATGTACAGGAAGGCAACTATGCAGGTAAGGCCGTCTACATTCAAGCAGAATGTACGGGACTTTAGCATGACAGGGCCCACGGACCCAGGTAAATCAACAAATCAGGAGTAATCCTTGCCACGAGGTAAAAAAAAGTATCTTAGCAATAAAAAGCCATTAATTTTAAGCATTTAGTCTTATTTAGGAATGCAGGAACATTAACAATAACACAACTTTAACTGACACGCTATATAAAACTGTCGGAAGGCTGGGTAATGTGTTTCTTGCATAGGATATGGAAAAAGCGAGTGTACTGAATTTGGGGTGGGTGTATTGCAGTAATCCACCAGAAAGCATCTATGCAATCTATAGGGCGGAACTTTTATTAGCGACTGAAAAATGTGTGTTTTCAAACCACCCAAAGCAATGTTTTGCTGATGTTAAGTAAGCATATAATTTCGCATTAAGCTTCCGTTTGATTCCGTTCCAAGTTTTCTTCGTTCTTTTGTTTCGTACTGTGCAGGCTAGACATTCTTTTCATTTAGGTAATGTGTTTGCTATGTCAGCTCCCTTTTTCTCTCTTGTACGGAAACAAACGAAAGGCTCTGTTTCGAATTCAGGAAGGCTTGGCTGGAGAATCGATAAGAAAACCAGATATCTGTGTTACTTATTGGTGGTTCTCCCTGATTATCTATTTACCCTCGGCGGTTTGCACAGTGGGACAACATTGTCTCGATCTAACTTTAACAACGAATGAAATTACATTAGATGTGACTTCTGTGTTTATTAAGCGAAAAAACCAAACCTCCAACAGCAATTCAATATAATTAAATAATTCACTAATTCACTTCTATGCTCTTCAAAAGCGCTCCGTTGACCTAGATATGCACAGAAACTCTTATTGTAAACAATAATGTGTTTGGATCTATATAGCGTTCCACTCTTAGAAGACAGTATGGAGTTAAATGGGTCATCTCTGTCTCTATCTAGCGCATACAAGTTGTCATTAGCCGCGTCCTTTTCTACCCTCGCTCTGTTGCCAGATTCCTAATAGCATGGTATAAATATTCATTTGTTATAAATTTCAGGTTTGAACACATTATCCTATGCAGAATTTTTTTCTCTATCAGGTTATATCCTTTTCAGAGTCATTATACATTTCTATAGGTCCAAATTTCTTCAGAAAACGTTTTTTTCAATAGAAGTCCGATATTTGCTGTTTCTACACTCATCACGCACTAACTAACAAACAAACTGCTAGAATGCATCTATATTTTTGTCTTAGGTAGAGTAAACTATAGTGCTACTACCTGCCTACTTTGAATTCTCTATGTTTACCCAGTTAAGTGTTATAATTTTTTAAATTAAATGTTTTCGGAAATTTTTATATATGTGCACTGCAAAAGTTACGCAATGTGAAACTTTTTTGTTATTGAGTTTACATCAGGGAACCAGCGAGAACAAATGTTGAGGAAGGTTGGAGAAAGTTCTTAAAATAAACCAAAAGGCAGTAACCTCTTTCTTTTATCCAGTAAGGCAAACAAAAGGTATTCATCTATTCAGCGTCAGGCCTGACACAGAAGATAGTATAAGGAGCGGCACTAACATTAGTTCGAAAGAAGCCGTGTGTGTAACTGTGAGCTGTTATTGCGTTATTTGTTTAATATTTTTGTAAATATTTGTAGTTATGGAGGGTGAAGCTAAAGCGCGTCTCACCCTTAAAAGACAGTACACGTTAAATGGAGCGCAGTGTTGCAACATGTACTAGTTGTGAATCTTTCTCCGCGAGCGACTCGAGGTGGCCTGAGTCCTGTACTTAGTCCTTCAATTGCTGCTTGACGAGACGGACACTTTTAACTTTGGTATCCCTCCACGCCTTTGTTACTGTATGACCTAAATTTACAAATGACTCGTCTGTATAAACAATTGATTTCCCTGGTCCCTAAACCTTTTACGTCTTTTAGACATTTATGTCGCTATCTGATGATATCGATATCGTCTCTTTCTATTAATATGCACTTGTTACCCTTTCTTTCATATTCGAACCTCAAATTAGAGTGGCCCTTGAGAAATTTGGTAGGGTCTCATCACTGTTGAACTGTGACAAAATTATATTCAGCGTGGGTGGAATATTTGCAAACAGTAAAGAATGATCAATTCGCCGCACTCCACCTTGCACTATTCAATCATATTGCGTTAACCTAGCGTTTTGTGTAGTCCCGCCCTTTTTGCTTTCTTTTTCGATGGCGTTCTTAGAAGTCCTTTCATTACTTCCTTTTTAATCCTATACACTACTGCTTCTGAACACTCAACAGCCTTAGCTGTTCCTTTTACTGCCTTACACGCATTTTACTTCAAAAATAATCTAACACATTCATAATTATTTGGCGTTCCTTACTTCTTTATTTACCAACATATCGTCCCTTCCTAGCTTCACCCTCCATAACTACAAATATTTACAACAATATTAAACAAATAACGCAATAACAGCTCACAGTTACACACGGCTTCTTTCGAACTAATGTTAGTGCTGCTCCTTATACTATCTTCTGTGTCAGGCCTGACGCTGAATAGATGAATACCTTTTGTTTGCCCTACTGGATAAAAGAAAGAGGTTACTGCCTTTTGGTTTATTTTAAAAACTTTCTCCAACCTTCCTCAACATTTGTTCTAGCTGGTTCCCTGATGTAAACTCAATAACAAAAAAGTTTCACACTGCGTAACTTTTGCAGTGCACGTATATAAAATTTTCCGAAAACATTTAATTTAAAAAATTATAACACTTAACTGGGTAAACATAGAGAATTCAAAGTAGGCAGGTAGTAGCACTATAGTTTACTCTACCTAAGAAAAAATATAGATGCATTCTAGCAGTTAGTTTGATAGTTAGTGCGTGATGAGTGTAGAAACAGCAAATATCGGACTTCTATTGAAAAAAACGTTTTCTGAAGAAATTTGGACCTATAGAAATGTATAATGACTCTGAAAAGGATATAACCTGATAGAGAAAAAAATTCTGCATAGGATAATGTGTTCAAACCTGAAATTTATAACAAATGAATATTTATACCATGCTATTAGGAATCTGGCAACAGAGCGAGGGTAGAAAAGGACGCGGCTAATGGCAACTTGTATGCGCTAGATAGAGACAGAGATGTCCCATTTAACTCCATACTGTCTTCTAAGAGTGAAACGCTATATAGGAAGGGACGATATGTTGGTAAATAAAGAAGTAAGGAACGCCAAATAATTGTGAATGTGTTAGATTATTTTTGAAGCAAAATGCGTGTAAGGCAGTAAAAGAAACAGCTAAGGCTATCGGGTGTTCAGAACCAGAATCAGAATCATATTAAAAAGGAACTAATGAAAGGACCTCTAAGAACGCCATCGAAAAAGAAAGCAAAAAGGGCGGGACTACACAAAACGCTAGGTTAACGCAATATGATTGAATAGTGCAAGGTGGAGTGCGGCGAATTGTTCATTCTTTACAGTTTGCAAATATTCCACCCACGCTGAATATAATTTTGTCACGGGTCAACAGTGATGAGACCCTACCAAATTTCTCAAGGGCCACTCTTAGTCGGTTCTTACATGATTTGGGGTCCGAATATGAAAGAAAGGGTAACAAGTGCATATTAATAGAAAGAGACGATATCGATATCATCAGATGGCGACATAAATATCTAAAAGACGTAAAAGGTTTAGGGACCAGGGGAAATCAATTGTTTATACAGACGAGTCATTTGTAAATTTAGGTCATACAGTAACAAAGGCGTGGAGGGATACCAAAGTTAAAAGTGCCCGTCTCGTCAAGCAGCAATTGAAGGACTAAGTACAGGACTCAGGCCACCTCGAGTCGCTCGCGGAGAAAGATTCGCAACTAGTACATGTTGCAACACTGCGCTCCATTTAACGTGTACTGTCTTTTAAGGGTGAGACGCGCTTTTTAGCATGCTCCACTCAGAGATAAGCAAATCAATAACTTAAATAACGTTATGTCTGCTTCTGTGGATTAATAAAAAAATAACTGCTTGGCATATGGGTATACAACAATAATAACAATAATAATACTGTGACAAAAGGACAAATCGCTACAGTTACTTTTCTATCATTTTCTCCTTCTAAACTTTAGCACAAAAACACAGTTCTCTTTCCAATGACGTTAAAACAGTTTACAGTCTTTCGTGATATTACAACTCAAAGTTATTCAGTTGTAACCTTAAGTCACTCCTTTCACTGCCTCTCTTCACTTTCTCTGTCTCTCAAATACTTACTCTAACAAAACTGGTTAAAGCTTTTCCACTTCTAAATGTACTTTCACAGCTGTTTCTCTCTCACTGATACACTGACCGACTCAAAAGGTGTCTGCCTTCCTGCGCTCCGCAAGCTTTTATAGCGGCTACACTCGAACATGCACAAACAAGCCGACTACCGGACACTTCTCGAATGCTGTGGGAAACTATGTTGCCGATTGATTGTTGTTAGTACAGTTTGCTCGCGTGAGTGGTGTAGGGAAGTTCACCTTGAGCACCTTTGTTACGCGATGCACCAGTGGGCTAGGGCAGTCCGGCTCCTACTTGCGTTGCAGTTGACGTGGGCCGGCGTCACAATGATGGTGATAATGATGATAATATAATACTAATAATAATAATAATAATAATAATAATAATAATAATAATAATAATAATAATAATAATAATAATAATAATAATAATAATAATAATAGTAATAATAATAGTAATAATAATAGTAATAATAATAGTAATAATAATAGTAGTAATAATAGTAGTAGTAATAATAATAATAACAATAACAATAATAATAATAATAATAATAATAATTTCCCTAGGGTGTCTTCCCCTTATTCAGAGGTTACCCTCATCGCCCGGCCGCTGCGTCCTCCAGCCGCAGCCAAGGCCACGGAGGAGTGCAGGTTGGGGGTGGCGGGGGTCAGCACGCCGACTCCCCCGACCGTAAGGCGACTACTTTGACCTTTTAGGGACGCTACCTTTCTATCAGGATAGCTCCTCAATTGGCCCCCCAGGGACCTAACGAGGCTGAGTGCACCCCGTACCAGACCTCCCAGCGGGGGAAAAATGTCATGCCGGTACCGGGGATCGAACCCGGGTTCTCCGCGCCACAGGCAGGCGCGCTACCACTGCGCTACGGAGGCGGTCATAATAATAATAATAATAATAATAATAATAATAATAATAATAATAATAATAATAATAATAATAATAATAATAATAAAACAATTACAATGGTACTGTTACAAAACCCTGTTGATTGTAAAGAAAAAGAATAGTACCTTTAGTATCGAGTTAAAAACTTGTTAACGCATAGTTGCGAAAGTTCAATTGCTGCTAAAATGCTAAAGATCTTCCTCTCCTTGCTGAAGAAGTAGAGAGTTTTACTCAAAAAAGAAATACAATTTTACCCGTGTTTATACAGGTGGCACTTCAATTAACGACTTGTAAATAAGCCTCTTCTCAAACCCAAAACTCACCCTCTGTCTCTTCATTCTTTTGATTGATCGCTGACGCGGCGAGCACATGATTCGTTACACATGCTCATATATATCGACTCACAACACGCTTCCTTTCATACTTGCATGGATCCTCGAGGATTTCGGTTCAAACAGGGGAAGGGAAGTGTGGAGACTTCTACTGGCGTCCCGACAGAATCTCTGCAGAGTTCGAATTTGGAGACACTCTCAGGACTCAAAGGGCGTTCCGGGTTTGTTTACAAAAAGCTGAATATCGAAGAAAATCTGAGATACGCCGTTGTCGCTTAAATAAACGAATGTGGCGGCGAGAGAAATTAGCCTTAGTGTTGAACGAGATAGCTGTAAGCGTTAATTTTAAGTGTGTGTGTGTGTGTGTGTGTCTGTCTGTCTGTCTGTCTGTCTGTCTGTCTGTCTGTCTGTCCGTCTGTCTGTCTGTTTGTCTGTCTGTCTGTCTGTCTGTGTACAGTAGGTGTTGAGAGGGTTTGAGCATCGTCAGAGACATTTGTAGACAGTTTATGTTGCGTCAGAGTTGTTTGTTGTGTAAAGCAGTGTTAGCGAGTGTTATCGTCTAAACCAGTTATTTATAAATTGAAGGAGGAGCAGAACTGAAAGACAGTGAAGTATGTATCAAAGTTATGAGTGGACTGTAAGTTGTAAAGTACGAAGAATAGTCAGTTTTGTCAACAATACACCAGAGAAACCACTTTAGGGCAAATAAAGTAACAGAAAAGGTAACTGAAAGTGTCAATTTGTCACACTGGTGTCAGAAGTAGAATTTGTACATACATTGTCGTTAGTCACAATGTATAAAAATAACATTTAATGTTTCATAAATAAATATGTCAGCTTTTCATAGTAGTGAGCTTATACAAGGAAAAATAATACAGGATGTAAATTGTAAACTGACTGATGTATTCCAAAATGGTAAAATGAAGGATATAACGAAAAATACCGGAAAGTTGCTGATGCTGTGAAAGCATTTTACGGAAGTCGCTGATCTTAAAAAGTTACATATTTTTGTATAGTAGACATTTTTTGTCTGTCTCTTGGTCTCCCATTGATATAAAGTTTAATCGGAGATCAAAGCTATTGAAAAAAAAATGGGATACAAGGTTTAGACTGTTTGTTATATGAATATTTCAATTACCCTTCATTTTCTTAACATCGCTGTGGTAGTTTTAAAGAAATTAAAAGGTAGCCATTAAAAATGTTGATCGTAAAATGTTGTAGCAACTTCTTGAAAATCTTAATTTTGTATCAAAAATGGTTTTGGATTTAAGTACCAAGTTTGTTATTTATTCCACTTTTGTTTTTGAATAATGCTTCTTTCTCTACCTCTTTCTCTCCCTCACACACACAAACATATACAGCATACACACGCCGGTCTGGTCATCTCAGTTAGCCGCTAACCTACTGGCCCCAAGGTTGTGGGTTCAACCCTGGCTTACACCAATGGGTTTTTAAGTGTGCTTAAAAGCGATAGCCACATGCAAGTACATATGTAGATTTACTGACATAGAACTCCTTCAGGATGAAATTTCAGTACACCGGCGGCGCTGATATGAACCTGGCCATTGACAGTGATCCTGTCAAGCAAACGCAAAGCACACCCAAATGTAACTTTTGTCAAACCATGCTTATTTAAGCTTCAAGTATCTAAAAATGTATATTTTTGATGAATTCCCAACATGAAATTTTAGTTGGAATAAGGGCAAAGAATCTAAACTGAGAAAAATTTGGTTTAATAACATCCATTGCAAACGTTTTAGAATTAAAATACTGCAGCTAAGACGAGGTTTTTAATTTAGTGAGCACCACACAAATCATAAAATGTGTTTCTGTACTTTTTCCTAATTTTCCTCACATTCGCCAAACGTCTCAATTGCATTCTAAGTGACAGAAAAGTGATGCACTATTAATCAGAATACATAACAATATGAGAAAGAACTAAGAAATAAGAACCATAACGCGCTTCGTCCTGGATTGGCTTTATAACCCATAAAGTAGAAAGGGAAATAGAGAGTGAAGCCACTGCCAGGTTGTAGATGTGCACAAGCATTCGGTCTTTCAGGGAAGAAACTGCTTTTGGAAGTTTGCCAAACAGTAAACCTTACGAAATGGGTTCCCTTAGATGTCCCTTAGATATCTTATGTAAAATACATTTTCTAAGAGAAGTTCGAGAAATAATTTTGCTTGGAAATGTGACATTTTCAGAGGAAAAGAAAGAAAACCATAGGAGTGAGCAATACGTACTATGTTGGCCAGTAATTGAACCAGGAACCACCGAGTTACACGTCAGCTCCCTGACCATCGCTAACCATCCGAACAGTTTTCAAACTTGATTGCTTGATTATTGTTGACTTTTGCTAGACAAAACTTCAAAACTGTAGATATTATGTATATCGAAATTGTAGCATGTCGAGTGATAAAATTTCACCTGTAGAACGAAAAAATGGTTAATAGCGAATGGGATAGTTTGTCTCGCATTCAGAGGGTCCCTGGTTCAAATCCCCTGCACCGATTAACTTCGCTGGGCTTTTTTCGTGGTTTGTCACAGTCGCTCAGTTAAATTTCAGATTCAATATGTAACATCACGTCCCAAAGTTCCACCTTAGTAAGCCTAAAACAACAGTAGAAATAAAAATAGATGGTAATAGGGAATACTCCGCCATCTTTCAACAGATAATGAAAGCAGGTAGACTGGATGCCACCCTAATGCCATCTGTCAATAGTTCAATAGTTGAAACGTTCAACAGGGGAATACAGGATGAACATAATTTAAGTTCGCAATCCTAGCAAAACTGTGTGCACGTTAGTTGGAGTGATTCAACAGCAATTAAGACGTGTGAGGTGCTCCACGAGGATTTGTGGGCGTCGCATTTTGAGCTTAAACCCGTACAAATAGAACAAATTTGATATGTTGCACTCCCAAGACCTCCTCTACTCTTGTACTAACTATTCTTACCATCACTTATTCCTATATCTACTTCATGTTAATCGAGGTAAACATATGTAGAAATTGGCTTTTCTCCTAGGTCCAAAGGAAATAAGCAATAGTCAAATGTTTTAAGAGTCGTCGCTATATGATGACTTCGAAATTCCCTTCTCTTTGCATGACGAAGAGATAACAAATCAATAATGACCTCCCATTTGAGAACGGCCTATAAGAATTGCAATATTCTAATAAATAAATAAATATACCTGAAATAGTTCACACAACAAAAAATGCACTTGAGTATAGCGTGTGTTTTAATGAGATCTACATTTTTGTACTGTAAGATTTGATCTATCTCTTGCGGTTTACCAGTTGGGCAAAAGTAATCATCTGGCTATAGCCAGAAAACTCAAAATATACATTTCATTTGCCATACAAATGTCTCAAACGAATGGCGTTCCATTCAAAATGGTTAGAGCCAATTTTGAGAAAATCAAAATTTTAAAAAATGTTCCTTGTAATGGGAAGCTTAGATGGGAGGAATTTTCTTCAAAATCTTCGTGTCGAGTTCTTCAAAATCTTCGTGTCGAGTTCTTCAAAGAAATACCAAATTTGGTTTTTAACCGACTTTTCGTTTTTGAATTATGCTGTACACAGGCACACACACACACACCCGGACTTTTCTTAAAAATGCTACTTTTGGATTCAGGAGGTAAAACATATATTTGCAGTGAAATCCTGACATCGAATTTTTGGATCCAATACAATATTTTCCCTGCTTGCTATACGTTAGTAGAGAAAGTAAAAGTCACTCGAAGAGAAGTGCCCAATTTTATATTTAGGAAAAGTTACAACATAAACTTACCTATGCATCGTTTGATGCGGTTTCATGTTTTCCGAAGTCAACACATTGTATGGCGTATAAATTTTTCTTGATTTGATCGGAAGTCGTTTACAACGATGTTGTTCCACAATACATTTCAGGCAGCTTGTTTTCTAAGACCTTATAATAAGAAACAAAACAAGCATTGATAAGTCGTGTTTCAGATGTTACTCGTAGATAAACAAGGATTTTGCTAGTTTAATGAAGTTAATTTTCGTTGAAAATGCTGCAATCAGCAATCTTTTATAAGTATCAACAGTTTAAAAAGATTAAAGTATATAATTTTGTGTAAGTTCAAGTATCTATTTGTATAAAAATAATTTGTAAGACTGTTAAGGATAATTTTGTCTAATTACCTACTGAATTATATAAAACAACGACGGATAAAAAGGTTATATAGAAAAATTCTGATATTGTTTATTAGTATGTGAAACTTCACATTCATCTGTTACTGCGACACATTGAAGATCAAATAAGGAGTCATACAGCTTGACGACTGTAGCTACGCCGAGGCTTTGAACAATGAAACCTGTTATGAATTACACACAACGCGGTCCAATATTAACACAAAAGAAAGCTAAGTAAATCGTTAATGCATTTTATAAACATTCGTTCATGAAACCCACTTCACATTATACGCAATGACAAGAAAATCTCTTGACACGCTGACGTTAAGCACGGTGAAGCATTTCTCTCCCCAGGACGGAAGAATTCTACAGTTATATCCTCTCATCGACATGAAAGCATTCTAAATTAGACGAGCGAAATACTTTAGTGCCGCTTCGTCTTTTCTTAAATGCATTCCTATAAGTAGGAAAAAGGAACAGTGCGACGGTGAGAATGCCTTCTAAAAGGAATAAAAGAGGGAGACCATAATTTTGTGGCTTCTTCCCTCACATTTAAATAAAATAAGCACAAAAAATTCACCTTGCCTCTTTCTCAGCTTCGGTTCCCAATTTAACGGCCTTGCAACTCTCAAAGGGACGAGCCGAGTATCACCCTATTACGTGCAAAAGAGGCGGCATTGTCATCACTGTGCTGGGGCAGCCAACCATCCGGCTGGTTCAAGATTCAGGACCATTGTTGAGCACTGCACTATGAAGTACATACATGTGTATCCAATTTGGCGCTCGTTAAACTTCTGTTTATTCTCCATCGGCTTAACGCAATGATAATAAAAATAACTACAGTTTTCTTCTAAGTATTTTGACTCTCTTACCGTATACTCCACACATAATACGAGATCAAACCGTTGTCGAAATAGGGATGTTTATTTAATCATAAGTAACTGGTCTGCAAAATGAAAAAGGACAAAGAAAAATAAAACAATTCTTAGCCCTAATTTTTATGGGTATAGATTTTTTCATCACCTACCATTTTTTGGGGATTGAGATTAAAAAATCTGACGTGTTACACCCACATGACTTTCTCTACTCTTGTAGTAACCATTCTTACAAACTTATTATTCTATCTTCTTCGTGTTAGTCGAGATAAACATTTGCAGAAATTATCTTATTGCTCGTTTTCTTACACGTGCAACGGGAATATGGTTATACAGTAGGCTTTGAGCGATAGTCAAATCTCTCAAAGCTTTCAACTTCCGTTCTCTTTGCACGATAACATAAGGAATGAATAACTTTTGACAAAAGTATAAGCTCTCCTAAACACACACAAATAACAAGCAGTATCTCCGTAATGACTCACTCTACCAAAAAAAAAAAAAAAAAATATTTCGACATAAACTGTGCATTTTAGTGAGGTCTAAATTTTTCTATGATAAGATTTTGTCTATCTCTTACGGTTTACGAGTTATTCAAAAGTCATCAAGAGTAAGCAAGACTACATAGGCTATATCCAGAAAATTCAAAATATATATTTCATTTCTCATCAAAATATCTCAAAACATATAGCATTTTAATTAAAATCATTAGAGCTATTTACAAGAAAATCAAAATTTTCTAAATATTTTCCATGTAAAGGGTACATTAGGGTAGAGTAATTTTCCTCAAAATCTTTGTGTCGCATACTTCAAAAACATCAAACTTAAATACCAACTTTGGTTTTTAACCGACTTTTCGTTTTTGAGTTATGCTGTCCACAGACTAACAGAGTGACAGACTGACCTTTTTCTAAAACTGTGTTCTTGGATTCAGGGGGCCTCAAAACATATATTTCCGGTGAAATCATGACATCGAATTTTTGGATGGAATGCAATACCTCCTCTACTTTACTAAAAGTAGTAGAGGAAGTAAAAATAGCTATTATAAAGCTGTTGTTTATTCATTCAACACAAACTACTAGATCTAGAAGCTTCCAGTCATAGAAGTAAATTCCTTCAACAAAGTAGACAACCAAAGAGGAATTTTTTTAAACTTTAGGATTTTTCGAAAAAGGACAGTCAGAGCAATCAAATTGAGCACTTGGAATCTTCATCATAACCACAAGGAAAAGCCAAAAACACATTACTTATAGATAAAACTACATCTTGCAACATTTATTTTGATGTCCTGTTTCTTTTATACTGCAAGGGTGACATCCCTTGTATTAGTGTCAGGCAGAAATTAGCCAAGAAACAGTAATATTCGTTAAGCAAAATAACAGTTATATAATCAAGAAGTTCTCGTCATATCATTGGGACAGCAAAAGACATTTTTAGTACATTTTAACCATCCAGTTGAACAGGTATTACAACAACAGTTCGGAGCCCACACTTTAGCGTCGTTACCAACCTTACGTCCGAAGTACAGATTGTATGCTTTCTTCACAAGAGAGGATCAAGGTTTTCTTTGAGATTTGAATGTAAAATTCCACATACATAACAGATCATACCCAGTATATTGTGACAAGACCGGGACGTTGTTGGTGTTCACTAGCACACGCAATAAATTAAATTAAAAAACACTGCAGTACACCGAATTTGTATAGGTACACTTTCTGAAGAGGCACTATAATTGACCTACATGCGTTTTGAAAGTAACACTGTTTTAAAATGTTATCTCAGACTATTTTGAATAAGAATATAAGGAAGGGTAGTGAATCAGTTTCCACTTCACCACATTCCCACTAGGCCAGATACTTGCCACCCAGTGCAGCCCTCCGTTTTCATGCATGTTATGATTGTGTGACTTCAAATTTGAAAATAATTTTACTAAGAAACAAAAAATACATTTTGGTATTCTTTTATGGTCATATGACACGTAAAATTCCAATAAATCAATCTAAAAATGCTTTTCAACCCGTAACTTGAAATTTTTATGATAACATCGACACTTTTGCAATAGTGGAGCTCCTAGCTCTTGTAAGCACTGGGCGATGAAGAGATTTCATTTCTGGTTCTTAATTGAGGGTACGTAAGTATGTAATAATCACCCAAAATTTCATTAGAGCCAAAAATGAGTCCGACCATTATGATCATTTTTTATTTTCTCTGCTACGTCATTATAGTAAGAGGGAATATTGTATTCCACTCAAAAATTAATACTCGATTTCATCGGAAATACCTCTTTCGAGACTCACTGAAGCTACCCCTCCCCCCCCCCCCCCAAGCAAAAATACTTTTACCGAGATCCGTGTGTTCTGTGAACCACTTCAAACTACCTTTTACATGAAAAATAATTTCAAATCTTTAATTTCTCATAAACTTCCCTGATGTTTTAGAACAAAATACCATATATAAAATATATTTAAACGACAAATCATGATAGCAGATGTGCTGCCATCTATCCAGAAATAATGAGGTAGGTAGAGTGAACAGCACTTTAATACCATATGCCCGGCAGATACAGTTGTCCAGCACTAAGGTCTTTGTGGACATGTGAATAGACAAAATGGTATTGGAGAGAGATGAGATATATGTAATTGGCTGTCGTCTGCCACACATCCATCCACAAAGTATCTCCTAACAGATCTTCACGATATGACTACGTAATTAAAGTGACGGAAAATAGAGAAAATATAGCTATTAACTTAATAAATGTTAATTCATATCGTTTTAGCATTCATTGAATAAATAACATTTGGTTTTGGGTAAACATAACAAGCATGGATAATGTTTGCTTTTTCCTTTAAAATCTTTCATAAATATTGTAATATTTAGAAAAGAAATAATTTCTTAGACGTTATACACTAACATGCTGTAACGGAATTTTAATTTTCTGTTTTTCATCAAACAAATCATCGTTGTTTCCGCTTTAAACATTCAAAGTTCTTCCATAAGGACCTCAACCAAGATGCTTCTTGAAGTGTTATTTGGAAATATTTATTATTTAGTACATATTATTCGAAATATATTAATTTCTGGTAACTATATTATTTGAAATAATCATAGTCGACATTTTTTTTTTTTTTTTTTTTTTTTGTTTGTTTCTAACTTAATCACTTATTTATTTATTTTTCATACTGAATGTATCATTTATTATTTATTTATTCCTATTTTCGTAATCAGTATATAATTTCTTAACTCTTCTCTCTTCCGCCTGCTTCCCACTTCAAATGGAGAATTAAGGGTTTGTTGAACGCTACTGGAAGGCAGGGAAGACGAGGGGAGGGGTTATGTCAAACGCGAGGCATCTGAGATCTGAAAAGGCTAGCTGTAGCAAGAGGGAGTAAGAACATTCGTATTGGTACATCCCAAGTTTTTCCCGTATTGTTAGTATGTTGTAATTATTTCTTATAACTTTGCTATAGTAAGGTATAATAATGCATCATAATACGGTTTGACGATTTACTGTTATTTAGTGGGTTGTTCATATTTGTTTGCATCTTTGAGTATGTTGGTATTACTTTTTTACGTGTAATGGTAGCATATTTAATGGAATTTGTTTCTTTTCCTTCTTTTTCTTACGCTTTTTAATTTGGCCTATTCTGTGTATAATAAAAGCACCGTGTGATTGGCAAACATGAATAGGTTCATTAAATATATGGTAACGCAGTTGTGGGCTCACAAGGAAGGTCAGGGTATGTTCTCGCGCAAATTATATGCATACATAGTGCAGTAGATAAAGTAACAAAATATACATAACAAATTTAGCCGCTATGGACTGTTAGCACAAGAGATATCAGTTGTCAAATTTCGGAAGAGAATACAGTATGAATTAAAAGAAACAGATTATATGAGGCATAGTCACTCTATTACAGAGTTTATTTACTTGAACTACACTATCAGGGGCCAAAAAATACAAATCAGCAATAATAGCATGGTCAATGCATAGACAGTTCTCACGGTATGCACATTTGATGAAAGTAGGTTGGTCACAGTTCTCTTCCGTTATTCCTTCTTCGAAGCAATATTCCAAGGGTGTTTGAAGTACTCGAATACCAGGAAAATGGCTTAACCGCATTGAAAAAATGCATCTTTGATTAAATTGGATAATATTGCTGCCGAGAATTGGAAATAATCAAACGGTTGAAGGCGTAAGAAGTCGGTTGTGTCTATGCCTTGTGGTAATACCATTGTAAGAAGTTAAGATAAATGTATCTGTGATACATTTCATAAAATGTTTGTATGGATGGTAAAAGAAAACGTCAGCAGGTAGCACAATGCATGTGTACTTTGCCGAGATCAGCTTCATGATGAATTCCATGCCTTCAGGAACTGTATAATTGTATAGTTCCTAATCTCCACTGGTTGTCCAGGAGCGAACCACAAGAAGGGACTTAGTTTCTTGTTGTATATCTCGCCATATTACTTTGAACTCGATACCTAAATGGGCGCCTTTAGTGCATAAAACTATTGCCGCCCCATCTATTCCTCCCTCTCCTGCCAATATATTTGCAGCATGATAGCTAAACCTTTACTAAGAGCTTGTCTCTCTAGTCAGTAAAAAACAAAACACAAAAACAAAACAAAGAACAGTTTTGCTCTGTTCTCATCGTTGCTGACCCAGGAACCTAGCAACGGCAGTTCTTATGCGATAATGTTTGAGTTTTGAAGCAATTCACACTTTCTACAAAGTGGAATCACAGTGGAATCAAACAGGACCAATAGTTTCCGTATCATTAACACCTGAATGCGACAATGGGTTGAGGTGAAAGTTCTAGCTTTATTTAAACCAACACACTGATTCATGCATTCATACAAGTAAAAATACACACACAATGAATTCAAATATACGTAAAACTTGCTCCAACGTGTCATGTATTAACGTTATAAATTTTCTAAGTGCCAAATATATTTCAAAGCTGTTTTGTTCACTTAAAGGAACAAATATTACGTTTGTTGGAAAGCCGGGAAGGTATTGCCCGCTATGATTTCGCAGCAGAAAGCAATGTTTCACCCAGGACTGCCTTGTGACACACAAACACACGCACACACACATACAAATCATCCGAACCACAAAGAGCAGATACATTTCCCTAAGAGGATTTACTCCTGCGGAGCTAGTCATCGAGCTGCGTAGCATTCCCAGGTTTACGAAATGTTTCTTCCTTCAACAAAAAGTTTTATTGCTGCCGTAGGGCTTTCTCTGCTTGAGCAGTATTTAATTTCGTCTGCTCAAATGAAAACTGAAGAAGCATGATCGTCTTATGAACTTAATGTTCAATAACTTTAGAGGCATAAAGGAATTGTATTGGCAAGACGAATATTAGAAAATGTGAAACCAGACTTGGTAAACTTGAGGTTGCTTCAGTTCATTCACTTTAATGCTTTAATTTGTGTGCCATTACTTAGCAAAAGCTGAACTCTAGAGACACACACTAATACGATTATGTAGTCATAGTTATAGCATTGATGTTGCCAGCAGCAATTTCTCTATACAGCTTGTTACCAGTAAGATTACCTGTAAGTACGTTTCAATGCCATATCTTATTTTGTTATTTACAATATAAAAAGCAGTTTATCTACCACTATAATAACACTTGCCAACAATGAAAATATTTCGCTCAAAACTAGCTCATTTTTATAATTTCCACATACCGAATTCATAAATTACAACAAAAAATAGCTGATTAACGCTTGTTTTGGCGATAAAATGACGTCACTTTTTTTACTTTCTCTACTCCGTATAGTAAAGTAGAGGAAGCATTGTGTTCCACCCAAAACTCGATGTCGAGCTTTTACCGGAAGTATGTGTTTTGAGATCCCCTGAATTAAAAAAAAAAAAAAAGCATTTTTAGAAAAAGTTCCGTGTGTGTGTGTGTGTGTGTGTGTGTGTGCGTGCGTGTGCGTGTGCGTGTGCGTGTACGTGTACGTGTGCGCGTGCGCGTGCGCGTGTGCGTGTGCGTGTGTGTCAGTCTGTGGACAATGTAACTCAAAAACTAAAGTGGATTAAAAACAAAGTTGGTATTTACGTTTAATGTATTGCAAGGATGCGACACGAAGATTTTGAAGAAAATAGACCCACCGTAAACTAACCTTTACATGGAACATTTTTATTTCCTTGAAAATGGCTCTAACGATTTTGATTAAAATGCCAAATGTTTAAGATATTTGTATGACATACGAAATGTATTTTTTGAATTTTCTGGCTATAGCCTATGCAGTCCTGTTTACTCTGGATGGCTTTTAATAATTCGTAAACCGTAAGAGATAGGCAAAATCTTATTGTACAAGAAATGTAGATCTCGCTAAAACTCACAATTTATGCCTGAATAAATGTTTAGTAGACTGAACCATTTCGGAGATATTCCTTGTTATTTGTATGAGTTTCGAAAAACTTAGCTTTCGTGAAATGGAACATCGTTCATTTTTTATATATTATGCGTGCAAGGAGAGCGGGATCTCAAAGCTTTAAAAGATTTGACTATCGCACAAAAACTACTGTATTCTAATATTCCCCTTGCACCTACAAGGAAATAAGCAATAAGATAATTTGTACAAATGTTTATCTAAACTAACACGAAGAAGATATAGGAGTAAGAGTTTGTAAGAATGGTTAGTACAAGAGTAGAGAAAGTTATGTGAGTGCAACACATCAGATTTTTGGTTTATGTTCCACAATATTTCAAACAGTACGGTTTTAAATATTAAGTGCTTTTAGTTAATGTGGTACACCAGAAAACTATCGAAATTATTTTTAAAAATTTGACTATTGAAGGGGTTTTACTATTATTGTTTGGCTAGTTCGTATAAAGCTAACGTGGCCGAACACAGAATATTGACGTATACATAACGCTATTATTCTCTTGCTCTTCAGCAACGTTTTGTACTCACTATTATAGAAATATTCATTAATCTTAGTCCTAAAGCTTGTATAACTAACGTTTGATTATTTTGATTTCAATGATGCATAATATATCACTCGATGTTGACAGTAATTCTTTACTTAAAATGCCGTTGTACAATAATTGTCGGTACGAATATTCTGTAGATAGTTTATGTTTTTCTACTTACTTTCTTCCTACAAATGCTATAATTTTTTGTGGAATGCCATGTTTCCACTTTCCACTTATCACCTCTTACACTCTCCATGGTAATTTTATCATTAAATCCACTAATTCTTCGGCAACTATTGTTCTTTTGCGATCGACGTGTCTATGTAGAATGACTTTACCAAAAATGGTTTTGGCATTGTTGGAAGCATGCTGGAAGCTTTTAAAACCGTTAAACAAGATCTTAACCTTGCGTGTCTATAATGCTGCTATTATTATTATTATTATTATTATTATTATTATTATTATTATTATTATTATTATTATTATTATTATTATTATTATTATTATTATTATTATTATTATTATTATTATTATTATTATTATTATTATTATTATTATTATTATTATTATTATTATTATTATTATTATTATTATTATTATTATTATTATTATTATTATTATTATTATTATTATTATTATTATTATTATTATTATTATTATTATTATTATTATTATTATTATTATTATTATTATTATTATTATTATTATTATTATTATTATTATTATTATTATTATTATTATTATTATTATTATTATTATTATTATTATTATTATTATTATTATTATTATTATTATTGTCGTTGTCGTTGTCGTTGTCGTTGTCGTTGTCGTTGTCGTTGTCGTTGTCGTTGTCGTTGTCATCGTCATCGTTGTCGTCGTCGTCGTTATTGTTATTATTATTGTTATTATTATTTTTATTGTTATTTTTATTGTTATTATTATTTTTATTGTTATTATTGTTATTGTTGTGGTTGTGGTTATTGTTATTGTTAATGATATTATTATTAATGATATTATTATTATTAATGGTATTATTATTTATTATTATTATTTATTTATTATTATTATTTTTGTTATTGTTGTTGTTATTGTTGTTGTTATTGTTGTTGTTATTGTTGTCGTTATTGTTGTCGTTATTGTTGTCGTTATTGTTGTCGTTATTGTTGTCGTTATTGTTGTCGTTATTGTTGTCGTTATTGTTGTCGTTATTGTTGTTGTTATTGTTGTTATTATTGTTATTATTATTATTATTATTATTATTATTATTATTATTATTATTATTATTATTAACATTGCCTTAATTTTATATAATATCTAATGTGGTTTCTTAAGATGCTCTTTCGCAACACTATTATACTCGTAATTTCCCAATTTGAAATTTTCGTCTGTGTATCTACACTCACAAATACTTTTCTAGTCATATCATTTTTCTAATAAAATTTTAAATAATTTGAACAGTGATTATTTAAATTTCTTTTTATTTTCTGTTCAACAATTCTTACTTTAACGTTTAAGTCAACAATGTAGAATGTTGTTTCACTATTCTTTCAGAAAAGCGCGCTAAAATGTGCACCAAAGTTCTTCTGGATTTAAGTGGTATCAGAAAGAAAAACAATCTCATATGTTGCACTCTGAGGCAGTACCTCTTTGGTTCGTACCTCGTTGAAGGTGCTGGATGCTCTCCTCCTCGTTGATGGCTCCAGCTAGTCTCTTCCTCGTTCAGTCCTGGGTACGATGCCCGTCCTTGGCTTGCTCGCTAAAAGCATGGTAAAAGGAGCGACGATCTCAGGTAGTGGGAAAAGTAGCAACAACAGTTTGTGGAGTTTTACTCAGGACTAGCAATCCCGAAATTTATTGGTTTTGTTTTACAGCCGTGTTAATCAAGATTCGAGCATTCGCGTCCTTGTTAAAACACTGTGCTTGCCCTACGCGGTTATTTAAGAAATAAGGTCTCCGCGGACTTTTCTTTTGTTCGTTATTTACGCTAGTTCACTCCACTGTTCAAGAATTACACAAATAAGCGACGCACTTTTATGCCGCGATAATTACTTTAAATTAATTCGAGTCACTGACTCGACACTTTCAGATTATGTGTAGATGATATAACGACGGTATGAACACTGAAAATGCTATGACAATGGCAAGAACACTGTCCGGCAATTATGTGCAGACTGTGCAAAGCTTAGGTGAGGACTCTTTGAATTCTCCCAATTCCAATGCATTTAAACGCGCATGCCTCTTCAATTTACTAGATTCTAATTGGTGGGCTTCCCAGGCTATTTTGCGCACCTTGACATTTCGTACTAAAATCATGCGTTTTCATGTTGAACCAGGGAATTCCCCGAGTTATAACTAGTGAAGCGCTCCGTCTCACTCTTTCCTTCAGGGACATTACGGGACAATGAGACAATAGCGATATACCCTACAAGAGAGTATAATATAGTTGTGGGTGGAGGGAGCGCGTAACTGCTTTGCTTTCCGTATATGTGCACTTTTCCAGCCTTCTTAACCTCGGGTCCCGGACAGTGTTTTAACATAAACTCCAATATTCTATGTGTACAAGACTTATTAATACCCTGACAATTACAATATGCACAGAAATCCATTTTTATAGATTATTTACTTCATTACACCTAATCACACTCATTATTTTTATTGATTAATGAATAAAAGTATTTTATGACGATTCCTGGTCTAAAAGTACCGTCTCAACTTACATTACTTTCTATGCTCTTGTACTAACCATTCTTATAATCTCTTATTCCTCTACGTTTATCGTGTCAGTTGAGATAAACATTTTCAGAAATTATGTTATTGCTTAGTTCCTTGTAGGTGCAAGTGGAATTTTGGGAATACAGTAGGCTTTTAACGATACTCAAGTGCTTTAGAGCTTACAAATTCCGCTCTCTTTACCCGGATAACATAAAAAATGAATAGCGATGTTCCATTTGACAGAAGTAGAAGTTCTCCAAAACTTACACAAATAATAAGGAATATCTCCGAAATGGTTCACTCTACAAAAAAAAAAAAAAAAAAAAAAAAAAAAAAAATATTTGTACATAAAATCTTAGCAAGATTAAAAGTAAGATTTGGTCTATCTCTTACGTTTTATAAGTTATGCAAAAGTCATCCTGAGTTAATAGGACTTCATGGGCTATAGCCAGAAAATTCAAGATAAACGTTTCATTTGTCACAAAAATATCTCAAACATGTGGCATTTTAATCAAAATCGTTAGTCATTTTCAAGAAAATAAACATTTTCGAAAAATGTTCCATGTAAAGGGTAGTTTAGGGTGGAGGAATGTTCTTCAAAATCTTCGTGTCGCTTTCTTGAAAGACATTAAACTTAAATACGAATTTTGGTTTCCAACCAACTTTTCCTTTTTGAGTTACGCTGTTCACTGACTGACAGACACATCACACACACACGGACCTTTTTCTAAAAATGCTTTTTTTTGATTCCGAGGGTCTCAAAACATGTATTTCCAGTGAAATATCAACACTAAATTTTTGGGTTGGAATACAATACTTGCTCTACTTGACCATACGTAGTAGAGAAAGTAATAAACTGCTGCTTTGCCATAGCTATGTAAACGATCATGGATAGAGAAAGCCCTATGATTGTTACAGTTGTATGTTAACTTGAGCTGCTATAAGTGAAAGGTTATAAAAAATGTAACTAAACGTAGGCACATTCTGCGCAATTGATCACGTTCCTAAATATACTTTTACAAACATGCCGCGCTATTTTCCCGAAGAGGTGCAGATGGCGTGGAAAAACATTGCCTCTAGGGAGACAACTTAGCATAAATGTGCCTTCTAGCGTGTTTTCAGATGATATAACACGGATATCCGGAGACGCTTCCTTTAATTTTCATTCTTTACAACGAGCAAATGAAAACAACGCCTGCCCGCAGAGAATAAGCTACCGGAGTTGAAACATTTTTACTAAAGCAAGGAAAATTTTAAATCTAAAGAGGGGAAAATCGTTTGCATTTTACTGAAAGTACGCCTTTTTCCGTTCTATATATTTTTCCTGTAGAAGGAAAACTGAATATCTGATACTAAACCTGAAATAAGAAACAGCTGCCACCTTGAACTGCTTAGAAGTCAGGTGAATCCAACACTTGATAAATGAATACACAATTCATTGTGTTACATTAATATGATTTTCTCAACCCCTTCTTCCACATATTATTCTTATATCCACTTAGTGTCAATCGATACAAACATTTCCGAAATAGACTCATAATTTCGTTATAGGCACAAAGAAGATTTAAGAGGCTGAAGTGATTAACAAGTCTTTTAAACGTGGACTACTATATGGTGCTTTGAAACTGCAATTTTTGTGTCACATCACGAAAACATCGAATGTCCACTCAGACATTTATAAAGGTACATGTAAAGGTATATGCCTCTTTTAAGAATACCTGTTTTCGTGAAGTTAGCTTTAGTGAATCGCATACGGTTTATCCTTTACACACAGGGGCTTTAGGACGCATAACTGCTGTGGTCACTGGTGCAGACGATTTCCTCTGTATATGGAGGGGCAGAATGCATAAATCATGCATTGAACGCCTTAGAACGCTCTGGCCAAAGAGCTAATTATATAGTGACGTCTATCAGAGACGCTCAAGGTCAAGCTACCTCGCACTACTAGGTGGTCATGTACCTCGAAAACGAAACTCCGAGTTAGCTACCTCACAACACTACGCGGCAAGTAAACATGTAACAATGAAGGGACCGGGACAGAGTCAGTTTATCCCACGCTATTCGAGAAAATTCTTCATGAATGAGAAAATTCTTCTTGCCTACGAAGAGGTGAATTTTGAGAAAAATCCGTGCTCCTACATTCTCGCTATATAAGCGAATGCGGCGGCGACAGGGCAGTTCTTTGGAGACTCTAAGTGTTGAACGAGACAGATGATGGTGTGTGTGTGTGTGTGTGTGTGTGTGTGTGTGTGTGTGTGTGTGTGTGTGTGTGTGTGTGTGTGTGTGTGTGTGTGTGTGTGTGTGTGTGTGTGTGTGTGTGTGTGTGTGTGTGTGTGTGTAGCCAGTGATTTAGGTCTCACCAGAGAAGGTGGATTGTGTTCTTAGAGTTGCTGCTTACCAAGCGGGGAACCCAGGTTCGATTCCCAGTACCGGCGTGGGGATTTCCTCCCGCTGGGAGATGTAGTTCAGAGTGCAGTCAGCCTCGTTAAGTCTCTGAGAGGCCAATTGAGGTGCTACTTGATTGGAAAGTAGCAGCCCCTGGTCAAGAAGACCGTATAACCGGCTGGGAGGGACCAGGACGCCGACCACGTCCCACCTGCAGTACTGTATCCACTCATGACGGCTGTGGTGGGTAGAAATGGGGGACGCAACGGTGAGGCGGTAGGCCTTGGCCCGGATGCTCTATTGTACCACGGGGTTATTTTACCAGAGACAGTTTTGGACATTTCATCGTCGCGTCGGAGTTGTTTTGGAACAGGTATAGTGAGTGACTCATCAGGGTTGTTTGTGTGAACAGTCGTGCAATATTAGCGTTTTGGATCAATGTTACGATATAATGGAACAGCTATGACATGCCATGTCACGAAAAATTGTAGACTGTGTTTTATGTTTCTTTCTTAAGCATAACAGCTTTGGGATGCAAACACATACTGTAGCTTTACTGTAAGCTCTAAGGTTTCTATAGAACACAGCTTGTGTTGCTTTACCAACGTTTTATACAAGCTATTTTTCAGCGGTGTACTTGCTTAACCATATAAGTTCTACATCTCGAACACTTTTCCTTCGTCACGTCCGAAGGTTCCGTTATAATTCTCCGTTTTGCTTTTGTTACAGAATCACTTTGCGAACACAGGAGCCATCCGCAAGTAAAAGAAATGCTCTGAAAATATGTGTCTACTTTATTTGTTACGGCTTAGTACTGGGTGCAAAAGAATTATGGCCTTTGTGTTTTGCTGTTCCGCTTGGCTTGACTCTCTGTGAAACACGTGATCCGTAACTCACAGCAAGTGGTTAACTTCTTTCCGACCTCTAGCAAACTTAAGCTCCTCCGAGGGTTGCTTTTGCGGAGAGTAAGGAAAAAGGGGTATAGCTTGAAGGGAATCATAACTTGGGAGATATCTTACTAGTACAGAAACAACTTGAAATAGACGATATTACTGCTATTGGCATTATCGGATGTAAAACACTAGAAGCCACGTTCGGGCCATAGATCTTTGACCGAGCGCTTGCATTGGAGATCTGCAGTATCCCGTATATCCTACACTTCTAAAAGCACAGCTACGTGCAACAAATCTCGGAAAACCCCGAAATCGCAAGACCTTTTTCTTTCGTAAACTTCCCGAAATTGCCTAAGTAATATTTGACTACGTATGGCAGGTTGTGTAGGTGTGACGTCAGCTCACACCGCTTAACTGCTCGCACTGCTGTTCCAAGTAAATAGAAAATAGTTTGATGCATGCGAGGTGCAGCAATTTAGGAAAGACAGGAAATATATCTGGTGTTAATAACACAACTAATATCTTGCTTGTTTTAATATTAAGGCTAACGGTTTTTGTTATACAATTGGTCACAGATTATGAACAATGATATTTCGGTCTATAATAATAAAGCAAAGTGCAACAGCCCTTTCCGAACGGTCTACCGCCCAGCCGCGTTGTCCACCACCTTCACCCGCCACAGGCACCATCAATGGGGTGCAGTATTGGTGGAGAATTGTACGTCGTCAGCGCCCTGAACCCTTCCAACCGGTTAAGTCAGGCCTTTCCAACACGAACACTTAGCGCTGGGGCGCGCCGGTGCTGCGGTCACAGTGCCTTCCCCACGTGGCGGCCACCGCGACTGCATGTGTACGACAGACAGTAAGAATAACTTTGTCTCTCTTTATCTCACTCTCTCTCTCTCTCTCTCTCTCTCTCTCTCCTCAGGTCTCCCAGTGGGAGAAAATCCCCACGCCGGTACCGGATATCGAACCCTATGTGCCGCTATTTGCGCGCTAAAGTGACGACCTTTCGGTTCTATGCTATGAGCAAATTATATAACCGTTGTAGTTTATGTGAAAGACAGTCATGTTACAAGGTGCACAGGACAGAACAAAAGGTTATTTTCTCTGCAAATTAGAAAAGAGTCATATACAACAAAATCACGTGGACATTTTCCGACACCTTCTGTTTCGGTTTTCTTTAACTAGCTTAAGAATGTTAGGAAATGATCGAACACTGCTTTTTAGGATATGATCTGACAACATATTGCGGTTACACTTAGCTAAATTCATGACAGAACCAGATAGAAGCACTGGTTCCTCCTGTTTATTTACACTGACCATATTATTGTCATCGAGAGCGTTACATTTGACTGGTTCCTGTAATTCCGTACTCACAGCGCCGTTTGGCGGGGCCGTGGCCGAGCGGTTAGCGCGCTCGCGTACCACCTAGGCGGCACGGGTTCGATCCCACGGACCCGCATGTGGTATTCGTGGTGGACGAAGCGGCGTCAGGGCGGGTTTTCTCCGGGTGCTCCGGTTTCCCCCACCATCTCATTCCACCGGTGCTCCATCTTCATGTGTCATTAGTGTCACCGCCTGCGGTGCCGTAGTAGTAAAAGCGGGCGTTAAACACAACAACAACAGCGCCGTTTATCTATGCAACGTGGTATTCTCTCGCCTACGATATAAGCCATTTTACAAAAATGTGCAATGTATCCACATTTTTATAGGCTTGGCATGCACCAATGTCTTTAAATATCCACATAGCCAGAAATCCAATGGGTTGTGGTCCGGCAAACGCAGAGACCATGCTACTGGGCCTCCTCGACCAATCCATCGTCCATTAAATATTTGGTTTAAGTATCAGGATCGCTTTAGTCCCAATGTGTGGGCAGAATTGAACTGCTTTTCGAGGAGTTGTGCTTGTGGGAAGACGATACATGTAGTTTATGCAGGACGGAGCACCACCCCATTTTGTACGCAATGTGCGACAATACTAAAACCATTTATTGGAGCACGGATTGGTCGAGGAGGTCCAGTAGTATGGCGTCCCCGTTTGCTGGAGCTCAATCCATTAGGTTTCTGACTATGGGAACATTTAAAGACATTGGTGTATGCCTAACCTATAAAAATGTCAATACATTGCACATTTTCTAAAATTATCATATCTCAGCAAGTATTTGTTTCTGGATATAAGCTTATAGGAACATTTATTCTAGTTTTGACCAGTCTAAACTCCTGTTTCAATATCGGACACATTTTTAAACATCCTGTATATGCATGTTGTGGCTGCATGGGAATTCATCCGAGTAAAGTAATAATCATTACCCTGAATTTGGAACTTAACCAAATTAAAACATCACTCGGCTGCTGCCTTGTGTAATAGGATAATATATCTGATTGTTACACGTTTTAGTTTTCATATGTGTTATAATTAATTATAATATTTTGATTTCTTGTTATCGTTTCTTAAATATTTGTCACTTTACATTGTTCAATTATATTGTAAATCGCTTTTATACGTTGTCATTCTAAATCTCAAATTGAACTTCATGTAAATGGTGTTTATTTAATGATCTAATACGTTATCACGACATTCATATGCATACAAACGAGTCAGTGTAAAAAAAATATATGATGTATTTTATATGAGCATCTATAGGATAATTGATTTTTTATCTGATTGCTTTGTGTCATGGTGACAAACAAGAACATAGGTTTGAGTAGAAGTGCTTCTTTTAAATAATCGAACATGTCATCAAAAGGAATGCTAATACATCTCGTTACTTATCTGATAAGTTAAGGTAATATCTAACCGATTCGAGCATTATCATCTGAGGCTAAAGGAAGGCATTATTTACTCGTAAACAGTAGAGACGTGCAGTTTATGTTATTGCTGGTTGCTCGTCAGGTACATGCTAATCACGTTCAAGAATTTAAACTATTCCGTCATGTGGCTAGCAACTGTCAATGTCCTACTTCATTGGCGTCGAGCATAGTTACTTTATAACAATCGGTTCGACTATTCTTGCATGGAAAAGTGACACACTCACACACACAGACATATTGTCGAAATGAATATGAGTTTGGTAGTGGTGAATATGTAGAGATATTTAAACCTTTATCAATGCTTTCAGCTCCTGCATTTAAGATTGTACAATAAAATAGAGACGACAAATCGAAAACAAGCTTGAGTCATAGCATTTGGGAACGCCAATACACCTTAAAATTGTTGCCTTTCTAACGTTCTCTTATCCAGTTTAGTTGCTATAATAACCGTCTGGTTTTTTTTTTTTTTTTTTTTTTTTCTGTACTGCACAATTATATTGTTCCTTTTCAGCCAAGGGTTTTTATAAGCTAAAATATATTATGCACCATGCAGAAATTAAGAATTAGCTTTTAGTGCACAGAATAAACAGAATAGAGGTGTTCTGGATGTTAGCCATCGCCTCAGTAAATTAAAAATAATTATATCCTTTGCAAAATAAAATTAAAAGAAGGGAGTAACTCGGTTCTCTGGGTACGTGGAACATGGCTGTATTCTCTGGTGGTACATCCTGACCCAGATCTTTAGCTGTTTTTCTTGGAATAATGCCTTTGGTTGGCGCTAGTTACCTATTTCCAAGTCCTTGTAGCATCATTAATCATTGCAAAAAGATTTCCATGAACTGTGACAGAGTTGGAAGCAGGGATAAACAAAATTACATCTGCACGTAATCATTATTAATGAAGTGCATTTTCTAGAAAATCGTTCCTGAAGTGTTACTCGCTCTACTAGGTGTTTCGAGTAAATAGAGGAAGCATTGCACCTAAAAAGTCGATATTAACATTTTATATAAATACACGTGTGTTATATAATCGAATCTTTAATGAGAAATACATTTATTAACCACCATGTTATAAAGGTCAATATTTAGAAGTTCTATGAGCAGTTTTAACAACCGAAGCTTTAATTTGTATTGATTTACCTTCTCTTTGCATTCCCTGTCTAACTGTTGTCCCTACATTAATCTTGAAAACTATTGAACATCAAAATCTTCAGGATATAAAATCTCTAATAGACCAAATGCATGTTGCCTGAATGAAAATAATTCTATTGATATGTTTTTCGTTAGTGCGTTAACAAAAGTCAAATATGTAGCTTTATTAAAAGGTGAATTTGAGGTCTCCTGAAATCTCCCCCGTCGTAAGAAAAAAAATACCGCTGTTTAGAAAAAGTTCCATGTTTATGTGTATGCGTATGTAAGTGTTACTTCGTTGCTTTAAAAGGAAAGAAAAGCTTTACTTCCTTACTTTAAAAGTAAATGAAAGTTTTGCTTTGTTGCTTTAGAAAGGAAAGTTTTCCTTCGTCTTAATCCTTTCAGTGTCATGTTCATTATGCCTGTAGAAAAAACAGTTAGTAGCAGAACAAACTATTATAGCTGCAAGAAGCGTTTAATGGAAAATGAAACTAATTAATTATAGTTCTTGAAGTAACGAATACACGAAAATAAAACGTTGGTTCATGACCCTCCCCAATTGAAGTTCAAATGCAAAATGAATGCTTCAACATGATGCTACTAAGGTTTTATCAGTATCCACACACAATCTTTTTATTTTTAGTAGTATTTTAAGTCCATTCTTACAGATTACGGTACCACAGACGGTGGACACCAATTAATTTATAATTCGGAAAATAGAGTAGATAGTTGGGGAGAAGGATTTCAATACGAAGCATTGAACCTCTGGGAGGAAAGGGAGAAGTGGAGAACATCAGAGGGCGACCACATCCGAGACGGCAGGCTTGGAAGTAAGAGGAGTCCCTAACGTCTTGAGGCGCCATATCGTTACCCTAGCGGGACCACGCATACAAGTCTCCCTCCCCAAGAAGGAATCTCACTGGGATTCGTCATACACTGGACGCCAGGACAGGCAGCCACTCAAAGCAAATTACACCTCGCCTGGCTTCATCCACCGACCCTGAAACATGACAAGAAAATGGAATTACACGAAATAGGGGACAGGAAAGTCAAGGCCCTGCAGATACTACCTCAGTATTCTTACCTACCGGTCTGGGAAAACAACGGAAATCGAACTCAGGACCTCTCTCATCCTATCCACACATGCTACTGCACAGCCATTTTACTGTAAGATTAAGTACCTCTACATTCGCTATTTTGGAGAATCACCAGGATACTAACCGCCACTGTACCAGTACAGCCACACACCAACGAATGTTTACATTCTTTACTACATATTTGGTAATACCACAGCCATAACCCCTTTAGTTCAACTTCGACTGTGAAATGCTGGCCAATGCTGGTCAGTGCTATAGGCACGTGGACTGCAAACACAGAACACTTGTTTAGTACCAGTGTGCAGACGCATAAGCAATTGCAACTTCTTTCAGTCTTGAAAAACCTCCTTGGGTTGAAAATAAATTTGAACCGAAACAGTGAACGCAATTATTTCCTTCAAAGTTTGACATTTCTTGCTCAAACGAAATGCACACAAATCAGCAGAAGAAGTGTGGGAACAATGGTATCACATTGCCGAGTAGGATGACTCAGGCGGTAACCCAAGAGGTTCACACTTGTGGCAGTGCTCTAACAGCGTTCACTTCATGATTGCAGTCTGCTAGCTGCACGTTTTTGATGAACATCTTCCCTCCTGTTTGAAATGCATACATCCACTAGTGACGGTGCTGCAACCTTCCAGTAATGCTACAAGGAATTGTCTTCCATTCTGAATTTAACGTTATAACGTTTATATTAGTTTTCTAAGCTGTAGGTTTTGCAATCCAATTTTGAGGATAATATTACAGGCTAGCAATAAGTTTATGCAACATCTGCCAAATCGAACAGAAATTAGGTTGCGCTACAACTGAACTTTAGGCAGTGCCGTCGGAGCTTCCACCCCCACCCCCACCCCCTGTACAGTCTGTGCACAATATACCTTGTCCTGCTGTCTTCAAGTGCCGATTCCGTGTCGCTTTCTCTGACCACAGTAATAGGTAAATATGTGGCTGTATGCAAAAACACAATATGCCTAAATCACGCAAAGAGAAAATACAGGAATATATTACAGAATTCTATGCACAATATTATAATATTAATGGTGGTATAATAGAAAGCAAACTGTCATTCAGAAATAGGAAGCAACAAACGCTTTAGCAATGTACAACATTGTCGTAGTAATGACATTGCCAACAGGTGCACTTGGCGGGTGAAATTGTGCCCTCTACCTCATATGCAAGCACACAATTAGACCCTTTTTGCAGAGCTATGCCACATGATGATACGGGCCAACATCCCATTTAACAAGTAAACACAATCCATATTTTAAAAGTTTCATAGAAAAGTACACAAAAAGAACCGTGCCAAATACAGCAACACTACGAAGGTGTGCTTAAAACATTCATATGGAAAGGTGATATGTATAAGTGGTTCTGGGGCTGATAATTCAATTTGCAACGTAAAGCGTAATTTTTCACGACATAAGGACTGTCTTCCTGCAAGTAGTAAGAGAGCCTGCAGAAGTCCCTACCATTTCTAGGCTCGTAGATCGGTTTCTCTGCTGAAGCTGCCTAGAGAGGTGATAAACGACCCATCGACCAAGCAGACCTCTGTGTTCCTGGGGAGTACTCTTCCTTCTGAGTAACCAAACGCGTAATTTGTCTCCGGCACTGCCAGACACCACGAAAACTAGAGCTGAAACAGTGAGTGTGTGAGTGGATGAGTGACTGACTGAGTAAATGAGTGACAGAGTGAGTGACCGAGTGAATGAGTGAGTGAGTGAGTGAGTGAGTGATGAGTGGAGTATAAGAGCTCGTCGACAGCTAGGTCATTTCGTAGAGCTGAAAGTTGAGAGGGAAACGCGTTGAAAGGGAAATACGGAATGGTAATCGAGGTAGGTTAGAAACCACTCCAGCATTTGGGCATCGACCAGGGAAAACTACGAGAATACCAAGGTCATTGTAGGGTTGCAAGTACGAGCCTCACCTTTACCATGAGGCGTTTCGCTTGGTTATAGTAAATGACTAGCAGAGAAAGTAAAACTGAATACAAAATAAAACACCTAGTCAAGTTTCTTCAATTAAGGAGCACCACACAAAGACAAATTGAAAGTTCAGTCTGTGGAAGATGTGAACATGCTAGAGACAGAATAGTGATTTCTCACCACTTCACAAAACTCGATAAACCTTAGCAAGGAAGATGTAAGTCTTGCTTTCAGATTCACCGCTAACACAAGTTTCCCAACTTGTTAAACAAGTTAACTCAGGGTTGAAGCTTAGCAAATTTTTGCTGCGAAGAAATAAAATTTCCATCCTCGATTATGTTTTCCTCTTCAACTGAAAAGTTTCAAAGTTCTCAACTCATATTCCGAAAAGGGTAATTTAATAACCACCTGAGCTGAGGTAAATTAATTTCTCTTAAACACTCAGAACGTACATACCCTAAAAATAAAGTTTGCTCTTCGTGATATTAGCCATTCGGGCGTGCCAACTTTACCGCAAACTTTAGGTTTTGTTTGCTTTCGTAGAGAATGTTAGTGTCATGTTTTAGATACACCATGAAGAGTAGCTTTTCCATTAGCACTAGTTAATGAAAATTTAAAACTTAAAGAGTTCAGCTATACACGAATAAACGCGCTCCTTCGTGTTATGAATTTGGTAACAAGAAAGGGTCAAGGCAATTGAAGCATGTTTAGCCTTTTCTCTCAGTTTCAAGATGGTGGATGGATGAGCGTACGGGCGAGTGAGTGGGCGAGTGAGTGGGCGAGTGAGTGAGTGAGTGAATGAGTGACAAATCCGTCATTTGGATCCGATGGAATGAAGATGAATTGAAACGGAGAGACAGGAAATTCGGAGGAGTTATCTTTCCCAGCATTCGCCGATGACCGGGAAAACACTTGAAGAAACCCATGGGTTAGGAAGGTCCGTCACGGGAATCAAACCCACGACATCCTGAATGAACACGTCACTCATTAGGCTGCCTAAGCAAGGAGGGAAATTTGCGGTATATTAAAACAGACATTACTAATAAAGCACTTAGTAACCAATTAGGAAAATATTTTCTTGTCTACTGCTTAAGTTTATTTCCCTACATTTCCCTCAACTATGATGTAAACCGTCATACATTTTATTTATATTCACTTTCGTCTTCCTAAACTTCCCAGTTTAAAAAGTATAGGAAATAATTCATAGCCTATAAATAAATATTTGGGCATGTTATAATGACACGCAATATCTTTTCATCCAAGAATAAGTTCAGAATATCTATTTCGTTTTCCGTTGTACGAGCTTCATTTCTGGTCCAGGTAATAATATTGCAAGATTTTGCTCTCACGTTGCTGGATAATCTTCTGTAATTTGATTACGCCCTCTTTCCCCTTAAAAAATAAATCCTTTTAAGTTTCTTGTTTATCTTTACCCCGTTCATGTGGAAGAGCACGATATACAATAATCCATAGATAGTGCAGTGTATGTAACAAGCAGGTCTGTGCGGAACACCTAAAAGATGTGGATGTAACTTGTATACTGTCAAATAGGCTTCTCTAAGTTCAATGTTCTTAAATTTTTAAATTATCTGCACACCATAAATTTTTGTTCTTTTTTCCCTACCTGATTACCCTCCCCCTATGTAGGACTTACAAGCCAGAGCCTAGGGTCAGACACCTGTCGGGGAATACAGGAACCTATGGACCGGGTAGAGTGAAGACCTGGAAGCCGGTGGTTTAGTTTAGTTTGGTTTAAGGGCGCTCAACTTCTTCGTCATCAGCGCCCTTAAAAGATTCATGGCAATAGGCAGATATAAATTTCACTCAAAAAATAAAAATACTAGCAACAAGAAAAATATACAAAGGTAAAAAGCAGTGGCAATAGCCAGATATGAAAAAAGGTGATAAATATGTCCAAAAGCAGAAACAGATAATTAAAATTTTAAATCCTCAAATTGATATTACACTCCACTAAAAAATTAAAAACTCTATCAACCGCTGTTTTCTCGTCCGCTAGGACCTCTGCAAGTCTGGGAGGCAGCTGCAGAGAATCCCGAAGGTGCGCTGGAGAGCAATACTCCAGCAGCACGTGGCGAACCGACAAAAGGTTGTCACACAGCGGACATATAGGAGCAGGGTCCCTTTTAAATAGGTAACCATGCGAAAAATTGCAGTGCCCTATTCTTAATCGAGCCAGATTAACCTCCTCGCGACGAGATGTGCGACAGGAAGTTACCTAGTTTATCGGAAGTTCTTTCACTTCTCTAAGCTTATTACCGCGGAGAGCTGACCCCTCTTCGTGCCAGCACGACAGCACCGCTCTCCGCACTTCAAGCCTGAAGTCTTCCGAAGTAACACGTGAGATGGTAATACTGGGTTCTGTAGTTGCCGTCTTTGCTGCTAAATCTGCCATTTCATTCCCCGGCAAACCTACGTGACCAGGAATCCATGCACACACCATGTCAACGACAGAAGCGTGTAAAACATGGAGGGCATCCTGGATACGTTGTACAATAGGGTGGGGGTTGTACAACTGACAAAGGCTCTTATGTGCACTAAGGGAATCGCTCAAAATCAAGCAGTCACCTAATTTACGACGGCGCACATACAAAACGGCTCGATAAATTGCATAAAGCTCTGCAGTAAAAATGGAAGTGCTATATGGAAAACCGAATGTATATGGTTCGGTTCTATAAACATAAGCACATCCAACACCGTTGGTGCTCTTTGATCCATCGGTGTAAATATATCGACGGTCAGTGTAGCCAGACAGAAGTTCTAAGAAACACGTGCGGATACTTGAAATAGGCATCGTGGACTTCTGGTGTATGGTCATCCCAAGATCTACATGGGGCGTACCAGATAACCAAGGGGGGTAAAGTCTCTCGCCCTTGGCGAACATCATAGGTAGTTCCACTCCAAGCTTCACTAGGAGCTCTTGGAAACGGAACCCCGCAGGCTTAGGACTAAGGGTGCTATTTCTATATCGTTCTCTTAGCGTGGTGGTGAAAAATGAAGCGAACGTTGGGTACTTAGGCATACATCTAAGCGCACAACCATAATTTGCCAAGAGAATCTCACGCCGATATTGCAGAGGAGGTTCTGCGGACTCGGCGTAAAGGCTCACCACTGGGCTTGTTGGAAAAGCTCCTATTGCAATGCGGATGCCCCTATTATGGACCACGTCTAATCTTCTCAGCACAGATGGTCGTGCTGACGAATAAACAATACACCCATAGTCTAGCTTGGATCGGACCAGTGCGCGATATATTCGCAACAAAATTGTCCGATCCGCTCCCCACGATTTGCCATTTAGTACTCGCATGATATTTAGGGAATGGTCACATCGTGCTCTTAGCTGTGCAATATGTGACGACCAACTAAGCTTCCTGTCCAAGATCAAACCCAGGAAGCGCGTCTCTTCTGCGGAAGCCGGTGGTCAGCCAAGCACCAGGTATGATAGTGAGGAAGACGATGATATGAAATGCAGGCGAAATCGATGGTTGCAAAGGCGACAATGGAGTGATTGGTAAAATTAGTGGCGGGAGAAAGCGGAAAACCCGGAGAAAAACCGCCCTGACGCCGATTCGTCCACCGGGAATACAACATATGGGTTCCTGAGATCGAACCCTGGCCGCCTAGGTGGTAGGCGAACGCTCTAACCGTTCGACACGGCGCCTCCAAGTTTTTCTTTTGAAATAAAATATCTGTTTTGTTTAAATAACCATTATCTATATGTTACTATACTTAAGTATTTCAATAAATATGTTCAAATACAACTTTAATCCTCCCTTGGACTGAATAAAATATTGACATTCATAATTAATGTTTACTGAATATCAAAGATTAACTGTAGCATATTTATTCCATAATAAAGTATTCTAAACTGACTCGTAAAAACAATCTTCGATATGAAAATGTTGCATTTTCGTTTCGGATTACACCTGTCATTCGCGGGAGTAAAGACCTCATATTTTTTAACGGAGGTTAACACAGATTATCTCGTTTAGTGCAAGATGATGGTGACCATACTCTCTTATTGTAATTAAAGCAAGTTCCTTGGTCCCATGGGCGGTAGGTAGCTATCTGAAGCGACAATTTCCTGTTGATGCATGTTTACCTAAGAGGATCGTGTCCAACAAGCCATTTAACTACATAGAAGCTGTTAGTGATCCATGCATGTTAATTCCCCTCATGGCTGGTCGCTTCTGCTGCTCTTATTACCTACTCTGACCTCTTTGCACCACATAAGGCAGTCAGTATAAATCAACCATCTATTAGTGCAATATCGATGAACATCCAGTGATTAAACTGCTTCAGGAATAAGTGTGCTTAATATTCTTCCACATTATCACTCAGGACCAAACTATATTTCTTTAAAGTTTATTTTTAAAAGATTAATCGACTGACCTTGCTAGCGAAGGAAATGTGTAACTGTTTTCAATTAAAACATCTCTACTCACGTGACTTTCTCTACTCTATTCCTACAGACACATATTGCTCCATCAACTTCATGTTAATCGAGATAAACATTTTTACAAACTATCTTATTGCTAATTTTCTTCCAGCTAGTCTCTGTATGAAGGCACGACCAAGAGATAAGAGAATGAATAACGACTTTCCATTTGAGATAAGATTAAGTATTGCATAACTCACACAAAAAGCAAGGGATATCTCTAAAATCGCCCACTTAAAAAAACTACATATATAACATGCAATGTGTGCTTTAACAAGATGTTTGTTGTTTGTATACGAGTAGAAAGATTTGGTCTATCTTGCTAAAGGCAAATATGAAATCAGAATTTCGCTATCAGGGACAGTTTTCTTGTAAACTGAACCATATAATATGCAGAACCTTTATTTCTGGAAAATATGGTATATGTACATTGGCAACATTAACTGTACTGTTTCTGGTTCTTTTTTACACATTGGTGTGATCGTTTAGATAGTGTGGCAAGTTAACCGCAAAGTCACAGTTTAAAATGTACCTATTTAGTTGGATTCTTCAGAGAGGGAAAATCCAGACAAGATACCTGTTCTTATATAAGGGGAACCCTAAAACATACTAATGAGTTTATCACTGACAATAAAGTAATGATATTGTAAATTAGTAATATAAAGATAACTATAAAAGCGTTATGAGATAATAGTATCAAAATAACTAGGTACAATGAGCATAAGGTGAAGCTGTGTGGCAATTTCAGTGATTGCATTGTTATGGGGGTTGCAGCAAGGTTACACAAAATACGGGTATATCCTTTGAGAGTGGGATAGTTGAAATATTATAGGACGCTCCCACCCCTACGTAAGAAAGAATTGGCCTAAACGAAATTGGAAAGTTCCTTAAAAATGTGCCGTGGGAAAAACTGGTTGCTGATGAAGACAGCTCTTCCACCCCTCAATATAAAAGTCGGCCGAATTAAACAACCTGTAAAGACTGTGGATCCAACAGCCAAAGGGTTTACATATCTTAGCGACAAATTCCTGATGTCTTGAACTCGCATAACTTTTTCTGCTCTTGTACTAACCATTCTTACAAACTCTTATCCCTGTAACTTCTTCCTGTTAAGGTAAACATTTCCAAAAAAAAAAAAAAAAAAAAAAAAAAAAGAATATGTTATTGCTCATTTCCATATTGGTGCAAGGGAAATGGGAATACAGTAAGGCTTTGAGCGATAGTCAAATTTTCAAAGATTTCAAATTCCATTGTCTTTGCACGGCTAACATACAGCAAAGTGAATAACGATGTTCCATTTGACGAAAGCTTAAGTTTTCCAAAACTCAAGGAGTATCTCCGAAATGGTTCACTCTACAAAAAATTTATTTGGACATAAACTGTGTGTTTTAGCAACATCTACATTTTTGTATAGTAAGATTTGGTCTCTCTCTTACGGTTTACCAGTTATGCAAAAGTCGTCAAGAGTAAACAGGACTACATGAGTTATAGCCACAAAATTCAATATATACATTTCACTTATCATTAAATTTCTCAAACATATGGCATTTTAATCAAAATCATTAGTCATTTTTTAGAAAATAAAAATTTTTCATGTAAAAGTTGGTTTAGGGTACAACAATGGTAGTTTAATATGGTACCTATAAGAATGAAATGTGAAATATTAACCTTCCCGTTTTCTTCGATTTTAGAATCAACACACTGGTTCAAGTTAGCCACCATAATTACCATGGCTAGTTACTGATTTGAGCACGGCCTACTCTGTTTATGTTGCGGATCGTGTTTTAAGATTCAGTGATTTTCTGCATAATGGCATTATAACGAAAGTTGGTCTGATTCCAGTGCTGTGCTCTTTTAAATTACAACGTAAGCAGTATAAATAAGAGGACAATTACTTAGGTGGTAAAACTTAAGAAGTTGGTATGATTATATTTAATATCTCTATTAATCAAAATGGTGCTAAGTTTAAGGGTGTGAAAATGCATGTGCCTAGACCTTAAAAGTACATAATATACCTAGTTGGTAGATGTGGATGTGAATAGGGGATGATTCATTTAACTACAATGTCAACATAACCGTAAACGCTATAAAATCGTACTCTGTCTCATAAAAGTTTGTTCATAAAGGCACAAGCAAAAGCAATTGTTTCTAATTAAGCAAAACAATCAAAAGAAAACAAAAGAAACTGCAAAATTTTGGGTAGCGTTGTGCCCAGTCTCATTAACATATGACGTAAAGCCCTGAAACCTTAAAAAGACGAAGAAAAGAAGGGAAGAAATAAAAAGTCTCCCTAAAATGAGTTAATGCCTTAGGCTTTATATTCTTTGTGGTTCTCTAATTGGGTCATACAGCAAAGTAACAAGTTTATGTTATTAGTGCAGAGCTTTTTTCCCCTTTCTTTTTGTGAAAAAGCAATAAATGAGAGTAGACTCGTTTTACTTTATCACGTGTTATCCTGTTTACATAGAGTTTCAATTAAGCTTTTCTTTGAGCCTTAGTGAACACGTAGTTACATTATCTGTTATCAGTCGACAAAGCGCTTTATACGATTCACACGTAACAACAAAATGAACGTTTCATGGGGATAATACAAACATGTGAGCATCGTGCTAGATGTCAGGCGTGTTCGTTTTAATACCATGTTCTGCCACACACCAGTAGTAGAAGAATTATGCTTAAGTAGCAGATTCCGTAGCTCCGCAAGTATTATTGCCTTTTTGGTGGAGATTCTTCTCTTCTCTCACATTTTTCATTGCTTTCTCGCTCTTTCTTCCACTATTCCTCTCCCTCTAACTCCCTCTCTTCCCTCTTTAGCTGCCTTTTCCCTCTCTCTTTCCGTTTCCACTCTTCCACACATTCCAAGTCATCCCATTTAACACCCTCATTCCTCCTGTTTTATATATTGTCTTGTTTTATATCATATACGGAGTTCAGAAGCTTTTTATCATATTAAAGCTGCATACTGTGTACTTTTTACTTTCTCTAATACGTATGTAAGTAGAGGAAGTATTGTATTCCACCCAAAAATTAAAAAACAAAACAAAACAAATAACAAAACAAAAAAAAACATTTTTAGAAAAAGAACCGTGTGCGTGTCAGTCCGTGGACAGCATAACTCAAAAACGAGAAGTCCATTAAAAATCAAAGTTGGTATTTAAGTTCAATATCCCTCAAGGTTACGACTGGAATATTTTGAAGAAAACTCCTCCACCTGAAACTAACTTTACATAAAAACTTTGTCGAAAATTTTGATTTTCTCAAAAATGGTTTTAAGGATTTTTATTAAAATACCACATTTTTAGGATATTTCTATGGCAAATGAAATGTATATCTCAAATTTTCTGGCTATAGGCTATATAGTCGTGTTTACCCTGGATGAATCTTGAATAGCTGCTAAACTCTAAGAGATAGACCAAATCTTACTATATAAAAATGTAGACCTTGCTAAAATACACAATTTATGTCTCAATGCATTTTTTGTAGGGTGAACCACTTCGAAGATATTCCTTGTTATTTGAGTCAGTTTCGGAAAACCTCAACTTTCATCAAATGCAAAGTCGCTGTTTATTTTTATATGTTAAGTGTGCAAAGAGAACGGAATCTCAAAGATTTAAAGGATTTGACTATCGCACAAAGCCTACTGTATTCTAATATTCCCCTTGCACCTAAGAGGAAATAAACAATAAGATCATATTTGTAAATGTTTATCTCAACTAACACGAAGAAGTTAAGGAATAAGAGTTTGTAAACATGGTTAGTACAAGAGCAGAGAAAGTCATGTGATTGCAACACATCAGATTTTTCCAGAGTACTATTTACCTTAACTTCATCTTCTTCCTTTACAGGGATTGCGCTCGGTCCTGTTCCGCACTAAAGAAGTTTTTTTATTGAAATTGATTCTTTCATCTGGTTCTCGGTCTCCCTATATCTCGTCTTCCCTTTGGGGTGTATGGAATAGCTTGCTTCGATAGTCTGTCAGAAGACATCCTATTGACATCTTCGTATTTAACTATCTTTTTCACTCCTTGACACTATATTTAACAAAAAAGGAACAAATCGGGAAGATGCTATGCTAAAGCACTGTTGAACAACCACAAATACCTACTACAAGAAGAAAAGCAATTAGTGAAATCCATGTGAGCGTAATACTTTACATTTCTATTTTAATCATTTTAATCTTGTAGAACAAGAATTAGAGAAAGAAATGTGATTCTTTCGTAAAATAAAATTGAGTAGAGAAATCCGTGTGAATTTAATAAGTTGCACTTCTATTTCAAAGATATAAAACATTATATGAATTATTTTTAAAAGAAGGAGTAGAGAAAAAATCATGATTGTGTTACCAAACGGGGAAGTAGGAAGAGAAAACCTTGTAAATGTAATGCGTTGCATTTCTATTTAAAACGTATAGCAAATTGTGTGAATTGTTTCTAGAAGAAGGAGAAGGGAAAGAAGTGTATGTGCTACATAAAAGAAAATAAATAGGGAAAACCATGTGAATGTAACACGTTGCACTTCTATTGTACCAATTTTTTTTGGCAATCCTTCAACCGGTGTTGCAGTTTATCAACTTCTTATACCTATATCAACATCCATTTATAAATACACATATATCACCATCATCTACAAGGATTACACCTATTGGCCTGTTCTGTGTTCAAAGGCCATAAACTCCTAACCATCTATTCTTGGTCTGCCCACATTTCCGTCTGCTCTTGAATTGTAATTTAACATTCTCTTAAGTAGTCGGTCGTCATTTATTCTTGTTATGTGTTGGTAGCAGTTATTCTCCCCCCCCCCTTTTAATTCAGTCAAATTTAAAATATCCAGTTTTCGGATATTTTCAACTCTCTGGTGGCCTAAGAGTGACATCAGTCACATTTCTTAGAAATTTCATTTCACTGCTTTCTATTTGCCCTTTAGTTGCTCGATTTATGGCCAATTTTCTGTACCATAAGTTAAAGGTGGTTCGCCTAATGTTTTATAACATTTTAGTTGTGTTGAAGGTTGTGCTTTATTCCTTAAAGTTCTTCTTATTGTTCCGCACATTTGCTGAAACTTACTGATTTTATTTGTAACATCTTGTTACTTTAAGTACGATATATTGCAGCCTAAATAGTTAAAGGAGGACACCTCTATAATTTCTTGTACCCAAAACCAATTTACATCTTCAAGGTCAGCTCCTATAAAAGTCATTTTTACTTTCTCCACTGGTAAGTAGAAGGAAGTATTGTATTTCACTCAATAATTCGATGTGGAGATTTCATCGGAAATATGTTTTGAGACCCTTGAATTTAAATAAAGCATTTTTAGAAAAAGGTCCGCGCACGCACGCGCGTGCGTGCGTGCGTGCGTGTGTGTGTGTGTGTGTGTGTGTGTGTGTGTGTGTGTGTGTTCGCGCGCGCACGTCATTCTGTGTGTGTGTGTGTTCAAGAATGCAGCAAAAAGACTGTGAAGAAAATAGCTCCACCCTAAACTACCCTTTACATGGAACATTTTTTGAAATTTTTGATTTTATTTAAAATCGCTCTAACGATTTTGATTAAAATGCTATATGTTTAAGATATTTGTACGATAAATGAAATTTATATTTTGAATTTGCTGGCTATAGCCTATGTAGTCATGTTTACTCTGGATCACTTTTGAATAACTCGTAAACCATAAGAGATAGACAAATTCTTAATATACAAAAAATTTAGATCTCACTAAAACACACAATTTATGTCTAAATAAATTTTTTTTCTCTAAAGTGAACCATTTCTAAGATATTCCTTGTTATTTGACTCAGTTTCGGAAAACTAAAACTTCAGCGAAATGGAACACTGTTGTTAATTTTTTATATGTTAAGCGTGCAAAGACAACGGAATCTCAAAGCTTTAGAAGATTTGACTATAGCTCAAAGCCTACTGTATTCTAATATTGCCCTTTCATCTACAAGGAAATAAGCAAAAGGATAATTTGTACGAATGCTTATTTCAACTAACACGAAGAAGATATAGGCATAAGAATGTCTAAGAATGGTTAGTACAAGAGTAGAGAAAGTCATGTGAGTGCAGCACATCAGGTATTTTAGTTTCATTCTTTGAAATTGTGAGATTGTATGTTTCCATGACCATTTATAATTGGTAGGTTGCTCTGTCATCTTCGGATTCCGCCATTAATATCTGATCATCCGCAAAAAGCGTTACTAGTTTATATATACACCATAAATGCTCAAACTACTCGCGTTCTATTTATTATAAAATGGTTTGATCAACTCAGAAACCTTCGCGGGATGTGCACAACTTACCAAAACTTCATAGCAATCGTAGGAACGCATAAGGGACACAAAAACATCATGAATTTCTCGTAGTTAATCTTACCCGTCAATTATTCCGATATCATAAGTTAGGAGTCGCCAGTACTACGCAGTATAATTCATGTGCTTGGGTAGATAGATAGACAGACAGCCATAATTGGTTGCCAGCAGTAGCAAACGCGCCTTAAATCTCAGCAGAAACACACATATGCACAAGTTTCTCGAGTAAGGGAATAATAGTATCTATGATTCAGAGAGGGAATGCTTTTTGAGCTTTATTTCCCTTCCATGTGATGCATTCTGCTTACCATATTTTGTTTCGCTAATACGAGAAAAAAGAAAACAGCAGGAGCTGAGAAGAAGGCAAAGTCTTGTAGTTTTCGGGGTTCTAAATTCTTACTGGCGACTTGGAGGGACCAAATGTGTGTTGGTGAGCAGAGAAAGTAAAAACAGACGAATAACGGCCCTCGCACTGACGCAGTCATTTGTTACAGCTGGCGGGGAAGTACACACAGCCACAAAATACAGTATTAAGAAGCCATTAGTGAAGCGATGTAGTGGTGGTTTATTTTGCGGCGCTTCTTTCTTCCGCCGATGTTGAGATAAGCAATGCAGCAAGAGTCGACCAACAAACTCACTTTTAACAGAAAACTGACGCGTTTATCATTGCTCTCTTAGTTTATTGCACTTTCGATATTCAGCAGGAAGTGCTTTAAAGGAAATTACAGCATCTAATGTTTTAGAGAAATATGAGCAACCTTGATAATCAATAAACCGATATTTCATATTTCGGCTCTACGTTGTCATTTGTTCTTAAGCTTCTGTACTCTATACAGGGTGTTTGGTACTGCTTCAGCCATATGTTAGCCAGGGATTCTACATGATGAGTCAACAATACGTCCGATACAATTATTGTAAATAAAGAACCGTTTCGCTGAAGAAATTGTGTCAAATATTTGGAGCAATCTAGTGTCTTGAAGAATGGATAAAGTAGTTTATTATTTCACTAACTGGCGCGCAGATATTGTGTGAACAATGTTGTAATGTCTTTTTATTTCAATTCGAATGAATTTAGTCACAATTTAATGTTAACTGACGTTGCCAAATCTGTCTTGGAAATTAAACTTTGCAGGACTTTTAACACTAAATTTTGAAAAAAAATTCATTCCAATTAAGGGATAAATGCATTACAGCATTGTTAACACAATATTTCTGCGACAGTCAGTGAAATAATACACCATTATATATTCCTTAAGAAGTTAGATAGCTTCAAATTTTCGACACAAATTACGTTTTTCGGAGAAGCAGTTCTTTATTGACAATAACTGTATTAGACATATTTGTTACACTCATCCCTGGTTAACGTATAGCTGAAGCAGGGAGGAAGGTACTTCCACCCTGTATATACGCATGTTGTTGTTGTTGTTGTTTTCTAGTGCCTTGCATCTGGCAATGAAGCCATTAGCATTCGTGCCCTCCAATACTTTTGAACTGTAGTTTCTTCTGATCTTAATGCTTCACAGGTCTTCAAGTGTTCTTCATTCATTTCTGCTGGATCGTTACACAGGACACATATCGGTGAGGCTGAGATACCTATTCTGTAGAGATGACTTGCCAAGCAGTCATGATTTGTCAATAGTCGGAAGGCTGCAACAGCTGTTTTCCTTGGTCTCTGGGGGATTATATCTGGATTGGAAAGTAGTGTAATCCATTTTTTATCTTTGGCATTTGTTTCTATTTCTTGTAGGTATGAATGACAAAAATTTTTAATGATCAAGCGTTTTATTGAGGAATATGAGAAATTGAATTTAGACTTTTGTGTTATTGTTGTGGCTTTCTTTGCAAGTGAGTCTGCAGCTTCGTTCCCCATGACTCCACAGTGTGCTGGAATCCATTGGAGATGAACAGTCTTATTAACTTTTTGGAGTTGTGTTAACATTTTGTAGCATTCTCTAATTTTTGTTGACTTCTTTGTAGTATTTGAACATATTCCCTGAATTGCAGCTTTAGAATCCGAAAGAATTACTGCCTTGTTAAATTTATTTAAGGGAAGATTTAATAATTGTCGGAGAGCAATGTATATAGCCTCTATTTCTCCATCATAATTTGTTGTGTCTCTGCCAACAGAATGATAAAAGGAAAAATGTGAACATGTAACTCCAGCTCCAGTAAGGTTTTCCTTCGAGGATCCATCAGTATATATGTGCAGCCATTCTTCTGTGGGATACCTAGTATTGATTGTTTCCAGAGCTAGAAGTTTTTGTATTTCTTTTGGTGTGTCTGATTTACTTATTTCCTCTATTAATTCCAAATTGAAGGTAGGTTGCAATAATTCCAATGGATTTTCTCTAATAAGTAGATTTTCTCTGGTGTTAGGAATGTTCAATTTGGATTTAATCTGTGTTACCTTTTCTAGGAAACTACTATGAGTTTTAAGGATTGAAGGGGGGAGGTTCTCTTTTGTCCATTTAGAGTTTGGCAGTCGTAACATTTTCTCGTGTTGGAGCAATGCTTGTTCTTCTATTTTTGTTGTTATTGATGGGGTCCGTGTTAAGGCAAGCATGGCATCAATAGGTGTGGATTTAACTGCTCCAGTGATTAGGCGAAGAGCCTGATTTTGTATTTGTTCAAGTTTATTGATGTTAGCATTTGCTGCTGTTATTAAAGCTTCAGAACAGTACAAGAGGTTTGGTTTAATATACATTTTGTATGTTGTGTTAAGGACTCTCCTTGAGCAGCCCCATTTAGCACCAGCTAACCTTTTCAGGATTTGCAATTTCTTTTCAACCTTTTCTGAGATGTTTGTTATATGTTTTTTCCAACTTAGCTTTCTGTCGAAAGTGATGCCTAAGTATTTGGCATCATCAACTGCTTTGAGTGGTTTACCATTATAATTTATGCTAATATTAACTGGTTTGTATTTTAGTGTAAATAATTCATAATTTGATTTTTCCACATTGATAGTCATGAGGTTTTTGGAGCTCCATTCATGTACTTTGTTTAGGGCTGTTTCTATTCTGTCTTTAATTAATTCAGGTTTTTTTGAAGAGCCTGAAGTCCAAATGACTACATCGTCAGCAAATAGAGCAATTTTGGTTTCTAAAGTTTTTATTATTGATGGAAGGTCATTTATATATATGTTAAAGAGTGTTGTGCTCAGAACAGCACCTTGTGGAAGTCCTCGGTGTGTTTGTTTATATTTGGAAATGTATGTATTATATTTTGTGGCACAAAATCTTTGTGAAATAAACTGAGTTATCCACTTAAGCATGTTACTTTTCACACCTATTGATTGCAACTTCTCAACTAATTTATTTCTCCAGACTGAGTCATATGCTGATTTAAAATCAATGAATACTGCCAAGGTATCCTCCTTTCTATTGAAAGCTTCCTTGATGTCTTGGCTTAGTAGGAGTACATTTTCACTTGTACTATGATTCTGTCTGAAGCCGGTCTGTGAACTATTAATTAAGTTGTAATATTCTAGGAACCAGTTAAGTCTAGATGCCACCATTCTTTCCATCACTTTTGCAATAACACTGGTCAAAGATATTGGTCTGAAACTATTAATATTGTTTGAGGGTTTGTTTTTCTTTAAAATCGGGATGATAATGGCTTTTTTCCAGTCGGAAGGTACAGTCATTCTCCAACACGTGTTATACAGTTTAAGTAGGATTTCTTTTCCTTTCCTGCCAAGGTGTTTAATAAACTCTGGATGGATCTTGTCAGGTCCAGGAGATTTTTTGTTCTGTAATTGTTCTATTGCTAAATCCAGTTCTGTTTCATTAAAATCCTGAATAAAAATATCATTTCGTATACCTTTTGGCTTACTAGTTTCTCTGATAGTTTTTTGGATAGCCTTATCTTGTTTTTTATACGCTTGGGGTACTCTTTGTGACTGAGCATAAAACTTGTTAAGGGATTCTGCTATTTCCCTATCTGTAGTTAAGCTTTTGTTATTATATTTTAATGGTTCAGTTGTATTTTTTGATAATTTTGTTTTATTAAGGAATTTGTATATTTTATTTCCATCTTTCCTATAGTCCATATGTTCTACAAAATTTGTGAAACTGGCCCTTTTTGCTGTAATTAATTCTTTCTTAAAAATGGCTGCTTTTCTTCTCCAGTTTTGTACATCTTCTGGACACTTGGTTCTTTCGGCTTTGACTCTTGCTATATTTCTTTCGTGTTTTAACTTAGATAAAGATGGAGACCAAAAGTAGCTATATTTCTTTAACTTTCCTTTGGGGATATGTGTTTTGGCTGCTGTCAATAATATTTCACAAATTTTTTTATTCATTTCATCTGTTGACTTGAACTCTGATTCTAACAGTATATTACACTTCCCTTCTATCTCATTTTGGAAACTGGACCAATCTGCTTTTTTAAAATTCCAAGAAGTTTTAACTTTTGGTTTGTTACTTTTATTTATTAGACCTCTTATGGAGTTTATGGTGATTCTGTGGCCTGAACCTGGGTCTTCTATTATTTCTCTTTTTGTATTGTCAATTATGTCAGATGACACCATCAGAAGGTCAGGATTTGTACCCGAACCATTATAATGAAGGTAAGTGGGTGGATCATTTGGATTAAATATTAATTCCATTGTTGACGAGTTTAATAGGTCTTCTATGACTCTTCCTGCTGAATTTATATCTCTGTAGCCCCACCTAGGGGAGTGTGCATTAAAATCACCTATTAAAATACTTTTGGGTTCTATGGGAATAGAATTTAGATCTAGTGTATTGTCTGGAGGATTGTAGATACTGTAAATTCTATAGTGGTAGTTACTTTTCCATACTTCAATTTTAACTATTTCTGATTTATCTTGTTCTTCCATTGTTTTTTGGATTTGGATAGTAGCTTTCATATTTCTTTTAATTCCTGTAAGAATACCACTTGCTATTTGACGAGCCTTTGGAAGTATATGTGTAGTGTACTGATCCATTTCAAAGTATATTTCCTGTTCTTGTGATATATTGGCTTCTTGTACTGTGAAGACATCTATATCTTGGTCTTTTAATATTTTCATTAGCTCTTGTTTTTTAGGCTGGGACATGCCTCCTGCATTCCATTGTAGAATTCTTAAAGTATTGGAATTGTTGTGATGAAATTTGCCTAAAGATGTCCCCACCCGGAGATCCGATTGGGGGACAGTTTTAACTCCGGAATGTTTATCTTTAGGACTCATATTCATGTATGTGGCTTTCATGTAACTGTTTTCTTAACGGGCACCAGTTTTACAATGTGGCAGTTACATCACCCGACTTAAACCCCCATTTTGCAAGGGGGACCACACCTATCGTTGGTCAACGGGTCCATCGGACCTAGCCGGGAGGACTAAATAGATGATATTTAGATCCACCGACCTTCCCCTCATGTGCCTCTGAGGGACGCTGTTGTGCTGTGATAGGGCAGCACATATGTAAATGACATTTCCTCCATTTTAGATGAAACAGTTATACCGCTGTGATTCGGTCCCCAGAGCCTCATCTGTTAAAAGCAGGGTGCACCACGGGCAGGATGAGGATGGGAATTGGGTAGCAGAGGCTATAGGAGGCGCATCACTACCCCTTACTACCCCGTATATACGCATGTCAAAAACAACAAATGACTGTCTATGACAAGATTCAACTTAGCAGCTTGACCAGTGAAACTTTGTAGGCCTATGTCCCTAACGGGAGGGAGGATGCCTAGGGTAGCCGACGCAGGAGGGACGACAGCAGAGGGCAAGGCCCCTAATAGCTACAGATGTAAACTCCGGTGCTGGTTCGTACAACCGGGCTCCCCTCTACCCTGCGGACTTACGCAACCTCTAAGGGAGATTCGAAGATCTCCCCGATCGGAGAACGAAAGCAAATGCACTTGCCATGCACGTCAAAATTCCCGCGACACTCAGAACTCTGAAACAGCCAATCAGGTCAGGAAGGTCGACCATAAGAATCGAACCCACGACCTCCCGATTGTGGAGCACAGACGCTCCCGACTCAGCCATGCCGCTCGGTAAAATAAAGATAAAAAAGCTTCGTAAGTGCTTTTCACTTACATACACTGCCATAAATTCCACATTTTGTACTATTTTATACAGTTATTGTGTGTTTTAATACCTCATGATTATTCCTATATGAAAAATCTGTGTTGCAATCATGCGACGTTCTGTATTACATTTATTTTTATATAGATTCTACAAATTATCCTTACACAAGCTTATTTTTCTATTTCTTTCCTGTAGATTGAGATAAACATTTGCTCCACATTTCCTTTCAGATGAAAGAGGGTAGAGGAAAGATAATTAATTGTCAGGGGTTAGAAAGTGCCTTTCCATGGCTTTAAAATTTTATACTCCTTCCACGAAATCACGAGGAACAAGTGAATAGCTACGAGACATTAAAATAACTACAAAGCATTGAAGGTAACTCAGAAATAGATCATGCCATAAAACCTTATCTGAAATATATTACTTTTAAACAGATGTACATTCTTTACTTTATATGTTTCAAAGTTTTAAAATTATATTAAAATACTTTCATATGAAATGGACTTTGTAGACTATTCCCAGAAAATTCAAGATATACATTTAATTATCAACTGCCCTATGCATATCTTAAATATGTGATATTTAGATTATAATCATTGTACTGAAAAGATATCCATATAAAGAGTAGCTTAAGGTAATTTTGCGGAAACTTTGTTTAAATTAATTCGACTAATTCCACATCTGACACCAATGTAACAAAAACTACAAAATCCAGCCTACGTATCTCTTCTCAGTTTATTTTCTTCGAAAACGTTTGCGCAGCAACACACTCCTGACACACTCCTTTTTGTCTTTCTTCACTTTCTCTGTCCTAAACAGCTGACTTGGACGATGCAATCACTCGACACTCATAAACTGCTTCGCTATCTTCTTTTCGATGCCACCGTACACACGCAGGTGACACACACACACACACACACACACACACACACACACACACACACACACACACACACACACACACACACTTTCTCTCTCACCTAAAAACTGGCTGACTCCGCGACTACTAAGTCTTCTCGTTGTCTTGCCTCCTTATATACCGAGGATGACGTAACACGGATCTTTTTTAAACTTCTGCATACACGCCGGCTGCCGCACAGTTCTCGAAAGCTCTACGAACCTTTTGTGTTGCCGCTTGATTGTTGTTAGTCATCCGCTTGCTGACGTGGATGGTGTGAGAAAGTTTGACCTTGCGCTTTTGTTTGCTCGCCGGCCTGGTATGTGGTGTGAGGCAACTTGGTCATTCTTTGCTGTGCACCGCGCCACGAGTCACATGATATTACCTCTTCTTTTAAACCAATAATCACTGCATATAGAATTCAGAGAATTTGTTTTATTAGAAGTAACACCACGAGATCATTAAATAAAATTAATGATTATGGCTTGATTCAGAAACAAATCTCTTTGTACATAGCTTTAAGAAAAAAGTAACTCTCTAGGAGAGAAAACGTAATTTGCGGTTCTGTGGAAGTTGGGCCAAAATATTTAACGATCATTCATTATATTTTGCACGTTACACGGAGATGTTCACAAATTAAAGGCGTTCTGAATGTCGGCCAAGAAAGTTGCATGTATAAATAAGTTAGCCAAGGACAGGCTCGTCACACCCTTCTGAGAATCTGCGCTTTAAACGTTCTGGTAATGTTTATGTTATACTTCAACAGCTGAGGACGGAGTCCATTAAACCAGGGAAAGCTGGAATGTTGATTTCCGTTGTTTATTCAAGTGCCGCAGAAATTAAAAGCAGCTTTGTTGTATTCATTCATCAAGTAGTTGGTCTGTAGTAGAAATCCATGTTCCAGGATGTGAGTCGTGGGAAGTTCAATCAACAAGATCTAAAACGCAGCATATTTCCCTCAGATGATAAATGTTGAAGAGGAAATGATCATAGAATATTCTATGCATAAATATTTTCGTGCTAGAAAGCGATTAAAGGAACCGGAGGCTCAATTCTATGAAAATGTGGCTTTCTCTACTCTTGTACTAACAAACGCTTACTGTAAATTTTGTTCTAGGTACAAGGGGAATATGGGAATACAGTAGGCTTTGAGCGATAGTAAAGTCTTTTAAAGCTTTTAAATTCCGTGATCTTTGCACAGCCAAGAGATACTAAATAAATAACCCCTTAGCGGTAGAGCCCAGGACGGGCCTTGCTGGCCGTCCAGCCGCTGCGTCCCCCACCTCTGCCCACTACAGGCGTCATTGGTGAGGTGCAGCACTGCAGGGTGGGACGTGGTCAGCGCCCCGAGCCCTTCGCTACTCCATTAAAGTAGATCTTCAGTTGGTCCCCCCGGGACCTAACGAGGCTGAGTGCCGGGGATCGAACCCGGGTCCTCCGCGCCAGAGGCAAGCGCGCTACGGAGGCGGTCACAGGCAAGACATAACAACGTGATAACGACCTTCTGTTTAAGTATTGCAAAACTCATACAAATATCAAGTAATATTTCCTAAATGGTTCACTTGACAAAAAATGCATTAGTAATAACTTGTGTGTTTTAACAAAATCCACATTTTTTGTACAATAAGATTTTGTCTAGTATCTCTTGGGGTTTATCACTTATGCAGAATTCATCATGAGTAATGAGGACTATACAGGCTGTAGCGGGAAAATTCAAAATATATATTTGATTTGTCATAGAAATATCTTGAAGATATGGCATTTTAATCGGAATCGCTATAGCCAGTTTTGAGAAAATCAAAATCTTCGAAAAACTTTTTATGTAAAGGTAGTTTAGGGTGGAGGAATTTTCTTCAAAACATTCCAGTCGCAACCTTGAAGGATATTAAACTTAAATACCAATTTCGATTATGAGTTATGTTGTTTACAGACCGACACACACACACACACACACAAACACACACACGCGCGCGCGCGCGCGCGTGTAGCAGGTCCAACATTCACCAGAGTTTTGATAACTCTATGCTGAATTTGCAAATTCCTATTTCCAAATAACTATAGTTGTCATCAGTTGGGTGACTTTTTCATTTACCTATGAAAAAGTTGTAGGGATATACTTGTCAAACCGTGTATTTCTGTTAGTGTAACGTGAACTCAAGTAAATCCACGTAGTATTCCTCTGGAGTCATAAAGTAAACCTCATATAATCTGAATGCTTGGCAAAGAATCTAACGTTTGCCACGCCATTAGCTAATACATCTGTTGGTTTGCTTACTCTCTCTGTGTACAGTTTGAGCTGCGTTTGCATTTTCAGTGTTTATTCCTTCTCAGGGTGGCCAACTCCCTTGCGAATGTAAAATATACGAATACGTGAGAGTACAAACAAACTAGCAGTATTTGACAGCTAACATCTTGAGGTGGGATGGTGATAAACAGAGAAGAAATAAAGAAGAGAATTTCTGACGGCTTGCGGCTTTGCATTTATTTTTGTACCTTTGGTAGTGTAAACTTCTCTAAAAGACTTTGCGTTATGGAATTTACGCACGCTCATCTGCTACTTTGCCATTCAGAGATTCTACTTTCTTGGCAGCGGGTGTACGAAGACTATTTTATTTCCTGGGCTAACATTAAACTTACTGATACTCATAATATGACAGTTGTAAATTTTAACCTCTGACTTATTGTTTTACTTTCTGACCCATGGGTTTCTTCGGGGTTTCCCGGGTGGATACTGGGAAGGATAATTACATCCCCTGAATTACCCATCCCTCCATTTCATTTCACCTTCATTTCAATCTAGCGTCGGAAGTGTTGGCGATGGGTGAGTTTGGTGCTGCTGTGTGGGGACTTTGCAAACTGTAACTGCTCTTCTTAATGGTTGGGTGTGTTGTCGCCTGACTGGTGGCTGCTTGGCGAAATCTGTTGCCGAAATTAAGAATTTGCAGCACACGTTAGAGCCCCTCACGTTGGCTCGCGCTACTCATACCTGCAGAGCACTCTCACTTATCTCTTTCTCCTGGAGTCTGATATACACTGCCCTGGTGTTCAAGTTCAATAATTCCTAAGGATGGAACACTGAGATTTTCCAGAAAATCCTTCCCTTTCTAACTAACCTTTACAAAAACATCTTACTTTGACTTCCGTTCTATTTAAAAGCCTTCTAACGATTTTGATTAAAGTGTCACGTGCATAAGGTATTTGTGTGAAAATAAAATACATATCCAGATATTTTTGGAAATAGCCTTTTTTTATTCTCAATGACCTTTATATAACTTCTACCGATTTTCTTCTGTTGTTTTAAACTGTATATTTGAGCGCACTGCAAATAAAAGCTCAGGGCTTATAAGGGCGCTATCCCCTGTTTTATTTGTTTGGTTGCTGCCATTGGTTCGACTGACCTAAGATGCGAGTTTTACCTGTGCTGGTCTCTGCAAGATAAGATAGAACTGGACATGTAAGTTGCTACGTGAAGATAGTTATACGTGGAATTGCTAAATATTGCAGTTTTTGTCTAAATGTTTTCAAAATGATATTACACACTGTTCAAACAAATTTTCTTAAATTTCGTCCTCATATCTTTAACAGTTTTCAGAAACAATATTTCAGTTTTATTATCTTAATCAGGTGTTGACTTCACGTAAGAATAATTTTGAAAACATAAAAATAATACTACATTGTTTAATAATATGCGAAACTTGCATATAGAAAATTGTTCACTCTTATCTTTCAGACCTTAAATATGTTTGTGAACATTTTCACAGTTGTCAAATAAACTCTGTTCAAATCTTGAGCACTTATTCAAAAACATAGTAAAACCTATATCCCAATTTTTAAGTTCGCCTTCTACAAGCTTCTGCTCAAATTTTGAACAAGATTGGTATGAAATTACTTCGCATGAAGCAATTTTAATGCGTAAAAGTGTAAGATCAATCAAAGTTGAGTAATATACACTGGAAGTAAACATAGGGGAATAGGCCTTGGGCTATATAATAGTTAAATACCCATAAGCTTCAAGCTGCTATGAGTGCTAAAGTTATCGTATACTGAAGCTAAAGTTTCAAACTAATTTTTGGAAACAAAAACTATTATTTGTATTTTTTTAAATTTGTTTACCAAATTTCAGCTATAGATACCCTTAAAATTACTAAATAGAGGAGGTTCTTTCCCGCTACCTCCACAGCTTAAACTGTCTGGTACAATGGTATATATGAATGTATGTATCCCAAACCTACTGATCCATGCAGGCAGCTTTTCAAAATCCTCGAACAAAGGCTTATCATTTTCGATGCGACTTGAGGCTTCCGCATGCCCTAGAGACGAATAGCAGGCGAGAGAAGTACTTAGGCTATTGCGGACGCAGCAAAGCCCCGGGGTTATTAGGCATCTAGCTTTAATACGAGTTAGAGTTAGTGTTACTGTTGTAAAATTTCGGATTTTTCTAGTAACATTCACAGGGCACGTTCAGCTGCAAGTTATATTCTACTTCTTCTAAGATCGACACCAAATTACTGGGAAATAATTACTTAAGTTACAATTTAACCACTCCACTAGAAAAGGAAGTTTCTTTTGTGGAGGCGTAACTGTATATCGCTTTTTTTTTTTTTTTTTCGTTCGTTTTATTTATGCTCCCGGCATATCGGTGGCCTTTCCTTTGGAACATGCTGTCTATTGTTACCTTGTATCATTATTATGCAAACTTCTAGACTATGAGTGTGTGGGTGGTTCGATTAGTTAGACATCTGTCAAGGGCACCGGTTCAAACCCGGCCCAGACCGATGGTTTTTAACTGTGCTTAAAAGCAACATCCCCATTTCAATAGATTTATTAGCATGTAAAGGAACTACTGTGCTAAAAAGTTTTGGCACACCGGCGCTGATATGATCTTTGCAGTTGGCAATGTTGTTAACCAAAAAAAGATATACATATATTACACAACACGCATACATGTTCACGTTCCCTCTTCTAAAATGCTTTGGGAGGGGGGATGGAGGGTTAAATAGGTCTCAAGGCATAATTTTCGCTGAAATCTCACATCAAGTTCTTGGGTGGAATCCAATACTACCTCTACTTAAAAGCAATCATCTAAGAGAGATGGCAATAAACTCATAAATAAGAACAAATGAATTGGCGCCCGAGTCTAGAGTAGAAATAACAATTCCCTGGTTCAGAAATCCAATAATTGTCCACCAGGAGGTGTGGTTATGTTTAACTGATTACGAAGCCTGGTGTATGTATTCTGTGATAGTGTAATACTTCAAATGGATGAATGTCCTGAACCGAGCAGAATATGTCCAGATATTTCAATAACTCTTCAATGTCGGAACGCCGCAATAAGAATACATCATATATCCGGAACCAGTATGTAAAACAGCGCTATATCGCTGGACTTTTTATATCCCTCTACACACTGGTGACAAGACTGTGCTTGTGTGTGTGGGTTCGTGTCACGTACAGTGTCGGTATAACAAATGGTTGGGCCAAAGAAATATATGCACTAGCGTAATTAATTTTCTGACACAACAATGGAGAATGTTAATATGCACGGGTTGGGTTTCATTGAGACTAGTTATATATTGCCCCATGTGGTAATCCTGTTTGGAATACCAAGATCACTCAAATTTACAGGCTTTTTAGCCTGCTTTCTCAAGCATGATGTGCTTCTGAAATCGGGCCAACTATCTCACAAGTGTTCCTTAATGTGTCTGATCACGCTGTTTAGACCCGCTTGCATAAAAGTTCAATAATTTCCACTCAAACTGAACTTAGAGCTTCGATTGTATAAACCTTGATCTTAATTTCATGACAACTTGGTCTAAGGTCAAGTGTAACTAATGTGTTTTAAATATTGAACTTAGGTCAGCACAACTACAGAAGGGAGAAATAAATAGTTCAACTTTAAATAAAAAAATATGTTAAATAATACATTTTTGTAACTATTTGGATGATATGGACATTGCTTCAAATTGTATTCTGTTCAAAAAACAAAATTTTGCAGTGAAAGCAAAAACTTCTTGGGTACTTCTAACCTAGAACATTTTTCATAAATAGTAAAACGGTGAGTTATTATGTTTGGGCTTACTTTTAGGAACATAAAAATGTAAAACAAATTTGTAACAATGTTCTTCAAATTTAAGAAAAACGTGCTGCACTTAAATGCGCCTTGATCCAATAATTGCTGAAATAACAGGGGAAAAAAATGAATAGGGGAAATACATAATTAAACTTGAATTAAAGCACCAGCAATTTTCTTCCATGGAGTTTCTTTCTAAGAAATTGAAACTACTTTGTGTTTTAGGTTCCATTATATGTTTTCAATAACAATAACCACCATTTTGTCCTTGCGTGTAAAATTAGAGGACCTCGCTTGTTTGTAATTTTTTCTATCACCCTGTCGAATGCGTCCGAAGCTAAAAAACAAGTGACGGGAAGCTGTGATAGAGTTCAGTCACTGTCTCCGCCGACACACCATGGCAGGAAAGACGAAGAAGAGGGTCGCCGCAGCAGTTGAAGATCCCTCTGAAGATCCTTCTGGGGAAACTGAAAACGTCAGCGCCGTCCCAGCCGCTTCGCCAACTCCAACTGTCTACGCCGTCAGAGCACGGTATCTCAGCCTGCGACATCATGCCGAAACCATCCACCAACGGCATACAGGCAACACTACCAGAGGTTGAAACGCTCACAGCGAGTCATCTTAACCTCACGAGGCTGCAGAGTTGCAGCGCAGTAGTTCGTGGGGTACATCGGCAGTTTCCGGCTTGTGATGCACATCGATGCAAATGCTGTGAGGCCCTTAACAGGCTTAATTTACTTTAGTGATTGAATTATAAGAAAATGATAAAAACAATATGAGCCTATCTGATATTATTGACCAATAAGTTGCCAAGAGCTAAACCAAATATAATTTCGTAGATCAGAAAACAGCTATGTTGGTGTGAAAGAGATAAGTAGATGCTGCTGAGTTCAGCGGGCTTGACGTCAATCTGTCAAGTGGATGTTCCGCAGATTCAAATCCCTTATGGGAACTATGCTTTCTTTTTCTTTCTTTTATTTTACGTTAATCAACAATCATCACAATAAACATCTTCGGTCTAATGGCTAAAGAATGAAAAAACTATTTCTGAAAAGGCGCTTAACATGGTTTCATGTGGCTTTATTAGAATTTCATCTATTACATTTAGCAACTCTTTACACAAAAGTTTGATGAATAACTTACATAATAATGACGATAATATTAATAATAATTAATAATAGTAATAATAATGTAGTAATAATTTTATCTAAAATCATTTATATGACCAGGACATTGTCAAAAAATTTAGGTATATAAAAATTATAAATCAATTACGCTATAACACTTAAGTCATTAATAGAATAAAATAGCCTTTCATCTAGCCAATCAAAAAGGTTCTTTAAAAACTAGTAATGTTCAATGATCTATACTTAATATCTAACATTATAGAAGTCTGTCTCCTTAGAATAATAATTTTCTTTCGTTAAAGCAAGTCTACATTTAGATATATTTAATTAATACTTATTTTTGGTGTCAACACCATGAGTGCCCAATCTTAAATCATAATGATGCAGATGCGGATGCACGTATGTCAAAACATAAAATATAAACAAATTACTAACAGTAAGAAATTCTTAATTGGTAAAATAAGGGTTTACAAAGTTAATCTGGTTTTTATTCAGCATAATTCATAGTGCTTCGGGGATGCTGGCAGAGCTTGTACAAAACCTAGGCATTTACCAAATCTAAATTAACTTAATACCAATAAGATTATCTACTGCTTCAGAGAAGTAGGTGTATGTTAATATTTTAACACACAAAATTACATATAACCTGAGTTCAAAAGGTACTTGACTAGCGGAAAATGTTCTTTTGTTTAGACACATTTAAGCGTGCTGTTGCAAAGAAGTTCTATGTGTAATACAAATCTTTATAGGATGATTGAAACTAACCGACCTAAAGAGTGTTCAAATAGGACCAGGTTTTTGTTTTATTGGCCATGCTGTCGTTTGCTTACTCCCAACTATATGTAACCTCAATCCCATAGACTAATTTAGACCAAGGTAAAATAAATAAAGAAATTTAGCAGGTGACTTATACTTACGATATGTGATCGAAACAGTCTGACAGGGTTTTTTGAAAATGTGGAAAGGTAGAAAATGATCTGTGGGAGAAAGTCAAAGTAGCTGAAGGAGAAGGGGGACTTCGGTACTTCGACTACAGATCTTTTGTGCCTATGCCCCGAAGGGGCACCCCCGAGAGGGAGGGGTGAGGTAAGAGAAGACAGTGGGTTGGCTGGCCATAGGAGACCAGGCACAGCAGAGGGCAGGGTCCTACATTTTCCCAGTTAGAAACCTTCTAACACCAGTCAGTACACCGGTCTCCCACCGGTTCGCGCAGAGTGTCGCCTGCAGAGGTCCCTCCATGTCTCGAGAGTCTCGGTGGCCGGCTGCCGTGACAGGGGACGGAGTCACTCCGAGCATTTTGTCCCACCATGCTGCACCCGAACGCCTGCTGACACTGTCCACCCTGAAATAGACCAAACCGGTGAATGAAATGATTAGTGAGGTGAAATGTCGGGAGAGAAAAGTCGGAGAATGAAGATAATCTACCCAGTCTTTGCCTGGCGACCCCGGAAAACCCCGAAAAAACCATGTGTCAGGTAGGTCGGTCGCGGGAATCGAACCAACGACTTCCCGAATGCGAGTCTTACACGTTACCGCGGAGTAATCTTGCTCGCTAAAGTAGCTGAAAACATCGTTTACTTTTGGTTAACTAAATATACAGCATAAACTGAAAATAACATTAAACTTCCGCTTTTTTGAAAGACTTCTTTGTTTTAATTTACCGTCAATACACATTCCAAGATTGACTCTACTCTCGCAACCACGACTAGAAGCACGAGTCCAGCTTCAGGTATCGCTGTGTACCTGGAATTGTTTACTGACGTACTGACTCGGTGAATTCCTGGCAGGGAATTAAATGGTAAATGGTAACTGTGGCGTAACATTTTTGCGTTTAATAGGAATATATAATTTATTATTATTACGGAAACAGTTATTTTAAGCCGTCAATTTAAGATACATCAGAAGTTAGAATATATAATTCAATAGTTACCTACACGACTGAAGGAATTCAGAAGCTGTTTAATTCTGTAACCTCAACGGTCGGCAACTCGACTTCAAATATATCCTTATTAGCCTCCCTTAAATTTATCAATTAACTGATGTTGTTTATCCTCATTCTAGAAGATAAAAGATAATCGTATTCCGTTTATCATTATCAAGTTAAACCACGTGTTATGTTCTAAAAAAATGAAACTGACAATGGAAGTTGCTGCAGATATTTTGTATAATTCTCTAAGAAGTCTTTGAGCAAAACATTTCGTTGAATGCAATTTTCACGCACGCTGTATGGGTAGTTTTAACATTGCAGATATATTTATTCCTCGTTTTCATGTTTTCAAGCTAGGAAGCGTTGATAAAAGGAGGAAGGGAAGAAGAGACACAGCAATTGTAGAAACAGAATCGCTACATAAAAAAATAAAAGTATGCTCTGTTAAAACTAAATAATAACGGAAACCGTAAAACTTTTAAAGTAAAGCGTTCACAAACACAACGCTAGTTGGAAAGAGAGAGGGAAGGAAATAAAACTCAGCTTTGTTAGGGAAAAATTTTTCCTCCAAATAATTAAGAAAAGCAGTCTCCGTTTGCTGTCCTTTTTCCGCACTAAATGTGGCAGAAAAAGCAAGAGCAAAGCTTTTAATTGAAAGTAAAGAAACTTCGCTCTAACTTGTTCAGCGTGTCGTCTTGCTTTATAATACTGTGGGATATTATACACAAAGAGCGCTGAGAATTGCCATGGTTGTCAAAAACATGTTAAACAAACTTAGCATTACGCTAGAGAAAGGCTTAGCAAAACAGCTGAAGGCAGTTTGTTACTAGAACATATGAAGAACGTCTCATATCCAAGTTAGAATCATATAGTACCAGTCAAGTGGAACATGTATGCTAAATAATAATAATAATAATAATAATAATAATAATAATAATAATAATAATAATAATAATAATAATAATAATAATAATAATAATAATAATAATAATAATAATAATAATAATAATAATAATAATAATAATAATAATAATAATAATAATAATAATAATAATAATAATAATAATAATAATAATAATAATGATGATGATGATAATAAATATCAACAATCATAAGATATGGATCACTAGTTTTCAGTATTATTTACTAAAAAGCATAATAGGACTTCATATATAAATCGACTTATTTTATATTATACAAGCTGAAACATCCTGCGTTGTCCGTGGTTTGACAATTCATCTCTATAACTTTTGGAATCAGATTGCACTTGTCCAGTAACCTAGTGTTTCTTTGGAGATATTGATAAAAAATCGGATGTGTTGCACTCATGTGACTTTCTCTACTCTTGTACTAACCATTCATACAAGCTCTTATTACTGTATCTTGTTTGTGTTAGTTGAGATAAACATTTGTACAAATTATCTTATTGTTTATTTCCTTGTAGGTGTAAGAGGAATATTAGAATACAGTAGGCTTTGAGCGATAGTCAAATATTTTAAAGCTTTGAGATCACGTTCTCTGTGCACGCTTAACATATAAAAAAGTAACAACGATGTTGCATTTCACGAAAGTTTTACTTTTTCCGAAACTGACACATATAATAAGGAATATCTCGGAAATGGTTCAGTCTACAAAACAATTTATTGAGACATAAACTATGTGTTTAGTTTACGAGTTATTCAAAAGTCATCTAGAGTAATCTGTTTTTTAGGTTCAGGGGGTCTCGAAACATATTTCCGGTGAAATCTCGACATCGAAGTTTTGGGTGGAATACAATACTTCCCCTACTTACCAGTAGAGAAAGTAATATTACTTTAGTAGCTCAAACTAACAGCTAATTAAAACTCTTGGGGTACTGTAAAGAAAAAAAAAAATAAATAAAGAAAACACTGGGAAGGCACTATGCAAAAGCAGTGTTAAACAACCACAAATACCACGTTGCGTTTCTGTTTCAAACATATACAAAATTGTGTGAATTGTTTGTAGAAGAGTGGATAGAGAAAGACATGTGAATTTGTTACGTAAAGGAGAGTAAAGAAAATAATGTGAATTAAACGTTGCATTTGTGCTTCAGTCATTGAAAAAATTATGTGAATTGTATGTTAAAGAGCGAGTGGAGGACATGCGAATGTGTTATGTAAAAGAAATTTGAGTAGAGAAAACCATGTGAATGTAATACGTTGGTCTTCTCCTTCGGACATATACAAAACTGTGCAAATTGTAGAGAAAAACAAAAGCTAGGAGAGAAAACCTTTTATAGTAAAATGGATAGCATAAAAGCTTATCCATGAACAAACACTTTGATGTGCCAATTTTCATGGTGATCGATCAATCATCCATTTTTGTATATACTAGGTAGATACAATAATTTGTTGAAAGTACTCGCGTTGTATTTATTGTAAAATAGTTTGTACGACTCAGAAATCTTCTCAGGAATGTGCACAACAACTTAACAAAGTTTCATCACAACCGGATGATTAAGGGGGCCTCAAAACATATATTTCGGGTGAAATCTAGACATCGAAATTTTGGGTCGAATACCATACTTTCCCCACATAGTATACGTAACAGAGAAAGTAATTACATCATCATCGCCCAGAAATTAAATAAATTCCCTTCAAATTTCATTTTATGCCAGTATGTCTTATTATATTTTAGATGGGCGTATTTACTTGTGCATGTTATGGAATTTTTCAATTCATAAGTGCATGCATATTAAAGAGATTAGCTCGTTATTCTTTCTCTGTTTACGCTCCTTGTGATTACAAGAGATTATTAGAATAGAAAATTGGTATCTCTAATTATAGTTAACAAAGTACTAAGAATTTAAAAAAGTCAAGCTGAATTCTTCACTCAAATATTACGAAGGGCAACGATATTGTGGTTCTCGAGTGAATACTTACATAAGCTATCGTACGTACCCAGTCCATTTCAATTACCAAACTCTTAACGTTTTCTTTGTAACACTGGAGAATGTAGCGCTCTCATTCTACGCTTCCCTTCTGTTTCTTTTCCTAAACCAACTGTCCTTTTTTCAGGAAATGTATGCTAATGACTCATCCAGAGAGCTAGGGATTTCCAGCAACAAAATAACGCCGCTAATTATCACCAAAGTTCGGGAGGGTATGCAAATACGGTACTGTTTACGCAAACAAATCTCACCTTTGTTTCCTTTTCACACTGCTGTCATTCTTCATGTGTGAACATTCCTTCAGCCGGATGCCAGGAAAACACAAAAGATGGACTTGTTTTCTTATTTTAACAAAGACCTTCTTTAACCAATGAAATAGTGACACATTAATGAATAGGCTACGTGTTAAAATGCTTCCTTATTTTATAGTTATATTAACTAAAATGAAAAATCTCATGTGTTGCACTCACCATTCCTACAAACTCTTATTCCTATATCTTCACGTTAATACCGCTAAACATTTACAGAAATAATATTATTGCTTAATTCCTTGTAGGTACAAGGGGAATACGGGAATACAGTTGGCTTTGAGCGATAGTGAAATCTTTTAAAGCTTTGAAATTCCGTTCTCTTTGCACAGTTAACATATAAAAAATAAATAGGGATGTTCCATTTGACAAAAATATGCCCTCCAAAACTTACACACATAACGAGGAAAATCTTCAAAATGGTTCACTCTACAAAAAAAAAAAAAAAAAAAAAAAAAAAAAAAAAAAAAAAAAAAAAAAACTTACACATAAATTGTGTGTTTTAGCATGATCTACATTTTTTGTATAGTAAGATCTGGCCTATCTCTTAGGGTTTAGGAGTTTTGCAAAATACATCCAGAGTAAATAGGACTCCATGGGCTAAAGCCAGAAAACTCAATATATACATTTCATTTGTCATAAAGATATCTAAAAAAATATGGCATTTTTATTAAAATCGTTAGAGCCATTTTCAAGAAAATCTAAATTTTCGAAAAATTTTCCAGGTAAAGGGTAGTTTAGAGATGAGTAATTTCCTTCAGAATCTTCGTGTCGCATCCTTGAAATACATTAAACTTAAGTACTAACTTTGATTTTTAACCGACTTTTCGCTTTTGAGTTATACTGTCCACGAACTGACACACACACACACACACACACACACACACACACACACACACACACACACACACACGCGCGCGCGCATAACCTTTTTCTGAGTATATTACGTATATTTCCGGTGAAATCTCGACATCGAATTTTTGGGTTGAATACAATATTTCCGCTACTTTACCATACGTAATAGAGAAAATAAAACGTGAGAGCACAAAATCCAGGGCACTTGCCCACTAGTCTTTGGTATGGCCCATTATTATGAATATAGAGCAGCATTTTGGAACCCATATGAAGTTACCCAAATTCATTCGTTAGAAAAAAACAGAGAAGGACTGTAAAATTCATAAAAAGCGGTGAATATTGTGGGCCCACAGAAGGGGAGGAGACCAAACTGGAGCCTCTAAAAATCCGGCGCAAGAGGCACAGATTATGGGCCTTATTTAAAGATTATGGTAGTTCAATGCATGGATGGGCATTAGTAAAAGATTGGAGAACCCAACACATTACAGAAGGAACGACCATTAATTTAAATTAAGGGTAGAAGGCACAGAACCGCTGTAGGAAAATTCTCCTTTGTTAATAGAACCATTGAGGAATGAAACGAATTGCTTGTCACGGTTGTCCTTTTGTGCATGAAGAAATTAGGACAAATTTAAATGGAGTAAATGTTACGTTAATTTGTTACAAAAGTTACTTAGGTGTAAGTTTGACATTTTATAAACTAATTGTGGATACTAGTGGTAAATTTATTGGTTATACTGAGAGAATAGATAATCAATGAGTATATTAATGATTAAATGATTTAAAAATTAGCTGTTATATTACGAAATCATAAGCATAGAGTGATAATAATGGAACTGTTTTATTCATATTAATACTTTTTATTGTTCCTTGTTACTGTTGTTTATGCAATTACTTGTGTAACCTTAATTTAACATACACTGTCGATACAAATGGCTTTATGTTTCCTATATGCAGAACAAAATTATTAGTATAAGTTGTGAGTACAGTAACTTCTAAGGATCAAACATGAAGATTTAAAAAGAATTAACAATTCTCCTCTGGTCCTCTAAATGAAAAATCTGATGTGTGGCACTCAAATGACTTTCTCTACTCTTGTACTAACTATTCTCACAAACTCTTATTCCTATATCTTCTTCGTGTTAGTTGAGATAAACATTTGCTGACATTATCTTATTGCTTATTTTCTGTGGGTACAAGTAGAATATGGGAATACAGTAGGCTTTGAACGATACTCAAATCTTTTAAAGCTTTCAAATTCCGTTTTCTTTACAGGGTTAACAGATAAAGAATGAATAGCCATTTTCCATTTGACAGAAGTTTAATTAAAATCTTCAGAGATATTTTCAATAAAATCAAAAATGTCTAAACATTTTCCATGTAAAGGATAGTTAAGGTGGAGGAATTTTCTTCAAAATCTTCGTGTCGCATCCTTGAAACACATGAAACTTAAATACTAACTTAGGTTTTTAAGCGACTTTTCGTTTTTGAGTTATGCTGTCCACAGACTGACACACACATCCATAAACACACGCACCTTTTCCTAAAAATGCTCTTTTTGGATTCAGGGGACCTCAAAACGTATTTCTGGTGAAATCTCGACATCAAATTTTTGGGTATAATACAATACTTCCTCTACTATACGTATTAGGGAAAATAAAAAGGTGTTCCATGTTTTTCACTTCCTCAAAAACAAGGATTTTGATATATATATATATATACTTTTATCATTAAAGCCTCAATTTTAACTCCTCATTCATACTTCGAGCTACGCGAAGAATAAGGAATACTCTAATCACGGTAAAACTTCCTGGCCTTAGCCGGGTATCAAACCCGCGATTAACTAATTAGTAATCAATAAGTTGATATTAATATTTTCACCGCACTTCTGTTTGCTATGCAAACAATTTTAGAAAATCGCAAAACAAGCTAGCAATTTCGACGCAATTTTTTTTATTTTGTGCTCCTATTGGAATTCCGGTTTTGAGGAATGTAAAGTACCATATGGGCTATTTTATAAGTGAGAACTATGACCTGTTATATAGGCACGGTTTCAGGCAACAGTAGGCCTAGTCTTGCATGAAAACTGCGCGCGCGCACACACTCACACACTTCCGTACAAAAGCTTTAGAAACGCCATTCTATTTGCAAGACAGCGACAGAGGGCACTAGAGTCAGAGAGAGCCAAAGAATAGCGATTTTCCCCTTCACAATAGAGTAAGTACAAGTAATTGAAAATTCACACCAGTAATAAAAAAAAAATCAACTGCATTACGTAACAAGTGCAACAGATACTGCTAGCGAAAATAAATAATTAATTAGCAATTCTATCAGAACATTCAGTTGCGGTTGCATATTAAACATTTCCTTTTTCTCTTCTTTTTCCTTTGTTTTGCTACTAATGTTTAGTTTAACTGTGATGAGAGGCATATAGTTTATTTTGCAAAGCTGAAGAACTAGACATTTTGGAATAGTTTCAAAAAATAGTTTTCAGTTATTTTAATTACAACTTATTTACAGAGTAAAACATTTTATAACGTCAAGGAATGTTACCTCAGTAGCGAACATGTTAGATTTTAATGTTGCAACTGGAACATAATTTGCATAAAAATAAAAAGTTGATGTCCTTCAGAAACAAAAGTACTTCTTCAGCTTTCAGCTGTTCAAAATTATCTAACTATTGGTTGCAAACAGCGCGTTATAGGTTATATGAAGTATTAGTTCAGTTATTTCAAGGCAATGTGGTTTTGGATTTTATTCAAGGAATCATAATATGGCAGATATCTGGACAGAGTACATACACAAGTATCCCTATGATGTATGTCTATCATTCAACGTGAAGGTGTTAATTGTAGAATCACTGAACGAATTTTGAAAGGTTTTTACAGGAAAGTAGATCTTAATTTGCAGATGTTTAAATCTTCTTCTTCAACCAGATCGAGGGTATTTAATCAATATTGCTTGACAATAGTTACGATACCTCGTGAACTGCCTCAGATTATTAGATACAATATTAACACAATATTAACTTTCAGTGTCTCTATTCCCTACATTACTCTTCAAACTGAGAAACCTAGGTAATTAACTCGGCACATAAGATGATTAAATCAGCAACTTGACTCGTGCTTTAGGATGTGGGGTGGGTGGTCTGTTTCTAAGAAATGACTAGCAAAGATACAACAGTAATATAATTTTGATTAGAAGAACCAGGAGAAATAATGGGTCATAAATTTGGTTTCTCTCCTGAGAAACAACTTTCCAACTTTGCAATAAGATCAGTTCAAATGAACATATGTCTCAGTTTCACCTATATCATTTGATGTAAATCTTCGTCCAACCAGGCAACTCTTCAGGTTTGAGGAAAAACGTAGTTGGCGAGAACCAAATTCAGTGAATATTGTGGATGTGGAAGCATTTAGAATGAAGGTCGTGCAGTTCTGTCCATAAACCCAGATGTGTGTGAAGGCCTATTACGTGATAAAAATGTGAAGAAAAACCCCACTATAATAGATCTGTTCTTCTGGATGCAGCACCATACAATGAGAATCCAAAAATACGGTAGCATAAACAGATGCAACGTTTTCTGCTTTCTTTGGTGCTACTTAATCTGTTGCCATCCCGCTTGGACTTTTCCTTCGTCTCTGGCGTGTTGAAACTTCGGAGATACTCGCTGCAATTGCATTTAAACAAATCAAGCTCGTAAGAAATAGAGGAAGTTGGAATACCAGCTTTATTTCCGCAAAAATTGAAGTAACGGTATTATGATTTGACTAATTACGTCTTTAGTGAATAAATTGAACCTTTTTAGAAACTTCTTATAACTTGCTTTAAACAAATCGCATTTAACTATATAATATGTTGCACTTGTCTTGCAATTTTCTGATTTTTTACTGTTTTCATTTTCCCGCTACATTAGGACCATTTTCTCCATAACTATTGCATCTAGGAAGGTCAAATTTTATGAGGTGCTAAAACGTCATATAAACTTTAAAGTAAGTGGAGCAGTTTTCCATACTTTAGATACAATTTAGAAACTGCACTGTTATATATTACAAAAATTGGGCTAATTTCTTCAGTTATGTACGAACAGTAATATTCATAATTGGTATTATAAAACCAATAAAGTCTCGAGTGAAGCGAACCTTAGACCATCGAATAATATTCACCTGAACTATCTCATAATTAAAATATGAATTTAAATACTATATAGCAAAGATTTGGTCATAAGCTAAAATTCATTTAATTAAATTCGATTGAATACAATATTCATTTCGAATAGTGTTGTTTGACATATTCAGCACGGCCAACTGAGGAAAACGAAATCCAAGAATCACGTGAATGTAAACTTAAGAACTTACAATATTTTAAGTCACTGTTAAGACATGTGAGATCTCCTTGTGTGGTTTACGGGAAAAAAAGCGAATGAGTTGGAGAATTTAATGTCGTGTCGGCACGTTGGCCCTGGTAGCTTAATGGTTAGAGCAGCCGGAGGTTACTGGTAGATCCGTGGCTCACATCCCGGTCATGGCATTGAGTTTTTCAGTCTCACTCTAACCTTTCCAATCCTGTCGTACACACGGCTATTGTGTAGAAGAACATTAATTACAACAATAAATCAATGTATAATCCCAAATAAATTTCACTTTATTTTTTAACATTAACAAATAAACTTTCTTCTGAAAAAATACATTAAGTATCAAAAGAACAATTGTTAATATACTGTTGCTAAATTCAAATGGAGTGCTACTTTAATTTTTAATCGATTGTTATGTGAATAGATTGTTTTTCGGCGATTTCTGGGATGCAGTTACCGACACTGACAAAACAAAAGAATGACCACGCGATTATCTGTATATAATAACTGAACAACCCTGTGTAAGAAATAGTCACTATAAGTTTAGAATTTTGAAAAACTGAGTCACTTATTTTGTTAAAAATACTGTTTTCTGGCTTCATAAAAAGTTTAAACTCATCAGAACAAAGGGTTCTTCAAATAAGTGAACCACAGTGAACATCAGCAAACCAAAATTATTTTTTCTATGCATTAACTTACATGGATGTCAAATGCCTTGCTTTGTATCTGTAAACTTGATTTTCACATATGTTCTACCATAAAAAGCGCAAAAATTATTATTATAGCTGTAATGGTTTAAGTTATGTTCACATTACAATACTGACATATTTTTCACATGTAGATCACTGTATTTAACTACACGTTGAAAATGGCAATTTTTTTTTAAAAATAAGTTTCATATATTTTATTTTTGTGTCATATAATAGCCCTGACTTTTTATTTTTCAAAAATAAAAATGCTAATTGTTACCAGAAGTGTGATTAATTTAACAGCTTGTATAATCTAACATTGTAGAAATTTGTTTTCAACATTTCTCGAAATTAAGATGTTCAACATATTTGCCTATTTCAGTTCCAGATAAGTACTGTCAAAATTATGGTACAAAGCTTATTCATACATTATTTTGAAGCTTATTAGACAGGAAATTATGTGAACCAGCAACTATAGTCTAAACATAAATCACAAAACCTCGGTAGGCATTTAAACACAAATTCACTTAGTAAAAGGATACATTTTTAAATTTTAAAATTCATAACTATTTAAACAGTCAGTTTACTTCATATAATTGAGGTTAAAATCACTGTACGTGTTTAAAGAAACAAGTTTATGTATTAAAGCCTGAAATATCTATATTTTATAGAAGCTACAGAATTTTAAAAAAAATCTGATGTGTTGCAGCCACATGACTCTTTCTACTCTTGTACAAGTATTCTGCCAAACTCTTATTCCTATATCTTCTTCGTGTTAGTTGAGATAAACATTTGTACAAATTATCTTATTGCTTATTTCCTTGTAGGTGCAAGGGGAATATTAGAATACAGTAGGCTTTGGTTGCTGTATGAAAGCTTTAAAATTCCGTTCTCTTTGCACGGGTAAGATATAAAAAGGTGAAAAACGACCTTCTATTTGAGGAAAGTACAAGTACTGCAAAAATCATAGAAATAAAAAGGAATATCTCCGAAATGGTTCACACTACCAATAAAAAAAAATCATTTGGACATAACGTGTGTTTTAGTGAGATCTATATTTTTTGTACTAGATCTGCTCTATTTCTTACGGTTTACCAGTTATGCAAAAGTCATCCATGAGCTATAGCCAGAAAATTCAAAATATACATTTCATTTGCTATAAAAATATCTCAAACATATGGCATTTTAATCAAAATCGTTAGCCATTTTTGGGAAAGCGTAGTTCAGGGTGAAGGAATTTTCTTAAAACTCTTGGTGTCACATCATTGAAAGACATTAAACTTAAGTATCAACTTTGATATTTAACTGAGTCTTCGTTTTTGAGTTATGCTTTTCACAGACAGACAGACAGACAAAGAGACATCCAAAAGTGCTTTTTTTTTTTAATCACGGTACCTCAAAACATATATTTCTGGTGAAATCTCGACATAGAATTTTTGGGTCAAATACGTTGCAGAGAAAGTAAAAAAGGTTTAAAAAATCGGGTTAAAAATATAAATTTTTGTTCCCAACGTGAATATGTTCTGGATACATCAAATGAGCACATGCATTGCGGGATCGAGAGTGAGTGAGAGAGAGAGAGAGAGAGAGAGTGTGAGAGAGAGAGAGTGAGAGAGAGAGAGAGTGAGTGAGAGTCAGTCAGTGAAAGAAGAAGCTAATTAACGCAATAACGTGGACGGATCTGCGGATTATGGCACGAATTACAAATACGAGGTGTGTACAAAGCAGGTTTCCGCAGCTTGTCCTTTGTGCCATTGAGCGCTGGGTACTGAGCGATGTCCGAAACCAAATACCTTTTCTGTTGCGTTAGTCGTTATGGGGCTTCCTGCGTCCTCAGGTGAAGGAAGTGCGCCAATTAGGTGACGTTCATTGTTAACACGTGTGTCAACCGCATCCGTTTAGGAACATTAGAAGCACTACAACGTATGCACAACCTGTTTTCTTTCCATTAGAGGTTCATATTCACACATGCAAGAACTGCCAATAAAGGGACATTATAATGGCAAATATCAGCAGAAATATACACCAACCGGTCCTCCTAAACCAATAAAGATGGACAGTTGGTTTAGTTACATATAACATTGATTAATTAACCTGTCAAACTGAAATGTGTGAGAATTCATTTCAGCTTTTTGTTAGAATGCTTTCATCTGTAAACATATCTTTTTCTTTTTAACTAATTTATTTATAGTTGCCTAAGTATATGGTTTTAGCGAATTCTAATGTATTAAATTCTTCTTCTGTTTTCCTTTTAACCTGCTCGGTTGGATGGTTTACACTCCTACAGTTTGTTCATCACCTCATGGTCCCTGCCAGGAATGTAGCCAGTCAGCCAGCATGTCACTAAACAATTCCAGGTACACAGCGATATCTGAAACGATATCTTGTGCTTCTGGTTATGCTTGCAATAGTAGTGCCAACCTTAGCACGTTTATTCGCGCTAGATTAAAGCAAAGAAGCCGCCCGAAATAGCAGAACTTAAATGTTACGTTCACTTCGAGCAGTATATTTAGCTTATAAAACGTAAACGATGTATTCAACTACTCTGTGTTTCTCCCACTGATCATTTTCTGCTTTTTTTTATATTTTATACATTTATTCGTGCCTCAACAGTTCATATGTAAATGTATCAAGCGCAATCTTTACAAAACTTTCCAAAAGTTATGTCAACTTCACAATTTTTCTTGTAAGATTTCTTCCAATAGTCTGATAGTCTTTAAAGGTCTTGAAAGCAATTTAATGGGCATGTTGGAAAAAGTCTAAACGGTCAAATATTTAACGATTTAATGAATTGAAATGCGAGTGTTTAAAGTACAGCACAAAATGTGTAACATGTCTGAAAACGAAAAGTAAACACAAGTAGCTTATCTAGTTGGATAAGGGATGCCGTATGGAAAGTTGTTAGTATATACGAAACTTGGCCATTCGTACGTTGTGGGCTCCTGGATTACGACAATGTGGTACAAAAGAGAAGGGCATATGAAGAAATTATCAAGCAGATTTCCGAAGCATACACTAATCCGTTATGCAATGTTATCTAATAACATCTAATGTTATCAGATAAAATGTCAATATGTTCTGGAGAGGTTCAGTTTGGAGAAGGAAAAAAAAAAAAAAATAAAAAATATAAACACATGTTAATACGCATGAAGCAAATAATTAAGTCATAAGTTGGAAAGACCATTTGAAGCAACATTCGCCAATCGTCAGTTCAACAATTTTGAAACCGATCTACCGTTTTGTAGGTGACACATTGATAAGACAGTTTGAGGCAACAATACCTCACGCCACCTAATAATGTGTCAAAGTCCTTAAGGGTACATTGAAGTGAAAAAGGTGATTTTCTAAAGTATTGAAGTTAGAGGCTTAATTTTCTGCACAGGCATTTCAAGAAACTAAAGAAATGGGTGTACCAAATTTCATTCCAATATCTCTTTCGAGGCTACTCCGTTTTATCGTTCGTTTTCTTTATTCTTCTTTATAGATAATAATAAACAATATTGTTGATTATTTATAGATAATTTATAGATAATAATAAACAATATTGTTATTATTATTGTTGTTATTATTGTTGTTACTGTTGTTGTTATTATTGTTATTGTTGTTATTGTTATTATTATTATTATTATTATTATTATTATTATTATTATTATTATTATTATTATTATTATTATTATTATTATTATTATTATTATTATTATTGTTGTTGTTGTTGTTGTTGTTGTTGTTGTTATTGTTGTTGTTATTGTTATTATCGTTATTATTGTTGTTCTTCTTCGTATTATTGTTGTTGTTATTGTTGTTGTTATTATTGTTGTTATCGTTATCGTTATTGTTGTTGTTATTATTATTATTATTGTTATTGTTATTGTTGTTATTATTGTTATTGTCGTTATTACTGTTGTTCTTCGTATTATTATTATTGTTGTTGTTATCGTTATTGTTGTTGTTATCGTTATTGTTGTTGTTATCGTTATTGTTATTATTATTATTATTATTATTATTATTATTATTATTATTATTATTATTATTATTATTATTATTATTATTATTATTATTATTATTATTATTATTATTATTATTATTATTATTATTATTATTATTATTATTATTATTATTATTATATTTTAAATTATTTATTTTCCGAATATATAATTTCGATATCAACACTGTCAGGTCTTGTTCTTATCCAAACTTGCTTGAAAACTCTTGAATTGAAAGACAATTATGATCGTACACAAGGGATTTTGGTCTACCTAACTTGTGCCGCTGATTCTGTTATAAATAAAGGAGAAAGTGTGTGTCAATATCTCTTTAACGAAAGTGAGAGCTCCTATTGTAGAAAGTTGCAAGGCATCGGTAATCCCGAGAGGGGCAGAACTTATTATCTGAACCTAAGTTCCACAAATGGATCAATAAAGCAAGAATGATTGGGGACAGGTTGAATAGAGGCTTATAATGTGAATTCTTACAAACTTATGAGGACACCAGAGATGAAACTGAGAATCGGGTTAAATTTCACATTGTGCCTCTGTTGCTTACGTTAATTTTGTGGAAATTCCGTACAAGCAACATATGCTCAGTCCATCAAAACTGCAAAGAAAACTCGTATGTGTAACACTAACATGAACTTACTATTGCTGCAAGTGTTTACTCTTCTCCCCATGACATTCGAGATAAACGTTTGCAGAAATTGTACTATCGCAAAGTTCCTCGTGTCAACAGCCAGATATTTGGAGATACAGTTCAACGTGGACTCAATTAGGTATATCATATATTCCTCCACACTATAATACCACCAAAAGAGCCTTCAATGATAGTCATCTCTTTTAAGAGCGGATCACCATCTAATGGCTTTAAAATTCCATTCTCTTTGCAAGGCAAAGAGATAGAGTATATACGAAGGGGATTCCACACTCAACCCAAGTTGGCTATTGTATGTCAGACTCCTGAGAAGAAGGAATGGATTGAGTGAGATCTACGGGCATAAGAGAATACGGGAGAGTAGCGAACCAACGTGAGGGTCCCTAATGGGTGCTGATGATTATTCATCTTGATTCAGGGTTCGACAAGCAGAAACTAGCCGCATGGATTTCTACAGTAGTCCGCCCCCCTCCCCAGCAGGTTCAGTATCTACAAGGCCACCCATCCATTGAGAATAGCATTTATTGCGCATAAATCACCACAAGGCAGCGCCAACTCACCCAACGTCAACACCAGAAATACTGCATTCAAAGGGAAGTGAAATGAAATGGGAGAGCGAGAAATTCGAGGAGTGGAATTAATCCTCCTAGCATTCGCCTGGTGGCCCGGGAAAGCCCCGAAAAACGCTATGGATCAGCAAGGTTGGGGGTTGGGGGAGAATCAAACCCACGATCTTCGGAATGAGAGCCTCACACGTTGCAATGGAGCCATTTCGCACGGTATGGCCAGGAGCACCATAAAAAAAAAAAAAAAAAAAAAAAAAAACTAACGTCTTATTTGAGTAAAGCAAATATTTTAAAATGCAAAACTTGTAACAGGGAACACCTGAGAAATGGTTTTTTAAATTATTTGACATAAATTATGTGCTTTAGTGAGATCTGCTCTTTTTCCACAGTAAGATTTTGTCTATCTCTTATGGTTTACTAACAATGCAAAGGTCATGCAGAATGAAGAACAGGCTATTCCGAGAAAATGCAAGATTGCATTACATTTGTTATAAAATAACTTAAAGATACAGTAGGTATTTTAATCAAAATGGTTAGAATCATATTTGAGAAATGCTGGAACTTTTTCTGTTTATAGGGTAGTTTGGGGTGGAGGGATTTTCTTGAAAACCTTTGTGTCTCATGCTTGTAAGAACTTAAAAATCTGTTTCAGACACACACATACACACACACACACTAAGCACAGCACAACCCATAAACCCACGGATCATTACACAACAAACAACGGTCGGGGTCGGGCTGGCCCACTCGACTGGTGGTGGTTGTATCAAAGATGCTTAAGATCAGTTTTTGTAGTGTTTAACGCCCGCTTTTACTACCACGGCACCGCAGGCGGTGACACTGATTATACATGGAATGAAAATGGAGTACCGGTGGAATGAGATGGCGGGGGAAACCGGAGAACCCGGAGGAAACCTACCCCAGGGCCGCTTCGTCCATCACAAATCCCACATGCGGTTGTCTGGGTTCAAACCTGGGCCGCGCTCAAGATCAGGCTACCTCTCGCGACCATTATGAACACGTAACAATAATTAGAGCGCAGAACGAAAAGAGGTTTTCCGGATCATTGGAGAAGTGTCCAGCGGCCGGCGTATTTGTAGAACTTCCCGGTTATATAAGCAGGCGAGACAGAAAGGGGTGAATAGCTTATAGACGATGAGTCAGTCACTTAGTCTGAGAGAGAGAGAGAGTGTGTGTGAGTGTGTGTGTGTGTGTGTGTGTGTGTGTGTGTGTGTGTGTGTGTGTGTGTGTGTGTGTGTGTGTGTGTGTGTGTCGTGAAGGAAGATAGTGAAGCAGTTGAGTGTTGAGAGATTGTATCGTCAGAGTTAGTGTTTGAAAGATAGAGAAAGTGAAGAAAGACAGAGAAAGGAGTGAGTCAAGATTTCGAGAAGAAAACAGTTGAGTTATAATAGACTAAAGACTGTGTTAACGGCAGTAAAAGGGAACTGTGTACTTGTGCAAACATTTTGGAAGAGAATAAAGTGAGTAAAAAGTAAGTGAATGGACTTTTGTCGTTTTTATCACCTTGGTGTCAGGACTGGGATTCGTGGAGTTGTCTTTTGTCGCAATATATATTTTTGTAAACTTTGGGCATCGATCTTTTGGGTGAAAATATAATACTTCCTCTACTTACTACAGAGGCAAGGAAAGTAAAAAAGGAGAGAGACGTGCATACTTGTTCAAAACTGGAGCTGTCTTCCAGTAGTGATGAAAGAGGCGTGCTGAAAGCGACTGGCATGAATGAAGATTAACAGAACAAAGAGAGTGGGTGAACATCAAATTTGGCGTGAAACTTTGAAGGGATTTATCGGGGACTTTCGGCCTTTTCCGTCTAGTTTACGGCAAAGTAACGCAGAACCTCCATCTTCTTTACACTAATTCGTTCATTTGTAATATCTTCTAGTTTACGCCGAATGGATCAGTGGGAATATTTCTGACACGAGACGTGCTACTGATCCGTCTTCACACAAAGTGGAGTTCACAAAATGTGGTTCATAAAAGGTTTCAATGATTATTTACCACAAACTACACCTTCAGCACCAAGTTATTGCCTACTCACCGCTGCTTTAACGTGACAAACATGTAAGTAATACAAAAGTGGGGGACATCTCGCGCACTGCGATCTGTATAGATACATTTTGGCTACACCACCCCCAGGAGGAATGAGTGAACTGAAGGAACAGGCGACAGGGACGCACGGAAGTCCCTCACAGAAAGACCCGTACTACTGCTGGAGCTACCTAAAGAAGGTGATAAACGACTCGTCAACCAAGCAGCCTTCTAGTATTCAAAGGAAGGTACATTTAGAATAGGATAAAGCTTAAGTGAACGAGAATATACCTTATTTAGTTTAGTATTGATGTTGGAAAGCCACTTTCACCGACGATCAAGGTGAAAACTCAGATATTTCACTGCTTGGTCAGAAGGCACCTCCGTGTCGTAGATTGAACTATTTGCTGGATCGAGAGATCTGCTTAAAGTGAAGTTAATTAATGTCCGATAATTATTTAACTTGGTTTTCGATCTTCCAAAGATGTGACACAAAGTTTTAAGAAGGTTCACCTACCTGCAACTACTCTTTCCAAGGAAGATTTTTGGAAATGTTTGATTTTCTCAAAAATGGCACTAACAATGTTTATTACTAACAGGCGGAACAGCATGACAATTTTTGTGCTACCTTGTACCATACACACCAGATTGATTTCATTTACAACACTACCTTTTACATATATGTAAAGTAAAAACTCCACAGTCTGTTCATTGTAAGGGACAATAATGTACGCGCATGAGCGTGAACGTTCCTCGCATGTCACTTAAACTAAAGCTATATCGTGAGTTACTCCTTCCTACTTTTTGCACCAAAACATCTTCCCCAGCACGTGTTATTGAAAAATCAATGAAGCAATCAGCAATGAAACTATTTCTACAAAGATTTATCGTTATTAACGTGAAGTAGATTGATAACCTTTTGTAAAAATAGCTTCCTTAAGCTATACAAAATTAGGATAGTGTAGTTAAAGAAGATTATGTAAATGTAACCTATCTTTGTACTACGAATAGTATGCAGGGGAAGTATTGTATTCTAACCAAAATTTCTTTATTGATATTTTACCAAAAATATATGTTTTGAGGCCTCCGTTTTAGCAAAAGGTCCGTCTGTCTGTCTGTCTGTGAACAGCATAACTCAAAAGTGATGTGGGTTAAAAACCAAGGTGGGTACTTAAATTTAACATCTTCAAGGACGCCATACAAAGATTTTGAAGAAAATTGCTCCACCCTAAACTACCCTTTACGTGGAAAATGTTTCGAAAATTTTAATTTTCCTGAAATGGCTCTATCAATTTTGATTAAAGTGTCATATGTTTAGATATTTTTTATGGGAAAAGAAATGTATATCGTGAATTCTCTGGCTATAGCCTATGTAGTCATGTTTACTCTTAATGACTTTTGCGTAACTGGTAAACCATAAGATATTGTCACCGCGCCCGCCGCATCTAATTGCCGACAGCCGCAATTGTCACCCATCGCATTATTGTCGGCACTACCGCAAAGGAGCCGAAGGAAAGAGACAGAGAATGGCCGCATTGTTGGGGCGCTTGCCGAAAGAGAGAAAAGGATAGAGGCTACTGGAATCTTCTACTTTGTACTCCAGCGCAATAAGTGAACGTTCCTGAAGCTTCCAGAATAGTGCCTGGGAGATATAAATAGCGGAAAAGTGTGAGAAGAGTCAGTATGGGAAGCGTTGAGTAGTCGTGCCGACGGAGAGGACAGACGTATGTGAAGGTCGAGGAGTCGTGCCGACGGAGAGGACAGACGTATGTGAAGGTCGAGGAGTCGTGCCGACGGAGACGGACAGACGATGTGAAGAGTTGTGCCGACGGAGAAGAGTTCTTTGTGTTACGAGTTCGGAGCCGTGCTGTTGGAGAATCGGAAAAGACTTTCTTGCTGTTGCAACGAGTGTACAAAGTTACTGTTTACGGAAATAAAAGTGTTTCTTTATCTCGACTACATCCGTCTACTACTTCACACACAAACACACACACATCAAAAAGTTACACTGGTGTCAGGAGTGGGATCCGTCGAATTGCTTCTAGTTTCGTTACATCGTCGTTAGAAGTTGCAACGTTGGAACCAAGATGGAGGGAGATTCGGAAACCAGGATGATGGCAATGATGAAAGAATTATTTGCCAAAATGGAAACGTCATACGACAACCTCGTTGCCAAAATGAAGACGGCAAACGACAACCTCGTTGCCAAAATGAAGACGAGAAACGACAACCTCGCTGCCGAGCTGAAAGAGATGAAGACGGAGCTATCGGCGAAAATTGACGGCGAACTGATTGGCGTGACGGAAGACGTGGAAGAACTCGGCGAAAAGGTGGAAGACCTCTGCCAGCACGTGGACGTCGTGGAGGACGACGGGGAACGTCTTGGCGCCCTGGTAGTAAGAGTTGACGAGAGCGTCAAAGTACTGGATGCCAGGGGCAGACGGAATAGCGCGGAGCCGGGGAGGGAGCACCTAGTGGCCGAGGCGACAGTTGCGCCCGTTTCAGATGATATGAGGGAAGACGTGGAACAACTCGGCGAACTGATTGGCGTGAGGGAAGACGTGGAACAACTCGGCGAACTGATTGGCGTGACGGAAGACGTGGGACAACTCGGCGAACTGATTGGCGTGACGGAAGACGTGGAAGAACTCAGCTAAAAGGTGGAAGACCTCTGCCAGCATGTGGACGTCGTGGAGGACGACGGGGAACGTCTTGGCGCCCTGGTAGTAAGAGTTGACGAGAGTGTTAAAGTACTGGATGCCAGGGGCAGACGGAATAGCGCGGACCCGGGGAGGGAGCACCTAGTGGCCGAGGTGACAGTTGCGCCCGTTTCAGATAACGAAAGTGTACGTCTCGGGGAAGACAAAGGGGCAGTTCAGGGACGTCGTCGAGGTTCCCCTGGAGGAGTGTGTCGGGTACGTAACCAACCAGGATATGACGTGGAGGACGATCAGCAGGGAAGCGCACAAGCAAACGAGCAACACGCAAGAACCGACTTGGCGTGTGACATGGGGGGACCGTCGGAACCATCCAATCACCTGACGCATAGTGCCGTGAACGAAAGAATGGTGGACATCATCTTGGACGGCAGGATACAGGAGAGGCCGTGCCGAGCACGAGTGAACACGAGTGCAGCGGTGGACGCGACTCGCGCGGATGTGGCGGGGCTTGTTGCCGGAACCATCGGAAGCAAGGTGGCTGCGAAGGTGCGCCAGAGAGGTCGGCGGACATGGTACCCAGTGAGCCGTTTCCAAGTGCGCAGGATGGCCCGTCAACACACCAGGAAGAAGGGCAACTGGACGAGGGACCGTCAAGACCGGCGGTACTGTTGCAGAATTTCGAAGCAGGATGGCATACATCGTCCTACCCAGACCAAGGGACACTATCCAACAGCGATACCTAGGATCGTGCCTCCTGGAGAAGAGGTTCGATGGGATAGTCCGCTGGGGCGATAGGGAGATGCCGCAGTGATAGTGCTGGTCGGGACGACCAGCTCTGAGGAGGGAGCAGTGTCACCGCGCCCGCCGCATCTAATTGCCGACAGCCGCAATTGTCACCCATCGCATTATTGTCGGCACTACCGCAAAGGAGCCGAAGGAAAGAGACAGAGAATGGCCGCATTGTTGGGGCGCTTGCCGAAAGAGAGAAAAGGATAGAGGCTACTGGAATCTTCTACTTTGTACTCCAGCGCAATAAGTGAACGTTCCTGAAGCTTCCAGAATAGTGCCTGGGAGATATAAATAGCGGAAAAGTGTGAGAAGAGTCAGTATGGGAAGCGTTGAGTAGTCGTGCCGACGGAGAGGACAGACGTATGTGAAGGTCGAGGAGTCGTGCCGACGGAGAGGACAGACGTATGTGAAGGTCGAGGAGTCGTGCCGACGGAGACGGACAGACGATGTGAAGAGTTGTGCCGACGGAGAAGAGTTCTTTGTGTTACGAGTTCGGAGCCGTGCTGTTGGAGAATCGGAAAAGACTTTCTTGCTGTTGCAACGAGTGTACAAAGTTACTGTTTACGGAAATAAAAGTGTTTCTTTATCTCGACTACATCTGTCTTCTTTACTTCACACCCACCACACAAAGTCACACTATAGACCAAGTCTTACTGCACAAAAAATGTATATCTCGTTAGAACACACAAGTAGTGTCTAAATACATCTTTTGTGGAGTGAACCACTTTAGAGGCATTCCTTGTTACTGTGTGAGTTTTAGAATACTTACGCTTTTCTCAAATGGAAGGTCGTTATTTATTTTTTCACATCTTCGCCGTACAGAGAGAATGACATTTCAGTGTGTTCATATAGCGACCAGCTTTAAAAGATATGACTATAGCTCAAAGACCATTATATATTCCGCTTGCTCTACAAGAAATATGCAAACAAATAATTTCTGCAAATGTTTTCTCATATAGCAGATAGGGGAGTAAGAGTTTGTAAGATTGGAGAAAGTCGTGTGAGTGCAACACATCAGAATGTTTATTATCAATATTTCAAGCCGCTAATACATTAATTTAGAAAGAAGAAACGCACTGATCATTCTATATGTTATTGCACTAAACGCTACAAGTGAGCTTGCAGTATGATAAGAAACAAGCAATTAAATATGATGGGTAATTAGTAATTAAAGCCTTGTTATTTAATCGAGTAACATGTGCAATGGAGGCAGAAAGTGTGAAAACTTTTCTCCTAAATCAGCAAAAACAGACCAGAAGAGTTTAGTTCCCAACCGTAAATAATCAAGAACGGTGTAAATATGGTAGACGAGAATATATCTGCCGTGTTTTTCATTCAGCACTACTATGTAGCAGTCAACAAGCAATATATAACGCAATATCGGATGCAGGGCATGATTTTAGTAGCAGACCAGTTCAGTTGCCACGTTTAACCAATATTTGCTTTCACCCAACAAAAAATTATGATTTGGATTCCCTTTCAACCATCCACAGTATTTTGTTTCAGAGCACGAGATGTGGCATTTCGTTTTTATTTTTTCTCGGATATATGCCAAAATTGGACATTTATGCAAAACAATTGTCTTAGGGTTTTCTATAGTTCAGGAGACGTAAATGTAGGATTTAATACACTGCCCAGAAAATGGAGTAACTAAAATCCTTGTGCACAATTTTAACAATAGCGATAACATCAAAATAATAATAATAATAATAATAATAATAATAATAATAATAATAATAATAATAATAATAATAATAATAATAATAATAATAATAACGACAACGACAACGACGACAACGACGACGACGACAATAATAATGAATAAATAAATAACCACCAATATGTATAGGAAGAACCTCAGGGTAACTACCACTCTATTTAGTAAGTGGTTAACGGATTAACGAAAAAGACAGGCTACGGCGCAAACTGCAGTGACGTAATTCTCCTAGCCTGATTATGGCCCAATGAAGTAAAACCACACGCGCCTAATAGATCCATGTTGTAATCAAACAAAGTCTCGTTGAATTCATACAAAAGCTACAATTTTGCCATGATGGTACACAATGTTATAGGCATGTATTAGACTACCACTGTACTGCCTGTCTTTTCGTTAGCCACGATCTAGTATACGTGACGCCATAGTGAACTTATGAATCCATAATCTAAGGGCTGTGTAGTTGACAGTCAGTAGTTCGACTGCAATACTGGCAGTGTAGAGTGGTGACTTTAGCGCTATACATAGTTCAGTATGTCAGAATCATCACGTGATCCACATTGAAAATGTTAGTGGAAGAATTTGGAACAAAGAACTGTGGAGAAAACATACAATATAAGTTGTGCCATTCAGAAATACGGAATAGTGAAGAAAATTGTTAAACAACATTGTAGTACAAAAAATATAAATCACTTGTTGCATCATTAGGTAGCAAGAAGAGAGAAGAACAAGAGGAGGGTCACCACTACAATCAGAGTTCTTTGAAGATCTGTATAAAATAATTGTACATACCAATATACCATTTTACAGAGCACATCATCCTGTGTTTAAAATCTTCATCAGGAAATATAATAAACTATGTGATAAACAGACGAATGAGAAGTTAATAGAAAAGGTAGATGGTTGTATTTTTATATGCATATATCTGTAAGGTCTATTGTGTAAATTAGATTTGTTGTTGGTGTTCACGTTGCAGGTTATGTGCCTCTCACCCTTCCCCTCCCCGCACTATCCATACATACTCACGTCGGGCGCACACAGCAAGCAAAATGATATTTGTCCCAGCTCTACATATAAGAGAATAATTTGAGTAGAGAAATTTTTTGAATTGATAGAATACGAGTAATAAAACAGTTTATTCATGAAAGTCCTTCTAAGGTAATGAAACAGCGAAAAGGTGAACATGCAATTTTTGTTAAATCACTGTGTTATTACGATATTAATAGACATAAATGTACATACAGATTAACGTTAATGGCTTCCGTGGTAGCCATTATAGATTTATGTAGGTCGCCGTAGCTTCCCCCTCCCCGTAATTTAACGCATGCGTGTCTGAATCTTAAGTGAATTAAGTTTTTGTTGCAGAGATTATTTCCTATGAAAGTTTAGGTATTCCTGTCGCAGGTATTATTAATGGAAGCGATTCAAATAAGAATGGTTGTTAATAGACCATTGAATCCTGAACGTCACGAGTTCCAATCCCAGCAACTGTAGTTAAATGTGTCTGTGATGAAGGATAGGGAGGGCTCAGGTAAAATAAATGGTGTGATAGAACTCAAGGTTAATGACAGCGTTACATTTGACTGCAGTTGCATGGATTTTGACCTTGGTTTTAAAATGCTGCAACAATATAGAAATAAACTAATACATTTATTATATAATACTACAAATATGTTTATTTTATTGCTAAATTTCAATATTATATGAAATATACTGTGATGCTGCTGGTGGAGGTGCTGCTGGTACTGTTACTGTTGCTGTTACTACTATTACTTCTACTATTACTATTATTACTGCATTACTATAATGTAGAATCCCGATAATTGGACCTAATGTGGCTTGAGAGAGTGTCCAGTTATCAAAATGTAGATTTTTACTGAATAAGGAGTCTGTTATTCACAACCCACAACGTAACACCACAAATTATATAAATACATATTCCAGCACAATGTAGGAAGCAAAAAGTATAACATATGCACTCTAAAATTAATTAAATTTAATTAACTAATATGTTTCCCTTTGTGCCATATCATTACCACATCCAGTTTAATTTCCATTTTCATGTTCTCTTTCGATATTTTCACTGGTACAAACGTAACTCAATACAACACTAACAGTAAGCTTGAAATCTTGGAAGCTGCACTGTAAACATATATAGTTGGGCCGAAAGTCGGCTTTCCAGTCCCTTATAAAGCGACCGCTTTGTTTATGTGTGTAGCAAAGCTAGCATCAAAGAAGCCGAAGTGGAAACGCAAAGAGCGACCCAACTATAACTGAAATTTTAGCTTACTACGCACACTAGTGTCTTTTACACGTGGCGAATGATCTTACTTGAATGCACCCAAATTATGTGGGTAATGTCTCTGTTTACTTTGTTGAAATAAACAAGACACGGTTGATAATGCGAAATGACATCGTATTTAATCACGCACGGTCTGCAGAAACCGGAAAGATCACCTGATACCCTATGGTCTTATAAATGAACTTGATCATTTAGCGTGCAATTACCACGTCTAAAAATACCTTTGTACTGGATAAAGTAATAAACTTTCAAACTTCCTAACAAGGATTTGTACTATGTATCCACATGATCAGTGGCAAGCTTTTAGTTTCGTGACAATAGTCTACCGGCTGCATATGTTCTGACTAGATATCGAAGGTCAACAATGCGTGGTCATCCCTTTTGTCACTGTGAGGAAGAATACCTACACTAGGTTGTATACGTATTAATACTAATTAAAATTTACCTGTACTATTCATACCGTATAGTAGATAACAGAAATTACAGTCAAGTTTAATGATAAAAATTAAAACCAAGAATAAAAATATAAAAGGTTGTTGAGTTACACGGAATGTCGGCATCGGGAGTCTATTGTATCATCATCATCATCATCATCATCATCATCATCATCATTATACACCCGTATTCTAAACAAACAAATAAATTGCTCCTTAAATTCATAAAAAATAGGTAGGTATATCATGGTGCTATCAATGCTATCATTGGCCCAGACCAAGTTACTTTAGCACGGTTGCACACAGAGAGTACACTTTGAGGCAGGATTTACTGACACTTGAAGTGAGGCATACGTTTATTTTGTGGTTTGTTGCAGAGGTATATCCATGAAATGGGGATACCAGTTGGATCAATGAACACGATATATTGATTAAATAAAATATTTTAAGGATTCACGTATAAAGAAGTATGGTAAAATTGTTAAATTTGCTTTTATAGCTGTTGCTTAGCTTGTTTCAAGAAAAATTTATTTAAATGCACTGCTCATAAAGTTAATATTTAATCAATAACCCCTTATTGTCCAGATCTGGTAGGCCTAGCCTTTCTTTCATAATATTTAGCGCCCGCTTGTACTACATACGGCACCACAGACGGAGATACTGATGATACATGGAACGAAGATGGAGCATTGATGGAATGAGATGGCGGAGGAAACCGAGAACCGGAGGAAACCCGCCCCAGCGTCGCTTTGTCCATCATAAATCTCTCATGCGGTCTAGTGGTATCGAACCTGGGCCACTTTAGTGAGAGGCGAATGGTCTAACCACTCAACCACAACGCGGCCGTGATAGGTCTAGTGATAGCCCAAGTCATAATCCCAGCATACGCCACTGGTATCATATCCAATATTTGAAACTGTTTTAATGCATATAATATTTTCATTTAATTTATTAAAGGTACAAATGTAGGTGAAACTTGTAAGACATGTATTATATACATCAACTCATGTTTTTTGAGTTTATACTGCCAATAACAGATAAAATCATTAGCGTGTAAAATTTATTGCAATGTTTCAAGTAGTTTTCAAAGTCTTAATTGTTTAATTATTTATTTTAATAGTAAACAAAACTGAATATAAAAAATAAGGCACTACTAATATAAATGCCTAGTTTTAATATTCAAGAAATAAAATTTAAAACAGATGTTTTTTAGCTTTTAGTTTTTGGAAAAAATTATAAACTTATGAGAGAATATTTTTCACTAATTTTTCGGTGTGAACGAGATGTTTTAATTAATATTCACCAATAATAATTATTACCGATAAAGAAAAAACACACCTAATTTTTTTTTCTTAGTTTGGGGGATATTTCTCCACAAAATTTTAAGAAAATTCAACAAAAAGTGAATTTTGTGGACCAAGCAGAACAAGAAACAAAGCAAGAAAAACAGCAATTAAATTCTAAAGAGCAACGAGAATTTTCGTGCAGGTCCAAGCGCACAATTAATGTAAAGTTATTAATAATCATTAGTAATAGACTCCAAGTAGCGATTACGAAGCTAACTGATTCATGTTTAATAACAAGACTTAAAAATATGGTACACCAATAGTAAAACTCAAAATTCAAAACGAAACTACATAATGCTTGGCTACTATGGTTATAATGGGGCCTGAGGGGGTGAGGGCTGGGAGAGACCTAAGTCCCCTAGTGTTGTGGCAATAATTAGATATGACACTACCAAATATAATAATTTTACTTTGATTTGTTGATTATATGTGTGTGCGTGAGAGATTAACTTTCATGTACTCTTGCAAACTATTATTGAATTTGCAGTGTACATATACGTTTCTATTATACTTTGAGCAGGGTAAATGATGGATGAACGGAGTTTAAGGGCCCGTCGACAGCTAGGTCATTAGGGCCCGTGAGCAGGATAGAAACAATTGAGTAGCGTTTTTTCAAAACTCGATGGATGCACAAAATGCGTTTCTGAGAAAAACGGTTTTCTCTATTTATTGGCAATACTAATTGAGTAGCACAGCAACTATATTAATCATTCAATTCTCCTTCCTGATACTGTCTCATTGAATGTGAAAAGAAACAAATAGCATAGTTTAACAGGTGCAAATTTGGGGTTTGAAAATGCGGAGTTTTTTCAAAAGCAGATAGATGCTGATAAACTTTTCTGCGTGAGCGGGAAATTAAGACATGAAATTTCGTTATTCTTGTCATTTATTGTTTTTGCTGACTTTTATTTATGCATTTATTATTTTATTATTTATTTTTACCTCTTTATAATACATAATGTTCTACACAACAAACATATTAATGTTTATAAGGATTATTTTATTAGGTATAAACTTGGAAACTAAGTACTGCTACATTCACAACAACAATATATTTTGTTTTATTTATATAACAAAGATATTGAATAGACAAAGAAATTCCAAACAATATGAATAAGTAAGCTTTCATCTTTATTAGTGCTTATGCAGTCTGTACATGGTTCTTGGTTCGTTTTTCTTTTCCACATCTGCCTCTGTCTTAATCTTCATCAGTCCCATTGAGCACGTGTCAGTGTGTGGTGTACGGAATGAAAGATTGAAGAAGTTGTAAAATATGTTTTTATATTTTGACAATGAGCAGACTGGTAGATTTTTTAATCTTCTTTCGTTGCAGAAGTTGTTCCACATTTTTCTGATATTAAGTTCTGGAGGTAAATATCCTCTCCTTGATAGTGGCTCTTCCATAGTGGCTTTCTCTACATCTGTACTTCTTAATGTCTTGCTTTATAGCAGCAGTAATGCCCTTCTGTAATATTCCTGTTCTGTCACCTCCTCTGGTTTCCTTTGGCGCATTCCCAGATAAGTGAAATGTTCTAGCCAGGAGAGATAACCTAACTTTTGACACCCCTGTGATTCCTTGGAAGCTTTACTTTTAGGATTTCATGGAGTGCACTCGAGACCATGTGAACATGTAATTGCTGGAGTATGTGAGCTTTCCTTGACTTGCATTTTGATTTCCTTTCCTTGTTTTTGCAATTCCTACCTCCCGCCCATTCTACGACTGGAACAGTTCCACAATCTGAGCTCCTGTCCATTGTGCATAGTACAGTGCAGTGTCTCAACTAAGAATAAAAATGCCATGTAAGTATCACAAAGCTTGTGGAAGCATCTGCCTACTGCAACGGGTCCCGGGTTCGATTCCCGGCAGGGGGTAGGAATTTTTCTCCAGCCAAGATTATTCTTCATCCTTCCCTGAGTCTGGAAGTATGAAGGAAAGTGTGAATGTGTGTCTGAATTCAACGTATAAATACCCCCAAAGACCGAAAAACTCACTGTTAAACGAGTAACACCATTGTTAATAGGCAAGGTCGCCGATATGACCTCTGCAGCTAAAGGTGGGATATAAATGGAACAAAAAGCTTGCACAAATGAATGTGAAATCCAAGCACACAACCTGAGTTCACATTTATTTCCAACGAAGCAGCATTGTACAAAGCTTGCAGAAATGATTGAGAATTCCAAGAATCGCAACAGTGAGATGGCAGTCAATGCCAACATGCGTTTCATAGAATTGAGGTTGCTACACTTTGGATTATAAAATCATAAAATTGCATCTATCGACCTTTGCTTTAACTTAGCAAGTGCTGGCAAAAAATAATAAAAAAAAAAAAAAAAAAAAAAAAAAAAAAACCTGCTGATATTCTGTAGCTTCTACACAGGATAAGAATCGAATTTTGCAAAATCTGATTTCACAGAACGATGCAGAAGGTGAAAATTATGCCGATACTATATATAACTCAATTTCGTAAAACTTTCCATCTATCGAGTTTTGTAAAAAACGCTCCTCAATTCTCTTTGAAATTATAAGTAATATATAACCGTAGCGCAGTTGGTAGAGCACCTACCGGCTGTGCAAGGGGTCCCGAGTTCGATTCCCGACAGGTGGGGTAGGAATTTTTCTCCAGCCAGGATTATTCCTCATCCTTCCCTGAGTCTGGAAGTATAATGGCGGTGTTGTGGCTGAGTGGTTAGACCGCTCGCCTACCACCTAAACGGTATTCGTGGGGAAGAAGCGCCGTATGGGCGAGTTTTCTCCGGGTTCTCCGGTTTCCCCCGCCATTCATTTAACCAATTGCTCCATTATCACCTTTCCTATCATCCATTTCGTCTGCATTTCATATCATCTTCTTCCTTACTATCACTGACCACCCGCTTCCAGATCTTCACTCTGTCTGGTCCAGAGGTTCCTCTGCTCCCCGACAGGCGTCTGACCTTAGGCACTGGCTTGTAAGTCCTACATAAGGGGAGGGTAATCAGGGAAAAAAAGAAAGAGAGAAAGAAAGAGAGAAAGAAAGAGAGGGGAGTGTTGGAGAGGAGAGAGGAAGAAAGGGAGAGGGAAGGAGAAAGTAAAATATAACCTAAGTAACTACTTCGGATTGTATATAAGTATATAATTTCCAGCTTTAAAACAACGTATAAGCGCATATCGCTTGTCATTTCACTTCCGGTTCAAACAAATGTGGAACTTTTCGGAGTAGACAATCCATTTTGATTCATTGGAAGAACAGTGACTAAATAAGAACTTTCTATCCCTAAATAGTGCAGTTGCAGCTGCTCACTTTGAGAAATTGTAAAGGAGACACTAAAAAACATGACGTTTCATTATTTATATTTCATCGATTTGTCCAACGGAGAAACTCCAAAAAATGTATCTTTCCACAGCAAAAACTGGCGCTTTGCGCTGTTATTTAATTATTCAGGTATTAATTCCTCTGTACCTACACACATGCCCTGAGACACGCCAGTATAACATGAGAACCCCCTAAAACATCGATTGCTAGCCGAGCAAGATATCTGAACTGCTATACGTATATTCGAGTGACCTGGCCAGTGTGCGACCCTGTTCATTTTTCTAACCCGTCTTTAACTACAGTGGTGTTAACCTGTGTACAGTAACTTTTTTTTTTTTTTTTTTGGGGGGGGGGGGGTTTATACACTAGAGGAGAGGTCTCCAAACTGCGGCCCGTGGGCCAAATCGACCCTCCAGTGTGATCAATCTTACTTGCGAAAGCCAATGGCTTACTGTTGTTACTGTGATAAGTTCGGTTAAAAAATACAGAATGGTAATAACTAGTTTTATTTACTTTCTAGTTAAAGCTTAATTACGAGGATAATACGTAGAAAGTATAACTAGCAAATAATTGGAGTGAATCCCACTAACAGTTTATAATGTCCACTTCTTAAAAATGCTAATGGAATTTATGTAATCGTGACTTTTTCCTAACAATAGTTTGTATTTATGGACGGATTTTACTTGTAGCAATTATTATAAGAAATTTAAGATGCTTATTGGTTAACTTAGATCTGCAAACATTTTTGTGTACTTCATTTCGAAAAGTGTTTTCTGATACCAATAAGCAGTTCTAGAAACAGAAAACTACCCACGAGCAAATTTATTTAAGTTATCAAATTTTACTGTACCAGTGGAAGACTTATAAAACTCCAACAAAGGTGAATTTTTATATTAGTCCTTAATAATATCACTGCACTTCAAACCAATAATTTTCATTTGAAGTTCCGGGACTAAGGTTTCAATGTCAGTAGCAAAAAGGATTTTGAAAAATATTAATTTCATTCGTAATTTCATCAAAGTCTGAGAAACGAATATCAAAATTTATCTTCAAAATGATCAAGCTTCGATTGCAAAATCGAAGGAAAACTTGTGGTTGAATATTTCACAGGTTTTAAATGTTTATGTAATTACGTATACAGTAATATAATACCTGAATGTTCACAAATAACGAACAGAGAGATTTGAATTATACTCTGTCCAAGAATTCAATTTGTTTACTCTATGGTCTACCCAACAATGATATATCACAGCTGCCTTCGATAATCATTTATATTCTTTGTTTTAAACACTGATAGCAACAAAGTGACGGGGAACGTACGTTACCGACTAATTTTGAATAATTTTTCAGAACTCAGAATATTTTTGGTGCTGTTATGTGAAGGTTCGAAAAACCCGAGAAACGTGAAATACAGATATTACAGTGAATCTTATATTAAATACAGATTCATATCAAATATGATATGACATTATATCTACATTATTTGCAGCGGAAGTATATCAATAATTCTATGTAACTATCCCTATTACATAAATTAATTTAATTTTGTGTGTGCTACCTGTTACATAGTCTCTGTATTTATTTTGTGTGTTTATAGCATAATTCTTCTTTTTGTAGTACGGACTTAGTAAACTTTATAACATTGTTTATATAGCTGTGTATGATTTGAATCAAGGACCGCTCTTGGCCTAGGGGTGCAGGCTGGAAAATTGTCTTTGGGAGAACGCGTAGAAAAAAAGTTGAATACTACTACTCTACAAATTATAGAATTATAGATAATGGCAGGAAAATTAAAACGGTTTCGGCCCTTGAAACCTAATGGAGTAATTAGTATGGCTGAAAAGTTTGGAGACCCCTGCATTTAAGCATACACAGACTGGGGAGGTTAGGAAATATTCTTGGCTTGGTAAAAGTTCCGAAACCTCAGTCAGGAATCTAACCTGGGACCCTAGCACAGCAGGCAGGCACATACGCTCGCCGAGATTCCGAGGCTTGCGGTGCGGTGCGGTGTCGACTCACCTGTACCAGCAGAGCTGTGACCAGGGAGGCTATATCCCTCCAGTGCGTCTCGTCTCGTCTCCTCTCTGTCCAATGAACTGCAACTCTCACACGCGCGGCGCTGCGGTCGTTCCCGGCTTCCTGGTAACCAGCGCACGCATCAACCAGTTTAGTAGTACCGCGGCTGTCGGCCAGAGCGGGTTGTTTGATCTGAACTTGTGTGGGAGTTGCACGTCTTTGCTTGACAGAAAGTGTGATACACGAGTGTGTGCTGTTTGGTGAAGTTTTATTCTATCACTGTGTTGTATTGTGTTGTGCTTACTTATGTTCAATTAGTGGTGCTAGTGCATATTTGTGCAATGAATGGCCGGGTATGTGGTTTGAGGTAGCCTAAACTCCGGCGTTTGGAACAGAAAGAAAGGATTTTTATAATAGAACTAGTCCATTCAGAGTTGCTGCAGCCTTGCTCCAGGATGCATTTCAAAGGTGGGTGTCTTCAACCATCTTTATAGTGAACAGATATCAACAGTGACATTTTCAACAGTGTGCCGTATGTTACTAATAAATTATACTCATAGTTTGTGATTTTATGTCATAAACATCGTCAGGAATCTGACATCTTTTCCAAAGTGGCTTGAACATACACACGGTTCTTAAAGTGACAAAAAACCGGCAAAATAAACATTACTCCCGTACGTAATTTTGTGATTGGCGATGTTTTTAAAATGAGCCACAACTAATAAGCTTGTTTGTTGCCCTTATTTTGGTAGACGTAAAGTAGTTCACATTAGGAAATTCATTTTACTACGGAAACGTGCGACCTGCTAAGCAATAAATAGATGACGTTTGAGATAGCTTCATTTATACTTAGTATACCAATCTTTAATTGTAACTTGGGACTAAAATTACGCCTTTTGCGTGGATAATAATATAAAAGAAATGAGTTAACACAACCGCACAATGAAAAGTTGTATGTAATCAAATGGAGCAACATTGATAAGCAAGGAATGCGCATTGGGATATTTACCACGTGCATAAATATAATTAAGTTTTATACGTGTTTATAAATAACTGTTTTGGGCCTACAGTAATACACATATGTAAATATCAATATTCATTTGTTCTGCTACGATAACTAAGATTCATTTATATAAACCAGAACTATAATACCGCTTCTGATGAAGCCTGTAGTTGCTAAAACAAATATAATACCTGCAAATATTACGCAAAGGTGATTTTAAACGTGACTAAATATTCTTCTGAATTAGCAACTCGCAAGAAGCCGCAGTTATTAAAGTTTGTTAAGGTGTGCATTCATTATTACCTGGTGTGTATGTTTATTTTAATAAATCTGATATGAAATTTTGAAACAGAAGCAACCAGCTTTACTTCGTAGCCAGAAAGTTTGTAAATTTAATAATTTAATGCCAGGAAAGTTGGAGCGTCGCTAAAATTTCACCACCTTAGTTGCGGTATGTTCCACTTTAATATTTTGGAGCCGGCTATGAGCAGTTCCCTTTGCATTATCCAATTCAGCTGACCGAAAGTGGTGCCTTCAGCTGTCAGCCAAGCCTTCACTCCTACACAATTGTTTCCATGTGTGAGCCTGTCAAATGGTACAATTATAAAATACCAGTCCTGATTAAATAATTTCATAGCTAACGCGTTATTAAATACACAAACGATTTTGATACCCAAGTAATGTTTCGTTTTTAATTTCTCTACCACATACCTAAGATTCGGTACCAAGATTTGACTTTAATACATGTTTTAAAAGTCCTCAATTCAAAGTAAAGGATTTTTAGAAAAGTATCCATTTATGTTTATGAGCAACTTGACTCGAAAACGAAAAGTCGAATGAATGCCAACTTCGTATTTAAGTTTAATATCTTCCAAAGATACAAGAAGATTTTAAAGAAAGTCCTCTCACCCAAATCTACCCTTCACATGGAAAAAAAATGTATGTATAAGTATTAGATTTTCTCAAAAATTGTTCTAAACGATTTAACTATATAATGTATATCTTCAGTTCTCTTATAATAGCCTATGAACTGCACTTAATTCGCTAGAATCTTGTATAACCAGTAAACCTACAACACAAAAATTATAGACTTCGTTAAAACACACAACTTATTTCAAATAACTTCTGTAGCATCAGCTATTTTTATTGTTCGTTTGAGTTTATAAATATTTTCGCTATTCAATTGTTTCTCCTGATGTTTCTTATTATCTACTCGATTTCCTCTATTAGCTTGTACCTAGAACGAAATATGTGACAAAGCTACTTCTGCAAATGTTTATCTTGATTAATAGGAAAATATTTATTTTCCTAAGAATAGTTTACAGAAACTACCTACATAAAAGTAAACAAAACTTCGTAACTTTGTTCTGCAAATGTGTGCACAAATTCCTGAAGTTAGATAATTTGTATTTACGTTCTGATAGTAACAGGGCCAAATATGTAATGTGATAACTGATAATTGTTCATCATACGTTAAAGGTGTGCGATAGATAACATCAACCAAGGTAACTAGTTGAAAACCTGTAGATTTTGACAGACATTAGCTACACAGTAGATAAATATAACAGCTGAATGTCGCTTTCTTTTATTTTCTGGAAATGCGTGCAGCAAGCCTTCAGAATTAATTTGGTGGCGCTAAATGGAAGCTGAGAGTTTCGTAAATTTCCTCTGGCAATGATCTAATAAACACGTGCTTCAAATAGTTATTGTTCTTCGGTGTGAATATAATATGTCAGTACATATTAGATATTTCCTGTTCTGAAACACGATACGGTTGCTCAGCATAGGTAGGTATGTTCGATTTGACGTGTGGGTTATAGTGTGGAAACAAGTGAATGCCGTTGTGCGGAACAAATGTTTTCTTTGCTCCAAGCCTTTCTGTACTCAGTTGTTTGAGCGAAACTCGATGAAGAAATGGAGAGTCGCAAATGAAAATAAGTATGTTTATAGGGTTCGCACGTTCATAAGTGTGCGTTATTTCAATCGAACATAAATTATGCTAGCTCAATAAACACAATATTATGATATCGTCACCGTGTAAGTTAATAAAAGTGTTGGTAGGTATTTAAAAACATTTATTTTACGGTATTTTGTGTAACGATAGAGAAGGGCTAAAAGTACTTGTGCGGGGTTTTCATCTCTTACGCCTTGTTTTGTAAAAGCTAAAATGTACCAAAACAAGTAGTGTCTTAAACTGAACGAAGCTCAAGCGCTGATTTCTTAAAAGCTTTGGTGATCGAACACAAGTTGATTCGTTTTGGTATACAATTATACATAGTAGTAAATCTCTAAATAGTATCGCTCGAACTTCTAGGTGCATGCAACTATGAATATATGCCCTAACATGGGCGTCGCGAAGGTGGGAAAAGGGGGGCCGCCCCCCCCCCCCTCCCTGGAAGTTGGTCAGCTTAATATGCAATCATTGCCGACTATTAAACTACTATTTTAAAAGATCAATTTTTATTTAGCACAAATTAATATGGTTATATGCAACAAGTATTATACATTTTGACAATGAAATAATGAATTAATATCTGATTGCAAATTTCAAACATGTGGCCCCCCCCCTGGAAAAATGTCTGCCGACGCTCATGTGCCCTAAAGGCACCTAAAATATGCATGCTAGTTGCACTAAAAACGTCGAAAATAAATATGAAAAATATACATTTATCATAGGACTTATTTTAATTCGCTGATATGGTACACGTTTCATTTCTTGCAAAATGACGAATCACAGTATATTAAAAAGAGTTTTTCAATATTTTCAGGCGTTCAGCATTTTATATTTGACAGAATTAGTTTTTATAACTAACAAAATGATAGTTTCACGTCAATGGACATTATCAGGCAATACTTCTACACTGGTAGTGTCTGCTCGGAACATCAGATTCCACTTGCATGTTAACTGATATAATTTTCTGCAGTCCTGGATTTGAGTTCAACACCGCATTGAGTTTACTTTTAACTTTATTTTCGCAATTTTTCCACGGGCGGCATTTAGAACATGTTCGTCAGCTGAAGACAACTGTGGGCGGACGCACAGCGAATTTGTAGGGTATTAGATAGATGTGTGTAATATCGGGCAATTTATCATATACATCAGGTAAATACATGCCGAAATATGGTTATATGAAAATGCATTACCGTCAATATATGTATTTGAATATGCCTATATCCATTTTCGAAAAATCCGAGCTCAGTAAAATTCTTCCCAACTTGAACCTTGACTCACTTTAAACTGTATATTTTTGTCTTCAACTTAACTTCTATAGGCAACATTCATATGAATTTTTGCTCCCATTACAGACAAGTATCCCGTGTTTTGACTAGTTTTACTTTCTCTACTGGTAAGTAGAGGAAGTATTGTATTCCACCCAAAAATTCGATGTCGAGATTTCAACGGAAATATGTTTTGAGGCCCGAATCTAAACAATGCATTTTGAGAAAAAGGTCCGTGTGTGTGTCAGTCTATGGACAGCATAGCTCAAAAACGAAAAGTCGTTTAAAGTAGGTATTTAAGTTTAATGTCTTTCAGGGATGCTACATGAAGATTTTGAAGAAAATTCCTTCACCCTTAATTGCCCCTTTCATGGACAATTTTTCGAAAATTTTGATTTTCTTAAAAATGACTAATGATTTTGATTAAAATGCCATATGTTTGAGACGTTTTTATGACAATGAAATGCATATCTTGAACTTTCTGGCTATAGCCCCTGTAATTATATTTATTCTGGATGACTTTTGCATAACTGGTAAACCGCAAGAAATAGACCAAATCGTATTATACAAAAAATGTAGAGCTTGCTAAAATACGTAAGTTATATTCAATTTTTTTTGTAGACTGTACCATTTCCGAGATAGGTCTTGTTATTTGTGCGAGTTTTAGAGAACTTAAACTTCTGTCAAATGGAACATCGCTATTCATTTGTTATATGTTAAGCGTGCAAAGAAAACGGAATCTCAAAGCTTTAAAAGATTTGACTCTCGCTCAAAGCCTACTGTGTTCTCATATTCCCCTTGTACCTACAAGGGAATAACCAATAGCATAATTTGTAGAAATGTTTACCTCAACTAATTCGAAGATATAGGAATAAGAGTTTATAAGAATAGTTGGTACAAGAGTAGAGAAAGTTATGTGAGTGCAACACATCTAGTTTTGTTCCGTGTGGCTCAGTCAGTGGAATCTGAAATTGGTTTCAAATTAGCCAATACAGATTTCTTATATGTGTTATAATTATAACAAATTGACTTTAGTAATCGGCCATGAGTTTGTGAAAGGAAGATTAATCTACTTGTTTCAAAGATATATAGTACTTAAATGACGCATTTAAGTAATCTTCTGCCTCTATATGTGAAAGAACTCGATATAAATGGGATGATTATTAAATGTGGCAAACATTTTCGTGTAGTAAACATTTGACTAAGATGTATTTACGGTTTACACTTCGTAATGTCCAAAGGAGACGAAAATGACTTCCTGGTGTATATGCAGAAACATTGAAAACAGTAATCTTAGTCGTTGTGATTCCGAGAATATATTTTCCATGTAAGAGCTTCTTTGGAATGAGGAGGATTTTACGGAAATGTTCGCTAGTTTCCTTAAAATACACCTCGTCAATAACTGTTTGTTATTTGCGTGTTTGGTTAGTTAAGTTTATAGAAAGAAAGAAAGATTAGAAAAAGTGAGCTTCATGCCGTAAGAAACGCGTATTTTTAACCTTCGCAACACAGTCCAAAATTGCACGCACGATCCCTCCTTCTGACACCAATTTCTTTCTATCCTAGTCACACGAGCATACTCTTAACTTCAGTATTACGTTCTCGAAACCTTCATAATCGTATTGTTTTCCATAATGTAAACATAGATCGAAATGACACTGGTAGGTGTTCTACCGAAGTAGAATTCATTAGGTATGTTACTGCGAAATACTTCTCATTCTGGTGATTTTATGCGTATGTTTATGAAATTATAGGAAGCAGAGAAAACCTTGAAAGCTTTTCAAATCAGAGCACGATTTCTATTAAATGTACGCATACAATGACCGTCATTGCCGTCAACTGTGCCCATGTTTTCTTTCTCAGGAGTTGATGGGAAAATACTTGGTAAGCAGTTGCTTTTTAAAACGCTGGGTCAGTCTTCTGCGCTTTTCATGTAGTAAGTAATTGCTAACAACGAACTTTAGAAACGTTAATATTCAAATATATTAATACCAACTATTTCTCTGAAAAGTATCTAGAGAGTTCTTTAATTTTCGTGTAACTTTAGACATAAATATACGATCTTTAAGCAGTCGTGTTGAACGAAAGGTTATTTTAAAGTTCCAATTTCTGTACCAATATAGCTAAGGAATTACTGCATTTGACACACAAATTCAATATCATTATCCTGCCCCAAATATGCATAGAAATAATATAAATACAGTAGAACCCCGCAAATACGAAATTCCGGATAATCCGAACACAAAATCCATAATTTAGAATTTTTCTTTTGACGTTAAGGAGCTATGTTTTGCTTTGATTGGCAGCATTGTGCACGGTATAACATAAGCAAGCACCTGTTGTATATTAATTTATGAGCTAAAAGTATAAATTAGTGTAGAATGGCCGCGAACAATAACGAAACAAACTGAACTAAATACATCGGGTATGTCCACAGGTTAGAAGAATACATTATCATTATTGTTATGTTGTGCGAGGTAATTGCAACATTGTCACTTCCTCACATCACATCGCTACGTTGTAGCTCCTAACTCTATAGCTCAGCTTATATACATTTCTTTTTTTTTTTTTTTTTTTTTTGTTTTTCGGATAATCCGAACATCTCCGAATCCAAATAGATCACACCCCCAATTAGTTCGGATTAGCGGGGTTCTATTGTATATTAAATGCAGGAAAAGGGTACAAGAGCAGTGTAAATCGAAATCCAAACATGATATAAATGCTAGTTTTCTTAATTAAATCAAACACGCAAGCATGCAACGCACACATTTTCAGTAAGTTCCTCCAAGAAGGATAGAGCTCAGATTCTGTTTTTCCCCAAAATAGTTTTGGTAAACTCTTTTGCCCATTCCTAAACAGATAATCGACCAGGTATGCAAGTGCTTTCGCAAATCAAACGCAAGGTACATATAACCAACCCGCCAGTGCAACAATACACGGCTGGGGGTTAAAGATACGCAAAATCCCTTATAATGGAAGGAGGTAAACCCAACCTACCCTCTTTCGCTAACATTGGATACCACTGCTTTATATTCAAACAATACACACTATAAAACAAAACACAGGTTCAACGAAACGTAAAATACAGTTTAATGATGATTATTTATATCTTAGGTTTATAGTAATATAGACTACAAGAAAACTTTTCTCCCCTGATTTATAGTTATTGTAATATTACAACAATTACAATTTGCATTACTTATTGGTGGCACATTTTCTCTATTATTAGAAGTATTGTTTTTCACAATTTTATATAATTGAAATTCTAACCTGAGTGCACAAAAGATCAGTTAGGTCAACATTATTTATCTCTGTTTATTACCTAAACACCAGTTCATGAATTTCGTATAACTACATAAATAAACTTTCGTTGAATTTTCTGGAAGTATATACTACTTGCATCTTGGACCACTTTTAAAAATATTCCTGATGAATCGCGAAAATCAGCTTCTTCGCTCAATTTTGATTCAAATTCACGTATGGAACTAGCATCCACAATTGCGGAGTATAACAAGAATGTTAATAAAGCGTGTCTTTTTTTTTTTTTCCAAAGCCTACATTAGTCTTTCTCTAAACATATCGCTTTCATTAAAAACTCATAACCTAAAGAAAATATTGTGGAGAACAAGTTAGAAAATTAGGATTAGTAACTCGCTGCTCTTAGAACGTTTCCTTCTGTCGTGTTCTAACTTGAGCCTTTATAACCTCTACTTTTACAACTAGTACTCTGAGTATCCATTACATAGTAGGTGCTTTGAAGTGTAGTTTTCCTATTTCAGAACCACATCTGAAGCTCCATTCTGACGGCATCTCTTGCTTTAATGTCCCAAACGACTATAAATGCAACTAAAATTATTTCCAATGCAATGCACATTCTGGTACTGCGGTTGGAAAAATTAATTTTAAATTCCACCAGTTTAGAGAAGACCGCAGAAATTTAATTAAGCTGTTTTACAGCCGTGTTGAAAAAAGCCACAAAATTATGGCATATTTCCAATATCGATTATATCAGTTTACAAGCTGGTTTGATGGAATTCATTAAATTAGGCTTTTAAATAATACTTTCTCTTATGTTTCTTCTAATTTGAAATGTTTGCACGATTCTAACATTGGAAGACCGTTGTTATGAACGACATGTTATATTTTAACATAACACTCATGGTTTCTCCGAGTGTTTGCGGAGATAAACAGCGGCTAAGTGTCAGAGTTTGGCCGAGTAGGTCCTTGTCGAAGCTTCGCTGACGAGACAACACGCAAAAACACTCTAAATTAATAGCATTAGTGTTCAAATTTAACTGGTTCACATTTATTACTGATCGTAAGTAGCTTGAAAATGACAAGCACTATGAGAAAAGAAATGCGAGTCTATATAGATGCTCTACTACACGTTAACCTGGAATTCTACGTGAATGTAACAAATATGTACAAATGGTTTATTCCACTGTCGCTCAAACATTGTGTTGTACATTTCTACTTTAATTTGAATGGATTTGATCACAATTTAATGTTAGCGTGACGTTATCCCTCTTAGAAATTAAATTTTGCATGGCATTTTAACATTTAATTGTGAATAAAATCGTTCTCACAATGCTTACAAAGCAATTAATAGAATAGTAAATTATTTATATACATTCGTCAAGGATCAACGTGACTCCAAATATTTGACACAAATTATCAATTTTTCACCAAAACGGCTCTTTTTGACAGTAATTTTATTGGACATATTTGTTATAACAATCATTTAGAATCCCTAGTTAACGTATGGTCGAAGCAATGCTATGTATAAAATAGGGTTTTGCTTTTCTTTAATATCCATGTTACTAAGGCGAAGAGTTACACACGGGTAGCCGAGGTTTATAAAGCATATACTCACATGTGGGAGGTCCCAGTTCAAATCCGGACATAATCGTCTCCTCCTACTGAGGCTTTTTCCTCAAGTTCCTCAGTCCTTACCTGTCAAATGCCAGGGACCTACCTTAAACTTAGACCCAATTATGTAATTTCACGCACCAATGTACACCGCCTGTGGTGCCATATGTAGTAAGAACGGGTGTTAAAAACAACTGCTATTAAAATAAATACGCAGAGATTATTCTGGTTCCGGGCCGTAGGAGCGCGGCTGCACATCTGGGGGACTGAGGTGCCTGCGGCGGGAAGCGAGATACGGCATCTCCGCACATAAAATATGGGTGTCGACTGAAAGCGTTAAATTATATTTAAAGAAACATGACATAATACTGAAAATTGATAATAGTGATCGCCACTAACCTGTGTTATATGACGTCTTGAATAAAATCCCTTTCAACAGCAACATATTATCGATAGGTATCTGTCTATGAAATTCCTGTGATCATACACAAGCCTAGAGACGTGTTTTGTAATATATTTACGTTCTATGTTTATGTGAGTTATTCTTACACGCTTTTTTGTTAAGTTTTTCCACAAATGAAAATACACACCAATGCTAATAATTAATTCCCTTCTTAAAAATCCTCTCAATCGATCTAGTTTTGTAAACAGCTGCAATCTTGCTAAAAGAATGATTGCTGGCGTGCAGTGTCCACCAACTGTTAGAAAACATGGTTTTAATACGTCATTTTACTATCTTGGACAACTAACAGTAGCTTAAAAATTTGATGTGTCGCACTCGCATGACTTTCTCTACTTTTGTACTAACCATTCTTACAAACTCTTATTCCTATATCTCCTTCGTGTTAGTTGAGATAAACGTTTGCAGAAATTATCTTATCTTCTTGTAGGTGCAAGGGGAATATTGGAATACAGTAGGCTTTGAGCGATAGTAAAATCTTTTAAAGCTGCAAAATTCCGTTCTCTTTGCACGGTTAACATATAAAAATTAACAACGATGTTCCATTTGACGGAAGTATAAGTTCTCCAAAAGTCGCACAAATAACAAGGAATATCTCCGAAATGGTTCTCTACAAAAAGTTTATTTAGACAAATTGTGTGTTTTACCAAGATCTACATTTTTTTTGTATGGTAAGACTTGGTCTATCTCTTACGATTTACCATAGGAAAATTCAAATTATATCTTTCATTTGCCATAAAAATATCTTAAACATATAACATTTTAATCACAATCGTTAGAGCTATTTCAAGAAAATCAAAATTTTCCAAACATTTTCCATGTGAAAGGTAGTTTAGGATGGAGGTATTTTCTTCAAAATCTTCGTGTCGCATCCTTGAAAGACATTAAACTTAAATACCAACTTTGGTTTTTAACCGACTTTTCGTTTTTGAGTTATGCTGTCCACAGTCACACACACACGGACCTTTTTCAGGGAGTCTCAAAACATATATTTACGGTGAAACACCGATATCGAATTTTTGGGTGGGATACGATACTTCCTCTACTTACTATACGTGGTAGAGAAGGTAATTAAATAGCCCTATTATTCTGTCCCGTTTAGAAATGATGTGCGGACCGTATGGATGTTGATTTAAATTTTACACAGATGCCCCAAATGTACTGCTGAGAGATTTCACACACGACTTGTTAATACTACCGCAAAATAAGGATACCTACATGAAGTCAAAACTTCGAATGAGTAAGCTAAAAAGAGTCAAACGTTAATCAGACCAGCGATGTCCAACGTGTGTGAAAGAGGATTTACCTCCTTCCACTACACGCGGACTTTGCCATTCTTTAACACTCAGACGTACATTGTGTTGCAGTGGCCAGTTAGTTATATGTACGTTGCGTTTGATTTACGGAAGCACTTTCAAATCTTATGCGATAAACATCTGTTCATTAGTGACTTCTTTGGTACTGCTTACGTTTAAGAAGTCTAAGGATTTGGCGACAAAGTCGATCCAGAATGAAGATGTTATCTGAGAACATTCCCAGAAAATTCAATGCCATGGAATCTCCTGTTTGTGTCCGCCACTGGATACTGACTGATTCAGCCTCTGATTGAAGGAGTGGAGTGGACAATGGCCGCTCATTACGTAAGCGTCTCCAAGGAGACAAGGTTGGACATCGCTGGTATAGATGCCGGAAATGTATTACTGTTGAGAGATTTCGCACAAAAGTGTGGTACATGAAGTTAAATTTTGCAATGAATATACTGAAACAGACAATGCTTTATTTGAGAAGGAAAACAAGAAATATATTACCTTTTCCTGCATGTAGTAACATCAAGAATATATTTTATAATTATTTTTGGCGTAAGCGGTAACCTATATCTTGTATAACACACAAAATCAGAATACTGAATTGGTATATTACTATTCGTCACTTGTCCCACTTGAAATTGATCTGCAATTTTATTCGACGGTTCTGGCTGGAGCTCTTATAATTCTTCGGTAATAGCTGACTCCTGGAGTAGAATATTGATGCCCCATAAAGGAAAATTTGTATGCGACTGTCTGCTGTTAATATGCATTTCGTAAAAAAAAATGATCACCATTTCGAGGTAGATCGATAGTACATTGTTTGCATCTTTGATTGCTAAGCTTTGATTTGACTAAGATTATATTATGTAAAATGTTAGTAATTAGCTTATTAAATTAATATAATATACAAATGTGTTACATGCCCTAGGATATTTAAATTATCTTCTCATTAAAAGAACAAGCGCACTCTCGCTCAAAGACTACTTAAAATACGGAATTAAAAATATAATTATGTAGCCTGGTATCGTTTAGTTTGTTTCACAAAACACTGAAATGTCGCCGACTACATTTTAAGCTCAGAGCGTAAATGTGTAAACTGATCTCGAGTTTCCATGTATCCTTAACCTCAATGAGCTAATAATTTGACAGTTGAAGATTAAGAAACTAGTTTTTGCAATGAACTTCATTTTTGTTATGTGTACCATGTAATCCACATTAAAATTCAATATCAAGATTTTACCAGAAATGAGGTTTCTGCGATAGCTAAGTTAAAAAAAAAAAAAAAATCTACGCGCAATACAGCGTAATTTAAATAAAATCTGATGTGTTGTACTCACATGACTTTTTCTACTCTTGTACCAACCGCTCTTACAAACTCTCATTCCTATATCTTCTTCGTGTTAATTGGAATAAACGTTTGCAAAAATACAATTATGTTATTGTTTATTTCCTTGTAGGTGCAAGGGGAATATTAGAATACAGTAGACCTTGAGCGATAGTCAAATTTTTTAAAGCTTTCAAATTCCGTTGTCTTTGCACGGCTAATATATAAAAAATGAATAAAGATGTTCCATTTGACGAAAGTTTAAGTATTCCAAAACTCAGAGAAACGACAAGGAATATCTCCGTAATGGTTCACTCTACAAACAGATTTATTTTCACGTAAATTCTGTGTTTCAGCAAGACATACATTTTTTGTACAGTAAGACCTTGTCTATCAGTTTTGCAAAAGTCATCCAGAGTAAACAAGACTACATAGGCTACAATCAGAAAATTCAAACTATACAATTCGTTTGTGATAAAAATATCTTGAACATGTCATTTTAATCAAAATGTTAAACTTTTTCAAGAAAATCAAAACTTTCGAAAAAATTGCCATGTAAAGGGCAGCTTATGGTGGAAGAATTTCTTCAAAATCTTTGTGTCGAATCCTTGAAAGACATTAAACTTAAGTAACATCTTTGGTTTTTAACCAAATTTTCGTTATGTAGCCCATGTAGTCCTGTTTACTCTAGACGACTTTTGCATAAGTGGTAAAGCGTAAGAGATAGACCAAATCTTACTATACAAAATATGTGTATCTCATTAGAACGTACAAGTTATGTCCTACTGCATTTTTGTGGTGTAAACCATGTTGCAGATACTCTGTTATTTCAGTGAGTTTTGTAATACTTAAACTTTCCTCAAATGGAAGGTCGTTATTCACTTTTTCATCTCTTGACTGTGCCAAGAGAAAGGAATTTCATTTAAAATATATGACTATCGCTCAAAGCCTATATGTTCCCTTGCACATCAGCATTCTCTGCAGCTGCCTGCCAGACTTGCAGAGGTCCTAGCTGACGACAAAACAGCGGTTGATAGAGTTTTTAATTTTTTAGCGGAGTGCAATATCAATTTGAGGATTTAAAATTGTAAATATCTGTTTCTGCTTTTGGACATAATTATCACCTTGTTTCATATCTGGCTATTGCCATTGTTTTTTATCTTTGTATATTTTTCTTGTTGCTAGTATTTTTATTTTTTTAGTGAAATTTATATGTGGCTATTGCCATGAATCTTTTAAGGGCGCTGATGACCTAAAAGTTGAGCGCCCTTAAACCAAACCAAACCAATTGCACATCAGCATAATTTCTGCAATGTGTATGTCGACTAAAATGAAGAAGATATAGGAATGAGCTTTTTAAATAATGCGATATTCCTCTGTTTAGTGCTAACTCTGTCTAAAGACACGAAGATACGTTTCGTCAGACTTAACAGATACCGGCAATCTGCTCCAGTGAACTGGCCCTATTTTTCATTGCATGCATCATTAACCGTCCATTGCTGGAAACACCCATTTGTTTTCATAAAGCGCCAATCTTTTTCCTCATTTTGTTTTCACCCGCTCATATTTGTTCCCAATTGCCTTTGTTAATGCCGATAATAAACAGGTTGAGTTCTAGGACCTTCGACAGTGACATGTAATCGCATTTTATTGAATTTGGTGCCAGCCATTCGCTATACATCTATAGCGTTAGTAATAAAAGTTGTCTTCTATAAATCGGTACAAGTATTTTGGCTCTCATAAATTCACAGTGCCTTTGTTGTTTCTTATGTAAAATTACCTCGGCTGTAGACAGCTGAAGGTTATACTAAGAGCAAGCATGCAAAAGAGGAATTCTGTATTGCAAACAGTTTCAGGTACACGAATTCACATGTTTTCAGAGTAAATTTTATTACTTTTCTGCTGGATGAAATAATTATTATAGACTCCACCACAAAAACTATCGATGTAGATAACCATTTGAAATGATTGTCATGATTTATACAAAAATTCATAAACATTAAAAAAGAAGCATTCAGACTTTTGAAAACATTGGTAATTTAACTTGCTGCGTCCTTCCTTAGTCTGTCCTTTCTAAAATAGTATAATTATTGATACTATAGTGTTTGTCTACTTGACACACTCATTCTTCTCTGTATTCACCTCCCTCCTTTATCGCAACTTGCAGTGTTAAGCACGTGCTAAAGACGGAAAGTTCTCCCTACCCGTTTGCATTCCATGTGTATCACCATTTTAGCATTCTCTTGGAATATATAAAGATAAATAATTATTTTAAATAACCTATTTCATGGTTGTCAGGGGTGATTAGTGCACGTGATAGTTAAGAGATGCTTTGCAAAAGTATACCAAAACATACTGGAAAAGTTTAAGCTAGAAAATAAAACAATGTCGTAAAAATGCATAGATGAAAATGTACACTTGTGCAAAATATGAAAACCTTATGCAAAATTCTGCTAGTGAAAAAATCCATAAATTATATCTATATTAACGAGAGTTGGATATATAGAAATTTTTCGTAATAATCATTCGTGTTATTGTTTATATCAAAACAATATGTTAAACTGCTGGGTCCTCGCGTTTGTTGTGAATTGTAACATTCAGCTTACCTGATGACGTCAAGTTCTCGCACTAACTACACAGAAATAATGGAATTTCTCAAAATGAATCGTTATTGTTTGTTTCTTGATATGTCCATTTTTAGTTTCAGTAGGAGTAGGATTTCGTTCCGATTTTCCTTGAAACAAATTTACCCAAATTCTTACAAACCACACAAAAGTGTACATATGAGCTATGCAGACCAGATCAGAAATGAGCTTCACTTATTGGTAGGAAAAACGGTATATCTTTTTTTTCTGTGACATTGTTAAGACTTGTTGAAAAGTTGTGTTTATAGATTCTATGTTTGTTTCTGGAACGGATTGTTGTGCATTTTTGCGAATGCTGTTTTAAATTTCGTCGTATTCTTGCATTTTAAGCAGCAAAAAGTGACATAAGTTACTGTAACTTAAATCCTGCCTAGAAGCAACCCATTTACTTTGAAATAACGCGCCTGGTATCCACGGGGTCTGAGTCGAGAAGATGAATCACTTTGCCCTGAAATAGCCTAAATCATGCACACCTGTGGAGAGTAAGGATTGTCTATTACAGTGGTATTTGTAATGGTGTACAGTGTTGATTGTGTGTAGAAAGCGTGTGTTTATGTTGTAAAGTTACGTTCGAACGCAGTCTCTGAGGTCTGTCAGCTTAAAATATTACAGATATTCCCTGGAGTCATCCTGTCTAACAAATTTACACTTTATGGGTTTTTAGGAACGTTTAAACAAACTTAATTTGTGTTAGGCAAAACGGAGCATAGACAGCCAATAGTTCTGAGAAAAAAATAGCGAAAATGAGAGTCATCGTGGAAAGAAGCCAAAAGAAAAAAACTATCACACATTATAGCGTGTTTGTTATGACAGAATTATTGACAGAATCTAAATAATTGTACAACTGTCTATGAGCAATGTTTAAAGGCAAATGTTTACAATGCCAATCTCAGTGCCCTCGACGAATGTACGTTACCGTAGGCTGTCATTACTAAAGGCCGGAGACGTATATAGCTATACTGCACATGGACTTTACTGTTATCGCTCACGCATGTAAACAACTGCAGGTAGGTAGAGCCTGACCATGAAAACCGCCTCCCTGCAGCACAATCTACAAGCATCATATGAACACTATCACTCCACGTCTGCAGGTCACTGCGAGAAGAAACAACAGTTCCGTTCTACTACACTTTGACCTCCAAGGCAATATTTCACTAATTTGCAGAGTATTACGTTACGTCGTTTTTTGACACTTGCTTCTAGTGGTAGTTGTTTGCACATTTGATGGCCGTACTGTACTTCTGACGTCATTCATACTCTTCGTCCAGCTAACTTGTGCGCATGCGAACACACATCCCTCCGGCCTTTAATCATAACTAAGTGTAGAGTATGGAAGTTTTCCTACTAGAATTGGTCAGCTAAGAACCTACCTGTATTAGTTGTACGTTAGGTGGGCTGCATATGTACCGGGGGTTCATGTCGAACGAGCTGTTTTAAGTTTCTTGATCATGTTTTACTAGATTCCTCTAGAAACGGGAACCGTTAAAATTTGAACCTTCTACAAACTGCTAGAGGATGTATAAAGGGCCGTTTAACCTAGGGAACGTTAGTGTCTTTAAGTTTTGGAAGTCCTCTAAGTATAGCACAGTTCAGATCGAAGACACTGATGGTGATCAAGTTGTTTTGCACCGAAAATTGAAATTTTTATTTTGATCAAAAGTGACTAACGCATGTTCAGTTTCTCGCGATCATTATGTTTGGGTTTGTCATTAAGTTTCTTAATTCATTGTGTTTTATATTGTTTTTTTTCGATGCCAATGATACCGGTAATAATAGCATTTACTACGTCATTTATGTATTTATCAGAACTACTCAGCCGCAGTTTTGGTACAGCGCAACTGTAATAATGCGTTCAACAGGTGCTAAGTTATTATAGAACTTATTATATTTTAGTAGCTTTTGTAATGATATGTTGTGTAACATCTTCATCGTTAACATACATAGGGGATAAACGATTCTTCAAAGCTGCACGAAGCTATTAGTATAACACTTTCGTGGGATTGGCGGGTGGCCAGGGGCGTTATTCGGAACAAACATCTTATCTTACTGTTCTTTCGAAAAAGCTTGTTTTCAGCATAATTATATAATTTATCTGACAGTGTTGTGAAGGAAAACGGTTGCAGTGCGTTCTGTGGGAATATTACCAATTAAATAAGATATACGTATAACACCATTTCCGGGTGGCGATTATGCAAATTAAGATTATTTTTTCATTTAGGTAACAGATGTGACTTAAATTAATTTATAATCAATATGTATGTGTGTTGGCTTGCGCAGACTGTTTCTAAACAGAACGAAAATTTGTATTCTTATACAGAGAGTCAAACATTTTGGAACCGGCTGCACGGTGTTTTGTCTCTCTGAATCCTCGACGCTCTTTGCCATCTGCCGCTATCGTAGAAAGGCGTGGATGAAACCATACCACATTTTTAAAACTACTTTTAAAAGCTTTACTTACTAACTATGAAAGGAGATGCTGAAACTGGCCACCGTCGTTGTCCATATATTTTTGGAACCTCTTTAGGAAACTATCCATCTACCGCCGTAGTTCACGTTGAGAAATGCTGGCAATTTCCTGGTAGATCTTTTGTTTTAATTCTTCCAGGGCGTGTGGTTTTGTCTTGAACAATTTGTTTTAAGTTGTCCCAGAGTCAGAAATCGCAAGGAGTTAGGTCGGGGGCCCGAGGGAGCCACAAATCTCTACTGTTGATTCTGTCCTGAAACACACTTTGAATTGTTCTCATTGAAACATTGGTCTATGAGCTGTTGCAGAGTCTTACTGAAAAAATCTGATGTGTTGCACTTACATGACTTTCTCTACCCTTGTACTAACCATTCTTACAAACTCTTATTCCTATATCTTCTTCGTGTTAGTTAAGATAAACATTTGTACAAATTATCTTATTGCTTATTGCCTTGTAGGTGCAAGGAGAGTGTTAGAATACAGTAGGCTTCGTGCGATAGTCAAATGTTTTAAAGCTTTGAGATTATGTTCTCTTTGCACACTTAACATATAAAAAAATGAACAACGATGATCCATTTCACGAAAGTTTTAAGTTTTCCGAAACTCACACACATAACAAGGAATATCTCCGAAATGGTTCACCCTACAAGAAAATTTATTGTGGCATAAAGTGTGAATTTTAGCAAGATCTACATTTTTTGTGTAGTAAGTTTTTGTCTATCTCTAACGGTTTACCAGTTATGCAAAAGTCGTCCAGAGTAAATACGACTACAGGAGCTATAGCCAGAACATTCAAGATTTGATTCTATTTGGTATAAAAATATCTCAAACATATGACATTTTAATCAAAATCACAAAAATTTTTCAAGAAATTCAAAATGTTCGAAAAATGTTCCATGTAAAGAGTAGTTTAGGGTGAGGCTATTTTCTTCAAAATCTTCGTGTTGCATCCTTGAAAGACATAAAACTTAAATACCAACTTTGGTTTTTAAACTACTTTCGTTTTTGGATTCCGCTGTCCACGGACTAAGACACACACACACACACAACCTTTTTTAAAAATGTTTTTTTTTTTTTTTTTTGTTCAGGTGGATCTCAAAACATATTTCCGGTGAAATCTCGACATGGAATTTTTGGGTGGAATACAATACTTCCCCTACTTACCAGTAGAGAAAGTAAAAAGGGAAAATTACGCTTCCTGTTTGTTAACTCTAAAAAAGGGGGACAACATTGTATTCTCGTAGTACGGTGTCAACTGATGACTCAAAAGAAAACAAAAATATCTGTCCCTATAACTCAGAACCTAATATTGTTCATTAAATGCCCCTTCATGACGAAAAAAATTGTGTATGGTGTGCCATTAGCAGATAAAGGTTTTTTAGAGTGATTTCTATCTCTGGGGTAACTTAAGTCTTAAAACAAAATGTACGAGAAAAGTCCACACACTCTAAAAGAATTCAAACAAAATATCCGCCAGGACGTTGCCAGCATTTTCCAACATGAGCTACGGCGAATGGTGCATAGTTTCCCGCGCCGAGACCGCGGACAGGCAAAACATCCCGCGACCGGTTTGGAACTTTTTTGCTGTCCCTATATAAAATAATGCAAGTTATTTATCCATAATGGAAAATATTTGTATAAATGCGATGTATTACTAAATCAGACTTGTTGATACTGTTTTTTCCTCGCATTTCATGGGGTTAATTTAATTCTTTCAGCTTGTAGATATGTGAAGCAAGAGTTTTATAGCGTTGTTGATAGTTTCTCGGACCGGGATATCCGATGCTAACCACATTCTCGCGGCCGGTTTACGTCGAGTGGGTTAGCCTCTATCCAAGTGGTTCCCTACAGTTCAAGCTTGCTCCAATGTAATCCTGCACTTCAGCGGTTTATTTTCTGAGTAAGTGCCTTTGCTGGTACATAGCAAAAAAAGAAAAGTGCTGCTTTTATTTCCTTTCGAGTTTCGTTTTACCCACAGCAAGATTAAGTACAGAGCTCACAATATTTATTACCGCAGCCACCGTGTTTGTGTTTTAAAGCAGCTTTTCTTACCAAACTAATTTCAAAGATTGCACAATTATAAATTAAGTAGCCACATTTTCCGGCGTTGCACGGATGTATAATTTAATTTATCCCACCCTCTTACTCTGTGCGATGAATATATGTATAGTGCGGTAGAACTTTACCACCTACATCCCTTAGAAGTATTTGTTCTTATTTACAGAGATTCTCCATCTGGTTCGCTTCTATTCCTCTCTCCGACTCTCCCCTCTTTAGCTCCTATTAAGTCTGTAAGATGTGATATTTCACCCTCCCCTCACTTTTATGCCACTGTTGCGTAATCTTTGGATTGTACTTCGGATTTTGTTGTAAAAATGAAATCAGACCTGGGTGACTCGCGCTATACCTCAAGCGACCTTCATTATTTCGCCTGCGAAATATACAGTTATCAGTCAAGATAGTGAACAGTCTGCTTCCCCTGAGCACTAGTTGTCCAGTCCTGCATTAAATTCTCACACAGACACGCGAGCACACTTGCAGAATGTAGGGAACATGGTAAATAACTCAAAAGAAAGAACTTCAACGCCTAGCCAGCAATCGAACCCGGGCTGTTTTGAAACCGAGCCACCCAGGCAGTCATGTGACATTTTGTAAACTGGGAATAAACTTCAATTTCGGATGTTAATATAATTTAAAACGTAAACAGAATGCTCGATCCTGTCTCACTTTATGCTTGAAATGTGATCGAAGCTATACAACTTCTCTGATTACGAATCAAGGGAATCAAATTTTGAAAATTTCGATAGGATGAATATTAAAGTAACAAAACTGTTGGTACGTTACACGTATAAAGTGTTATTCAATAAGCGAGGTGCCCATATATTATGAAACGGTGATTTTTAGCTTCGCCGTGGCCCATTATATCCTGACTAACTACTTCGCGACGCAAAAGCCCACCACAGGCGTTATGAGTAGGCTGCAATACTGTAGGTGGAACTGTAAATAGTTACATATACTGATATTGTAATACATGTGACTGACATCACTGGAAGTGTTTAGAATTTGCTTTGCAGTTACTTTACTTCTTGAGTGCAGAAACATAAGAGCAACGTCACACCGTCTCACTGTGCGGCTGACGTAAAAGATAGGCTGCGGCGCCAACTACAGTGACGTAATTCTCCTAGTCTGATCATGGCCCAATGAACTAAAACCACAATCGCCTAATATACCCATATTCTAAACAAACAAAAACAATTGCTTGTTGAAATGCAGTTTCATCATGATGATGTACAATGTTAGCCATGCATCAGACTACCATTACTACGTAACTCCGATTCGCACCGCAGCCTGCCTTTTCGTTAGCCACGATCTGTTATTTCTGCTTATTTCTACATACCCCAATGGTAACCTATAATATTGTAAGTACTCAAGTCTCCCTATGCATAATTTAACCATGAAGTCAATGGAAATTAATTGCAAATCAGTTGAATTTAATGTCGTGCCGGCATGTTGAAATGCAAGTTCATTGGTTATTATGGCTGGAGGGATACCGAAGTTCTGTGCTTTAAATACCGGCTATGGCATTGAATTTTTCAGTCTCATTCTACTCTTTCTTTTAATTTCTTACTATACCTTCTCTTCCCTGTCGGCAACTTCTTCAAAACGCTGGATATTTTCATACAGCTTATTGACTGCTGCTGCTATTATTGGCACAAACACCTATAAAGGGTTATCAACAACTTCCTCCGCACCGTGCCGGTGTCTGCTGTTTACAACTTCCAGCACAACAGTCCATGAAGGGCTAAAGCTTGCCGCCCAGCCGCTGTGTCCCCCACCTGTGCTTGCTACAGGCATCATTGGTGGGATGCAGTACTTCAGATGGTGCGTGGTCAACGCCCCGAACCCTCGTCCCTTTTCGGCCAAGATCGCTACTACTCTATCAAGTAGCTGCTCAGTTATTTCCCACAGCACCTAACGAGGTTGAGTGTACCCCGTACGAGAGCTCCCAGCGGGGGAAAAATCCCCCACGCTGGTACTGGGGATGGAATCCGGGTCCTCAACGCCAAAAGGTGGCGCGCTACCAACTGCGCTGCGGAGGCGGTCGTTTATCTACATCACCTTTCATGAATTACCTACACAGGAGAATCTATCAGATTTTTTTATTTCAAGGAACGTTATAACTACGGCAGCCATTGCTGCCACCGGAATTTCCGTCTCTAGGACAATCTTGGTTACATGAGAGCTGCGGAGGGACTTCTCGATAGCCCTATAGTCCTGTCGCATAAAAGTACAGCATAAATTTAGAAAAATACATGAAGCATTGCATTTACATGAGTTTCTCTACTCATTCTTCTGCAAACTATTATTATAAACGCTTATTCTATATATTTCTTGTTAATAGTTACACTTTCACTTTACATTTACACATTTCAAATAGGTTAAGAAATATAGCAGGCTAAAGTAATGGTTAGATTTAAAGTGCCCTGGTGTTTGTAGATCACGAGTAAAGAATGGTGACTTAGCACTGGGATAAAGTGTATGTATTCATTTAAACAATAAGGTACAGGTACCTGTGAAATGTTGTAGCAGAAGTGTGCAAGACGGGTTGCGTTTGGGATGGTCACCTTTAGTTTTATCCAGCAGCAGGGCCACAGACAGGAGTGCAAGAAAAGGCTATATTGTCCAGACCAGCCGTTCCTGCGCTGGGATTTCTGATCTTTAGTAAGGCTTGTCTCCCGAGATAGTAAAAATAACCTCAGTGTTAGCTTAAGCTCGAGTTTACCAAACATTATATTAACCCCCTCCTCTCCTGCAGAGGTAAATATACGGCATTGCCACAAAGCTCAACCATGAATATGCATTAAGCGTTTAGTGGCCTGTTGCGACCCATATAAACTGGCAAGCGAGCATAATGTCGCTGTGCTGCTATTACACGCTAAAGGTATCGCAGTCATCTTACACAACAGTTGTACATTGTCTAGGAAATTATGGCTTTCTATATGTATGTGCGAGATTCTGAGTCCCTCAAAACAATTGTTATCAGTAGCTGTTTCATACAGCAAAGCTTTGAATTTGAAACAATCCTAGCTGTCTCCTCTCTCAATTTTATCTTAATATTATAAAATGCTCACCAATCAAAGCGCAGTGCCCTTTCCCAATTACGTGTTAGACGGGACGTATCGTGGTCATACTGTATGACTCAATCTCAGCTATAGGGAAACTGGAATGTAATGTTACCTCCCTAAGACAGCTGAAACAAGTAGGATCCAATGGATCCCTTTCCATGTTGGAATAAAAGGGAACAAAAGAGCTGACTTTTTGGCAAAACATCTGATGCGTTGCATTCACATGAGTTTCTCTACTCTTGTACTAACCATTCCTACAAATTCTTATTCTTCTATCTTCTTCGCGTTAGTTGAGATAAACATTTGCGGAAATTATTGCGCGTTTTCTTGCACGAGCAACGGGAATATGGGAATACACAAGGCTTTGAGCGATAGTCAAATCTTTTAAAGCTTTCAAACTCCGTTCTCTTTGAACGGTTATAAAATCTCCAAAACTCACACAAGTAACAAGGAATATCTCCGAAATAGTTCACTCTAAAAAAAATTAGATGTAAATTGTGTGTTTTAGCAAGGTGTACATTTTTTATACAGTAAAATCTGGTCTATCTCTTACGGTTTACCAGTCATGCAAAACTCATCCAGAGTAAATAGGACTTCATGGGTTATAGCCGGAAAATTTAAGATATACATTTCATTTCTCATCAAAATATCTCAAACATATGGCATTTTAATCAAAATCGTTAGTCATTTTCAAGATAATGAAAAGTTTCGAAAAATGTTCCACGTAAAGGGTGCAAGGGTGGGGCAATTTTCTTCAAAATCGTGTCGCATCCTTGAAAGACATTAAACTTAAATATAAACTTCTGTTTTTAACCGACTATTCATTTTTGAGTTATGCTGTCCACAGACACACACACACACACACACACACACACACACACACACACACACACACACACACACGCGCGCGCGCGCGCGCGCGTACCTTTTTCTAAAAATTCTTTTTTTTTATTCAGGGGGCCTAAACACATATTTCCGATGAAACCTCAACATCGAATTTTTGGGTAGAATACAAAACTTCCTCTACTTACTAGTAGAGAAAGCAAAAATTAGAAAAATTACATCTAAGCCCAGGGCCCACTTGTAACTTCTGGAGGCTGTAAATCCTCCACATGAAGAGGGTAAACAGTGATAGAAGAGAAAATGAATGTTAATGAGTCGAATATTTAACTTTGGTTTTATCAGCATAATCAAGACTTACGTAATAAGGTAAATTGCAGAACAGTTGCGGAATATTAGCAAGAACATTAAAAAGAAAAACAAGAAACGAAACAAGCTTAACATTTTACAAAACAAGAAGCGATTCTAACGTTGACATATGGTTGTGAAACATGGACGATAAAGAAAAAAGAATGGGATAAAATAAATGCAGCAGAACTGAGATAGCTTAGAGCTATAAACGGATGTACAATAATGGATAAAATAAAAAATGAAGAAATAAGAGAAGAACTAGGCATTTGTCCAATAAATGATAAAATAAACCAATATAGGGAAAGCTGGAGAAATCATTTGCAAAGGATGGACAGTACGTAGCCCAAAATGGCATACTTACCAACCATATGGGAGGAGAAATGTTGGAAGGCCGATGAGAAGGTGGAGAGAGACTTGAGTCCAGAACAGGAAAAGTCTCCTAATCCATGAAGTGTTGACGATAATGTTGACGATGATCTTGACGATGTTGACGATAATGTTGACGATGTTGATGTTGACGAGGATGTTGACGAGGGTGTTGACGATGATATTGACGATGATGTTGTCGATGACGACTGCTTGATGAGTATATCGTTGGATTCTAATGCACATACTACATACAAGCTATACATTTTGTTTACCTAGAAACTCTTGTTCAGTTATGTTTGAGAGAGGGAGATGGCGATATAGTGACCGGCTCTTAAAAGATTTGCGGCTGCTAAGTCTGCATGTTTGCCTTAGTTATCCACCTAGAGACTGCCTTCTAGGGATGTGCAGCGATATTTCCGTCGCCATGTTTTAACGGACTTGGGCTGCATTAGCTGGCATAATCAAAGAAACCGTGCAATCGAAGGTTACATGAACCCGATTAAGAATAGGTCACACACGCGCCACTCATGACCATCTCTTGCGTGGTGACCCGGCCCCTGTGACGTGTGGTATCACCCTTTTCGTTTCCCACGTTCGGCTTGTTTGTCTACGATACGCTCGTGAGCGCCAGTCCCTCGGCTTGGGTCCTACTACGCGGCACTCAATTCTCGCTAACGAACCCGTGGCTGCAGCTAAGGTGCTGCGGTTTGTCGCCGAGACTGGGTTCGGGAAGCAAGTTTACCTTGTGTTTTATTTTTCTGCGTTCTTTAAATGTTTAGAATGGTAACTTTCATTTGTATCTGATATTTTGTTTGGGCGTTTTAACTGTTTACTCTTTTAACCTTTAGCGTTTTAATTGTTTTCAGAATTTACTTTTTACTTTCGCTACTACATATAGTAGGGGAAGTATTGTCCCCTGAATAATAAAAAAGCATTTTTAGAAAAATATCCAAGCGTGCGTGCGTGCGCGCGCGCGCGCGCGCGTGTGTGTCTGTATGTGTGTTTGTGTCTGTGTGTTTGTGTCTATATATGGCTGTATATGAACAGAATAACTCAAAAACGAAAAGTTGGTTGAAAACCAAATGTAGTATTTAAGTTTGTCTTTAAAGTACGCAACATGAAGATTTTGAACAAAATTCCTCCACCCTAAACTATCCTCACGTGGAAAATTTTGATTTTCCCGAAAACCACATACCACATGTTTTATACATTTTTATGAGAAATAAAACGTATATTTTTCATTTTGTGGCTATAGCCTACATAATCCTGTTTACTCTTGACGACTTTTGCATAATTGGCAAACCATAAGAGATAGACCAAATCGTATTATACAAAAAGTGTAGATCTCGTTAAAACACAATTTATGCCCAAGTGATTTTTTTGGTGGAATGAACCATTTCGGAGATATTCCTTGTTATTTGTGAGAATTTTGGAATACTTAACGGAATCACAAAGCTTTAAAAGATTTGACTATCGCTCAAAGCCTACTGTATTCTCATATTCCCCTTGCAAATTAGTAACAAGGTAATTCGTACAAGTGTTTCTCTAATAACATGAAGTAGACAGAGGAACAAGTATTTTAAGAATAGATAGAACAAGAGTAGAGAAAATCATGTGAGTGCAACACAATACTTTTAATCTTTTAACTGTTTTATTATTCACTTTTTAATGTTTTACCTTTTTAAGTTCCGGTTTTCCATTTATAACCTTTACTGCTAGGACTTCGAGTGTTTTATGACTTTTATATTGTGATTTCGGGCCCAAATGACCTCGTTTTCGACGGGCTCTTAAACCCCACTCATTCACTTTTAAAAGATTTGACAGTCGCTTAGGCTTAGTGTTCCCGTATTCGCGTTGTACCTCTAAGGAAATGGGTAAGTAAGCTATTACTGCAAACGATTAACATGAAGATTGAAGATTTGTCTTCCATCTTGGATATACTATGATCCATTGTTTTCTTCTTCCTTGATAGTTTACTGATCCAAGGCATTGACTTGTAGGTCTGTGGCAGTGTAAGTTCTCAAAAGATACGAGTAATGTAAGGAGGGAGAGGAAGATATACCGATGGAAGGTCTTCATTCCTCACCACAGCCTAGAACAGTAATGCCGCTTCGCCTGATTTTAATGGCAGCAGAAGCGCCCGTCAGGAAAAAGAAAACATCCGACAGCTGGTGTGCTCGGTCCGTAGGTAGGTAGGTGGGTAGGTTATTTCTTGACTACCCGTCTCCCACCATTATAACATCTTCATTAGTTCGAGGCATGCCATTTAATGAAAACCAGAAGCTTACACCACATGCTCTCCTTCTTTTCTTTTTTTGTGGACTGGTATTCGTGCCGCTAACTTCCTTTCGGCATGGCGCATACCAGCCCTCTCACGATAGTCAACTATTTCATCGCGGTAACCAAGTTATTATTTGCCAACTTAACAGCCACTATTTTATCCCTAGAGGGAGGTGAAACACAAAACAACTTGCCGAAACAGAAGTTTGGAGTAGTTCATACTGGCGAAGTAATTTCCAACTCTTCCTTAGTTGTTATTTAGTGTACCAATATTGCCTAATTAATTACATTTTAGGTCTTTAATTGTGGCTGTTAAGACCAGAATTGTGTTATTGAACTTTAATGTGTTAATACAGTGTGCTTTGTAATGTCATTAATAGTTGTATGTACTGTTATAATAATAATGATGATGGTGATGGTGATGGTGATGGTGATGATCAGTGATGTTCGTAGTTACTAGGCAACAAAAAACAAACAAAAAAGTTATCAAAACAAAATATGGCTGCAACAAAACGTAAAACATCAGTTGCAATCTACAAGGAGGTTTGTAAGAATTACAATTCAACTTCGGACAACGGATAGATCAGGAATGTCCATCGTTTGCGAATGAGGAGAGGTTGGTTCTTGGTTATATACGTTGAATTTGATTTACGAAAGCACTGTTCATTAGTGGTTTCTTTGGTACTGCTTACGGTTAAAGAGTGTATCAATATTTGGCGACAAAGTCGAAGTGCATAGCCTTAGAAAATACACCAAGTGACCGTCGCGTAACATGCTACGATACAGACTTTTAATATCGTTCAATTTGGAGAAACTCTGTTCGCAAATATATATAGAGCCATACACACTGTCCTTGCAACTGTTTATTTCTCTGTCTGCTACATTTTAATCGACTTAAGCATTTTCAGAAACTTATTACTAATTTTCTTGTAGGTGCAAGGGGAATATGGGAATACAGTAGGCATTTTAGCGATAGTGAAATGCTTTAAGAGCTGGCTGCTATGCGATGCCTTTGAAACTACGTTCGCTTTGCAAGACCAAGAGATAAAAACAATGAATAACATATTCCTATTTGAGAAAAGTAAGTATTGGAAACTTCAAACAAATAATAAAGTATATATCGGCAATGATTCACTCAAAAGAAAATATTTACGTGTTTTAACGAGATCCACCTTTTTAAAGTAGGTTTTTGCATGTCTCCTGCTGTTTAGCATTTATGCAAAAATTATCCAAATGAAGAGGTCTTCTGAGGACCTTCCAAGAAAATGCAAGGCATGACTTAGAAACTGCCATGGAATCTCCTGTTTGTGTCCGTCTCGGGATACTGACTTCCTGTGAGTCTAAATGCCACAGGCATTCCGAAGAGAAAGAGGAGCTAATTATGTAAGCGTCTCCAAAGAGACAAGGTTGGACATCAGTGGGACAGATCATGTAGCTTATAACATCAGTGCAGCTCGGCGTACATAAACTTAAAGACTTCGGTTTGCTGCATTATTGTTGATAGAACGTATTTATATATCAAGAACAACTTTTGGAAAAAGTTCGAAATAACTGAAGGGTATCAATACATTTCAAAAGCAACAGTTTCAATAAATTAACCAATGCAAGTTTCACACCTGCTTAGCACTTAATTACGACATCGAGAAGGTGAATCCAACTCAATTACGTTTATATGTATGGAATTTAGTTATTGTAAACCATGTTGTTTTATGTTGCCTATACTAGGTGTATACCATCCAGTATGAAGTAGATCTTTACGAACCCAAGGTAATGTTTTGAACGAAGTGCTCCGCAGTCACTTGTTCACTTCTTTACCCAAAGCTTTTAGGAAGCCATTTATATTTTAATTAGGAATGTGTAGCTCGTCCTCATGGTTCGGCTCCTATAAAAATTGCATGGGCCTCAAAAAATAAAAATAAAACTAACATAGAGAAACAAAAGGAACAGAAGTCGTTAGCGCCCAAGAGAGTGCGCATTAACAGCCATCATATTTGTCTCCAAGAACGAAATTGCAAAATCTGGCAGGCTGCTCACTCAATGAAAATATTTAATGCAGGGAAAGCTATTTGCATTTTTATTACTTAGTGATCGTGCTGAAGGCTTTTTCTTTTATTCTGCTAATTCAACTCCATATAAAGTGTAGACGAGTTTTGTTGGGAGTGATTATTAGAAACTTTTTAAAAGTTTCGCTACAACGGCTGGAAGTTAAATTACTGGGATAACTGTTTCTCTTCGCCATTCTGAGTCAAATCGTCAAAGCCTGAAAAAGCGGGTTCTTTTTATCCTACATGTTCGTGACACATCTGATAACGTAGCTCCGTGGAAGGTGCCACTTTTTTCTTTATTCCGGATTCTCATGTTGAAAGCGTATGTGGTGTGCACGTCAACCTAAGTGGGCATATTACAGATACGGGTATAATCTTAATTTCTATTGTTTTACAAATATGTGCCTGATATTCTATTGTTTGCAGTTTAACAGTCAAGGAAAATAATTCCTTTGAAAGGAATGTGTGGTTTATATCTATCATACACATTTTCTTCACGTGTTAAAAATATGTAACTTCTCAATAGCTTATAAGGCCATAGATTTCGTATGATTTTGTGATAACCGCTATATCAGTGTATTCTTAAAACACATACATAACTAGTATTAATATGTGAAGGTGGTAAAATGCAGTATTCCGAAACCATAGCACGTTGGAGGATGTTGTAGATGTTGTAGTCATACTTTCTAGGTTAAGTAGGCGCCAGTTTTGCATTGAAGCTATCTTAGCGTACCTAACTTGTGGTAGAAATAGGAAATATACGGAGGGGGTTCGGTACTGAAGCTAGGTTTTTTCTACCTATGCTTCTAAGGGGGCACCCCGCCAGGAAAGATGAGGTGAGAGGAGACACCGGGCGGCCAGATCCAGCCTAACGGCACAGACTTTGATCTTTTCCATTTCATCTTGGTCTTTTAAGTTGTATATTTAAGATCCATAGATAGGGAGTATTTAAACCCATTCTCAAACCAGATAGACATCGATGGATACACTGCAAACATTTCTGATAACTTTGATTCTTTCTATCATAGCTACTACTTAGAATAAACCCCTGTAATGCAGAGACGCACTTTTATCTCGCAAGTGGGTGGGAAAAACTTGACTATGTAGGGTTATGTTCACTTAGAGACAAAATGCGCGCACTGTGACCCACGCTACTACAAATTAAGAGTACAAGTGTGCAAGATACCATATTTGTGTGAGTGGTCACTTATAAGGCCGCTGTTGCGACATCGTAACTTCAGAGTTCATCACGATTTCTACAAAATAACACTAAACTGTGTAGAAAAGAAACGTCTAAGGAAGAAATATTTGTTCTGTTCTCTATAAGACTTATCTTAAAACATTGCGTAGATTATGTTGCGAAAAAAGCAATAAGGGTTATGGTATTATAATATAATTATTTATTCATTCATTTGTGCCACAACCGTAGCTACAGTAGCTACATGTGATTCATTTATGCAAGCTTGACTAAATGTATAGAACAAATACAAAGAAACTAAAAATAAACTATATATTAAGCTGTTATTGAAGACAAAACATTGCAAGTTGTATACTAATTAGGCGAATAAGTGATACAGCAGAGTAAACAATAATTAAACAAATTTTAATATAATAGAAAGAGAATACAATGCGGTATTAAGAAACTAACATCTATTGAACTACTATATAAGTCTTGAATTGCAAATGTTACACTGATTCTGCAGATAGCAATAAGATATACAACTGAAAATCACATGCTAATAGTTGTCTTATTTGATTGTTTTTATACTTCTTGTAAGGTAAGCTAAAATGCAGCTCTATTTTGGTTGAAAGTTTATGTATTTTGCACACAACCTAAGAACGGGAGAATTTTTATGGGATAACGTTTTCGGAGTACTAAATTGAAACAGCTGACGGTCTCTAAAATTAGCAGTACTGACATTAAAATATATTCTATCAAGCAGGTCTTTAGTGGATACCAGGCCATTTATGAGTTTGCACAGAAATAATTGTTCAGTTATTACTCTACGATCAGAAAGTGACATTTTTGTAGTATATATGCATTGTAGATATTTTCTTAAGTGCTAGGAATTGCTGATTAACTCAGGGGAAAATGATAATTCAGTGCCGCAATCAAGACTAAAACACGGATTTTTGTATTTAAATTTAAAACTTGCATTTTCCATTAGAATGTGAATTTATGTGGATGATCGCTGCTCAAATGAATTGCGAAAGTGTTACAAACTATATAATTCCCTCATACCTTTACGTACAATAGATTTCGAATATAAATTCAGATATCGCTCACTTAATCACTTAAAGTTAAAAAAGCTTTCATACCATTGTAGCTATCTCTGTTTATGTACACATGCTATTGGTAATAGCAATCCATTTTTTGAATAAGTGTATTCTCATAATTTCCTCTACATTTAGTGAGGTTAATCAAGGCTTCGTGGCTCATCAGTTGTGTCAAGTTTATGAAAGTGGAGCTTTCGTCCATTCTATACTCCATGGCCTTCATTAGGATATGATCCTGATTACACGCGAAGTCTTGATTAATAACGCTCGCCGTGAAAGCTTCAAATCTTACTTTACTGTCAAGGATTTCAGAGGGATACATTTGGCAACGCCGCTGTGGAGCAGCGGCTGGAACATGCTGTGAATGTTCAACATTAATGTAAAGCGAGCTGCTGGTTAATACTTCAAACGAAGTATTTAGAGCGGATCAACGACTATATATGTACATATCATAACATATGCTGTTTTTCTACAGAGAAACAATGCAAAGCTAAAAGGTGGTTTGACCCGATGCCATGTAGTGTTTCAGTTGTCATTAACGTAACCTGTCAAGGTAGTCATGCTAATCCAATATTGCCATTTCTGGTGCAAATGCGAGCAAATAATCGAGGCGTTTCCATCAATATTATCATTAGCTAGATACACTTTAGCGTAATTTAGACAACTGTTATCGAACAATACTCTCTATAGGAAGAGCATACTCATCTGCACCTTCTCTATCTAATCTTTATTGTATAACCTGGGATATACCTTTTTTCACAAGAGTTTAAATGGTGTGTTTATAATTCGGTTATCTTAATTGTTAGTTATGTGTAGTCTAATACAGTGGAACATGTCACTTCTTCGGCTTTCCTGTAGTGTTTTTTATTTAATATTGTCAGAAAAGCCACAGCAGCCCTGGGGAGTTCGATTTGAATTTCACGTGTCAAAGTGTTTTCCGAAATCCTCGACTGATACAGATACAGTACTAAGGGATTCAAACTATGAGTAGGGGTGTTTTTTTTTTCTTTTTTTTTTTTTTTCTTTCAATTTGTTAACTAGGCTACAATTTTTGGCAGAGTCCTAAACCTCTGCCAAGTAGACTGAGGGAGATGCCTATATAGCAACGTATGAGGCTCGCAGTACGTCCTGGTGTCTATTCCCATCGGACCAGCCATCTGATTTTAGGGTTTATCCTAGTTATCTCAGGTCGGTAAGCGAACAATAGGTTAGTTTCTCTCCTACCACGAATTTACCGTCGGTACTATTCCCTTGACTCTGTTTCTAAGTTATAGGAAGACGTTGCGAAGAGACGTGAAGTTTGAGTTGCATAAAAAGAAATGTCGTTTCACGCACTCCCACGTTGATGATGGCTCAGGCATGCTTACACAGAGCGTCAGGATTGGTGTAGTTCCATAGTAAATCCGGCCAAGAAGGCCACTCAACTTCAATACCGCTAATGTAAAAATCAGCAGTAAAGCATCAGTAAGATTAAAAATCTGATGTGTTGCACTCACATGACTTTCTCTACTCTTGTACTAACCATTCTTACAAACTCTTATTCCTATATCTTCTTTGTGTTCGTTGAGATAAATATTTATACAAATTATCTTATTGCTTATTTCCTTGTAGGTGCAAGGAGAATATTGAAATACAGTAGGCTGTGAGCGATAGTCAAATGTTTTAAAGCTTTGAGATCCCGTTCTCTTTGCATGCTTAAGAGATAAAAAATGAACAACGATATTCCATTGCACGAAAGTTCTAAGTTTTCCGAAACTGACACAAATAACAAGGAATATCTCCGAAATGGTTCACTCTACAAAAAAATTTATTGAGACATAAATTATGGATTTTAGCAAGATCTACATTTCTTGTACAGTAAGACTTTGTCTATCTCTTACGGTTTACGAGGTATTCAAAACTCATCCAGACTAAACAGGACTACATGGGCTATAGCCAGAAAATTCAAAACATACATTTCATATATCATAAAAATATCTCAAACATATGACATTTTAATCGAAATCGTTAGAGCCATTTTCAAAAAAATAAAAATTTTGGAAAATTTTCCATGTAAAGGGTAGTTTAGGGTGGGGCCATTTTCTTCAAAATCTTTGTGTCACATCCTTGAAAGACATTAAACTTTGGTTTTTAACCGACTTTTCGTTTTCTAGTTATGCTGTTCACAGACTGACAGACTGACACACAGGCTGACACACAATGTTTCTTTTTTGGATTCATGGGGCCTCAAAACATATATTTCCGGTGAAATCTCCACATCGAATTTTTGGGTGGAATACAATACTTCCCCTACTTACCAGTAGAGAAAGTAAAAAGTTTTACAATTGCAATGCACGGGGAAAAAAAAAAAAAAAAAAAAAAAAAAAAAAAAAGAATAACAGAACCCTGAGTCTAGAGTTGGCGATGCTGCTGTTTAAGGTAAAACTCGCACCAATACTCACTTGCGGCATATATAATAATTTATATGGTCTCACTTAGCAATGAAAAATCTATCCATCCTGGAAAGAGTAAATGCCAAATACATAACGAAAGGACTAAGTGTGTCAAAAACAATAAACTATACCTGCTGGCAAGGGAAACATTGCTCATAGAGAAACTTGAGACAAGCGTGCTCCTAGCAAGCACCAGCTCTTCACAGAATCTCCTAGCAACAGCGAAGAGGAACAGAGAAGAAATACAACTAGAATTCTAATGCACAGGAGCCACGATGGACCGCGCATGGACGAAGGAAAATAACGAAATAGGGCACGTTATCACCAGCTTGGCAGTCCACGGATTCCACCATATGATATGCAAAAACAAAAACTACCACGAAACAAATATTTACCGTGAATGTCGGCTGTGTGAAAAGACGTGTGACCGCTATCACATCCAACTATCGCAGTAAGGGCATATGCAAATATATAACTCCACTGACTATTAAGCCGCAGTTAGCTGTATTATTATATTTAGTTTTGTTCCTCAAAGAGCTTCAGTCAGGAGCGACTCAGAGCGTTCACTGCGGTCACGTCCTTATAGGCGCTACTTGTTTACTTCAAGTGACTTTGTTATCTGAATAAGACTAGAGATGGCTCCGCAGTAATGTGTGAGGCTTGCATTCGGAAATTCCCCAGTTCAAATCCCATAGCCGCTCTGTCTGACTGGTTTTCTTGTGGTTTTCCTCAGTCATCCAGTGAATACCGGTTTGGATATTTAATACCACGACCCAAAGTTCTACCTAAGTCTAAAATAATAGTATAAATGAAAAATAGAAGGTAATAGTGACTATAGTGCCATCTATCCACATGCCATGTAAGCAGATAGACGGGATCAGGACCTCCTAAATACCGGACCTGACACTGTGATTCAAGATGGCGGCCTATGTGGTGGGAACTACTTGTAAACAACTCGTCTACAGGCTACGATTTCAACGCAGTAAAATAAAAATGTGGTGTAATAACACGCCTATTTTGTGAATATGGGCTGTGTTAAACACAAAAACACTGTCTTAAACATAACCTCAAGTAAACAAAAAAGGAATGATATTTAATATTAAACGATAACCCATGGGCAATGAAATATATAACCTCAAATATCATTCATGCAATCTACAGGTCTACATGCCATTATGTAACTGCATTACACACTCAAATTACAAAGAAGATAGACAAAACTTCAAGCAGCATGTTACTTAAATAAAACAGAAGTGTTGACAGTGAGTTGACTCAGAATTATTAATCATTGTTTACACTGTTTTTCACATTTGTGCAATGTGCATAATGTTATATACCTACACAAAACATACTATACTGGATGGCTGATATACAAATGCTGCTATTTAGAATGACCTAAAGCTACCTACTGAATTCAAAACCTTTAGGGTGAAATTTTGCTTTTACTATTACTGAGAACTTGATTACTCAGTTTGCAACAACATATTACTCAGCACTTCAGGACACTTTATTTTACAGGGGGAATCCACAAAAGCAGATGAAATATTAAAAATAATAACCGTAAAACAGCACTGTAAATGAAATACATGAAATACGTAATCTTAAATCAGTATTGTAAAGCAACATTGTGTTAGCTTAGGTTAGGTTAGTTTTGCATATGAGTGGGGTGACAGGGTCCTGTGTTATCGAAATATTTACAATTTGGGTAGTGTTTATGCAATCATTTCAACGTAAATGCATTAATCAATCATTGTAGCATATATTACACTCGTTTATGCACATTTATTAGCTAAATATCCGCCGCATAAGCGAAATAAAACCACTTCATCGACCGTACGAAATTTTCTCATAAATAAAACACGAAGCTTGAGCGCACAATAAAACTTACAAGATCGTAATCAGCAATAAAAGCTGCATCCATTGCACTATGTTTCATTCGTTTTCTCGAGCGGACGATTTTGTAAATATTTACCAAACTTTGCTATAGTGTACAGTTTTACATGCAGCAACATAACACGTTTCTTCTAAACTACAGCTACACATTTAAATTACAAAGACAAAAGATAATGTACAAATATGAGCAGCATACTACTTACATGAAACAAACTGTTGGTGTTGCAGATGCCACTAATTGAATTCACTCGAAATTATTGTCTTTCACTATTCACACTATTCACCATGTTATATACACACCGGCAACTAATACACATAACGCTGCAATTTATTGTAATTAAATACTGAATTTAGAAGCTTTATGTTGTAATTTACCTTTTGTTTTAACTGAAAGTTTCTGATTTTTAATTTGCATCCGGGAATGCAACAGTTACGGTGCATTGTCGTGTTTGAGGTTAGGTTGTAGTATGGCAACATTAATATACACTACTGGAACAGTTTTTCTTCAACAACCTCTCACCACTGTAATCGTGACACAAATTGTACTTGCAAACAGATAAATTAACCACACTATACGGCTAATGTAGCCATAGTCCTAGATGGAACACAATAAACATGAACACGTGGATAGCACACGGCACAGTCAAAACGTTATTACATTTATTCCTGTTCCTATACTGCCCAAATAAAACTTTTGAAACTTTTGAAACACTCGCTTTGCTAATATGAAGACAAACTTACATAGGAATTATTATAAGAAACAATAACAATAACTCGAAGACATAGAAAATAATACGAAAAACAGCGTGTGGAAACACCTCTGAAATCATCGCCACCAGCCGACGCCATTTTTGTACAACTTAGATGGCAGTGTCAGGTCCGTTAATCTAGAAGGTCCTGACGGGATGGCACCCTAATGCCATCTGCCGTCACCGAGGCGGAAGTACAGTTCCCCTGCACTGCTCACTCTGTGGACTTGAAACGAAGCAAGGTGGCATAAGACCTTTAAGACTAAATGTATCTGCAGATAAACTGGATGGTACCCAATACCATCTGCGGGGGTACAAGCTGTCCTGCACTGCTCCTTCTGTTTACTATGAGGTACATGAACAGGCATCTACCACAATAATTATATTTTATATCCAATCAAAAAGTGTATAATTTTAGAACAAATAATTAAAATTCTGGGCTTAACATCAATTATAATTATTTCTTTTACCTGTGAATCGTAATGAAACAGGATGGAACCTTGAAGGTGAACTATCTGCCACACACCGTTCTACAAGCATCTCCTAACAGATTCGTCGTGACGTGACTACGTAGAGAAGGTAGTGTAAAAGAAATAGAAAAAATTGCATTTTAAAAGAAATAACTGTTACTCTGATGCTCTCGGTAGTCTAATTATAAATTTGGACTCAAATGCAATACTTTTGGGAGGTAGTATAATTCCATGGTCTTTCCGGTTATGTTGACATTACAGGTAAATGAGTTATCCCTATCTACTTAACGTACCCTCGTGTATTACGTACTTTTATGGTCTAGGCAACTAGCATTTTCACACCCTTAAACTTTAAAATACTTTCATTAATACAAATATATAATCAAATCTTGTTGATTTTTATCACCTCAATAACTGTCCTCTTATTTATGTTGCAAACGTTACAGTTTAAAAGAATAATGCTCTGGAATCAATCCCACTTTCGTTGAAATGACGATCAAAGGTGTCACTGAATCTTAATAAATGCTCCGCGAGATAAACAGAGTAGGCGTGCTCAAATCAATAATTTCCCATAGTAATCATGGCGGCTAACTTGAACGATGTATTGATTCTGACATAAACAAAATCTGAAGCGTTGCACTCACATGACTTTCTGTTCTTGTACTAACCATTCTTACAAACTCTTATTCCTGTATCTTCTTCGTGTTAGTTGAGATACATATTTATACAAATTATCTTATTGCTTATTTCCTTGTATGTGCAAGAGGAATTTTGGAATGTAGTAGGCTTTGAGCGATAGTCAAATATTTTAAAGCTTTGAGATCCCGTTCTCTTTGCATGCTTAACATATAAAAAATGAGCAACGATGTTTCATTGCACGAAAGTTCGAAGTTTTCCGAAACTGACACACAAAACAAGGAATATCTCCGAAATGGTTCACTCTACAAAAAAATTTATTGAGACATAAATTGTGTATTTTAGCAAGATCTACATTTTTTGTACAGTAAGATTTTGTCTATCTCTTACGGTTTACGAGTTACTCAAAACTCATCCAGACTAAACAGGACTACATAGGCTACAGCCAGAAAATTCAAAATGTACATTTCATTTATCATAAACATATCTCAAACATATGGCATTTTAATCCAAATTTTAGAGCCATTTTCAAGAAAATCAAAATTTTGGAAAAATTTTCCATGTAAAGGGTAGTGTAGGGTGGGGCTATTTTCTTCAAAATCTTCGTGTCGCATCCTTAAACTTAAATACCAACTTTGGTTTTTAACCGACTTTTCGTTTTTTAGTTATGCTGTCCACAGACTGACACATACACAGATCTTTTTCCAAAAATGCTTTTTTTTTTATTGGATTCAGGGGGCCTCAAAACATATTTCCGGTGAAATCTAGACATCGAATTTTTGGGTGGGATACAATACTTCCTCTACTTACCAGTAGAGAAAGTAAAAATGGAAAATAGTTTACACTTCTCATACCCGAAAAATCTAAAGAGTTACGAAAGATGTAACGTTTTAAAAATTGAATTACAAGAAAGCACGAATAAATGAAAAAAAAAAAAAAACTATTTTGTAAGTAGCAATGAAATATTGCAATCTACGGATATTTCACATTTCGTTCATACGCCATATTAAATTACTAGTTATCTTTCAAAAAATTGTATGCAATACACTGTGTCTCGTCTTTTGAAACTTTTCTTCAGTGTAGCAAAAATCGCTTAGCATCGTTATTTCGCAGTATATTGTTGGTTTATCACAATTAAGTTCATATAAGCGAAAAACGTAGCGGTTCCACTTTGCGCTATGAAAGCGTACAATAGTAGATATTTACCTACCAGCTTCGTTCACGCTGGCGTTTCAGTGAGAAAGCAACGGATATGGGCTCGGTGCAGAAAGTGTTAAATTTCCCTATCTACGTCACTGCTTGTCAGAATAAGCAACAACGAAATGCGAGAAAGGCTACAAAATAGCCTGGACATTTAAATGTAGCTGAGGCATTATTTTCAGCTTGAGTATCTGAATGTTTACAAAGAAAGCAGGAAGCTGTCTAGTGTGTGTCAGTAACGTGTATATTGAATAAACAAAACGCTTTGTTATGATGAACGTGTGCTTCAACCCTTCCTTCCTCCCAAAACACAAAGAAACACTCAGCCACTGTAACCGAATCTTTTGTTGCACAAAGGGAGGAAATCACTGCTATCTGCGCTTTGCCACAGAAATCAACATGGAAGCTCTAGAGACAGAGAGCAATTCCGTCGATAAAACCGTGCACGCGGCATCTCATTTGTATTCCGAATTGCTTTTCGTGTTAATGTTGTAATCTGTCACGGCGGAGTCGAGCCACGTTTTCATTATGTTTGGCTTTTTGAATGATTGACAGCTTCTCGGAGGAAAACATGCGGTGCACGCCACAGATGTCTGTTGTGACAAACGCAGCATGCTTGCTCCTAGCAATAATTATTATTCTAACACAACTGTCTTTCGCATCAAAGCGGCCATAAGCTGCGCTGAGATTTCCAGTAGGTTTGCATGCATTAGTGAATTTATCCTTTACCAGGTTTGTTGAAGTCAGTCTCTTGGAAACATTGTAGCTCTTGTAACTCCAACTGAAGGTAATTAAGGGCGACATTTCTCAATGTTGTAGCTTATATGTATAAATGTTTTAAACAATTTGCCACCACAATTATGAGATATCTTCAATGAACTTACTTTTTCTACTACGTACACTAAGTAAGGGAACTATTGCATTCGACCTAAAAATTCAATGTTAACATTTCCACAGAATATGTTTTGAGGCCCCCGAAATAAAGAAATAAGCATTTTTAGAAAAAAAGGTTCATTTGTGTGTACGTATGTCTGTGTGTGTGAACATCATAACTCAAAAACAAAAGTTCGTTAAAAGCCGCATTAATGTTTAAGTTTAATATTTCTCAACAATACGACACGAAGGTTTTAAAAAAAATTCCTCAGCCCCAAACTACCCTTTATAAAGAAACGTTTTTGAAAACGGACTTCCTCAAATGAAATGTATATTTTGAATTTTCTGGCTACATCCAATGTAGCCCTGTTCACTTTTGATATCGCCTGCACAAGTGGTAAATCGTAAGAGACAGATAAAATCTTCCTGTTCAAAAATGTAGATCTCATTATAACACAATTTATGTTAAATGATCTTTTGAAGAGTGAACCACTCCAGAGATATTCCTTATGTTTGTCAGAGTTTTGCAATACTTAAAGACCATTTTCAAAGAGGTCATAATTCTTTTTTTTTTCTCTCTCTCTTCTTGATGCAAAGATAACAGAATTTCGGTCATCATATAGCCACCATTCTTAAAAAAGCAATAAGATAATTTGTACAAATGTTTATTTCGATTAACATGAAGAAGATAGAGGAATAAGAGTTTGTAAGAATAGTTCGTGCAAGAATAAAGTCATTTGAATGCAACTATGAGGTGCATATTAGGTTTCGAAGGTACTGCCTTTCATCCAAAATCTTATCCCGAGATTTTATCGAAAATGCATGTTTTGAGGCTGAATAAAAAAGATTAGAAAAAATCTGATGTGTTGCACTCACATGACTTTCTCTACTCCTGTACTAACCATTCTTACGAACTCTCTTCTTCGTGTGAAGACTACCCTTTGCATGGTATATTTTTTAAGTTTTTATTTTCCCAAAACTAATTGTAACGATGTTCATTAAAATACCATATATTGGTACCTCACGAATAAACTGTAGGCATATCCTGAAGATAGTGGAAAAATCCTGTGAATCCTTATTGGGAAATAATTATTTTACATCACCTACCGAACAAGATAGGTCCGCGATAACCTGTGAGGCTCATATTCGGGAGGTCACTGTTTCAATTCCCAGGGCCGACCTTCCTTCCTGACCAGTAGGTTTTTTCGGGTGTTCTTTCCAGGGCACGATACAAATGCTCGGAAGGATAATTAGATCACCCGAATTTCCCGTACTCCATGTTATTTCATCTTAATTTCAATATAGTCTTTCAGGGTTGGAAGTGTTGGCGATGGACGAGTTTAGAGCTGCTGTTTGGGGACTTCGCAAACTGTAATTGCTGTTCTCATTCGGTAAGTGGCGTTGCAGTTGTCTGACGGAACCTGGTGTCGGAATGAAGAATCTGCAACACATATTAGGGACCCTCACGCTGGCTCGCACTATTCCCCCGTGTTCCAACAAGTCCGCTCTCACTTCACTCTTCCTCCCAGGTGTGACATACAATAGCCTCAATAGTTGGCTCAATGTGAAATCACCTTGTACTTATAACTAATATAGCTACGTTAAGTCAAACTTGTTAAACCTTAGGGGCTTCTGTCGATGTCTGTGCCGTTAGTGTGGATCTGGCCCCTGGGTGTCTCCTCTCACCTCATCATTCCCCCCGCGGGTGCCCTCTTGGGGGTATACGTACAATAGAGATAGCTTCAGTGCTGAACTCCCTCCGTATCTCTCCTATTCCTATTGACCACACCATAGATGCCTAAACGTTTGGATTATTGTTTACACCGTGCCCTGGCGGATAGTACTAAACAGTCGCATGGTTTATGACGAAGTGTCCGTTCTCCTTATTCTCTGCTGGAAGTGTAATGGCAAAGCTGTAAAAACACAGGGTATGCAGTAAATCTACATAAAGATAATAGGAATTTGTGCCCTTTTGTCGTATTAAACACTTGAACAGCTTCAACTGAGCAAAAGGACGACTGGTAGGTAGGTATTTGACGCACAGAAGGCGGAAATTAAGGAAAAGGGACAAGGAATTCCTTACGCCTCATGCGCATGTAAACATAGTACCCCCCCCCCCCCCCCCTTTTCCCCTAGCAATGAATGAATGGACCGTAGCCACAAAGGATGCTTGACATATTGCCTTCACTTGTGTCTAGTGTCAGCAGTGGCATTCTGAGCTTGGACAATTCACCGGACGGCAGCCTGCTTCCTGCACGCATTAACGTTAGTAATTATCAATTCCATACCGTCCCTTGTTTAATGTACTGTGTCTTACACTCTTCTAGTTCCAAACCACAGGGTGTGCTTACCCTCCCTTACCCCCACTTCATGCTCATGCTATCACTAATGCAGATATATCGCATTATCGCATGATATAAAGTACCCTAATAAGAGATAGTGTTTACTTTCTCTGCTACGTTTGATAAAGTAGAGGAAGTATTGTATTCCACCTAAAAATTCTGTGTTGAGATTTCACCGTAAATATAAGTTTTGAGGCCCTTTGAATTCATAAAAGAAAAAAAAAAAAAAAAAAAAAGGATTTTTAGAAAAAGGTCCGTGTGTGTCTGTCAGTTTGTGGACAGCATAGCTCAAAAACGAGAAGTCAGCGAGAAACCAAAGTTGGTATTTAAGTTTAATGCGACAGGAAGATTTTGAAACACATATGTTTGAGATACTTTATGACAAATAAAATCTATAGTTTGAATTTTCTAGCTACAGCTTATGTAGTCCAGTTTACTCTGGATGAATTTTGCATAACTGGTAAACCGTGATAGAGTAAATCTTACTGTACAAAAAATATAGATCTTGCTAAAACACACTTTGTCTAAATCAATTTTTTGCAGAGTGAACCATTTCGGAGATATTCCTTGTTATTTGTGTAGGTTTTGGACAACTTATGCTTCTGTTAAATGCAACATCGCTATTCATTTTTACTTTCTCTACTGGTAAGTTGTGTGTGTGTGTGTGTGTGTGTGTGTGTGTGTGTGTGTGTGTGTGTGTGTGTGTGTGTGCATGCGTGCGTGCATGTAAAAGTCGGTTAAGAACCAAGGTTGTTGTTAAAGATTAATATTTTTCAAGGATATGACTCCAAGATTTTGAAAAAAAAAAAAAAAAAATAATCTACCTTTAGGTACTTTTTAGAAGGAAAATTTTTTGAAAATTTTGATTTTCTCAAAAATGCCTAAACTATTTTGATTAAAATGCGATATATTTAAGATATCTTTATGCAAACTGAAATGTATGTCTAGAATTTTCTCACTAAACCCATGTGCTCCTGTTTACTTTTGACTTGCATAGCTGGTAAACCGCAAGGGATAGTCCAAATCTCACTTTACAGTTTATATCCAACTGAATGTTTTTGTGGAGTGAACCATTTCGGAGATATTCCGCGGCTTCAAAGAATAGCAATAACATTTCCAACTGACGTAACAAAGTTTTCTCCTGTTCAACTTGCAATTACTCCTCTAGTGGCACCACAAAAACAACAAGGTACCACCAACATTCCATTACAACTATTTCCAGCAAATACTTATTGGGATACTTTTACCTTTACTTTCGTCCACAGTGAATCATGCTCTCTGAGACGTGTTTTGCAAGGATATTGGAACTTTATCAATCTCTGGCTCGAGTAATATTCAACTGTAATGGATAAACCGCCAAAACGTTCTTTAATTCTCTACTGTAAGAATTCATCATCATACAGATAAGGTTTAGACGAGTGATCTGTTCCGATTCAAACTGAAGTTGTTTCATTCATCTTCTAGCAGGGCTACCTCGACTCCGTTGTCCTCTTGGCGCTTAATTTAATTCTCTTTGGGGAATCCAATCATGTTCTATTCTGCAGACATCTTTCCCTGTACTCTGCTATTTTGTCTGTTAGTTTGAATATTTCTGTTCTCGAATATGTACACTCTGGTGTTTGTCCACTAAAGTTAACCTGCCACAAACCCCAAGAATTTCATTTCGGCAATTTCTATCCGACTCAAAACATCATTTAGACTCCAACACTCAGAAACCGCAGAGTAGAACTGGAACCGCTGAAATATTATAACATTTCAATAAGGTTTCTTTGCGGACTTTCTTTAATAAAGAAACCCGTTTGTTTCTGTTGAAACAAATTTAGTTTTCCATTTATGTCTTTTGTTCTATCCTTGCCAATGAAAACTCCTACATATTTGAAATCCATAAATTGTTCTACAGGTGCATTATTGTCAATCATAATTTTATCTCTAACACGGTGTTTACCATAAAATGCTATTATTTTAGTTTTTTAAAGCTGATATTTTCAAATTATACTCAGTAGCCAATGTACTTGATTTATAAGTAGCTCTTTGCAAATTGTCTTCAGTAGATGCTATAACTGCTTGATCGTCTGCAAAAACTAAAGTACTTCTGACCCGGGAGATAGGTCCCACTCACCGGGAAACGTGGGGGATAGACTGTGTTCCTAACCCGCGGTGAAGGTAATTAGTTTAGAAGAAAACTCCAAAATCAAACCCCTGGTTCTCCAGATTGAGGGTTGAAAATTAGGCTGGTTCCCTACACATGTAAAACATAATTACTCCAACTCCAAATAGAAGAAAGCTGGATGAATACAACAATAAGAATTATTTTGCTATACGAGTATATTCCCCTTTTCATACAATTTCTAAACTACTTTGGTTTCCCTGTCACAGGCACCTTAAAGTAAATGATTTGTATAACCATGGTCCTTAACGCGAGACCAAATGGGCTGGCAATGCATTCATAGCTAATGTCGTGAGTTCAAATCCCAGTGACGGAGTAAATGTGCCTGTGATCCGGGGTGGTGTAAAATAATCGGTGTAATGGCACGCGTGCATGATTAAGGGTTATATTTGACTGATGTTGAAAAGATTTTGTTTGGGCAATAATAATGATATCTGATCCATAAATGTTTCACACATGCCTGCTAACTTCATCTACCCCTTGTTAGTTCTTCCTATGACGGATTCTGCTATATTGGAGTTGATTCTAGTATTGCCTCATCATATTTGAAATGTCAATGTGCATATAACATCTCTTTATAATAACATGGATATATGACTTTTAGGGAAAATTGCACTCTTTCCATCGTTCGGAACTGAAAACTTCCACATTGTAAAGCTTTAAAAATAAAACGAGAATACTTCACAAATGGTTATTACAGAACGGGTATAACCAATTTATTTTAACGAAAAAACTTTGTCTATGTCTGTAGTAAGGCATTGTCTAACTTTTCACAGGTTCCCAATTTCGCAGAACTCAGTACCAAATTAGAGAATTTTACTGTATCTACACATTTTCTCATGTAATTTCTCAAATTTATCACCTTAATCAAAATCCTGTCAGAGTAAACAAATGAAACAAAAAAATAATTGAAGATTTTGATTGTAATTATTTGAGTGAGTTCTTTTTCGTTCAATATATATAATATACATAGGTAGAATTGCTTCTAAAACCTTAATTTTGATCCAAAAATCAAATAAAATGTTTTTGACAGAAAATATTCTTAAGTGATTGCCTCCTTGCATTAACTTCATATTATAATTAGATGCTAATTTTAAACGCACTAGATTAAAATATCGTGCCCGCTACTGTACTGGACTGTGGGACTGAAAAATAAATTAGCTGACGCCGAAATTATCGGGATGATTTACAGTTCAACCCTGTCGTGACAGCCTATAACGCTACTGCAGGTGGAATCCTGTGATGCGGAACGAGATCTGCACTTGTTTTCATTTCATGCTGCAGGGTCACGTGAGTTTTCACTTCACCTTCTCGCTGCTTTGACAAACAGGTGAAAAACTCATTCCACAACGAAAACTGCATATGCAAGCACATTTCCTTGTTGCATGTCATCATAGGAAAAAAAAAAAAAAAATATATACATAACCCTTTTCGTTTTCCGGAGCCGGAAGCTCGAGTTTTCATGTTACGTATGCAAGTCTTCACTGTAGGAGTAACAAACAATTATACCAAGGCAAAAAGCAGTTAGCAAAACGTGATGTGCTTAAAAACTTAGTAGAAATGAGATAACACTGTGTTTTTGTTGTAAACAATTTAAGACTGTCGATTAAGAAACTTTAATTGTTACTAAGTTCAGTTGTGACTATTTTGGATTATGTCATGGAAGTAATCACAGACTCAAAATCTCAAACTATTCAATCAATAGGTCAGGGAGATCTGTCACTGCAGTAGTTGCTCTTCCCACCACGTATGTCTAGAACATACCTCTGTACTACATTGTACGTTGATCACCACGTGTAACGTGCAGTATTTTTCAAAACTTGATGGCCTTACCCCACTCCTCTGTGAAAGACGGCGTTACTTTCACGTTTGGGTTTACGAGATTTGCGTTTAAAAATGAATGAAACAGAAGTCTAGCTATTGTGCCTTTTCCCCCGTTTATAGGGTTGGCGTTTTTCGTTTCTTTTTTCTTTTTGAAAAACGACTATCTCCGATCCCTTAATGATCACATTCAAAGAAGTTATAAACCAGTTCCTCAACCTTCTTCCACTGCTAATGACAGGAACACAAGAGAGAGTGAGAGAGAGAGAGACTGAGAGAAAGAGAGTCCTCTCAATATGCTCCTAGCGAAATAATCTGCTGTTGCGAAGTAGGTTTCTGTTGTGCATTCAGAGTGCTGTTTAGCTACACATCAGAGTGACCGATGTGAAAGACACGGCACGTTCACGTGACCAGTTGGCACTCTAAAAGGCAGTAGGATGAAGGCCGTTAAGGCATGGTGTTATTTACCTATCTTCGCATCATAGATAAACAATAAATCCGGTAAAAAAAAAAAAAAAAAAATAGCGGAGCAGTCCTTCGCGGGCCAAGACCACTGCGTCCCCAACTCTGCTCTCTACAGGCTCATGGGTGGGGTACAGAACTGGAGGGTGGGGTATGGTCAGTGCCCCAAGCCCTCCCGGCCGGTTATGCCTCCAGGGCAACCTGGGGTTAGTACTTTATCAAGTAGCTCTTCAATTGGCCCTCAGAGACCCAAGGAGGCTGAGTGCACCCTGTGCCAGACCTCCTAGAGGGGGGGGGGAAATCCCCACGGCGGTACCAGAAGCAGACGCGCTACCACTGCGCTACGGAGGTGGTCAATAATTCCGGTGTCAACCAATAAGTTGTTTTCTTCTAGATAAGCTCTGATTGAAGTTGCATATAAACTACACACCATAAATCAGATCTAACCTTTCGACGTAGTTAACGCTTCCAATATATGAATCAAAATTCGTTACGTATGGTGTATTCGACTTCTATATGGAGAGGAGAACGAGCAAACTTTCATTGTTTTTATTACAGCACCGATAGATATAACACTGCTTTCAACAGCGTATGTAGCTAGAAGCTTAGTCTCCTTACTATGTAAAATCAGATTTGAGACCACCTTGGAGTCCTGATTTAAATGTTATGTATCGCCTTGCTTGAAGTTACTTTGGTAGAAGGCGTACCGCAAAACGAGAATGCAAAACTTGAATCACCTGGAGCAAGCGAATAAGTGAAAGCTGGAATTGGGTCTGTCAGAGATAGATGGTGAATGCAATAAATAAACGCAGAAAACGTTCCAAGTGGTTATGGAGGAAACAGGCTATACACAACCGCATTTAAAACTTTTTCTGTGGTTGAATATTCTGTGGGAGAACTTTCTACTCAAGTTCTTGAAGCTAAGGTTCGCTATCCTAAACATAAACTGAATATCCTAGTTTGTATAACAGTTCAATAAGAGATTTTGGATTAAAAACACATGTCAAATAATAATGGTGTGTGACTGAGGAAAAATATAGGTACCCAGGTAGCATTTTATTTAACCGTCTATTGCATGAACTATTTTGCTACGTATTGCGATTCGAGAAATCCCACTTCTGACACCAATGTGACAAAACGTCAAAATCGAGCCTAGTTACTAGTCTATCACTTTATTTTTCTTCTAAACTTTTGTACAAAAACGCAGTTATCTTCTCTGACGTTAACAGAGTCTACAGTCTTTCGTGATATTACAACTCACAACTGTTTACTTCTCGTAACCTTGACTCAGTCCTTTCACTGTCTTTTTTCACTTTCTGTGTGTCTCAAACACAACTCTGAGGATAGAATCATTCAACATTCAACTGTTTCGCTATCTTCCTTCACGCACTTGCACGCGCGCACGCGCGCGCACACACACACACACACACACACACACTATGAACTGACTGATTTCTGTCTGTAACTCACACCTTCCTTTCTGCTTGGGCTCCTTATATACAAGGATAACGTCATAGGTCCTTTCTGGAACTTTTACAAACATACCGGCCGCCGGACTGTTCTTGAATGATCTAGAAAAGCCACCTTTGACGTTCCGCGCTCGTTTTTGGCATATGTTTCCTCGCGTGAGTGGTGTGGGGAAACTTGACCTTCAGCGTTTTTGTTACCTACTCCATGGCATTGAGGTGCGGCAGCCCGTCCTCGACCGTCCTTTGTTGTGCGACGTGGCCGGCGTCACAGTATTAAACATTTTCTTTAATAGACAGTCTCTCCGTTCTCTTCTCTAGCTTTGGTTCGATTGGGCTCGTAAACTTGCTCTGCCTTGTTTTTTTATGTGTTTCTTTATTTTCTCCCCTCACCCCTTCCAACTCAACATGTAAATACCACAAGATTCATTGGAATTGCTAAGGTCATTTGCCTCACTTTATACCACCCGGGGTGTCTGGCGCAATTAAATGATCAAAGGCCAAAGGAAACAATTAAATCTGCTAGTCATTAACAGCGTAGATCATTAACCTTAAAGGTGACTGGGTTTGAATGGAATTTGGTTGAATACTACAAACATGTCATGAAAACAAGCCGCTTCTCTCAGTTCCAACAGAAATGTTTCCCCAGGGATTTTCAATATAGAGTTTGTTTAGCTTTCTGCACACATCGCATTTTGCTGCGAGGGAACTTGGGCTTTCCATATCCGGAACTTTGAGATAGTATGTGAACTATTCCATTGGATGTGTCAAAACTTGAATAGCCTTGCATGACAGCGAGCTAGCTCTGCTCAGAAATTCTCTCTTCCTGCTCTCTCTCACACACACGCACGCACGAACGCACACAAATTCGCACGCTACACACTTGTACAGGAAGCCCGCGCTGCAATATCAAAAGAAGGCTTGATTTAAAGGCGACGGGAATACGTCTGGTTAAAAAGACCGCAAAAGTTCACCCCATGTAATTTGTGAGAAAATTACGGGTGCATAGAACGCTAGAGGTAGAATATAAAACGCAGACAGAATGTTGGGGAAAAGTGGCATCAATTTAGGTTTATTCGCGTATCACGAAAGCATATTTCTTTTATGATTTTGAACTGCTTTGTTGCTTACATAGATTTATTGCATTGTTATTTGGAAACAACAGCCTACAACTGTTTTTGTAGAACCTAGTTAGCTCCGATGGCCGATGGTTTTTGTATATTTCAGTGGTGTACATTAAGTAAATGAGTTACATTTTCCAAAAAACTTCTTTTGGTCCTAGTACTACAGTTTGAACACTATAGTCCGTGTAAATAGTATAATAAACTTAATATTGTGACATTTAACATCTTACAAACTGGTTTAGGAGTTCTAAGCGTTAAAGTCAGGACGAATGAAAGCAAGTTGGCAACGGCAACGATAACCATAACGAGAAAGTTTAAATACATGTATTGAAATGGGAGTGTTCACAATCGACAGGAAGCTTTTCTGGGGCTTGGGGACGGGAAAAAAGTCTTGGTCAAGATTTAACTTTGTGTTTCGGTTGCCGGGCACAGCATATGCGATTCAATTTGTGCATATTAGATTCTTAGATCTAGAAATTAGTTGAGGCGGCCGTGCAATGAAGTGGAGCTCTCTCTAGTGATAAGTCAGAAAAAAAACTATCATTAGTGCAATATCGACCTCCACTTTCTATCGATGAGCTGATCGATAGTGTATCTTGTCGTTACCAGGCTGCTATAAACCAAAATAATGTGCTGCCTTACTTCCCGTTGCCGTTGTCGTTATGGGTCCCGTTGTCAGGTAGTTGAGTCACCCATTATTGTGCAGTAGGCAGGGTGGTCGCCGATAACAAATCATTCCTTTTTTCCCGAATTCTTTTCTTTCCTTCAGTACTTTTGTTACTGGATTTTTAATCACTTCCCAATTTCGTTCTAGTTGATGCTGAAGTTCCTTAATGTAGATTAACATACGTTTATATTTATTTGACTACGATTTTATTTTCTCTGGACAAGCGAATGGTTCTGGCGACAAAATTTTGTGTTGCGACGTGTGTTTGTGACAGAAAATCAATAACTACTTCCTAGAGAGACATAGGTCTGTCCATAACAGATATTCATATGAAAGCATAGATTTTATTCTTGTGAATCGCTAAAAGTAAACTAAAATGTACAACATAAGTCAGGAGGGCGTAAATGAAATTTTGTCATTTTAGAAACTTCGGTGGTCTTTTCTGAAAACATTGGAAGAATGTCCTATTTATATCCATTATTAGGGAAGTTTAAAAGTACGGTCTATAAAAATAATAATCGAGAAATAAGCTTATTAAGGAAGAATGCGAATTACGTATGTGTAAAAACCATAAGTACACTACAGAAGATGATCAGAACAAATAGGCTTCATACATGGAAGTTCCTGTGTTCATAATGTTATTATTGAAGCTCAAAACAAATTTACTTAGCAAATGTACTGAAATTGGCATGCAATATGTTAACTTCATTAAATTTTTCTTAAATTTACTTAAATTTCAATATGGCAATACTGATACCTATTATTTGTATTTTGACTTTCGTGGGTGTAAAGTAAAGAAGACAGATGTAGTCGGGATAAAGAAACACTTTTATTTCCGTAAACAGTAACTTTTTACACTCGTTGCAACAGCAAGAAAGTCTTTACCGATTCACCAACAGCACGGCTCCGTATTAGCAACACAAGAACTGTCCCTTCTCACACTTTACCGCTATTTATATCTCCCAGGCACTGTTCTGGAAACTTCAGGAAAGTTCAGTTATTATTGCGGTCAAATACAAAGCAGACAATTCCAGAAGTCTCTATCCCTTTCTCTCTTTTGCGGTAGTGCCGACAATAATGCGATGGGCGACACTGCTCCCTCCTCAAGGCTGGTCGTTTGGCCAGGTAGGCGACTGGCTGGGTTCCCCCTCCCCAGTGCGGCAATCAGATGCACCGGGCGCGGTGACACTGCCCCCTCCTCAGAGATGGTCGTCCCGACCAGCCTTTCACTGCGGCATCTCCCTTGCGCACCGGTGGACTAACCCATCGGACCTCTTCTCCAGGAGGCACGATCCTAGGTATCGCTGTTGGATGGTGTCCCTTGGTCCGGGTAGGACGATGTATGCCATCGTGCTTCGAAATTCTGCAACAGTACCGTCGGTCTTGACGGTCCCTCGTCCAGTTGCCCTTCTTCCTGGTGTGTTGGCGGGCCATCCTGCGCACTTGGAAACGGCTCACTGAGTACCATGTCCGCCGACCTCTCTGGCGCACCTTCGCAGCCACCTTGCTTCCGATGGGTCCGGCAACAACCCCCGCCACATCCGCGCGAGTCACGACCACCGCTGCACTCGTGTTCACTCGTGCTCGGCACGGTCTCTCTTGTATCCTGCCGTCCACGACGATGTCCGCCATTCTTCCGTTCACGGCACTATGCGTCAGGTGATTGGATGGCTCCGACGGTCCCCCCATGTCCCACGCCGAGTCGGTTCTCGCATGTTGCTCGTTTGCTTGTGCGCTTCCCCGCTGATCGTCCTCCATGTCATATCCTGGTTGGTTACGTACCCGACACACTCCTCCAGGGGATCCTCGACGACGTCCCTGAACTGCCCCTTTGTCTTCCCCGAGACGTACACTTTCGTTATCTGAAACGGGCGCAACTGTCGCCTCGGCCACTAGGTGCTCCCTCCCCGGGTCCGCGCTATTCCGTCTGCCCCTGGCATCCAGTACTTTGACGCTCTCGTCAACTCTTACTGCCAGGGCGCCAAGACGTTCCCCGTCGTCCTCCACGACGTCCACATGCTGGCAGAGGTCTTCCACCTTTTCGCCGAGTTCTTCCACGTCTTCCGTCACGCCAATCAGTTCGCCGAGTTGTTCCACGTCTTCCCTCACATCAACCAGTTCGCCGAGTACTTTCGCGCCTTCCGTCACGACGACGAGTCCCCCGTCAATCTTCGCCGATAGCTCCGTCTTCATCTCTTTCAGCTCGGCAGCGAGGTTGTCGTTTACCGTCTTCATCTCTGCTTTCAGCTCTTGTAAAAAGCTCACTAATGTAGCCTCCATCGTCTAATCCCACTTCTGACACCAGTGTGACTTTCGTGGGTGTAAAGTAAAGAAGACAGATGTAGTCGGGATAAAGAAACACTTTTTTTTTTTCCGTAAACAGTAACTTTTTACACTCGTTGCAACAGCAAGAAAGTCTTTACCGATTCACCAACAGCACGGCTCCGAATTCGTAACACAAGAACTGTCCCTTCTCACACTTTACCGCTATTTATATCTCCCAGGCACTGTTTTGGAAACTTCAGGAAAGTTCAGTTATTATTGCGGTCAAATACAAAGCACACAATTCCAGAAGTTTCTATCCCTTTCTCTCTTTTGCGGTAGTGCCGACAATAATGCGATGGGCGACACTGCTCCCTCCTCAAGGCTGGTCGTTTGGCCAGATAGGCGACTGGCTGGGTCCCCCCTCCCCAGTGCGGCAATTAGATGCGGCGGGCGCGGTGACAGTATTTCCTTGAAGTTGATTATTATTAATTTAACGTGTTACAACTAATGTTATATAATTATGCTTTAAAAAAAAATATATTAATTGTAAACTTGTACTTTTTCTTCTGGCAGCCTTTAAATGCGGAATGCACATTAAACGAATAAATAATTAATATAATATATTTGAAACCAATGCCTAGAATAACCTATGTTGAAGCAATATGCAGCCACAGGTTGGAAAGAGCATTTGAAGCAACATTCACCAGTCCTCAATGCAATAACCGAACTAGTGTTTTGTATGTAAAATGTTGATAAGACAATTTGAAGCAACAATACCTCACGCCACCTAATAATAACTTAAGGTCCTGTGATACACTTCTTTGCCGCCGATAGAACACTGAGATTTCTCTCCCTGGGTATGCGTGGGGTTTGTTTAGAAAGGACGACGGTGATTATGGTGATAAAGTCTTTTAATAAATATTTTCAATATTTTCCCTGTTTGCACTGAGACCCATGTAGGTTATAAAAAATTCACTGGTCAAATAAAACTATTTAAGCACCTAACGTATGTTTCACTAAGACATAAATCTGGGTGGTCCGTTGGTTTTAAATCTATTGCGCGCACTTAGACCAACTAAGAATGTGGGCTTATTCTGAACTAGTGACGCTACCAAAAACCGTTACTCTACTCAACTTTTTAAATTTTAATTGAAAATTATTATTCTAATTATTATTATTATTATTATTATTATTATTATTATTATTATTATTATTATTATGATTATGATTATGATTATGATTATTATTATTATTATTATTATTATTATTATTATTATTATTATTATTATTATTATTATTATTATTATTATGATTATTATTATTTGACTGCCTCCATAGCGCAGTTGGTAGCGTGCTTTCCTCTGGCTCGGAGGATCCGAGTTCGATCCCTGGTACCCACTGGGAGGTCTGGAACGGGGTGCACTCAGCCTCGTTAGGTCCCGGAGGGTGCAATTGAGGCGCTACTTGATGGAGAAGTAGCGGTCCCAGGTTGAGAAGACCGCATAACTGGCCGGGTGGGCCCGGAGCGCTTACCACGTCCCACCCTCTAGTACTGCACCCCACCAATTACGCGTGTAATGGGCAGAGGTGGGGGACGCAGTGGCTGGGCGGCGAGCCATGGCCCTTCATGGGTTGGTGCGCTAGGGTTTAGCTTACTTTACTAATTATCTTCAATTCTTTTATAAATGATTAAATTTGTGTCTATAATTTCGCTAATAATATGGATCCTAAAAAAAAAAAAAAAAAAAAAAAAAAAAAAAAAAAAAAAAAAAAAAAAAAAAAAAAAAAAAAAGTAATAAGTAAGTACTTTGGACTGAAGGGTGATTCCTAATAAATGGGCCATAGAGAAATTTTAAAAATGAAGAACAACTGGATTAGTTATCTCCAGAGGAGATTCCAAGCATTATTTAATATTTTAAACGAAGAAGAAGGGGATTTTTAGGCCTAAAGAGAGAAGAAAAGATCAATTCGAGCATCTGTAGAAGAACAGTAAGTCCTGGGGCAAAAAGATGATGAGGACGAGCAAAATCCTTGAACTTGTGTGTCACCTTATTATGTAGACTAAATATCCAGGAGCGGAATATTGTTCACTAAACCCTGTTCTTTAAGAACGGTTTAACGATTAACAAATGCCAGTGGTTTGTTGGCATCAGTTATTTGGGCAGAAGAATCTGTTTACTCCGCCTCTGCTCATCCGCTCTTCTCTGGGTAACAATATTGGAATTTTTATGTTGGAGGAGGGGTTGTTCTTGGCCAAGCGCGAGTCCAGCACTCAGAGATCCATACTTTATATTCTTTTGTGATTGATTTTAATATTTTGGAAGTTTGAGTGTACTACGCCCCCGCTTGTTTCTTTCCTCTGCCGTTTGATGGAATATTCCAACATCGTTACCCACTACACGGGCTACATCTCTTTAATAATGCATGGCGTAGTTCTGTAGTAGAAACATTGACAGAATTAAATGCATGCATGGAAAGGGGCATAATGTTTCCCAATGAGTCATGAATACATTACGCACAGAAGTTCGTTAAATTTTAAAGCCCCTAGGAAAAAAGAAAAAAGATAATGATTCCGCGTGAGTATACACGACATTTGAAATAAGCTGAAGCTATAATGGAAACCATCGGACGAAGTGGATATTTGGGTAGAAATTGCATGCTCTTTCAATTTCCTATATTTTCACGTTTAAAACATTATTCCTCGTCTATCGTTTTGTATTTACATATAAAAGAGATGCACCTAGTCCATTTTCCGGTAAAGCTGAGGGTTTGTCCATCCCCATACCGGTCATTTTAGTCAACTCGACGACGCGTGATACTCGGCGAAGGTACAGGGTGCGAATAACGCAACGCAAACAAGTCTACCTAAAGTGTAGTGAAGTAATTTCAAAGTCAGTCCTATGTAATGTCTTTGAAATCCCGCTCGTTTTGTATGCATACGAAGAAATAAAAAGAAAAAGAAGACAGCGATTTGCAGTTGAGGAAAATAATATTTTGATAACACAATCAAATGATTAGGAATATTCCATAAACGGTTGAAGCGATAAAAATAGTGTCTTACATGAATAGTTGCTTTAAAACGATATCTACATTTTTATACATTTTTTTTTTTTTTTTTTTTTTTTTTTTTGACTCAGGGGTCTCCATCTAGGGGATATGTGAATAGCGACCACAAGGTACCCAAGCTGAGCAGAACATTACTTCCACTTACTGGTGTTTTGCTCCTCACTGTAACTTTTCTATCTGACCTTACCTTGGTCATCTCTTGTTCTCTTCCAACCTCGATGCTATTAGGGTTCCCGAGGGCTAGGGAGTCTAGTTTCTCTATAAAATCTTAACCCCTAACATGCTGACCTGTCATGGCATGTAATACGTCCTGTGATTGGTGATCAGAGGATGTGGTCGGTGAGTTTATTTTGATAATTCTCCCGGTCAGGTCGGTGAGACCCGTAAACCAACGACAGGTGTGGTCCTCCAGACATTCTGGGGGTTGTGAGAGAGCGATGTGACCGCCAAAACATAAAAATATGGTGCTCTCTAAAAAGCGGTTACTATTACTGCTATTGCTCTCTTCAATATCATAATATTGGAGAGCAAGAGGATTAATGACTTCATTGTTAGAGATCCAGCATTAGCTAACAACAACATTTTTATACGCCGCCTTTAATCTTAAAAACAGATTGCCATGTAGGCAATGTGCTAACTTGTATACAGTTGTTACTGGATTTTTTTTAGGGTTTTATGCATTAGGCATTAGATTACACACGCGTTCACACTCTCGTTCATGCTTGCATACTCTGGAAAGGTTAGGAAACCGTTCCCATCCCAGCCAGGGATCGAACCCGGGACACCTCGCTCAGTAGGTAGAGGAAGTTACTTGTCCATAAATACTAATATACATGGACATTTGTGTAACTCATCTTCGAGACCATACCAGAAACCACTTCTCCTCATGGCCTATAGTGCAGAATGACACAAATTATACTGTATTAACATCTTTTTTTATTTTTATTTTTAATTGTATTTTCAAACTTATAAGGAAGTGGAATGCAACAAATTGAATTTCAATACAGAAAAATGTTGTTCATCTAACAAATTGATAGTTAAAATTGTCTCAATCTTTTAAATGGAATTAAAAACGCTTGACTTACAAGAGTTCTTAAAAGGCGCAACAGTTTTAAGCATAAAAGTCGCAAATGAAACTGTCATTCTCAGAAGCAGAAGGGTGTAGTTGCGCCCATCTGCCGCAATTGTCACACTTGATCCACAGTTCCCCATATCTCGAGTTCCTGAGTTCGCCATCACAAGGATTCTCCTTTTCAGGTGTGTAATCACTAGTTGAAGTTACTAAAACTGGTTCACCTGAAGGGATGGAGTGGCATCTGAATCGGAAAATTGTGTCTGAATGAGACAGCTTTTAAAGTGTGTTTTCTTTTGTTTTTCTCCGAGTGAGATGCGCATTTACTTATTGATGGCTGGACTTCATCTGAATCTGTAGAAAAATTACTTTTAGAAGCACACGTAAAAGGGATTTGTCTTCCTTTCTCAAAATTCTACCGCACTTCTGCTTAGTCCGCATTGGGAGGTAATGTGACCATAGCACATTACCTTCAATATTGGTCGTATAGGTATGTGTAATAATCGTACATTTATTGACTAACTAAACGTGCAAAATAAATGTTTCACCCTCCCTGGGTAACCAATAGGACCTCAAATCTTTCTCTGTTAAAACCTACCACACCTTACCTCTTGCAAGCACGGTCCTCAGCTGACTAATCACATTGCCTGCGGGTTAGGCAGGTTTCTGGAGTGATCTAGCAATGTCACCACGACATGGCGACAGTAAGTTCAGAAAAATTAAGATGTCCCATTTTCCAACCCTCTCACAATACAACCTTTTCCTCTATACATTTTTGGCTACTACCTCTTACGGTTTACCAATTATCATAGCTGTTCCAGTTAATACGGCCCAAAGAGTGCTAGCAGTTGTCTGCCACTCTTCCCAAATCCACTGAATTTGTTTGTCGTTGAATTCTACACTATTATAAACAAAGATTGATCCCAATAAGTAGCTAAGCAGAGAAAACGTATCTTTGGAATCTTTTTACGAAACTATGCAGGGATTATTGTTTATTTAGTCAAAAATAAATGTACATTTTAACGATAAATACAGTATTTCTAAACTTTGTTGGTTCACATTGCTGTAATATATGTAATTGCTCAAAAGTTACTACATTAAATAACAAGCAGTGAGAGAAAAGAGTTTTAGAGGCCGGGAAATGCAACGGAATTCTGTGTACCACATGAATATGACATGAAATAATGCGCTCCTCTTTTGTTCCATTAACTTTATTCTGGACCTGAAAAGCAGAAGGGATTAAGTACAAAGCATGATGAGAACGGTTTGATTGGACCGTGCACATGGTTCAGTATATTACGCGTTGACTAGCTCCTGAACACTGCAACGCACGTCAGTATTATGTTGACATTTAATTCATATTCTCACCACAAATTACACTTCTAAATGTATTAATTTGAAAAGTCTGATGTGCTGCTTTCACGTGACTTTACTCTTGTACCAATTATTCTTCCAAATGCTTATTCCTCTATGTACGTCATGTTAGTCGAAATTAACATTTGCTGACATTATTGTATTGCTAATTTTCTTATAGATGCAGTGAATTATGAGAATAGAGTTGTCTTTGAGCGATAGTTGTTTTGAAGCTGGTCGCTATGTTCTATGCCACGATTGTTCTGTTGATATAAATAATGACTCTGTGTGTATGAGAGAGAGAATTACTATTTGCGGCTATCCACTGCAGTGGAAAGGGCTCCAGTGATATTCCATAAAATAAAAACACCGGTGTTCGATCCTCGACCTAAGATTTAACACGTAATCTGAAGGGGTTATTATTTTAAATTGACCTAGATTGTAGATATGCTTGGAAATACAAGTATGATTATAATGATTCAGTACTAATCAACTGTGTAAACCACCAAATGACAAAAGCCGATCAGACAGACAGATAGAGCAGCGCTATTCGCGGCCGAACATGCACTAAACCATGTCTCCTTAAATTTATTCCACCGCGTTGCCTTTCGTTCCTCTTTTCCGATTGGCTGATGTACACGTTTGAATGACAATGTATTACATACAGCCCTGTTCAGCACAAGCTCAGCCATAAAAGCGAATAACGTGATAGATGTGCTTCCCTTATCCTGAGAGACAGGTTTAACCGAACTCTATATTCTTCCTATTTGTTGATAAAGATGTACAGACGAATTTTTAGACCTGAGAAAAGGATGATACATGCGCAGTAGTTTATGGACCAGTTCACTTTTATATTTATAAGACATAGGGGTGTGAGGTTAGTATATCTCTGACTTCCGTGTAAGAACTATCGGAACAGTACGTCATTAAGTACAATGCCCGCTCACATTATCAGTAGTGTCTTGTTTATTTCCAGGAAAACAACACAGACGTTATCCCCACCATCAGTTGCGTAACATCACTCGCACAGATCCTAGGAAAATCATTCCACCACATCTAAAAAATACCTCTGTATTGTATTCCAAGTCGAATAACTCTGATACGTAGTATATCTATTTGATTCCTACGTTATGACAAAGTAAATGAACATTTCGTTTGAATATATTAAAATAAATGACAAATAAGGAATCAGATTGTATTATACTATAAACATGGTAGCAACCAATGGGAGGCAACTACTGCACGTGGCAGTTAGAGATAGTTCAGAGAAAGTTCGAGTGTTTTGCTGGATATTCCAACATTAGACACTATGAGAACATGCACAAACAGATTCGAACAGGGCAACCTTATTTTGTGCTCGGTGCTTTCCTACAGCAGAGTGGTTATGAAGCACTCGAAAGGGAATTTTGTAACACTGAAATGCAGTGGGTGCAGTGAGAACTTAACAGCTGTTTCCATTGCGTTCCCTTATTTACATACCTTCTTCCAGAGCGTACCAACTGAAAATACTGTAGCTTTCCCAGAGCTACATACTGCAACAAATACCATAAATGTAACTGTCTTTCGATCCAAGCTTTTCTTTTTCTGTAATTAGGTATATCGATAGTCCTGGAGAGAATGTTTGGAAGACCTACCCAGAATGCACAAACATGCTGCCAGGCGATGATGCGCAATTTAGGGAGCGACTGGCACTGCCTCTTTGAGTTGCCCTGAACAACTCAGCATTACTTGGCGTGTAATTAAGGAAGAAGGTTCAGACCATGCGCTTCGCTAAGGGAGCGAACTAACAAGCAGCAACACTTATTTTTCGGAAGAATAATTGACACTTATAACAACCACAGTGTGCCAACTATTCTTATTTTGAAGAAAAAAATATGAATATTTTAATAGACTCCTAGGGCAAGATGTGCGAATAATTACTGCTTATAGCTAAGAATTTATCTTTCAGAAATATGTATATATCGTGACGTTTCTAATAGATCATTTTAAGGGTTGCATAGTCTACGTTTAAAAAACGTATATATTTATAAAATGTTGCATACAGTTGGATTTTTACTTTCCCTACTACTTATTAATAATAAATAGAAATACGTAATAAAATTCCAGCCAAAAATTCGATACCCAGATTTCACCAGAAATACAGGCTTTGAGACATTGATTTGTCAAAAATGGGTCTAACAGATTTGATGACAGAATGAAATCTGGACCCGTAGCTCATTCGGTAGAGCACCTGCCTGCTGTGCAAGAGGTCACGGGTTCAATTCCCGGCTGGGAGACTGGAAATTTTTCTTCCGCTCGGATTATTCCCCCTTCCCCCTTCCCCCTAGAGTCTGGAAGTATGAACGGGAGTGTGTGTGTGTGTGTGCGCGCGCGCGCGCGCGTGTGTGTGTGTGTGTGTGTGTGTGTGTGTGTGTGTGTGTGACTTTAATGTAATAAACTAAAGAAAAGCCAAAGAAATAGAAACCCAAAGTACATAACCACCGTTAAGCGTGTGGAGACCATCGCTGTTGACCAACTGAAAATACATTGTGCATTTGTAGTAACATGTAGAGGAAAATAAAGTGTTACAAAGTAACAGGACTTCGAATTTTACAATATTTTATTATTTATAGTCACTTTCAGACTTAAGTGTTCTGTCCTCGTTAGGGGGGTCGTTAAGGGGTTATCCTCCCTATGGGAGGCGCCCTTGACTATTTCCATTCCGGGTTATAAACCCTTACTGGTACAGAGATTTTTGTGGTAGAAAGATGGTGGTTAGATGGTGGGGTTTTTTATTATGATGGGGTTATAATGAATTATGAATGAATGTTGTTGTTTGTTTGTTATTTTTTTTTTTTTTTTTTTTTTCCGTGGTTTTGGGCCGATTTTAATCGGTCAGGGATTTGTCAATACAAGTCTGGGGCGTTTGTATGTTTCACCGGGGTCTATGTCGTACTCCCCAAGTCCACGTATTAGCTCATTGAAGCTGCCTGGCAGTTGAGCATAGAAGTTGTTAGCGAGGCTCTTGATGCGTTCTAAGAGCGTTGGGATTTTCAGGTCAGCGTGGATGTTTGCATTGGGGATGTACCAGTCGGCTCCTACTGATGTTCTCAGGTATCTGTTCTGTAATACCTGTAGCGGGTATAAGTTGGTCTTCGCTGAAGCGCCCCAGACTTGGCAGGCATATGTTAATGCAGGCCTTATTACTTGCTTGTAGATAAGGATTTTGTTCCTCAGTGACATAGGAGAATACTTATTATATAATGGGTAAAGCATCCCCATTCTTTTGTTTATTTTGTTGGCTAGTGTTGAGATATGCGCCTTCCACGTCAGACGCATATCTAGAAGTACTCCTAAATATGTTACTTCCGTGGACCAAGGAACTATTTCGCCGGCCAGGCGAAGATCGTCGACATCTAGGAGGTGACGTCTAGAGAAGGTTACGGCTTTCGACTTGTTGGCATTTATCTTGAGTCGCCACGCTGTAAACCATGCTGTGAGCATATCAGCGTAGCGTTGAAGACGTTGTACTGCTATTAAGTGGTGGGATGATGAAGTTGTAATAGCAGTATCGTCGGCAAATAGGTAGAGGTTGCAGCCCTGGAGGCGAGGAAGGGTATTTATGTATGTTAGAAACAACAGGGGGCCCAGAACACTGCCTTGGGGTACCCCTGCGTTGATGTAGAATGTATGGGATTGGATGCTGTCCTTCTTAACTATAAAAGTTCTGTTCGATAGAAAATTATGTATTAGATGGACCAGGTATGACGGTGTGTCATAGTTTATCAGTCTGTGGATGAGGCCTTCATGCCATACTGTATCGAATGCACGAGAGATATCCAGAAACAGGGCTGCAACATAATGCCGGTTATTAAAGCCGGTTATCACTTGGTCCACGAGGCGAAGAAGTTGGTGGGTTGTGGAATGATTCCGCCGAAAACCAAATTGTTCCGGGCGAAGAATATTGTGTCTGTCAAGCATGGTCTGTAGGCGTTTTTGGATGACCTTTTCAAACAGCTTGCTGATGGCTGGTAGTAGGCTGATAGGTCTATAATTGCCTGGATCTTTGGCGTCTTTTCCCGGCTTTGGCAGGGTGATGATGTGCGCATGTTTCCATGCAGCCGGGAAGTGAGCAAGACGAAGCAAGCTGTTGAAGAGATGAACTAGTAGAGTCATCCAGTCAGGTGGGAGCGCTTTGAAGGCTGCGTAGGGAAGGGTATCATTACCCGCAGCTTTGTATGGCCGGACAGAGGCTAAAAAACTCCTAACTTCCTCAACAGTAGTGAGGGATACTTCTTCCTCATCAGGGGGTGCTGCTAGAAAGTTACGCACCACTGTCACAACTTCTTCTGCAATATCGGCGTCAAGAGGTTCTGCCGGATGAAAGGTGGAGGCTAGATGTTCTGCCATCAAGTCAACCTTCTCCCTAGTGGATTGGGCAAGTCTTCTGCCGTCACTGAGAGGTGGATCAGAAGTGGGAACTCGTAGTATGGCCTTGGACATTCTCCAGAGGGAAGAGTCTTCCGTATCCAGAGTGCCCAGGCGACGTTCCCATTCTTCGTTGGCATGGTCGTTAAGTTCCATTTTGAGAATGGACTGTAATCTGTTCCACTCTCTCTTGTCCGTCGGGTCACGCGTGAGTTGGTACTTGCGTCGTGCCCTGTTCTTAGCCGCGATGAGCTGGCGAAGTTCATGAGGGAGAGGTTTCTGGTTGCTTGAGAAGTGACGCCGAGGAGGGGTAGCCTCTGTCATAGCTGTGACCATGGTAGCAGTAATGTTGGCCGCGAGATGGTCCGCGTCCCTGGTATTATGGCATGGATGTAGGATGGCTGGTTGTTCTGCCATTAGTGTGGTGTATTTACTCCAGTTCGTCCGCCTGGGATTTACTGCGTTTGCAGGGCCTTTAACAGTAGGCCTTACCCTGAATATCAGCAGCACCGGGTAATGATCCGAAGAGAGCTCTGGGAGAGAAAATAGAGTCGGATGTGTGCGGATGTTCTTTAGGACTGCAATATCCAGCCAATCTGGCGGACGTCGGTCGCCATGGGTAATGGTAGGCGACGCTGGAGCTAAAACGATGAGTCCTCTACGATCTAGGTAACTTTCAAGAACCATTCCACGATGATTCCTGATCGTAGAGTTCCATAATTGGTTTTTAGCATTATAGTCACCCATGGCTATAGTAGGTGTATCTGCGATAAATACTGCATCCAAGTCCTGGTGACTGATGGGTCGCCCTGGTGGAATATATATAGAGTATATATTTAGGGGCCCTCTATTCGTAGCCACTTGGATGCCGGTCCCTTCCAGGCCATAATTGGTTTCAAGGTGTAGGCGATGATGCCGGATGTAGCGACTGATATAAATGGCTGTTCCACCAAAGCCATCGTCGCGGTCACTTCTGTGGCAGATCATGCCTGGAATCGTGGCTTTTAGATTCCCAGATAGATGGGTCTCTTGGACCAGTAGGACGTTTATTTTATTAACTGCAAGAAAGTTTTTAACTTCTTGCAGCTTGCCACGAATGCCATTTGCGTTCCATGAGCAGATCTTAAGCCCGAGGATGTTGGTAATTGCTTCATTCCTGTCTGCCATACTGGGACATGAAGGTAAATACGGTGAATACCAGTACGGTCTCAGATGCGATTGAAGCTGGCCTCTGGGCAAGGGCCTCAGCTAGAACTGTGGCAAAGTCCGCCTGAAGATGTAATGGGATCTTTGCCATTAAGTTCAGGAAACGCTCATCTGGAACTAATGCATTGTTCTGCGTCCTTTGAGGTGGTGGCGGATAGGCCAATAGGCGCTTCTGTGCAGGTTGCCGAGGTGGGAGTGGCTTTGCTTGCAATACCGCCATTGGTGCTTTCTTTGAAGCAGCAGTATTTATACTGGTAGCACCTGTTGCATTTGCAGTTTGCTGTGGTGGAGCGGCTCTTGGAGCTGGTGAAACTGTTGTAGTTATTTGCACAGGCGTTGGTATTGCCGGTAAATTGGCTGATGACGTGGATGGTGTGGATCCAGATGTTAGGGCTGCAGCATAGTCAACATGCTGTATTCGTTCAGCAGGCCCTAGTCCTGGGAAGCGGGCACCTCTAAATGCTTCTTTGGGCAGGCCTAAGGGGTTCCCACTCCTTGGTGCTGCGTAGAAACGGGTGCGTTGCCCGTTTTTATTTAGATGCATTTCAATTCTGGCCTCCTGCCAGACGGGGCACTTTGCATATCTGCAAGAGTGGTCGCCCCCACAGTTGAAACAGGTGGGTTTAGTTCCCTGCACTCCTGGACGTTGGCAGTCGGAACGTTTGTGACCAGACTCGCCACAAAAGGAGCATACTGGCTTCAGTCGACATCCTGCTGCACTGTGCTGGAACTGTTGACAGTTAGTGCACTGTAATGGCTTGGCAGGTGGACGATAAGGCTCAACACGTATTAAGGCGTTGAACATTTTGTTCTCCTTGTATATATTTTGCGACTGTGCCTCCTTCTTGAGGGCCACACGAAAGTGAGGTAGAAGTTGTGGTGGTTGACTTCTATTAGAGCGCAACTGCCCTACTCGCTCTACAGGATAACCCTTTTCTTTCAGGTATGCAGTGACCTCTGCCTCGGTGATATACATGGGCAGGTCTTTAAGGGTCACATACATCAGCTTCTCTTCAGGCAGTAAAGTTGTTAAATACTGCACTGATCCGTCGCTTAGCACCTTACGGATTTTGCGATGATCATCCGGGGTGCTAGGCATGAGAGCAACTGTTCCACTCATGTTCCTGACTGTGTATATTACATCAGGGTGGGAAGTGTTTAAGTAGTTTGTTATCTCACGGGCCTTATTTGGGTCCCGGAGAAAGATTGGTGTAGTTCTATTTGACCTCTTTGGAGTTATGGCCTGGGTAGTAGTTGCTACTGCACCATCTGAGGTGTCCATGTTAGGGTCATCTCCTGTTGAGTCTTGGTTAGTGGTTGACAATGGCTGAAACCTGTTAGAAGGTTGCACAGGTTTCTTTGAAGAGGGTTCCAGATTTCTCTTCCTCTTAGATGTGACGGTTTGCCATTCTTGGTCACTTGGACTGGCCTTTGTATGGGCGTCGAGGTAGCTATTAATAGCCTCAACCCGTAGTTTGTGCGCGCACATTATTTTGTACAGGGTTGAAACTTCTTCTCTAGCCACACTATGGTTATGCAAGGCCTGCAAAAATTGTTGCTCGGCGTGAGCAATGTAGCAAACTCTTGCCTTCTTTTCAGCCAACAGCACACTACGCACTTCAGGCGAAAGAGGTATGGTGGGATTGCTGATTAGAGCATTATCCAAAAATAGTTGAAAATTTCCACCCTCAAGATAGTACAGAGAGGGGTTTGCTGCTGATGGTGGGTTCGTTTGCCCTTGGTTGGTGTTGGGCACAAAGGTGATTCCAACGTTGGAAGTTGTAGCATCAGCATTGCTTGATGTAGCATCAGCCATTGTTGGGAGTTAGTCAAACAAGTAGTGCGAGCGCTAATTAGCACAGATAGCAGAGGGCCAGGACCAAAAGGCGCCTTACCAGTCTTTAGACTGATGGCTGAAGCCTTGCTATCTTACCCGCGGGTCAGTAAGTCACGTAAGTAGGTGCTATAGAAGCACAAAAGTTGACTTGGTGAGAGGTCAATTTGATGTTCTTGAAGATTGACCAATTGCCGTGTCGAATATAACAGCCAATCCTTAGGCTGTATTGTATGTCGATCAGAAGAATAAATACTGCGAACCAGAGCTGATCCACCCTGATTTGCAGGAGAAGCAGAGTCTTCTATCGCTGGCACCAATCAGCGCGCAGCAGGAGCAAACTCACAATCACGTCCTTACTCTACGAGATCTGGAACGCGACTCGTGTTCTTTTCCGTGAAATGCCATGACCATAGTTTCTCAGTTGAAAACTGGATTTCACATGACTAATTTGAACCAATCGACGCGAAGCAGTGCAATAGACTAATAAAAGCAACGCTCAATAACGCCATCTCTGTTTGGCACGAAAATAAAGATCATATGACTATCTTATTTTCTTCTAGGTGAAAGGGGAGTATGGGAATGTAGACTTTGAGCGATAGTCAAATCTTTTATAGCTTTGAGATTCCGTTCTCTTTGCATGGATAACATAAAGAACTGAACAACGATGTTACATTTGACGAAAGTGTAAGTTTTCTGAAATTGACACAAATAAGGAATATCTGTGAAATGGTTCAGATTTATTTACACATAAATTGTGTGTTTTAGCAAGATCTACATTTTTTGAACAGTAAGATTTTGCCTATCTCTTAGGGTTTACGAGTTATTCAAAAGTCATCTAGAGCAAACAGACTATAACCACATAATTCAAAATATGCATTTCATTGGTGATACAAATATCTTAAGCATATGGTATTTAATAACAATCGTTAGCCATTTTCCAGAAAATTAAAGTTTTCGAAAAATTTTCCGTGTAAAAGGTAGTATAGGTGAAGGAATTTTCTTCAAAAACTTCGTGTCGTATCCTTGAAAGACGTTAAACTTAAATACCAACTTTGGATTTTAACCGACTTTTCGTTTTTGAATTATGCTGTCCAAATACTGACAGACACAGACACACATACACACTGACCTTTTTCTAAAAATTCTTTTTTTTTTTTTGGATTCACGGGGTCTCAAAACATATGTTTCCGGTGAAATCTTGACATCGAATTTTTGGGTGGAATACAATACTTCCTCTACTTAGCAGTAGAGAAGGTAATAAAAATGGTGGTTTTTCTCAACTGCACAAAACAAAAGTATTACGATCTACTCCAATTCTTGAGGCAGTTCCACTGTAGCAACTCCCATTCCAAAGATACAGGATTACAAAGGACTCGGATGTTCTCACCGCCAGTAAATTGGCGAAGAAATGTCTGAAAAGATCAGAAACCTGCCAGTCATGTCTCGGAGTATTATTCAAGCGTGGATAAAATCCATTGCGTTTCTCAGGAGATCAGCGAACATGGGGAGTCTGTTGCCATTGTTCTAAAACGGTGACCTGAAGCATTGTCTTAATGGAAACGAAGATAACGTCAGGATCTCAGAGCGTTACGTACCAGCGAATCCTTCGGTTATTCAGAGGAACTAATGAAAACCAAAAATAAATGAAGACTACTGCAGAATTGTTACTATTTCTACTACATATTTGCACTAAGAAGAGGAAATATTTTATTCCACCCAAAAATTCCATCTCAAAACTTCCTCAGCAATACATTTTTTAGACCTCCTGAACCATAAAAGAAGCATTACTCAAAAAGGAGACGTTCTTCAGGCATAAAGCTTGTATTTAAGTTTAATATATTTCAAAGATGCCACCCCAAGGTGCTAAAAGATATCCCCCAAACTTCATTTACCTGGAATATGTCTCGATATTTTTTAATTTTTAATGCCAGTTACATCTTGTTTGAAATATCACACGAGTATGTTTTAACATACATGAGATATAAAATGTTCGGTATATTTTGAAATTTGTGGGAGCAGCCCATGAAGTCCTCTTTATTCTGAATGACTTTTGTAGAACTGCTAAACCATAAGGGTTTGACAACCTTTTACTTCTCCAGAAATTTAGATTTTGTTAAAACACAATTTCTAAGTACTTGCAGTTTTCTGAACTAGTATGCCCTTGTACCTTTTTTTTTTTTTTTTTTTTTTTTTTTTTTTCCAGGCTCATGCTAAGAGCGTGGAGCAACAACTATAGGCTGTCTAAACATATTAACATATACCCTGTCGCAAAATTTGATGACGGGTGGCTCGATATTAAATCCAATTATAGGCTTGCCATGCCTTGCAGTATTGCATAAACACGCTATGAAAGCACGCCATAAAGCAAATTATATATCATTTGCACAACAGCATAAGAATCCTGATAGTCCGCTATTAGCCGCCATTAAATTTTGCGGCTACCATAGTAAAGTTGTCTATTGTCTATTATATCTTATGCCTACTTCACTTTTACTCACTCTCTAGCGATCTTATTCATATAAATTAGGGCTGGGCTACTGGTGCTCACTGAGCGCAGCTTGCTCTAGGCCTTCCACTGATAATTGTATTTTTAGCAATTAAAAAATAATAGGTTTCCTAAGTTATTCTGCTAGTTGCCCAGGACTGGTATAAATATTAACAAGTATGGGTCATATCACCCTTATCTAACTCCTTGGTTGTTTACTGTAACCATTAATTCAGATCCATTTCCCCATTCACGGTGCCTTTCAATTAAAGTAGTTTCCTCACATCTAATTTCCCATTCAATTCTGTTTCACCATGGTTCTTTTATTTCTCTCTCTCTCTCTCTCTCTCTCTCTCTCTCTCTCTCTCTCTCTCTAAAACAGCGCTATTACTTACTTTGTATGTCAATTCCGTGTGTTCCATTTTTCTCAGTATATACATTTGAGGTGCCTCGTCGCAACGTTCAGATTTCCGCTTTGCATTCTAGCGGGTTTTATTTTATGAATATGTTTTGTAGCACTATTGATCTATCCCCACGTTGGGCGCCAATTATGTATCGGCTATATGTCTCACCGCTCAAATTGGTTGCTCGACGATACATCGGGTCTTTATTTTATCCTGGCATATCCTGAGAGGAATAAATAGATAAATACGGAAATGACAGAAAATATTACTGCAGAAGGATGTATTTTATGCAGTTTATCCATTCTACATTGATTAGATTTGAAATAATAAAATACCGTGCTTTTTAGTACTTCCTTCATATTTTCTCTAAGCAAACTTCACAAATAATTCAGTATTAGGATAATTAAAAGCTCTCTCAGTCCTTATTAATTTTTCTTCTTCCGTAAATTAAAATTTTAAACGGTTCCTCTACTGAAAAACACTCTTTTGTTTGTTATTTTTCCGTAACTGTGATAACAATTATTGAAAAACGATTTCTCATACCTCTGTATTTGTTTTAATAATTTCAATATAGAATCTAGGTTAATGCGCAGAAGCCTGTGTGTTTATGAGCAGTGTACCACTAGTTTGTATGCCAACAAATTCACGCTGCCTAGTCGTGATGAACTCAGAGGGAAGTTCTTTCCTTGAGCTGGGTGACACACGGAATAGCTTCTGGTGGTAGCCGCATTCCGCTCTTCCGACACGGAGGATTAGGAGCTACCGCCTGTAAAAAGGATTACCTACCTGTAACCATTTCGATTCTCCATAGTCACTCACCTGTTTTTACTGAGTGGTGGTGCTTGAAAGAAGGTGTCATTTTATGCTACATGGACAGCATTAAAAGGACTTTAATGCATTCACAGATTTAGCTGTTCTCCACACAGATGCTGCAGCTGGTAAAAACTTCTTCTGACCGGTAGGTACAGTCAAAAGCAAAACTCCCTATCGATAGAGGGTTTCTAATACAGATCAACAATAACCATTTCAAAATATTATTACTACTGAGTGGTATTTAATTTTTAAGTGCATGATACACTTTCATTTCTCCAACTCTTAGTACAAGATGTCCTGTGGTTAACTACTAGTAACCCAAAATAAAACACATTTCTGGGGCAAAAACAGGCTGCTATATCTTTTATGTTACAGATTTCTGTCGAGTGTTATTTTACATGGTGTGTTCTTTTTTTAAATGTTCCACTTGCAGGTTTCTTTTAACATAAAAGGTCAGATTGCCTTTGGAACAATTTCTCAGGAGTGAGATTGTTCACTCGCTTTAGTGGTTTTGAACTTTGGGTTTCTATTGCTTTGGTTTTTCTTTAAATTATTACATTAAATTCACACACGCACACGCACGCACACACATTCACGCTCCCATTAATATTTCCAGACTCTAGGAAGGATGTGAAATAATCCTAGTTAAAGAAAATTTTAAACCTTCCCAGTCTGAAGTCCAACCCGGGACCCCTTGCAGAGCAGGTAGGTGCTCTACCAGAGTCACTTGAGTTGCTGTTGAGTTTCGGTTTTACCAAACTTCAAACATGGATTTTATATACACATTTGCGAAGATATCGCATTATTAATTAATTTACAGTTCTTGCCATCATTGTAAAGCCAACTGCTTTTAAATTTAAATATAGATTCCTCTTCAGATTGAAATCCCGTGCTTTCAAGAGGCAAAATCCTATTTCTCGGGTCACATCCTAGGAAGATCTTTTCTTCTTTACCTGATTATCCTCCCCTTATGTAGAACTTACATCTTACATCCCCTAGGATTTACAAGCCAGTGCCAGGCGAAATGGATGATTAGAAAGGTGATGCTGGAGCAATTGCTGGAATGAGAGGCGGGAGAACCCGGAGAAAACCGACCCAGACGCCCACGGATACCATATGCGGGTCCCTAGGATAGAACCCGGGCCGCTTAGGTGGTAGGCGAACGATCTAATCGCTCAGCCACGGCGCCGCCTGCCTTAGAAGATACTGAATTTAAAAATGAAATTTAGTTTCCCGACATTTTGTTTTCTATTTTACGCACATACAAACCCCTGCACACAAGAGTTTTTATTCGGGACTGGAAACATGTATTTCTGGTGAAAATTGGATATCGAATGCATAGAATGCAATAGAGCGCAATAACTTTTCTACCAGTATGTATGCACAATTGACTTTACAATCGCGAAAGTGGCCTTCCTCTATAGCTTTTTTTATGCTATATCACAGAAGAGGTGGAGCTTGCTAGCGAAGTTTAGAGTGAGTGCTGTTGGAAGCCCTAGGATGTCGGCATATCTGGACGTATCAAAGGATGGGGCTCGCTAATTTGGACGCCGCCTGTGGTCAAGTGGGTAAGCACGCAAGTGAATCAGTCAGCATTATGATACATTACAGACTGAACCGAAGACAAATGTCTACAATTTATTTGTACTCGCCAAGGTCGGTAGCAGCCGTCACATGCCGCTTATGTAAATCAGAGCTAACTTCACCATTCATCATCTTGCCATTTATCTAAATATCCCTAATTAGGATTTATAACAATATTTTACCTTCCCACCAAAAACACTTAGGCTTTTTCTAGCGTAGTGAGGTCCAACCTTTGCGAAAGAGGGGAGTTAGTTTAGCTCTTTCCAACATACGCGGACTTTGCCTTTTTTTAACCCCTGGCCGGACCTTGTGTTGCAGTGGTCAAGTGTTCAAATCTGGGACTGAAGTTTGTCCGTTTCTTCGACTTATGAGTAATAAGCTACCTTCTTGCTGTTTAGAAGTATATATGAATGAAGAACTCTTCGGAGAACATTCCCAGAAAATTCAAGGTATGGCTTAGAAACTGCCATGGAATCTCCTGTTTGTGTCCTTCACTGGATACTGACTGCCTCTCCCTCCTACTGAAGTGGAGTGGTTTATTGCCGCTCGCTGCGTAAGGTTCTCCAAACAGAACATTTTAGACATCCCTGTTCTAGTGTATTACAAAACCACAGATATCTCTTACACAGTGTTATTCTAACTTAAAAAGCATATTTGTAAGTTGGATATCAAAGTAATTGTGTAAGATAAACATATGCTGCATGACACGAAACATTGAAGCCATTTTGCTGCACGGAAATCAATTGCCCCTGAATTTTAATGCCACATTTAAATTTCAGGATGTTTATTGAATCTACTGCACAAGTAGTTTGTTACATTCGAGCAATTGATTGCCTCCATATAAAATTATTTTCTTTGTTGACAATTTTTCTCTACAACAATAAATGAAGAATATGTTTGCGTCTTTCATGGTTTGTTTGATATATAAATATAAAATCTGCTCCTTCCTTCTAATTAACCCAGTATGTAGCTCGTTTTAAATTAAGTAATATGGACATTAAAATGAGCAAAGAACAATCCCTGTTCATACCACAGAAGCTTACGCTTTAAAAGAACGAACAAATGCCCATTTTCACTCAAAAGTAGGTAAACTTTAATAACACCGTTCTGCATGAATTTCACTTTTTGGAAATGAATGAGAGTTTCTGAATTTTGAATCTGATAGATGATCCTAAACGAATTTTTTGTGCGCTCTACCTACTGAGCTACACTATGTGTTTTGATATTTTCATATTATGTTGGCATTTAACAACAAAATAAAGTTATTGGTAACTATTTGTATTACTCGTATAAACGTACCCGAGCCATAATGACCTAGCTGTCGACGGGTGCTTAAACTCCTTACTCACTCACTCACTCACTCACTCACTCACTCACTCACTCACTCACTCACTCACTCACTCACTCACTCACTCACTCACTCACTCACTCACTCACTCACTCACTCACTCACTCACTCATAAATGTATCAGTTCATTTTAGTACTTTTATACTTTCCGTTTTTTCTTTTTCTAAAATAAAAATTCATGTAGTTGCAACTGTCACCATTCACGCGTACCATTTCACCTGTTATTTTACGTGGGCCCTCACCATCCCTTACTACAGCTACATTTGATGTAGTCTCTGGGATTAAACTCACGACGTTCTGCGTGTAATCGAATTACTTCCTTTAAGGTGCCTGTGAAGGGATACCTAAACCTGTCGAGGAATTAGAAGAGTGGCATATGTGACAAAGTTATTCAGGCAATAAAATTATACATTTTTATCATAAGTGTAATTTACTTGAGAAGTGATAATCGACACATACATATGCTCTACTCGTTAGGGGAAACAAATCCAAAAATACTTCCTCTAATCTTTTGTTTGGGGCTGGGAGAACTTTAAAAAGCTGTCTTGTATCGCTGAAAGAAGCCGGACTATGACATTTATTATGTTTTTCTTTTTTTAGTAATGCAGTGCTCAGTTACGCGAATGTTCTTCTCAAACAATGTTGAAATTGCGACCGTAATTTTTTAAGTGCAATGCTTGCTCTGGCCTTGAGAGACGGTAAAAAAATGTAGACTTCTTCATTAATTGGACTCCTTGACGGAATGAACAGGAAGAATGTATTGCTGCTGCAGGAGCTAGGTTCTGTTTCGGAATTTTAGAAACATTTAAGGAGAAACATTAGAAAAACAAAGAAACCTGTAAGAAATCCGTAAACCAGTTTCAAGGACAAGTGCAACTTGTTGGAAAATGTGTTTTGGCATTCTTTCTCCTTGTTTAACCATGCATGTTTTAGTGTAAACTTTGGTTTAGATCACATTTTTACCGATATGTAGTGCGGTCGCGTCGTAGCCGAGTGGTTAGACCATTCGTTTCTCACCTAAGCGACCCGGGTTCGATCCCAGGTAACCAAATGAGGGATTTGTAGTGGACAAAGCGGGTTCTCCGGTTTCCCCCACCATCTCATTCCACCGGTGCTCCATCTTAATTCCATGTATCATCACTGTCACCGCCTGCGGTGCCGTATGTAGTAAAAGCGGGCGTTAAACACTACAAAAATACTAACTATTAAGGTAAGGTAAAGCTATTTCGCAGTATTTTTACAAAAAGTAACGTCTTTATATATCAAACTAAGTTACACACACAATTTCTTCTCGGTAATCCAGAACTGACAGAGATTTTTAACACAGAATCGCATTTTTCTGAACACAGTATTTTAACTCTGATAAAGGTGGTTGCAGCCTACGGAGATAACTAAGTTTGCAATAGGCAAGTTGATTTTGCAGTACTGGTAACACCGTATCATCTGCTCCCTAGAATACACAATCCTCGTCTTCGAAACCTGAACCTTCACATCAGTCACACATGTAAATAACACCATTTTGTTCACCGTGCTTGGCATTTGTTAATATAAGGGAGGGATTAAGCAAAAGGAACATTGTGTGCATAATGCATGTCATGGGATAACGTCGATCTAATTTTTATGTTTGAGGATGTTCCAGGTCTTCATTTTCGGGCACAGATTTCTTAATTGTGCTGTAAGGAACAGTATACAATTTTGCTGCTTTGTAAAATCTCATACTTTCGAATTCCTCTTTCCCAGGTGCACTCAAAGGATCTCAAGTTTCATAATTTCTGAACACTTTTTCACTTCCCTTTTTATATCTTTCTTTTTAGGGGCCATGTTGGGCAACATTCTGCAAAAGTAATAAAAATGAAATTGAATATTAAGCTTATAACTGCAAATACATTGCTTAAAATTAAATACTATTTTCGTATGATAGGTAGGTAAATTGGCAAGGTAATTTGGCGACAATCTAAAGTTAATTTGGTTTTGGATTATGTATGTAGAATTGTTACCTCTGTGAGCACGTATAGCAACCGTTTTGCAGGAACACGCAGAACCGATTTATGAACAATTTAAACAGTTCAAGAAATTAATGGTCTGAATTTTCGTAACATAATGCGCTGATTTCTTAACGTTTTTTATGCTTGTGCCTCAAAGCAAAGTTAGCCCATAGGTTTATACAACACTATACACTCGGTACTAAGTAAAAAAATCTTTATTCTGTGTATTCCAATGACCTCAAGGGTCTGGAATGGGACCAGTTTGCAGCGAAGATATTCTTCCTCCTGAGAAAACTGCGGAACGTTTGAACAATAGGGAAGTTTGTGGCATGCTCTTAAAGATGTGTTGTGAAATTACCTTACTGCAAAAATACCGTACTTAACCCCACAGTAAACAAATTTTCTCAAGCTCATCTTTATTTTTTAAGAGTTGCTTTAAAGGTGATGGACTGGTAATCCAAGATAATATCTGGGGATCATTGAACGCTAGGTTCAGTGACGTGTAAAACACAAACTGTTTTCGAGAAAAAATGGCAGACACCTCGCTTGGATGCGTGCACTAAAGGCAAGTTCAAACAAGGTGCCGGATGAGTTCAAAGGTGTTGGCAATATCAGCTTGAAGCCTTATTGCGGCAATTTAATGGGCAGTTTGTTGACAGAAATTTATTACTTTTCCATTATTTATGTGCTTGCTTCTTTGTCATCAAACGTGTGAAAGTGGGACACGAAGCTCATAAACTCTAGAAGAATGAACGTTGCAGTATACGACGTGGTGAAATGTTGCAGTCGTTGCTGAGAAAGACGGCCGACTGCGTGCGTTGCTTGTATTAACAAATTCTTCTTGAGCATTATTTAACTTTCACTATTTTATCATACTTTAGAAGCCCTAGGAATCGCTGTGAACTCCAATGATAGGGCACAACAACATTTGAGAAATCATTTTCATCATCCTGTATTTTAATTTAGTTCATCTTCAGTAGCGTCTAAGAAAAGGGGTCATTTATACCCCATAAAAATAGCACTGACAAAATCACTGTTGAAACTAAACCAGAAAAAAAAGCAGATATTTTCAAATAGGGAAACCATCATATAACTGAGCTTCACACTAGTGCCAATCTGTACTCGTAGAATAAAAATTCTCTTAAAAGACACGTTAAAATTTATCACCTAGTCCAAAATTTATGGGGGTCATAAAGGTGGTTGCATCTCTTCATCCCTTCCCCTTAAGGGAGAGTTGAGTCATAATGGATCCATGCAGCTCTAAATGCGGTGAGTATCTCCCTTGCTGTCACCTATACCCACCTGTAGTACTTATAAAAGTAAAATAAAGCTGCAAATATAAAAAACAAAAAGGAATAAAAATAGTTAAGATATGTTTTTTCTTATACATTATATTAAATAAGACAAAAGTTTGCTTATAAACAAATGGTTTCGAATCAAGCAGTAGGCATACAGTTGTTTACACAGACACACACACAGACACACACACAGACACACACACAGACACACACACAGACACACACACACACACACACACACACACACACACACAGGTTGATTCAAAAACTCCCATTGTAGGCAGGTTGCTTACACTGAAACAAGAAAAAAGTTAATATGGACATGTGTCCCAAAATCCTTTGTTTTCGATTTATTAAAGCTCAAGGTGTTAGTGAAAGAATTTTAAAGCATTCTTAGCTTATTAGAAAATGTCAACACATAGACTCATTTCAGATACTCAATATGCATTTAGACACGCCTGCATTCATCGCACTCTGTTAAACACTTCTTGAAACGTTCAAGACAAACTGATAGGTACGATTTTAGTTAACTCACTACATGTAAACAAGTGACAAAAGTAACCCTCTAGGAATCATTAAATAGATAAATGAAGTTGTTGGTTAGACCTGGAAACTCATTGAACGTAAACTTTCAATTAAACATTATTAAATTAATAAACGTGAACAAAGCATTTTGGGGCGTATGTTTATATGAACTTTTTTCTTGTTTCAGTTTAAGGAACTCCTTCTCAAACGTTGTAAAAGTTTTAAGTCACACTATATAAACGAAAACGGTACAGAATGGCACTTATTTATATTTTCTTCTAAGAGAATAAGGGCGCACCGTTAAGCCTCTTGACTGTCACCAAACCGACCCAGGTTCGATCCCAGGGGTCCGCATGTGGAATACGTGGTGGTCACACCGGTGTAGGAGCGGGTTTTCTCCGAGTTCTTCGGTTTCCCGCACCATCATTCCGCTTATTACTCCACCATCAGTTTTCCTATCATCTTTCGCCATAATTTCGTATCATCCACTTCCTTGCTCTCACACCAGGCTTCGGGCTGATCACCCATCCTAGTTCCTCTATAATCTAGAGCGGTTACGAAGAGCGCATATAGTGCTCGGGATGGCTCGGGGCGCTGACCACGTCCCAGTCTCCACCACTGGACCCCACTCTTGACGCCTATAGTGGACAGAGATGCCGGATCCAGCGGCCGGGCGGCAGGTCAGGGTTACACTCAAAGGGCCGTAGTGACACCGGACAGAGTCAGACAGACAGTCAGAGACGGTCAGAGACGGTCAGAGACGGTCAGAGACGGTCAGAGACAGTCAGAGACAGAAGTAAGAGAACAGACACTAGACAGTCAGACACAGGCAGAGACACAGGCAGAGACAGAGACAGAGACAGACAGAGACAAACAGACAGATTGTAAGAAAACAATGGCATATTAATAATCATAGCAACTTCAATCTGCTAAAACACAAACCTACAAAAGTAAGGTTAGTAGTATAGTATTAATTTTTTTTATGGTTTTACATTTTTCTGCATGTTTCGTCTCTCACGGCTTCCCAGGAATAGAAGAAGACTCAAGTGCTATTCATAAAAAATTCAAGACCTACATTTTGCCTTGTGAATATTTTAAATACCCAGTAGCTTTAATAAAGTTAGACACCTTTTGAGAAAGTTAAGGACAACACAAACATTTTCACATAAATTAAGGGTTTTGAAAAACAGAATCGTGAGTCATTTATTTAATATTTTGTTTTCACATACCGCTGACTGGTGTAATGCGTATTGCATATTGGGTGACTGTGGTAGATTTTTGTGTTGAGTAATATGAATCAGTTGCTTTTAGCCCAGAAGCTCCAGGAGACTGAATCATGAAATCGTTTCCGTCTAGTTCTACTTTGCTGCCACCTCCTAACTTTGTAGTAATTGATTTTGTGCTGCTCACGAAGCGCTTGCCTCTTGCATGGAGTAATGAAGTTAGTTTACCTTAGTGCTCCTCTATTCCGACAATAACCTCACACAAAAATGACCATTTTTATATTTGATGAGCCACGCGTGAAACTATCCAAGACAGAAGTTAGCTCCTTTAGGTGCGTTCGCCACTACATAGGAGCTTCGCTTTATTCCTCGGTTAATACCCATCAAACACTTCAACCACGTAGGGAAAATCTAATGTAAGAGTTCTTTCAGAACCATCCCGAGAACGGAACCATTTCAAAAATGACAGTTGTCCCAAAATAACAGCTGTTCTAATACAAGTAGGGTTGCCAACTTTTTTATCAAAATAAGGGAGACTAGAATGTTTATAAACTTATCCCTAAACTATATAGCGTTTCACTCTTAGAAGACAGTATGGAGTTAAATGGGACATCTCTGTCTCTATCTAGCGCATACAAGTTGCCATTAGCCGCGTCCTTTTCTACCCTCGCTCTGTTGCCAGATTCCTAATAGCATGGTATAAATATTCATTTGTTATAAATTTCAGGTTTGAACACATTATCCTATGCAGAATTTTTTTCTCTATCAGGTTATATCCTTTTCAGAGTCATTATACATTTCTATAGGTCCAAATTTCTTCAGAAAACGTTTTTTTCAATAGAAGTCCGATATTTGCTTTCTATTTCATCACGCACTAACTAACAAACTAACTGCTAGAATGCATCTATATTTTTTTCTTAGGTAGAGTAAACTATAGTGCTACTACCTGCCTACTTTGAATTCTCTATGTTTACCCAGTTAAGTGTTATAATTTTTTAAATTAAATGTTTTCGGAAAATTTTATATCTGTGCACTGCAAAAGTTACGCAGTGTGAAACTTTTTTGTTATTTAGTTTACATCAGGGAACCAGCGAGAGCAAATGTTGAGGAAGGTTGGAGAAAGTTTTTAAAATAAACCAAAAGGCAGTAACCTCTTTCTTTTATCCAGTAGGGCAAACAAAAGGTATTCATCTATTCAGCGTCAGGCCTGACACAGAAGATAGTATAAGGAGCAACACCAGCATTAGTTCGAAAGAAGCCGTGTGTGTGTAACTGTGAGCTGTTATTGCGTTATTTGTTTAATATTTTTGTAAATATTTGTAGTTATGGAGGGTGAAGCTAGGAAGGGACGATATGTTGGTAAGTAAAGAAGTAAGGAACGCCAAATAATTATGAATGTGTTAGATTATTTTTGAAGTAAAATGCGTGTAAGGCACTAAAAGAAACAGCTAAGGCTGTTGAGTGTTCAGAAGCAGTAGTGTATAGGATTAAAAAGGAAGTAATGAAAGGACTTCTAAGAACGCCATCGAAAAAGAAAGCAAAAAGGGCGGGACTACACAAAACGCTAGGTTAACGCAATATGATTGAATAGTGCAAGGTGGAGTGCGGCGAATTGTTCATTCTTTACTGTTTGCAAATATTCCACCCACGCTGAATATAATTTTGTCACAGTTCAACAGTGATGAGACCCTACCAAATTTCTCAAGGGCCACTCTGATTTGGGGTTCGAATATGAAAGAAGGGGTAAAGTGCATATTAACAGAAAGAGACGATACCATCAGATGGCGACATAAATATATAAAATACCTAAAAAGGTTTAGGGACCAGGGGAAATCAGTTGTTTATACAGACGAGTCATTTGTAAATTTAGGTCATACAGTAACAAAGGCGTGGAGGGATACCAAAGTTAAAAGTGCCCGTCTCGTCAAGCAGCAATTGAAGGACTAAGTACAGGACTCAGGCCACCTCGAGTCGCTCGCGGAGAAAGATTCGCAACTAGTACATGTTGCAACACTGCGCTCCATTTAACGTGTACTGTCTTTTAAGGGTGAGACGCGCTTTAGTTGCACATTAAATAAACAAAAACCAACATTAATTATTACAAAGTACCCAAGCATCTTACTTGAAGTGTATTTTTGTACACTTTTGGCTTCAGCTTGAAGTTTGCGATCACATTTTCCATACTCTACAAATTATTTACAAGTGTAATCGAAATTAATTTGTAACTCAGCGTTTACTAGATTTACATTACAACTGTTCCTAATATCAGACAATTTCCTGTTGATCAACAAAAATGTGAGCGTTAGATGTTTGTATACTGAGAACAAACCCAAGAATTTTATTTATCTTATGAATTCCAATACCTTTGGATTTTGCCTCAGTTTTCGCCGTTACCTACTTTCTCATACAACTACCCTCTATAGAAATTACTGAACTACTTGCACCTAAAGACTGAAAGTAACTGAAATTCTTACTAGAAGAGTTAATTCTCCGAACTTGACGTTTGTGTCTATGGGTATTTTTATGCTGCACACAGTCTAAATTGTCGCCATGAATAATGCTTAAGTCCGCTTACTAAGTGACCAATGCACTTCATAATAATTTTTTTACTGGATTAGCCTATGAATAAGTTTCTTCCCACTTCTGACACACACACACACACACACACACACACACACACACACACACACACACACACACACACACACACACACACACACACACACACACACACACACACACACACACACACACACACACACACACACACACACACACACACACACACACACACACACACACACACACACACACACACACACACACACACACACACACACACACACACACACACACACACACACACACACACACACACACACACACACACACACACACACACACACACACACACACACACACACACACACACACACACACACACACACACACACACACACACACACACACACACACACACACACACACACACACACACACACACACACACACACACACACACACACACACACACACACACACACACACACACACACACACACACACACACACACACACACACACACACACACACACACACACACACACACACACACACACACACACACACACACACACACACACACACACACACACACACACACACACACACACACACACACACACACACACACACACACACACACACACACACACACACACACACACACACACACACACACACACACACACACACACACACACACACACACACACACACACACACACACACACACACACACACACACACACACACACACACACACACACACACAGACACACAGACACACAGACACACAGACACACAGACACACAGACACACAGACACACAGACACACAGACACACAGACACAGACACAGACACAGACACAGACACAGACACAGACACAGACACAGACACAGACACAGACACAGACACAGACACAGACACAGACACAGACACACACACACACACACACACACACACACACACACACACACAGTTCCCTTTCTTGTTAGGAAGAGTTTTGTGTCCACCTCCATTCGTAATTTACTGCTTAAAAATAACCGAAAGTAATGTTTTTAAAAAAATGCATGGCAGGTTTAAGTGCCACCCTAGTGTCATTTTCTGAAATACGGTAGATTCGAGCTCCCGGGGTGAATCAAAACGGAAGACGGGAGATAGCTTAATAAATTCAGGAGATAAGTATAATACGGGAGAGTTGGCAGCACTGTTTGTGAGCATCTCTGCTTCTTATCGTCTTACGGGGTCTCGGAAGGGTGCGGTATAACTACTGATCAATGAACAGTTGACAGTTGCAATACGCGGCTAGAGGCGTGGCGCTGTAATGAGGACAAGGAACGCTGGGGGTGGGGGTAAATGCGCCTGGCCTCGTAGAAATGCCATGTTTTAATTCTCTTTAGATTGATCTCCAAACTGTTAGTGCCTATTGTGGAAACAGTTGAATTAAACGATTCTGTGTTATAAGAAAAGCTTTAAATTTGTCCCTAGAATCACAAACGTGTAAAGCTTTACATTAAACATAATGCAATATTACATTGAAATATATAAACCTTTAATCCTTCTACCAATTCTCCCTATTTACATTATTGTCCATTACGTTATATTATAATACAGTTTCTGCTTTCGAATTTAAGGTTTTCTTTTAATATGGATGGCATTAATATGTGATTACATTTCTGTGAATTTGCACAGTTCTAGAATTTGTCGAACTGTGTTAATAGCTTTCCTTAGACCAATAATCTGGCCCCACGTATAGTTACTGATGTACACGACATGGTCTAAAACAAGAAACAATTGTACCTTAATGAGAAACGATTTAGTGAGCCATCCGAAATAAGCAATACCTCCCTTTCATGCCGACGTGTCAAGTTCTAGATTATTCCTTTTTTTAACACAATCAAATGCGCCCACCTGAACATTTATTAATCACCTTTTAGAGAAATAGTTCCTAGTCTCTAGAGCGAGTACAGAGGGTACCCTTATCGTCCGGCGGCTGCGTCCTCTAGCGGCAGCCAAGGCCACGGAGGAGTGCTAGATGGGGATTGGTGAAGTTCAACACGCCGACTCCCCCAACCATAAGGGGATGCTATGTTTCTATGAGGATAGTCACTCAGTTGTCATCATGGGACCGAGTGCACCCCGGACCAGACCTCTCAGCGGTGAAAAATCCCCACGTCGGTACCGGAGATCGAACCCGGGTCCTCCGCTCCAGAGGCAGGCGCGTTGCCAGTGCGTGACGAATTCGGTCAATATATCCTTCTTTTGAAGATCTCCATGGTAAGCTTGTAATGCAGTGTGTAGAAAAGAAAGGCTACATTCTACTGAAAAAAAAAAAGTTCTTTGTTTGCACGTGTGTCAATAATATAATCGTTATGTGCATATAATCTTTGGTCCCATGGTGCTGACCTCTATGGGCCGACTGACTACTAGTGACTGTGATAACTGCATAGTGAGTTGAACCAGTAAGGTCAAGTGAAATAGGAAAATGCTTTTCTTTTACTTTTGTTTTGTTTTGCTATGCTTTGCGTTTGTAATTTTATTCTGCTCGTATGATTGGTACACTCGACTTTGAGGCTCGTTCTACAAACATTATTATTCGCATTATAAACCTCCAGTTATAACACTTGTCATAAATAACTGTTCTGACGAAGTTGTTCTAAAGTTAATCAAATAAAATCCCCCTTTAGTTTACTCAGAAGGAACAAATTTGCACATAAATCAGCACTTTGCTGAAGTGAAATTAGTCATCTTCCCCTATCACTTAAACAAATTACAATTGCATAATGATGTAGTGACATCTGCATAAACATTCCTTATGAAAGTATGTAGACTAAAAGCTAGATCATAAATTGTCACTAAAACTAAATGGGTCCTAGTACAGAACCTTGTGATATGTAGACGTAATGCACAGAATAACTGACCAGCATATGCTACACTCTCCTCAGCACTTACTATTAAAGATTTTAATTTTCCAATATGCCGTGCTTTTTTAAAAATAATATTCCCCAATTTAGAAGTTTTGAATGTTCGAGCAGCTAAGCCTAGAAACAGCTGTTCGTGTTTGCACCAGTATCCATGATTGCTCTATCTGCCGTTGGAAGTAAATAACAAGGTTAGCTCGCCACAAGAAACACGTTTATAGAGATCTGAAAGAGGAGAGAGTATTAAACAACAGCCCCAGGCCTTCAGATACTTCTGTTAACAGCAGGAAGACTTCTGTGGCTATTGCTTATCGATTCTCAATAGGTATCGAGTTAGGTCGTGTGTCTGTTCGCTAAGAACTAACTTTCTGAGAAAGCCTTCCTGGCGTCTTTTTTATCTATGCACCTTCGATACAAATATAAAAACCTGTGGAAAAGGTCACAGGTGCTGTAATAAAATATTATATAATGATTTTAATGGATTTGATGATATGATTTAGCCAGCGTTGTGATAAAACATACATTACTCGTTGACCTAGGTACAAGTCGAGGCAACACGTTATAATAGGTGTTAATTTACTCGAATGTGTCAGTTGGAGAGCTATGAGACGTACATTTTATAAGGTAAGTGTTTGTCAATTAGTATTGCAATTAAACGGCAAAATTCGAACTCATTGCTAACACAGTTTATAGCCTTCTCTTATAATACAATTCACAATTGTTGTTCTGATAATCTTTCTCAGTCTTTCAATGTCTTTCTCCACTTTCATTGTCTCTTATGTCTTTACTATTACGATACAGTCACTTGATGACAAATGCGCTGACAGGCTGGCCGACACACTCACATAACTAAAAACTAACTTTACACGACGACTTACAGCCCAAACTAACTCCAAACTGACACCAAACTGCATGAGGGCATTAGAAAAGCACCAGACCTCTTCGGTGAATTCTTCTTCAATATATGTTTGTTGGCCAGAAAGCTTTTTACAAATTTGACACAGTGTTTTGTAATCGAAATGTTTCTCTAATAGCCAATTGAGTTTGTCAAACGCAAATTTTGCAACTCCGTGTGTTTACTGAAATGTCGTCAATCAGAGAAAGTGAATACTTCAAGGAATTACTTCAAGCTTCCAACTGCTTTAAACTGTCAGATGTTTTGGAGAAATGCTTATGGATGTACTGTATTTTTTCTTGGATGCCGTTTTTAGCAAATTGTGACAATACTGGCTGCATCTTCATTTAGGGAATTCAAAATAATTTTCACTGCGCTGAAGTATTCTGCGTAGTGTGACACTTTTAAATATGCATTTTTAAATGTACAGTTCTGAGAGACTTAAAAGCGTAAAGAAAGTTGAACATTTTGCTTAGAAATCCAGGCTTCAGTTGTTGTAGTTATTGAAGAATGGTAACTTTCCTTCTCAAGTTAAAGTCACAAAAATCTTTGCTGTTTAATAAAATATATCCTTTTTAACTATTAGTAAGCTTTATAACCTTGCTTTTTCGATGCTGTTGTTGATAACAAGTCAAGCACGACTTTTCCTTTCCTCTGTTTTGCTGTAATTTTGAGAGATCACCAAAGAAGCTACTTCAGTGTCATATAAGGGTTCTTAAATCCTTAAGTTCATTTCCTATCCGTTGCCATAGAGTAGATCTCGTTGCAATATCTTTTAGATTTTGTTTCTGTCAGAGCTGTCATGACTTACTGTCGCTGTATTTTGTTATCTCCTGTGCTTAAAAATCACTTTGATCCAGATTTACAAACAAGAGAAGTACAGGATAAGCAAGGCAGCCAAGCTTGTACTTTGTAACATGTTATAAACGCGTAAAGTACGACGGTGAGTTGAAGTAAAATCGAAATGCCTACTTACCTCGAAATCACAGAATCAAACACTTTCGGAAAATATGGTTGTTTCTCATAATTATGATAGTTCGGAAAGTAACTTCTCGTTTTACATAAGGTTATAGATTTCAACATTTTCAACAGATTTAGTAAGAAAGTGCTTAATCTTTTGACATTTTGTTAGGAGCATACACAGATTGTCTTAAATTTCATCAAACATTTAATATAATAACTTGTTCTAAATGTTAAAACTATACTGACACAGCCCTAAAAACATCTGAGCAACATGAAAATCAGAAATTTCCACAAAGCTTCATAAGAAATAATGCCTAAATTATTTTAATTTTACTGGAATGTGAAATACACCCAACCATTAACTTTAAATTTGTGGTATACTTATGCTGAACAAGTCTGACAATGTTCAGTAAAATTAGTTGAATTGTTTAAAGATTAGAACTTTCAATGAGATATTAATGAAACAAAAATACTGCTCTTTAAGTTACAGTTGGATTCAACAAAACATATTTCGATGAAATATCGACATCAAATTTTTGGCTCGAATACAATGCATCACCTATTTGTAGAAGAGAAAGCAAAAACACTGTCTTAAAACCCACATTGTTTGCAAGAGATTAAAGTAGTTGTGAAAAGTTCATTTTGATGTTTTCTCATGTTAAAAAGTGAGACAAAGCGTTAGTGAAACAAACGATTCAATTAAACCTTAGCACAAGCACACTATAAGGGGACAATAAACCAATATTATTCTTTCTCACCATGGAGGGTTAGCTGTTTAACCCGTTCGTTGGAGTGCATAAACACAATGGGGCATCCGTGTCACGTAGTTATCTTTTGACGACAGCCTTCAGTGGCTTAAGCATGCAATGTAGCGTGAAACACTTGCAGTCTTCTCCATGGATCAGAGATCTCCATAACTCGTAAAGGGCAGCTATTTCCAGGGCTCTAGATTAAGTGACTTTCTTCGTAACGCGCTTTTGGACGTCGAGTAAGGGAAAACGAAAGTTAAACGTCAACCCGTTGTTTGACCTTTCACATTCAAGGGGGGATTTAAATGCCGAAAATTGTCCCCCTCCCAATGAAAACGTAGTTTATAACAATACAAGGGTTAAACGTAATATTTAATGCTGCGAGCAGGATAAAATTCCTTTGAGCATGTCTGTTATACATTAGCTTTTAGACAATTGTCAACAAATTACTGATTACTGAATAAGCTCATTTTACGTACACAGGAACTTGGGTAATTCGAATTGTGTTTACACACAAAATCGATGTAAAATGTAGTAGATTAAGGTGAACACTACTGTTATTCATAAGCACCAAATTGTTTCTACTTTCATCCGTTTCGCTTAAATAGAAATTAACATGTTGCTGATGTACTATAATTTCTAAACATTTGGAGTTCTTCGTCCTTGGTTTGTTATTCTGTGTCTGTGCCAGCGCCCTGGTAGTTCGTAAACCACGCAAAGAATTTTCTGAGGTCTAGAACATTGTGTGAAGAGCGACCGTTGCCTCTGCGTGGCACATTCTTGCCGTAATTGAAATAAATGTGCAAAAATGCTACGTTAAATCACGGTTGATATATGTGAGTAGAAGGTAAGACAAGGAAATGGCAATAAAGGAGGGAAAAAATAAAAGAAAGCTAAAAACGTCGCATTTGAAGCTGCCTTTTACATATTTTGTTGCGGTGTTGGTTTCAGCGATTTGATTTAATGAAGGTCGCACGTTCGAATGTGGCTGGCAGTTTTGTCACTTCATGAAATTCCCTGCTGAGAAACTTTCGGCTTTGCAACACAAATTTGGCATTGAACATTGGACACATCTAGTGACAGTCACTAGTAGACAGAATTTTGTTTTACATCTGACACGCTACAAAACACTTTTCACAACCAGACACTCAACATAACAAATCCAATGTTGACACATGTAGCCTGTAATAAAACTTCTCTGGCCTCTTGTTCCTATCCAGAAATGATTTATTTTGGTACTGCCTTTCTAATGTAAATGTTCTGCACATTGTTTTTTCCTCAAACACACAGAGACATATAAATATAAGGCGGGGCTTAGTCACGTGTGTAATAAGTGTATGTGCATGTGTGTAGCTTCAACATTTTATCACAGATAACCCAAAGGTATTAAGTCATTGTGCTATTAAAATTGGCCGTTTATCTGATAGTTTTGCAATAGTTTTTATTAAATGTAGCCCAAAATAGCTACAGCATGCCGTACGAAGAGAAACACATCAATATCCTGAAAAAATCGTCAAAGAAGAAACCTACAATAGTCAACAATAAACCACAGAACTTAGCATAAAAATTATAACATATTTCTTCAACCGTGATATTTTGTAGGAGTAGAAAATTCTATTCTGACAATTAATTGTGTTCTAAACTGATTACACTTGGGATCTGCAACCCTGTTGTATAAATGCAAATGTCTCTATGAGAATGAAAAGTAATGTGAGGCCAAATAGGCCAGAAATATTTCTTAAGACAATATATCGTATTACTAAAGCAATCGAAACTTAATATTTTATGTTTATGTGCAAAAGTTGATGATGATGTTAATAATAATGTAGATGTTGATGATGACGATGACGATGACGATGATGTTCATGATCCTTCACATTTACATTTCGATGAGAACTTAAAAGCAGAAATCAGCGTAATTTGAAGTTGGGCAAAAATTGTTAGGCTTATACGATCTTGTACTTCACGTTTTTATCGTCTGTTTTAAAAGCTTTGTATGCACGAATGGAAAACAATAATTTTAAGTCTTACTTCCTTAGCATTTTTGTATTTAAAATTCTCTTGTGCATCACAGCTTGTAATTAGTATGTTTATATTATCAGAATAGCTGCAGATATTAGGGATTTAAATAGTTATGGAATTTGTAGAACAATAACTGTTTCATTTGTAGTAAATACTTACTTTAAAGTTGGCAAAACTGACATATTTTATTAAATGCCACAACAGCTTGTTTATTTCAACCTTTTTTGTTCATAAAGTGTTATAAAGAAGTATTTTTATATTGAGATTTTTAAATACTGTCTCAAAAGTGGTTTGATTTAACCCACTAGAGGGGTTATAAAAAGTCTAAACCCTTGCACAACGTCGTTTCTACTTTTCTGCATGTGTGGTAAATTTTAAACATTTATCTAAAGATTATTGCGAAAATTTCAGTTTTTAAATATCCATTGCCTTAAAAAATACATACATTTCTTACAGAATGTTGGCAGTGTTCTACCATCGTATTTTACATCAGAATACTGATTGTTCACATAGCAGTAACGCACCTGATCTGACATCTGTGAAAGCACAAAGTTAACTAATTCGCAATAAGATGAAAAATGAGAAATAGTCAGTGTAGCGATCGGTGGTCCTGCCAAAAGCAACCAGTATTTTAGAAGGCAGTAAAACAAAAATGCCACCCATAAATTATTATGTGGTACAGTTTGTGCTGGAATTTCAGAGGGGCAGGCATTCCTGATTCACTAAGAGAAAACCGCTTAACACGTAGCAGGAATTTCATTATACTGGGGGAGAAATGCTCGTTGCATTACGGAGGAGAGATTGGGGAGACGAGACCGGATAAACAATGTATATATGCTCATTTGTGCAATTAAAATATTAATGCTTGTTATGAAATACCGTTTTACGTTTCCGCTAAAAACCAGACGTTTTAATTTGTGGATATGTAACAGCTGATGTTTACATTTGTACAAGAACTTTCAGACGACTGCTTGGTCTCGACCTAGTGTTGTCAGACATGCGAAATTTCATTGTCTGTATACACTCATCATATACAATATGTTTCATAAACTAATTATAGTACAAATTAACTAAACTTAGCTCATTAAGAAACGCTGGGATAGGTCTTATTTAATGTTTCGAAAGGAATAGGTATTTTGCAAAAGAAACACAGTTTACAAATATTTATTTTAGAGCATATGAACTCGTCTAAACATTTTTAAGAAGAGATTAAAAGTTCTATTCTACCAGTGCTATGTGTAAATCTGATAAATTCATGACCTTTCTCTGTAACGTGGTGGTAGCTTACATTGAACAGGGCCCGAGTTCTAAACTCGGTTAGGGCGACCTTTATGGATATTATTATTATTATTATTATTATTATTATTATTATTATTATTATTATTATTATTATTATTATTATTATTATTATTATTATTATTATTAAAGTGAGAGCGAAATAATCAGAATTTCTAGTATAGAAGTACTGTGATAATTGTGGTATTCTCGGAATTTCGACGTCAGTGACCAAAAATTAATAAATTGTTTTTACATTCTTAATTTTGAAGCCCGGCCCGATACCGAGAAACATTTTTTACCCTGATCTCTACTGGAATGCACATATATGTAGTTCACTGATTTAGTTCGCCTAATAAGGTATAGATCCACAACAGCACTTAAGCATGTATTTATTATACTAAGAGTTAAGCTATCTTCAGCAGTTTCTTCCATAAAGCAAACGTATCTCATTTGTACAGCTATGGAAAAAATTGAGCACATAAGGAGAGCAGAATATTTCTAAGTGCCACGTCGTGTTGCAGCGCGGTTTACACAAGTCGATATTTGTAACATGTTGCCTGAGTTTATGAATGCTCTGTTATATACTCTTATGTGATGTTTGTCGCACACACAAATTGGGTGTGTCATAATCACCAGTCTATGGTGTTAATAAAGCTGGTTTTGGGATATATTCGTTATTGCTTAGCACTCTTTGTAGGTTACTAATCGAGCTTATTGCCTCTGAGTGGGAATGACGCATACATACAGGACAGCATATTCACAGCAGTGTCTTCCAGTCCTGCAAATTAATGATTCTTCCCCTTTCACCTCTCACGTAGGCCCAAACTTTGCTCATTCCTTATACGTTTGCGTGTGGTAATTAACTTTAGATGTGTAAGGGACTGGTTTATCAAGTATCCGCTTTAGACAGCAATATTTGGCCTATCTTAGATCAAGGAAGAACATCATACATGCTTGGATTTGATTGTAGCACTCGACTTTAAGGGATTATTGAATAAGAAGCATATGTCACGTGTTCAATTCAAACAAAGCATTAAGGACATTTGGTAGAGACAGAGTAGCAATTTTCATGCTGAACCTCAAATATACAAGCTACCATAATGAAAATTTTCCACTTGTCAACGTCTTCTGACTGAGAAACCTTAGTCAAATGATTCCTTAGGTAAGTGCCAACTTCTTAATATGTCATTAAACAAGAAAATTTGTTTTCTCCTTTAGGAACATTTTTGTCCTATACAATTAAAATGAGACAGTTCAGATTTGTTAGTCACTTGCCAAAAATGTTATTTGACGTGAAAGTTAAGACATTTTAACAAAAAATGGTACGTTGTAAAAAATATATAACTATGTATTGTTTATTTTTAAAATGTTTCTTTTGTATATATATAATTGTTTTGGAATTTCATACAAAGATAACATAAAAGCTCTTACCAGTTGTTTGCCATTTTTATAAAATGTTACTGGTTGATTGAATCAAAAGATTCAATTCGGTTTCATAAACAAATAACTTGGAAACCAAGACTTGTGCTACTTCAAGTAAAGAATCTATTGCGAAAGTCATTAAAAAAGGAGTGGTTAAGAAGTCTTTGCCCATATAATTTAGATGTTGCTTTTCATTTGTTCACATTTCAGTTTTCCTTAATGTTAAATAAAATATGGAAAAGTAATTTTGATTTATTATTGCTTTTTTACGAGTTTTTCAAGTATTGTAAAAAGTAATTGATTAATCACGAACTATAAGTTAGTTACCAGATCTCGAATGACTGGGCATACGAGGTCTGCAGGGTAGGCATTCTCGACCTGATAAGCAATATGGTACCCAATATACTATTTGGTGAAATTAGGAGTTTACTTGGAATAAGTCTTAGCCCTTGCCATTTTGTTGTTTATCTGTTGCCCGTTATATACGATCCTTTAACAAAGATTTTATCACTCTAACGCGACCTATAATAAAACTCGCCACCACTTAAATGCCAAGTTTGGTGTTTAACCTATTTGTTTTTGAGTTATGCTGTTGACAAGACACTTCTATGCAGCTATTACTAAAATTGCTTTTTTTTAGTGGGGGAAGGATTTCCGGATCTCCAAAATGTGTAAATCTTTATATATTATTTTTTAATGGAATCCAATACTTTTTTTGCGTAGTGTAACAAAGTATTAATGGATGTAAGAAACGTGTAAAGTATAAACTTATAGTTATAGCTAATAGTTATTTATGTAACTAGTGTACGATGCGACTGATTGTGACACGAATATATGAGTGAAAGCGAACGCACTAATTTTTACAAGTTTTACGATGAAATGATTATACATATTACTGCAACTTTTTATACAATTTTAGCATTAAAATACGCACAAATAATTAATAAATCTGCTAAATGGAAGAGTGCTAATGTATCAGATCATGTATGACGTAATATGCTTACTAAGCAAATGTTTCATTTGTTTCAGCATGTGTAGAGGAAAATGGAAGGTAATGATAAAAAGTATTGAAAATATAGATTATATTCCGGCTGACATTTTGAACGAAACCAAGAATGCTGGGAGTTGATTAATTCTAAAAGCATCAAAAGATATTTATGAAAAGGAATATGAAGTTTTGTGGATGTTGGTTTTGGTTTTAAAATAAATTTAATGAGATAATTCTTGTGTTTGAGTGTTGTTGCTTTTGCGCGAGTTACGATTTCAGATTTTCTTACAGGCACATTGGAGAAAATTATGTCGCCGCTGAGATGACGTAATTGTCTTGTTGCCATGATAATCCGTCATTCATTTTCTGTCACAAATAGGCTTATTTCGCACGATTTATGCCGTTATAAGAAGTCGATTTAATGCTAGGATTGCATAAGGAACAATTTTCAAATGCAATGATAAACCCTAAATACCTTTTGCGTTCATGAAATAGATTTCATAGTAAAACTTGGAATAAATACTGTGTGGTGTTTTTTATTTATTTATTTTTTTTTTATCAAATGTTTATTCACTTTTATTATATTCGTAATCGGCATATTCTGAGTCACATCCAGATGGCCATATAAATGCTGTATTCGAAGACTGTCCCTCCTTCCTGAGATTTTAAAGCAATGGAATGATATTATTCTCTTCACAGAAAGAGCTTTTTGGAACAATGGAGTGCTTGTCTTCTACAAAGATCAACAGAGCATTATCTCCCTCTCATGCTCAACTCGCCGAGTGAATAATTCAGTGACGTAATGCCAAGCGAAAACTTTGTGCGCATAATATCGTGAGCATTGTCACGCTAGGCGATAGCAATGGTCAGTACATAAATAAGGGAGCAATGGGGTGACTAATTTCCTCTCTGTCGTTAAAGTGCCTCGCAAGGGAAACCAGCAAATAAAATGTAACAACACATTTGTGATGGAAAGTGCCGTCCATATAATTATGTGAAAAAATCGAAGTAAATAAAATTTCAAAGGGTGTGCAGGAAGAAAATTACATTAAAACCTTATTAACTCGCAGTTAGTGGCAACGTGAACTCCATTGCTTTCCGTAGTAACACAGGAAAGCTTTCTACGCTATGTGCCTCGTGCTTATAACAGATTTAAAGATAACTTAAATAAAACAGAAACGACAACGGAAAGCAACATTTGAGGCACACCTACACTATTGTGTATTGCTTTAAGAGTAAATCTTTTTATTTTTCTGCTGGATGAAATATTTTTTTTAGGTTCGACCACATAAGCCATTAAAGCAAATAGCTACTCGTACATAGAATAAGCCATACAAATTTGAAGAAAAGACAATGAGAACTTTAAGAGAAGTGATAATTCAAGTTACTAAGGTGTAATTTTTGTGTTCCGACCAGCTTGTCCCCTTAAGATGATGATGATGATTACTGTTGTTGTTATTATTATTGTTATTGTTGTTATTATTGTTGTTATTATTGTTGTTATTGTTGTTGTTATTATTGTTGTTATTGTTATTATTATTGTTGTTATTGTTGTTATTGTTGTTATTGTTGTTATTGTTGTTATCGTTGTTATTGTTGTTATCGTTGTTATTGTTATTATTGTTATTGTTATTCTGATTCTGATTATTATTGTTATTATTATTGTTATTATTATTGTTGTTATTGTTATTATTATTGTTATTATTATTGTTATTATTATTGTTATTATTGTTATTGTTATTATTATTATTGTTGTTGTTGTTATTATTGTTATTGTTGTTATTGTTGTTGTTATTGTTGTTATTGTTGTTGTTATTATTATTATTGTTATTATTGTTATTGTTATTGTTGTTATCGTTATCGTTGTTATTGTTATTGTTATTCTGATTCTGATTATTATTGTTATTATTATTATTATTATTGTTATTGTTATTATTATTGTTATTATTATTAAGATTATTATTATGATTATTATGATTATTATGATTATGATGATTATTATTATTTTTATTTATTTATTTATTTATTTTTATTTGTGTTTTATGTTTTTCAATTTTCGTCACTTGCACTCCCTTTCAGGGTAACAGTGATGTATTGTGTTTGTATCGGATCACAAGATGGCACTGTTCGTTCATGCGGATAAAAAATAAACGGAGAGAAACAAGCCGGGCGACTTGTACATTTCGGTTGGTTTATTCCCTGCAGCAATTAATGGGAGTCGCGTGAGTGCACATTTGCCAGAGAAAAAGGAGTCATGGCTCTTAATTATTGTGTTAGAGGCTTACAACGGACGATTGTTCTTTGTCGACATCAAAGCGCGCAAAATTACATCCTGCCAGGACTGCTAGCATGTGATACAAATAATTTCCTCGAGGTTGTGTTAATTCCTCTGTGGAACAAGGCTATTTATTATATACCTTTATTACGCTAAATTGCACAAACATTTTTTAAGCTAAACACTCATTGTTCTCGTTAAGCTTTATGTCTGTAGCAAAGCGCTTTGTATACAAGTAAATGTGTGTGCTTCATGCTTTATAGGCTGATTCAAGCGTGAACGGCTTTAACAAATCCAATGTCTTGCACTCACATGACTTTCTCCACTCTTGTACTGAGAAACTCTTATTCCTCTACCTTCTTCATGTTAGTCGAGATAAACATTTGCATAAATTATCTTATTGGTAATTTTCTTGTAGGCGAAACAGAAATACAGTAGGCTTTAAGCGATAGTCAAATGTTTTAAAGCTGGTGGCTAAATGAGGGCTTTAAAATTCTCTCTTTATGTAGCCAAAATGTAAAGTGAATCGTAGATATGAATCACTACACGAAAAGATTGGTGGATTAACAGTGTCTTAATGAGCAGATGGATATATTGCTGTCCATTGCAGAACTCGAAAGATTTTGATTGAAATACCTAATGTGTGAGATATTCAGATACTACAACCTAAAATAATATACATCTCGATTTGCGTAGAGTTTTGTATATAGGTACTCATCATGACAGGTACACGAAAATTGAAGTGCGAAAAAGTTAGAATAACCAAAGTGTATCACATAATTCTTATTTCAGACTTAACCACTTCTAAACTATTTATTGTTCTTAATTCGAATTTGTCAGTACTTCAAGCAATATGCTTGCAACTGCTGCTATTTTGTTTCTTCCTGACTTGGTAGAATTCAGACATATAAAACAATTAGACAAACCTGCCACAAAATTTCTTTTGAAATAATTTTTGTCGAATTATTTCCATGCAAAATATACCTCGAATGAGATTTGTGGAATGCATGGACATAGAGCATATGAGTTATAGTAAACAGATAGAGTGATGCGATTCCAATACGTTATTTTTATTTTTGAAAAAACTTAAACATAACTTTGACACTTACGAGCTACACAAAAATATGCTTAGAATTTAAACTCTTAGTGACAAAAAGGAAAGTCACAGAAAGGAAATATAATATAGTAACAGGACCAAAATTGGAATAGAACAACACGCACATGCACTGGTGGAATGGAAAGTTCATCCCTAGTTGCAATATACTTGATAAAGGGCAGCTTCATTATTTGAAATGTAATTAGCGTGGCTTTTGATATTGGACTGCTTGAATGAGAAAACGTGGCTTTAGTGGTACATAGGTATTGTTCTGTTTCGCTTTGCTTTGACCATTTCATTGAAATCCCGTGTCTGGACTTTAAAATTGAAGCTCAGGACTGTAAGGGAGTAAAAGAATGCGTCACGACTTTGAAACACATCTGTGAAATTTAAACCAAAACTGACAAATATCCAACAGCGACAATGGCAGCCAGGGTCAACCAGCTTCACGCCATTGCTTGTGAATGGGTGACCGACAACAATATTGTACAACAAAGGGGTTTCGAGAACGTTCGCGAAACTTCTGGGTACCAGCTTGCTTGTGAATTTCCAAAAAGTTCCGCGCTCTGCCGTTCCCGGTATATGTTTGCGGGACGGAGAGAGAACGGACAATTTTTGAGACAAATAGGGAAGAGCAGTTGTTGTTTCGGACGGGACACGTGTTGCCAGTGAGCGTGTGCAGTCGTCGTTGTGAGAGAACTGTATGTGTAGATCGATGCAGTTGATTACGTCGCCACGTAGTTAGAAAAAATTTAAAAAATTATTTTGTTCTTTAACGACGCTGTCAATTGCCAGGATCACACCAGCGTCGCCGGTGTGCCGGAATTTTGTCCCATAGGAGTTCCTTAACATGCCAGTAAATCTACTGACATGGAGCTGTCGTTTTTAAGCACACTTAAAAACCATCGGTCTGGGCCGGATTTGAACCCACGACCTTGGGATCAGTAGGCCAGCGTCTAACCAACTGAGCCACCCAGACCGACGCCACGTAGTTAGTCTTGAAGTAAAACAGTTTCAGTGAGTGTTGAGTGATTGTATCGGCAAAGCCAGCTGTTAAACAGAGAGAACAAAAAAGATAGGTAAGTGTCTGTTGAAGTTACGAGAAGACAGCACAGCTGTGGGTTGTAAAATCATGAAGCTGTAGATTGTGTTAAGGACTGTAAAAGAGAACTGTGTTTTGTGCCTCAGTTTTAGAAGAAAAATAAAATGACTGAAAAAGTAATTGAACTTTGTTGTCATATTATAACATTGGTGTCAGAAGTGGGATCTATAGAATTTCATTTTATGACAATCATATAGACGTTATAGTTCAATAATACGTCATCTATTTTGGTCTAGCGCCGATATAAAAATCACCACGTGACGATTTAAACAACCATATCAAAGTGTGTCATAGCTGCTTCGCCCACTGTGTCGTGACATGTGATATATCCAATATTACTTGTGATATAAACACCTTGTCTACTGCTACGCACATGCTAGAGAAAGTAAGAAAGTTTAAGTTATTTACAAATAAACGATAATAGGTAGAGAAAGTTGAGGAATGTAACACACAAATTTGCCCAAGAATCACAAAACCTGTGTAAGTACGAACAAATAACAATAAACGTATTAAGTATTCATACCGGTCACAACACATCAAAAGACGATCAAATGTTCATGACTACACGAGTTGTAAATACGTGACCCGACGACAATGCAGCGGCCAGAACAAAGCCTATGGGTGCGGTAGAAACAAAGAGTTTCCATATTGTTCGCGAGGCTTTTGAGTGCCTGCTTATTTAAGATAAGTTCGAGAAATTGTGATTTTCGAGAAAAATCCGTGCTACGCCATTCACGTGTATATAAGCGAATGTGATAGCGATAATAGGGAATTGTTTTTGTGATGGAGTTCTAAGTGTTGAAGGAAGCCGCTGTATGTGTTTGTGTGTATGTGTGTTTTTGTAGTGTTTAACGCCCGCTTTTACTTCTACGGCACCGCAGGCGGTGACACTGATGTTACATGAAATGAAGATGAAGCACGGTGGAATGAGATGGCGAGGGAATCCTGAGAACCCGAAGGAAACCCGCCTCAGCGCCGCTTCGTCCATCACAAATCCCACATACGAATGTGGTGTGTGTGTGTGTGTGCGCGTGTGTGTGCGTGCGTGCGTGCGTGTGTGTGTGTACAGTCGTTGAGTATCGTCATGCATTTGTGGACATTGGGTCGTCGCGTTGGGGTTGTTTTGTGAAGCAGTTTTGGTGAGTGTGATCGTCGAAGTGACCACTTACACTGAATGGACTGAAAGACAAAAACATGTGTATCAAGGTTGCAATAAGGCAGAACAATTATAAGACGTAAGGTCACGACGAATGATAGACTGTGTTAACGATAAAAAGACAACTGTGTTTTTGTGATTCACTTTTAGAAGACAAATAAAGTGACAGAAAAAGTAAGTGGACTTTTCATTTGTCCCTATTTCTAACGAAGCATTTCGGTGAATTGGCACAGCAGGGTTTTAATGTAAATAATTCCTGCACGCCTTGAAAACACGCATAGTAAATACCAGCACAATAATTGGCTGTAGAATAAAGAATTTTACAAGTGCCTTCACAAATCACCAGGAAGATAGCAGAAGACGGCGAGAGAAGTGCTATGAATTCTTAACAAGCAAGCAAGCAAGCAAGCAAGCAAGCTACCTAATATCTGAAGTATAAGGAGAAGAAATATTTGCTTTGTTACGATATTAACTCTTTGTACCCTACGCACAGGGGCCCTGCTCTTCTATAAATAGTTAATTTTCTCCTCTCAATTTACTGCCGGTGACCAAACGAAGGAGATTACTTTTCCTGGAATATGAGACGAAAGTTGTACCTGCCATGGATGAGAGGTCGATAGATACACTTGCGAGATGAATGGGCATCACAGCACCAAGATGGATTCTATCCATCTCTCCCCCTTTTAATATTCACCCAAGTGAAATGCACGTGCACGATCTCGCCATTTGTTATTATTACGCACATTATTCTTCTTCTGTTTTTGCTGTTAAAATTGGTTTGCGTAGTAGGAGATAATATGTTGCGTTTTGGACACTTTCTGAGGGGAGTTTTGGCTGCCTGCACTCACGTCGTATTTTACGCATGTAAAGGGTAATAAAGGTCATTATTTACGGGTTTTACTTAGCCAACATGGGGTGTTAATATTCTGGATGGATTTATCGGATTCTGGTGCGTTTCTATCAACACAAATTTGTTTACTAAAAGTGGACCCTGAGCCTAAGTGAATCCAATGAAAAGTTAACTTTCATAAACTACCTCATTAGCCCTACATCACTTTTAGTATTATTCAACTGTTTTAATTACTTTATTAGTTTCTCGTGGAAAGTCTAATTGAAACAGTGTTTCAGGATTTTTTTTCGTAGCCCTACTAATTTGTTTTCATGTATAAGAAAGCCCCATTTTCCAACGTAAAAACTGCTAACATCATCTATCCATAAATATTTGCACTATTTACTGCGCTAGTTTAGTACTCATATCAGTCTGAACTATGTTAATGTTTTGCTTCTAGAAGTAGAATATGATCATAAGTCAAGTTATACTACTCAAATCTGATCTTGTATTTTAAATCCTCTCTTCACAACTAGAAAATCCCACAGTTTCGCTCTCCTTTCGTCTTAGGTACACGATTATGTTCTCTCACTATCTCCCACCTCACTCTCTTCTTCCCCTTCTCTTCCTCTCTCCTCCGTGCCTATATTGGTATGTGCAAACGTGTACTCAACTATGTTGCTCTAACACTCAGACACGTGAATGAGGCTCGAACCAGGTCAGAGAGGTAGGACAGACGTCAAATGACATCATCTGATCCGACTTAAGCACCCCCCCCCCCTTCCCCCACAATGACTACTATGCTTCATGCCTACCAAACAAGCATGTTTTCAAATGGCTATAGCACAGAAACGGTACGCTTCCTGACATGGCTTCCATGTACAAATATTATCTACCCAATCCCCTCTACAAGATCTAGAAGTTCTTAAAGGAAATTTTACAGATTCTCAATTAAGATTCTAGGCGAGTGAATGTGCTGGCTCAAATTGTCCCTCTGCCTAGAACGTCATACGTGGGCAGATGCAAAGGAGAGGATGCGACCATGGTTTCGTTGCTAAAGAACTTCCTCGTTAAGGGTGTATATGCCTAAATATTTGTTTATTTATCCCAGTTCTTTGGTAGCCACACCTTAAGTGGTCATATTTTGGACAAAGATCATGTAGTGGATGGTTATGTTCAAAGATTTGAGTAAATAACATGTTTTCCAAATAGCTGGTTTAATTTTTCAACGGAAACATGATTATATGCCTTCAGGATTAGACAGGCAATGCCCTTAAACCTAGGGAAAATAAATTACCCTACCTCAATTGTTACTTATTTTACCTCGTGGTGCATTTCGTTAAGTAAGAAGAACTCGGTACCATCTGCTTTAATTTTAAAACTCAGATTTTTATTGTGGAATGACAAAAGAAGTTAAGGAGGACCTGAGGAACGCCATTCTTCACTTTAGAAGTTCTCTCTATGTCAAGGTCGAGCGCTTCTCAAAAATAGTCATGTCGGAGTCGATCATTTGGAAGGCCAGGGTCATAAAGTTTGTTGTGAACGTTCTCACAAGTTCAACTTTCTCTTTGATTCCTCTTTCTTGTTGTTTCTTTCAATAACCATCTCAAGAAGTAATCTCAGACGATCGCTGCAAACAACTTGAAGTAGTCGTTTCTTCCGAGTGCGACATAAGCATTGAGAGCATTGTTGCAATCAAACTACTTGCTGCTTATGTCCGAAATGAGGCATGTAAACGCTGGCTATTTGGTCTTGATAATTTATTCGATAAAAGTAAACATCAAATAGAAATTGAGAAATTTCTGCCTACAGCAACTTTCTCCTTGTGTGCCTGCAAATAATAATAATGATGATGATGATAATGACAATGATGATAATGATAATAAGAGTGATAATAGTGATAATAATAGTAGTAATGGTAGTAATAGTAGTAGTGGTGGCGTTGGCGGTGGCGGTGGCGGTGGCGGTGGTAAACGAAATGCAGTTGAATTTTTTGTAGATTTTACGGAGTAACAGTTCACAAACCACCCTAATCCCTCATGCAGTTCCTCGGAGCTTGCAGACAACACTGAGCACACCATGTTTACCTGTAAAGTTGGTTCTGGACATATTGTTATAATAGATTATAAAATGTTGGAGGATAGCTTCTCCCCGCGTCGCCTTCCCCAAGTAAAGCACTGATGCTGGGTTGCAAGAAAACTGCCATATAAGTAGTTATTCCCTTCTTTAGTTATAGATCAATGAAGTATCGGCGTCTGTAAACTATACGCCGTTGCAAGTACGACGTTATATAACCCGTTAACGATTGCCTTTTTAAACAGAGAAGCTGCAAAACGACTGAGACCATGTAGTCGGCATGTATGCTCATCTTGTGAGAGACGTAGCATGTAGCTGCAATTAACAAGTGATGCCATACGTCCAAGATTCTACTGATTTTGTTGACTAAGTCGTCAAATTCTCCTTTGGGAATTCTCATCGCATTAATGTTTGGCAGCGACAGATTCTACAGACTGAAGGCAACCTTCGTCTCAGCCATTGACTAAAACGAAATTAAACCCCGGCGCAACAGCCCATGAAGGGCCAAGGCCAACCCCCCAGCCGCTGCGTCCCCCACCTCTGCCCACTACAGGCGTCATTGGTGGGGTGCAGTACTGGAGGGTGGGACGTGGTAAGCGCCCCGAGCCCTTCCGGCCAGTTGTGCGACCTTTTCAACCTGGGCCGCTACTTCTCTATCAAGTAGCTCCTCAATTGGTCCCACCGGGACCTAACGAGGCTGAGTGCACCCCGTGCCAGACCTCCCAGAGGGCATAAAAGCCCCATGCTGGTACCAATGACTAGGGTACAATCTTTCTTTGTATTGGTGCACCTTCCATCACACCAGTTTGGAGTAAACTCTCGACTGCTACTACCAGGGCTGCCAACTTGGAGACGTTGGTAACTGTATAGCGATATTCTTTAAACGTGGCTAATGCCTTTATCATGGTGGGTGATTAAATGGAGTGCCCACTAGCATTATTAGCAATGCTTTGTTTATTTCTATTAGGAAACACAAACGTTAGCCAACCCTCAATTTACATGACGTTACTCGCGCAGATCCAAAATTAAAATATTTATCATCGATATTTTGACTAGTAGTAAGTTTAGGGGATTCTCTGTGTAAACTACCTTAAATTATGTGCCGATTTCAATCACATTTTAAAAACTGAAAGAATGTTTCAGTCTTATACAAGTACATACAGTAGAAGCCCGAAATAGCGAGGTTCGATATACCGCGGATTCGGATATATGGGGGGAAAAGTATTTCCCCCGAAAATATATAGTACTTTTTATTTATTTAATTATCAGGTTTGAAAGTTGAGTTCAAAATTTTCTTCAAACAGCGGTACTGGAACATACTTTTCGCTGTTCCTAGCGTGGACCTTGGCAACTGCGACCGCTGCATAGCGTTGACCTTGGCCACTACATTGCTAAGAATTTCCCGAAGTAACGAGATATGCATGCGGAAGAAGATATGTTAGTGAAATGATAAGCACCATAAACAAGATGATTCAGTGTATGCAGGAGTATTCATCTCATCTTGCTACAATCAAACAATACGCAGAGAAAGAAACATTGTGAATTATGCCGCCAAACAAAACTTTTGATTTATTTAAGACAATGCAAAATCAGGTTAGTGTAAAATGCGTACAGTATGTACTGTATAAATTAGATTGGCTGCAGCACTGGAATACACCCCTGCATTTAAAAGTGGTGTAATTTACTGTATATTACATACTTTACAATGTACTGTAATTTACTATTGCACGAATGTTTCCCATCGTCGAGGAATCGATTTTTGTCACTTCTAACCTCACATTTCCATATACCACGTAATCCTTATAACATGGGGCAAAGGCATGTCCTCCAACAACCGCATTATTTCGGGTTTCTTCACACAAGCCAAATTTCGACTGGGTATGCGCACCTTCTAGGTTGAATTTTGGAGAATTTATGGAAGTTCTGAATAGAAGCCACCGTTAATTTCATGCCAATGTTAACCAAATTTCGAAAGCCCGAGAAATTATAATAGCTTTTAGATCGATAAAATGTTGACTTCGTAGACGCAGCAGCGGTTTGTGAGCTTTTTAATTATTAAGGATGGACAGACAAAGGCAGACTAATAGGTCGTCTACAGTATTGATGTACCAGCAAGAACCAAATACTGGTTACGCCACTGCTATTGTAAATGGTGCCCCTAAAGAATACAATTTTTAAATTCAGCGCCTCTTTCAGTTTGTTAGTTTGCCGGACCTGAAATTTAAGCGACTGTCATCTGTTTATATTGCGATTACCGATTTTCATTGCACATTGTTATTTTGTGTATTGTTATCAGCTAAAAGGGAGCGATATACAAAGGATCAACGTATCCAGATTGTGAAAGTACATTTCAAGTATAGTGAATGCCTTGCAGAGACGGTTCAAACAAAGTGCAATATCTGCGCCTAATGTGTCAACAGTACAGGGACCGGTAAGTAAAGTTGAAGATACAGGATCAACAGTGACGTCCTCGTTCTCGTCGATCGGTAGGAATGTCGCTCTCGTCTGTTCAGTTTTTATGGCCACAATTGCAAGAATTGAATGTGGAAGACTCGTGGTTCCAACAGGACGCGGCAATCTGCCAAACTGCCGTCGAAACAAGGTTGCCCAGAGAAAGATTTCCTGCTCGTCTCATCTCGCGACGGCGGTCAGAACTGGCCACTGAGATCATGTGATTTGACACCATGTGACTTTTGTGCTGGTATGTCAAATCTTGTGTTTATGTGAGCAATCCACGAACCATCCCCCAACTCAAAACAGAAATTAGACGCTTCATAGAGTCGTCGAAAATGTCCCCAGAGTGGATGTCTGCAGATGAAACCGTGGAGGATATTTGCCTGATATTTTGTTTCATGTTTAATAGCAGTATTCGTGCTTCATATTGACATAATAATATTAGCAATTTTCAAATAAATTGTTTTATTACTTAATTAGAAATTGCGTTCTTTATGGGGCACCCTATATTATTCGAAAAGTTATTTTATATTTTATAACTTGTGTATAGTAGGCTAATGCCATGGTATTCATCTCTGGTTTTGTTGTTTTGTTTTAAATCGAATGACATAATCTCCAAATCAGATGTGTAGGTATGTTTTAATACATGCCTATCGAACTTTCAGCTTTAACTGTACTTTAATAAATATTTCGTTTGTTTCAGGTACGCACACATGAACATTTTCACTTTCTGCCTGCATACTATCGGTAAGTGTGAAAAAGTCGCAAGTTACTGGTGGATAACTACTATAAGTGAGTATAATGAGTATTAATTAATTACTAAAGTTGAAAAGTTAGAATCAGTTTGAAAAGTTCAGACCCATAACCAAATTTTAGCGAGATGTATTCGGCTTATAGCATCCCTGCTCTAAGCGATTAAGCTACCGTGGCAGCATACCGGCTTGATGTCAAAATCTCGGGTTCAATACCCCGCTGGAAGGGTTAGAATTTTTCTTTAACCTCCTGTGTCATTTGGTATTATATGATACCTCAGGTTTTGGACTTTTTTATATGGATTCTATGATCATATTTTTTTTCTTCCTCTTGTCTACTTTGTATCGATGGTAAGATTAAAAGACTCATAAAAACTTAGCGTAGTCCCGAGGTATCCCTAAAATACCCCTAAATCCCAACCCCAGAACCCCCAGAAAGGACATTTTATATTTTGAATATTCTTGTTCTTTTGATACTTAATAACACATATTGACCCACATAACAAAATTTGTAGCCGTCTAAATGTCATTCCAGACCACCCCAAAAAGCCACCCCTCATTTTTTTTTTTTTTTTTTTTTTTCATTTTTGTTTAACTTTGGCCCATAGAAACTCATTAAGCACAAAATAATAATTTTAACTCTAGCATTGTGATCTCAGAACGCAGGATGTTAATTACGATTATTTCCCATCCTTCCCAGATCCAGGGAATATTAATGGGAGTGTAAATTTAGTGTAATAAGTTAATCCAAAGTAAAGAAACACAAAGATCAATACCATCGCTAAGCAAGTGAATATCGTTGTTAAGCGTTGTTACAAGCGGTCAAAAGTCGGCGGTATGAGCTTCGATGTTAAAGGTTGTTAAATGGAACATTATAAAAAAAAAAAAAAATAAATAAAGATTCAACTTTTAGCTTAAGGTCAGTAAAACTGAAAAAGAGGCTGTCCACAATGCTATTTAAGTTTAGCACAAAATCCAGAATGTCATTTTCCTTAATTGGAGGTGTTTGTTCAGAAATGTGAGTTAAAATATACTAATAGGCCCAGGGTCGGCCACCTCCGTTCTACAGCGTCAAGATTCTATATGATTGTATGTTTGTCTTCTATGCGTTCCTAAGCTACTTGATCGATCACCTCGAAATTCGGCACGTATATGCATTTTATCATGGAGAAGGTTTATCCATTTTTACTATACATTGGAAGATTCGCGTGGTTTTTTTCTACTGGTTTTTCTTTTACGTAATACATTCACATATCCTTTCCTACTAGCCCTTTAACATACAAGTCATCACATTTTCTATGAGTGAAATAGAAATGCCACATATACTCACATGGTTTTTCTCTTGTGAATGCAACACATATTCAAAAATTTTCTCTACACACTTTTCTTTTATGAAACAATCACATTTCGTTCTCTGCTCTCTCTTATAAAAACAATATCTTTTCTATATATTTGAAATTGAAGTGCAATGCTTTACATTTACACTGTTCTTAACTCACCTTTCTTTTAGGAAGCACAATCATATTTCTTTCTCTGCTACCTCTTCTTCAAAAAATTCATACAGTTTTATATATGATTGACATAGAAATGCAACGTTTTACATTCACACAGCTTTCTGTACTTTTCTTCCTGTGGTATTTGGGGTTGTTGAACAGTGCCTTTGCGTCAACGTAAGTCTAGAAGTTGTAGGGACAAAATCGTCAAACCTGCAGCAACGCCGAGTATTTCAGCTAGTATTATTTAAATTTAAACGAAGTTCCATTTAAAACCAATCCAATCTTTTCAATAGACGAAACCTGGTACGGTTTTTATAAGATTGTTATATTTTATCGCTGTGAGGCTTGGAGAGCATTCTGAAGAGCTCATCTCATAAAGTTGTGAACTGCGCTAGGTGGAACAATGGTGTTTCTTAATCCTTTTGCTTGTTTGTTCCTCTTCGTGACTTCAGAAACTTCGTGACATTATTCACTTCCTCCTTTAGTATTTCTCCATAGTGCGCCTCCTCTAGACACAGAAAACTTGCATCTCAGCTGCTATTTTCACAGCTCGCTTTTCGTTAGGAAAATGGGGGAGCAGTTCTTGATAGACACGCGAGCAGCACAAAGTCATCGCACGAAGTACGAAGATAATATCATTGGACATGGTTCTGCGGAAACCTTGAGGGTATCCATAATTTACCTACAAAGTTACTTATCGCACACTTTATATTTTTCAATCCACTTGCATCATAGTGCCTTCAGATTTTAATGATTGCTTCCAAGTTTGTGACAGCCTTTATATGCAGTTCAATGTTCTTTTGAAACACAGGCCTTAGATGACAACAATATTAGGTCAGTTTGCTGGATGAGGAGTGTTTCTCAGTTGCAATTTGTCTATATCTATAGTTATCCACAGCTCGCCAACAATGTAATGGAGAACTCTTGACAGTTCTTCTCAAAGGATAATGTACACTCGATTGTAAGGTAACCTGCAGATAATTTACGTTTCCTTGATTTTTTCTGTTTCATTTGTATTCCACGCCTGCACTATGGTGAGCGAATCTCTTTTGGTTTAAATCCAACTTCAAACATACTGTTTGCCTATGAACGAAAGTCAGGCCTAGGTGAGCGGCCAAAGGGAAGGAGTGGCTGACACTTTTTGCTATAAATGTTAACACCAGAGTCTGGTGTGGCTCTAGCAATTGTGATAAAGTTATTACATGTTATTTTCGTGACAAATCATACGTATATCTTGAATTTTGTTAAAATAGTCTCTAAAGCGTTCATTTTGAATTACATTTGCATAACTGCAAGATATAGACAAAATCTTACTGCACTAAAATGTAAATCACGTCAAACTACACAATTTAAATATTTGTTTGCGGAGAAAACCATTTCTAAATATTCCTTGTTATTGGTTTCTTCAAATAGGAAGTCGTTATTCCCTTTGTCTTCGCCATATATTGCCTATATCTGATTAACATGAACTGGATACAAGAATTAGCATTTTTAAGAACGGTTTGTACAAAAGTGAGTAGAGAAAGTGATGCGAGTGCAGCATAACATTTTAGAATTGCTGTTCATACACTCATACACACATGAAACTTTTTCTAAAAAACCCTTTTTATAGGCATTTAAAGTGTACTATCGTTGTCAAAATTTCGGGTGAAATACAATATGTCCTCTCGTAATATCTAAAACAGGTAAAAATACACATCAAGTATTGAAGTAACCTAATGCTGGCAAGAACAATCTCCAGAAGCACAGGGAAGCATGTTCATAGTTTGTTCTGATATGGTGAAGAAAAGTTGAACTATTTTATACACAGTTGTTCATGTTGGGCGTTATTGCTGCCTCTCACGCACTCAGTACATATATTTGATCATAATTATAACAAGTTTCCTGCTTTCAGCAACTTTTACCTTGCGTGTCTCAGGTTTGCGTTATCATGCGACGCTAATTTCAAACTATGAAGCCATTTAGACTGTGTGTTGAAAACTTCTATAGTTCTGTAGATGGAAAAAACGATTAATGCCATTGTGAATTAGGCTAACGGTTCTGTTTATGTAATATATGCTGAAGCAGGATCACGATAGTTCCAGAAAATCATTGTTTCTTTTTATTTTCTGTACTACGTGTAGTAAGTACAGGAAGCAGCACAACTCAAAAACCTAAAGTTGGTTAAAAACCAAAGTTGTTATTTAAGTTTAACATCCTTCAAGGATGCAACACAAAGGTTTTGAAGAAAACTCCCCCACCCTAAACTACCCTTATCATAGAAAGTAGTTGGAACATTTTGAATTTCTGAAAAATGGCTCTATAGATGTTTACTAAAATGCCATATGTTTGAGACATTTTTATGGCAAATGAAATGTATATTTTGATTGTTCTCGCTATAGCACATGTAGTCCTATTTATTTCTGATTAATTCAAGCTTTATTTTTCCTATGACTCTTCCCTCTCCATCTTTGCCAGTTCCTCCTTATTGCACGGAAGAACATTGTTTCCTACCTCAAAGCCATCCGGTCCCGCTACCAATTAACCCCCGGAAGACCCAGAGTATCCGGTGCTATTTCCAATATCCGAAAAGGGTATTTAGAGCCTTACTTCTTCTCCAAAGGGCTTGAGTATTCCTTGGGAACCAACAAATGTCCTTTATTGTATATTAGCACCAGAGGATAATAAGATTATAATGGGGAAAACTATTACTGCACCAATTGAGGGCTTATAAAATTAAAAATGCCACTCTTGTGGCACCATTCTTCGCATGATTTTAAGTAAGCTCATCTACATGCAATAATTTCGCATTGTAACTGACGTCGGTTTCGATACCTAGCTTGAGTATGAGTGTTTTGTGTGTAAGTATTGGTCCTCTAATGAATAACATGCTGCGGATTAAAGCCGAGCGAGAAGTTTAAAGTTTTCGTGTCGCGAAAAGCTAAGTTGTCACGTCTTTCCTAGATAAGTGTTCGCACTCGACTCTTGCACACTTACTTCTTAACAGACCAATGCCATGAGCAGGGAGTGTTTTTAGGAAACAAAAGGTTGCGGATTTTGGACTACAGGAAGTGGTAGGGCTTAGTCTGTCACATGATCACAACACAAGACCAGGTACAGTCGAAACAACATCGTTGTAGATAAAGTGGTTGCATAGTTTACATTCAATGCTGTCATTGTTTTGCACAGAGCTTGTTTGTCAGATATATCCCAATAAAAGGTATGCATTATCCAATCAGGGGAAAACGGAAGGAAAGAGAACGTGGAAGAATCATATTAGAGGTACAAGGCTGTAAGAAACAGGGTTCACTACCAAAAAGAACATTTTTTGGGCTTGGGATTCTGTAACAAAGTGATACCTGGCGTTATCCCTGTAAATTATGTGAGGTAATCACATATACGCTCAGTATGTTGTAAAATGTTATTATTTTACTATATCTTCTCCAAAATTTAGCAAGAGGAAAGAAAAAATCCAAATTCTAGTATATGAAGATGTTTAAATTTACGCAGTTATATACAAATACTATTCTATAGTTTTCACTACAGAGAATGCTTAAGCTATTTTATTTCCAGTGGTTATATTTACTACTATAACATTGGAAACCCGTTGAGCAAGTCAGTTACTTTAATTATCTTCATTGCAATATCTCTTATTTAAAAATAAAAACATTTTAAATAAAATAAACTTAACAGTGTGTGAGACACCATAAACAGATCTTTAAAAAATACGAGAAGAAAAATAAATTAAGGTTTTATAAGTAATAGCATTCCTATATTACTATGCGAATTTTGTACTTTCACAAAAAAGAACAACTGATTGAAACAGCTCAAATGAAGTTTTTAAGGAATGTTGCAGCGTGATAAAAATAGAGGTGAAGACATTACATTACAAACCATTAGGTATAGGAAATACTGGTAGACCGAGGAAAAGATGGATACAGCAGTTTTAATTATATTATGAGACCGGAACGAGCCTTGATAGCTTAAGGCGTGATGACGAGAACGACGACGGTGACGAGGATGACGAGGATGACTTACTGTACTGCATTGCCATTACTTCTACTTCCTCGTTCGTATTTCTTCCTGTTTTTCTGAACAATATTACACTTGGGTTTTGCTACCTCCTGCCGGCGTTTTCGACGTTTATTCCAAAGTGCTGCGCACCCAAGGGCATACCTGTATCTAATAACGAGCTAATGGACCTGATTACATCAAAGTTTGTGAAAACATCCTGAACTAATAAAATATTAATAAACGTAGTACTTAACCAGAAGTCATGCCGTTAGTTTTTAATGGCGTAGTGTTCACCATTCTGTTTGAAGCCCTGAGCAGACAGAAACATTCCTGAAGCATGTATGTAACGATCAAATTCAAAAGAAACCAAATAAAAAAAGCTGATCTTGCAGTCACATGATTTTTCTACTCTTTTACTAGGTATTCTTACAACTATCTCGTTCATGTTAATTGAGATAAACATTTGCAAAGTTATTTTATTGCTCATTTTCTTGTAGGTACAAGGTGAATGCGAGAATACAGTAGGCTTTGAGCGATAGTCAGATCTTTTAAAGCTGGTCACGATGTGAAAACTTTGAAATTCCGTTTTCTTTGCACGGCCAAGAGATAAAAAAATGAATAGCAACATTCCACTTGAGAAAAGCATAAATATTGAAAAACTCAAACAAATAACAAGGAATATCTCCGAAATGATTCACTACACAAAAAATAATTTGAGACATAAATTGTGTGCTTTAATGACATCTACATTTTTTGTATAGTAAGATTTGGTCTATCTCTAACGGCTTACGAGTTATGCAAAAGTCATCAAGAATAAACAGGACTGCGTGGGTTACAGACAGGAAATTCAAAATATATATTTCATTTGCCATAAGAATATCTTAAACATATGGCATTTTAATTAAAATCGTTAACGGCAATTTTGAGAAACTTAAAATTTTCTAAAAATTTGCAGAAGTTTTCTTAAAAATCATGTTGTCGCACCCTTGAAACATGTTAAACTTAAATACTAACTTCGGTTTTTAACCAAATTTTCGTTTTTGAACTTACGCTGTTGACACACACACACACTCTCTCTCTCTCTCTCTCTCTCTCTCTCTCTCTCTCTCTCTCTCTCTCTCTCGCACGCGTAACTTTTTATGTTATTTTTTTATTCAAGGGACCTAAAAACAAATTTCCTATAAATTGTCGAATTTTTGAGTCGAATACCTACAATTCTTCCCATAATTGCTGCACGTAGTAGAGGAAGTTATATATTTAATGGTTTATGGTGCATAAAAATATCCAGTGCTGCACGTAACACCATAAAAGACCGAATATTGATTTGATTTGATTGAATTTTTCTGCTTGGCAGTTTAAAACAAATGTTTACTGTCTTGGTAATCAAGCCCAACTAGATAGGAACGACCACATAAAGCCAGGTTACTACTTTCTCATTTAGAAAAGTGGAACCAATGTGTCCAGGATCTATGTTTACAAGTTACTCGCAGAGACATGACTGGAAACTGCTTGAGAACACGCGATGGTGATTCGGAACAATACTGCCTTGAAATAAAACCAAAACCACACCAAACGTTAATGCTTTTTCAAATCTCAGTAAAAGCTACTTGGGATTCCAGAGGACCTGAGTGGTGACGCATGAAGAAAGCTTACAAGAAACACTTTCCGTTTACAAGCTAACCCAAATGGCGTGTACACCTACCATGAAAGGACTGGAAAATAATACTTGCTTCATGGTAGGTGGCAGTTTACAAACACTTAGCTATTTGTTAAATCATTCAGTTGGATGGTACGTAGAAGCGTATACTCGCATCTTGTAATTGACAATGCTACCTGTTCTTCGAGGGGAGATGTCCTCTTACTTTGGAATGAAGCCAAATATACTGGAGGTGGCTTGACAGATACACCATACGTGTTGTATGAGTGTTAACCCTCGGTGGACAAGGAGGGCATTCACAATTTTTAATTATTTACATAGCTATAACCATCCTGCATTTGGCAAAAGAACATCCAGGTTGATGAATCGCCGCCGTTGTCAAGACTTAGCTTGGAGGAAGATTTTGCTGTCGCATGACTTTTAGTATCCTTTAACCGGTGGGTCACGTTTGACGACGATTGAGTGGAACAGTGAAATGATGTTCACTTGAGGCCAGGATCCTTAGAGTTTAAAGTTATCCTTCATTCACTTTCTCAGGATAATGAAACCGCCGGAATAAACCTTATCCAGGTATGAGAGGTAGAATTGGAACTGAAAACCCAATGCCATAGCCGGGATATGAGCCACAGACCCTATGCTTACCAGGCGGGTGCTTTAAACATCCCGGCTGTGGCATTGGATTTTTCATTTGCAGTTCTACCTCTCCAACATAGCCCACACACGGGTTGTGTGTTTAAAACGCCAACAATAGGTTTGTTGGCATAAATGAACAATAATGGCTTATTCAGGTAACTTGCCCTAACCGAGATTCGAATTCCGGACTTGCGCAATGTGAGGCACACACGCTATCCCGCATCACAATTTGGATACAGGAATTTCGAAACATTTAATAAAAGTGTATATGCAAAGACGAAAATCAAGATAAATAACCGAAAAACAATACTGATTTTTAAAGTGGTTGGACAAGGTTGCCCAATGTCAGTCATTCTTAATTAATATATACATAGACGGCATGATGATGGCATGGAAACAACAAACAATAGGGGGAATTAATTTGTGGACAAGCAAAAACAATATTATGCGCAGATGTTCAAGTATTAAAAGCAAAAAAGGGAGAATGAACTTCAAAGAATGACGTATAAGTTAGTATCATACAGTAAAAGTATATAAATTAGAAATATCTATAAATAAAACAAAAACAATGGAATTTGAAGTTATTCATACAGTTTAGTCTAAAATAGTTTTAGAAAATAACATAATTGAAAAGCAGATCTCACAATTTAATTTCCTCAGATGTGAAATATCATGCAGAACAGATATAGATTGAAAACAAAAATAAATTCAGCTACATTGCAGGTACTATAAAAAGAAAGTCAAAGAATAAAACTATATAAAACAATGGTTGACGCAATTTTAATACACGGCTCAGAAACATGGATAATGATGGCACAAGTAAAATATACAAACAGAAATGAAATTCCTCATAGCCATACAAGACTGAACAAACAAACCGATCGAATTTAATAAATAAAAGCAGAGAAATTAAACAAAACAGTTACAGAATGCAGAACCAATAGCACTTAAATAGAATGGAAAATTCAGTTCCCAAATAGAAGTAACATAAGGACAAAGGAACGACCCAGGAAAAGGTGAAAGGAGCAAAGTGGATGAATGGAGTTTAAGGGCCCCTAGACAGATAGGTCATGAAAGGAGCAAGGTTTTGGAGCCGAAATTAGTAGGCAATTACAATTTTTGTTGCTATTGTGATGTGTGTTCACCACTTCTGAACATCCGTGCAGAGGGAATCTGTTTCGATGATCGCCAGTTTCAGCGCTTTTATACTAATAACGTTGGCAAGGTTTGATCTTTCAGTCCAATTGGCATCTATTGTGGTGGGAATCGCTATCGTCATCTTAATTATGACGATGAAGCTTTGGACACAAGTCCAAGGGTAGAGATACGGACCTCATCACCATAGAGAAGTCTCTGGTAATGTTTGTTGTTACTTGTGCTGCTGCTGCTGATGGCACAGCGGTGCTGTTAATGACAGGAGGACAATGACGACGTCACATTATCTGCAGCACGGTTGTTGCCTGCTTTATTTGGGACCGATGTAGCATGTTATTTGCTCTAAGTGACCTTATCGCATTATTTTCATATAAAGGAAGGGGACCAGATCGACCGGATGCGAGAGATATGTACACAAACCAGAAAGGTCACCCCTCCCAGTTTAATGTGCACTCGGCTACAACAGGACGACGCGACGTTAAGGATGACGCTCGGCAAGAGTAAACATAGGGAGGAAGGCACTGTTTGCCTTTTTTCAACCTCCAACGAATTCCCATGTCATAAAGATGAAAATATTGCCTCCATTATGAACCTCCGCCTCCGCGGCGCCGATGGTTCCTGAATATTGCCTATCGCGATCGACGAGAAATATTTGCTCCTGAAATTTCGTCGCAGTGTTACGATTGTAGCGATAATATAATATTTGGCAGCAGGCAATGTCAGAGCCCAGGGAACTGTCAGGCACATAAATATACTCGCCTATGGAATGAACTGAGAAAGAAGATCTCCAAAACGTTTGTAATCTAATTGTTATGGACAATATTTCAAAAATTGTTTGTGCCTACAGTGTGTTACGGTTCTCCGGCGCTGCTCTGACCTCTGCCAGGAGCTTGGTCATTGATTTTTTTTCTCAGTACGGCTCTTAACAGCACTGGATATGTTATAAGAACGGAAAGCAAGAGTTTCAGGAAGTCTCTATATAAAGGATATATGTTACACCCACATAACTTTCTCTAGTCAGTCTTGTACAAATTATTCTTACAAACACCTATTCCTCCTAATTCTTCATGATAGTAGAGATAAACATTTGTGGAAATTATTTTGACTAATTCTGTTATAGGTACAAGGGGAATGTGGCGATACAGTAGGCTTTGAGCGATAGTCAAATCTATATGATTTCCATTTGAGAAAAGTGTAAGCATTGCAAAACTCAAAACAAATAACACTGAATATCTCCGAAATGGTTCATCCCACAAAAAAAAAAAAAAAAAAAAAAAAAAAAAAAAAAAAAAAAAAAATTGCATTTGGACATAAGTTGCATATTTTAACGATATTTACGATTTTGTATAGTAAGATTTTGTGTATCCTTTACGGCTTAGCAGTTATGTAAATGTCATCAAAAGTAAACAGGGTTACATGAGCTATAACCAAAAAATTCAAAATATGCACTTCATTTGCCATAAAAATGTCTTAAACATATGACATTTTAATCGAAATCGTTAGTGAATTTTGAGAAAATTGACTTTTTGAAAAATTTTTCATGTAAAGGTAGTTTAGGTTGAGGAATTTTCTTCAAAACCTTCGTGTCGCATCCTTGAAAGATAAACTTAAATGCCAACTTTGGTTTTTATCCGACTTTTCATTTTTGAGTTACGGTGTTGACAGGCAGATACACATACACCACGCGCGCGCGTTCTGTGTTTTCTCTTAAAATAATTTTTGGGATTCAGGGAGCCTCAAAACATACATTTGTGGTAAAATCTCAACTTCGAAATTTTGGGTCGAATACAATATCTACTTCTCCTACTTGTAAAAATACTTGATTTAGCGGATTGCTTTCAGTTTCAATTCAGTATACACACATTTGGCTCTTAAAATCCTGATAGTATAATTTATAACAATTTATATTCGTGAAATCTTGAAGAAGCTTACCATATTTTGCAGAAATGTAAACTTTGATTTATTTATTTTTGCCACATTGTTTTATTTTATAGCTTAAAGTGTGGACTGAAATATGCATACATTCGTGTTGCAAAAATATTTAAAACATGCACTATAATTTTCTAAACAAACACTTACTTTGCACTGAATCTGTTACCGTAGCGCTATCCTAAGGGGAAGATGACAGAAGAGCTTGATTTTCACATCCTTCTCGAGATAGTCTAGCGCAGTGCAAAGCGTAAACCACGTGTCTCCTAGAGATGAGAAGCTGAAGTCTTGAGGAAAGCGAATCACAATTCCAGTGGGAAAACTAGAGCGGAAATGTTAAATAGACATGAGAGTCCTACGGCGAGAAACGTCAACAGCACCCGCCAAAGTTTCCATGGCATTCTGGGATTGCTGGATTTATGAGCGCATTTCTAACAGACAAGTATATACAAGTGATCTGGAATTTCAGAAACAGGAGTTATATTTAGTAGTTGACGTTAACGTTAATCTGTTTATTATAAATAAACCACTTTGCCTTAATTGTCCAACTAATGTACACTTTGAATAGTGTCACTGGTCCGTAGAATGCAAGATCTAAGATAAAAGCGATGATAATATCATGATGAAACACTTTGTCAGCGTATAAGGAGGAAATTGTAAGTAGTTCCTCGAGTGAATATGTAAGGAGTCGAAAAAGAGTGAGAAAACCGGAAAATTTAGTTTTAGACGTAGCCTATGTAATTGCATTTTTGAGGGATATTTCGAATTGTTTTCTTGTCCCTTCGGCTTAAATAATCCAAATTCCACTGTATTTTTGGGAAAAAAAAAAAAAAAAAAAAAAAAAAAAAAAAAAAAAAAAAAAAAAAACACGCTTAAACAACTCCAGAACATCTTACAAATAAGTCACCATTAATGAATACCCGTGCCAAAATATGAACACCATGGTGTAAATTAAGTATGAGAGTAACACTTCGTTTCTCAGAAACAAGTGACGAAATCCTTTGGAGATGCAGGCAAAAATGTTTTGAATACTCGTTTTAGTTACAAATTGCTTCTCTTTTCTGTGCGAGGTAAACGAAATTGAGTCGCAAGCTGATGTGCATAGGTGATTTCATACAAAAAATACAAATGCCGGTAGTTGAACACATTATCCTTTTTTTTTTTTTTTTTTTTTTTCCGGAAAAAACTTACTCCAGGTAATAACGCCAAATTACAGAATCTCATCAACACTACTATTTTTAACTCTTTAAGTGGGTATTTTTGTAATGAAACAGTGCTTCTGAGTATGACGTATATAGTAACAGCAGGGTGATGTGCAATTGTTTATTGAATTCTCTTTACACAGAGAGCAATCCAGAGCAAATTTCATCGCCCCAGTACCGTTCAAAAAGCGCCTTGTATTTTATGAAGGGCTATGCTAGTAATCTAATTTTGCTTGGGGCAATATACCCTTTATTCAATTTGAGACCGTAATTTCATTTAATACTGCCCTAGCTATAGTCAAATAATGTTTGTTAGATTTTAATTTCATCTAATAGTAAACAAATTAGCAATTAAGATTGGATTTAAAAGGAATGTAATTAGCGGGTATTAGTATACTTCACAGCATGTATTTATCATTTATTTTCTGTATATGCTCAAAAGCCATACATCGCACTTTAAGTAGGAAAATACGCAATGGTTATAAAGAAATGCGCAGAAAATGTTCATGCTAAGTGCATATGTACCTAGACGACAGCAAAGCACAATAAATGAATTCATTTAATACCAAGGTATACATTTGGTCTGCTCATCAACTTGGGTACTAGGTCCTCTGTCATTGGACAGCCCTCTCAAATTCTGTACATATAATTTTTTGACATGTGTTGTTGTTTATTCTTTAACTACTACCAATTAATCTTCTTCAAATTTGTCTTTTGTTCTTGTTTTCGTCTTTTGACAAGCAACGATCCAGTAGCTGTCAATACAGCGCTGTGATTTCTTGCCAATATTGATTTTCGTAAGGTGTAATTTATTCCGGAGGTTTTAGCATTTTAGGCTGTTTGTTTTGTTTTTTTTCTTCATTTTTTAACGTTTTAATTCTTCCGTTTTTACTGCAACGATTTAACTGTTTTAAATTTAGCAATTTTAAGTTCCACTTTTTAGCTTTTTCAGTGTGAGGTTTTAATAGTCAACTTTCTCTGTTTTTATCTATTTTACGTTTCACCTTTGAGTTTTTTAAGGGTGAAGTTGTAACACTTGAGCTTCAGTGATTTTATCGTTGGACTCCCTAATGACCAAGTTGTCGAAGGGCCCTTAAACACCACACATGCGAGAAACGCACACGGCGTTTATTGATTTGGAGAAAACTTTCGATACAATAAATCGATGCAAAATATGGCAAATATTGGACGAAAGAGGATACCCACAACAACGTATAAGGATGATACAATGCTTCTACTTTCAAATAAAAATAAATTTGAGGGCCAATGGTAAAATTGCCTAAAAAATTGTTACTAATCAGGGTGTACTTTATCACCTACACGTTTTAGTATTTGTATTGACGATCTAGTGAACAAAGGGAAGCAACTGGTGCACGTAGGTTTTAAAATTTCAAACAACTTTTTAAATATTTTATTGTTTACTGACGATTTGATTGCTATACAAAATAGTCTGCCCTGCAAAAATCTATTTTAAAACTTAATGAACTACGTGAGCAATATGACATGAAAATTTCTTTTATAAAAACAAAGGTAATGGCTTTCATACAGAAAGAACCCATTAGAACAATAATAGTTGTAAATAACGGTTGTGTAGAACAGGTGAGCCATTTTAATTACTTGGGAACTGATGTTACCTATGACAAGGGGTATGACGTGGACACATAAAGTATCCAAATTTCAAAGAGTGTGTGGAAAAATAAATAGGACATTTAGAAAAAAAGTACGTAAAGAAACAAAATTAAAGTTTTACAAAGTGAGACCTGGGCACTAGCTAAGAAGCAACAGAGTAAAATACAGGTCTCAGAAATGAAATTCTTAAGAAGTGTGAAGGGCTCTGCGAAGAGAGACTTAATAACAAATAAAAGTATAAGAGAGGAGTTAGGAATTTTTAATATAAGTGACAGGCTAAAAGATTTCAAACAAAAGTGGAAGACACTTGTTGAAAGAATCTCAGATATTTGACTTCCTAAACAAATATTGCAATATCTTAAACACATGAGATCGGTGGGCAGACCCAGGAAACGATCGCCTATGCCATGAAGCGAAAAAGAAGAAGAAAAAGAAGACACTCGCTCACTTTAGTTTTCTAATCCCAGCTTTCATAGTGTGTCTCAGTAACTGAATATGCGCTGATAACCAAGTTCTTGCAGGCAGGTCTACCGAGTTTCATATCCCAAGTATAGTTCTTTCTTTATTTTGTATTTATTTCTGAGCAGTAAGAGGCAATGTCTGTTGCGTATATTATGATTTTCAATTGCTAAGATTTATTTGATTTTGAAGCACACATGCGACCTGAAACACACACCTCGTTTCAAAAGTCCTTGCTCTCCTCCTCCTCCTCCTCCTCCTCCTCCTCCTTCTTCTTCTTCTTCTTCTTCTTCTTCTTCTTCTTCTTCTTCTTCTTCTTCATCTTCTTTAACTTCCCTGTTCTACCACTATTGTAGCACGCCCCAGCTCACATACTGCATTATTTACACTTTACACTGTATACAGTTTCCACTGTTTTCCTGAGCGGTCAGGTCGCAGGTCATGAGTGGTTCCCGAGGCGCGAGTCTATGCCGTAGTGAGGGATTAGCCCAACGCTTAAGGTCCCTGTTTTATCCCCAGGGTACTCAGGTAGATCCTCAGTTCTTGAGGTAGGAATTGGGCATTTCCTGCCAATCCCGAAAGGTTTTGGTTTTACCGCCAATACTCGGGAGGCTGTTTCTAGTGGTTTCCCACTGGGCGATGGAGTTGCCGCTTTCCTGCGTCTGTTTCAAAAGCCAATATGAAATAAATAAATAAGTAAATAAATAAAGAACAAATGTTCTGTTCTTAAATTAAAGATCTGATGTGTTGCACTCACATGACTTTCTGTACTCTTGTACTAACCATTCTTACAAACTCTTATTGCTATATCTTCTTCGTGTTAGTTAAGATAAACATTTGTACAAATTATCTTATTGCTTATTTCCTTGTAGGTGCAAGGGGAATGTTAGAATACAGTAGGCTTTGTGCGATAGTCAAATCTTTTTAAGCTTTGAGATTCCTTTCTCTTTGCACACTTAACATATAAAAAAAATGAACAACGATGTTCCATTTCTCGAAAGGTTTTTTTTTCCCCGAAACTCACACACATAACAAGGAATATCTCCGAAATGGTTCACCCTACAAGAAAATTTATTCAGAAAAATTGTGTATTTTAGCAAGATCTACATTTTTTGTGCAGCATGATTTTGTCTATCTCTAACGGTTGACCAGTTATGCAAAAGTCGTCCAGAGTAAATACGACTACAGGGGCTATACCCAAAAACTTCAAGATATACATTTCATTTGTCATAAAAATATCTCAAACACATGACATTTCAATCAAAATCGTTAGAGCCATTTTCAAGAAAATCAAAATTTTCGAAAAATTTTCCATGTAAAGAGTAGTTTAGGGTGGGGCTATTTTCTTCAAAATCTTCGTGTCGTATCCTTGAAAGACATTAAACTTAAATACCAACTTTGGTTTTTAGCATAATCTTCGTTTTTGAATTATGCTACCATGCTACCCACAGACAGACACACGCACGCACGCACGCACGCACGCACGCACGCACACACACACACACACACACACACACACACACACACACACAGAGAAACACACACTGACCCTTTTCTAAACATGCTTTCTTTTGGACTCAGGGGACCTCAAAACATATTTCCGGTGAAATCTCGACATTGAATTTTTGGGTGGAATACAATACTTCCCCTACTTACCAGTAGAGAAAGTAAAAATTGGAATGGGGAAATGATTTATTCCGCACCTGTAGTAGCTTAATATAAAGTAAGAGTGAGATTATTTGCTGTAGACTAAATTTCACAAAGTGGCACTAACGCCCCAGAAACCTTATCCACAAAGCTGGCATATTTTCACGACGTTTATTATACGTGAAGTTTCGCTTGGTCTGTTCTTGAAAGCTTGTCACGGTACACTAAGACATCTAACAAACTCTGGTGTGTTGTGGGTGGATTATGGGAGTTAACTTGCCGCCCCGATACAGGTTTCTGCTAGGCTTACCTCGTTCCCTGCTTTAGCGCGCTTTCATCCTTTGCCAAGCAGTTAAGTAATTTCTGTTCAGCACACGTGGCACTCGGTCTTAAGAGCTGTAAGTAATACATTGCAATAGTTGCGTTCATAACGCTGACAACTTGTTTGGTTTTTGGCTTTTTGGTGTTAAGTAAGATGGTTTATTTTAAAAGTAGCTGCTTTAATTAAAAGACAGCTTAGTTAAGAAAATAGCCTATCATCCATAATAAACACACTTATTGTATACAATTAACAATACGTACTTCCCTAAAATTCTATCTTAAATTATGTTTGAGATAACCTGTCATAAAGTTAGCAGAGCGTCTACCCTTAACATGAAATTAGAACAATAAGTTCTGTAAGAGTTAAAAGCGATAATGTGTAGAGGAAGTCATGTGTTACAGTTTTAAGTACGTTACTCATAACTTGTAAAATATCAAATTAATTTAAATAAACATTTCAGCTGTCTTCTGAAGGGGAAAAAAAAAAAAAAAAAAAAAAAAGGCGTTGTGAAAAAGTGTTGAAATGTGGGAAAACAGTGCGAGCCAGTATTAAGATCTCTAAAGTGTGGTAGAGGTTCATCTCGATACCAGGGTACGCCAAGCAGCCACCGATCAGGCGACTACGACGCCACCCATCCGCCGAAAGGAGCAGTTACATTTTGCAAAGTCCCCACACAACAGCGCCAAAGTCGCTCATCGCCGACACTTCCAACTAAAGGACCAGATTGAAATGAAGGTAAAATGAAATGTACGAACAGGAAATTCGGGACTGATTCCAGTGTTTCATTTTTTAAAATTGGAACGTGTGCAGTAAGGGGACAATTATTCACGTGGTACAAATCAACATGTAAGTTTGAATCTGTATTAATCGAAACATTAACTTTAAAGGTGTGAAAATGCTAGTGGATTTGGCCTTAAAAGTATGTAATATAGAAGGGTAAGTTAAGTTGGTAGATGTGATTACGGGATAATTCATTCACCTGCAATGTCAACATAACTGGACAGAACATGAAATTGTACTACCTCCCAAAAATATTTAAGTATGAATTATAACGGCAGTAGATAATATCTACCATCAGTGGTTTAACCTAACTTATAGACTTTTGTGAAGTTCAAAATTGCTGAACTATAGAAGTAAGTTAGTGGAAATAGATAAGGTTATTTCAACTGTTAGATAATGGTTCTACTTGACAGGAAGTCTATGTCAACAGAGCAATGGGCACTTTTCCACGACTATGAATCACATGGTTGAACAAACACTGGCCAGTTCCGTTTTAATTTGTGGCACATTAGAACCCGACAACGAGATTCTGTGAGCTAGAAAGCCATATAATTCCGGGCTAATCCTTTCTCTTCCATACAACTGCACGTGAAAAAGCGTTTCGTCCCTTTGTCTTCTATAATTCAATTTATAGCTTTTATGTGATTTCGTATATCTTCATTTCTTTTCCTTGTACAGCGAAGTTACTCCATTTACTTCACGTAGAAACCTCATTTCCGCTGCTTGGACGGTTTTTTGTATCACACTGCCGTAAATCCGTTTCACTTCCAAGAGAGCTTTGTCATCTTTTTACAAAATTCAGCTCATGGCCGCTTTATTGTGTTATTCTTTGTCGCCGTGTTAATGCTCAAGGGAATAAATTGCGTGTACGAATTTGCTTTCAGCCTTCCATAAATTAAAAAGTTGATTATCCAACTAATTCAGTTAAGTCTGGCGCACGATACTAAGTGCATTTTTCTTAACTACCCAGCTTCATTATAAAAAAACTCAACTACTGAGTTTAACAACCTCGCGACTATCCTTTACATAATAATACATATACTGATGTACATAAAAAGTGGCCCATTTCCTTAGATCGCAGTTATGTTTTCGCTCCGTAAGGCTTCTGCTGGGTGATCCATATATCGTGTCTCCGCAGTTGAGACTGAGTTTCGCTCGGCAAAAGGAACGCGGATGCAGGGGGGTGGTCTGCGGCGGTAATCCGTTCATTCAAGGTCTATATCAAGTTTCAGTTAGAGCAACACGTGAAGCAAAATAATAGCAAATAATATGCCTGATTATTCCAGTATCGTGTTTATGACTCCTATGCCTACACAGACTCCGTCGATGCTGTCACGATTATTCCTGCATATCATAAAAAGATAGTGCTTAAAAAAATCACTACGCACTTTAGACCCATCATGTCCAAACGCTGGCTCATACGCCAACCTTAGCTCACCCTTCTTGCACGCCACGTGGACTTTATACCTATTGTCACAGCCCTTCACTTGTCATAGTTCTCGCAGCAAGCATTGGTGGATTGTAACAGAGTGACGTCACTCTCTAAACCCTCCTTGTTGTAGAACCATAGTTTCAAAGAGAAGCTTTATTTGTTTAACTGATAGAAAAGTTGAAGTATGTATTTATGGTTCAAAGATTTTAAAAGCTTGGAAAATGGCAATGGAACCAAAATCAGTAGAATTTGCAATTGCAGATGAAACTAGTTCCATTGCCAAATGCCACAGTTGTTAAAAGTATTTTAAAGAGCGTTTAGCAATTGAGGTATTTGAACTTGCTTCGACAAATATTTTCCTCTTAGGACATTTTGCGCTCATATATCGGTAATGTTTCAGTAATATACATTTACGAGCAACCTTTTTCTCGAATGAAGCTGGAATACACATGCTCATCTGTCGGCATGGCTGAAATAACTATAACACACATAGCTTCACAATTTGGAAACTACTGTTGCTTTTAATGAAGTAGCGCACATCATTGTTTAGTCATAATTAAGATAACGCTACTTGAAAATGCAAAGATCGATTTACTCCTCTCCCTCCTTCTAAATAAAACTTTTGGGAAGTAATAAAGACTGGTTCAGTGTTTGGACATAGCTCGTGTGTAGGAGCTTAAGGAAAACATTGACCAGAAGATCAACTCAGCTTCCAAAAATCTGATGTGTTGCACTCGCATGACTTTCTGCACTTTTGTCCTTACCATTCTTACAAACTTTTAATCCTATATCCTCTTCCTGTTAGTTGAGATAAACATTTGTACAAATTAACTTATTGCTCGTTTTCTTGCACGTGCAACGGAAATATGGGAATACAATAGGCTTTGAGCGATAGTCAAATGTTTTAAAGCTTTCAAATTCCATTCTCTTTGCACGGTTAACATATAAAAATTGAATAACAATGCTCCATTTGACAGAAGTATGTTCTCCAAAATACACACAAATAATGAGGAATATCTCCGAAATGGTTCAGTCTAAAAAAAAAAATTATTTGGATATAAATTGTGTTTTAACAAGATCTACATTTTTTGTATTAACTCAGGGGTCTCCATCTAGGGGATATGTGAATAGCGACCACAAGGTACCCAAGCTGAGCAGAACATTACTTCCACTTACTGGTGTTTTGCTCCTCACTGTAACTTTTCTATCTGACCTTACCTTGGTCATCTCTTGTTCTCTTCTGACCCCGATGCTATTAGGGTTCCTGAGGGCTAGGGAGTCCTTATTTTTCCAACCTCTCCATTTATCGAATTCCTCTATAAAAATGGGGGTTGTGAGAGAGCGATGTGACTGCCAACATAAAAATATGGTGCTCTCTAAAAATCGGTTACTATTACTGCTATTGCTCTCTTTATATTGGAGAGCAAAAGGATTAATGACTTCATTGTCAGAAATCCAGCATTAGCTAACAACAACAACATTTTTTGTATAGTAAGATTTTGTCTATCTCATACAGAGTAAATAGGACTACATGGGCTATGGCCAGAAAGTTAAAGATATACATTTGTCACAGAAGTATCTCAAACATATGACATTTTATTCAAAATCGTAACAGCAATTTTCAAGAAAATCAAAATTTTCGAAAAATGTTCCATGTAAATGGTAGTTTAGGGTGGAGGAATTTTCTTCAAAATTATCATGTCGCACCCTTCAAAGACACTAACCTCAACTACCAACTTAGGTTTTTAACCGACTTTTCGTTTTTAAGTAATACTGTCCACAGACTGACATATAGACAGACACGCACACACGAACCTTTGTCTAAAAATGTTTATTTTTTTTCACGGGCTCTCAAAAATATTTCCGGTGAAATTTCGGCATCGAATTTTTGAGTCGAATACAATACTCCCTCTACTTTACAATACGTAGTAGAGAAAGTGCAAAAGAACCAAGAAAAATAATGAATAGTTTCATAAGAATATGCCAAAAGTGTGTTGAAATCAAAGGCAAATACTGGAATAACTTCAGTGACATAGGTGAGTGGTTTAAAATGTATTTTCATTTATTAGGCAGCAATTTTATCTAGGCAAACGACTCTTATTAACCGGCAAATGGGAAGCCGGAAGTAATAGGTTATCGGCCGAACGGAATACCACCTAAGCAACCTTTTGACTCCACCCAGCCGATATCATACTGCATGTTATTGGCCTGAAAAACATTCGTAAGAATAGCAACAGTGCTTTCACCAAGAAGACTTCGACCACGCCACCGATGATGTCCACCGCAGTAGCGGACGAAACGTCTGGACCCAGTTACTCCTGCAGACCACGGCAAATCAGCCCGAAAGACTCTTTTAGAATTCGTAAGAATAGTTCATAGAAGCTATAAAGTGGCTAGAGAAAGTCATATGAAGTAACATATACGTTGTTTTTAAGTATTACAAATCGACTGCAAATTTAAAATTATTGGCAACCTATAAAAATGGAAACGTATGGCAATGACGTAGAATGATAATCCTAAAAGATGCACACTTTCATATAACTAAGTATACTTGCTTAACAGAGAAATATAATGTAAACAATGGGAGCCTTGGGAAGCTCTAACTGTTAGATTAAAACGTGAATTTACCGCCCAGCTGGTCAAGCAAGAAGTAAATGGAATGCTTCAATTAGCCTGGGAAAGGGAACTATTGTTGATAGGAGGAGGAAGAAGAGCAGGATAGGAGGGTTTTGCTCGAGTGATGTAGTGTCGGAAATGGGTGGCTAAGAGCTATCTTCGTTCTTAGTGAGATATGGCCACAGAGACTTCCGCAGCTGTAGGCGTCTTTCGCTTCCACCGTCTTGCGAATAAACGTTTCCCTTGGGTAAGGAGCGAGTGTTAGGTGTGCAAGAAAAATCTCAAGTACAATACACGATCCTGTTTATTTTATACCTATTACAAAAACGATCCTATTGCACTCACATGACTTTCTCTACTCTTGCACCAATTATACTTAAAAACTCTTATTCCTCTATCTTCTTCGTGTTAGTCGAGATTATTTGCAGAAATTATCCTATTGCTTATTTCTTTGTAGGTGCAAGGGGAATATGGGAACACATAGGCTTTGAGCGGTAGTCAAGTCTTTAAGAGCTGGTTCTCGTTCTGTTTGCATCAACTGGAGTAGGATTAACAAAACTATTTTAAAAAATATGTGCTTGAAAACTCAAACCGATAAGAATGAATATCTTGGAAATGCTTAACACCAGAAAATTCTCTTTGCATGGTCAGAAGTGAAAAGAAGAAGAAAGGAAAAAATGAATAAGGACCTCCAATTTTAGAAAAATCGGATGTTTGAAAATTCTAACTAATTAGATCGAATATCTCAGAGATCCCGGGTTCAAATCTCATGAGTCAGACAAGTAATTTCGTGCTTTCGCTCAGTCACCAAAGTAAATACCGGTAAAAGTACAAGTATATGGTACAATTGAACGCAAAGAGGAGGTCGGAATGCATCTTCGTGCCTGGAGCGTATAGAAGCACATATACAGTTACCTAGCACTAATATCTCTGTGAACATTGTTGAAGGCGCTGCCTGCTGGTTACAAGCACAGGTTCAGTTGTCCAGCTGAAACAAGATGGTACAGGTATGAGACCCAGAAGACTATAAGATTTCTCCTAACAGATCCGTTGCTATATAACCACATAGTTAAAGTCACGTAAAATAAATAGAGAGGAACAGTAACGGGAAAACACTGTCATTAGCTTTTTAAATAAAACATATGATCGTAATGTAGAGGCAAATCTGGTTTAGACACAAATTTACTATACTATTCCTGCAAATATTGAATTTTATATCAATACTGGTAAATTATTATTATTATTATTATTATTATTATTATTATTATTATTATTATTATTATTATTATTAATTATTATTATTACTATTATTACTATTATTATTACTATTATTTTTTATTGAACTTGATCAGCGCTTAGAAACAATTGCAGTTGGGCACGCAATAAAATGAATTTCTATATCAGGCGTAAATCCTGTATGTTTCCGTTTCGGTTCTCATTTAAACGGCAGGCCTTGTTTTACCGATGTAAAACCCTTAGGATTTTTTAAGTGTATAAGCAGATACACTAATTGCACAGATGCAGACAGAAATGCTTTTTGCATCGTTACGTTGAAACTGTACAGAGGGCGTACTTAACTGCGAGTAACTTAACCTTCTAAAAAGTAAACTCATAATGAATACAGCAGTTTAGCTTAGTTTAATTGGGAAACTTGTGTACTTGGGCCGGAGTTATGGCTCTTTCTCGTAACCCATGTGGAACAGCATCTGCTTCGGATTAACTTTCCAAAACGCATGATGGGATGACTGCTCTTCGAAAATCTAGAGCACCACAGGAAAGCGTTGCTTAGAAGAGCTAATAAAAACATTCAGGAGTCTGTGAATCAAGGATGAATGTGCAGTGTTCATGATCTAACGGTTGGAAGTTCGCATCAAAGCAAAGAATATAATACATGATTTTCCTTATTGCTTACCTAGGAGGAAATAAACTCATTGTACCCAAAGATACGTCTTTTTGATCTGCTGATCCCAAGAGAAGGGCGGCGCCGTGACCGATGGTTAGAGCGTTTGCCTACCACCTAGGCGACCTGGGTCCGATCCCAGGGACCCCTATGTGGTATTCGTGATAGACGAAGCGCAGTCAGGGCGGGTTTTCTCTGGATTCTCCGGTTTCCCCCGCCACTCATGCCACCAATCGCTCCATTGTCATCTTTCAAAACATCGATTTCACCTGCATTTCATGTCATCCTCTTGCTCATTCTCATACCTGGTGCTGGGCTGACCATCCGCTTCCAAGTCTTCACTCTGTCCGGTTCATAGGTTCTTCTGCTCCCGACAAGCGTCTGACCCTAGGCACTGACATGTTAGTCCTAGGGGTGTAAATCCTACATAAGGGGAGGATAATCAGGTGAAGAAAGAAAAAAAAAAACAGAGAAATCCCCATTCTACAAATTCTGTGTTCGGAAAAATAATTCATATAAGAAAGTCATTCGAAAATGGCACGAGTATGTTGAAAAAAAATATTTGAAGATATATTAAGGTCCGTTCATTCTCACTACATTTTATTTAACACATGTTTTATGTCAGCTGCAAAAACTGCTATCGATATAATACGTAAAACAAGCTGTGTATATTTGGTAATACTTTGATGTAGTTGTTTTGGATATTTTTGTGTATCAATATTCTACTTTGAAATTTGTACTTATGACCAATCTTATGTGAATGAATAAAGCCTTAAACAGCGGTGATACTGATGATAAATGGAATGAAGATGGAGCACCGGTGCAATGACCTGGCGGGGGAAACCGGAGAACTCTTAGGTCGCTTTAGGTCGCACAAATCCCAATGTGGTCACCTGGGTTATCAGAATATCGAACTATTTCATGACAATGGGCTGTTTTCACATATCACAAAATTCACCTGGATGTACTGTACGACGTTATCACTTTCTTTCAGTGACTTTTATATAAATTTAAAGCGGAAGCTTCTGGGTTTGGGGAACCAAAATTCCTCCATCTACTCTCTACACTATTTTCACACCATCTGGATAGAGATGAAATAGTTTATGCAAGAGGACCTCGCCAAGTGGTGAAAATATTAACGATAATCTTTCAAAAATTGAATATGAGGTTACAGATGGTTATCTACCAAGCAAGCAATGAAGATTCTCGCTCTTACAAGAAGAAGCAGACTGGCGGGGAAAATTCCAGATAAAATTTTACGTGCCACTTGCAGAGAACAAACAAGAAGGAATCAATGTAGCCCCAGCTCCTGTCGCGAAATGGCTCCCTTCATTCCCTAGCACACATTGTTTTGGTTCAGTTTTTCGTTTAAATCAGAGTCGCTTCTACATCCCCATCTCTCGCTATTATTTCAATACAGGTTTTTCCTCTTTAACTACATGTCTATGTGGAGTGAAAGGCAACTCCGTACCAGCATTTTATTGGGTAATTCCTTGGAATAAATGGAACAAAGTTTCCCAATACCGTGTTGGCCTTTGAACCACCATTTGGCTGAAAAGGGGAAAAACATTTTATGTCGGCCATTCCAGAAATACCTTAGAATTCCAATAAAATCAGATTTTTGCGTTAACAGGACCATCTGTATTCACTCTTCTGCGAACTATACTTATAAAAACGTATTGTCTATCTACTTCTTCTTAGATAAACTTGCATTATACTGTGACAAATCCCACTCCTGACACCAGTGTGACAAATGGCAAATCCACTTACTTTTACTGTTACTTTTTTTCTCTTCTAAACCGAGTCATGAAAACAGTTCTCTTATCATTAACACAATCTACTATTGGTTGTGACCTTACAGCTGTTCTGTCTCATCGTAAACTTGACACAAAAGGCTAATACTCCTCGACTGTTCACATCAAATTGTTCTCATTTAACAACTGCTGACACCTGTCTCGTTCAACTCTGAACGACTCTGAAGAACTCTCTCTTGCTGCCACATTCACTTATAGACGAGAATGACGTAGCACGGATTTTTCTCGAAATTCATCTTTTCTAAACAAGCCGCAAACAGTTTTTCGATTTGTCTAGTAATGCTTTGTTTTGCAGCACTCAGTCTCAGTTGTTCTGACCGATCCATTGTCGTCGGGCCACGTATTTACATGCAGTGGTTTGAGGTAGCTTCACCTTAAGCGTCTTCCTCGGACGGACGGCCGGCTTCACAATACATTTACAAATTTCGTTGCACGTGTAAAAAGAAATAGATAAGCAGGCTAGAGCGATAGTCAGACTTTTCAAAAGTTCACCGCTGTACAATAGTTTTTATATGTCTTTTCCTTTATAAGGCCACTTATAAAGTTGAAAAAGCTGAAGTATTTGAAAATTAAAACTAATGCAAAAGAATGCGACTCAAGTGGTTAGAGCTACAGAAAATACCATGTCCCATAAATTGTATACTTTCACGGGATTTTATTGTAGTGACACATCATAATTTTGCCTTACCTCCTACGATATGCCGGTTTCACAGCAGTAATTCACAATGAATCGGAGTTCTCAGGCTATTTGCAGCAATTTTGAGATGATACATTTCACTTGTTATTGAAATATCTTATAATATGGTTTCTACTTCAGTAACAATGGTTAGACATTTTCTATAGAAGGAAAACTAAGAAACATTTTCCGTGTAAAGATTGGAAAAAGGGCAGAACATTTTCTTAAAAACCTGTTTGTGGCATCTATGGAAGGCGCTCAACCTAAATACGAAATTTCGTTGATTGTAATGTTGCCGAGTTCTACAGCCACATTACGTCTACAAAATAGATGTATGAAATGTCGCTTTAAATAGTTAATTTTAAAAAATCTTGCGTGACGTCACTAAGTGGTGATAGCTTACAGTGCTCATCTTAGAACATTATTATTTTTATTCATTCTTGTTGACTTAAAAGTCCATTTTGGAACAAAAGCTTTGTTTTTCGAAAACGTCCAACCAAACAAGAGAATAGTTTTTTTGTTTGTAATTCTTCTATGAAGCAAATATTGGAGGAAATGCAATAAGCTACATTTGAAGCTACAAATTGAACACTTCAGGATCAGAATTTTAATTTAACCTGCAAAGTTCGTTTCAGTTGCTTGCTAAATCTCTTTCAATAAACATTTTGAATCCATTCTGAGCAATGATCGTGTTTGAATGTTGCTATAAATCTCTGTGCTGTTTGACGGAGCAGGATACAGATTAGCAGGGCGTGGGTTTGAGTTTCAGCAGGGGACAATTGCTGCTAATTAAGTTAATCCTGCACAAAGAGAATGTAGGTCGACAACTAATTTGGTGTCGAAGCTAGACAGGTAGGTTGCAGCGTAATTGCGACATGTTTACCAATCTCCATATACCTACGCTCTTAATTACAACAAGAATTTGAAGGCATTCTATGAAGAGCCAATGCAATTGTCTATATGTTCTGTTTCAATTTGTGAATATGAACGTTTGGTACGAGTGCTGCCAGTTTTAATCCACATAACCTCACTAGCCAAACTGCCACTGCTTGACCCAATGCACTTAAATCTCCATTACAGTTAGAGATTGAAGTAATAGTTTATTTGCTTCACGTTGATATGAACTATGAAGCAGGATTGCATACTGTTGTCTGTGAAACGTTAAGTGTTTGAAATAACAATACGTCATGTCGATTAATAATGTCTCGAAGTTCCTTTGCCGCCGATAAAAGCTATGAGACTCTCTCTCTCTCTCTCTCTCTCTCTCTCTCTCTCTCTCTCTCTCTCTCTCTCTCTCTCTAGGTATGCGTGAGTGGTTGTGAAAGAATGACACCAATTCTGGTTATAACGTATTTTAATAAATAATCAACCTTTCACTCTTTTCACTTGAGACGTTGCCGACCAATGTACGTGTATATATCATATAATTCACCAGACAAGTAGCACTATTCACGCAATTATCTACACACACAAATCAACTTTACGGTGATCATTTTGTGTCCGTTGGATTTGACGTGCTTCGGCCATCCAACAAATTTTACGTATGTTCCTTCGACAGACCAACTTAAAGTGAGGATTCGTACTCTGACGTCATGCTATAAACATGTTGAAATTACGAGACTCTACTTTTTAAATCCGTGAGGCTACTCCCTTTTTGTGCTCATTTTCTCCATTCATTGTTATTTATTTAAAATTATTACTCTAATTATTATTATGATTATTCTTAATGCTTAATTTTTTTAAAAATGGTGAATCCTTTTTATGCATCTTAAATTTCGGTATTAAGATGCATTTAATTCCGTTGTGGAGGAGGCTACAATTTGATTAAAACATTCAACACTCATTTATTTCCTTATTTATCTAACAGCATGCACCATAACAATCTAATAACTAAACCCTTCACATCAAATTTAAAATTTATTTAAAAGAAAGAAGAAATATCAAGATTTTCATAGTAATATGAAAATATATTACTAGACATATTTTTCGGCTTGCAGAGTGTGGCCTAGTGAGTTGAAAGCTTCAGTTTGTACAGCCATGGAAAAAATTATTAAGCGCATTGGGAGAGCAGAAAAGTCTGCCCCGCGTCGTGTTGCAACGCGGTTTACAGAAGTCAATATTTCCAACGAGCAGCTGAGTTTATTGGTGATCTCTGATCCATGTTATCATCTGTCGAACACACAAAGAGGTTCTGTCTTAAATCACAACTGGCATTTGCGTACGTACACGCAAATGATGGAAAGAATGTGTGTCACAGAAGGAACAGACAATTCAGCTGTCAGACACCATTCAAATATGTTAAGACCTTAAAAATATGGAAGAATTTTACATAGTTTTTATTTGTTGCAAAGGAAATGGTTTTGAATTTAAATATAAAATATCTGATACCTATCAGGCAATTACGATCCAAATCTTGAATCCCTTTTTCTTTTCTTTCTTATAATCCTGCGAAGGCCCCTCTATTTTTATTTTACAAATAAAGACATACTAAACAGAAAAGTGTAGAGCTCATTTAAATATACAATTTGAGACAAATGCGTATTTTTTCATAGCACTAGTACTTAAGGAAATCTTCCATGTTGTACGTTCATATGTTTGAAAGTTTTGAGCATCATCCAATCAGACATATTTGAAAATATTGATTTTACATCTTCTTTGGCATGAACTCTTTAGTCGCAGAAATAGACATGCGATAGAATACTCAATGCTTTTACCGCAGTTTGCGTTTAACTAAGTTCATAATGGTTATTTTGAAATAATTTGTATCAAACGTTTAGAGATTGAACAGTCAATTTTTAAATTATTAATACTAGGTGTGATATAGTTTTGAATTCGCAAGGGGGTAAACAAATACCTCCGTGTTAAACTTGATTTTTTTTTTTTCCGAAAGAGAAATTAGTAAAAATGAGGGCATTATTATTATTAACAAAAGTGCTGTTAAAAGGTTTTGTAACGTGTACAAGGCGGGACACTACATTAAATATACTACTGCTATTTATTACTTAAGAGCCATTAAATCACTAGCATATTTTAGTTTATTACCTAATGTATTTATTTAATATAGTTTACCCATTTGAGGGCTGCCAAGAAGACAAAGAATATTTTACAATTACCTGTTTTAAGCGTTACATTTATATAAAATTAGTTATAATACATTAAATTCATATTAATTTATTTCAAGGAAATATAAATAATAGGTCTCAGTATTTGGATATTAAATTTTAAGTAATATTTGAAAAAACTGTAGTTTAAATATTACATGCCAATTTCAATTTTTTCTAAAAATGCATTTTGTTGGATTCAGGGGGTCTCAAAACATATATTTCCGGTGAAATCTCCACATCGAATTTTTGGGTGGAATACAATACTTCCCCTACTTACCAGTAGAGAAAGTAAAAATGTGTGTGTGTGTGTGTGTGTGTGTGTGTGTGTGTGTGTGTGTGTGTGTGTGTGTGTGTGTGTGTGTGTGTGTGTGTGTGTGTGTGTGTGTCTGAAGAGCATAACTCAAATACAAAAAGTCGGTTAAAAACCAAAATTGATATTTAAGTTGAATATCTTTAAAGGATGGGATACAAACACTGAAGAAAATTCCTCCACACAAAACTAACCTTCACATGGAACATATTTGATTTTGATTTAAGATGCCTATATTTTAGATATCTTTATGGCAAATGAAATGTATATTTTGAATTTTCTGGCTATAACCCATTTAGTCATGTTTACTCTTGGTGACGTTTGCACAACTGGTAAACCGTAAGAGATACACCAAATCTTATTATACAAAAAATGTAGACTTTGTTAAAACAAAAGTTTTGCCCGAATTAATTTGTTAGTGAATTTAACTATTTCGGAGATGTTCCTTGTTATGGAACAATACTGTTTTTAAATGGAAGGTTGCTATTCACATTTTTATACCTTGACCGTGCATAGAGAACGGAATTTCAAAGCTTTAAGAGATTTGACTATCGCTGAAAGCCGACTGTATTTCCATATTCTCCTTGCAGCTACAAGAAAATAGCAGTGAAGTAATTTCTATAAACTTTTATCTCAAATAATACGAAGAATTGTTCTAGCTCATATCATAACCGAGATCTTTATACTGTGGTTATAAAATACGCAGTATTGCGTAAGGAAAACAAAATATTAATGGCGTTTCATCATATGGAAGTGTGGCACCGCCGTGTGGTCTCGAGTGAACCACAAGTCTTCTGCCTATACGCTACAGTTACACGTTCGCATAACCCCACATTCCCATGTGCAAGAAGACTCGAACCTTCAAAGGTGCACATTATTGCAGGAAATGTATGAAATCGCGAAGCTACAAATGCTCCCCGAGCTGGGCGCCAAATATTGAGAAAAAGACACGTACACCAAAGGAAACCATGTTTTATTCAGCCGCGGCGAACGACGCTGGGGCTCATTCGATTTTAAAGACGCATCTCCTTGCCCCGGATACAATCACGTGACCTCAGGTAAAGATGATATTGTATCGGGATACCTATCCCTTGGGAAATTTACAGCTCTGCTACTTTATTATGATGATTTACGCAGCAAGTGTCCGCAAGCGCATAGGCCCCCCGAGGATTTTTCTCCGCATACATCATTGACAAGCTATTGAGTGTTGTGTGGTTATAACACCTTAAAATTCCACACGACACCAACCAACTTAGTACGTGACTTGATGTTGCCTAGCAACCCGAGTAGTATCGACTTGCCTCGCTTGCCTCGCGCTTATTTTCCTTAACTTTATCTTTCTGTCATTTATTGAACAGGTACGAAAACGTTACCAAAATTTAGATTTCTGTTTCCTGCACTACTGCTTTGGAGATATTTTATAAGCGCCAATTTTTTTTTTCCAAGCTTCATGTATTACACATGTGCAGAAAGCGAATTTAGGGAAATATAAGTGTATCATGATTATTTATCGAGGCCTTCTTTCCCTCTCCAATGACAGCAGTATTCATGCTACTGGCTGGGCATAGTTACAACCAATGAGACGTCGGCATGAAAGGGAAGAATTGATTACTTCTGATAGCTCACTAAATCGTTACTCTTTAAGCTACAATTATTGCTTGATTCACACTACATCAAAAGCTACACGTGGCCAGATTATCGAAGCTGGTAACAGAATTCGACAAATTTTAGAAGCTGTACAAATTTACAGAAATGTAACAAAATTTTAATGCCACCCAAGAAAGGCGTACAGGTGTTGCAAGAAAACCTTTCATTCGAAAGCAGAAACTGTATTATGATGTAACGTAACAGACAAACATGTTTAGAACTGTTTCGATACAAATTTTAATTCCACTATAAATATAGGGAACATTGATGGAAGGATACATTTTTAATATTTTAGATATAATATTGCATTACGTTTACTGTAAAGCTTTACACCTTTTTTTTTTAATTCTAAGAACAGAGTTACCAAGAATCCTTTAGCCCAATAAATGCTGTTTATTTCAAGCAACATTGGCAATCTTCTCCATAATAGGCCTAAGAATTTGGAGATGAACAAGAAGCTTTACCGCGACGACAGGTGTATCTACTTTACAACCCCCCACCCCTCCCCAACCTTTCCTTGTTTTCATTACAGCACCGCACCTCTAGCCGCGTATTGCAACTGTTAGTAGTGCCCTTAGTTAGCAACTATCCCTCACCGTTTGCGAGACTCCGTAAGACGATAAGAAACTGAGAGATAGTGCCAAACAATACAGTTTAGTAGATTGATTTTGTGTATGCTTACGTGCAGGAGACGTGCTTCATAAGGGAACGCGGCGATCTACATTGGCAATGAAATACGATCTCCTTTTTCCCCTCTTTCAGCGTCCTCCCGTTGATGAATTCCAGGCACATGATTGACAAGTTGCTTATGTCATCCCAAAAGTTAGGTGAAGCGTAGTAGCTTCCAAGTGGTCTTTTTTAAGGGGATTACACTGTTCTGCATCCAAAATGTTTTCAAATGAATGTGTGCTCCCAAAGAGACTTTCTGCGCCGAGTTAAACGGTGCAATCCGTTTATTTTTCTATCAAGTCAGGTTTTCGAGAAAATCAAGAACATCATTCGATGCAAAATTCTTCACACTGATTACAAACATATTTCCTGTTGTGTTCTGTGCTTTGAGGTTTCCCTCTTCGAATGATTTCGTCTATTTTAGCATTAGATGGTTCACTGAATCGAGAGTCAGCCATTATTTGACATTTGAATAGCGATTCTGTAGCGCAAGTGTGGGACAGTGCAACTAGATTCCCAACATGATCATAAGATAAGAAAAGCAGAAGAGGTGATAAAATTCGGAGGAGGTGTTAATGAAATCTGATACATGTTTAGTTAATGGAGGCTATCATTGGTTGAAATTTGAAGCTGTTATGCACATAACTGGTTGATTTCAACCAAATCAGTATAAGTGAAATATTCGTAGAATGACCCTAAATAAGCTGAAAGCAAGTGTTTTTACAGGACCTCAGATCAGGAAATTGTGACACCAACTTTGGAAATTTAATGAGCCAAACAGAAAGGCAAGCCTGGCATAGCTTCAAAGATGTAACATTTTTCCTGGGAAACAGGAGTCCAGATTACAAAATCATTGTGAATATCACTTTGGAACATTTGAGAAAACTAGACTGTGACATAATTTTGAAGTTGCACTTCCTAAATGCTTACATCGGCTTTTTTCAAAATTGTATTGGATTTTTACAGCGAGGAACAGGTGAACGTTTAGAAAGACATTGAAAGACGATACCATGGTGGTAGGACAGTTAACATGATGGCAACTGATAAAAACATCTTTGCTCTTTGTTGTTACCGCTGCTTTTACTCATGTGCAGACCATTCATAGACACACTAATTCCTCTATCTACTTCATGTTAATCGAGATAACAGTTTTGTGTGCTCTATTTATGTGCTGCCTGTATCATGTAAGTCATACGGCTTGCTTTTTAACTTTGAAGCAATTGCTCAACAGCAATGATGTTCACTTACAGTATGTTAATCTTGCCTTGCTTTACTCTAGGGTCTCGTATATTAAACACACACGCACGTGCACGCGCACACGCACACACACACACTTTAAGCTGGGGATTGAACTTGGGACTTCTGGATTTGAAAATTAACCTTATAACCACGAGACTTTTGCGCCAGTTATATAAACGTTTGCAAAACGTCTATAGGGGTAATTTCAAACGTGGGGAATGACTTAAAGTTGCGCAGTGATTTATAGTCGGGTTCACTTTTGTATTTATAAGACCATAGGGGTAGCAGAATGGTATTGGCCGCGCCGTAGCCGAGTGGTTAGACCATTCGCTTCTCACCAAAGCGGCCCGGGTTCAATCCCAGGCAACCGCATGTGAGATTGGTGGTGGACAAAGCGGTGCTGGGGCGGGTATCCTCCGGTTTCCCCCGCGAGTGCTCCATCTTCATTCCATATATCAGCGTCACCACCTGCGGTGTCGTAGTAGTAAAAGTGGACGCTAAACACTATAAAAAAGGGTAGTATCTCTACGACTTCCGTGTAGTAAACATCGCGGAATAGTGCGTGATTAAATGCAATGTCCGCTCGCATTATTAGTAGCTTCTTGTTCATTTCGGGTAGGAAACAGAGGCGTTACCCCACCATAAATTTGCATGACGTCTTGGCAAAGTCATTCGACACGTTTAAAAATGTATATTAGTACTAATTTTCTTATAGATACAAAAGGAATACGGGTAGGCTTTAAACAATGGTCACATTTTTAAACAGGTCGCTATATGATGGCTTTGGAATTCCGTTCTCTTTATGTGTCCAGGATATAAAAATCTGATTTGTTTCACTCGCATAACTTTACTCTTGTACAAATTATTCATACACACACTTATTGCTGTATCTACTGTATGTTAATCGAGACAAACATTTGCAGAAATGATCTTATTCCTAAGTAGTAAACCTTGAAATAATGTCTAATATTAATAAAAGGTGAATAAACAGTTGCATTCGGTTTCGGTTAGGAGTTACGACGTGCGACAATCGCTATAAGTTAACACTGCACCGCTATAATTCAGATACACAAATTTTGGAGTCACCAGTTATATTTATGATCATTTATGGAACACAGTTTGGGGGAATGAAAACCGCCTTTTCTGAGGACTTTGAAACTAAATGAGACTACAGACCAATAGAACCAATATTTGTAATATTGAGATATATCTGTCAGTTCTGGCAGACAAACAAGTGTCCTTTGGTTATTTGTTGAAGATCCCGTTATCTCTCGTTGATTTAAGTATAGCGCTCTGAAGCAATACAGTACTTTCCGTTCATATCTTCTTCCTGTTTGTTTAAAACGTTCATGGGATCAAAAAGTGTTTCTCTCAATTGTTATTATTACAGTGGCGGCTGTTAACTTGGTAAGAGGATCCTGACGTGTTGGAAAGGGGATATAAGTCATTAACAATATGCAAGCGCTGATTGATCCATTAACACCAAAACCCCTTGTGTTACAACAAAAAAATTTTATTACCAATGTTACAGATTTATATCAAGTCACCTTTCAATTTGAAATAGTATGTTGTTTACTGAGAGAAACTTTTATCTCGCTCGGGAGTTAGGAGTAATAGTTAAAATGCTTATTTTTGAGTTTCTGAAAGTTGTGTCAATTTTCACTTCAACACATTCGATTGTTGATTTATTTTGTATATGTAATCTGACAGACGGCACAAAGTTGATTTGATTTGATACAGTTTTACTTCGCAAGCCTCATAAGAAAATATAAAATATTGTGACAAAAACGACAAAATCAGTTCTGTTACTTTTTATCACATTGTTTTTTCTTCAAAACTTTCGCACAAAAACACACTTCTCTTTTATTGATGTTAGCAGTTTACACTCTCCCGCGATATTACACTCATAACCACTTGCTTCTCGTAGCCTTGCCTCAGTCCTTTCAACGTCTTTCTTCACTTTCTCTGACTCTCTTATACTAACTACGAACGATACAATTACTCGACGCTCATTAAATCTTCTTTACTTTGACGCACCGACAAACTCGCTGACCGACTCATGTTTCTCTGGTCTGCTATTTTCTCACCTCCTTATATAGAGGGAACGTTGTCATACGCACTGTCGATGACGTGGCCAGATCTGTCTCAAAGGCTCTGGAGAAACCTCTTTTGGATCTACCGTTCTGATTGTTGTTAGTCATATACACACAAACAGTCACGCGAGGCAGCATGATCTTGGGTGTTGTTTGCTCGCCGACCTGGTATGTTGTGTGAAGTACCTTAGCCCCACTCGTCCTTACCCCGCCTCTATAGCGTGGTGGTAGCGTCTTTGCCTCACATCCAAGAGATCGCGAGTTCGAATCTCGCTTAGGATGGGTTATCCAGAAAAGGCTTTTTCCGAGGTTTTCGCTTATCCTGAAAAGATGAATGTCGTAACATAAAGCTCTATGGACCTCGGACTCCTTTGAGCATCGTTTCAACTATTTCATTCATTCACAATTTATATAAACACTATATTATAGAACATTAATAAAAAAAAACGCGTCATTTGTTTCGCGTCGCGCCCGACCTCATAATATACAGGTTTTGGAAATAGAGTGTCATGTTGCATAAAAATAGCAAACCTTCGAAAAAGTGCTAAAAGAATATAACAGAAAACTACATGAGGAAAGAAAATTATAATATAGCCAGAGCATCTTTACTTTAAGAGCTTTCTTTACTTCAATTTACCCAAGATAAAAGGTCAATGATATGTAAAGATTAAGCGATTGTGTATAAAATAATAGTAGCTTTTCCATCCTCAGCGCCTGTGGATAAGTTGTCATGCAAATATCGAGCCGGGAACAACAAGCAGCAAAAAGGTAAGAAACCGAGATATCCTGCCTTAGGAACACGGAAAAAAACGACATTCTACTGGATACAAGCATACTAAATTATTACGCCATGAAAGAACGTGCAACGAAAATACAAATGAACTAAGGAACAATATAGTTTCAGATTGGAAACAACAAAGGTAATTGCGTTATATTTTATTCTGGAATAAAAGGTTTCAAAGTTCATTGGAAAACCTTGAAGCAGTAATTCTCAGTAAGCCCTCTACAAAAATGTATTTCTTGATAAGTCCTCTGTGTCTAGAATATATAATATAGGAATTATAGGCAGCCTCCTTTAATAATAATTTGTTATACAGCTGGCCTATGTTGACTTTCTCTTTTCTTTTTGCAATTAATGAGTTGTGGAAAGAAGTGTTTGAAATTGGCTTTTGTTCTTTGAGTAAGAATAACTATATTTAAAAGTGGTGATTATCGACTAATTAAGTGAACTGTACTATGAACGTTCTGCATAATATTTGAACACTAATCGGAAGGATTGATCAGAGGTAAATTGATTGGTATAATAACAACAAATCCGCCATAATTTAGCGGGTTATTTAGTGACGTAAAAAGTGTCTAGATTACTGTTTGAGAAGTGGTTATTAATATCAATAAAGAGTAATCAAAGCAACTTCTAACTTTATATAAAAGTAGCTCAGTCATATCTTGTCTGGGATAGATAGAATTTAAAAAGATTTATGGTTTTTTATGCGGTTTTTTGAATAACCTTTTGATGATGAGCGTGTTACCAAACCATTTATTGAATTTTAACAAAGAAAAACAGAATATATCAACATAGAAAATAAAACTAAGATGTTAAACAAAGAACATCAACTTCACTCGAATGTTTCTGGGATTCTCCTCTAGGAACCGCCACAAATTCTACACACTCGCCGATTGCAGCTAGGCCTGGGAGTACAATTCCATGATAATACAAAACCAACGAGTTAGTAAGAAACATTAATTGCTACAAATGTGCACCGATGTGTGGCTAAGGGATATAATCATCAATCACAACAAATTGGTAACCTCTCTGGTAATACAATAGTGAATAGAAATCGTAGTGAAAAAAGTTGGTATATGGCTCTGTATGCTGATTTAGAAAACAACAGCTATCATACGTGATATGTTGAATATTTTGCCTCCTATTTCTGTATTTAGGGGTTGATGTGATGAAAACGCACCAAGCATTACTGAGTACCAGTACAATAAGAGTTTTATTCACATTTAAACTTTCGGAAAGCGCATTTGGAATAAAGCACCCGATAGCTGAACAGCTTTAGCGAGCGAATAGCGGTGGTAGAGGAAGCAAATTTAATGTGTAGCGCCTCTAAATACAAAAAGGCTGTGATGCAGATAAATGGGATTCAAGCTATGAGCGGATTCGAGCGCTTTACAGCCCCATTCGCGCAGCGCAAACGAAGCTGGGATTAAAAAATTGCATTGTCCTCGCGTTAACAAAGTCCAAGGTAGTAGGATCAAGTTTACGTGTATGTTTGGAGGTGCGATTTAACGGTTGTGCTAATCGCTTAAAGTGCTGCGCTTCGGGACTGGCCATATTTTCTCGCATCGTCACATTCGGCCTGTGATTTACTGGATACCTACCGCTTGTGTGCAACTTCAGATAGAAGAAACTGTGTGGAAAGATAAGATAAACCAACTTGACAAAATAAAATGAAGAAACAACAGCGAGGTGAAATGCTATATTCGATTCAGGTGCGGTAAATGCATCATTAATGAAAAAAATCTGATGTGATGGACTCACATGACTTTCTCTACTCTTGTACTAACCATTCTTACAAACTCTTATTCCTATATCTTCTATGTTAGCTGAGATAAACATTTGTACAAATTATATTATTGCTTACTTCCTTGTAGGTACAAAGGGAGTATTAGAATACAGTAGGCTTTGAGCGATAGAAATGAACAACTATGTTGCATTTGACGAAATTTGTTTTTCGAAATTGATACAAATAACAAAGGAATATCTCCGAAATGATTCATTCTATAAAAAAAATGTTAGGCATAGATTGTGTTTTAGCGAGGTCTACATTTTGTACAGTAAGACTTTCTCTATCTCTTACGGTTTTCCAGTTATTCAAGTCATCCAGAGTAAACAAGACTATATAGGCTATAGCCAGAAATTTCAAAATATACATTTCATTTGCCATAAAATGTCTCAAATATGACATTTTAATTAAAATCGTTAAAAGCTATTTTGGAGAAAATAAGAATGTTTCAAACATTTTCCATGTAAAGGGTAGTTTAAGAAGAGGAATGTTCTTCAAAATCTTCGCGTCGCATCCTTGACAGACATTAAAGTTTAATATCAACTTTGACTTTTACCGTGTTTTCATTTTCTGAGTATACTGTCCATAGACTGACATATACACAGACACACATATGGACCTTTTTCTAAAAATCCTTTTTTCTTTTCAGTTTAGGGGACCTCAAAACATATATTTCCGGTGAAATCTCGACACCAAATTTTTGGGTGGAGTTCAATACTTCCTGTACTTACTAATAGGAAAGTAAAAGGAAGAGATTTTCAAATTTCGAGTTGATCCAGCGCATTTAATGCATGCGGAATGTATAATAAAGTAAGTAAAATCTAAATACCGAATCCCATTACCTAGGTTACTAAATAAGCCCGTGGTGCAACAGCCCTTTCCGGGCCAAGACCTACTGTCCGACCGCTGTGCCTTCCACCTCTTCCCACCACAGTGGGATGTCGTACTGGAGAGTGGCATGTGGACCGCTACTTCTGAACCAAGTTGCTCCTCAGGCTGATGAGTGCACCCGGACCAGGTCTTACAGCGGAAGAAAATTCCCCTGCCGGTACCAGAAATCGCACCGGGGTCCCCGAAAAACTCACGGACTGCAGGGATTTCAAAGTTTAGGTACATATTTAGTATGAGTAGGAAGTGCATAGATAAAAAACTACTGTCGAAATAATATTTTACAAACACATATTAAATACATGGTAATCTACAATACTTCAATACATAACGCAAATGAACTGATTTCCATTTCTTTCCATGTTGTCACGTCCATCTTCTACAATTGTTTCTTTGTCGCTTAGCTATTTTCGTCTCTCATTTATTGCACTCTTTTCTCTTCGTCGCTCTCCTTTTAATCCAATTTATCTTTACCCTGATTTTATTCCATTTCTTATTTTTCTCTCTTGTTATATTTGTCATTCCTATGCACATGAAATGACAGGGAATCAATTTAACAGTAACTTCTAAAATTGTTTTCTTCTTTAGAAATACCAGCAGCCAAATGAACTAAAAAATATTCTCACTTTATGTGCAGAAAGAACAAAAGATCAGTTAACGTAATCTGATGCTTTTGCACATTTTTTTCCCATTTTAATAGATTTAATACTTCTGTAAAGTCTTTAATGTTCAGTTTTGTTCATGCTTCAGTATTATTGTATATTCGAGTGACTTCTTTCTACAATATATTACGTAAACTGATAGATACGTTTTGTGAAACCATACACAATCTAGGGGTTGATTAGAACGTGCATAAATCTCCTGATAATAGCTAATTTGAATATTTTTTCCTCTCGCATATCAAAACCTAATTTCCCCCTCAATTTCTCACATTATGAGAATGATGTTTCTTACTAAGTTTACGTTTACGTAAAGAAAATGTATGAACCCCACAAGAAACCTTAAAAATCGTAATTAAAAAAAGGTATACAGATAATAAAATTACTAATCTGGAAAACGCCAAATGTAAATCGAATTTATCCTTTCTGCATGTTAATACTTGCAAATTTTCTCCTCGTTAACACAGCTGCTACAATTTTTTAAAGTGGAGACGAATTATTTCTGGTTTAAGTGTAACAAACGCATTAGTGTATTCCAAGAACAGTGTCCAATACCTCAAAATCGCCCCTTCTCTTCGATCACTCCTGCTTTCTAATGCCTATTTGCTTTCTTGAAGAAGGCTGATTAAATTATGACATTCTAGATTTTTTGCTGGTGAAGGTAATGTACGTTTAAATTTTAACATAAAGCAAGTGCAAATACTAAAATTCTATTCTATTACTCGATAAAACAGCCTGTAGAATGTATACTTAAGGAAACTTATCTTAGCAATTGCAAATTTAATATCCAAATCACATGAATCTTTATATAAATAGTATCAGTTACCCTCTGGAGACAGAGGGACAAAGTACTTCTTCATGGACCTCATATTTCTTTTTTGCTCTGAATGAGTCGACAATTGCCGTTCGTACTGGAGATGCCTGTTGTTTCTATGAAGTTCACTCTTCCTGCAGAAGCCAAGCACATGCGCGAGAATTTCGGTTCCGTTGAACAAGCAACGGTTTACTGTTTAGAATAATATAGGATATATGTTTGAAAGAATATAATTTTTGAATCGCACAACATTTTTTAGGATAAGTAAAATTTAAACCAAACAGTAGGTTATTTATAAAATTATTAAATATATACTAGAACTTCCTAATCCTTGAGATGTGTTATTTTGTAATGTTATTCATTTGGAAGTGGGTATTTATCTGATAAGTATAGAAACTTGAAGAAAAAGAGGAACTTAGACTGCAAACATATTTGGGACAAAGTTCCTTGCAGCTACGAGAGGCATTATTCTGAAAGCAGTGAAGGAAATGCATTAGTGCATGGCCGTTTTATAAAAAGCAAAATAAAAATAGAACTGCGTTTTAAATGGACTGGCTTCGTTCTCTACTTCTCAGAGAGTTACTTAAACCTCCGGATAGCAGAACTACCTTATTTCCGGAAAGTAAGCTCTGTGAATGAGAAAGAAAAAGAAGAGACAAAAGTGGCGAGTAATTTCAGGGAACGGACCACTGAGTTTGGAACTTTCTATTTGCACAATTAACATTTCGCCTCAGTTGCTATGCAAGAGCATGTTTGAACCTTGATATAGCGCAAAGTTGAACAGTCCAGATCCATGATTCTACGGGTCTCTATCTTGTTGGAAGATGACTTCTGCAAAGTCGTACCGCCGCGCAGCCAATTAGGTTTTAGTGGCAACAGTTACCCCTTGGACTCTTCCACATCTACCTCTGTTATCCTTTTGCTGGAGGAAGATTTCCATTAGAGGCTATTTGCCAAAGGGAAGCATTCTGATGGTTCACTTCTGTGACCTACTGCAAACTCTTCGAACAAAAACACCTCACCGCGCAGGCGTTCATTTTAACGGAATTTCCTCGCAAATCTGTTCTCAACTTCTCAGCAAGTTCACCTCCCTTTTGTTTCTCTTGCTGGCATTAAAACATGTAGCACTTGAAGTGTTTGCTAATGTTTAGTCTCGTCTCACCTGCATCTCTAAAATATCTGTTGCTTAAACTTCAGGCAGCGAACAAGGGAGGAAACACAAAAGTTCCATGTTAATAATTACTCTTTCTGGCTACGATGATATGCAAAGATACTCGCTAAGGATTACCAAATTAAAGTAGTGCTTACTTTGAAAAGTTATACTAAAAAATCTCATGTGTTGCACTCACATGACTTTCTCTACTCTTGTACTAACCATTCTTACAAACTCTTATTCGTATATCTTCTTCGTGTTAGTTAAGATAAACAATTGTGCAAGTTATCTTGTATTGCTTATTTCCTTGTAGGTGTAAACGGAATATTAGAATACAGAAGGCTTTGTGCGATAGTCAAGTCTTTTAAAGCTTTGAGATTGCGTTCTCTTTGCACACTTGACATATAAAAAACTGAACAACGATGTTACGTTTCACGAAAGTTTTGTTTTCGGAAACTCACACACATAATAAGCAATATCTCCGAAAGGTTCACCGTATAAGAAAATTTATTCAGACTTTGTGTGTTTTAGCAAGATCTACACTTTTTGTAAAGTAAGATTTGGTCTATCTCTTACGGTTTATCAGTTATGCAAAAATCATCCAAGGTAAATAGGACTGCATTGGTTATCATTTGCCATAAAAATATCTCCAACATATGGCATTTTAATCAAAATCATTAGAGCCATTATCAAGAAAATCAAAATGTTCCAAAACTTTTCCATGTAAAGGTTAGTTTAGGGTGGAGCAATTTTCTTCAAAATCTTCATGTCGCATCCTTAAAAGACATTGAACTTAAATACCAACTTTGGTTTTTAATCGACTTTTCGTTTTTGAGTTATGCTGTTCCACAGGCTGACACACAGACACACACACTGCCCTTTTTCTAAAAATCCTTTTTTTTTTGGCGGGGGGGCGGGATTTAGTAGGCCTCAAAACATGTATCCTCTACGTAGTAGAGAAAGTAATACGGATTGGCACTGCTAGGGTTAAACCGTGGCTCTGACCTCTTGACAACAGCTACATCCCAAGTGAAAGTTTAGGGAATGGTAGGTAGCGAAGTTATGTATGTATTCACGTCAAGGAAAAATAATGGAGGCGTGTTATTGATGAGCAGCATGAAGAAGAACGGAAATTGATTCAGGGTTACTGACATTGATGGTTAAGTCTGCTACGCAAGTCTTTGTGTCAACGGCGCTAAGGAGCTTGAGCGTTTCCTATTTGTTTCAGTCTTTAATGACAGGCAGGCAGGGTTGAGGTTTGGGTTTAATTAATGCAGGTCAAATCGCTTGCTAATTGCCGTTGCTGGTACGCCTGGTTTCCGCACCGATCGATTTACGTTATATTCAAGCAATGGATAAAGAGGTAGGCATGTGTTACGAGTTTCGCCTCAACGAACAGTATTAATTACCAAGTTCCCGACTGTGAATGGAGCACCACGCCAATTTTCCTGTAGGAAACTTTGCTGCAGATTCAAGCACAAGCCCCGGAAAAGCCAAACAGTATCCGTTAATTGCCCTGGAAAACATTTCTCCAATAACATGGCGAACTCCGCGGTTGTGCACACCTAATCACAGAGCATATTGCATACATTAACAGTTTCCTCTGTGCGTCCACATGATTACGTAGGTACTGGTTCCCTGATTAGTCAGAACATCCTTACAAGGCATCTGCATCCACAGCAGAACTCCTCAAACAAAAATAATTGGTGAAACAAACATAAACTGGCACAAAAGCCTGACCTACAGCTGCCTCCGGTGTCAAAGGTAGCCGAGGTCGTTAAGCCAGGGCTTCGTGAACGGCAGGTTTGCGGTTCAAATTCCTCCAGTATCATTCCCCTTGACTAACGTTTTTCAAGCTTTTTCCTCCATTATCATAACCTGCAAAGGCCGGAGTATTTCGTGGGTTACGTTAGTGGGCACTTAATTTGAAGAGGGAGGCACTGAATGGTCTCGCCCTGATTATCACTGTTTACCAACTGTGGTGGTATGTGCACTCACATGACTTTCTCTACTCACTCTTGTACAAAGTATTCTTAAAAACACCTGTTTTATATCTACTTTGTGTCGATCGATAGGGAAGTAGAAGTGGTATTGGTACATAGTATTGCCTTAGAGATAGAACGGGGAGAGGCGAATACAGTAGCCTTAAGCGATAGACAGATTTTTAAGAGAGTGTCGCTATGTGATGGTTTTCACATTCCATTCTCTTAGTATATCTAGGAAATATGAAAAAAATAACAAATTCTCATTTGAAGAAAGTATATTGGAAACTTCAAACAAATAACAAGGACTCTCTAGGAAGTGGCTCACTCCACAGCAAAATTGTATTACGTATACATTGCATGTTCAAACGAGACCTACATACACTTGTGTGGCAAGATTTTGTCTATCTCTTTGGGGTTTAACAGTTACGTAAAAGCCATTCAGAATAAAGATCACTTTGGAGTACATTCCCAGAAAATTAAAACCCCACATTTGGTGTGTCATGAAAATGTCTTGAACGTATCGTATTTTAATACAAATCGTTAGGTCTATTCTTGAAGAAATAAACTTTCTAAAAATGCTTCATGTAAAGAATAGTCCAGGGTGGGAATGTTTGTGAAAATCTTCGTGTGGCATCCTTAGAAGGTAAGTAAATAAATATGTTTTCGTATCTCATTCCCCTAATTAGTTTAATCTGTTTGTCCTATAATTTAATTCACTTCACTCTTCCCGTATCTTCTTTTGTTCCTTGTAACTACTTCCGACTTAGGTTAGCTGACCTAATTATGTTTTTATTTCTATAGTTCATTTCACTTTAATGCTCACTTTTCATGTTCTACTGTGTTCCTATTTCTAACGTAAGTTAGTTCTCCTATAATTTGCTTCAGGTTCACTTTATCACGCGCTTCTCTGGTCCTTGAGGTCCTATTGCTGAACTTAGTCTGTTATTTCACCGACTATAATTGTCGCTTAGGCACAAGAGGTCTCAAATTTTGAGCCATACCCATCAAGTCGTGTATTACGAATTTCGCCAAACGGAAGACGTTACTCTGGCATTTCCTCTCCTCCAAGTGAGCGAATACAGAACTGTTAACAGCGATACATCTTAACACTTAATTATAATTAACTGTCCACTCAACTGATGCTAAGTAAGTCACGTCCATCCTCACGTACATGGCAGTTTCCACGATGCTAATGAATATATGCTGCAGAACATGACTTGACTTCCCAGAGCACAAGAGTTTAATTCAATCTGATTCCCAGTGGCCCTTGTTGCTTATAGGAAGTTCGAAACGAGGGTGATCCCAAGATTTCACATTGTAGCCGTTGTACTGTAACACGGTGGCGGTGCCGGGGCCGAGCGGTTAGACCAGGCATGTCAAACCTCACTCCCAGGGTGTGAAGAGAGGGGTCTACCCCTCCTTAACTGCAGTAGCACGCGCTCGTAGAACCGGTTTTCGCTTTGTTTTACCCGTTTTCCGATTTGATCATCACGGAGGGAGGGAAAATAGGGGAAAATTTTTCACGCCTGGTGAGTGCTGTTTGACACCCCTGGGTTAGACCGTTCGCCTATCACCGAGGACGAGTGCTGGACCACGTGGCGTAGGCGGGTTTTCTCCGGGTTCTCCGGTTTTTCCCGCCACTCATTCAACTGCTCCATCACTTTTTCATTCATCCATTTCGCCATCCTCTTCCTCACTCTCATATCTGACCAACCGCTTCCAGGTCGTCACTCTGTCTAGTGCATAGGTCCATCTGACCCTAGGTACAGGCTTGTAAGTCCTAGGTGGTGTAATGGGAGGTCAATCAGAAGAAGTAGAAGCAATGTTGTAACGCCACGTATAGGAAGTTCTCATATCTGACCAACCGCTTCCAGGTCGTCACTCTGTCTAGTGCATAGGTCCATCTGACCCTAGGTACAGGCTTGTAAGTCCTAGGGGGTGTAATGGGAGGTCAATCAGAAGAAGTAGAAGCAATGTTGTAACGCCACGTATAGGAAGTTCTCATATCTGACCAACCGCTTCCAGGTCGTCACTCTGTCTAGTGCATAGGTCCATCTGACCCTAGGTACAGGCTTGTAAGTCCTAGGTGGTGTAAGGGGAGGTCAATCAGAAGAAGTAGAAGCAATGTTGTAATGCCACGTATAGGAAGTGTAGCTGTACTCTGTTACGTGGACAAGGTAGTCTAAACATACAGAAATCACACCTTAGTGAGCTAAATTACTACTGCTCTTAAAGTTATCAATAGTTTTTCCTGAAACTTCTATTAATTATTCCATATATCATTACAATTACTTGAAGTGAATTTTTGTATTGATACATTATGTTGTTGATTGTATAAACATTTTTTCATCCAGAAGAAAAATAATAAAATATACCCTTAAAACAGTGGATTCGTGTACCTTTTTCTCTGCAACTACTTGCAGTGCAGAACCATGCCTTTGCATGTTTGTTATTAGTAGAAGCAACAATCTTCTGAATCCCAATTATTTAGTTATATGTATCAGTTTGCTAGAAATTTAAAAATAATTATTTGCGAAGGCAAAAAATGTAAAAATGTAGAACATTTGCAATGTTGTTGCTTTCTAAATATCACTTATGTATACATATATTCTGATGTTTGAAATAAATTTGATACGTCGGCAACATAAGCTATCACGGAAATGACTACTTCAAATAATTGCCATGATTTATAGAATAATTCATAAAAATTTTTAGGAAAAGCATTGAGAACTTTAAGACATGTGGTAATTTAACTTAATTTAATTCATTAAGGTGTAATTTCTATATGTTTAGGCTACTTTGACCCCTTAAGACTGTTACTTTTGGAACCGATTATGGAGATAGAATCTAGTGAGTTATTCTGTAAAGGGCACACACACAGAAATTAAATTTACTGCTCCATATACTCTTCAGTATATCGCTAAAACTCATTAGTTAAAAGCCATTGCGTGATATTGCACTGCTCCGTCTTACAGAGAATAAGGAGGTAGAATTACTTGCTCTTCATTTTTCCACTCTCTTTCGTGCAAACTAGGTTGCATGTTTTCACATGTGTACATTAATTACTTAAAGTGAGATTATGCAGAAAGAAACCTTTTCCTATAATATTAGGTGAAAAAACACGAAAACATTAACCATTTCAATACAAATTTCATTGCTTTAATTACAAACATATATTACTAGTGTAAAGTTATATTGCGATTATAACTTTGCATTAATCTAGTCTGTTACTGAGGTCAAAATTTCTTCCTTTTAGCAGTTAAATCAGTATTTAAATAAAACGTTTATTGAAGTGTCATAGAGTGGAATAAACAAGAACCACTGCGTGCACAAATATTATAATAATACCCTTGATAAATGAGAGAAACGTATGGGATACTTTTCTACCAGAATTTGACCTACAGGTGGCATTGCAGTTTTAAAATATCTGGCGTGTTGCACTCACATGACTTGCTCTACTATTCTACAAACTATTCTTGCAAACTCTCATTCCTCTATCTACCTCGTGTTAATCGAGACACATTTTCAGAAAGGATTTTGTTCATTGCGTAGGCTTCAGCGGCCGTGTCCATCGTATTTGAGTCTTCCGGGGAAGGCCGCGGAGTGTAACCTGAAGAAGCCCAACATAGGGGGGCGAAACATCGACATTCATCATAATCAAGACACGACCTTCCCCAGAAGACTCAGATACGATGTATTTTGTAGCTAATTTTATTGAACACAGTAGGCTTTAAGCAATAATCAAATTTTAAAGCTCGTCTCCATGTGATGGCTTGAAATGCCATTCTCATTGCATGCCTAAGAAATATCGAGCGAAATGGTTCAGGTGCTAACTTCTGTGGCCTGCATTCGGAAGGTCGCGATTTCGATCCCTGTGGTCGACCTTGAGTATTTTCGGAGGTTTCCCCGGGTCGCCAAGCGATTGTTGGGAAGAATTTCTATATCGTTACATTACTCATGAAGTTTTACCGTTCATCACGCTAGGTTTCTTTCAGGGTTGGAAACGTCGGCGAGCGTTGCACAACAGCACGGCAGGTGGAACAAATGAGCTCTGGAAATCTCGTCCCCCGGATTGGAAGGCGAGCCACTGCTTGCAACTGGGGAACTAGGAAAATGTAGGGAACCTGCCCCCACTTCTGTCGTGGCTACGTTCTGGTCACCCTTATGATCCATTCGCCTCATCTATGCTCCTGAAAGGTGCGCCATCAGGGGTATAGGCACACAAGATCCCTTTCGGTCGAAGTGCTAAGTCCTTTGCACGTTGTCATTGAGTCTTGGCCAAGAAATACAAGGACGAATGAGGATTTCTCATTTCAGAAGTTAATGACAGAAGTCCTGTGTCTTAACGAGATCTGTACTTTTGTGTCACAACTAGTCTAAAGTTGAGATTGCATTAGATTGAACGTATAAGACTTATTTTGGAACCGGAAAGAGCGTTGGCAAGCGTTGTTCCCATCTCAACTCTACACCAAGGACTGTGGGAGATCCACTGGAGTGGATGTAGTATCTTGTAAGAAATATTTTCCCTGACGTCGAGTGTGTAACTGCCTGCAGTCCGTGGAAAGCTGGTATGACAGGTGAGTTTGTTTGCATGGGAATAGAAGTAAGAGGGAATGTACAAAATCCTCAGTCAGACTCCTGTTTCAACCAGGACAGCAAACTTGTTACCTCTGCACCACTATGGTGGCTGTGGCAATATTACTTACCGCACCAGTGCGGTTTATATAAACGAGAGCACTAATTTTCACAGCATTCCAGGATGCTTATAAGTAAAAAAACCACGATCGCCCCAAAACAGTGCTTTTGCAGGATTTGCAGCTGGGTCTCCCATTACAGGGACTCTCAGTGTGTGCTATAAACATGTTAGTGGCTTTTTGGCCGCTCATAATTCTATTACCACTTCTAAGCAAATGCGTGTACTGGAAACTGGTACAAGACCGCATTGCTTCGGCAAAATTCAGAGAGGCATATTGTTTTGCTGCGCATGACAGCCACCAGTCATTTGTTTGGTAGTTAACTGCCGTTTCCCTACGTAGCGCTTTGTTTTGGCGCATGCGCATAACTCGTAAGTGCGAGTAATCAAGCTATTCAGCAGTGTGCTTGTATAGGCCACCAAAACTGTGTGTTTATGACTGTTATTAGAGTAGTTCATGAGAGATGAAAGTTTACATGTAGGGCCAAATTGGTTGCGTGGACGGTATAATGTAGTTATTTTCTGTGCTGAAAACTGTATTAAACGTTCATTAAGGAAGAAAATTAATATCGTGGACTGTTATCAGGGTGTTGGTGCCTGGGATAATGGCGCTATACAACGATAAGAAACAAGATCGATGTTCCATATCAATTTCTCTTGTTTGTGGTAAATTGCTGCTCCAACAGAACACACAATTTTAATCTAGAAACCCTGGGCTTGCGTAAAGTGCATATTCCTTATCGGGGACCTTGGTTCATACCACAGTTTTCTCAGCTGTTGTTCTTTCTCTTGTCTTGACTTTAGTGGTGTTAATTTTCATAAATAATACCACGAGTGATTGTCAATTCATTTAGAGAATTTGACTATTAGGAGCTGCATTTCACGAATTAAAGGATGGTATAGTCTATGAAGTTAATTAAAATTATGTATTGTAATCACTAATCTCTTAAAAGAAACATGTAGCAGGTTACCCGGCCTACAATATTCAAATATTAATGCTTCAATTTTTGCTTTCTCTACTGGTAAGTAGGGAAAGTATTGTATTCCACCCAAAAATTCGATGTCGAGATTTCACCGGAAATATATGTTTTGAGGCCCCCAGAATAAAAAAAAAGCATTTTTAGAAAGAGGTCCGTGTGTGTGTCTGTGTGTCGGTCTGTCTGTAGTCTGTCAGTCTGCGGACAGCATACCTCAAAAACGAAAAGTCTGTGAAAAACCAAAGTTGGTATTTAAGTTTAATGTCTTTCAAGGATGCGACAGGAAGATTTTGAAGAAAATAGCCCCCCCCCTAAACTACCCTTTACATGCAAAATTTTTCGAAAATTTTGATTTTCTTGAAAATGGCTCTAACGATTTTGATTAAAATGTCATATATTTGAGATTTTTTATGACAAATGAAATGTATATCTTGAATTTTCTGGCTATAGCCCCTGTAGTCGTATTTACTCTGGACGACTTTTGTATAACTGGTAAACCGTTAGAGATAGACCAAATCATACTATACAAAAAATGTAGATCTTGCTAAAATACGCAATTTATGTCTCAATAAATTTTCTTGTAGGGTGAACCATTTCGGAGATATTCCTTGTTATGTGTGTGAGTTGCGGAAAACTTTCGTGAAATGGATCATCGTTGTTCATTTTTTTATATGTTAAGTGTGCAAAGACAACAGAATCCCAAAGCTTTAAAACATTTGACTTTCGCACAAAGCCTACTGTATTCTAATATTCCCTTTGTACCTACAAGGAAATAAGCAATAAGATAAGTTGTACAAATGTTTATCTTAACTAACAAGAAGATATAGGAAGATATAGGAATACAAATTTTTTCAAACTGAATCCATACTCTAGATTAATACGATTATAGTTTATATAACACTTTATATCTACGTTATTTTAGACAGAGACAATTATTTACGTTTTAATGCCAAGCTTGTCTTAACAAATGACTTAGAAATACGATCATGTTGGCTGATCTCCAAAGTTAGTATTTATATTCAGCATCTTCCAAGGATGCAAAACGTAGGCGTTTTACGAAATTTCCCTAATCCAAAACCGGCCTTTGTGTGGAAAAATCCTGCTTTCGCAAAAACGGGTAACAGTTTTGAGTAAAATCTTGTGTATTTTAAATATTCATATGGATAATAAAGTAAACCTGAATATCGTGTTTTCTGTTAATACGAGGGTTGGAACTTTAATAGTGGCAGAATTGGAGTGAGTGGTGTTTAAGGGCCCGTCGACAACTTGGTCATTTGGGCCCCCAACAGAATTGGATAAAGATTGAATGTGCGAGAGGACGTACAGCACGACAGTGTCATCTAGGTCCTCAAGTGGCTTGCAGAGAATCTGGTTTGCCTTACAGAACAGTGGCACGGTGGGTAAACACCTTCAACAAAGGATGCCAAGATTTGGCAGACAATGTGACCAGGTTATCCTAGTGCTAGTGAAGATGTGCGTGCTTTTGCAGTGTTATTGGCTACTGATCGACGCCATATTATTATAAGCTGGCCCGAGATACCAGATTAGCGCATACAACTGTGGTTCACGTTCTGAAGGAATGCCTGGGCATGAGAAAAATTGCATCACAATGGGTTCTGCATGATTGGACGGAAATGCAGAAATGGTTATGATACGATATTGCTTGGCCGCATACAGCGCAAGCTGTGGCTGATGTGTTCACTCGATGGGTCTGGGAAGTGCTTGTGACTCTGACTTGATTCCGAAGATGAAGCAACCACTTTGTGACATTTGCTTCAGAACTGTTTCAGAGATTCGTCAGGCAGTAGACCGCTCCATTCAAACTATCAACAGAACGGGCGCTGCTCAGACTTCCACGTCCCTGGCAACAGGTTATACCAACACTGATAATTACTTTGAATGACAGTAAAGCTTGGTAAGATTATCTCTTTTGTATCAGTTGTAAATAAATAGTTGCGACTGTTAAAGTTCCAACCTTCGTGGATTTCATACTAATGGAATTCTGTACAGAAAGATACGCAAAACACTAATTGAGAAGAAGCCCAGGACTCGTTAAAATTCAGAATTTGTAACAAATACTTTTTGTAGGGCTAGCTGTCTTCGAAGTATTCCATCCTGCGTGATAAAATTTTCCCAAACAAGTAAATCGTCTGACGGAAGATTCCAAACTACGTTAGATTCCCCAGATTATGTTGTTACTGTTTATATAGGAGTAATTTTTCCTCCAAGACTGATTTCTAAATGTATTGCTGCATAGTCCAAATTACACATAACGTTTTACCGCATGTTGTATACAAATAAGCACTTATTAATTTGAGTAATTTCTAAACATAACTGTATCCTTAGCTTTTTGTTGATTCAAAAATCCGTTTTAATGAATGCTGTAATTCTGAACGCAAATGTATCAATAGAGAAAATTTGACAATATGTGAATTAAAAATTTTAGAAGTAAGATGCAATTTATATATTGTAAAAGTTTATCAAAATTACATACTTTCTAATTATTCACAATAATACATTAAATAGAAACCTGAAACTACAAACGCTTAAAAGCTAAAATTTCTTAAGGTTTTTGTTATTTTCTTGTAATGCACTATATGAATATTTTACTCTATCACTTATCTTGTTTAATAGGCAGACAAGGTATTACAATACAGATAAGTTATCGCAGATATGAGCTTTTAGATAAAAAGAAACACGTCCGTGTTTGTCAACTTTGAAAAGCATAACTCAAAGACAGAGAAGTCGGATAAATGCCCAATTTCATTTATTTGAGTAGGGCATTATTTAAGCATACAAGGTGGACATTGCCACACCCCAAGTTGCTCTTTTTGGAACAACTTGAGTTATTTATCTCTTTATAAAAATGGCTCAAGAAATTTGAATCAGAATAGTGTAACTTTGTTCACTTTCAATTACTTTTGTTTACTTTAATTTTATAATTAGTATGGTGTAACACAAATTATCACTACTGCATTTAAAACTCGTTTTGTTACTCAAAGTTTTACAACTAGCCTGTCAAACTCTCAATCCTTGGCAACGTGATGCCATTTAACGAGCATTCAATTTGGGATGCTCCCACATGGAAGCTCGAAGTAATCTCAAATATTGTAACAAAATCGGCAAAATGTGGAGTTCCGTTTACTTTTCTAACACTTTATTTCCTTTAAATCATATTACAAAAGCACAATTCCTTCTCGTGGCTAACACAGTTTATAATCTCCTCTACTATTACAATTCTCAGTTGTTGTTCCAATAATCTTTCTCAGCCTTTCAATGTCTTTCTCCAGTTTTACTGTCTCCTATATCTTTACTATTACGATACGATCACTCGACGACACATACTCGCTGACAGGCTGGCCGACTCACTCTCGTAACTAAACCTAAATCGACTTAAACAACTACTCTGGCACCAAAAGCTAAACTCTAACTGTAAAAACACACACTAAAACAAATTGACTGTTCACTGTCTGTCCTATTTATACCGGAGCCGGCGTGACGTAACCTCCGAGTTATTTCTACAAGCAAGTGTACATGACTTGGCAAAGAAAATTCTAGAGATTGCTGGACACTATGGTGTTATCACGTTTTTCGATCTCATACAGTGGCGAGGTGTCCTGTAGCCCCGAACCTCCTTTGTTTTGCGGGCAGCATTGTTTATTGTCACGTACACACAGTTGCTCGTCATATCCAAACCTTAGCAATATTTTAATTGCTAATATTTTCAATATTTTATGAGCAAGTGCGTCATCTGATGGACATGCTTGTTTTTTCCATCCCAACTAGTAAACATTTGAACTGTTTCCCTTCTACTGGTCCTTCATTGCACATACTTTTGCATATCCACAACGAGACAAAATAGTAGTATTGTAAACAACACTGCGGTAGTCTCCCATGAAGTCATTCTTCTCAGTGTCCAAAGTTCGCTACCTGGCCATGAATTGAGATTTAACATTAATTTCCTCGTAACAGTATAAATATGTGGACAAAGTTGTGTGAATAAGTAATAAATAGCAATGCTAGAGCTGGCTTTAGTACGTCACATGCCGTAAAAGCGTGTTAGTCCCATTCCCAAAGATGTTTGCCAGGTGCTTGTTGTGATGAACAAAAGGCAGGCAGGCTGGCTGGGGGTTCACCGTGTGCCAAGAACGCAGTAACGCTGGAAGGATGAGCAAGCAGGACATGTACGTTTCTCACATTTGGGATCATTACCCCGTGTGTTAATCCTAATATGGCATGTACATTGGAAATTATCATTATCTCGCATGCAGCTACCGTATTATTACACCACGCTAATGGACCTGCTACTCGGCGTAAATTGCATCCCAACTGGTCGCTCAGCAAACTAAAACTTCAGATGCGTTTGTGCACCATGTTTTTGTCCCTGCACTATTTTACTTCAGGGTAAACAATAGGCCAGTGCGTCATTATTACTCCTGTAATTTGTGCACCGACTGATTTGGAATATACCGCACATTAAGGTGCCACTTTGAAGGACTTTGCTAAAAGAGATGTGTTTGTGGGCGTTTATTGGAAAGAAATCACTCCACAGAGCGAAATTTTAAGCTCCTATAGCCATGATAAAATGCATTTGAACGCCATTTTTAAATCATGCGCCGTTTAAGTTATTCTCTGTCCTGTTAAATGGTACTTTCTTGTCTCTACTTCAGTATTCTTGTCCTTCAGCTGCAAAAAACGCAGCTTAAATTACATAACTCATAAGTAGGGAGCGGGGTGCAAGCGCCGGCGACCTTGGAGAGTGGAAGGCAGTACAGCCCTCACGCTACATGCCGGCTCTATACTCCGTGCTGTTAATCTTATTCCTATGTTTGCTCCCTGCTTATAAGTTTTAGTCCCCTGCGGTGGTTATGACACGTTTGGATGCCATGCCCGCCTCTGTAGCGTGGCGGTAGCGTGTCTACCTCACGTCCAACAGGTCGACTCTCGCTTAGGGTAGGTTATCCGGATAAGTTTCTTCTTTCCGAGGTCTTCCCTTATCCTGACAAGAGCATAACTTCGCCCATTTCATTCATTCACCGTCCGATATGACATTACGTTGGAGAATGTTAATTAGGAAAACATTGGACGCCATGTACCTTTTCAATTACACTCCTGCGTTGTATTTTTACTTTCTGTGCTATGCATAGTAATATAGAACTATTGTATTCGACCGAAAATGATTTCACGGAAATATACCTATGCTTTGAGACCCTCTGAATCAGAAAAAAAAAAAAAAAAAAAAAAAAAATAAATAAAAATAAAAAAAATAAACACACACATGCTTGTGTCTGCCTGACTTCGAACATCATAACTCAGAAACGAAAAGTCGGTTAAAAACCAAATTTGGTGTTTAGGGGTAATATCTTTCGAGGGTGCGGCACGAAGATTTCGCAGAAAATTCCTATATCCTAAACTACCCTTTACATAGAAAATTTTTGAAAATTTTAATTTTCTCAAAAATGGCTCTAACGGTTTTGAAGTTATTTTTATGGAAAATGAAATGTGTATTTTGAATTTTCTGGTTATAGCTCATGTAGTCCTGTTTACTCTTGACGACTTTTGAATAGCTGGTAAACCGCAAGAGATACAACAAATTTTACTATATATATAAATCTAGATTTCCTTAAAGTACAGTTTATGTTAAATGATCCATTTCAGAGATATTCCTTTTTAAGTGTATGTGTTTTGGAAAACTTGAAACTTTCGTGAAATGGAACATCGTTGTTCATTCTTTTATATGCCAAGTGTGCAAAGAGAACGGAATCTTTAAGCATTAAAGGATTTGACTAGCACACTTAGCCTACTGTATTCTAATATTCCCTTCGCACTTACAAGGAAATAAGCAATAATTTTTACAAATGTTTATCTTAACTAACACGAAGAAGATATAGGAATAAGAGTTTGTAAGAATGGTTTGTGCAAGAGTAGAGAAAGTCATGTGAGTGCAACACATATTTTTCAATGTAATATTGCGTTACGCTTACTGTAAAACTTTATACGTTTTTCTGAGGCAAAGTTTAAGTTTTTCTTATAATACAGAATATAAGTCAATAAGTAATATAAGTTATTTCAAGCAATATTTTCAACATCTACCATAGTAGGCATTAAGAATTTGGAGATAAATCCAAAGAAAATTAATACATGGCTTTTCTACGGGGCCAGCTGTATCTACCCTCCCCCTACTTTCCTTGTACTCATTACAGCGCCATGCCTCTAGCCGCGTATTGCAACTGTCAACAGTTCATTGGTCAGTAGTTATATCTCGCCCCTTATGAGATCCGTAAGCCAATAAGAAACTGAGTTTACTAAATTTGCTTTCTGTACATGTGTTTAACAATGAAATGTAATGTACTGTGTAATGAAAACAGGCTCGTATGCTTTTGAAAACACCTAATCTAGTTAAAGGAGACAGAATATTGCACAAAGTTGCACAGTTTCTCCTCCGACAAATGGAGTTCTTATATTATTTCTTACATAATAAAGGAGAAAACAAAGCACACTGATGGAAAATATAGTTTATTGCTAAAATTCATAAATATTTCCTAATAACTAAGTTATACAAATATTTATTCTTATTCTGAAATAATGTAGCTATGTGTGAGATAAAATTTTGTATTTTGATAGTGATGTCATGTTCAGAATTAACTTAATTTGTGGCCTGTAGGTACAGTTAGAAAATGTAGTTATTTACCGAACAATCCGTTCTCTGTTAAGCCATACAAACTTAAAACAAACGAAAAAAGTGCTCTCTTTCATTTACATTTGTTTTAATTTCGTTAGAAGCCATAAAAGTAAGTGTGTGTGTGCAATATTTTAGCTGCCCTATATTTCCACAGATGTGAAAGCGAATTCGTGTTAGCTTTTTTTTTCTTCTCGACCTTTTTCATAATTTCAGCCCACGGTATGCAGTAGCGGGTAGCTGTTGATTTGGAAAAATGTAATTAATTCCAGGCAGTGCTCTAATAAATTCCGCCACAGCGTATCATTGCGTGAATGCAATGGTAATGCGACCGAACACGAGAGTGCGTTTTAGTAATAAACAAAATGTTATTTTGCTTAGCGTTTATATTTCTAACACACACCTACGTTAGAAGATGTGTTTTATTCCAACGAAAGTTCCTCTTTGAGAGATTTAACCAGAAATACATGTTTTGAGGCCCCTGAAGCGGAATCTTTTTGGGAAAAGAATGTGTTTGTGTATGTTGTGAGAGAAAGAGGGCTGGAGGGGTGGATGGAGGGAAGGAACGAGGAGAGAACAGCAGCATAATTTTACTAATGGAAGATGACGCTTAATTAAAATTTATTAATTATTATATCTTTAAAGTTACTACCCACCAAGATTTCCTAGCCAATGCCTAACTATGCATTACATAAAAATGCGTTATTTTATTTTCTCCTGAAAAAATGACACTAACAATTTTGATTTAAATAGTGTATAAAATATTTGCTTAAATTAATATATTCGCTTAGGTAATAAAGGGTGTACCTAATTTTTCCACTGTATTTTATGTGAATTTTATACATCTTTGTATAACATAAATTGTGTGAGATACAAAAAACATATTACACGAAAAATACAAGGTTAGTTTTTGAAATACAATTTTTCTGAAACAAATTTTTGCCACAAATTTGTTTCAAAATTGGGTAGTAATTATATCTTCTAATGTTTATAAAGGTAATAATTAAATTGGTTAAGAATTTGTTTTTTTACTTTTTTTTTTTACTTTTTTTTTACATGAATCATATTATACCGACGGGGAAGTTATTTATGACCACCTTAACATTTCATTGTTTCTCAAAAAAGAGCAACAATTATAACTTTGAAGGAATTACACAGTTCAGTAGTAGAAACTTGATTGACAACAGCGATTAAATACAGACATAATAGAGAAAGAAAAAATAAACAGAATGTCGGCATGAAGTACAAGGGGAAGGGCTTTGGTAATACTAGGGTTAATGAGATGCGAAAATCATTTTTCACATATTTTCTCTGCGAAATGCCTCATTACAATTTTCAAATGATATCGCAAGAAAGGGATGCGCAGGTGGAATTATATATTGGTATGACCTCCCGCAGGAGTTCGGTTCATGAATTGCCTAGTTTCACAAACAACACGGTGTATAAGCCAAATGAATTACATACATGATAAATTCCATACACTGATTTAAAGCTATGCTGTACCGCGAAATTCGATACATTTCTCCTCGTTAACATTTCATTTAGTGGTTTCATTATTTAACGGCAAGAGGGGGCTTCGCCTTTATGGGGTTTTATTTTCAGTGAATGAATTCACCGTGCTTCTATTATTTTTTCTCTCTCTACAGCAATTAAAAACGCTTGTAACAGAATGTGGCATTAGGCGGGGTTTATGGTGAGATAATATCACAATGTACCTTCTGTTTTATTCAGACGTTGGTATTCTTTGCAGAACTTTAAATTAAACTATATGAACACAATAATCGTATGTAAAATCTAAACTAATAATGTATATGTATATAGTATGTAGGATTGTCTGAAAACCACTCAACCAATTCTGATAGGTCTTTTACCATTGAGAAGTCGTATTCTTTTTGACAAATATGACATACAGTCTAAAAGAAGCAATTTCAATTCCTAAATTACCAGAAGAGTACATTAACCAACACTGTTTTCTGTATCTGGCACGGAAACAACTCATTTTTGTTTCCAAATGTGCTGATAACGAACATGTTGGTGAAAATGCAAGATCAGCATTTATAATAACTATACATTATTGCCTATGTAGGCTTATCTTCCTCGGAGGAAAGTCTCTGAAGGCGCAACCACTTTGCCTGGCACTTGTAGTTTTCAACAGGCGATTCCTTGATTAGTGTCCAGGAGTAATCGGCTAACATTCATACAGTCCACTTTCCCTGGTATCTCATTTCCACGTCCGAAATTTGCTGGTGGAAGTGTTCCTGGTGTTCCTCGCTTACAGCACGTAGGAATCTAAGAAATGTAACTTTAAGGACATGTTGCACTCCAGTACAGACGATTTGCCTCAAGATCCTTATAGTTTCCTGCCCTCTAATTTGCCAAAAGATTTGTTGACACTTGAACAAAGGCATCCCAAGCTATCTTTTCATCACTTTTCAGGATAGTGCTGAAATGCTCATTTTTATACAGTTTGCGTACCTGGGGACCTATGAAAATCCACTCTTTTATTTTCGCATTGCTAAGACGTTTAAATTTCATGCGTAAATAGAGAAATTTAATGCTTTCCCAGCTTTCTCCATGGCCTTAACTAAGTTTTTCATTAGGCCCAATTTTATATGAAGAGCAACGGGAATTAAATTCCTGTATTTCACAAGTGCATAACATTGTGAGATCGTGGTTCAAGTGATTGACGCTGAGGCTAACCTTTCTTTCTTCCAATGCACGGCTAGATCACAGCTTGTAACAGAGTGAAACTACGTTTAAATGAAACATGCTCCGCTCCTTCGTCCCTCCCTTCCTCCCTCCCTTCCTCCCTCCCTTCCTCCCTCCCTCCCTCCCTTCCTCCCTCCCTCCCTGCCTCCCTCCCTCCATCCCTCAACAAAATACACACAGCTATTGTTGCCTGAACCTTCATCACTGTGTCTACCATGAGTGTGAACTTCTAAGCCTATACAACACTACCTAATTTGTCAGACAAAAGAATATAGACGTGCGATAGGGCGTTAGAAGGTTATACGAGGATTAAACATAGTCTACTATTTTTCAAAAAGCTTGTTAGAATAGCTCTACTCTTGAAATTTGAGAGAAATTGGAGAGAAATCAGTGACTGAGGTTTAGAATTTACTTGATTGCAACATCCGTCAATAGTAGTGAAGTAAGCGTATTAGAAATGTCAGAAGACAACGCTAATGCCAATCTGTAAATATTGCGAACCTATACATCATTGCATGGTAACTCATTTCTCTAAGCTTTTGAACTTCTTCCCGCTTTATATAAGTTGTTACATTGTTTTTCTCACTTAGTTTTGGAACCAGTAACAGGAAGGTTAAACAAGCTATAACATAAAAATACACACATTCAAATAAATTAGAAAAAAAGTACACAAGAAGGCGCATAAACATTCAAGCAATCAGTAATTCTCAGATTAAGAGTATTGTACAGCAAAATTAAGATCACTTAAAGGTTTATTTTATTGCATAGTAAACACATTCTCAATAAACAATTTTGTACGATAAAGGCCTACGAATCTGACAGAAAACAAATTTTAGACAGATGTCTTATTTTGAAACTTAATTATTCTGAAAACAAGGAGTTATGTATGTAATGCTTGAACAATTTATAGCAATGTATTTTATCATATAACACTCACTTTATTGATATTAAATTTACCTAATGAATAATGCTGATCTGGTAGGTACATATGCTTCTTTCAATAGGAAAGTAATGTTTCCATCTTGTTCCCCAACAAATTAGTACACATTAAAGAAAACAAATGAAACACTTTACACGCTAGAATAGATAAGAGGGAATAGGATAAATTCCAGTGCACAAAAAGAGGTCGTTATCAGTGTTTGAGAATTATTTCCCTAAAAGAGCAACACAGCAGTGTTCTGCAGCGGTTATAGAGCTGTGCACAAGGAGACATTTACTTGGCTTTCTGCCAGATGTTTACATTCAACATTAGCTTTGCGAAAATGTTTATATTTCCTTAGGGTGAAGACACTCGCAGAAGTGCTACCATATAAACATAATCTGCACATATGCTATTAATAAATGCCTTTTAAACATGTGATAAAGATTTACGTCAAGAATATCCATGTTACCGAAAAAAAGTCACATTGATTGCTGACTGATTTATATGAAGGGGACACGTTTGTTTCTTTATTTATTCGGCTAGAAGTTTACTTAATGAAGCGTTTTTAACGTCAAATTAAGCAGGATGTGCAGGGGTTTCGATTTCCTGTAACGACACGCGTAGGTGTTGATTTTTTAGTCCTTATTTCTGTATTTTGTCTGTGGTTTAAGCCAGCGCTAGAGTCAGCTAAAAATAAAAACAAAGAATGCATAAATGGTGGTTGAATAGTTAATGCAATTAATTGCGTCCTACAGATATTATAAATGCAGGATACTTCCAGTGCGGTCACAATACAACAGGTGTCCATAGGGCGGTTCAACATTTCTACCTTTTATTCTCAACAGGGTCAGTAGATACAGATTAATAAACATCTATTCATTTTTAATAAGCGCAGAGGGATCGAACAGAGATCAACACTGCAGAAGGGAAGAGGTGAGATTGCGTATGCGTAAACAAATGAAGTGGCAGTAGAGGCTAGCTTCGTTTGACATTTTTGGGATGTTTTCTGCTATACAGCGGAGTAGCAGTAGTCCATACTTTTCTCAGGTGTTCGATGCTCGTTATATTGGATTAAATAGTAAGATAATAATTAGAGTATACGTGATGTGAATCCTTGCTTTTGATTACATAATTTTATACGCCCATGCCTCTTGTAGGAATTCAGAAAATAGTTTAAGGTCCTCAGAACCCCTTATGCATTCAACATGAATGCAGTAGCTAAACTTTTGTGTACATTGTTGAAGACAGCTGGTAGCGGCATCCATCACAGCACCTCTTTTTATCGACGAATTTATTTTTGATTTAAACTAACATCGCTTAGATTCAGATACTGAAAATCAGACTTATCTACGAAGAGAACATTTAAAAAGATGGGTACTACGAGCTGTGTATCTTCCCTATTTGGGACATCTGTTGTAGCCAATATGATCTGTCTTTGGCATTTGTCACTTTGTTGCCGGATGCACAAGGTAAGTCAAGTACGATGACTACTTTATACATAGAGGTGTTAAATTATGGTCATTCCTTTGTTAGGTGAGTGTCACGAACTGAAAATCAATTTATTACACATCACAATTGATTAACAATCTGAACAACACTCCATTTCAATTCGACAACTGCGTTTTTGGGAATTCTTTGAATAATTAATGCACTTTTCCAGAAGAAAGCTAATTGTTTTTAAAAATAAAGTGAGATATATTTGAAATTATAAACTGCTTTTCTATTGTAACAACAAGAGAAGATAAAATAAATGTAATTCTTGGGTTTCGTTTTCCTAAGTTGGCAGTAATGCCAACTACATTAATAGAAGTGTATATATTTTATAGAATTTAACATTTTGGGTCAAATCTTTGTGATATAGTATTTAAATTCGTGTTTCATCTATGAAATAATTCAGATAAATATCACTCGACGGCCTTACGATATTATTTCTGATAATCTGCGTGTAACTAATTAAAAGTCTGTTCAATGTTGTTCCATGTTTTACTTTGCATTGTTCTCAAATTATTGATAGTTAAATCTCTTATTGTTCACTTGCAGTGGCCGTGTGTAGGCTGTTTGGTCCAGCTCCTTGAATCACCCTGCAGATAATAATTAAACTGGTCCCTTTTTAACACCAACATGGGGTTTTTGCATTTAGTATTCTGACGCTGAGCCCGGCGCAAAACAAAGGACTGTTGGGGCCGGGCTGCCTAATGCCACATGCGGAGTCGGCGAGAGGGCAAAAACTTTCAATTTTGGACTGCCTTGCGCAACTGTCTGTATATACGCGACTAACAACAATGGAAGCGGCTACAAAAAGAGGCTTTCTCCAGAACTTTCGAGAAAGATCTGGTCGTCACATGATCGTCGGCGTGTGTGTAGACGTCGAGAAAGGTCCGTGTGACGTTATCCCCATTATATAAAGAGGCTAGGAACCAGCAGTTAGAGTTCTGGAAATGCGTCGTTTAGCACGTCAGTGAGTGCGAAGCAAGTGTGCGTGCGCGTGTCGTCTCAAAGAAGTTTCTAACGGGCGTTATAGTGAGTGTGTGTGACAGAGAAAGTGAAGAAAGACGCTGAAAGAATGGGCAAGGTTACGGAAGTAAAAGTTGTGAGTGATGATTCTATGAAAAACTGTAGAAAGCTGTGTATTTGTGATACAATTTTAGAAGACAAAGTGATACAAAAGCAACGTTTGTTTGTTGTATTAATAAATTACAAGAAACGCGCAGTTTTAAGTAAATGTGCAAATATAGCCTGAAATTGAGGGAATTCAATGCTACAACTATTGAGAGACATGCGTGTCCCTAAAACAGCAGTGTTGAATTCGGCAGCCAGATGCAAGTTGCCTGTTATGAGCTAGAAAAAAAGACCATGCAGCTAAAAGCGCTGTTACAGCTCTATGAGCAGCTACTACAAGCTAACCGCAACGAATTTGGCTCCGCTGTTTAACTCGCAAACAAGAGGAACAGATATTGCAATGGAAGAGGTGCAGAAAAAGTAGCTTTTAATGTAGCACCAGAGCTGTGAACAGCGAATATAGAAACACACAAGAACTAGAAATGGCCATACTAAACACTTTTACACGTTGGCATGAGCACTCATTTAGTACGAAACATTATTGTGAGTGTGATGGTAAATACTGTATAAACAATCTGACGTGTTGCACTCATATGCCTTCCTTATACTAAGTATTCTTACTATCTCTTATTCCTATATCTTCTTCGTGTTAGTTGAGATAGACATTCGTACAAATTATCTTATTATTTCGTTGTAGGTGCAAGAGGAATATGGGAATACAGTATGCTTTGAACGATAGTAAAATCTTTAAAACCTTCAGATTCCGTTTTCTTGGCACGGTTAAGATATAAAAAATTGAATCACAATGTTCCATTTGATGAAAGTTTGTTTTCGAGAACTCACACAAAAAAACAAGGAATATCTCTGAAATGGTTCACTCTAAAAAAAATGTACCTAATATGTGTGTTTTAGCAAGATCTAAATTTTTTGTGTGGTTAAGATTTGGTCTACCTCTTAAGGTCGTCCAGAGTAAACAGGACTACATGGGCTATAGCTAGAGAATTCAAAATATACAATTAGCTTGGCATAAAAATATTTCAAACATGACATTTTGGTCAAAATCGTTTAGAGCCATTTTCGAGAAAACAAAGATTTTCAAATAATTTTCCATTGAAGGCGTAGTTAAGTGTGGATGAATTTTCTTCAGAATCTTCCTGTTGCACCCTTAAAAGATATTAATCTTAAATACCAAGTTTCGTTTTTGACCTACTTTTAGTTTTTGACTCATGCTGTTCACCCACACACCCACACGCACGCACGCGCAAGCACACGCACACGCGCACGCACACACGCACACACGCAAACACACACTTTTTTAGAAATGCTTTTTTGGGTTCAAAGCGCCTCAAAACATGTATTTTCAGTGAAATCTTGACATCGAACTTTTAGTATAATTAGTGGAGGAAGTTCCGCCAATGTGTTCAGGCTTGCCAAGGGTACTAGCAGAAGCATTCCTTAAGAAAAACCAGAAACTAGTACAAAATTATTTAAAGGAGCAGATAACATGTATTGAACCAAGAGGTCTCGGGTTCGATTCTTGGCTGGAGGATGGGATTATTCCCTATGCTTCATAGAGTCTAGAAGTATGAGTCGGTGTAAATTTGTATGTGAATTTTATGTTAATAAATAAAACCCAACGTAACCGATGAGCTATTGTTCCAAACGAAAAGTCATTAATGCAACTATACATGTTCAAGGCAAAATAAATGGAGCAGAATAAACAAATAAAATCTTAGAGTTCGTGGAACTAAAATAACCAAATAGGGGAACAGACTCAAAGATAAGTTAAACTGGAAAATCCTCAAACAACAGGTTAAACTAACCTATAGAGCAATACTTCTTTCCCTTTAGAGATCCTTAGTCGCATAATGGACACATTTTAGAGTTTTCAGATACAGACCATTGAAGGAAACAGCTGATTTGTAGGAAATGGTTAAATAGAGAGAGAAGCATTTAAACGATCAGTCGGAACTAATATGTGTTGGAAACTTTTTATGGAATGTAAGAAACAAATAGAAGTGTCACTGAACAGAATAGTTTGAGGGGTGAGACTTCTGGAACTTCTGTAATTGTTATAGTTCTGTATATTGTCTGATGAATGGTGAGGGCCAATATCAGACAAACACGTATGTAAATTAGAGTAGCACTTGTATTATTCCAATTGGAATAGCTGCTGGCTTCCAGTAGCTAAGGTACTTTTATTGCATTTCTATAAATAGAATTGTTATTATTGTTGTTGTTACTAATGGACACCATAAAATATCTGGTCCAAGAAATGGGTACGACCCAGAAATGTTGAACGCCTTATAGAACAAAGCCACAAAGAAGCTTAACAGGAAAACCAACTGGCAAAACACACAAGAAGAAAACAGGATTCCCCGCGCTCAGCTATCACAACCAAAACATTTCTAAACCTGCATTCAAGTACAAAATAGACTGCAAAACAAACAAAATACTGAAGAAACGCATCACCAGGAAACAGGGACCGCAAAAATATAGCTGCACTGCAACCAGATAAGCTGAAATACCAGAACTGCTCCAAATTGTTCACAGGTCAGGCACCAAGATGGTCCAAAGCCCTGTATAAATCACACACAAAAGTTATACATTAAGCACACAACCGATAGTATATCGCACAACGCATAAATGCAGCAATTACAATTACAAAAACATAAGACAGATTTGCAAATCTTACATATCATGCGCAAAAACCAAAAGCTACATAATATTAACAATTTGCTTGAAACTTAGTATACACACTCGCAAATACAAATATTCAACTGCATGTTGGAAATATCGACTTGTGTATCCGCACTGCAACACGACGTGGGACTTAAAAACATTCTGCTCTCCTATTCCATCAATTATTTGTTCACGACTGTACATTAAGTAAATAGAAGTATTCCAACCATTCATTTGATACTGGGATATCACCTGAAATTCATGTTTTAACACTCCTTGAATAGAAAAAAAAAAAAAAATAGAAAAGTCAATATGTGCTTCAGACTGTCTCTACGAGCGTGAATAAACAACATTGCATCAAAACGAAAAGTCCTGTATTTGAGTTTAACGTCTCTCAAGACATGAAAATTTGCAAAAATATATCTCCTTCCAAACTACTCTTTACATGGAACATTTTCGAAAGCTTTAATTTTTTCAAATTGGCTATATTTTTATTAAGATGTCACGTGTTTAAGATTTTTTCACAAGTGAAAAGTATGTCTTAATCTTCTGGGGAAAACGTCTGAAATCCTCCTCGTTCTACATTAGCTTTGCCTAGCTGGGAAACCTAAGAGATAGACATAATCTTACTGCCCAAGAAATGTAGGTATCGTTAAATCACAATTTGTCACATTTTTGTGGCCTACTTCCAAGATTTTCTTGTTGTTGGTGTACATTTTTAAATAGGTACGTTTAACTTTTATCAAATGACAAGTTGGTATTTTTTGTCTATTTTTCTCCTGGTCATGCACAGAGAAAGAATGAAATTTCAAAGCCTGCCACACAGCCAGCTGTTAAAAGATTACACTCCTTTTTTATTTCCATGATCCCATTGTACTACAAGAAAGTGTGCAACAAAGCGATTTGTGTAAATATTCTTCTAGATTATCATGAAATAGAGGAATACGCCTCTTAAGGATGATTTGTGAAGTGTGTGGTAGCACATCAATTTGTACTTTCTCTACTACGAATAGTAAGTAGAAGTATTGTATCCCACCCAAAAATTCTATGTCGATATTTCACCCAAAATATCTGTTGAGCCCCCTAAATCCAAAAAGCATCTTTAGATGTGTGTGTGTGTGTGTGTGTGTGTGTGTGTGCGCGTGCGTGCGTGCGTGTGTGCGTGTGTCAGTATGTTTGTGAACAGCATAGCTTAAAAACTAAAAGTCGGTTAAAAAGCAAGGTTGGTATTTCAGTTTAATGTCTTCCAAAGAAGCGACTCGAGAATTTTCAATAAAATTGCTCCACTCTAAACTACCCTTTACATGGAAAATTTTTCGGAATTTATTTTCTTGAAAATGGAAAGTGGCTTTAACTATTTTGATTGAAATGCCATATGTTTGAGATATTTTGTGGCAAACGAAATGTGTCTTGAATTTTCGGGCTATGCCTATGTAGTCCTGTTACCCTGGATGATTTTGCGTAACTAGTAAACCGTAACAGATAGACCAAATCATACTGCGCAAAAAATGTATATCTTACTAAAACATGGAATTTATATCCATTTTTTTTTTGCATGGAAAGAACCATTTCGTAGATATTCCTTGTTATTTGTGTGAGTTTTGGAAAATTAACTTTCAAATGGAACATCGTTATTCATTTTTATATGTTAACCGTGTATGAGAAAGGAATATGAAAGCTTTAAAAGATTTGACCATCACTCAAAGTGATAGTCACTCCCATATTCTTCTTGCACCTACAAGGAAGTAGACAATAAGATATTTCTGAAAATGTTTATCTCGACTAACATGAAGAAGATGTACGTATAAGAATTCATAAGAATGGTTAGTACAATAGTAGAGAAAGTCATGCAATTGCAACGCACTAGATGCGCTTTAAGCAAGTTATCTTCGAACCCAGACATTTGAAAGCATAAACCGATGTCTTTGTTTTGTTTACACCAAGCCACCGTCTATGACGATGGTAGTACCATGTGACAACATGAACAGGATTTCAGAGTAAAAGCTTTTATTCCTGCAGGTAATTTTAAGCTTCGAAATTATTTACTCTTTTGCTACCTCACCCCTCGTAGCCTCTAAATTATGCATTGCTTCTATGGCAGCTTCTTTAAGGTAAGTAAATGAAAAAGTTTTTCCTCCACGGCTGGTAGATTATGTTACTTGCCACCCTGTAGTAAAAGACAGCAAGGTCTTTGCGAATAACAAGTAAATATTTTATCAAAGTTGGTCGTCTTTAATTCCAGTTCCTCTGAGGCAGTAGGAAAGGGCAAGAGGCTGCCTTTTACTCCAGCTTATGGCGTAATGGTTCCATACCTTAATCTTTAAATATTCTCCAATGTGATATTTTATTCCAAAGGATCTATAATGTACGTGCCAGGCTTTCTGCCCAAGCGCTTTATCTATTTCAATAAGATGAAGTTGGCTTTATAACTTTGCGATTAGTTTTTGAAGAAAAGTAATTTATGTTGTGTCCAGAAAACGTGCATACAACCAAGCAACGATGTTGATATAATAGTATATTATGCAACGAGAGCTTAAATACAGCAATTAAGATGCAATTATATTTTACAAAACGAGTGATAGCGAGTTTTATAATAAACATGCAAGCACCTTAACTGCCATTATACTCAAGTGTCATACAATTATTTGTGCTCGACTATGGGTCAAGTTAAAAACATTTATAAAATATGTTTAATATTCTACATTGATTTTATTCTTATGTTGGCCTTGATGCATTGATACAGATACTTCTAAAAAATAGACTTTCATAACGAGAAGATAACTTAAATTTATTAGAATTCTATTAACACTGGTTATTAAACTCAGTAGCTTTATTTCATATACGGGAATCGTAATTTTGCTTTCAGTTACGTGACAACGTGAGCAGACGACTAAGTATTGATTCATACAAGCGGATTTTTGAATGGTGGATTAGTGGTGCTGTTATGGACTGGTGTACCTTTGATTGGTGGTTTACAGTGTAGTTGTGAGGAAGTGGATATAATGAGATCCAATACATGCTTGATCGATCAGAAAATAATGAAGTTCAATAAATTATTTCGTTAAGAGATTTCTTACATTATTGTGAAATGTAGTAGACTCCATGCTTTATACAAAATTATTAAAACACAAACATTCAAGTTTCAAAAACAAGAGTTTATTTCATCAACCAGGTTGATAGAACAGTGAAAACCCAAATACATATGCTTTAAAATTATATATTTTGACGCAGCGAATGGTGAGGTTGGTAATGGCTAGTTGAAAAGATAAGTAATATGCTCCTCTAGTGTAAACAGCGGGAACCTAAGTCAAAAGCCATAATCTTCTGGAAATTTCAAATTCCAGAACGTTCTGGAACTCTAGCCAGTACTTATATTAGCGAGCGCTCTAATAAGTAGGATGAAGGGAGCTAGGGATGAGTTAACGAAACGTTTCTGGTGCAACAAAAAGTGCTGTTGTGCAAGCGGGCTTTTTACACTGTTATGACCTGTAGAACTGCTACTGGAGGACACTGGAGAAATTTTGTTTTGGACTCCCCAGCAAGTGAACCGTTCGGAAAAACAGGTTCCTTTGTACTAGGCCGCTAAGGCACTAAGAACGTAAATTGAAGTTGAAAACTCAATGATATGTTAGTTAAGAACTGGACAAACTCAGATTATTGAAGATCATAAAATGGGAATATTCAGCTCTATATGATTGTCTGTTAACTCAACGAATCCCTTTCTCTGTTAGTTAAAGCGACGAAAAACAGTCATCGCTACGGATCTGTTGGGAGATTTTTGGTAGATCGGTGCCTGGTGTAAGTTGGTGTTCAAGGTCTCATCTCCATACCACACCATCTTGTTTTCTCTGGAGCCCATAGGGGGATCAGTGTAGGGCAAATGCATCTCCGCCTCTGAAGACAGATAACATTACGGTCAATCCAGTCTTATCTGCTTTAATTATCTATGAATAGATGGCACTACATTGCTATTGCCGTCCATTTTTCACTTTTACTATTATTTTAGACCTAAGGAGGAACTTTCTGTCTGGTATTAAATATCCAATACGGTATTTATTTAAGCGACTGAGAGAAACCACGAAAAAAACCAGTCAGATTAGTCGAGCTAGGGATTTAAACTCGGAACCTTCTGAATGTGGGCCATAGACCTTACTATCCCGCTCCGTTCAACAAATCTTGTGAATAAATGGTCAAAGGAAGTTTATCCAATTATGCAATACCACACACTTGTGGCAGTTCCTCTTTGGTACGGCAGAAACTATCTGACACAATCGATAGAGATAAGGGAAGGACGTGTAATACGAAACCTAAAGGGACTTAACCTAAGCAGGCAGTGGTCACCATGAGAATTGATCTAATCAAGGACAGATTTGCATGGCACTTAGGGAATACCAACGTAGCCAACAGGTTGGCTACAATCTTTTATATAAATATGGACCTTAAATATAAATTTGGAGTCATACTTCATAAAATATTTGCCCGTATAAGAAATGAGAAGTGGAAAGAATAAATTTATAAACTCATTTCATCGTAACCCGAAAAAATCTTTGAACCGAGAAATATTTTCAGAGGAATAGGAAATTTAAAATAATAACAAATTTGTTTGTTTGCTTCTTTGTGTAGAATTGTATACGTATGTATGAATGTTTCATGCTCACTGGAATAAAATAAACTAAATTTATAGTTTTATAACTCTGTGTATATAGAGTGTGCCTTTTTATAGCTTAGGGACCTATTAAAGGTTCCTTTTTTTTATTAAGAACTTTTATCAAGGCTCTTCCCAATCGTAATTTCATTACTTTTGTTATTTGCGTATATTTATGAACGTTATTTATTTATTTGTTTACTTGTTTGTTTGTTTATTTGTTTGTTTGTTTTATTTGTTTGTTTTATTTGTTTATTTATTTGTTTATTTGTTTTATTTATTTGTTTTACTTACTTACTTTACTTTGCGTACTTTGCTTACTTTGCTTACTTTGCTTACTTTGCTTACTTTGCTTACTTTGCTTACTTTGCTTACTTTGCTTACTTTGCTTACTTTGCTTACTTTGCTTACTTTGCTTACTTTGCTTACTTTGCTTACTTTGCTTACTTATTTATTTAAATAGGAGTGAAGTTGGTGTTCCACAATTCAGTTTCCCCTGAACACAGACGATGGAAGCCTTCAAAACATCGGAGTACGAATATCTGACCTGATTGAAAGTCTGAGGGCTATTTGGGGTAAAACGTTATTGGTTTACGGCTGGGAAGCTGGTCATTCATCATAGTATTAATTAGTTGGTTTATTCCTTAGTTTGATGGGGTTGTTTTGTACTTTACATGTGAGCAAACTCAGTACTGACTTAAAAAGACTAGCAAACATCACCATCATTTAACAATAATGCATAGTAGACTCAATATTTATTAAACCAGCAAAGGAACATAACATTATTCAAGAGTGAGTGGGTAGTGAGTGAGTGAGAGTGAGTGGGCGGGTGGGTGGGTGGGAGGGTAAGCGGATGGGTGGGTGGGTGAGTAAGTGCGGTTTAAGGGCCCACCGACACCTAGGTTCAAGAAAAGTTATCTCGTAAAACTGATAATAGGAGTTGTCATTAAAAATACATAGTAAATGAAGTATGCTAATTTAAAGAAATTACGTTTACTGTTCGCATTTTATTAAGAGAATCAGCAAATTTAATACGTATGTGGGCTATGAAGACATTGGCGTTCCACGGGAAATACTCCTTACTAAGCAAAATTGCTATTCAAGATTGGAACAAGTTCAGCACTTCAATTATCTAGAGAGATATAAAGTTAATGCATATGAGGATATACATAGATGCTAAATTGCAGATATATCAGAATATATGAGGCCTTATAAGTAGAAAATAAAAAAAAAATTACGCGAAGAGGTACAGTGATAAAATTGTAAAAGATGGTGACTGTTCCCGTTTTACTGTATGGCAGTGAATGCTGGGTTAGGAGGAAAAATATTTAGTCACATTCAAACAGCGGAAGTGAAATAGATAAAACTAACGTGGCAAATCTTGTAAACAATATGATATTCAATCCAATAATAATGTTATAAAATTGAGGAAGAATTCAATCTAACTTTACGAACAGTAGAAATTGGACAGAATTTCTAACTAAATTATCAGAAAAGATTTGAACATATTCGTTGTAAATGATTAACTAGAGGAACACAAACAAACAATGGAAGGAACATTTGGAACTAAGGATTCCGAGGATGGTCTTACAATAAGGAAAAGGGATATAGGACTACGAGCTAAAAAGATAGAATTGACGTTACAATAAGTAAATGTGTAACTTGTAAAAGGCAGAAGTAGAAGAGGGGGAGGATATTTGACGTTTCTATATTATTCTGTTATGTACAAATGTACTTTCAAGGGTAATTAATGGTGTTTACTTCAATTCTTATCATTACTGGCAGTGCTTATTCCCTTGCCCATTTCAAAGTGTTTAGAGCTCGGCGCAATAGGCGAAGTTATTAAATACTAAAGCATTTATATCTTGGGTTCCCTTGAACATGGGCCATAGCCCTTTTGTCATTGGACAGGCTCTAAGATTCCTTACATATATTTATATTTTGATGTGTGCTGTTGTTTATAGCTTTTGCTAATATTTGTGACTTTCTTCAATTTTAGTTTTATCTTTTGCACCACTTTTCTCACCTACTCTCTTTATGTTTTCCTTTTCCTTAAAATGCCTTACTTTTAAATCACTCAATTCATTGTAATTTCCTGCTTAACCTCTCCTCTTATTTCTTTTCTAAATTGAATGGTTAACTTTCCCCTTAGCACTCTGTTATTCATTTCCACTTCCTTTCCACACTTAACCTTCTGCTTAACTTTGGCCCTAAACTTGTCATCCCTGTCACCCTTCCTTGTCACACGAGGAGTATGGGTTTCCTATATATTAGTACATTTTTATTATCTGACACCCACTTGTCCGTGACCTCATTTTTCCAAGTACGTGCAACATTTCGCTGTTCATCCTTGTCCCAACCCACATACGCAATACCCGTATTACGGTGTTCCCATTCAACTTCTTCATACACCATATCTTCCAATCAGTTGAACATTTACGGTGGATAACATAGGCTAACTTTACTGTATGGTTTTATCGCATGTTTAATGTGTAAAATCTGTAACTCCCCTTACTGCGAAGGTTAATTCTGGACGTATGTTAACCTATTCGGATCTGACTAATGTTGCCTTCAATTCAAGCCGGCGAATCCCAAAACACATAGTGGATGTAGGACGGAAATAATTTATTTCATGCACTTATTGGAAACCAGCCACTATTGAGCACCTAGTTGCATTATTATCTTCGCCTAATGGAGTGTCCGAGCTGGCTCTCGAACTGAGAAACATAACTAATCAGTTACTAACTAGGAACGGAACTGCTTCTCCCGGGACGAGAGCTTTGGACTAAGGTATCCCTCTAGGAATTGCATCATCCTAACATCGTATTACCTAAATAATCAATTTGTGTTGGTAAGACGACAGCGGGAAGTAAACTGAATATAACTAATTTCTAAAATTCTTCTTGTTAACCCAATGTGCTTATCTGTTTTGGATTTGTGATTTTATATTTGCATTACACTACCATGTGGTTTATGAGAGACAAAGAAAGGGGGTACACTGCTTGCAGATATTGATGCCGAATTTTGCAACTAGCGCACTATATTCATGTGCTAAAGAAACCTCCTAAAGACATTAATCACCCAGGCAAACTGTACCAAGGAGGATTAAAAATTACGAGGAATACTCCAAGGCTACAAGGTTAGATAACTGAATAAGTAGAGCCATTTACACAGTCTGTCGGCGTTTGGAATAGGGGTCCATGTATTGCTTGGGCCAGCTAGGTTGGTTGTATATGACGAGGTTGACAACGCTCCTTCGTAGACAGAACAGTAAAACGGGAGCGTGTGACAGCTCCTAAAGGATGGACTTGCGTATAAACAGCATTTTAACAACAAAACGGAGCAAAATTGTGTGTGAAAATTTGAAACTAAGTGTGGTGAGCTAAACTATCTAAGTGAAATTTCCCAGTCCAAACAGAATTTTAAGTACCGATTTATACTGATATGTCTTATTCAAAAGTGGTTAGTGTATTTGGTGAGCATAATCATCAACCAATGACAAACGAAGTAATGTATTTGGAAGTTGTGAGGACTGTGACCAAAAGAAAAGCAGAGAAGGAACTCCGCGATGCTTGTACTGTGTTGGAATGAGTCATACCGATTTTCGGATTACGCATCGCTGAATATTCGTTATTCCACCAGACATGTGGTTAGGCGAACCTTTTGATAATCCGCGTACTATCAATGGTCTAGTCTTTCCAAAAACATTTCAATCAAAATTTTATAGCCCGCATCCAAACATACTGTGATAAATATCATTCTATCAGTGTAACATGAAACAAAACTTAAAATTAATTCAATTAAAATGATTTTCCATAGCTACCGCGAAATAATGAGACACTAGACAAATTACTAATAGAAAAGTATACAGCATATAGAGATGGAAAACTGTCCCTATTACACTATTTAACAAAGAACGTTGTTTGCCAAGGTGAAACATAAGACTGTCTTGACGGAATGACGAAAGTCCTATTAAAATAATTGGGTGGATATATTCTAACACCACTAGAAGGAACGTATAAAGGTGGAGGAACCACGGGAGACCACAGTCTGCAAGTAGATAGACCACAGAGACGCGCAAAGGTCCTTTACAGTTGCATTCTTGAAGTTACGACCCACTGCTGGCAATGAGAGGGAGCGGGTAATGAACCAAACTGAACTCTAGTCTTGAGCGGAAATACTCCATTTTTGAGCAGGCATCCGAGCCATCTGTGCGGCACCGCCATGAGCCATATCTGAGAGAAAGAAGCGAAATTAAAGGGAAGTATTGAAGAGGAAACATTGGTATTTGAGAAGGCATTCCAGTATTGGTTAGTGACTAGGGAAAACTCACGTAAAACCTAAAGTAAGAATGGATGGGAAACGAACCCTGTATCTCCCGGAATGGAGCCTCATCCGTTATGCGCAGCCGCCTCGCTCGTTACAGTTCGCGTAACTTACATTTCCGCATGAGTTGTGAAAGGGAGGATAGCTGCTGTTTTGTTTCGTTTTCCCACAATTTCTGGAATACATATATCTCATTTCACATTGTACTGCATAACATAAAGCTATGGAAATTGTAATTTTTCCAATGTTCTTTCTCCCGTCTTTTTGCAACTGAAGTGCAAACGTCCAACACAGTCCATGGAAATTTTTTCAGCACACGATGATACAAAACGAAGAGGTAAACGTGCTAACTCAATATGGGCTTTGCTTTATTTAATTCCTCACATAACACGGATCATGGCAATGAAAGTACGTCAAGAGCGCACTGCTGAAACTAATGAACCATAACTGATGGCTGATTTGTAAATTGATATTAATGTGGTTTTCCTTTTCCGTGCCAATGGCTCTCCACGCCCCATTGAGCAATGTCATATTAATTCCTGCGGCCAGAATCAGTGACTGGTGTAAAAATGCAATTCTTTCTACCTCTGTTGAAAGCATTTCAAAGAATGTTAACGCGTTTTATGTGCGACTGTGGTTTCCCATGCAATCAGTTCTTTTTTCTGTCATTTCTGATGCTTGTTTTTTTCGCATCATACAGTGATATTCACAATCTGTTAAACGGTTGAAATTCTGTGAATGCTTGGAAATTAAATAAAAGTTATCTGATATTTGCACACAACTTCGACGAAAATACATTTAAATAAACCGCCACTGATTTAAATTAAACGATCCTCTTAAAGTAAGGACAAAAACTGGTATATCTCTCATTCACAATTATTGACAGTGTTTTAATGCAAATATTTCATATGAAAAACTCCTGAAATGGAATTGCTCAAAATAATTGAGATTTGCTCACTAACATACAAGTGGAAGGTGCTGTCTCGGGTGTACGTTAAACAGATTCTACATGATGAGTATAACAAATATGTCAAAGAGGTATATGGTTTATTAGTTCTCTCAATTTCTCACAAATATTGTGTAAATGATGCTCTAATGTATTTCTACCATAATTCGAATTAATTTATGCGCAATTTAATGTTAAAATGTGATGCAAAGTTTAATTTCTAAGAGAAACGTGGCAACACCACGTGATGTATACTCATATTGGTTGAACAGCGGCCATATTCGGATGAAGGGGAAGTTAGAGGAGGTATCGTCTAGCTTTACTAGAAGTGAGGGGAAAGGGAAGGGCAGAAGATAAATTCATTTTGAGTAATCTTATTAATAATTGTCCATTTTATAGGGCATTGTATACAAATTGTATAACATTTTCAAAATGTCCCATGCGCATGAATTTTTTAGATTTTGCTTTGAAACTTTTTCTTGTGAATTATGACATACATATGAACAATAAGTGGTATTATGTCTAATAAATTGCACAACTTTACACAATTAAATATATCATTATTAACTATTTAGAATATAAGAATATGTTTTTAGATTCTGATATAAAATTCTTTAGTCATTTTCGGAATAGTTTAAAATGCATTCCAATTACGTATTGAAAGTGTTACATTTTCCTAATTGTGTGGACATTTTTAGGCTAATTGAACCAACATTGTGCACTAGAATTATTTTGAATGTTAAAAATGAAGTATTGAGAAAAAGTTAAATTTATAAAACACCATGCATTCAAGTTGCAATACCTTTTTCAAAAGTTCCCATCATACATATCTCCTTCCTTGACTTTTTTTTCTCTGCTCTGCAGAAATTTTGGAAGGCTTCCTGTCCAAGTTTTGGTTTTTGAACCATTTTGATATAAAATCACAGCAGGTTCTACCTTTATGTAGATGGATCTCTTGCTTCTCCTCTGTGCACGACTTGTTTGGTTTACAATACCAATATTTTGTTTTAAGCTATTAAAATGCCAGGATTTCGCTCATTATTTTCCATGAAAGAGGAAGAAAAAACGATTTTGAAAAATACAAGAAGTAGTATGAACAGGCTTAGAGATTGGTTTATTCTACTTTATTTCTTTCATACCAATATTCAAGATAATTTTTCATCAATCGTCGGAGACAACTGAAGATACGGTCACATCCCGAGGACCATAAAACAGGTACAATGAACGCGTAGTTATCATTCATCACCTGTGGAGGTAACAACCTAATAGTTTTGCGTACATAATGGCTTAGGAGAAATCTAGTGTCAATATTATACTGATTTGGGCATCATTTTGCCCATTTCATTCATCCATCGTACGATGTAACCTACTAGATGAAAATGGCGTTAAACTTATAAAAATGGTCGCTTCTGAAAAAAGCATTTATTCTTCCGTAGTTTTTTTTTAAATTGCCTTAAGCACGTCCTTCTTTCTTTAATGTTGAATGAATTGTTACCTCTGCAAGGAGGGACGTATTTAGGGGACATGGGGGTTCAAGCCAGCCTTCTCCCCCTATTTCTATTTTTGTTTACTGTAACGTACTGTATTTTAGAAGTTATACTGTACCTGCTTGGGGTGGGGAGTTGGTCTTGATGCACTTCTATTTGCTTTTGGGTTTTACAAAGGTGTTTGTCCGTCATGGAGATCAATCATATCCGTTATTTGGTCAATGTTCTTATGCATTGTAGATTATATAGCAATTCTGTTTGCAGTTAGTGTTCCAGTTGATATACCTGTCACTTGGGTAACCACGAAATGAAGATATCGCTGACAAGTTTCACCTATGTCTGTCTCAGCCCACCCCTCCCTGATACGCACTTGTCTGCAACGAATGGAAGGCACATTTTGTGAAGTCTGTGAAAGTTTCATCACACTGCTTTAGGTTCGGAAATCAAAGATAATAAGTCGAATATTGCATATATGAGGTTCCATCTTCACGAAGCGGAACTTCCGCTTTTGGAGAACTTGCAGAAGTTCCCTTCCACGGTGCAGTTTTACATAAAGTTGGAGCTTTCTGTTGCACCTTATCATAACTTTCCGTTCACGAGGCATTAAGAAGCACCAAAACTTTTGGCGTGCTCCGCATAGAGGCATTGAAATTGATATCGAACTGGTTTCTGATCTTTCTTCAGTACATCCACTTGAGAACAGCTTGCTGTATGCTTCGTATTTCAATCTCTTACTGACCTAGCTTCTTTTGGAAACTGGATCTTTGCCATAATGGCTTAGTGAGGTGAAAAGAGACTATGTGCTTATATGTAGAGTGAATTAGAGAGTCTAGACGGTCCAAAAGTGTCTCATCTTTGATTCCTTACGAGAAGTTGGTGTCTTTCAATTGCTATGCCCCATTACTCCGATAAGTAGTGCGTGAATGGACGCCGAAACGTCTGGGATATCCGGGTCTCCAGCACCTTCTGTGTCGTTCTCCGCAGGCGTTGGCTGCTGCATCGGAAGTAAAGAATGAAACATATACTCCACTTCTTTGTACTCCATTGACCCACAAATGACATTATTCTCAGCGCTATCGCCAGCTTTTCCTTACACTACATGTTCTGTTAGTTTATTAGAATGGCCGGTTTTCCGCGATCTTAAGAGCTAAGCTATGTGCCGTATAACTTTGCCCCGGATCTCTCAACAGTCGCCCCTCATTGGCTACTGTCGTGGAATAGGTTCTCCTGCGATTCAGTATAGTTCATTATTTAGTATGATCATTTATCTTATTACAAAAGAACGGTTAAATTTACATTGTCATCAGCGTATGAATCAAATATATTATGCAACGTACTTTATTTGGCGGGAATGAATATATATATTCTTATTAGCAAATAGGTAGGAAGCTCGTTTTAAGCCTACCTCTCAGTATGATGAAGACACTTGTATTTATATAACAGGTTTATTTTCATTCATTCTTTCTTTTTAGTTTCTCTACTATGTATAGTAAATTAGAGAAAGTGTTGTATTCCACCCAAAAATTCGATGTTGAGATGTCATCGGAAATACGCTTTGAGGCCCGTGAATAAAAAAAAGCTTTTTTTTTTTTAAGAAAAAGGTCAGTATGTTTGTCTGTCTGTCTGCCTGTCTGTCTGTCTGTGTGTATGTTAGTCTGCGGACAGCATAACTCAAAAACGAAAAGTTGGTTAGAAACCAAATTTGGTATTTAAGTTTAATGTCTTTCAAGAATGCAACATGAAGATTTTGAAAAAAAATTGCTCCATCCTAAACTACACTTTACATAGAAAAGTTTTCGAAAATTTTGATTTTCTTGAAAATGTCTAACGATTTTGATGTTTGAGATATTTTTATGGCAAATGAAACGCATATCTTGAATTTTCTGGCTATGGCCCCTGCAGTCGTATTTACTCTGGATGACTTTTGCATAACTGGTAAACCGTAAGAAATAGACCAAATCTTACTATACAAAACAGTAGATCTTGCTAAAATACACCGTTTATGTCTAAATATTTTTTTGTAGAGTGAACCATTTCGAAGATATGGCTTGTTATTTGTGTGAGTTTTAGAGAACTTACACTTCTGTCAAGTGGGACATCGTCGTTCATTTTTTATATGTTAACCATGCAGAGAGTGGAATTTGAAACCTTTAAAAGATTTGACTATCGCTCAAAGCTTACTGTATCCCATCGCCTTGTATCTAAAAGAAGATAAACAATACGATAGTTTCTGCAAATCTTTACCTCAACATGAAGAAGATATAGGAATAAGAGTTTGTAATAATGGTTAGTGCAAGAATAGAGTCATGTGAGTGCAACACATCAGACTTTTTTACCTTTGTGCCTGCCTGTGCTGGCATATTATGCTGCCCAGGTAGATTCCTAGATTCCATGATTTGCTTGTCAGATCCAACAAGGATTTGATGGCATCTAAGTATATCGTCTGCATATTGTTGACATCACGAGGCTGATTGCACCCCGGATCAGACCTCCCAGAGGAGAAAAGTCCCCACAATGGTACCGGGAATCGAACCCGGATTCCCCGCACAGAGGCAGGCACACTACCACTGTGCTACAGAGGCCGTCCATGATATATTTATAATGGTTTTATGGTCTAACTTTGCATTACACATGTTTGTCATCATTTAGGCGTGGCGAATGACCTTGCTCAGCCCCTGAGCGAGTGACTTCATACAAATTGATGGTATTGGTAACGTCTCTGTTTTTTCTTGAAATAAATAAGAAGCTGCTGATAATGCGACCGGGCACTGCACTTAATCAGACACTCACGCGCTCCGCAAGCTTTTATACTGGCGATGACGTAGTCATATCTTTCTCGGACTTCTTCAAACAGGCCGGCCGCCGGACACTTCGCGAATCGATTGGAAAAAACCTTTGATACGCACCGTGCCTGGTATGTGGTATGAAGTAACTTGGCCCCGACCGTCCTTCGTTGTGTGCCGCAGTTGCCTTCGCAATAGCATTTCACCATGCTAAGATAAATTGCAAAAACTAATGTTCTGCCGGATTTCGTTTTCCTTATATACAAAATAAGTTTGTGCTATTTTTTCTCCCTCAGATTACGCTTCTCTTTCTATGACTTACCTCGTTGTCGTCGGGCCGTTAAACCCCACACACTCACTCACTCTATGACTTACACCCCTGACTAATGCCAGGATTAGGATGAACTTACGTAACGTGACTTCACGTAATGGGACGTAATGTGAAGTAAGAAAGTAGAAGGGCTATTTGAGCTATTCTGATTAGTTATTCTAATACTCAACAGACATGGCGGATATTGGAAGCAGCTGTCTTCTTCTAATCAGAGGTTATGTTTACCAAAAAATGATAAAAGAAAGAGAATACGAAAATGTGAAGTAAAAACACTTTTTAAAGGACAAATAAAGTACTGTGGATGTGGTCATAGCTTACTTTAGGGGCTAAACAAAAGGATCAGAAAGCGTTTTGACGCAAATAGAGAAACACAATTTCTTCTTGCATCGCACCACTCGCCGATTGGTTTAAATTAATCGCGTGCCCATCAAACTCATTCGTTACGTCGCGTTAAGTCACATTACGTTCAAGTACATCGTAATCCCGACATAACAAGCCAAATACACTGTCGAGAAAAAACCAAGCTTTGGATAATGGCAAATCCAGGATTGAAGATCAACCCAATATATGACATGTCAATATAGAAGTAGGAAATGGAATGTGATGATGAAAGGTATGATAAGAAAATTAGCGGATGAAATTATCCAACCCAGAACTTACTTAGCAACCGAATAAGAGCGCGAAGAGAAAGTTCGGTGGGGTTGGTCGGTCTCGGGGTTTGAACTCGGGACATCCAAAACGCGAGTCGCGTTAAATACACCAAATAAAGCAGAATGTTCTTTAAATCCCTTTCGGATGGCACAAATAATTTTGTTTAGACATTTAAATTCATAACGCGTGCACAGGGAAATCAAAATTGTGCAGTTTATTTGCTCTATCTGCTTGAAAACCAATATTATTGCCATCAATAAGCGTGGATGGCCATTTAAGCAATGACAAATGTATTTTATATATGATAAATATTAATATCAATAAATATTAATGTTACTGCGGCGTTTGCTTCGGGCGCCAAATTCTCCACTCGCATATAAAACGCAACTTTACTCTCTATAACCTAAATAACATTTGAACAGGGAGTTTCAAAATGGTTCAGTGGAAAACAAATAGAAACCCATGAATATAATAATTTAATCAATATTGAAGAATGTACGTAAAAGAACTTAGCTAGCACCGAGGTAGTCATTATGAAAAGTGACTACCCTTTCCACAATACATTAGCGTTCTTAAATTTTGCTGTTAAGTTCTATAAATGGGTGCTATGTTTAACTATACGATATCTGAGACAGCGAATTACAGGCTAATTAGTTGCTTGTTCAGTTCTATTGCAAGAATTCAAAATCAAAAGATTCTTCAAATTGAAGTCACGTGGTACGATAAACATTCCAAAGAGCATCAATAGAAAACTTGTTATACTTCTGCTGTGATTAGTGCCACACGTCTATATGTCCTATTAAAATTAGTAGTAGACTATACCCACTTGTTTTTAAAAGGCGTATCTCAATAAAAACGCAAATTCCGACAAACTTTCAAACGTTGGGTCCATTAAGACGATACGCTTATCTACAACATTGGAAGATTATGCAAATAACATCATTAAGGGTTCTTGACATGACGATATAATTTTAATGTGGCATTAAATATTCATAATTCAGTAAAAAATCCAGCAATAAAAAGAATCAGCTGTTGTTTTCCCAACTTCAGAGGCAATTCGATGGCCATTACACGTATCATATATTACTGCTGATTATATGATCAGCTACTTGGGCATTACCTTCGTCACGCTGGCTTATCTTCCAACGCATGATACACTTCCGTTTGGGAAATATGCGCCATTAATTTCAAAGAAATTATTACATGCATTGATTTAAAAATTCAATTTTTCTGAAATTGCATCTTTGAACCCTAGTATTACCGGGGTGGAGGGGGGGGGACCTTATTGATGCCCACCTTCTGTAATTTTTAAAGCTGTCTTTTAATTCTTTTGCTTAAAGACATGCGGTTAGTACTTATTTTCAAACACTGTTTCTACTACTGAATTGCGTAATTGTTTCAAAGTTTTCATTGCTGGTCCTTTTGAGAAATAATGAAATTTAAAGTTAGTCATAAAGTGCTGTCCCGATGGTATAATGTGATTCATGTAAAAAAAGAAATAGTTATATAATGTTAAATATTACATCTATAAACATGACAATACCCAATTTTAATATAAATTTATTTTCAAAGTTATTCAGACATTTTGCTATCGTGGTGACCACAAAGCACACCCCCTGTTGGTATATAAGTTGCGAAATAAGGCTTGGCATTGCTAGGATTAGTCCCAATATCTTATGTAAGAGAAATTGGGCTCAAATGACCCCGTTTTCGGCGGGCTCTTAAACCCCACACACTCACTGACAGTTAATCTTTATAGGTTTGGCAATTTATTTCATTATAAAAGAGTATCACAGCGAATACCTCTCAAAGCTATTACTATTATTACTATATTATTATTGTTGTTAGGTATGATTATCATGCCCAATCACTACTTTCATATAGCTTTATTGTGTGGAATACTTCTATTGATTCAGATACACACTTCATAAGACAAAAGAAAATAACATTCTTCTACATACTTCTACATTTTAGAAATACGTGTTTCATGAACAATAGCAGTTATTTATTTTGCCTTAATGACAAAAGTTATATATATATTTAACCTGATAACTTCTGTAATAATTGATAATCGCACAACTAGATTTAGGAAGAAGGTTAAGCTGTTTGTAATAGAGCAATGCTTTTATAATTTGCAAGTGTATTTTGAATACTTCAATTGTTTAAGTATTGTTTTATTAATAAATATGTAGTTTAATTTGTAGTAACAGTACATAGATTGTAATTGTATTACGAAGCCACTAAATTATAAAAAGAATGCAAAAAAACGAATGAATGAACAAGTAAATGAATAAATATTTGTGTTTATATTTGAACGCTTTGTACCTTATTGCAAGCAAATTGAAGTAATCTGAGCTTCTTTCTTTTTTACAGGTGAGTTTGCCATCTAGCTAATCTACCGCAGCATCTACCAGTCACATGTAGCCCTACACTACTTAAACTAAAGGTATGAAGTATAGTTGAAAATTTTAATATAAAATTTAGAGTTGTTAATTGTTCTAATTCCTTCCATTATATTACCATCTTTAAAAAATGCATTAATCTGCTGAATTTCAGAACATAAAGGATTATTGTTTCTATTAGCCACTTATTTTCAACATCTGTTGAGGACAAAACAGTATCTAAAGCTCTTAGTGTGAGTTCACATATGAGAATAACGCTACGCTAGGCGGGGAAGTTTATCCCGCCACGTTGTGTGTTTACTACTGTATAGGTATATGGGGACCACTCACGGAGCTATGAAGAGCGCAGAAATGCCTGCTTAGCGTATGTTTGCAGTAGCATTCTTGCATGTAAGAATTTAGAACATTCTATGTAGTAGCATCGCAATTAGATAAAATGAAATTTTCAGTCGTCACAAAAGATGTGAGAGGCTCTCAACCAAAATATATAACTTCACAGAAAATTAGAAACAAGGAAACTGATACGTAAAACTTATTCTACAAAATTGAACAAATATATTTAGATATAAATTGCGTGTTTTAGCAAGATCTCCATTTTTTGTGGAATGAGATTTGGTCTATCTCTTTCAGTTTACCAGTTATGCAAAAGTCTTCGAGAGTAAACAGGACTAGGCCTATAGCTAGGAAATTCAAAGTATAAATTTTATTTACCTTAAAATATTTTAAACATACGTCATTTCAATTAAAACTATTACAGCTTTTTTTTTTGAGAAAATCAAAAAGATCAAAAAATTTTCCATGTAAAGGATGGTTTAGGGTGGAGGAATTTTATTAAAAATCTTTGTTTCGCATCCTTGAAAGGGTTTAACTTAAATACCTACTTTGGTTTTTAACCGACTTTTCGTTTTTGATTTATGCTGTCCTCAGACTGACACACACACACACACACACACACACACACACACACACACACACACACACACACACACACACACACACACACACACGCGCGCGCGCGTTTTCTAAAAATCTGATGTGTTGAACTCACATGACTTTCTCTACTCTTGTGCTAACCATTCTTACGAACTCTTATACATATATCTTGTTTGTGTTAGTTAAGATAAACATTTGTACAAATTATCTTATTGCTTATTTCCTTGTAGGTGCAAGGGGAATATGAGAATACAGTAGGCTTCATGCGATAGTCAAATCTTTTAAAGCTTTGAGATCCCGTTCTCTTGGCTCGCTTAACATATAAAAAATGAACAACGATGTTCCATTTTACGAAAGTTTTAAGTTTTCCGAAACTGACACAAGTAACGAGGAATATCTGCGAAATGGTTCACTCTATAAAAAAATTTATTTAGACATAAATTGTGTGTTTTAGCGAGAACTACATTTTTTCAGTAAGATTTTGTCTATCTCTTACGGTTTACGAGTTATTGAAAAGTCATCCAGAGTAAACACGAATGTATAGGCTTAGCCAGAAAATTCAAAATACCTATACATCTCATTTGTCAAACAAATATCTTAAACATGACATTTTAATCAAAATCTTTAGCCATTTTCAAGAAAATCAGAATTTTCGAAAAATTTTCTATGTAAAGGGTAGTTTAGGGTGGGGGCTGTTTTCTTTAAAATCTTCGTGTTGCATCCTTGCAAGACAAACTTAAATACCAACTTTGGTTTTTAACTGACTTTTTGTTTTTGAGTTATGCTGTCCACAGACTGACACACACACGCGCGCGCGCGCGGACCTTTTTCTAAACTTTTTTTTTTTTTTTTTGATTTGGCGTGTCTCAAAACATATATTTCCAGTGAAATCTCGATATCGAATTTTGGGTCGAATGCAATATGTCCCCTGCTTACTATACGTAGTAGAGAAAGTAGACATGAGAGTGGTATGGGTAGTTTTTCCATAAAGCACTATTGGCTTGGATACGCCGTGACCTCAACATAGAAGCAGAGCAAAACTGACTTTCTACTGCACTACGAAATGAAGTCACGAAAACGGAAGAGAGATACCATTAAGTCATGTTGAAAAAATAAACGAGGAGTTTCTTCCATGTTTTCTTTTGAAGTACAAACAACGAGACAAGGCTGGGAAGATCAATTTAGATACACTCGTAGCCCGAACTGGCTATTGAAGCGGAAACATGGATGATAATGAAGAAGAAGAAGAACAAACCATTCCGGGAGGGCGCAGTCTACGTTAATTCGCGAGTTTTCGCTCTTACAAACTCCCTCTTACATTCTGTTGAAACGTAGTTTGTGGTAATTGGTTTTAAGAAGAGAATATATGGAACATTTCTGTCCGTGAAGTATAACTGATGGATTTTGTTTTAATGAGCAAAAGACTAAGAATTCTTCAAACGAAATACCTACTGAATATTTGTTTAGAGATAACTAATGAAACTAAAGTTCTTGTGCTTTAATGATATAATATAATAATTCCTACCCTACAATTGGGGTGGAAGGTTTATGGATATTCCTTTCATGAGTCGAGCTAAAATAAACAAAAACTTCTAAGGTCTGTTCCATTTGAAACTGCCCCGTATCTTTTAACTGTCACGTGACAGGCAGCTCCCATTTGCTACTGCTGTGGCTGCTGTTGTGGAATAGGTTGTGGATGGTACATCTATGTATGAAATAATCGTGCTACTGTCCCCCTTTCCTCTCCAGTGTACAGAACACACCTCAGAGACCCACAGTAATTACCTAACAACTCTTTATTTTTGCAGTCTATAGCTAATTTCAGTCCTCACTTGAAATTACAGTATTCTGAACTTTCATCTTGTGAAAAAATAACTTGATCGTTGGCAAAATTTGATAAATACCAACCGAGGCCAACCTCTAGTAAGGACTGCAGGCGGTCTCAAGTTAGTCTAACCGTTTACGTATAGCTCCCAAACGCATCTTTTGCTGTCCGACCAGCGGCCTGCGATTCTCGCATGTTCTGCTGGACTATCCGCGATACACCCGTGAGCGTCAGTCTTTTGGCCTGGGTTTTACACTGCACTCAACTATGGACGACGACCCAGTAGTTGTGGTTAAGGCACTGCGGTTTGTTGCCAATATTGGGTTTGCTAAGCAAGTTTAACTTATATTTCGCAGCTCTTCAGACATTTACGATGTAATTATGTAGTTTTTTTTAAACATAATAATATTTTAACTGTCTACTGTTTTTCCAATCAAGTTTTAACCTGTTTTAACTTTCACTTTTTTAACTTCTTACTGTGAAGCTTAGGAGTTTGAGAGATTTCTGTTTTTAGGTTTTGACTACGAGCCCAAATAACCCAATTGTCAACCCTTGAACCCTAGTCACTTACTTTAATAAATACAACGTCATCTTCATTTATGTGTACCCAAAAAGACGCATTTCCTCCCACAAGTTTTCAAAGCCTGGGATAATACTTTCAAACAATTTAGCAACTAACCGACTTCCCTGGTGAGTCGTTTGTCTGCGTAAAGCCAGTCGAGAGTGTAATTACTAGTTTAAAGCTATTGGGTGCTTTATTTAACATAAAATTAATACCGAATTGCTCGAGGTCTGAGGGACCCCTATGTTTATTTAAACGTTGTAGTTTGCGAACGAACGCACCTACGTATTTGCCTGACTAGGACGTCTCACATTACATTTTACTCTATTGTTTGCTTGAGCAACAATCTTATTTGTTATTTCTTTAGCAACAATAACTAATCAGCAGTTACGTGATGACAACTTTTCTGAATCAGGTGGTTTCAATTCTGAAGATAAGCTGAAGACGATATCTTCAGATTCAGATTAGCTAACGAGATAACGCTAACAAAACCATGCATATTTCAGCTAAATAAAGCTAAACATGAACATGAAAGAAGATGGAATTTTTTAAAATAAATAAAAGGAAATAATGCAAAATATAGCGTGGGCCTACCAGACCCCGCGTAAAGCATATGCCAGATGATTGACGTCCGATGAAGAAATCAACAACTAGCACATTAACAAAGCTATAAACGTTTAAAACGGTTGCGTGTTCTTTTCGAAGCGCCATGCGACATGTTTATCGCTTTTGCTCCCCCCTCCCCCCTTCCCCACTGCAGTAGGCTTCCCATGTGACCTTTACATATGTTTATATACGCATACATTTCATGTACCTGTTTGTGTTTTTGCAGAAAAGTAGTTGTTTATCGCGCGGGAATGAAACGTTACGAATAAGTTAATTAATGGAACGTGTTACAAACGATTTTTATTGGTGGGAGGGTAAAACATATTGCATCTACTTACCATAAAATTGCATCGAAATTGCACAGCGCTGTGTCCCCATATATTTACCATTGTTGGTAATTAGAGCACGTCATGGGTTACATTTGGGTAGAATTATTTACCTTGTCCGGTTTATATTTACGTTGAAGATAAAATTAACAGTTTTTGGCCGCCGGCTATCGGTCTGTGTATACAGACGGACGTATCGCATAACGCACACGTGCCCATCCACCCTTCAGTCCAGACAAAGCTTTGAAGCTCACCAGCCCCTGTTTGAATTATTTTCATCAGCGAAGCTGTATTTATTTTATGTTTGGGAAGAGTCCAGGACACGATGAACATGTCGAACCAAAAATTGATTTCTATACTGTAATGTGCAAGGGGTTTTCCACGGCCACCTCCTTTCTTTTGTCGATGTCGCTGGCGGCGATTGCATACCCTACTTAATGAATTTGCTGTCTTCACGTTTGACAGATGTAATACAATGTTGGGGCGTTGGGGCATAAGTGCAGATGTGCTGATAATTGGTAGCTACCATTACATGTATCTCCTTCGGTGTTAGTTGTCGTTTTTCTCTCTTCATGTAACAGTTTTCTCACATACCAATCGCGAAGTTTATGACCTGATGTGTTTTGCATGGTCATAATGACACCTGTGGTATAGGCCACACACGAGTGCTGATTGTTCCTATCTCCTACTGGTTTGGATTGAGTCCGCAATGACCTATGAGCAAAGGTTCTGGCCAAGGTGAGTGGTGCAAAGGCAGAGGTAAGGAAACCATTCAATCCGAGTGGAAAGGTTGTCAACATTTCCTCCATGATCGTTTCTGTTCTTATGTTCGTCTACTTAACGAAAACATGCTTTAGGTATGCTTTTATATACTGAGTATATTTTATTTATAACTTTAATTTTCAGTGACTTCTTTTGTAATGAAATGGCGTGATTCTAAATAAATATGTGTAATGTGGTGTTTAAATAAATAACATACAATAAGGCAGATATATTTGCTTCATCCGTTATCTGCTTCCCCAGAGAAATACGCAAAACTGACCATTTTCAGTATTCAAAAAGGCCTGGCTTTTGCTCCTTTCTTCAGGAACCGCTGATAATATGATCAAAGTCAGATCAGGGTCGTTCTGAATTATATTTTTCAATGCATCTAAAACTGTCTGAGCCTCTGCTTGACCTGCACCATGGTAAAACAAAGGACAAGTGCCTTGATATAGTTGACGGGGGTTTGAACTAGGGGCGTTTTCACTTCCCAACAACATATCGGCATGTTTCCATGCACCGAACTGTATAGCCTATATGAAAAACTCTTAAGTCAAATTATAATTTCGCTAATTAAACAATATACGTAATTTTGTCTTTTTACTGCCCTCAATTAGCAATAAAAATACTTGCACTTATACCTGTAACATCCTGTATTAGCAGAACTATTGGGCTCTTCAATCTATGTTAAGATCCACATAAATATTTGACAAATATGGTGCGGTCCAAACCCCTTGACATTTCGCCAGAACCAATATGATGCATTCGTGTCTTTGCCAGTTTACTTTTCATCTGCAGAATGTTCCGTGTGTGTATAATCTGTCACAAATTAGAACGATTCTGTTGTGAGCATACGGGAGGGGAGAAAGAGAGAGAAAAGACACTGTACGGAACGCTGTTGGGCCTTTGATTGACGGAGAGAAATTCATGGGTGTTTATAGAGGTGGTTACTGTACTATACAAAATAAAAGAAAACAATCCATGGACTTCACAAATAAGATGTATAAACGTAATTCGGAAACTAACCTCCGTTCTCAGGTAGGGTGGGAATTAGTGGAAATAGCGCCGATATTTTTACATCGCTGCGCAGTGGTTTCCAGCCAACATAACCTTACATAATGAGCGCCACGCTTTTAAGCGTTCTACATCTGTTTTTGTACTTCGTAACAATTTTGTCTGTATCAGTGTTTTACTTGTAGATACTGAGAAATGTTTTGTAGAACGCGCATCCAGAGAAAGGACAAATCACCAGACATAAACTTCGAGACGTGACGTAATTACTCCAATAGAGACTACCATTTATCAGCTCAGTTTTTATCGTTTTCATACTCGTAACTTATCTAGTAATTTGAAGCAAGACGTATTTGGTCCCTTTTCAATAATTGCCTAGTTCTATGAAAGTTTAAGTGCCGTGGAAAATTTCAGGAAACTTTCGCCGAAGTCTTGTTAGCGGAGTGTGTTGAAGTTGAGAATTAATCATGAATATTTCTTGCTCAACGGAAAACTTACTTTAGTGGAGCTGTTGTAAAATTATCGCTCTCGGCGGACAACACAAGCTACAAACTTGAAGCAAACCTCTGTCATGCTGAGCAACAGAAACTAGAGCGATTCTGCATGGGAAAATATTATCTCTAGTAATGTACTAACACTTTGGGCTTAAACTTACCTGAACTCAGGTACAACGTTTTCATCATATTCTCTTCATGGATAAGGCTTTCTATTGTTCTCCCTTGATGTTTCTTTATTTTAATTAAAACAACTGTCTTCCCATTTGGTGATCATAGGACAATATTTAAACATATACTTTATCTACATTTGTGTGTGTTGTGTTCATATTAACATAGAATAATTTGTTTTCATGCTTTGAAAAAATCCTCAAATATTTTCTTATACTACGTATCAAATGTTATAAAAACTGATGTTACACTCATATGATTTCTCTAACCTTGAGCAAACTAATCTTGCAAGCACTTATTTCTCTACTTGATGTTAACCGACATAAACATTTGTAGAAATTATCTTATTGCTAATTTTCTTGCAGGTACAAGGGAAATATGGAAATACAGTAGGCTTTAAGCGATATTCAAACATCTTAAGTATGGTCGCTGTATGATGATCGAAATTCCGTTCTCTTTGGATGACCAAGAGATAAAGAAATGAATAACGACCTCACATTTGAGAACGTTAAGTATTGCAACATTCTGGCAAATGGGGAATATCTCCTAAATGGTTCAAAAAAGATCATTTAACATAAATTGTGTTTTAACAAGATCTACATTTTTGTATAGTAAGAGTTGGACTGTCTCTTATGGTTTACCAGTTATGCAGAAGTCCTCGAGAGTAAACAGGACTACATGGGCTATAGTCAAATTCAAAATATACGTTTGATTTTCCATAAAAGTATCTTAAACATATGATTCTTTAATCAAAATTGTTAGAACCATTTTTGAGAAAATCAAAGTTTTCGAAAAAATTGTCCATGTAAAGTGTAGTTTAGGGTAGAGGAATTTTCTTAAAGATCTTCGTGTCACATTCTTGGAGGCAGTTAAACGTAAATACCAACTCTGGTTTTTAACCTATTTGTTTAACACACTATCGGTTGCCAGGATCACATCAGCGTCTCCGGTGTGCCGGAATTTTATCTTGGAGGAGTTCTTTTACAGTAAATCTACTGACGTGGAGCTGTCGTTTTTAAGCACACTTAAAAACCATCGATCTGGGCCGGGTTTGAACCTGCAATCTTGAGATCAGTAGACCAGTGTCTAACCAATGAGCCACCCAGACCAACGTTCACATCTTGCAGGTATTTCTACAATTGTAGGAGCTACAGTTTCGTTTATTTGTACGATCATTTAGTAGACCTTGTTGAATGAGAAGTTGTTAGATTGAATTCTTCTATTGGTATATAACAATCTGTGGTTTCTCAGTTGCTTCTTAACTCAAGTTATTGGTCCTCAAAAATGGAAAGATGATTTGTAGGTCTACAGATAAATAGTGTTTAAAACGATGTCTCTTTTACTTAAAAATGCTTGATTTTCCTTTGTCAATATCAGCAATTGTGTGGGCTCTTGCTTATGTTTTTCTAGGACAGAAAATAAATAATCTATGTGGCAGTTAATTTATTTGTTCGAAGGTTTTTCTCCTTTGGAGGCATATTTTTGGCTAAGAACTGCCTGACTTCATAAATATAAATTGCTTTTATGAGCTCATGAATCTTTTTTTTTTTTTTTTTTTTTTCTACTTCGGTTTTCCCCATAATTAATAAAAGAAAATAATAGGTCAGTAAGGGCATTAAATTTGTGGCAATGCAGACAGAAAGCCTAGGTATATAAAATTATTGAGCTGTCATGCGAAACCACACACTTCATTTACGACCTTAGAAAGAGAGGACAGAGATAATGGACTGAGGTAGGTACCTCATCCAAGCGGAACGAGATTAGGCAGGTGTATGACGGAACTTCCGATAGCAAACATCTGCCGACCGGCTAAGGTTTCCTCTGCCTGGACAGAACCGTTCATCATTACAAGAAATCTGGAAGACTACCTACCACCTCCTAACTGCAGCGCCACTTGAAACTCTTCCCAGCCAGATAAAACAAAAGTGCTTATTTGTATGAGGTATGTGTTCACAACCGCACATAAAGAAGGAATCTTTGGGAATTGACGGATGGAGGGATATACCACAGCGATAGTATTAAAATATTACAAGTTGACACATTCCTTTCTGAGCTCTACATTATTACAATTTGTACTTTACTACGTTTAGCAAGGGACGACCCAAAATTTTCATATCGAGATTTCAATGGAAGTAGAAGTTTTAAGACCTCCAGCATTCAAGAAAGCATTGTTAGAAAAAATCCATGCTTGTTAGATTTTAATCAAAATAATACCTTTATGAAATTAAATATTTTCGCAATTTTTTCAAGATAAGAGATAGCTTGAGGCAGGAGAATTTACTTGTAAATCTTCGTGTCGCATCCTTGAGAGATGTTTGAACTTGAAATATGAGCTTAAATATATCAAGTTTGGGGTTTGAGAAACTTTTCGATTTTAGGTTATGCTGTTAGACACATCACGGACACATGAATCTTTTTTAAATCAGCTCTTTTTTATTCGGGGACTTCAAAACTTTTATTTCCAGTGAAACCTCGTTATAGAGTTTTTGGGTGTAATGAAATATACATAATAAATGTTCGTCTTATGTAGTTAGCTAAAAATATTGGAACACAGGTACGTATGTACACATGCGTGACATTATCTATGTATAAATGGATTAGTGTATATGTATGTAATCTATAACCTCCAAAACAGCTGTCTTTCTTTTCTTTCCTTTCTTTCTTTTCTTTCTTTTCTTTTCTTTCTTTCTTTCTTTCTTTCTTTCTTTCTTTCTTTCTTTCTTTCTTTCTTTCTTTCTTTCTTTCTTTCTTTCTTTCTTTCTTTCTTTCTTTCTTTCTTTCTTTTTCTTTCTTTCTGTCTTCCGTCTCCCTGTCTCTGTCTCTCTTTCTCTCTCTTTCTCTTTGTCCCTTTCTCTGTTTCTGTTTGTCTCTCTTTCGTTCGTTCTTTATTTCTTTCAAAAAGAATTCATACCATTTTCTATATGCTTGAAATAGAAATGTAACATCTTACATTCACACATCTTTCTCTACTTGGTTTTCTTTTTGTGTATTTGAGGTTATTCAACACAGCTTTTGCATAATACTTCTTGGCGTTTTTATTTATTTATTTGTTTATTTTATTTTGAGTTCTTTGTACATCCCAAGAGTTTTTGTTTACTCTTCGTTTAAGGTATTAATGTTTTTAAATGTCTACAAAGCAACACAAGACTATTGGGCAAGTGTAGCCTAAGTATAAAATGTGTAGGGATATAATCGTCAAAACAAGGACAGCGCTGGATATTTCATCAAGTTATTATTGTTATTACAAGATTTTGAACACTGTTAATCGTCAACAATGTAGACTTCACTGATTCTGTAGTATATTCATCACTCCTCTAATTTACACGAGGGTGTAATGGTGAAGATTTTTAATTTAAGAATATATTGCTTATCCATACATTCACATTTGATAAATTATAAACACACTATATCCAGGGTTCAAGAAAGTTTGATAAGCTTACAATGCGATGAACGATAAGCAACTCGTGTGATGTCGATCTGGTATGTCCAGGCCAGACAAGAGCTCTCCCATTCGCGGTTTCTCCCTCGCATAGCTTTAAATGGGATTTCCTGCAGTTTGGAGCGCAGTATTTCGAGACTCTCATCTGATGGTGTTAATTTGATAACCACTGGAAGACAGTACTAATTTAATGCACTTCCTCTGCACAGAGGACAATCCGGCTTGCATTCTTGTCTCCTCGCTTGATTTTAATGAGATTTGAGATAGCTAACCGCTGTCATATTGATTCCATCTTGCGGTATTCTGTAGTCCAATTAAAGTCAAGTAAAGTTGTCCACAATCTATTCAAACTATTCAATAGATGCTGAATTTCAGGTCATGTCTGTCAGGAGAGAAATGAAGGAACATTTGATATAGTTGCTACCTTCATCTGCAGCTATGTTTACTTTCTCTACTACGTATAGTAAGTAGAGGAAATATGTATATGACCCAAAAATTCGATGTCGATATTTCACTGGAAATGTGTTTTGAGAAATGAAAAAAAGCATCTCCAGAAAAAAGTCTGTGTTTATGAGAGAGATCTAGGGGGAGAGAGGATGAAAGAGAGAGCAGCATAACTCTAAAACGAAAAGTCAGTTATAAACTAAACTAGCGTTTACATGGAGAATTTTTTAAAAATTTGAATTTACTCAAAAACGGCTAACGATTTTGATTAAATGCCGTTTGTTTAAGATATTTTTACGCTAAATGAAAAGTTAATTTTCAAGTTTCTGGCTATAGTCGATGTAGTCCTGTTTACTTTTGATGACTTTTGCATAACTGGTAAACCGTAAGAGAGAGACAAAATCTTACCACACAAAAATGTAGATATCGTTAAAACACACAATTTTCGTTACATAATCGATATATTCTTTGTTATTTGTCAAAATTTTGCAATACTTAGGCAGTCTCAAATGAGAGAACGTTATTCATTTTTATGCAAAGAGAACGGAACTTCAAAATCATCACGTAGCGACCACTGAAAACATTTGCCTATCACTTAAATCCCATTGTATTCCCCTTGCACATACAAGTAAATTAAGAGTAAGATAATTTCTATAAATACTTATTTGGATTAACATGAAGTAGACCAAGAAATAAGTGTTTGTAAGAATAGTTTGTGCATGAGTAGAGAAAGTCATGTGAGTGCAACACGTCAAAGTTTTATTTTAAAGAGGTTACATTTTCTGAGATTTACTCCAGCATCTCTAACTACTCTTACATGGAAAATAGTTGCAAAAATTTTGACATGTTTAAATAAAATGTTAATTTTAAATTTTCCGGAAATAACCCACAAAGTGCTCTTCTTTTGAAACGTATTTTCTGGAGTTTTGTATAAATACAATCCACTAAGTTTACTATACAGAAAACCTGTCTCGTTATGAGGCAATTTAATTAATCCTCCGATGCATAATGATGCCATTTGGCTGCAAAGATGTTTAGTCAAAGTTTTAAAATATTGTAACAGTGCTCTTGTTACCTTCATAATACAGCGAGTTTGAAATTAATAAAATGGAATGTTAAAATTACTTCACTTTGTTTTTTTTTAATCTTGATCCTAATATTTCTTGATCTAAATGTCTTGGTCTCGCTGCAGTCATAAAGCTGTGACATTCTTTCCTCTGTGATTCTGGTATCCAGTGGATGGTTGTGGCGGAATCTGATTCGAAATATATATATTTTAACCACCTGTGACTTCTGGGGTAGCAAAATATAAATAAGGTTTGTAGAGGAATGGGCAGAGAACGTGATATGGATGTCATATGAAATTCGTTTTAAGATAACTATTCGAGATTCCACTGATGGAAAACAAAGTTGCAAATCGTGATTTTTACAGAAAACAATGATCACTCAGTCAGTGATCATTAGCCACTTATTGGTTAATACATCACATGTAAACAAGAAATATAAACGCCTCGCTTTATGAACAGTTAGCGGCTGCCTCTGTCAAACAAAATGACACATACAGTGGCCGTGTAACTTCTTCGCCTGAAGGTGCAGATGAATTGCATCATAACAGTTATTTACATGGCCAATTTAAATCACCCTAGAACACATTATGAGTATTCATGATGAAAATTGCTATTATAATAGCGACAGTTCATGTAGATGAGCTGTCACTGTACCAACAATTTGATCGATAAGGCACAGAAGTGCTCTAAGGCGGTATTTTATTTATTTTGTCTACAGTGACCCATGCTCACTTCGACTCTCAAATGCTACAAAAGAGAAGATCATAAATCTAAAAGGCACGTGACGTCAATTATCCAAGGGACCCAACACGAAAACCAAGCTGACTCCAGGAATCAGCGTTGTCAGTTTTTGCCATTTGCAATCAATGGAATCCTGCTATGAAAACATGTGAATGTGCATTATGATAAACAGGAGTAGATTGGTATAATCTTTACGCACTATAAACACAGGTAGAGGGTGAAATATTTGACTCCAACACAAAAAATCTGATATATTCATAACACTTTCTCTGCTCTTGTACTAAGCATTCTTACAAACCCTTATTCCTATATCTTTTCAGGTTAGTCGAGATAAACATTTGTACAAATTACCTTATTGCTTATTTCCTTGTAGGTGCAAGGTGAATATTAGAATACAGTAGGCTTTGAGCAATAGTCAAATCTTTTAAGGCTTTGAGATCCCGTTCTCTTTGCACGGTTATCATATAAAAAATGAATAACGATGTTCCATTTGAGAAAGGTTTAAGTTCTCCGAAACTCACATAAATAACAAGGGATATGACCCAACGGGTTAATACATGTGTATTTTAGCAAGATCTAAATTTTTTGTATCGTAAGGTTTGGTCTATCTCTTACGGTTTACCAGTTATGCAAAAGCCATTCAGGGTAAATAGGACTTCATGGGCCATAACCAGAAAATTCAAGAGATTCGTTTCATTTGTAATAAAAATATTTCAAATATATGGCATTGTAACCAAAATCGTTAGTCATTTTCAAGAAAGTCAAAACTTTCTATTTAAAGGGTAGTTTAGGTGGAGCAATTCTCTTTTAAATCGTCGTGTCGCATCCTTGAAAGACATTAACCTTAAATACCAACTTTGGTTTTAACGGACTTTTCCGTTTTTGAGTTATGCTGTCCATAGACGGACATACAGACCCAAGTTCGATCTCAGGGAACTGCACGTGGTATTCGTGGTGAACGAAACGGCGTCTGGGCGGGTTTTCACCGGGTTCTCCGTTTTCCCCCGCCACTCATTCCATCAGTTGCTCCATCATCACCTTTCCATTCATCATTTCACCTGCATTTCATAGTATCCTCTTCCTCACTCGCATCTTGGTGAGGGGCTGAGCACCCGCTTTCGTTGGTCTGTGTGACTCAGTTGCTTAGACGTTGGCCTACTCATCCCAAGGTCGTGGGTTCAATGGTTTTTAAGTGTGCTTAAACATGACAGCTCCATTGCAATAGATTTACTGGCATATAACTCCTGCGGGACGAGGAGTTGACATGACCTGGCAACGTTGATAAGATCCTGGCAACAAAATAACTTCTAATTTTTTTCCAACCTCTTCCGGTCTTCACTCTGTCCGTTCCATAGTTTCCTGTGCTCCGCGATAGGCGTCTGACCCTAGGCACTGGCTTGTAAGTCCTAGGGGGTGTAAGCCCTTCTTAAGGGGAGGGTATTCGGGTAAAGAAGAAGAAAAAAGGTATGTGGTTGTGGATATATATACATATTTATGTTTATATATAGCATTGCAGTTATAACTTCACACCATTTTTTGTCTAAAGGTAAATGGAGGAAGTATTGTTTTCCACTCAAAAATTCGATGTCTAGATTTCACCGGAAATATGTTTTGAGACTCCCTGAATCCAGAAAAAAAGCATTTTTAGAAAAAGGTCCGTGTGTGTGTGTGTGTGTGTGTGTGTGTGTGTGTGTGTGTGTGTGTGTGTGTGTGTGTGTGTGTGTGTGTGTGTGTGTGTGTGTGTGTGTGTGTGTGTGTGTGTGTGTGTGTGTGTGTGTGTGTGTGTGTGTGTGTGTGTGTGTGTGTGTGTGTGTGTGTGTGTGTGTGTGTGTGTGTGGAGGGAGCGGAAGTCAAAAACGAAAATTCGGTTAAAAACCAAAGTTGGTATTTAAGTTATTCAACTTAAGTTATAAGTCTTCAAGAATGTGACACGAAGATTTTGAAGAAAATAGCCCCACCCTAAACGACTCTTTGCATGGAAGATTTTTTGAAAATTTTCATTTGCTTGAAAATGGCGAACGATTTTGATTGAAATGACATGTGTTTAAGATATTTGTATGACAAATGAAATGTATATTTTGAATTTTCTGGCTATAGCCTATGTAGTCGTGTTTACTACAGGTATGACTTTTGAATAACTCGTAAACCATAAGAAATAGGCAACACCTTACTATACAGAAAATGCAGATCTTGGTAAAATACACAATTTATGTCGAGATAATTTTTTTGTAGAGTGAACAATTTTGGAGATATTCCTTGTTATTTGTATCAATTTCGGGAAACTTGCAACGCTCGTGAAATGCAACATCATTGTTCGTTTTTGATATGTTAAGTCGACAAAGAGAACGGGATTTTGAAGCTTTAAAAAGTTTGACTATCGCTCGAAGCCTATTGTATTCTAATATTCCCCTTTAACCTACAAGGAAATAGGCAATGAGATAATTTCGATAAATGTTTATCGCAAGTAACTCGAAGAAGATATAGGAATACCAGTTTGTAAGAATGGTTAGTACAAGAGTAGAGAAAGTCATGTGAGTACAACACATCAGATTGTCTACCACTGTGTCCTACATTTCCATAAAATAACCTGGTAACTCTAACCAAATAACCGAGTAGTATGTTTTCGGATGCATAATGTATGAAATAAGCTTAGAAAACATTTTCCAACAATTTATGTATAACCCACCTAAGCAGTAAATACATGATTTTTATGCAAATACCAAACCGCACTGAGCAGTTTGTTACACCGTTGTCCAACGCGATAGCACCAATATTAAAATGAACGAAACAAACCCTTGATAAACGTTCAGAAAGATGCAAGCGGGGACTGCTCTTTTGGGAGGGGAAAAAATAGTGTTTGTGTTGTTGTAGCCTTTTCAGGTGTAATATCTTATTTCTGAGTAGCATGTTCCGTTTTTGCTTGCAACATTTTGAGCACTCCAGTTGATGGTGCGTAACAATATAGCAGTGTTTTGTGTGGTGGGTGTAAGGAAGTACCAAGGTGATGCAGGCCATCAGAGCGATGAGTTTGCAGGGCTTCCAACTTGTTGATGGTTACGTGCCCGGGGCAAATTAATACGTAGTGGCAGGTGTCCCAGACACTGTGTGTGGTCGCGTTATATCCTATCGTTCGAATTAATTATGTCTGCAAGCTTACATCGTTACATCTCTTGTGTTTGTATTTTCAACTCATTCTGCTTCGATTGAAAAACCAATACTAGAAACAGCACAACTCTTGTGTTGAAATTAGTTTTGCTGTAAGCGCAAACTTCATTGCAAATCATACAATAAAAACATTGCTGTAGTATTGGATTTGAGAATGGATGCTTCTGCTGCAGATGCTTTATTCTATTTAAATGTATTTAACAATAAAAAACTCGTTAACTCCTTTTTCTTTCTTTCCTTCATTTATTCCATTGACTTTCTATGGTTGGATATTATATAGGTAGCAGAAATGGGCATTCTTGACCCCGCGTGTCATGCACCCACACCCTTTTCTTTCTTGTTCGCTTTTGCAACACACAAGCAATCTACTAAAACAGTGGTGGAACACTGCTGTAGGCAATTATATGTATTCGACCAGAGCTGGTCAGATATTTGGGAGGAATGGGCTCTATATACGTTGTAGTTTAAGAGCATACTGCAATGCATTGTGTGTAAATGCTGTAAGTATTGAATAGTATTTGTTTACTGTTTCTCCAAGTTTGTAAGTTATATTAGTTATGCAAAAGCCATTCATAATAAAAGAAAAGCTTCTTGAATGTTCTGGGAATAGCTTCAGATGTACATTTCATTGTCATGAAAATGTCTAGAACGTGTGTTTTTTTTGTTTTTTTTTTTTTGTCAAAATCCTTAGAAGTTTTGAGAAAATCAAAACTTTCCAGACATTTGTCATGTAAAGCGTAGTATGAAGTTGCTGGGGGATTTTCTTGAAAATATTTGTGTCTTCCTTGGAACACGCTCTACTTAAAGTTAAGTTTCATATTTAACCGTATTTTCGTTTTTGAGTTATGCTACTCACAGAGAAACAAATGCGAGCGCACGCGCACACACAAATGCGCACACCTATAGGCTTTTTTTTTTTTTTTTTTTTTTTTTCTTCTGATTCAGTGGGGGTCTCAAAACATATACTAGTATTTGTAGCGAAATCTTGGTATGGAATATTTCTGTGGGTTTAAATACGTCTACATGGCATAGTTATATAATAAAGTAAGCATTTAAATATTGAACTTCTTGATTTGCCACAAAATTGTGTCCATCAAACATTTATAAATATACTTCTGTTGAATTTTATTTTACAAAATTAAATTAGGAATATTGACAAGTTATTTACTTTTCTATTTATATGTAAATTACCGAAGAAAGTAACTAGTACTAAAATTACTTACTACTAATCACTATTAATTTCTACCAGTTACTGCAGGAAACATTGTATACGGAAGGGTGTCGAGGCCGTGAAGGTATGTACGGGAGGTCCATGGTTTAGATCCTGGTAGGAGTATTTCCTAACTAATGCTTTTTCTGTGTTGATAATTGTCAAGGAGTGGATTTTTTTTCCCCCAAATTTATTTCTCCAGTTACCATTTAATTTCATGTACAGAGGCGCTTTTTAGACTTGGCGAATCACCGTGTTAGGATCTGCGCGTAATGATGCGAGTGGATACTGTGATTAATCAGCTACTGTTCTCGATATTTACTACAGGGAAGTCGGAGAGATACTAACCTGAAATTCCTATAGTCTTATATAGTATTATAAATACTCGACCATGAAAAACTGCGTAACTATCGGTCATTCGTCACGTCAAAAATACCTGTGTAAAACCTGTGTCCATGAATGGGCGTAAAACCGCTATAAAAGGCAGAAAGCAAATAATAGAATGTCTACTGTGTGTATCCCAAGGATAAGAAACAAATAAAAGTGCATATACAATCAAATGTGTTACTTACACTTTCATAATTTTTATTAACGCCCCAGGAATGCGAGTTCTACAATACTGCAATGCAGGGGCCAAGAAAATGGGAAAACAGATGAAGGGGGGAAGGGGGATGGAGAGATATCAGTTTCACACTTAACTGAATAACGCGAATGTTACTAGATTGAAGGAAAGAAAGGCTTCAGCAACAGGCGAAGTCCTCATCTCACAAAATCATTATCCTTTCAGGTAAATAAATGAGGGTAGCGCTGTGTAACCTAAGATATGAGAAAACAAGAAAAATGAGGGACACGAAACCCTGCATTAAGATCCGGAGATAGTGATTATATTGCAGTTATACTAATGATGATTTAGATGATCGGTTTATTGGGCAGATTATCTGTCGGATAACATTAATTAAAGTATACAACCTGTCAATTAGAGGCATGAGGAATATTTAAAGCAGCTGATAGGATCTGATAACTCTTGAACAGAAGTGTACGAGGTGGAGTCTGCTACTAATAGACTCGTCTTCCCCTCTGTTCATCGTGCCAGCTGTCTCAGATATCATCATTTGCTGCTGTTATGATTCACCGTGTCTGCCTCAAGCAGTCCAGGTAACTAACTGTACCAAGCAACTCAATGAAACAATACGTAGCACAGACATACCCTGCCAGACTTAGCGACTTTGGCTACCGTAAGATAAGCTTATCTTATTGCTCAAGTCGTGCGAAAAACACTCATAACTAGGGCGTGCTTTGTTAGGTAAATGCACGTTTTGTTTGCGTCTTCCTAGGAACTTGAAACTGAATATTCACACCGGAGCAACTATCATCACTAGGGCTCGGAAGTTCATGCCCTAAAAAGCACTGAAATATGCATGCAAATATGCTCTTAAAAACTTGAACATATGCCAAGAAATATGCAATATTTAATTAAAACAATTAATGTACCTTTGCAGTAGACAAGACGAGTTAGTATAAATAATAAATAAAGTTACCTTATTCTTTAGAGGTGGAAGCAGAAGTAGTCCCGCTGCTAGTATTAACTGCTAAATTGCAGTTGACAACCAACACTTTGCACAAATTTTCAACTCTAAAACATCGTCTGTTGTCTCGCAAAACACTTCTGTAACGTGAAAAACTTCTCTCCACGTCACAAGATGTTATCGGGGGATATTTAAATGATGTTAACTGCTTCACACACACACTCTCACACACACAGACACACACACACACACACACACAGACACACACACACACACACTCACACACACACACACACACACACACAGAGGGGGGGGTGGGGAGAGTCAAGTCTCTTGGTGAGACATGGTCTTCTTTTGAGGATGTCTCGAATACCGCACATCTGTTTATAACCAGAATTTTTTGAAATTACATAATTCACTTTCTTTCACTTTTTGTCTTATGCTACCAGGAACCAAACTTAGATCACATATTGTTTTTTTCAAAGGCAGCAAGTGATTCATGCAAAGGAGATCCTACAGCTTCCAATGTCGTTATGGCTGTTGGTAAGAAAGAAAAATGGGCAGATATGAAACCAAGATCCTCTTTTCACCCAGTGCCTGACAGAATATTTTGCACAGTTTCTATTGATGAAGCATCTTTCAAGTCCAATGAATTAATAACCTCTTCGGGTATTTCTTTGTGCTCAGCATAATATAAAACTGTATCGATCCATGTTCCCATCGAGTTAACACTGGTGCAGGAAGAAGTCGGATATTAGATGCTGTTGATCCAAACAACTTAACTCTTTTAGGAGATTTAACAAAAATTATCTTCGTACTGGACACAAATCTATCTACCAGTGGGAAAGAACCATTGTCTCAGAAATGCTACCAATATGAAAAATATTATACAGATGAAAAAAATTAAAAAAAGCATACAAATCTTTAAAATATGCAATATAGGGGCAATAATATTGAAATCTTCGTGAATTGCATCACCATGTGCAGTACTGCCAATATGAAAAATATTATCCAGATAGAAAAAGTAATAAAAAGCCATAAAAATCATTAAAATATGCATTTATAAAAAATCAAGAAAATATGCAGTCATATGCACCATAAAATCATGTCCAAATAATTGAAAATTCCGTAATTCGTGCACATAATGTAAAAGCATACATTTTTAACCGCTATGAAAAAACATGCAAATGCATGAACTTCCTAGCCCTAGTCATCACCTTCTACACCAAGATAGGCCAGACTGGCCTGTTTCGGCTCAGAGATCATCTTAGGTCTTCCTACACTGCTGTTCCCTTTAGGTTTATATCCTGCAACTATTTTCGTTATTCGTTTGACATTCGTTTTATGTGATCTGCCCAATTCTGTTTGTATATAGATATTTTACTATTTTAAGGTTTATTGCATATAAGATGTATATTTTCTAATTGTTTAACGTAAGTAAATATTTTGGGACATTCATCTATATAATACATAAAAATCACATAAAGAAAACCTATATTTAAAATAATTTTTACGTGTTTATAGAGTCTCATAAAAGCAGCAGCGGAACTATTTGTAACAAGTCACCGTAAAATTTCTTTAATGCACAACTCCACAGGCCAGAACTCTTCTTCTTTACCTGATTACCCTCCCGTTAGGTAGGTCTTAAACTCATAGAACTTAGAAGCCAGTACCTATAGGAATTTTCACGTCATGAAAGCACAATGGGCTCTTATGGGCCATGCTATCCTTATGGAAGAATCAAGTGCGCCGTTGCCAAATGTGCATGTTTTCAAATGTGACTAACATAAAGAATGAACATGCATTTTGGCGTGAGATGTGTCGAAGAATACTATGGTATGCACGATAAACCTTTTATATAATTGTATATTTTTTAAAATAATAAAATCTAAAATTTTGTTGAAAACAGATTTTTTAACATCTTTCTCGCTCCCAATGTCAAACCATGGTCTTAAACCGAAATAATTGCAATGCAAAACAATCTGGATTATTTGCTTGCTTTTATAGGCCACATTGTATTTAGATTATATCAATATGTCTAAACATTTTTTTTAATAAAGTTTAAAACAAAGTGTTAAGATTCTTCGTTTATACAATGGAAAATGTCGTGGCTGGCAAATTCTCGTTCTGTAAGTCCACGTAAAAACTTCCAGCGACAAAGTTGTAAAGGAAATAACGAAATTATTTATATTATTTTATTTATATTATATTATAATTATATGAACCGGACAGAGCGAAGATCTGAAGCGTGTGGTCAGCCCAGCACCAGTATGTGAGTGAAGAAGAGGAGGAGGGTATGAAATACAGGAGAAATCAATGAATGGAAAGGTGGTGATGGAGCAATTGGTGGAATGAGTGGTGCGGGAAACCGCAGAACCTGGGGAAAACCTGCCGAGATGCCGTTTCGTCCACCACGAACACCACATGAGGCTCCCTAGAATCGAACCCGGGCCACCTAAGTGGAAGGCGAACGATCTAACTGTTAATTTTATTTATTATTGGAAGATTGATATGTCAGCTATAGTATCCCTTTGGTTTGAAGAAAATATAAATATCCTGCTTTCTGGAACTACATGAGCCCGCAAGATAAGAACGGTGAATTTCTACTGTCATGTGTTTGATTAAACATCTGTTATCGCTTCATGGCCTCCAGTCTATATTTTGATACTTGTAGATGTCCATTAGACTGTATAGTCAATTAGTCATTTGTAAATCTGCATGGTTATACGTGTTACTTCTAAGCGCTGTGCTGTGTTTCAATACAGTTGGACTCCTAGTCGATGTTGCTATTTGCTACAAAGTCTCGAGAAGTCTGCTCCACGTGTTGGCAGCCGACAGAAGCTTGGCGGCAGCAAGGGAGGAAGGGGAGGACACTATGTCAAGCTTAATTTGGCTCCGACTCGTGATTTTATTTCTTTTACTTGTGATCAAAATTTACAGCTCATGACGAAACAGCTTAGTAATAAAATGAGTTCCATTGTACCCATAAACACAGTTCGATGTGCTATCGGGTCAGAGGTTCATTCGTATTTACTGAGCATGATTTAAAATACTTGATAATCAGTGACAGATTGCTGTTTTGGCTCATGAGATTCATCAGGTGTAGTGGCAATAAGCAATATCAAAAGGTGAGTACTGTATGACATCGAAAGTGCCACTTAGGTGCCAATGATCTTTAGATATAAACTTACTCTCAGGAATACAGAGACAGCACTGAGGTGCCGCTGTGGTAACGCATTCCAGAGGTTCTGACCTGGAATAGACCGAAGATTTTTTCGCAGTTCTTTGGGCACTATACAAATGGTGGGTTGGATAATTTGATCCCTTTTATAAACCTCAAGCAAGGTTTTTCTGATTAAAAAATACGCCAATGTTGTTCTTGATAAATTGAATTAGGTACAAGATATCAGATTACTGAAACTGAATTGCGAAACGTTGTGCTGTTGTCTTCTCAGAGTTCAGTGAACAAAACTTCACTCCTTCCTGTTTACGGTCATTTTTAGCTCCTGCGTTCACTGAATTTTGTAACGAACCAATTTCATTAGACTAACTTTGTCGCGAACTACTGCATTGTTTCATGTACTCCGGTATGAACGAGCATGCCCAAAGTTTTTCATGGTGGCTGTTGAACGTGTTTTGTTTGACTTATTCATAGGTTCATTTCAACTCTCTAGAATTGCAAGAAATCGCCTGGAAGCTGATCCTTAAGTTGTTTAATTTTTGCAATAATACCACAATGTTGCTATACCACAGTACTGCTTCATGGCGACAAAAACAATGAAGAATTGCTTCAACGTCCCTAGTTTACCACTATCATGATGTTAGGGGATTGCCTGAAATCTGTTTTAAATTTGGTTCGATCTTCTGCTAACCTATTAAGCTCATGTAAGTATTTCCTGTATTTTCCAACACTCTTTTTAACTCCTTCTGCCTAAGTTATCCTTGGTCTTTCTATAGTATTTCTTCCCAATGGTCTTGCTTCCAAAAACAATGGAATATTAATGGTTATTAACATGATTTAAACAGCGCTGACCACTAAAATCGACAAATACAAGAGGGATTTAAAGGCAGTGCGATTTTTAAAGCCGTGTATAATGATTATTACGAGTATGTGGCACGGCCTCTAGTTTGAGCTTCTTGTGTTAGAAGATCCCTCATGACTCGGCTAAAATCATTAAAAGTGAAAATAAGAGTAAGTGCAGTAGTTAAAGAACAGAGACACAGTCTGTGCAACAAAGGCATAGAGTTGAAAGTTTAGTTTTACATTATATAAATACTTTAACAAGTTTGTAGTAGAAATCCAAGATCCCGTTGTTTGTAAGAGCAGTTCCCAAGTGCCCAGTGACCATCAACGGTATCCGATTAACAAAAGCAAGAAGACTCCCTTTGTGTTAGTAAGAGATGTTAACACGAGACAAAGGCTCTGAATTCCTTTAGCTAACCTGTGTCTTAGCTAATGTTTCTCAGCGCCACGTTAACCTGAAAATCTTCTAACTATTGTGCCCGATATCAAAGTGATGTTAAAATAAGCCATGACATGGATGTAATAGACGAGTCATGTGCGGAAAGTGGGAGTTGTCTTATTCCTTGCTCACAGAAAGCGCGCATGCATTACAAAGGGTTGAAAATAAGTGAGCAGCCTATTATTTTTGCCAAAGCCTAAAGGACAACTATCTAGGGTTTTATTCAAAGTGGTCAAATTGTGGAGAAAGGGTTAAAAATATTAATGGGGATAGTTTTGAAGGTAAAATACCTATAATTTTCTGTAGTCCTTAGCTGAAGTAGAACATTTCCGTGCGGAATAATCAAAAGTGTAATGCAGATGTGCACAATTTTCTGCGCAAAGTAGTTCCAGTAGTCCCAAGTTAAATTTGGGCCCATAGGGTTATTAGTATGGTCTAGAGTTACCAGATAATTTTATGGAAATGTGAGACACAATGGTGAAACATGTAGAACATTGATATAAATGTAGAACATCGTCGATCCTTCGAAGAATAATTTAACGTTATTATTTAAATGCCCATTGCAAACCCATATGCACATATCGGCATTTATTACTTTCTGTACCAGTAAGTAGAGCAACTATTGTATTGCACCTAAAAATTTGATGTCGAAATTTCACCGGAAATATGTTTTGAGGTCCCCTGAACCGGAACAAAGCTTTTGTGTGTGTGTGTGTGTGTGTGTGTGTGTGTGTGTGTGTGTGTGTGTGTGTGTGTGTCTGTGTGCCCACGAAGATTTTGTAGAAAATTTCTCCATTCTAAACTATCCTTTACATGGAAAATTTTGATTTTCTCAAGTGGCTCTTGAGGATTTGAGAATAAATGCCATATGTTTAGGATAATTTAATGGAAAAAGAAATGCCTATTTTGGATTTTCTGCCTATAGCTCATGGTTACTCTTGATGTCCTCGGTATAAATGATAAACCGTAAGAGATAGACCAGATCTTACTATACAAAAAGGTTTTTTTTTTTTTTTTTTTTTTTTTTTTGCGGAGTTAATCATTTTGGAGATATTCCTTGTTACTTGTGTGAGCTTTGCAATACTTGAAGTTTCCTCAAATGTAAGGTCACTTTATTTCTTTGCCATGTCAAAGGGAATAGAATTTCAAAGCCTTGGCATAGCAACCAGCTGTAAAAGATTTGACTATCGCTCAAAGCCTACTGTAATCCGTATTCTCCTTGCACCTACAAACAAATCAGCAATAAGATAGTTACTAGAAATGTGTATCTCGACTAACGTGAAGAAGATAGAGGAATAAGAGTTTGTAAGAATAGTTAGTACAAGAATAGAGAAAGTCATGTGAGTAAAACACATAAGATTTTTTGTTTATGTTCTCAAATGACTATTATGGAGAAGCATAATGAGAAGTATGAAGTTTACAGGTAAAGTAAAAGCAAGCTCAATAAGCCAGTCAAATTAATTATCGCTCCCGTTCTGATGGTGGTTGTCCCATGTAAAATAATTTCATACGAAGTGGGGTCTCGAACCACTGTTTCCCTTTTAACAGAGTAAAACATCAGCTCATTGAACGTTACCTCGACTTTACTTAGTGAGTAAAGTTGGAAAAGGCGCCTGCTTCACGCTTCACAGTGCTTCGCTTTCATTTGATTGCCTTCCTATTCCCAACTCATTCACCACAGCCATTTCTATCTCCAAATGTCCGTCAAGCAGATGGTATTACTGAGATCGCTTTTTTGCGAGGGAGTTTCTATTGGAAAGCAAACGTTACAATCAAAATACAGTTTGATTTTGAAGGGGAGGCGTATGAAGGGAGAATGGAAATCTTAGGGGAGGTGATCACTCAGATGACGTGGCTATCTCGTCTAAATATTTAACCACTGGGATCCTTGATTCCCTGGGGACCACATATCTTGCTCAGCATACAAGTAATAAGATCTTCAATCGGAGGGAGGAACAGTTTCAGTAGATGGAGCATAAAAATCTATCTTAAAATGCATCAGCGATGTTGAGTGTATAGGAAATAACGGAAAAATATTATCTCTACTGAATACAAGATGTTATATTGAAATAAAGTTTCTCCATTGCATGTTTGTGTAGAAAGTATTAAATTATCTGTATAATAGCATTTTTATTGCCATTCTATTTTCTTTCCCCCAACATATATAATAGCATTCTAATATGTTCCTGTCATCCTGAACCAGCCCTTGATGAAAACACAGGACAAAGGTTTCCTATTTTGAATGGGAATTCCTTCGGTCATTCTCAGCATAGGGGTAGACAACGTAGAAGGAGATAGAATGAAAAGAACGATTCAACACACTCAGTTGCACTGTTATGTTATAACCAGCACAGGAAAGTGTGCAAAGCTTTTTGGACCTGGTGAGAAACCACGCAGTTAACAGAGGAAATCAATTCCCGGAGCAGAGTGACATTGCTAAGATAGTTTTAAGTACTGTCAAACTCGTACCTACCTAAACTAAGCCCTTTATCACCTTTTTGAAGCTTCAAAGATTCCCTTTGGGTTTCTAGGTATCAATACCTGAAAGCAGTTGTCATGTGCTGGGTACGAAAAATACCGAATTTGTCGTGCTCAGGGAAACCTGGAAAGGCTGTCATATGTTTGGCGTAAATTCATGCAGATAAAGACATCCATTTTAAGAGATTCGAATTTCTACCATGAAAAATAAGTTCTAAATGGCGAGTACTCCAACTTGTTCGATAAATTCATTTACTTTGAGCATTTTACGACTATTTCATACGTTGCAATTTTTAAATAATACTTTCTAATTAAGTTTAATAGTTTAGTAATAAATTGTAGAGATGATTTTCATTTGTTCTAGCTATATGAGAGGACATAACTTAAATGTCATGCTTAAATGTTATTCTTAAAATTTTAGGCAACATGAGTGTTGTCGTTTAATAAGGTAAGAAGTCTAAGGTGTATTAGCAGTAATTCATCTTATCATTTTTCATCCATTTAATTATAAGGATACACAATTTCAATCACTTATACTTAAACCCACGTCGCATAGAACAATTTCAACATCATAATGTGCCGACAAATGGCAACCAGAGTAAGGAATGTTTTGAATTATAACACCGTTTCTGACTTAATGGTAATAGTTCGGCAACATATATAGTTTTTAATGCAAGGTATAAGGAAAGAAGACATATAGCTACCGTTTAAATCACTATAAAAATGGGGTTTATAGCATTGAATAACACAAAAATCTATATGTATAAATTGTCAATATTTTTTTTTTTTTTTTTTTTCCACAGTTAGGGATTCAAGGTAAGTAGGCGTAACCAGGTAAGCTCGTGAGACAAGAAAGAAATGCAACAGGACGTACGTAGGAAGGCAAATTCCCTCGTGGAAATATATTTCAACTGTGAACAGTTTGGCAGAAACATGGCAAAAAGAACTCTGAAGCAAAAGTTTAATGTTGCGCTGCCATAAAAGTAAAAGTTTTACATCGTATAAAATCTGTTACATAATGATTACAGGTCACAGAACTTAGTGGAAAAATATAGTTGATGCAGAGGAAAAGTTTTGTTCGTTCAGAGGCAAATACGCTAAATTGGATCGTTATGTGGAAGAGCGTGTGTATAATCCTGGTAAATCTCCTTACAAAGTTAGCGTATTGATATATATTGCTACTCTAGAAGAAAAAATATGCACAACAATGCATTAGAGTTATTGCATAAAGTCTATTCGCTACAAACTCACTGGTACACTAGCAATATTTCATCTAAAAACTGGAACACTCTCCGGGTCTTTAAGTTTGGGGGAATGTATAAAACACACAGTATCGACTTGTAGAAATGGAAAAAAACTTGGAAATTAACAAACACGTGGAACTTTTTTACTAAACTGCTGACGGTCGATTCCCCCCAGCGATCATTAGTTGGTGCAGAGATAGTAATCGTGCTCTATTTTTAAATATTGTTGTACATTGTTAATGGTTTTAATGGTTAGCATTTCTGCATAGTGCCTTCTTGATCGACAAGTAGATAAACAACTGTAAGAAATACATTCTGCACAGAAAACAGAATAGGGAAAGAAGACTTGAAATAAAATGGGGAAAAGGAACAAAATTGGCAAATTATATACAGAACCAAGTCCTCAGGCGAACGAAAAGTGAAATTATAGAAAGAAACAAGAGAAACACGAGACGAATCGGAAAAAATAATGAGTATGAAACAAAAACTAGAGATTGGAATTCAAAGCTTCTTTCTGCGCATATTGCTGCTATAAAACTGAGGAAAGCTTAATGAATTTTAGAGCATTAACAGATGCAGTACTCTTGTAATTTTATTGCATGCTTGTTAGTGCAGCTGTTCAAAATCAGAGCGTACTTTTAATGTCCCGACGGTATCCAGTTGGAGTGAACAGGAAATGTGAAGAAGAAACTTTGGACGGTAAATTTATTAGACGATCTGCAAGATGGTTTCTGTTTGTAAGGGAACATGGCGGAGAATTTAATTAATGCTACAGGAGCGTCTGTGGTGGTCGTAAATACCTTTCATACTTTTTGGACGAAATTTGTAGCTGTAGCGTCAGAGGAAGGAACAGATAAACTTGAATGTGTAGGTTTCTTGCGAAGGAATTACTGGCTGTGTAACGTCTGAGTTTTCACAAGCGACAGACCGGCTGACATAAGCTACAGCAGTGTTTTTTACACGCTTGCGAGCGCTCACAAAACCACCGAACATAAGGGAGGAAAGTAGCTGGGCCGGGGGTCGGACGTTATTCAGATGACGTGGCGAATAAATTGACTGCCATTTTCATTAAGTGTCAACCATTTTCCAGCCCTTACATTCGCCCCCTTTCAGTTTCCTTGGTCGAAACTGCGCATGCACGAAATCATGGGACTGTGAAATTAAGTTTTACAATAGCTGTATATGTTTTATTATTGGTGTGAAGTGGAATTATGATTGTTATGGAGTCAGCCATCTGTCATTGGCAGAACCGGTGCATTACAATGGAACACACCATTCGTCGCGTTTGAGTTGGGGCGCACGACATTTGTTTTCAAACTCATTCAGACCTCTAGTGCACTTGTGATTCAAGAAGCGGAGTAACTAGCCATCCCTTACTCAATTACTCCCTTATTGCCTGTGCATATATTAAAATATGTAGAACCCCAGTCACCAGAGATATATGTGCAAGAAGTTTAAAAACAGCTACTCATTTTAATAATACTGGGTTATTCACAGGTCTGTGAAATACTTTACAATTTAATAAGAAATAAAATTCATAACAGAACATAGTCATTTATACGACAATAGAAAGAGAAGCTTTTCAATTTTTACTTTACCTACTACTTACAGTAAGTAGGGACTCAAAATTTCGATGACGGGATTTCACCAGAATTATGTTTTGAGGCCCCCTGAATATAAAATGAGCAGTTTTAGAAAAAGGTCTCCCTGTGTGTCTCCCTGTGAACAGCGTAACTTACAAACGAAACGAACAAACGAAAGAGACAAAATTATTTGTAGGGTTAACCATTTCAGAGATATTTTTTGCGGTTGGTTTGAATTTTCCAAACTTCGGCCTCTCGCAAGTGTTAAGTCGCTATTCATTTGTTCCGCTGTTCATGTAGACATGGAATTTCAAAGTAATCACAGCGATACGCTTTTTAAAATGATTATCACTTTACGTAATGTATTCTTCTTACACCTGCAAGGAAATATGAATATGTGGAATGAAATGTTATTTCGATTAACAAGATATCGAAATCTATTGATGTAGATGGAATAAGTTTTTCTAAGTATGGTTTGTATAAAAGTGAATAGGGAATGTGAATGTGATACATTTTTAAATGCTTAAATCCTTTAACTGCCCAGTGTATATCTATGAATTAATCCATGAAATGAGCGCTCAACAGTTGAAATAAAAATTTTCAGAAATTATTCTTATTGCTTACTTCCTTTGCTTATTTCCTTGTAGGAACAAGGGGAATATGAGAATACAGTAGGCTTGGGCGATAGTGAAATCTTTTAAAGCTTTGATATTCCGTTCTCTTTGCATGATTAACATAAATAATGAAGAACGATATTATTCAAAACTGACACCAATAACATCGCATATCTCCGAAATGGTTCACTCTACAAAAAATTTATTTAGATATAATTTGTGTATTTAGCAAGATCTACATTTTCTATAGTAAGATTTGGTACATCTTTTACAGTTTACCAGTTGTACATAAGTCATCCAGAATAAATACGACTACAGGGGCTATAGCCAGAGAATAAAATGTATACATTTCATTCGTCATAAAATATTTCAAACATATGGCATTTTAATCAACATCGTTAGAACCATTTTCAAGAAAATGAAAATTTTCGAAACATTTTCCATGTAAATGGTAGTTTAGGGTGAAGCAATTTTCTTAAAAATCTTTACGCTGTCCACACACACACACACACACACACACACACACACGCACGCACGCACGCACGCACACACACACACACACATTTACTTTTTTTTTCTAAAAATGCTTTTTTCATTCAGGGGCCCCAAAACATATATTTCCGGTGAAATCACGACATCGAATTTTTCGGTGGAATACAATACTTCCTCTACTTTATTAAACGTAGTAGAGAAAGTAAAAAAAGTACATCTGTAATTTAGTTTGTAGCAAAATTGTGGTTGAGTAATGTGGAAGATGAAAGGGCTAGAAAAGGAATCGAAATTCATAGTGTTAAGGAAAATTATAAACAAATAAAAACACGGTATTAACTTATAATTCACTTTAGTTTCTGTATGTAAAGGTATTCGATAAGTTCAAGGATGTGTGTCAGTGGGTGGATGTGTGATATGGGATACGCTGAGCAGCTCTGGGGCAAATCCCATGAATCTGCAGGATTCCTTTGCCTAATTTCTCTTGTTCGCCTCATTAATGATTCGTTTAATCCTCACATTCATCTTCCTAAACCTTCCGAGATTAGTGCTCTACTATCTCTGTTTGATTCAATAACTCACCTGCCTAGGCTCGTCGCTTATCCCTTCAGGTCTATTCGTAGGCTAAACTCAACCACACATAGAACATGCCTTTCTCACTTTACTTTTCCTTCTATGCAGTTTTAAAAACACTGCGATGTTTTAGGCTTTTTGTAGATACTTCAGAATTCTCAACGTCTCTTTCAAGTGGTATTGAAAACAATCTCAGGAAATTACTGCTGCAATGTTCAGAAAAAAGGGAGGGAAATAACGCTCGGAGTAGAAACGAAGGCAATTTTAACTTCTTGTTTTCGCGCTCTCAATTCACTCTTTCTAGAGAAGCGCCTTCGAATAATTCTCCTTAAATTTCCTTACATTCACCAAAAAAAGAGCTCACAGCACAAAAGCGCTCTTCTCTTACCGTTTTTACTTTCTGCAGCACGTATCTACATGGTAGGTAGAGAAGGCGTTGTATTGCAGGGTGGGAGACGAACATTTTCAACAGTCGGGGAAGAACTTTGGAAATCTTTGATTTTGTCAAAAATACCTCTAACTTTTTACTAACGTACGAAATATTTAATGAATTTTCTTGTTTAGGAAGCAACAAGTGAATGTAGGTTTTGAAATTTCAAAGAAAAACTTGTTAAATATTGTCACCGCGCCCGCCGCATCTAATTGCCGACAACCGTAGTGTCACGCATCGCATTATTGTCGGCACTACCGCAAAGGAGCCGAAGGAAAGAGACAGAGCATGGCCGCATTGTTGGGGCGCTTGCCGAAAGAGAGAAAAGGATAGAGGTTACTGGAATCTTCTACTTTGTACCCCAGCGCAATAAGTGAACGTTCTTGAAGCTTCCAGAATAGTGCCTGGGAGATATAAATAGCGGTAAAGTGTGAGAGTCAGACGTAAGTGAGAGACGTACGTGAAGCGTTGAGTAGTGCCGACGGAGAACAGTCAGACGTATGTGAAGGTTGAGTAGTCGTGCCGACGGAGACGGACAGACGATGTGGAGAGTTGTGCCGACGGAGAAGAGTTAGTTCTTTGTGTTACGAGTTCGGAGCCGTGCTGTTGGAGAATCGGAAAAGACTTTCTTGTTGTTGCAACAGGTGTACAAAGTTACTGTTTACGGAAATAAAAGTGTTTATCTCGACTACATCTGTCTACTGTACTTCACACCCACACCAACAAAAGTTACACTGGTGTCAGAAGTGGGATTCGTCGAATTGCTTCTAGTTTCGTTACATCGTCGTTAGAAGTTGCAACGTTAGAACCAAGATGGAGGGAGATTCGGAAACCAGGATGATGGCAATGATGAAAGAATTATTCGCCGAAATGAAGACGGCAAACGACAACCTCGCTGCCAAAATGGAAACGTCATACGACAACCTCGCTGCCGAGCTGAAAGAGACGAAGACGGCAACCGACAACCTCGTTGCCAAAATGAAGACGAGAACCGACAACCTCGCTGCCGAGCTGAAAGAGACGAAGACGGCAACCGACAACCTCGTTGCCAAAATGAAGACGAGAAACGACAACCTCGCTGCCGAGCTGAAAGAGATGAAGACGGAGCTATCGGCGAAAATTGATGGCGAACTGACTGGCGTGACGGAAGACGTGGAAGAACTCGGCGAAAAGGTGGAAGACCTCTGCCAGCACGTGGACGTCGTGGAGGACGACGGGGAACGTCTTGGCGCCCTGGTAGTAAGAGTTGACGAGAGCGTCAAAGTACTGGATGCCAGGGGCAGACGGAATAGCGCGGAGCCGGAGAGGGAGCACCTAGTGGCCGAGGCGACAGTCGCGCCCGTTTCGGATGATATGAGGGAAGACCTGGAACAACTCGGCGAACTGATTGGCGTGAGGGAAGACGTGGAACAACTCGGCGAACTGATTGGCGTGACGGAAGGCGTGGAACAACTCGGCGAACTGATTGGCGTGACGGAAGACGTGGAACAACTCGGCGAACTGATTGGCATGACGGAAGACGTGGAACAACTCGGCGAACTGATTGGCGTGACGGATGACGTGGAAGAACTCGGCGAAAAGGTGGACGACCTCTGCCAGCATGTGGACGTCGTGGAGGACGACGGGGAACGTCTTGGTGCCCTGGTAGTAAGAGTTGACGAGGGCGTCAAAGTACTGGATGCCAGGGGCAGACGGAATAGCACGGACCCGGGGAGGGAGCACCTAGTGGCCGAGGCGACAGTTGTGCCCGTTTCAGATAACGAAAGTGTCCGTCTCGGGGAAGACAAAGGGGCAGTTCAGGGACGTCGTCGAGGATCCCCTGGAGGAGTGTGTCGGGTACGTAACCAACCAGGATATGACGTGGAGGACGATCAGCAGGGAAGCGCACAAGCAGGCGAGCAACACGCGAGAACCGACTTGGCGTGTGACATGGGAGGACCGTCGGAGCCATCCAAGCACCTGACGCATAGTGCCGTGAACGAAAGAATGGTGGACATCATCTTGGACGGCAGGATACAGGAGAGGCCGTGCCGAGCACGAGTGAACACGAGTGCAGTGGTGGACGCGACTCGCGCGGATGTGGCGGGGCTTGTTGCCGGACCCATCGGAAGCAAGGTGGCTGCGAAGGTGCGCCAGAGAGGTCGGCGGACATGGTACCCAGTGAGCCGTTTCCAAGTGCGCAGGATGGCCCGTCAACACACCAGGAAGAAGGGCAACTGGACGAGGGACCGTCAAGACCGGCGGTACTGTTGCAGAATTTCGAAGCAGGATGGCATACATCGTCCTACCCAGACCAAGGGACACTATCCAACAGCGATACCTAGGATCGTGCCTCCTGGAGAAGAGGTTCGATGGGTTAGTCCACCAGGACGCAAGGGAGATGCCGCAGTGATAGTGCTGGTCGGGACGACCAGCTCTGAGGAGGGAGCAGTGTCACCGCGCCCGCCGCATCTAATTGCCGACAACCGTAGTGTCACGCATCGCATTATTGTCGGCACTACCGCAAAGGAGCCGAAGGAAAGAGACAGAGCATGGCCGCATTGTTGGGGCGCTTGCCGAAAGAGAGAAAAGGATAGAGGTTACTGGAATCTTCTACTTTGTACCCCAGCGCAATAAGTGAACGTTCTTGAAGCTTCCAGAATAGTGCCTGGGAGATATAAATAGCGGTAAAGTGTGAGAGAGTGAGTCAGACGTAAGTGAGAGACGTACGTGAAGCGTTGAGTAGTGCCGACGGAGAACAGTCAGACGTATGTGAAGGTTGAGTAGTCGTGCCGACGGAGACGGACAGACGATGTGGAGAGTTGTGCCGACGGAGAAGAGTTAGTTCTTTGTGTTACGAGTTCGGAGCCGTGCTGTTGGAGAATCGGAAAAGACTTTCTTGTTGTTGCAACGAGTGTACAAAGTTACTGTTTACGGAAATAAAAGTGTTTATCTCGACTACATCTGTCTACTGTACTTCACACCCACACCAACAAAAGTTGCAATATGTTGTTTTTTGACGATTTGGCTCGTTATTCAAAATAGCAAGTCGGCCCTGAAAATATTTATTTTTAAACTAAAGGAAGTTTGAACAATATAATATAAAATGTATTTTATAAAAAGAAAGTTTATGGCATTAATAAGGAAAGAACCCTTAAACAAGAATAGTTGGAAATAGTCTTTTTATAGAACAGGAGAGCAATTTTAACTACTTGGAAAGTGATTTTGGTTATGATAAGGAGTATGACGTGAACAATAAAATATTAAAATTTGAAAAGATTCTGTAGTAAAATAAATAGTACATTTAGAAACAAAATACTTCAAGAAACAAAATTAAAGTTTACAAAGTTATGACTATACCTATACCAGAGCGTTTAGAAGGAGAGGTGTGATCACTGCTGTAGTTCATGTGTTCCGCCGCACAGATGGCAGTGCAACTGTTAGTGCGGCACAATGCTAATACAAACACTAGCGTTTAGCAGGAAATTCACCTGGAAAAGTAGCAAAGGAGAAGAATAGTGTCGTTTAACAATAACTAATTCACACATGCACATTCTGACAGTCATTCACAGAAATTCAAGACAATAATGTTACCACTAGAATGCAAAATGGCATTAAAGGAATGAAGTAAAATATAATTTCCTGTGAATGAAGAGTTAACTTTGCTGCAAGAATAGTACAAGCCACTTGTATTTCTATTGTATCTTGATTTAACTTGGCTGTCAGTAGGTATTTCAGTCCATTTCTCCACAAATGTAATGTCCTTTCAGAAGTAAAAGTATTCTGTTCTTCATTAAGAAGTGATTTCCAACTCCTAAGTATATCGACTTTGTTTGATCCTTTGTACAGCCCATTTATAGGCAGTGGTGCATTTAATATATCTACGAGGCTCTCTGGTGAATTGTTCCGTTTTTTCACTTCCTTCGAATCCAGCAAAGTGTGTCTCCCGGAAGAATTTAATACTATCAGCCACAGATCGGCTAAACAGCTCGAAAGCAAGCCTCACATTATTTTTTTAAAATGTATTTGGGTTGATATGAACTTTCGTAAGTTTGGGGCAGACTCTCATTCTCGAAAACTGAGAACAAGTATCAGCTTCATAAAGGCCTCTATAGCACAGAAAATGTACGTTTTCATTGCTGTAAGAAACTTCGTAGTTTTTGTGCACATTATTTCTTATGCATTTAATTATGTGCACAAAGTCTGAGAAAGCCCAAAATCACCTGCTTGTATGGGTAGGATGGGCTACCGAACATTTAACATTATTACGTTTGCCACATACTCCCAAACAGTTCCACAGTTGCTTGTTAGATTGCCTCCCGTCTGATGTAAAACCAAGTAAAACCTAGCTCCTGAACCTTCCAGTTGAATGATAACCTGCATTAAAATTTGTGCCAAAATGCCCCCTGGAGTTGCGTTTCTACTTGCGTAGATAGCTACAGGTTACACCCAATTATACAATAAAGGGACATACATAAATACCAGGACATGATTGGCCAATTCATTTTTACTTTTATCGGGGGTTAAATCCCCCAAATCCACAAACCCATCCACTTTCAAAGAATTAGAATCAAATCGAACTTCTTCTCTTAACTTAACTTCGTCAAAAATTAAAATTCCACATCGTTCGTTTTCATTCTTATGCTTTAAAAATTCAGATATTGCATTTACAGCATGGATATTATTGCCATAAGGACATTTAAGACCTTTGATTAACTTTCTTAAATGTGATTCTGATGGAAGGGGAAGTAGATTGTGATTTAAACAATGTCTGTATCCTTTGGGTGACTTGAATTTTAAAAGCAGGCTATCTAAAAGAAATTCTTCATTATATCTCATGCCTTTCTTTTTAGTTACCTTTGATCTTTTGAAAATTGTATCAACAACAATTTTTTGTTTTTTACTTAGGCATTTTGTTCCATCAGATTCATCTATATTGCTACTACTTCCATTTACTTTCCTTTTAAGTACTTGAATCTTGGCATTGGCTATTTTCAATTGGCTTTTTAGTCTAATTATATTACGCTGTTGTTGCTTTAACTTTTTCTTTAATAGGTCTACTTTATTATTAAAATGTCTACTGGTATCCCCTGTGAGGGGAAGATTAACAGTCGTATTTTGAAAGACTTCTGCATGATTCCCACTGTCTTCTAAATTGGTATCTCTTTCAACCCTTTTTGATGGTCGCTGTGAAGGAGGTTTACGGGAGTGTATTGACCGTGATAAGTATTTAGGAAAATTAGGAAAAAGATGTGGAACTGCATGAGGCATTAACTTCCATCTTTGCCTTGCAATCTCTACATTTTCTCCATTAACTACAAACTTGTCTAACTTTATCAAAAGCTCTTCTGAAAAATGTAAATCACACACGTAACTATTAGATGAAAGGCACTTGTCCTCTCTTGGTATGGCCCTCTCCCATTTAGAAAACAGTAGTTTATCTTTTGGAGGTGTAAAGAAATGTTTACCTTTAGATTTGTCATATCCAGATCTACAACCAGGCACGAAACACATAGGCATGTCGATTATTTCTATAAATACACAGTTTCATAAAAATTAACAACAATTCATCGCACTGTAACAAACAGAGCAACCATACACAACAATACTTCAATGCAATGGCCAGCGAAACGTGCTGTAAATAGCCGCACTAACGACTTTGCTGCCACCTGACGGAGGCGCCAGGTAGCTCTTGTATAATCATATGGAAGAGCAGTGGAGTGATCACACTTCTCCTTCTATACGCTCTGCCTATACTAACATACGGAAGTAAGACTTGGATATTAACTAAAAAGCAACAGAGTGCAACGCTTTTCAGAAATGAAGTTCTTAAGAAGTGTGAAGGTAGTACGAAGACAGGCGAAATAACAAATAGAAGTATAAGAGAAGAGTTAGGAGTTTTTAATATAAATGAAAGGTTAAAAATTTCAAACAAAAGCGGAAAGAAGATGTTGAAGGAATGTCAGGTTTTAGACTAACTAAACAGATGATGTAATATTATCCTAAAGGAAGAATATCGGCCTTTTGACTGCTTATGCGATGAAGTAAAAAATAAAAAGAAGATGATTTAACGTATTTTCATACGTATTCAGGTCTTGAATTTTCTGAATATAGCCTCTGAAGCCCTCTTCATTCTGGAGGACTTCAGCATAATTGGCAAACGGGAAGAGATAAACAAAACTTACTCCACATAAACTGTAAAGCTCGTTAAAGCACACACTTTTCTGTTCTTTTTCTTTTTCATTTTCTCCCTTACTTTGTGTAGTTAACCATTTACGAAGTAATCATTGTAAATACTATCGCTCTCAAATAGGAAGTCGTAAATAATTTTGTATGTATTGGCCATGCAAAGATAATTGGAACTGGCCAATGCTTGTGAAGATGATGATCATGAGCAATTTGAAATGCAGCCTGTAATAAAAACAGTTGCATGGTGTTTTATCTGGCGAGAAAGCAAGTAAAATTGTTAACAAAATCGAATATACATAGATGTAGTTTGAAATATATAAACGTTTTTAAATAACTTATATGGAAATTGTGCTCAAAATTTTTTGTTTTCAGGATTCTTTGCCTAATTGTCTACAAAATATAAAATATTGCGGACGAACTTGAAATGTAAGATATCTATACATTTGCGAAATACTTTTTGGTTAATATAGTCTCAATATTGGAGAAGAAATACGCGGACGTTGTAATGAGACCTTATTACCTCACCTTTAGCTACTTTCGATTTGTGGCTATGCTTGGGGACGAGGGGACAAACTCTTTGACCACATTTTTCCATTCTTCGTGGTGGTATTCTTGACAAAGACGGCTGGCTGGCTCCCCATAGCAGTCACCGAACGGACTTCCGCTCCTCACTGCCGCAAGGTACCACACGTCCCCAGTGCGAGGGGATCGTCGTCTTTTGTACCCGCTGAGAGTGCTCGTAAACACGACCCTTGAGTGACTACTGCAAGGTGCAAGATGGTTCATCAATTGATGAAGATGAAAGAGCTTCAGAAACCATGATGACAAGGCCAACACTTTCACTCTGGTTAGTTCTCGCAATAAGTTACTGTAGAGGTGATCCTGAATCTGTAATACAAGTCACCCACTGTGGCAGATTTAGTTGGATATGTTTAAGGACTGTATTACACAATCATATAGATATGATAAAGCGCTTTACAGTGTAATGCAGCATCTTCAATGACATCTGCGACTGATTAGAAGTAAAAGTGGGAGACTGCCTCTACCCTAACCTTCAAATACAGAGGTCTCGGTTTTGATTCCCGTCTGGAGGCTGAAGATGTTTGTTTAGCCAGGATTATTTCCCAATCCCCTAGAGTATGGAACCATGAATACGTGTGTGTGGGTGTGTGTGGGTGGGTGTGCGTGGGTGAGCATGTGTGTGGATTTAATGTAATAACCAAAACACAAACTCAAAGGTTAATACCACGGTAAGGGAGTGTGGTGTTGAGCAATGTTGTTGCAAAATCCGATATGGCCTTACGTGTAGATAAATGGTGGTATATAAATGAAAAGAAAAATGGCAGGCAGGCATACCCAATCAGTGGCTACCATCAAACTTCATTTCCTGTTAAGAGTTACATGAAACGATGTACAATTAAAAACATAAACATTGAAAAACCAGCCTGAAAATATCTAAAATTATAGCAGAACTCATTACTGAAATACACAAAGGATGTACAGCAGACGATTAAATGGATTGAGAAGTCAATGTTTAGGGGACAACGCGGTTTTTCTTTTGTTTCTTGTTTAGTGTTTACGCAACAACCATTATTGCACTTACAGTTACAGTACATAGTACATGCTAGGGTATTCATTTTAAAAATGTGATAGCATGTGTGAAAAAAGGTTACATAATATACCCTACATCATTAAATGAGATCACATCATATGATCGAAGGTTTTACCACATTCTGTGACACAGAATAAAATATTAATTTCTAGAGCACTTATTCTAAATTACAGTAGGGAAGAAATTTCCTTTTAATTACGTTCACCTGCAGGAAGGTTCGTCATTTAGTTGAGTAATCTTCACTGGCCTGGGGCTTTGTCGCTCTGAAATAATAGCCGTGATATAATTTGATATTCCTAGAAGCATTTTTCGATCAGAAATACATTATACTTCAATTTTTACTCTAACAACTCGACTAATCTTAGTAAAGGAAATATTTCGTTCCACCAAAAATTCAGTACGGAGATTTCAAGTGAAATACACGTTTTCAGACTTCTTGAATACAAATTTTTAGGCACGAGCCTTGTGTGTGTGTGTGTGTGTGTGTGTGTGTGCGTGTGTGTGTGTCTGTGTGTGTGTGTGTGTGTGTGTGTGTGCGTAAATTAGGGACCCCACGCTGGCTCGCGTTCCTTGCCTGGGTTCTGGCGCTGCCAATAGACACTTCCATCTCCTCCCTCCCTCTGGGGGTCTGACCTACAATAGCCTGGCTATAGCTTTACTGTGGAATCCTCTTCGATGGGGGCATTGTATTAGGAGGTTATTTGGTTTTTAAAAAGGGTATCGCAGTCTGATAGCTTTTGAATTCCATAATATTACGCTACAAGGGGGAAAGATTAATAGCCCTTCCCCACTTGGAAAAAGTACGTGTAATTATTTGAAAATTAAAACTAATACAAAAAAGGTTTAACTCTCCAACAAACTGCATTTTTTTACATTGCCGAGATCTACATCTTTTGTGTACTGAGATTTGGTCAATCTCTTATGGCTTACGAATTATACAAAAGTTATTCAGAATCTAGAAAAAGATTCGCAAGATTTGCCAAAAATTTATAGGTATACATTTTGTATCTTAAACATAAGCCATTTTGAGAAAATAAAAAGCAACTGAGAATGTTCCACATAAAGGGTAGCGAAGGAGCGTTTTGTTGAAATCTTCGTACCTCAACCTTGCAAGATGCTGAACTTAAATTTCAAGTTTCATATTTAACCACTTTTTGAGTTACGTTGTTTACACACACGCAGCGCGCACACACATGCACAGATAGGCCTTCTAAACTACTTATCCAGGGTGCCTAAACTATATATTTCCCCTGAAATCTTGATATTTAATTTTGGGGTGAAATGTGATACATCCTCTACCCGATATAGACCAGTCGTAGACAAAGTAAAAAGCATACCTTGCGGTGGTGTGTCCAAATTATTATATCTACGCGAGAGAAAACTTTTCTAAAGCGTACAAAAATTGACTGTCAGCTGAAAGGCAAGTAGGTTTCATTATTGCAAAATTGTACGTATCGTTTGAAATTAAAATGAGAATTTCGGTGAACTGCGGAGATTACTGGGGAAAAAGTGTACTACTTTTCCACAGCAGAACGTTAAATCTCCATTTTTTCCCGCAGGGAATGATGAATCTGGTCAGGCTTCATGCATTATGCATTAGATCATAATGTCCTCAAATGCTAATACCTTGCGTATTTTCCATCGCATTATGCCGGTACAATTCAAATAGTGTCACATATAACAGGTAATGCTACGGCTTGCGAAGAACCATTAGTGAACCACCTCCAATATTTATGGAGCACGAACTGCCATTGTACAGACATATCAATTAGCCACCAGCTTAAATAAATAAACACAGGCGTTCCATTATTGTGCGTGATTTGTGTTTCACTAAATGTAATTATTCAGTAATTAGTGCGGCAGAGATAAAATGAGATGTTACGTATTTATGGCTATATGGAAACAAAGAAAAACTAAAACGCACTTTTAAGGCACCTTTTGTGTCACAGTAGCAAGGTTTTTCCACAAAGTTCATACAAAAAAGCTTGCTCTATCCACTTAGTGCTATAATGATAGTTTCAGCAAATTTAGGCTGCGGCAACAGTAGACAACTGCCAACTGTTCAGATGGGAGGTACTTTGCTAACAGTAGTGCTGGTTATCCTTCAAATCCCGAGGAAAGCAAAAACATTTTCCTCGGCCGCCAAGGTGTCACCTGATTAGATATTTAATATCAGGACCCAAAGTTCCACCTTAAGTCTAAAACAATAATGTAAGTAAAAATTAGATGCCAATAGTGAATGCTGTGCCATCTATTTATAAATAATGTAAGTAGATAGACTGGATGGCACCCTAATGCCATCTGCCCTCTCAGAGACGGAGACACAGTTGCCCTGCAGTGCCCCTCTGGTCTCGCAACGAAGCAGGATGGTACGGTATAGGGATAGGACCTTGAAGACTAACTCTCCGACACACACCGTCTACGGGTACTTTCTAATAGATCCGTCGCGATATGAATAACACTTAAAGCAACGTAAAAGAAGTAAGGGAAGAAATTTGATGTGTTGCACTCACATGACTTTCTCTACTCTTGTACTAACCATTCTTGCAAACTCTTATTCTTATATTTTCTTCAGGTTACTTAAGATAAACATTTCTACAAATTATCTTATTGCTTATTTCCTTGTAGGCGCAAGGGGAATGTTACAATACAGTAGGCTTTGTGCGATAGTCAAATGTTCTAAAGCTTTGAGATTCTGTTGCACACTTAACATATAAAAAAATGAACAACGATGATCCATTTCACTAAAGTTCTAAGTTTTCCGAAACTCACACACATAACATAACATAACAAGGAATATCTCCGAAATGGTTCACGCTGCAAGAAAATTTATTTGGACATAAATTGTGCATTGCAGCAAGTTCTACATTTTTGTATAGCATGATTTGGTCTATCTCTAAGGGTTTACCAGTTATGCAAAAGTCGTCCAGACTAAATAAGGCTACAAGATCTATAGCCAGAAAATTCAAGATATACGTTTCATTTGTCATAAAAATATCTAATACATATGACATTTTAATCAAAATCGTTCGAGCTATTTTCAAGAAAATCAAAATTTTCGAAAAATGTTCCATGTAAAGGGTAGTTTAGGGTGGGGCTATTTTCTTCAAAATCTTCGTGTCGCATTCTTGAAAGACATTAAACTTAAATACCAACTTTGGTTTTTAACCGACTTTTAGTTTTGAGTTATGCTGTCCACAGGCACACTGACACACATACACACACACACAGACAGACACACACACACACACACACACACACACACACACACACACACACACACACACACACACACACACAGACACACAGACACACCTTTTTTAAAAATGCTTATTTTTGGATTAAGGGGTTCTCAAAACATATATTTCCGGTGAAATCTCGACATCAAATTTTTGGGTGGAACACAACACTTTCCCTACTTACCAGTAGGGAAAGTAAAAATTAAAAGGAACAAGCTGACAAGAAACGACATCAATGCGTATTTCAACGGGCCGGTTATATAAAACTCAATAATAATGAAAAACACCTCGCACATATACGGAAAATTAAACGTGTAAATGTCTTGTCATCCTAATTTGTTGTCATTTAAATTAATTTTAAATATAAGTAATTATTAAACAGTATTTTAAGGAAGAATTATATTACGTGAAATCTGTTCATTATTGTGCGCCATTTAATTTGTAAGTATACTTTGTTTGCGTTTGAGATGCGAATAAGGGGGACTGATTAAAAAGCTCCTATTTTTTTTTAATTATGCAACCCACTAAGAAACAGGTGCACCTTCAGTCTATCTCAATGAATTGATTTTTGGTTACTAAGTACGATTACTGATTACTCACGATTAATTGTTACACAATATAACAACGAAATAAATTCTGACGTAACAAATAGAATCATGTTTTGAAGTAGGGCTATAATCTGGGGGTTGCATATATACGAAAAAATACGGTCAGCTGACTCACCTGGTAGAGGTATATATATCACATGTCTTAGAGATTTTGTAAGAAACGGCGGGATTGCAACAAAGGTTAGTGCAGTTAAAATTAGCAGTGAAAATATCTATAGCGTGCTGTTTTAGAAATAATAGGGGTTCAAATGAAACAAATAGAAGATTACTAAAGAGGGAAATTCTGGGAGAGGTTGCACATTCAAAACCGGAACGTTATATGTCCCTAGCGTCAAGTTCTTCAAATTAAACATGCATAGAAGCAATGCATAGTGCTTTATTGAAGTCAGTTTCCCCCCGATTTGTGTCGTTGAAAACGGGACCGCCAGAGGAGCACAAAATGAATATTTAAAGTTTGACGGAAAATGGGATGATAACCCCCTTGCAATAATTCTCTTCGAAATAATCACACTGTTCGGGTTCGTTTGGTAATATGACTCTGAAGTGGAACATAAGCCAAGTGACTCATCGGCAGTTGTCTCCTTTTAGGAGGGTGGATGAGTTATACCCGTACCAGGTACGACTCCAGGGAGGGTACTGTCCGCGCATGCTGGCTTCACAGTTACTATGTAGTACAACTTGATTAGTAAATAACAGGGTTTTCTTTTGGTGTTGCTTTTTTGTTTGTTAACATCCTCAAACGTAATGTCACATCGGACGGTGAATGAATGAAATGGGTGAAATTATGCTCAAATTAGCCCGAGGTCCATGAAACTTTAACTTACCCGACATTCGTCTTTTGGTGTTACGTAGAGTTGCTTCAGAATTTCATGAAATGATGGCGTAGGAAAGGATTTATGCATATTGTAACAAAATGGCAATGTTGCAAATCCCACTCCTGACACCATGTGACAATGATACTTTCAGTTACGTTTTCTGACATTTTATTTCTCTTCTGAACAAGCAAAAGCAACGAAGTTCTTTTTTATCGTCTACACTTCTTCGTGACCTTGCCACTCGTAGCTTCCTGTCCTTTCGTAACCCTGACACATACTTTTCTGTGTAACAGCTAGCTTCGTCGACCACACTCACTAAACCTGCTCCACCGAACTCGGACGCGACAACTCATGTCTACAACTGTCTCGCACGATACATAAAATCTCTTAACAATGACCGTACGCGCGCGCGCGCGCGCGCGCACACACACACACACACAGACACACACACATACACACTGCTGACAGCTGTCTTGTTCGACACTCACGACTCTATTTCCCGAGAAAAATGTCATCGTTGCGTCTCGCTTATATAGACGAGAGTGGCTTAGCATGAATTTCTCTCAAATCTCACCTGTCCTCGAATCTTTTCTAAAGAAGCCGGCAGGCGAAAAGCTCGCGACCAATGTGCAAACGCTTTGTTCTGCTGAGCTCAGAGTCGTCTTTTTTCTCACCGCTCTGTTGTCGGGTCACGTATTTACAGTGAGATAGGTGAACCCTCAGTTTCTGTGGTGTGCGTCGCGGCCGGCGTCACAATATATATTCTACATCCTTGATACTGTCTTACTTTCCAGACAGCGCGACTGCCTCCTAAGCCGATTTCGGCAGCACATTTGGGACAAGTTGATTATAGTTCTTTTATGTCCCTTTCCTAAACATAGTGCAGATGGCTCCCCTTCTACGCACCACTGGCTCATTTCAGGTAGTAAACCATACATTTTATTTACCATCTCTGTCCAACCTAACATAAAATGTTAAAGAAATCAGAGCCCAATTACCATTTGGATCAAGCAGCCAAAAAGGTTTTCTGAGGAGTTTGCTTAATCTTTTAAAGACAGATTTTATTGGTAGAAATTTATTATCTTCTAGCTCCTTAAACATTCTTCAGAGAACAAAGCATTAAAAAGCATTATTTCATTGTATGTAAGACTAAGGGTCACCCGCCCGCTTCGCTGGTGCTAATTTGAACCCATCAATCAATGGTTAAACATTAAAAAAAATGAATATTTATTTCAATTTAAAATTAAATATTATATTAATATAAAAATAGCAATTATATGAATACTTAAGGTTTAATCAACGTCCATTTCAATTTCGAGAATGCGAGGTTCCTACATATACTAAAACGAAATGAAAGTCAAGTGAATATACAAGAAACGCTCGTCTTTTGTTATATTGGTTGGAAAAATGTCTATAAAGGAAATGAAAAAATGACAAAGGGTCAATGGGATCCAAAAAATAATTAAGAACCGTCTACGAACGTTTCCTTTACGAATGGGCGTAGTCCCATATAGATATGTGCAGTAGTGCCTCAAAGAAAAGCCATTTTCATGATATATAGATACATAGATTGCGCCACATTTTATTGCCGCCTTTTGGAAGAAGTAACTAAAATATAATATAAATCCGAGTGACATCGTACCCCAAGTTCCGAAACAACCTCTTCAGTCATTCTTGGGTTAAAGTACACACAGGCGCGCGCATGCACAAATATGCGGCTCTTTTCCAAAAATATTGTTTTGGATTCAGGGGACGTGTATTTACAGCGAAATCTGGTATCAACATTTTAATAAAATAAAATATGAAGTATATAAAATTGAATATTTCCGTGACGCTCCATATCTCAACGTTAGTGGACCTCATATTTGAAATATTGTCTGGCTGAGCGTCTGCTATGAAACATTTAAACAACATTAACATCTAATGCTTTAAGTATGAAGAAAAGCGGTTTTATTTTAAGTAAGAACTTATGCGGAACATAGCATCCCGACATCAGATTTGGATCGGTACCAAAACGGAAGTAATAATGACCCAAGAAGCTGGAATTAGCCTCCTAGCGAGGTACATAAAAATGTTAACTTTAATAGTGATATAAATATGAAAAGTAAGCTACGAGATATGGTGAAAGTGAGCAAACGTGAGACCTGGGGAAGAACCGCTAAAGGCAGTATCTATTGAAACCCCCTTACAACCAAGGAAGACACTGTGAAATACATAGATCTACTGTGGCTAGCACCTCCATGGAGAAATGTATGGAGGAAAGGAACAAAACGAGGTTAAAGGCCCCAAGTAGACAGGTCACAGAGACGCGCGGAAGTCTCTAAATGTTCAGGCTCGAGACTCGTCCCATGCTGGATCTGCGTTGAGAGGGCCATGAGCGGTCTGTCGACAGAGGTGAGGCAAGAAGTGTTGAGGACAGCCCGAGGTGTGTCATTCATGCACGTACCCTTGTGAGAACTTAACCATTGTAATGACAAGATGTGGGGTTTGCAGGATGGGGGTGTAATTGAGGTTGGCGTATTGACATGAGGTAAAAAGAGTTGACCGACGAGCACTTTAGTGTCTATGGGGAGTACATTTCCTTTCAGTAAGCATCCACGTCATTTGTATGGCACCACAGTACACCATGAAACCTAGAAGCACACTTGAAGGATGAGGAGGAGGAAGAATGGAAGGAAAATTATGATAAGGAAGTTGTAGTAAATGAATAACCACCACATCATTCACCTATCGACTAGTAAAAGTCATAAAAAAGCTAATGTCTAAAGTTGGAGGTCAACGGGAGTTGAACCCGGGACCTCCCGAATACAAACCTCGCGCTACTGTGGGGCCATCTCTCTTGGTATCAAGGTATCAAAGTTAGAATTTGCGTCATTAAGATGTATTTTCTTGCCTTGCACTTTTAACATCCTGTATGTAATGTAATGTAGGTAATGTACGCAACGTATTGTGGCACCGCACAACAAAGGACAATAGGAGCGCGTATTAAAGGCGCTTTAGATCGAGCTTCCCCACACTACTCACATGAGCAAACACGTGATCTCAGTGAGCGCGGCACGTCAAAAAAGGGGTTTTTCAGGTCATTCGAAAAATGTCCGACGGCCGACTTGTTAGTAGACGTTTGAGAAAGATGTGGCAAGGTCATCGCCAGATAAAAGTTTGCGGAGCGCGTGAAGGCAGACAGTTTTTTTGAGTTGGTCAGTCTGTCGCGAGCGTGAGACATTGTGTGTGTTACTGTGCTCGTGAAACATAGGTCGTGTTGGGGTGAAGAAGTGGTAATAAGTGTTGAGTGATTGTATCCTTTGTGTGTGAGAGGCAGAGGCAGTGAAAGAACTGAGTCAAGGCTACGAGAAGAAACAGTTGTGAGTTGTAATATCACGAAAGACTGTAGACTGTATTAACTTCAGTACAAGGGAGCTGTGTATTTGTGCAAAAGTTCAGAAAAGAATAAAGTGATAGAAAAGTAACCGGACTGATTTTGTGTTTTGTCTCATTGGTGTCAGAAGTGGGATTCGTCAAATTGCCGTTCGGTCACTGTATGTATATAATGTAATATACTTGTAATGTAACGTATACCCACTGCGCGCTAGGAATGTGCCTGTGACACATATTGCATGTACGGCGTTAAGTAACGAGAAAAAGAAACCTGGTTGTTAAAACAGGGTTTAGCAACACATCTAATTACATATAAATGAGATTTTTGCCATAGGTATAAGAGTCCTGAGCCAAATTGCAATCTCACGTGGAATTAAACTCGCAACAATCAGCAAGGGATAATCTCAAAGATAGGTAAGTTTGCATTGCAGCTTCTGTTTTCCCTTCCTGTCTGCAGAAACTTGATCTAACCCGCTTTTCTCCCGAATGTCGATATCTAACTCTGCATTTCGAAGATTGATGCATCAGGTTAGCTCCCTGATTGTCAGAAAATTGCTGATCTGAAGAGCCCAAACGCTTTCAATCGATATGCGTGCAAAAGCAACAGAAAGGGAACACTGAAGCGAGAGAGAGAAAGGGCCTTTATATTGAGATCGTATGATACTTTCTTTTGTACTTCAAGGGCCTAAGTGTGTGGTATTCCGTGCTTAGAAATACGTCATAGTCGTTATTTGTGCATCACGCTTTGATCCCCGGGCAGCTCTATTATTTAAATCTCTTTGTCAAGATTTATCCTTCATTCAACGTACCTACCATATTTTTAATAATTCTCATTTAACAGAGTCAACGAACATAAACAAAAAACAGAGAAAATAGAGGAGAACTAAAAATTAAACAGTATGAATAACTCCAGAAAAACTGGAAATTCCAACAAGTTATCATTCCCAATTGCGAAACAATAATTTCATCAACTTCTTGGTGCGAAGAATGGCAAGCTCTCCCCGGAAATAACCTTACAGCAATGAAGGAACTTCTGAGTAACGTTACCGAGTTAGCTTTTTAAAGGGGGACCCTGCTCCTCACTCTCCGCTGTGCGACAAATTTTTGTCGGTCCGTCACGCGCTCCTAGAGTGTATCACCTTCGAGATTCTCTGCAACTGCCTGTCAGATTTGCAAACGTCCTGGTGGACAGTAAAGCAGCGGTCAAAAGAGTTTGAAGCCTTTAGCAATGAATCCAGAATCTAAATTTAGAATTTGATATATCGATATTTCATACATTTTGTACTTTTTATGATTGTTTCAATTCTGGCTTTTGTCTCGTTTGTTTTGCATATCTATCTATATTCTTTTTTACTGGCATTTTTATTTTGTATTGAACTTAATCTCTGGCTTTCCCTACGATCCATTTAATAAGGACGCTGATGACCATGTACTTGAGCGCCCTTAAAAATTACATCGTTAACAACGTTATGGTTCAGGGCCAATTGCTACTCCAAACTGATTATCAAACTGGTCGCTTATTGTTTTTGGGCTATCCTCTACTCCTTGGAAGTGTGGGATAAAATATGTCGTAGCAGAGCTTTTTTCATTCTTAAAGCCTGATAGAAATATTCTTCTTGTTTCTTTGAGGCTGTCATTCTAATTAAAATGTTGAGTTCTAGCTGTATAAATTTACTGGGAATTTTGTGTAACTGGGCGTAACACCGACTTCGATTCTTTCTTTCAATTTGTTTGTTAAGGTTGAAGAGTCGGATTGATAAAGCGATTGGAACTGCCAATATTTTCTATAATTTTAGCAGTGGAAGATCTTGTTTCATAAAGGAGAATTTTTAAGCGCCACGTAATACTTGGAATGGGGCTATTTTTACCCCTGTATCTAGCCTTTGAGGACACTCATATTCTAGTCTAAGTATTTAAAACGAAGTAATCATTCATTATTTTTAGGCCTTATAGGTTTTTTCCCCCATTATTTTGGATTCCTTTTCTGAAATATTACATTTTATTGTTATTTTAGAGCCATTTGAAGCTCGTCCACAATGTACGTCAGTATTTTCTAGTCATCTGCGAGAGACAAGCTCAATATGTCTGTTTCGTGGTCAAAGAGTAAGTTATCCTGCCAATATCTGATGACGTGTTACACACAATAGGACACAGAAGCCAAGCTTTCTATCTCCTGGATTTATAACGCTCTTATCCTTACTCTTTTATTTCCTTGTTGATAAAGTAATATTGTTTTTCTTATATAGGGCCTGAATGGCTTTCGTATTGCGAGAAACCTTTGATACGCGGAAGGAAGATTTCTCTTGACCATATCAAACGTATAATATAATCCAAAAAACAGACGTATGTGGGAAGATTGAACTCTCCTCTTTTCTATTGCTGCATTCGAAGGACGCAGTCTATACTCACAAGAGCGCCTTTGTGCTTCTGCTAAATCTAGTTCACTTGTATATCTTATTCGATCACTTATCATCTTGGCATATATCTTACTTATATTCGTATGCTAGTTAGAAGAGTTACCAATCGAAACTTCTCACAGTTTTGTGGACTCCATTTTTTAATATGGCTACTGAAACCGCTGAATTCCTTTTTCCCTGGCACTGTACCAGTTTTCTAACATACATAACCGTAAATATAGCTTTAAAAGAACAGGTTGGATCATAATACTCCATTTATGTCATCTGCATCTGGCGTCTTTGTTCATGTCGGTTTGGGTGGCTCAGTTGGTTCGACGCTGGCCTACTGATCCCAACATCGCGGGTTCATATCCGATCACTCTTAAATTTGCTTAAATTTGATTTACTGGCATCTAAAAGAACTCGTTCGGGACGAAATTCCGGTACATCGAAGACGCTGATATGATCCTGGATTGACAGCGTCGTTAAACAACAAAATAATTTTTCTCTTTATTCTTTGGATGTTATTAAAAGTGTGACGACGGGCGCGGTGCACAACAAAAGACGGTGGGGGCAAGCTACTTCACACCACATACCAGGTCGACGAGCAAAGAAAGGCGCTAGTTCAAGCTTCAGCATACCACCCACGCGAGGAAACACGTGACTAACAAGAATCGAGCGGCAACACAAAGGGTCTTCCAAAACCTTCAGGAACTGTACGGCAGCTGGCGTGGACTTCGAGAAAAATCTGGCTATGTCATCGCCAGTATAAAAACTAACGGAACGCGTGAGTTTAAGAAAGAGTTACAGACATGAGTTAGTGAGTACGAGACAGCTGTGCGTGTATCTTACTGTTGTGAAATGTACGTCACATCGAAGTGAAGTTTTAACGAGCGTCGAGTGATTGTATTGTTGGAGTTAGTGTATGAGAGAGAGAAAGTGAAGATATATACTAAAAGGACTGAGTCAGGGCTACGAGAAGAAAGCAGTTGGGAGTCGTAATATCACGATAGACTGTAGACTGTGTTAACATCGGTAGAAGAGAACTCCGTTTTTATGCAAAAGTTTAGAAGAAAAGTAAAGCGTTAGAAAAATAACTGGACTAGATTTTGTCGTTCTGTCACAATAGTTTTTAATAATTCTTTAAAGTCGAGAGAATTGTGCCACTGAGAATGTTTTAAATTCTTCCTGATCATCTGCGCACAAATTTACATATAATGGTCCCATTCCCTTAATGTTTAATAATTGCGCTTTATCTTTTTCGGAGCTATTCAGCTCTTCAAAAGTTTTAATACGCAATGGTTCGATATATGTGCATATTGTTAATGTAGGAATCTCAATCTTGTGTTTTAATTTTTTATTTCTCTTTGTTACAGCTCACAGTAGCGTGTGTTCAATCTTAAATAAGCAATATCTGTGTTTAATTGGTTTATGCTCGACCATGGCATAATGTACGCTTAGGTACCATTCTAATGGACCTTATTACATGCACTTGTTCAAAGCGATACTCCTATCCACCAATCAAATATGCACCGGTTCATGGCACTGTTAATCCAATCAAAGGTGCACCTGTTCATCACAAAATTGCTAGTCACCAATCAAAAATCCGCATGAAGTGATCATACTTCGGCGTCTGCGCACATTCCGCATACGCAGCTGAAAGCGTATGCGGAATAAGGCTTGTTCTGTTTATTTAATAATAATTAGTGTTAATATTGTAAATGACATAGTAATAAAGTCAATTTGTCTTCTCGTTTTTGAAGGTCTACTCTGGTCAAGAACAACATAACAAAAGTTGAAGGAGCTACTCTCAATTCTCTTATTACAATCGAACCGAGTAAGAGATAATTAAAATGCTGGACACCACATACAATAAAATACAGTATAGAATATTAGAAACATTTTATGTTTTAAACTTAGACTCATGGTGGAGCACAAATAGTCGTCTGGAACTTGAGTATAATGGTAGCAATAAAATACTCGTATCAATATAATGAAACTCGCAGCCGTTCGTTTCATAAAATACACTCCTATCTTAATTGCTACCATTATTCTCTCCTCGCATAACACATTTCTCTATTATATTTTGCTTTTTTCCTCTGGCAGGGTTTCATTTGCTATTCTAAGCAGGATAACTTTGAATTTCCCAATCTCTTTCCACCCTGTAAGACAGAACGTCTGTTGTTGACCTTGTTTGACAGCTACATTGTTACTTTCGTTGTTTAAGATGCATTTTAATTGGGTGTATTCAGAACTTCATAAAGTTGCCACATATGTCATAGAAGCCCCAAAGAGTTAGGGAACAAAGACGAATCGCTGGCCTCTGTGCATAGCGTAAGCAGATGAAATCAATTTAACTGACGATACAAATGCTGCAAACAGAATCGTCACTCCTGTTTTTGGTTCATTTATCTGTACTTTGTCTAATGCATAGACTGTGTTACATTTTGACATAAAGCTTAATTCCCTTTTGGACGTTGTTTCGGAAAAAGATAATTAATGCATCTAAAGTCTTTGCTCTGGTGTTTTCTAACGTCCATAGGGATATGAATGCGTTTTGTAATGAAACATTCACTAATGTGATGAATTAGACTATGAGGAATTATAAATAAGCTTCGTTTCGAAGTCCCAATAGTAATAGCTTTTCCCTGTTGGTAGTGCTGAATAAACAGTTTGCCCGGGGCTACATAAGCCTAAAGCAGTAGCAGTTAATTAATTTTTAAGTTACTAAACTTTGATGGTATTATTCTCCGGCCCAGTGCATTAGTTATACATAAAACAAGAGAGTGGTTCAGTGAGAGCTACAATATATTTATGTTCATAGTTCTATCTATAGCGAAGAGCCAGTAAGCAATTATTAATACGAATTCCGTCAACTTCCCTGTGCACAGGGGCACTGAATAAAATACATTGTTAACATCGTTTCAAGCGTAGCAAAACTTTTGTACAACCACAAACCTTTGTTTCTACAACTAGCATCACATAATATCGGTTTATTTTGTATTGCTAGATATGTGAATGGCAATAATGAGGTTGTATTTGGAGAAAGTATTACCAGCGGTACCAAAATATAACGCATGGCATTGATTTTTGACGCTTTATCACAGTCCATTGTTGATCTTGAAGTTTTTTCTGGTGTGGAATTTAAAATATAGGGACTTTCAGAAAACAGCAGTCATGGACAAACAATGACGCTTCGAAAAAGTGCGAAAAGAATATAGGGTATCTGAAATCTGCATGAGAAAAGGAAATTTTAATATATCCAATGTATCTGTATTCCAGAGATTTATAAGTCATTGCAAGTCGGAATAAATAGGATAAAAAGGCAATTACAAAGTTAAGTCTTATTATTATACATAAGATAATCATACCTTTCCCATCGCCAGCGTCTGCAAATAAGAGTTTTCATGCAAATATCCACTGAGATAGAACCAGGAGCAACGAAAGACATAAAGGTAAGGAACTGAGATCCAGCTGTAGAAATAGGTAAAAATCTGATGTCCCACCCACATGACTTTATCCACTTTAGTACTAACTATTCTTACAAACTCTTATTCCTCTATCTTCTTCATGTTATACGAGATAAACTCATGCACAAATTACTTTATTGATAATTTTCTTGTTGGTCCAAGGGGAATATGGGAATATGTTAGATTTTGAGCGATAGTCAAATATTTTAAAGAAGGTCGCCATCTGAAGACTTGGAAATTCCGTTCTCTTTGCTCGGCCGAGAGAATAATGACCTTCCGTTTTAGAAACGCTTAAGGGACACTGGGAGTGAAATTTTGGTCAAAATTGTCAAAAAGTCGAAAATTGTTTTTTTACCTTAAAATGTTCCTGGAACTCCTGTGCATTTGGATCAGCTAACATTTTTCATATCCCCCACTCCATGTGGCCATTACGGCCCTTTCAAATAGTGTTCTTCCCTTAACGTACACAGGATGTTCCTATATAAAAGCCTGTTTTTCTCAAAACTACATTTCTGCACATTCCAAAAGAAGGTCGCACCTGAGTTTTGCTTCAAATTCAATGAAAACTTCCAAAAGTATTCATAAATAGCAGCTAAACAAACTATGCCTCAATATTGATGTTATCATTAACATGAATTCCAAAAACATTTTTTCGTATGAAAAAAGTCAATTTTTAAGATTAAATTTTCTTTGTTATTAAAAAGATATGTACAGCATAATCAGCAAACGTATTTGAAATATCTCTTTAGACAGTTGTTACCCATGTTATAGAGCAGCAGTTCTGCCAATATAAATGAATTTTGAAAAGTCAATAGACGCGAGCTCTATTTTGAAAATGTGCCTATTAAATTCATAAAATAATTTATATATCCTAAAAGAATTATCCAATTTTAATGAAATTTGGTGTACCGCCTATTCTCATATAAATACAAACACAGTAAAAATTTCAGAAAAATCTATCAAGAAATGTGGAACTTTCAAATTTTACTGCCAGTGTGCCTTAAGTATTACAAAACTCAGAAAAATAACGTGGAATATCTCCGAAATTGTTAATTTCACAAAGATGCTTCGAATATTTTTGTGTTTTAACGAGATCTACACTGTTTTGTATAGTACAATTTGGTGTTAGACAATAGCAGCATATATAGGAGTGAGTTTATTCCCTGGAAAATGAAGATCCTGTAAATAGAATGAGACTTTTCCGGTTGTTTATACTATTGTTGTTTATTATCATGGAGTACACACGCTGGTTCAATTGCCTCTCACCTCACGTCCCGCTGAAAGGTAGCAACGCCATTGGCCTCTGTTCCGCCGTGAACTTCTGCAACTGTTTTAACGCACGAAGGGTTAACTACTTACGGTGGGGCCGGCTGCAGTGGGCCACCTGGTATAATTTCATGATTTAAGCTTGAAAACAGGTTTATTGAAGGTCAAAGTTTTAATTCTCTTATAAGCAATTACTTATATCTGTCGATAATGTGAAACCGTGAGTTTTAATTTTAGTCTATATTTACGTATTGAAATTTGCTTCACATCAAGGAAGAAGAGCAATTATAAATAAGTATCGGGTTATTGTATATATAGTCCATCTTCTGTCGGAGTTTAAGTAATAGAATAAAAATCTACTCTGTTCCTTTATCAACATTATTACAATGAATGAAATAATTGATCAAAGTTTCGTGTTATATAAGAGTAACGCTAAGCTATAATGACAGCAAAATATTGCTTTATTAGTTACAGTTTGTCTTAAATAACATCCTTATTTTATTGTGCTAACATTTCACATTTTGGCACCGTCATGGTTTTTTTTTTTTTTTTTTTTTTTTTTTTTTTTTTTTTGTTGATATGCGTATCTGGTGATAAGGGGCTCCTGGTAGAGTTTAAGGAATAACTGGAAATACCACCTCTACTAGACTGCCGAAATAAATAGTGGAGACCACGTAAAATATAGTTCGATCACTGAAACAGGAATAAGTCGTGAATGGAGATGGATATTTAACCTTGATTCGTAGTTTCATACAAATGTAAATTATACTTCTCCTTTTAAGCTGTATGTAATTACAGATGTGGATGGCAAGTCGAGATTATACCCACTAGTGTCCGGTAATTCTCTAAATGAGAAACTAAGCGAGAACAGTGTGCGCCTTACTTTGCCGCAACCGTCAACACCTAGAAGTGAAGCGTGTAATCTGTAATGCCTGAGTTGGTTGAAGTTTTCGCTTGACGTATTCAAACTACAGACTATGCCTTGGGGCAAATGGACTTGGTTTTCTCACCGATACAGGACGATACATGGGATTCAGTCATAAACAGCAGTATCGTCCGTATTTAATAGTCATAATAATTTCGTTGTGAGGAGCCATTAGTGAGTATTTATGTCTACAAAATCTACTTCAATTATCCGCAGGATGAAATGTGTTTAATGGGCTTATTTAAAGCCCAAAAAAATCTGGTGTGTTACATTCACATGACCTTCACTACTTACTATTACATGGCATATTTTTGTTTATGACGAAAGCTTATTTTTCTATATAGTTCATGATAATTGTGCATACAAGAAGGGTAGAAGAAGTGGAAGCCATTGTCGAATATTTAAAAGCGGGTCATTATATATGGGCCTTGAAATTAGTCTATAACATCACAAAAAACAACTGAATTGCGACAGAACTTTAACAGTTGTGAAAGCAGTGAAAAAGTATGCCATAAAAACTTTTTGAAATAAATTATATTTTATTGAGATGTTCCTTTTTTAGTGTAGTAAGTTTTTATGTCGTAATTTCAGCGGGTTTAAGAGGACTTCACAGGTAATTCCCAGAAAATTAAACATATGTTTTATTTGAAATCAAAATAATTTAAATATAGACTATTTTACTCAAAATCTGAGGTATTTTTTAAAATAAAGAGTATGAAGTTTATTCTGCGTAGAGTTGTTGAAAATCTTGTGTGTGTTCCATCTTCGGAAGATATTGAATTTAATGTCAATTTTAATACCGACTTAGGCCACGAGGTTGCGCTTAATCACACTCAGGCAAGCTGTGATCTGGACTGCAAAATAGAGGCAAGATTGAAGTCGAAGCCTGCTATGAATGGCAGAGATCCGTTTCAGAAGCGCCCATATGCATACGTAAAGAGTATTTCAGTGCAGCGTAACACATTTTGCGATTAATTTCGCAGCACATAATCCGGAGATTTGTTTCCGTGTTCTTGGCCAGAATATCAGTGCATAATTACCGTACGTGTTAGCAGATGCACAATTTCAAATCAATCTGCAAATGGCTCTCGCCTAAGGAATGTGTATTTTGACCATTTACCTATAGTACCTGGGGATCGAGCTTCGCTCGCGTTTTTCTTCCTTTCCATTTTTTTGTAAAATCGTGTTTTTTTTTTTTCGGAGAAGATACTTATTTAGACTGGGGTGGGCGAAAAGTCGCAATCGGATAATGTTTATATTGAAATAACTCACTTTCCGAAACCGAAAACTAATTAAAAACTATTCATAAATTGAGAGGGATAATTTTCACCTTCATAAGCTTTTTGTTGCAGTAGTTTGTCAATTTTCGGATAGAGCTAAGGCATTGTTATGTTATGGCGACAAGCCAAATTTTTCGCATGTTATTAGTTGATGTCAATGTGAAACACTGTTTGTGTTGTAAGCAATGGCTGATACAAGCAAATATACGATTGAAGAACGTCTCATTGTTTGTGTGTGGGTTCATGAAACACAACAAATTGGCAAAACGTACGAAGAAATCAGAGAAAATTTCCTTCTTCCTTCCAATAAAGCAGCTTTCAGTGAAGCTAATCTCCGAAATCTGGATAAGAAGACTTTCTCAACAGACCAAAAGGCAGCGGAAGACTAAAAACTATTGCGATGATATCATCATGTATGTAAAGCACGTTTTTTCGAATACAGGGTCATCTTGTACACTGCAAATGCCTAAACAAAATAATGCCCCTGATGATGTTTACTAAAGCGTGCAACGAAACGCTAGACAGAAAGTACACTACTGAAATATAGTAATCTTGCAAAAATGTACATCTGATTTCAATGACTTTAAAAAAACCTAGGGGCCATAACTTCAAAATATTTGTTGACTCTATATTACAAATACCTATATTTATAAAACACAGAATAGTGTTTTAATTTATAAAGATAGCTCTTTTTTTAAATAATTTTTTTCACCATACCCACCTTTTGAGATTTTTCCACAGATGGTATTTTCATCCAATTCTTCTAAAATGTATCATATAGATTTCCATACACAAACAATTAAATCCGTCATATGTTTTCGTTTTTCTTTTCAAAGGTTTTTGGGTTATTACCTTTTAAAGCTGTACCTATAGAACAAAACTATAATTTCCAAATGTCAGAGTTAAAACAGGCTAGAAAAACAAAATTATACGGCAGTATTGCACATTATAATTGGATAAATATAAGAGCATTTTGAAAAAATACAAGTTGTTTAAAATTGCGTCTCGTGGGGTATGAGGCATAGAGTTAAAAGATTCAGAAATACAGCACGGCCATCAAATGTGCAAACAACTGTCATTAGAAGCAAGATTCCAAAACAACGTAACGTAGTACTCTGCAAACTGGTGAAGTATTGCCTTGCAAATATATGCAGACGCAAGGTCAAGGTGTAGTATAAACTATCTGAAAATCTTCAGTTCATATCGAACAATTTTCCAGTGTTGCCCAAAGCTATTAAACAATTAAACAATCGGGTTTGGAAATGTCCAAGAGCATAAGAAATATAAGACTTAGCTAATTCAATTAATAGGCTACCTCTTGTGCCAGGTATCGAAAAGGTGAAAGCTAAATTCCAGAAAGTTCTAAACAAAAATATTAATTATCAAAGCTATATGTGAAATTTTGAAAATGAGCAAGAAGGGAAACACGCCAGACGACAGTGTGGAATTCTTTATATTTGCACCTCTGATATCGTGTGACGTAGAAAGAAGTTTTTCACTGTTTGACAACTGCTTCAGTGATAGGCGTCGAATTTTCACATTTAATAATTTGCGAATGTGCGTTCTAACCCAGTGTAATGCACACTGTGACGATATTATAGTTAATAAGTAACAGTAGGTATAAGAGTTTAAGTGCAATTCCAGAATGCATAGTTTATGGTGCTTGCAGGTTGTGCTGCAGTGAGGCGGTTTTCATGGTCAGGCTGTGCCTACCTGCAGTTGTTTACTGTTATGGTTCGCGCATGTAAAGTCCGACCTTTAGTGATAGGTGAATCAGATCAATTTCTTCATAACTCTAAGTAGAGGTAGAGTATAGGTGGAGGGGATTCCACATCGAGCCGAGTTTTGAGGCTATTGTATGTCAGACCCTGGGAAGAAAGTGTTGGAAACCGCGTGAGGGTTCCTAACGTGTGCTGGAGATTCTTCATCTCGACACTAGGGTTCTCCAAGCGGCCACCGTTCAGGCCACGATGCCATCAATCCGTTAACAGCAGTTACACTTTGCAGTCTTCAAACAGCAGCGTCAAACTCGCTCATCGCAATACTTTCAACCCTGAAATACCGAATAGAAATGAAGGTTAAAGAAAATGCAGGGACAAGAAATTCAGGGGATGTAATTATCCTCCCCAGCGTTTACCTAGTGACCATGGAAATATCCGAATAAACCCATGGGTCAGGAAGTTCGGCCGCGGGAGTTGAACCCAACACCTTCCGAATGCAGTCTCACACTTTACCGCGGAGCTCTCCCGCTCGGTTTTTTTAACTCTAAGCAAGAACTCTCTTAAATTATTATTAATCCAGAAGAGTTTACAAAAAATTTTTGAATTACTATTGTTTTTTCCATCTTCAACTATTTATTTTGCATAAACTGTTTCTTCCAGATATCCGATTTCTATTGATATTCAGCGTGAAGCCATTGTTTAAACATTTATTTCCATATTTTATAATTTCATCTATATTTAGTATTACCCAGTGAAAGGTGAAAGAATTTATCATCGGTGCAAGATTAAAATGCTACATAATTTACACCTTGCAACAAACAGCTCATTGCTTTGAATATTTCATTAGCCAAAATACCACTATAATACTGCATTAATACCACTCTTACGTCATTATTCATTACGTTAAAGCTTGTTCACTCGCCTAAAATGTTCATCCTTGCCTAAAGCGTACGTTTGTTTTATTTGGATGCAATTGGCTTTCTGTAACGGGAGCATATTTTACAGTTGGCGATGCGAGAGGATTTGAATGTATTCCCAGAATGCAATGGAGTTTTACGTCATTTGGAAGTGGATTACAGTTGGCGCTGTCTCACGCAGTAGTGTCCACTTGTCCGTTCTCATGTGGCAAACTATTCACTCCGCTAAACACAGCACAGCACAGCACATTGCTCCAGGGACAAAGAATTCCCACTGATTAATTGGAGAAGGTGAAAAATGTGAAAATAACATTTGCAATAGGAGAGCGTTCTTCAACTATTTTTCTCTTATGTACTTGAACAGGTTCTAAGAGAAGCAGAAACTGTAAAAAGTGGTTACATTCACATGATTTATTCTATGCGTTCTCCAATAAACGAGTCTTAAAAAAGCTGATCCATCTACCCACTTCACGTCAATCCATATAGACATGCTTTTATTGCGTATTTCTTCGTAGGTACAAAAACGAATTTAGTAAAAAGGGTATCATGATTGTTTAACGAGACCTTTGTAGCTTCTCCTCCTTTCCCTTTCTTTACCCCTCTCCAATGACAGCTGCATTCATGCTACTGGCTGGACATAGTTACAGCCAGTGATACGTCGGTATGAAAGGAAAGTATGATTTTTTTCTGGTCGCTGAGTAAATCGTTATCCCTGTCTTTACTCCTCCATTCGAAAGCAGAAACTGTATTATGGCATAAGGTAATAGATACATGTTCAAATCTATTTCAATAGGAATTCTAATTCCAGAATTCTATATATATAAATATTATATTGAAGGATTCAATATTTTGTATATTTTTCAATATAATATTGCTTTTTATTTACTATTATGTTTACTGTAAAGATTCACGTGTTTGTGATTCTAAGGGCAAAGTTAAAGCTTTTCTTATGACACAGAATCGTTTAACCGAATAATTGTTGCTTATTTCACTGTCCCAAACAGTGCATAAATTCGTTTTCTGTAGAGTAAGAAAAAGATAGTACCGTAAGCTTAAGGCGACACTCTGCTACCAAAATGGCCAAAAATGTGATTTTTTTTTCAGAAAACATTTTTTGAAGAAATATTGTCTTTAACATGTCCAGAATATGGCAATTAAATATTATGTGTCAAATCCACCTGGAAATTGGTGTATTTCAAATTTATATTGAGTCTTGCAACATTTCCAGCGAGTGTGTTCTAAAACTTCAAATAGCTTTTTCTCCATATAACAATTTTTGTACTTTGGGGTAAACTTTTTTGCAGTAAATATTTATGGATAAAGTTGAAATTTTTTGGTTATGTAAAATATAACTTGTTAAAGAAAACTGTGCATTAGTTTGTTGATCATATTCATACAGGCAAGTATATGCTTCTTTTCTTTGCAATTATTTGTAATATTTATTTTTATTCTATTCTAAATAAAAAAACCATACTTCTAATAAATAATAATATTTCGGAAAACTAATGCACAGTTTTATTGCATAGGCATAGAAAAACTAGCATACCAAATTTCAGGCCCGTAATTTAATTCTAAACTGCAAAAGGTTACCCTTTATTACTATTAAATTCTTTCCAAAAAACATAATATACAATTTTTAGTTTCAAAGCTATTTAATACAGAGCAGTGAAACTTGTATCAACAGTATATAATGGCAGAGTGTACCCTTAAGCGATAGTGAAACATTTTAAGAGTTTGTCACCATACGATGGCTTTGAAATTCCGTTTTCCTTGCAAGATGACAAAACAATTTTAAAAAGATTAGAACTGAGTGTTCACCAATTATTTAAGGTTTAAAGAATGTGAAGATACTGATACATTTGTAGAGTAAAGGAGTATCTTCACTAATTAACATAAATTGTGCGAAAGGATGCACGCTGTAGAAAAAGCTAGAAGCGAAGGACTGAATATCAAGACAGAAGATACAAACTCGATTCCCAGAAGTGAGGGGTAGGGGAGAGGTTTGCTTTCATTTGCAGTAATTGGCCCGTTAGTAGCGAAACACAAGGAAGTTCGCATGTACGAGTAGGTATCGCTTATCGACTTAATCTGCAGCAACATGGCAAGGGAATTCGCCGCTGTCTGCAACATTTGTGAAGCAGATCAAGAAGTGGTTGCTGGAAGTAATTGAAGGTAATTTGAAATGAGATGGGGGAGGGTAGGAGGGGGAGAGGAAGAGGTGCGGTACACATCCGGTAGCGTGAGCAGGGCCTATCCGGTTTAAGTGGGCGGGTCTTGGGTTCTGGCCATTGGGAGCTCTGAGATAATTATGTTAGCTGCTAAAAGAACTTGGGACATTATATACTGCGAGACTTGAGCACGCGATATCACATGGGAAAACTGCCGACGGACGTGACCCGAAATTCGTTCCGCTGGTGGAACATCAGTTAATATGGCAGCAATATGGTTCTTCACCCCAACTTTCCTACAGTATTTAACCAGTTTACGCGCTTCGAAATTTCGTACACTTACTTCCATTTTTATCCCTCTTTACTTTCTCTACTGCGTATAGTAAGTAGGGAAACTATTGCATCCGACTAAAAAATTTGACATCGAGACTTCGTCAGAAATATATGTTTTGAGTCCCCCTGAAATAGGAAAACACATTTTCAGAAAAGGATGTGTGTGTTTTCCTGTCTGTGAACAGCGTAACTCAAAAATGAAGAAACCAAAGTTTGTATTTAAGTTCAATATTTCTCAAGTACGTGGCATTAAGATTACGAAGGAAATTCCTCCATCGTAAACTACCCTTTACACAAGTGGCCTCTGATCTATGGTTTCTTGCCATTATAGAACCTTCGGAACAAAAACGGAAATTCATTTCTAATCATAGTCGAATCCTTGGCTTTATAAGTACGACTCAACTTTATAAGAATTGTGGTTGACATGTGAAACCGAAATTATAATGTGAATATATGTAATTGGTAATAGAAAGAAACAAAAGGAGATTCTAATCGATAGTTAAGGGGAAGACGTAATAAAGCTGAATAGATTAAAGTCTCAAGAATGGAAGCCTAGGCAGATTTAAATGAGTGATAAGGTTACATTTGTTGTATGTATGAAACTCGAGCGATTCCGCGGGCTGATTCGTATCTTACCATGACGTACTCTAAAGTTGACCAATGGAAATCGCTTCCTTCGTGTCGCCCACGCAAAACAACGCAAGACACACTCGTCTTGAATCGAGCCGAGAGTGCACGTGCAACTGTGTGATTTGTACGTAAACTGGCGCGTATACATGATTCGGCGGTTGCTGGAGGGCGACAAAGTTAAAATATTATAACGTTGTAGTTGAAGTTACAAAGTTACATTCTATTTAAATATCGTCGGCAGTTCTCTACAAAACTGGAAATTTGCAAATAAAGTGATATGTTGGTTAATTCTTCGTTTGGTTCCATTCCTACCACAACTCACGCATACCCTGCAGATTAGGACCTCTTGCTAGAGCTAGTCCGGACACCAAACACAGGATAGGAGATATCCTGGCGACAAGATCTTATAGATCTTAAAGACGACGTCTTCGACTTAGAGGAACGTTTGCGTCACATGTTGCTTTTCATAGCACCTAAATAATTAGTTCAACATGCAAGAGAAGAAATTATCTCAATATTCTTGCAATGATTTCTGAAATGCCAACAGTGAAACGCTTACGATCTGTTGGTTTCGGGCACGTCTTAACTAGAAACTGGAACAGAATCACATTCCTTTAAGCAAATATTTGTGTTATGTGCCAAAGGAGACTAGTTTACAACCCTCTGGTAACTAGCTAAACTCCTTTTCATATGTCTTGCTACAAAGTGTCCCTTTAACCTTTCAAGCTTGTTTACAATCATCTTGCCCCTTTATTCCTGCCCTAACGAAAGGAACTTCCAACAAACACACATAAAACTCGTGCACTACCGAGACAGAGCAGGTCCTGCCCCCCCCCCCCCCCATCCCCAGTGCGGCGCAGCTTAGCGCAGTTGCCCTCACAGGAAACGAAACGGGTTAGTTATAAAATTAACCGCAAATGTGTCCGTCTGAATTTTTCATTATTGTCTCTGTTATCCTAATTGCCCTCCTGCAGTAAAAGATGAGGCAAAAACATTAGTATATGCGTTTTACAAGCACCTGTATGGGAATAAAATCTTATGCCCCAAGCTATTGTAAAGGTAATCAAAGTACTGACTATTGGCGGCTCAAATACTGACTTGCACTTAGCATATGTTTAAACAACTGATTAAAGAAAAATGTATCAAATATGAACATTTTATTGGTTGAGACGAGAACTTCAATTTATTTATAACTATAATTATAAGACGAGAATATAATCTAAGACACACATGTCTTAAGTACATTTTGTGTATCTAAAACGTCTAAATTTCAGGAAAATAGTGTATGAAACATGTGCATGTGCATTAAACAGGGGACAAACATCTTTTGTGATTTTTAGCTAAGGGACGACTTTGTATTGACACCGCCCAAGGACACGGCTGGGGATAGATACCCTCCCTAGTAATAGGACAGGCAGAAGGTGGCGTGGGTAAAAAACGTATAAACACTGGAAGTTCGGTAGGACCGGGGTCTGCTGTGGTGGAGCTTGCAAAGGCTAAATTTGTGACCAACGAAGGTGCAGTTTCGCGCCAAAACGTAGCAGTCTTGAAAGGAGGAGATTAGCATAAGGATGCGGTAAATTACTGGGGCGATCCGGAAAAGTTAACACAGAATAACAAAAATTCGTCCAGGTTTTCTTCGAGGCATTTATGTGTTGCAAAATAAACCAGAAAACGACAGTGCAGTGTATTGCTATCTTACCTCGCGCATGAGAGACATACGTCTCCGACTCATACCTGCCTTAAGCCCCATTACCTAAATCCCATGTAAATCAACGGAGCCGTGAACATCAGAGCCTGTAATCTGGGAGTACCAGCGGCGATCCTAGGCAGCGACGTCCAACGCAAAGGTGGCTACCGCACCGGCTGAGCTACCGAGGCATCAACGGGGAGAACCCGTTATAAGGTTTTCAGAAAGGAGGGAATGGATTTTTGCCATAAAGTCTTAATGGATATTTGGGGTAATTAAAAGTGAGACGTCAACCGAAGAAAACGTTTGTAATGCGTCAGCAGTTAAATATAGCTGGTATGGTATATGACGACTTAAGAGAGTATATTTCCCGACAGTATTGTAAATCGCTGTGTTTGGTTTCAACCTATTCCAAGCCCAGACGCTCCGACGACCGCACAAGTGAGACCTATCTAACCGTAGGGACGAGCGTATTTTGCGTGCGTTTTAGGCACGTAATATGCGCGCAGCCTAGTTTCGCTAGGCATCTAATGAAACAGTACACATGCTCAGCGCGTAATCAAGGTCATAAAAGGAAAGATAATGAAAACTTGCTTCTTAGGGGGGTGCAGAATATACTGTATAATATACTAGAATATACTAGAACGTGCGTAATCTAGAAAATGCGTGCGCACTGAGCTCACTGGCATAAGTGAAGGACTGAAACACTTCACACTCAGCGCGTTTAGTTGCGTTTTGCTTCTCCAAGTGCCTCTGCAATAGCAAAGATGGATACAGAATGAGGTTGTAATTCTTAGTGATCGATAAACGGAGCAAGGAAGAGAACACTTGTTTAATTAACCCAAAAATTGCCAAACAAATGCTATAAAACTTAGTGAATAACATAATCGTGCCTATGTAAAAAAATCGACCCAATGAAAATGTGCTTTAGACAATTTTCAAAGTTTAAGCCAAAACATTCTTAATCTAACGACCGTGCGTTATTTGTTACAGATCATTTTGAATATAGATTCCAGTTATATCTACAATGAAATACTAAGCTTGATGTACTGATTCACGCTTACAAGAGCCTCTATTAAACTGTTGATCCAATGTGCTGAAATGGACTAAAATAAACAACAATAATAATGTCATTGTGTGTAATGCGTGTAATGGATTATTGTGTAAACGCAGGGCTCATCCTGGCTTGCAATATATTTTAACGCGAGGCTCTGGTGCCACGGACACTAATGCGTTCATTAGGTAATTTTTCCTACCTCTTAATGAGGGTATTTGTTGCTGTAGTGTTACTAACTCAACAAAACAAGACCACACTTGTAATTAATTGCGAATTTGTCCATGAAGAATCACAATTTATTTCATGAGGATAGGAATTATTGCCAGTCTTCTGTGTCGTATTTTGTTTCAGTTTTCGTGCTAATTCTATTTGAGACCAATGCTACGTTTTTGATATAGAGTCCAACGTAAAAGTCATCAGCTGGGTTAGGATTTTCGTTACTGAAAATGTTTAAAAATGAACAATAAAATGATACTCTTTATTTTAAAAAGTGGCATAATTACTGAGTAAAATATAGCGGTCTGAATATAGAACACACACACACACACACACACACACACACACACACACACACACACACACACACACACACACACACACACACACACATAAATTCTCTCATAATATAATACAATAATAAAATAATAGTAATAATATTGTGACATTGCTCGTACAATATACGGACGAGAGGGCGTGTGGCCTTGAATACGGGGAATGACTGTGTGTGTACGTGCCTGTAATAATGGTGGTAAGACACAAAAGAAAGGCCCGAGGCAACAGGGCAACTTGTGACCGAACAGAGCGATAACACTAGTAGTGTCCAGAAGCTTCCCGGAAATTCTGCTGAGTTATTACAAACGTGCGCCTAGAAAGAACTCGAAGGAGGTCACGTGACGCCGGCTCCAGTATAAATTAGAGTTAATTCGAGTCAGTTTTAGTACTTAGTGATAGAGTTGTAGTCGTGAGTTCAGTTGTGTAAGGCATCGTGTACAGTTTATAGTTATGAGAGTGAGTCGGCCAGCCTATTAGTGAGTACGTATGTGTCATGAAGTGATAGAATCGTAATACAAATATGAGACATTGAAAGTGAAGAAAAACATTGAAAGATTGAGAAAGATTACCAGAAAAACAATTGTGAATTGTAATAACAGAGAAGTCTATGAATTGTGTTAGCAACCAGAAGGAAATTGTGCATTTGTAATAAAATTTAGAGGACAATAAAGAAAGAAAAGCAACAGGATTTTTGCCAGGTTTGTTATATTATATAATAAAAGTATTATTTTAATTATTACTATTACTATTATGATACATGATATTGTATTGATCTCTTTCTTTTGTCTTCTTCCGAACTTCCATGATATTTTTCAGTTACCTACCGTAGCTCTTCTTTCGATAAATCGTATGCTGTAGAATTTTCCCTTCATTTGCTACTGAAGTTTGTGGCCCATATGGACGTATAACTCTATTGGTTGGTGCGTATCGTGTAGTTTTAAATACGCCTGCACTATATTCCTGGGCATTTAAAGCACTGCGTGGAGCCATTTACATATTTCAGGATGACATTTCCCAAAAATTAATTTTTACATATTCAAAACGGTCAACGGGCGTTAAATGTTCAGCAAAGCCTGCCATCATATCCCAAAATGAACAAGCTGCAAAGTTGCACAGAGAATTTGAGAACTATTTTTCCTTTAAAATACAAAAAGTTTAGGGTAAATATTCACTAACGTAAAACTTAAGCCTTTTTTGTATATTGAAGATGCTTTCGCCTTACCACTAATCATATATGCCGTGGTTAGGTGAGGAAATGAATGCGTAAGTGAATGGTATATTTTACAAAAAGGTTATGGAAGGCTATTGGAGCTGCATTCAGGCATTCGCGTTTTCCTTGCACATAGGTAAGTTCCTTTGCTTTGAGATTTAAGACTTATTTTCCACGTTGCAGGTTTCTTTTTAGAACAGCTAGGTCGGTTAATCCTACTCATAAAACAAGCTCCGTTGCGTATCCATGTAATATTGAATTAATTTTAGTTGGGACATTTGTGATATAGTTATTAACTAGCAATTTTATTGCCGTATTTGAGGACAATGCGAGGATTAGTAAATGATGTATCTATAGCTTTCCTATATTTGGATTAAGCACTCGTTAGGGTTGGCTCCGTAGGTATAACATCTGTCTGCTTCGCAAGGGGTCTCGGATTCGATTTCTGTCTGGAGTGTTGGACATTTTCTGCAGCTAAGATCATTCTGTTAACAACAGGGTCTAGAAGTGCGAATCATAGTGTCAAGACGTGTGTGATCTAATGAACCAAACCCAAAGAATAAAAGAATATATGCTATGGTACCCACAACTTTTAATAGCGGCTGATTCCTTTTCCTGTTGTACAAATATATTTTGTGGGTGCAAATGATATTTATATCAGCGACTGTATAGCCTGATTTCACAGAATGTTTAACTATTCAATACTGCAAAGCGTGGCAAGCCTATAATTGGATTTTGTGGTGAACCAGCCGCCATTAAAGTTTCTTCCAGGTTGTATCTCTCTGACGTGAATTAAACCTCGTTGTGCTACATAGGGGAGACATAATAACCACGGCACCGACAGCACGGAGAGAATTCAGCACTGCCTTGTGGACACCTCATTCCTTATCGTTTGTAGGGTACCTTATAGCGTCATACTTTCATTTTCTTGGCTGATACTGTCACCGTATGGCGCCTTGTGTTCTGTATCGAATCAATTGGTGGTGTTGTCAACTCATTGGCTAATTACGAGTGGGTATACACTTCCCTCACATGTTGGTGCAGCAGACCGCCTACAACCCCTTCTGCTTCTCTGCAATAAGGGTGAGCGGATATCGGAAGTCACGCTCTATATATGTCTAGTAATAGACATTACTATTTGTGCTGTGTGAACGACTTCCATATGCTGTCCGTAAATCAATTTCAGCATGGTTATATAGTGACGCCACCTTTGTATTCTAGTTATAATTGTAATAACAATAATATAAAAAACAACAACAAATATTCTCTCCAGCCCTGCAGCCAGTTACGTTAGATTACTATCCAGTAACATTTCAGTCTCAACAACTGAGCATGCGTAATGCCCTACAATTATACTTTAAGCGGCTCATTACCTTCAGAAAAAGTACATAAATACTGCCACACAATATTTATTACCGTTCTAAATAAAAGACGGTTCGTTTCACACTCACGCCTGAAAGATACCGCGTTTCCTGTGTGTGTGCTTTTTTGTTTTCGTTGTACCACGCAAACACAAAATTACCGTTATTTAAATAATGACTGAGTGCACAAAAAGCATTCTAGGAAGACTGCTGCTTCGTATCGTTATATAGATACTTATTTTTGGTTTCACTGATATATAATAAATCCACTATAATGCCCCTCAATTTAACCTGTGCACACCGAAATAATCTTCCCGTAATTGGTAGTCAAACTTCCAAATTATTGCACCCCATTTAGTTAGTAGCAACTAAGCCGAAGAAAACGCGATTCATGAAACTAGCATCCAAAATTGCACATAGTATAACAATGTCAATGTATGGTATCCTTTTACTTTCTCTACTGTAAGTAGAAAAAGGCGGCTCGTGTGTGTGTGTGTGTGTGTGGGTGGGTGGGTGCGTGTGGGCGGGCGTGGGTGTGGGTGGGTGTGAGTGTGAGAGAGTCTGTAGACAGCATAACTCAACAACGAAAAGTCGGTTAAAAACCAAAGTTAGTATTTAAGTTTAATGCCTTTCAAGCTACTTTCAAGGATGCGACACACAGATTTTGAAGAAAATAGTCCCAACCTAAACTACCCTTTACATGGAAAATTTTTATTTTCTTGAAAATGGTTCTAACGATTTTGATTAAAATGCCATATGGTTAAGATATTTGTATAACGAATGAAATTTATATTTTGAATTTTCTGGCTATAGCATATGTAGTCCTGTTTACTCTGCGGGACTTTTGAATAACCCATAAACCGTAAAAAATGTAGATCTCCCTAAAAAACACAATTTATGTATAAATAAATATTTTTTATACAGTGAACCATTTCAGAGATATTCCTTGTTATTTGTGTCAGTTTCGGAAAACATAAACCGTAAAAAATGTAGATCTCCCTAAAACACACAATTTATGTATAAATAAATATTTTTTATACAGTGAACCATTTCAGAGATATTCCTTGTTATTTGTGTCAGTTTCGGAAAACTGACTCGTGAAATGGAACATCGTGGTTAATTTTTATATGTTAAGCGTGTAAAGAGAACGGAATATCGCTCAAAGCCTACTGTATTCTAATATTCCCCTTATAAGCAATAAGGTAACTTCTGCAAATGTTTATCTGTATTGACATGAATATATAGGGATAAGAGTTTGTAAGAATGGTTAGTACACGAGTAGAAAAAGTCATGTGAGTGGAACACGTCAGATTTTTTTTCCAAAGTCCAGATTATTCTGTTTCTAAACAACACATGAAGTTTATTAAATATGCTAAATATACAACATATATAAACTGCTCTTAAAGTAGATAAAATATTGTCACCGCGCCCGCCGTATCTAATTGCCGACAACCGCAGTGTCACCCATCGCATTATTGTCGGCAGTACCGCAAAGGAGCCGAAGGAAAGAGACAGAGAATGGCCGCATTGTAGGGCGTTTGCCGAAAGAGAGAAAGTGATAGAGGCCTCTAGAAATGTCTGCTTTGTATTTCACCGCAAAATAAGTGAACGTTCCTGAAGCTTCCAGAATAGTGCCTGGGAGATAAAAATAGCGGTAAAGTGTGAGAAGAGTCAGTCAGACGTATGTGAAGGTTGAGTAGTCGTGCCGACGGAGACGGACAGACGATGTGAAGCGTTGTGCCGACGGAGTTAGTTCTTTGTGTTACGAATTCGGAGCCGTGCTGTTGGAGAATCGGAAAAGACTTTCTTGCTGTTGCAACGAGTGTACAAGTTACTGTTTACGGAAATAAAAGTGTTTCTTTATCTCGACTACATCTGTCTACTTTACTACACACCCACACCAAAAGTTACACTGGTGTCAGAAGTGGGATTCGTCGAATTGCTTCTAGTTTCGTTACATCGTCGTTAGAAGTTGCAACGTTAGAACCAAGATGGAGGGAGATTCGGAAACCAGGATGATGGCAATGATGAAAGAATTATTCGCCGAAATGAAGACAGAAATGTCCAAGATGAAGACGGCAACCAACAACCTCGCTGCCAAAATGAAAACGAGAAACGACAACCTCGTTGCCGAGCTGAAAGAAGAAATAAAGACGAGAAACAACCTCGTTGCCGAGCTGAAAGAGATGAAGACGGAGCTATCGGCGAAAATTGACGGCGAACTGATTGGCGTGACGGAAGACGTGGAAGAACTCGGCGAAAAGGTGGAAGACCTCTGCCAGCACGTGGACGTCGTGGAGGACGACGGGGAACGTCTTGGCGCCCTGGTAGTAAGAGTTGACGAGAGCGTCAAAGTACTGGATGCCAGGGGCAGACGGAATAGCGCGGAGCCGGGGAGGGAGCACCTAGTGGCCGAGGCGACAGTTGCGCCCGTTTCAGAGGATGTGAAGGAAGACGTGGAACAACTCGGCGAACTGATTGGCGTGAGGGAAGACGTGGAACAACTCGGCGAACTGATTGGCGTGACGGAAGACGTGGAACAACTCGGCGAACTGATTGGCGTGACGGAAGGCGTGGAACAACTCGGCGAACTGATTGGCGTGACGGAACACGTGGAACAACTCGGCGAACTGATTGGCGTGACGGAAGACGTGGAACAACTCGGCGAACTGATTGGCATGACGGAAGACGTGGAACAACTCGGCGAACTGATTGGCGTGACGGAAGACGTGGAAGAACTCGGCGAAAAGGTGGAAGACCTCTGCCAGCATGTGGACGTCGTGGAGGACGACGGGGAACGTCTTGGCGCCCTGGTAGTAAGAGTTGACGAGAGCGTCAAAGTACTGGATGCCAGGGGCAGACGGAATAGCGCGGACCCGGGGAGGAAGCACCTAGTGGCCGAGGCGACAGTTGCGCCCGTTTCAGATAACGAAAGTGTACGTCTCGGGGAAGACAAAGGGGCAGTTCAGGGACGTCGTCGAGGATCCTCTGGAGGAATGTGTCGGGTACGTAACCAACCAGGATATGACATGGAGGACGATCGGCAGGGAAGCGCACAAGCAAACGAGCAACACGCGAGAACCGACTTGGCGTGTGACATGGGGGGACCGTCGGAGCCATCTAATCACCTGACGCATAGTGCCGTGAACGGAAGAATGGTGGACATCATCTTGGACGGCAGGATGCAGGAGAGGCCGTGCCGAGCACGAGTGAACACGAGTGCAGCGATGGACGCGACTCGCGCGGATGTGGCGGGGTTTGTTGCAGGACCCATCGGAAGCAAGGTGGCTGCGAAGGTGCGCCAGAGAGGTCGGCGGACATGGTACCCAGTGAGCCGTTTCCGAGTGCGCAGGATGGCCCGTCAACACACCAGGAAGAAGGGCAACTGGACGAGGGACCGTCAAGACCGGTGGTACTGTTGCAGAATTTCGAAGCAGGATGGCATACATCGTCCTACCCGGACCAAGGGACACTATCCAACAGCGATACCTAGGATCGTGCCTCCTGGAGAAGAGGTTCCATGGGTTAGTCCACCGGGGCGCAAGGGAGATGCCGCAGTGATAGTGCTGGTCGGGACGACCAGCTCTGAGGAGGGAGCAGTGTCACCGCGCCCGCCGTATCTAATTGCCGACAACCGCAGTGTCACCCATCGCATTATTGTCGGCACTACCGCAAAGGAGCCGAAGGAAAGAGACAGAGAATGGCCGCATTGTTGGGCGCTTGCCGAAAGAGAGAAAGTGATAGAGGCCTCTAGAAATGTCTGCTTTGTATTTCACCGCAAAATAAGTGAACGTTCCTGAAGCTTCCAGAATAGTGCCTGGGAGATAAAAATAGCGGTAAAGTGTGAGAAGAGTCAGTCAGACGTATGTGAAGGTTGAGTAGTCGTGCCGACGGAGACGGACAGACGATGTGAAGCGTTGTGCCGACGGAGTTAGTTCTTTGTGTTACGAATTCGGAGCCGTGCTGTTGGAGAATCGGAAAAGACTTTCTTGCTGTTGCAACGAGTGTACAAGTTACTGTTTACGGAAATAAAAGTGTTTCTTTATCTCGACTACATCTGTCTACTTTACTACACACCCACCCCAAAAGTCACAATATTTTAGACAACACGTCTGAATATTAAGATAAGCAACTAGTACTCTAAATATATATATATTAATGAATTACATTGAGGATCAAAGCTGTAAAGAAAATGACTGTAGCCTCTAAGGCTTTTCTCTTGTACGTGCAGCTTTAAGTAAAGGTTAATATGTTTATCGGACACCCTGTGGTTTCTTTGGGCATAAACACTATAACTGGGTCACGCTTGTGTATATTATTTGCATTAAATTGCTGGTAGGCATTGTGTTTATAGAATAGATTCTCATTAGAAAGGGACGGTTTAAAACTTAAGTCGTGCTTGTGTACACGGAGCGGAAGATAAACAGAGAAGTCGATTCATCCAACTTCAGTGATAGTTTGGACTCATTGTGTGTTGATATAAGCTGGGCACATAATCTGTTGGTATTGCGCCCGCTTACGTACGCTATCCAACTGACTACTGCAGACAAAGTTTGTACCAAGAAAACTTCACTGGTTGATCTCTGCATCCAGAAAGCCCTGGCTGCACAAGTCATGTTTGTGACTTGTTGTATATCCCAACCAGTTCATTGTTTGACCACGGCTATCTATCGGAAAAACATCATTTTTTGTTTCCTTCTATTTTCTACTGGTAAATGTAAAGAAGCTTTAGGACTATGTGAACTAGTTAAATACAGACGCTGGCCTACTAATCCCAAGGTCGTGGGTTCAAATCCAGCCCAGACCGATGGTTTTAAAAACGACAGCTCCATGCCAGTAGCTTTACTGTCATGTATTAGAACAAAATTCCGACACACCGGCGACGCTGATGTGATTCTGGCAGTTGACACCGTCGTTAAATAACAAAATAATTTTAATTTCTTTAAAATGATAACTCCAGCTACTTTTCTGTCACTTTATTTCTCTTCTAAAACTGAATCATAAAAACATATTCCTCTTTGTTTTATCGTTAAAGCAATATAATTCGTCGTGACTTTATTAAAGTTGACCAGTGTACTTACAAGTCTCGTCTCAATCCAGTAAAAATTTGGGAACGTCTTAAATACCTTCCGCATTAATGCATCATGAATTTAGCAGATTTAACATTGGATACGATACTTTTTATGTTCCTTAAATGTTTGCAAAATATGATTATGAAGCATTTCCGTTATAGTTTTTTTTTTTTTTTTTTTTTTTTTTTTTTTTTTTTTTTTTTTTTTTCCTCCCCACTTTCTCAACCATAATAGAAAATGCAAAGCTGTAGGTAGAAAAAGCTTTGCATTCCATCCAAAAATTCGATATTTCGAGATTTTACTATTTATGTTTTGCATTCAGGTAGCGGAGTCCATTACTCTTTTGTGTTATATTCTTAAAGCTTAATTGCGGTCCAGATGATCAAACATTTATTCCGATATGAATGTATGCAAATCCTTGTTGCACCAGAAAGTTGGGTGAGATTCCATAGTCAAAATGTCACATTTAAGTCAAGCTAATGGAGGTCAAGCTATAAGATATCTCATCTGTACATAACACTTCAATTAATATTGCAAAGTAGCAATATTTCTTTAGGAACATCCAAGATATATGTTCCATCAATTTGCCAGTAAAAGTGGAATATTTAAAAATAATTTTAAATTGATCTGTGATTACTCGTGCTATCTATTCAGTTCCTTGCACTAGTCTAATATTTCTGAATGGTCATTTCCAACCATCCCTTTTACTTATTCCGTGGAACTCTCACTTCAGTTGCAGATTCCCTTAAGAACCTCTGCGTGTACATAAAATGTACTTCGACAAACTCCTGTTTTGCAGGAGAGTTAAATATGAATAGATTACTTTACCGCAAGTGTCGAATAAACAGATGCCAAATTGGCTCGTTTTCCCGTATATAAGTACTTTAGCGCAGTGCATAGAGGCAACTTGAGGATGCAATATGCTGTTAAGGGGCTGAAGTAGCGAGCAAAGTTGAGATTTATGTTCTAATGATTAATGCAGATGCTCTCTACACAGAGAGAAGATATAACCGCCATTGTGGCGGGATGATTAACGTGGAATTTCAGCTCAAGATCGTGCGTCAGAAGTTCTACTAAATGAAAGCACCATGTAAGTCGGGGATCATATCTTTGACATTGATACCAGTGAAATCTATTTGCGTGTTGGGACTACACACCAACATTGACAATTTATATGCATACGATCTAATTAAATCAATGTTGTAGAGCTGTTCTCTGGAATGTCAATAAATTGACTTTCTTAATTTCTCTAAGTGTGTGTGTGTGTGTGTGTGTGTGTGTGTGTGTGTGTGTGTGTCTGTGGACAGCATAACTCAAAAACGAAAAGACGATTATAAACCAAAGTTGGTATTTGAGTTTAATGTATTTTAAGGATGCAACACGAAGATTTTGAAGAAAATAGCCCCACCCTAAACTACCCTTTACATGGAACATTTTTCGAAACTTTTGATTTTCTTGAAAATGGCTCTAACGATTTTGATTAAAATGACATATACTTAAGGTATTTTTATGACAAATTTTGAATTTTCTGGCTATAACCTATGTACTCCTGTTTACTCTGGATGACTTTTGAATAACTCGTAAACAGTAAGAGATGGACAAAATCTTACTCTACAAAAATGTAGATTTTGCTAAAATACATATTTTATGTCTGAATAAATTTTTTTGTGGAGTGAACCATTTCGGAGATATTCCTTGTGAGTGCGAGTTGTGGAGAACTTATACTTCTGTGAAATGGAACATCCTTGTTCACTTTTTATGTTATCCGTGCAAAGAGAACGGAATTTGAAAGATTTAAAAGATCTGACTATCGCTCAAAGCACCTACAAGGAAATATGCAATAAGATAACTTCTGCAAATGTTTACCTGTATTAACATGAAGACATAGAAATAAGAGGTGGTTTGTACAAGAGTAGAGAAACTCACGTGAGTGCAACACATCAGATTTTTTTATATTCCATTTCTACTCCGCTTTTAACATGGAAGGTCATATTGGTGACTTTTAACCTCTTGGAGCAATTGCTCAACGCATTGGTATTCACTCGTTTTTAACGGTGGTTTTTGAACTTAGGTTTCTGTTGCCTTGGATTAATTTTTACATTAAATTTACACACCCATTCATAGTTCCATACTCTAGTGAGGATGGGGAATAACACTAGTTAAAGAAAAACTCCTACCCTCCAGTTGGGGAATTGAACCCGGGACCACTTGCACAGCAGGCTCTACCGACTGAGCCAGCCAAATTAGGAGTCTTGTTTACTTATATACGAGGCAACTAAAATTTTGTTTTCTTTTATCACATCCCTAATCTGTTATATTTTAATAAAGTTTGAAACGTATGACCAACTTAGGAAAGTAACAGCGAATATTTCGCAAATGACTTACTTTTAAATTACTTCTTTTATTTAATTTTCTACTTACATCAGGCATGACTTCACTCGCATAAATTGTCACGTATTCAATCAATTTACCCTTTTGTAACACAAATTAACAACCACCACTAACAAGAAGTAACTTAATCGTTGGCAACGTGACATCTGTCATAGAAAATCAGAAATAATAAATGTTTCCAGCTCGGAAGCTCGCGCTTATCGTTGCATAGACATTCTTTTCCAACGCGACAATAATAATTATTAAAGGTAACAGTCATAGCTACATTAAAATTACGTTTTGCTGCGAACTCTATCAACTTCGTTAAAAATGAAAAAGTATCAAAAACATTATAGTCTTTTCATCAGTCAAATTGTATCTAGAAACGGTTCCTACCAGAAGGTTATTTTAACAAACATTGTGTTAATGTTATTTTTATAGACCAGAAATTTATTTTAGAAAGCACGAGAGATTTAAATTAGGCTACTGTGTTTCTGTGAATACTGATGAAGACACAATTTGCAGCCTCGTGATATTGTAAGTAATATTTTTGGTAAAACAAATTACGTACTGCTAAAACGCATAGCTTATTGCAATTCCATCAGCTTTAAATACGAATGGTTGTTTCTTCTGATTTGTGATATTAGCATTATTAAAAAAAAGTTTAAGAATCTTTGCCAGGAACGTGCTAAATCTAATTTAATTAAATAATTTAGATGTACTGTATGAGAATAAGAATATGGCATCGGATGTGAGTGTGGTTGTTTTTGCTGTAATCCTAAGGGCTGCATTAACCCAACATAAACTTTTACAGGTATGGCACGGAAATAAACCCTGAGTCCCAACACCTGGTTTACAAAGGAAATGCGAGGACTGGGGAAAGACCCCTCAGAAAACAAAATTCCTGTCACGTCATCATAACAAAGGCATGTTTTGGTTCCGGTATTGTATGCCTGTCATATTTTCTAAACTTCTTGGAGTCCTCTAAAGCATTCACACCTTCCTGTCTTCAGGCATTTTGGTTTCTGGTAGGATTCCGTCTACTTTTGTTTAGCATTTGATCTTCATCCGTAGGGATATTAACCCAAATTAATTGACGTGAGAAAATTTGTTGATGCATATTCGTAAAATGGAACAGTAGAAGATCAACCTCATGAAATATGAAACGAAACAGGAGCAATTGAAAGTTAATGAGCATATTTCTGTAATAACTTTCGAATAATTAAACATATGCGAACATTCCAAAGTTGAGATTTCACCGGAAATACGTTTTAGAAAGTTTTAGAAAAAGTTGAGCACGCGCGCGTGTGAAATGAATAAGAATATTTAGAAAGCAGTAAATGCTAGAGAAAATTTCATTTTACATAAATTGTGTATTTTTTATAATCATACAAAGTTATACAAAATTCATTTAGAATAAAGGGGAGTTCACAGGGTACTTAGACACGCAAATATCTTATTCTGGCAATTATTTTAATCGGAGTCATAATAGCGTTTCTTGAGAGAACATAAGTAAAATTTTGTATAGTGTAATTTGAGGAGGGGGTATTTTCTTGAAAATCTTTGTGCCATATTCTTGGAGGATGATAAACGTAATCCAGAATCAGAGGTTTTCTTTTCATTACACGCACTTTAAAATTATTTTGAAATCTCTGTTTCGAATATGTAGTTAAATTACAATAATTTCTCTATTTTCCGTAAACGATAGAAAAATGCTGAGCAAGAATTTTCGGGTACTTACCTTATTTCTCAGGAGGATTTAGGAATAAACAAGCAATTGAATACAAAATACACAACACTTCTTTTGTTAAAAATGGCGCCGTCGCAATGCCGGGTGTTATACGTGCAGCTTCCTGCCAAATAATTCTTGTTTACTGGTAGAAGTTGAGCGTTTGATGTTTTGCAGTGTGGACCATGCAGAACAAACGCAGCTTATAAATGGGGGCATTCTAGTGTGTAATCGGATAGGCAGGTATTGAGGAAGAATAAGAGACGTGTGTGTTTAAAGTGAGGTTAGGATCCGTTACCAAAGAGAGCGCGCTGGGTGCTTTGAGGCACCTATCCTTCAAACCTGACCCTGTACAGAGCTACTCCACGTGCCCGCCCACTGTTCTACTTCCTTTTAATCTTAATTTGAGCACTACTTCGGAAAAACAAGTAATCTTTCTTTCTAATACGTATTGCCACTCTGCATAATATTATTGGAATGAGGAGTGTGGGCATAACGTAATATTTAAGTACAGCAGTCTCATTTTTGTTTTGTAAAACTTTTTTGTTCTTGGAACTTTAGTGTGCCCCATTGTATCGGTTAATGACAGGGAAATAAAAATACTGATTACCCTTCCTGTAACCGCCTAGGACTTAAAAGCCACACATGCACCCACGCACGTACCTATGCACGCACGAGCACGCACACACACACACACACATACACCTTTTTCTAAAACTATTCTTTTTTCGATTCAGTGGGCCTCAAAAGATAATGATAATGATAAGGATAATGGGCCTAATGACAGAAATTCCATTTTTAGACAGTTGATAGTAAAAGGGCCTTTCAGTAGTTCACGACTGTGTTAAAAGTAGAAAATTATTTCGCTCGTGCTCAAAAGCTTTTAACACGGCGATAGTGCCAACTTTGTTTTCTTGTGGAACATGACCATCGCCTCATTCGTCGTTTTATTATTTCCACTGCCTCCCTTATGTATGGTTTTGTAAAAGCCATGTTGCCAACACTGATGTTATGCAAGGCAAACCAACATCGCAACCCGAAGACTGTTATGACCATAAGAAAGGTAAAACACCACCATATATTTATATATAATCATTAAATATTCAGGACTGTCTCAAAAATAGTGTATGATGCACGGGTTAAAAGGGTTTTATTTTAAAATCATACATACAACCCTTGTATCACAAATAACTTTAGTTTTCTCGTCTATAGTGAGCTATGGAGCAATCCCAATAATAATATATAGCGGGCCTCGTAACATGAGCACCGGACGTATTCAAGTGCATCTCAACAAATGGTGCATATGCCAAGCTATGTTTATTTTTTCTTAAAATGCTGCGTTTTCTCTGAACTTTAGTTTCATCACTTGGCACATTCTATTTATGCTTTCTTCGTATATTTTTGGTGAAGTCTCGACGTCGAAATTTTGTGTCGCATACAATACTTCACCTACTCTTTATAGGTAGTAGAGAAAGTAATAAAAAAGTCTGATGTGTAGCACTCACATGACTTTCTCTACTCTTGTACTATTCTTACAAACTCTTGTTCTTATATCTTCTTCGTATTACTTGAGGTAAACATTTACACAAATTATCTTATTGCTTATTTCCTTGTAAGTGCAAGGGGAATATTAAAGTACACTATACTGTGATCGATAGTAAAATCTTTTAAAGGTTTGAAATTGCATTCTCTGTACACGCTTAACATATAAAAAAGAACAGCGATCTTTCATTTCACGAAAGTTTGAAGTTTTCCGAAACTGACACAGATAACAAGAAACATCCCCGAAATGGTCCACTCTGCAAAAAATTTATTTAGGCACAAATCGTGTGTTTCATGAGATCTATATTTTTAATGCAGTATGCGAGTTATTCCAAAGTCATCCAGAGTAAACTTGACTACATAGGTCATAGCTAGAGAATTCAAAATATACATTTCATTTGTCATACTAATATCTCAAACACATGTCATTTTAATCAAAATCGTTAGACTGTTTCCAAGAAAATCAAAACTTGCGAAAAAAATTCCATGTAAAGGGTAGTTTAGGCTGGGGCTATTTTCCGCAAAATCTTCGTGTTGCATCTTTGATAGACATTAAACCTAAATGCCAACGTTGGTTTTAACCGACTTTTTGTTTTTGAGTTACGCTGTCCACAGACTGACACACACACACACACACACACACACACACACACACACACACACACACACACACACACACACACACACACACACACACACACACACACAGACACACACACACACCCACACACACACCACACACCACACACACCACACACACACCACACACACTACACCACACCACACCACACACACCACACACACACCACACACACTACACACACACTACACACACACACACCACACACACACACACACCACACACACACCACACATACACACCACACACACACACCACACACACACCACACACGGACCGTTTTCTAAAAATGCTTTTTTTTTGGATTCAGGGGGCTCATAACATATATTTCCTGTGAAATTTCGACATGTAATTTTTGGATATAATACTCTACTTGCTAGTAGAGAAAGTAAAAGTAAATAAGTGAAAGCACATGAGTACAAAAATAAGGCGCGCGTCTCTCCGCGCGACCAGCGGTGTTCTACCAAGGCGCGTCTGTAACGGAAGGTTAGTTCAAATGATTCAAGTGGGGAGTTAGTGTCGCGGGCTCCAAGTGTATACACAGGCGAAGAATGAAAAATAAATTTTGAAGGCGGTTTCGTTTTTTCAGCTTCTGCTTTTACTGTAGACAGGCTGGAATTTATCTTTAGTACATCTGTCGCTCCCTGACTTTTCTCCGGGTGAGAATCAGTTTATAGTGACTATGTTTAACCCTGTCATTGCGCAGAAAAGGACTTCATTTGAATTGTGTCGGTCAAATCGTCAGGATCTGAGTTTTTTCTTCTGAGACCTCTTGAAACCGCAAAGGCAGCCAAGGGTACCATAAGGAATGAGTCACTCTGGCAGCAAAGTGCAACTTTTTAAAATACTTTGCTCGGATTTGAACGGCTTGTTTTCGAATTATCCTGCACGGGCATACAAGGTTCTCATAGGATATATTTTTCTCACTCTGGATTATTTATTCTTTTTGATTCAATATTCTCATGGTTTATGATTTCTTTATTAGATACATATTTATATTAAATAGATGAAACCCGAAAACATACATACATTCCCTTGGTTAACAACTAAATTGATAACTCGGAAACTATCCAAAATTGTCTCCTGAAAGAGGCTATATTCATTGACTGATAAATAGTTGTTAAATATAATAGACCTGTATTTTATAGGCTCAAATAAAGTCTTGGATAACATACGGTTGGAGTTAATTTTAATGGAAAATATAATTAAGGAGGTAAGAGGAATGTACGGATAATAAATAAATTAAATGAGTTTTAGTCCACTGGACAAAAGTTTTGACAATAATTGGCTATTGAAATGTAAATTGCAATTAAAGAAACACATAATCAACAGGTTATAACTTTTAACTATCTAAGTGTAATAATAAATAGTGATGGAATTTTGAAAGGAAGTTAGAGAGCAAGTCTGAAAAGATAAACCGGAACTAGGATCTACAAACGGTTGTAAGATCAGTGACGACTTACGCTGCAGAAGCTAGACCTGAAGCCACAAAAACAAAAGAAATGCTCGATGTAACGAAATTAATATGTTACGAAAACTACAAAATAAAACCAGGTGGGATATAGTACCTAATCTAGCAATGACATATCCCTGTAAATTACGAGACACTCTGTAACAGAGAGGATAGATAGGAGCAAAGAATAGAATGATCATATAGATCGAATGCAGCCTCATAGTTTATTGCGCAAGGCCGAAGATAGAATACCAGAACGAAGACGTAGCCCAAAAAGACCTAAAATGAGACTGAGGGATTATTTTCTGGTGAATAAGGCTGTTAAATGTAAACATGATTATTTGGAAATTAAGTGAACAGAGGAAAAGGGATTGTATAGGGTTTTCCTCCCCTTTGTTTCAAAGTAGAAACAACATTAATCAGTCCTCGATTTTAGTTATTTCAGTCTGTTTTCAAGCTACGGAAAGGCTTTCTCCTTCATATTTGAAACAAAACACAACAGAAAATGACCCGGCACAGAAAAGAGCTAACAACTCTTCAAGTACCTCCTTTTATTCGCATGCTGGAAAATAGTGCGGTGACTTTTCTAGCCTTAGTGCAATAAAAATATGACAATGTTGTGAGGAATAATTCCGTGATATTTTACCGGCTCTCCAAAAGGTTGGAAATGGAAGCAAGAAATTTCTTTGGCTCGGACCCAGAAGCGCACCCATAAAACACATCTTCTATTGGGTATATCAGAAAGCTATCAGGGTCTGGGGATAGTTCGCGCCATGCAGATCGTTATAGCCAGGTTATTGGTTATGTGTTTAATAGGTGAGCTGGGGGTCTGTTAATGGCACTTCAGTGATAAGTGGTACACTGTGCACCATACCTCGGAGAGGTCATAACTTCGGACTGCTGGCGGTCACTGATTTAAGGTCCATTTAGAGGAATTAAGTGAAGGGAAAATAAACTGAAGCTTTGTTACACCCAGGGTCAATAGATAGTAAAAACAGATGTGATGCATTATACTCTCTACTTCTCTACTTTTGTACTAACTATTCTTAGAAACCCTTGTTTCTCTATCTTCTTCGTGTTAGACCAGATAAGTATTTACAGAAATTACTTATTGATAGCTTTCTTGAAGATACGGGGGGAATCAGGAATACGATAGGCTTTGAACGATAGTTAAATCTTATAAAAATTTTCAAGGCTAAGAGATTCAAAGGTGAATAGCGATCTTCCATTAGAGAAAATTTTAAGCATTGCAAACCTCACAAAAATAACTAAGTCGTTCACTCCATAGAGAAGTGCATTGGGGCATAACGAAAAATAATTTCATTTGTTATAAAACTAAGGTATCTTATGCATACGGCATTTTATATATGATAAAATCAAAATTTTCGGAAAAGTTTCTACGTAAATGATAGTTCAAGTTAGAGAAATTTTGTTCAAAATCTTCTTGTCGCATCCTTAAAATATATTAAACTTAAATGCCAACTTTGATTTTAACCGATTTTTCGTTTTTGAGTTATGCTGTTCACAGATAGACACACGCGCACACGAACCTTTTTCTAAAAATGCTTTTTTAGTTCAGTGGGCCTCAAAATATATTTCCGGCGAAATCTCGACATCGAAACTACAATTCTTCGCCTACTTACTATACGTAGTTCAGAAAGAAATATCTAAACAATGCAGGCAATAATACCTTAAGTTAGTTAAATCTGCTTAGACACATTTGCCATAAACAAACGCAAGCGACAGTTCATGAAGCTCATTGGTACAATCTTAAACGAAAACTTTGTTGGTGTACATTTAAAATACTAAGGTATGAACTTACGACAAAAGAGCAAGCAAGTGATTTAAGAGAAGATGTCAATTGAAATTGTCAAATATTCGAAGTTTTACTTCAAAATTCCCTAAAAGGACTTATTGTGAGGTGCAACAGATAATTAACGTTTTCGGAGGAGTACAATATGAACTGAAGCAAGAGAAGTACTTTCTGGAACTTGGGTTCCACTAAAAAACATCGGAGAAATATGAGCTGTGTAAGAACGTATAATGTAGGGAAGGGGGAAACAAAAGTTTGGTGATTGAAAACGAATGGCCGATAAAATACACAGCATATAATGCTTGAATGTAAGAAAACACACTGATAAGAAAGAAAACCTAAGGTATTACAGGCTAAATGCGTTGAGGAATGTTCTTAATCCAATAGCAACATCCGATAGTATTACTTCAGATTTAAAGCAATTTTATCTGCACAATTAAAAAGAGCAATGGGTAATAAAATCTAAATTGTCTCAAATATTGACCTATACTACAAAATATAGTATCAAACTCATGGTTATAATGTACGTATTATAAATGAACATCCCGATTATATACTAACCCTGTATCTTCATAATGCTTCATTGGTTCATTTCTTAATGCACTAATATTTTTGTGTAGTTTTGAAAAAAAAAATGACGGAATAAATATAAATCTCAAACAGGTAATTTCCGAAATATTTATGGTGTAAAAATTACTTTGTTTATGCATTACAAAGTCTTACTATAAAATGTTGTGAAAGTAGGGCACTTTTTAGTAAGCTCCAACCCATATATCGAAAATAAATGTTCAGCATCATAACTTGTAATATTTGTTACGCACAGAATGTTGCTCTCTGTCTCTCCGGCTCAGGGAGAGGAGCTCACTATAAGAAGTGCGATCATAGCTGCACTAGAGGAGAAGTTAATGCATGATGCAGTTTGCATGTGCATGAAAATGTAAGGATAGCCTACCTCTTGCCTTCCCAATGTTCCTTTTACCTCTTTTCTGCATTAAAGAGGCACTGGCACTCAAATGTATTCTGAAATTAGCAAACTCTGAATGAATATAAATGCATTAAAAAGAAACCTATTTGAGTAATACTATAGTACACGAAAGTATGACTTCATTTTATATAACTCAGGCAGCACGTATACCTGTTATCTCTTCCTTAGCATGACATCCTTGGTAAGTAATTTCTCGTCCTACAGCTCGCGATAATAACTATACATAATATCCTTACTTTACCTATTAATATAACTAGAAACAAATCAATAATTGTAATTACATCTAAATGAGACGACGACGGCGGTGGTGGCGGTGGTGGTGGATGTAACCTTAGCTTTTTTTGTATGTTTGTTGTGTGTTCTTTCGTAATAATTTAGTATGTTTGTATGTTGTAAGATGCTTCTTGCTTTTACGTTTACTTTTAAGTCAGAATCTCAATTCCGTGCCTTCTTATTCCTTTTTGTTCCCTATTCTCAGTTAATATTTGCACGAAACTCATGTTTGTAGCGTTGGCGACAAAAAACTACTGTTACCTTACATACAATGATAAGGGTTAATCCTTGTGCACCATTGACGTTTTTATCTTCTTTATCCTGATTTATAATGATTTATAACGCTCTTAAAATACAGATGCACTGGGTAAACTATATTTTTATTTTTCATGTTGATTTTAGATAATAATTACATTCTCTTCCCACTTTTTCCAAGCCTAGTTTTTTTTAACAAAGCCACAAGTGAGGGCTTACAAAGTAACATAATAATAGTAATAATAATGGTAATAATAATGGTAATAATAGTGTTAATGGTAATAATAGTGTTAATGGTAATAATAGTAATAATAATAATAATAATAATAATAATAATAATAATAATAATAATAATAATAATAATAATAATAATAATAATAATAATAATAATAATAATAATAATAATAATAATAATAATTGCAAAAAATTCAATTTTACTAAAAGTAATGGTCCTACATGTTTTACGTTTACAATTTTAGGTATAAATAAGTATTTAATATAGTACATAATCCTTTAAAATTTAGATACAAATATTCTCAAGTTGTTTATATTACTTTTCATTAGTTAAACATTTCATCAACAGTAAATATTAACGTATTTCTACAGCCATGCTAATATAATTATTCCTTAAAAACCATGTTCAAGATACTCAACCACTTCATGTTGAAAATGTTCTATATTTTAAGTTTCTTGCACATATTTTTAATTAACTATTTCTCACTTCAAGACATTTTAGCTTTGTAGCAGAACTGCACAAAATGACAAATTGTACAGGATTTCCTAAAGCATAATATAAAATGCGATCCACTGTAATTTTTTTTATATGTAGAAGCATGTAACCATTGACTTGAACTAAACCTTCTGTAAAAACATAGGCGCTATTACCTGGGACTTCAATAGTATTGCTCTAGCACAAGTTGGACGCGCAATAGGCGGTATTTAAAACCTCACGAGTGCATCCGTTGTTAAATTATAATTGCTTTACCGGTAGCATATGATGTTATGGTTTATTATTTCTGGCTGGGCTGGTAGGTCGAATGTTCCCGTAAATTATGTAGGCAATGAGCTAAAATACCATTTTTGGATATACAGTGGAACAAATGTTCGATATTCTGTCGGCGCACTACTGTGTAGCAACAGAAAGATGAGCGAGTCAAGTTTACATTGTTAAATCCATTGTTCTCCAGTCTAGTGGTTGGTTTTGGTGGAATATTAAAATCAGCGGAGAAAGAGTGTTTCTGATCTTTAAATGGGACCTTCATGAAAATATTCTAGCTCCTCGCAGGTAGGAAAAATCTTAGTTATTTTAATTGCTTTTTATGTTCCTACCCCCTAAATGGCCAACTCTTTCCTTAACCGGTTCAAACATTAGCTAAAAGTCTTTCGAGTCCTAATGACCTACTTCTCGACAGACCTTATACACACACTCACTAATGTAAAAACCTTCTTGAACAGTACACGTGGATGAAATTTCTAGTCTGTGTTCATGAACCTCGTATGTATTTGCAAGCAACGCAGAAAAATGAAGTGCAATATAAAATTACCTCTCGACGGTAACGAACGAACTTTTGAAAAATATTTAAAAACCTTTTTGTAGTTCTTTGGCCAAAGAATATAATTATTTTTCACAAATCTTAGTGTTAATTATATATTCCTTCAACGCTTAACGATAAAAAATCACTCCCAACATCTGTATGCTTCTAAGATTGGTTTTCTCTACAAAACTTGAAGGATATTGAGCAAAAAGTGTATAGCGTGGAACATTTCAAACGCGTAAAAACACAGAAAAAGCAGAAGGGGTAGAAAACGGCTTTGAATGCTAAGGGGTTGTGGCGGGTGATGATTTATTTAGGTTCACCAGTAAGATACACGAAACACAGATTGTGAGACTAGATGACTAGTAACAAAAATAATGACTTTTTGAAAGAAATTCATTGGTATTTATGGAAGCGGTATCGCCGAGCACGTGACGTCATCGCCTCTGTATAAGGAGGTGAGGAAGTAGTAGTTACATTTATAGACATGACTCGGAGTGCGAGACAGCTGTGTGTGTGCGTGCGTGTGTGTGGTACTGTCGTAAAAGTTACGCAGTGTTGAAGTGAAGTTCTAATGAGTGTTGAGTGATAGTATCGTCAAAGTTAGTGAATGAGAGACAGAGAAAGTTAAGAAAGACAATGAAAGGACTGAGTCAAGGTTACGAAAAGATATAGTTGTCGAGCTATAATACCACGAAGAACTTGCATAAAGGCTATTGTGCTTTACAGAAAGTTTACTTTAATTGTTTCAAGCTTATGAAAGGTATGCAAATGTAGAGGGTGGCAATAGAAACTGTTGTGCCATATACCCAGGTTGTGGTCACTGCAGGCAGCAAGTGAAAATGACACAGTAAAGGCATTTGGTTGGTCCCCTCTGCGGTATCAAATGTGGGTAAAGGAAGTGGTTACAATGCCGGGAGTGTACAACCCTGTTCACGCTCTGCTGAGCCAATCAGTATGGTTTTCCGTGCCCCAGGTCCCACAGAGCCGCCTACAGGTAGCCAAGCTCCCTTTATTGATGTATATACGACCAGCTTGCTCGTCTGTGCTTCCTTTGATAGTCAGTCCGCCGCCTACTTCACATTCCTTCAATATTTGTTTCACAAGAACCATCGTCAAAGTTTGACACATATTTTGTTTTGCTTAGACTTGTTGACATTTCATTTGTTTGTACAAGTCGAAAGATTTAAGCTAGAAAATAAACCAATGTCACAAACATGCAGAAATTAAGATTAATATTTGTGCAAAATATGAACGTATCTGCAAAATTTTGGTAGTAGAAAATTGTATAAATTACACCATAAATGAGGGTTGTACAACTGCAATGTGTATTGAAGCCAACAGCAATCTGCTAAATGAGAAATTATTATTTTAAATTTAACTTTAACACACATATTGATACACACATTCCATATCATATGCATGCTACAGCACATCCACTACTTCCTTAAAACAAATTTATCCATCACCACTGAAAAAGCACCACATTACACAGTGTTAACAACAATGAGTGAACCACGCAGACCATATTAGAAATGAACTCTACTAGCTGGGAGGAAAGCGAATACCGTTTGTTTTTAAGGAATATTGTTACACTTCTTCAAAGGCTATGTTTACAGCCTCTGTCGTTTACTTCTGTGGCAGATTTTGTCACATTTTTGCTAAAGCTGTTTAAAGTTCGTCGCATTCTTGGAGCTCGAGTGTTCTATAGAACCCATGAATTATGTATTTAATGCAACACAGAACTCTTTCATATTGAATCAATTCACAAGCGCAGTGCACATTATAGTTCATCGGAAAAACATACCATTTGTGTACCAGTTTACAATCTTAAAACTAGAAAACTGCATACATTAGTTGCACAATGTTTTGTTAGGCAGAAACCAACTTTATTAATGATAATTTGACTGTTTTACTCTCTTTCCACAATGTTTATTGTGTGTAAGATGTGAGCATAGCTTTTATTCTTTCTTGCCTTTCTTCCTCCCTTCTTTCCTTCCTTTTTTCCTTCCTTCCTTCCCTCCTTCCTTACTTCCTTTCCTCTTTCCCTCCTTCCTTCCCTCCCTCCTTCCTTCCTTTTCTCCTTCCTTCCCTTCTTCCTTCTTTCCCTCCTTCCTTCCCTCCTTCCTTCTTTCCCTCCTTCCTTCTTTCCCTCCTTCCTTTCTTCCTTCCCACCCTCCTTCATTCTCTCCCACCCTCCTTCCTTCCTTCCCTCCCACCCTCCTTCCTTCCCTTCTTCCTTCTTTCCCTCCTTCTTTCCCTCCTTCCTTCTTTCCCTCCTTCCTTTCTTCCTTCCCACCCTCCTTCATTCCCTTCCACCCTCCTTCATTCCCTTCCACCCTCCTTCCTTCCCTCCCTCCCACTTTCCTTCCCTCCCTCCCACCTTACTTCCTTCCCTCCCTCCCACCCTCCTTAATCCCCTCTCCTCCTTCCTTCCCTTTCCTTCACTCCCTCCTTCCTTCCCTCCTTCATACTTTTTCTTCTTTCGTAAGGTTTCCACAGATATCTAACACTGAGATTCCACCCAGACCTTATCACTTGTCTCACTAACTGGCCTTGTCACAATAACTTGTGAAAGGAACAGGATCATAAGAATTTTTCGTAATAAATTGCACTGTGATTCGTGTAAACTAGGCGAAGTTGACTAACCCAGAGAAATATGGTTGTAGGCTCAATTGTATGCAAGAAGGGTTAGAAATTAGATATTACTTGTTATTGGTTTGAATTTTTTAATACTTACAGTTTTCACAATCTGAGGTCGGTATGTTTTTTCCCCGTCTTCTTTAATGTTCTTTTCTCTGGTCACACAAAAATAACTGAATATGAAAGCTATCGCATAAAGACTAATAGTTATATATCCTCATATTCCCATTGCAGCTACAAGGAAATATGTAATAAAACAATTTCTAAAAATATTTTCTCGATTCATAGGCAGCAGATAGAAGAATAGGCTTCTTAGGAATAGTTTGTTGAAGAATGTTAGAGAAAGTCATATGAGTGTATTTCTGTTATTATTTAAATTTGTTGATTATTAAGGCTCTACACACAGTTATTTTCGTAGTTTTAAAGCAATATGGGAATACTGAACGGATAAATGTATGAAATGATATGAATACTTTTAGATACCTACGCTTTTAAATTGGGCAAATGTTTATTAAGAAAGGTTTGTAAAATAACCTGTGTAGAATTTGTACAATGTCATGGGAGAAGAAGATAATTTATGCTTATCCATGATAGCACAAGAGGAGATCATACTCTCCTTGGGGAGAACGTCTGGAAGGGAAGGTTCACAGACAATATGGTCTCTTTGACTTCAATGCTGCTTTTCTTATTTTTCCAACCCTCCTCCTACTATAACAATGTCAGGTATTATGGAGAGGCTCCTTTCTTTTCTCGCAGAATCCTCTCTAGTCCCTATATTCTCTTCATCAGTCACATTCAGGCTCCAGATCACGCATACACTGAAGATACGAGGTGCGTAAACCCAGCGCGCATGTGATCGTGCTACCTCCTTATGATTCAATTCTCTACCACTGTCCTCAGCTTTTATTACGTTGTGACATTGTCTACCTACTTTCTGTGCTTCCTCTGATGTTTTTTTTTTTTTTTTCAAACTTACGCTTTATTATTCTTCTTTCAAACAGCAGTGTGCTCGTACTGCTAATGAAGAGCCTTGCATTTCACTGTTAAATAATAAAAATCTAATGTGTTGCACTCACATGACATTCTCTACTCTTCAATTCTTACAAACTCTTACTTCTTTGTCTTCTTCGTGTTAGTCGAGATAAACACTGGCGAAATGATTTTATTGCATAGTTTTCTTTACCTACAAGTGAGTATGGGAATACAGTAAGCTTTGAGCGATAGTCAAACCTTTTTAAGTATTGCAAAACTCACACAAATAATAAGGAATACCTTGGAAACGGCGAACTTCACAAAAAAATTAATATGAAAGAAATTGTGTGTTTTAACGAGATCTACATTCTTTACATTAAGATTTGCTCTATCTCCTACGGTAAAAGTCATCAAGAGTAAACCGGACTGTATAGGCTATAGCCAGAAAATACAAAATATACATTTCATTTCCCATAAAAAATATCTTTAATTTAAATTGTTACTTTTGTTACTTTGTTGCATTTGTTACTTTTCCTCTATGACGATTTTCCTTTATGACGATGCTAACCTAAGACAGTAAGTTTTTTTCCTTCAGAGAGCTAATACTAATTCACATAATCATTCGCCCATGCTTAGAATGCAGTCACTATACAATAAATTATATTCTTTAAACATTGATATATTTCAAATGAGTATCACCAGTATTGTTATATCGTGTGATTATTACCATCAGTAGATCGATTGATTTAGTGTGTATGTAAATAAATGTTACCAAGTTTCTATTTTGTATTTATGTTATGTTTTGCTATTACTTATTTTGTAATTTTGTGATGTTCTAGTTATGTATTTCGCATTTATTTTTTCCACTTAATTATGTAATCAAGCTGATATTGTAAATTTTAAATAAACATTGTAATTGGGGAAACCTGTAATGTTTACATTATAGATAAAAACAAATATATTTTTGCATTGTGACTAAATTTAATAATTAATTCCCTCAAAACTATAATGTAGTATTGGTTTCAGTACTCTTGTAGGTTCCTTTTTATTACTCTCACATTCTTTATATTTGTAAACTGATTTTCGGATTATCACCATTGAATTTAGTTTTATTAATGTGGTACTCAATGGTATATTTTAGGAGTTTATAATCTCTTATTTCAAATAGTACCTGTAATAGTAATAGCTTGGCGTTCGCCCCCCCCCCTCCCCTCCCTTTTTTTGTGAAGTCTTGTTTTCTGGGAAAAGATACTTATTGAAATAAACTTGAAAAGCAAAACGTTAACTAAATAAAATTTTTTGTTGCAATTGTTAAGTCATTTCCGAGATACCAGATATATAGAGATACATATAAATATTTCATAAGCACCGTCATTTCGGCCGTAAAATGTAATTCCTGTTGAAATTGGCACATTAACAAAGAAATGGCTAAAATAAGGTTTAGACTAAGTGTGACTGTTATGCGTAAAATCGCGTTTTTTTAACTATATAGGTAAACTTAAAAAGCAAAATCCTATGTGACTGAAAATTTGATCGAAATCGCTGGAGCCGTTTCCAAGTTGCGTGGAATATATTTATGTACAATAATTGCTCGTTTAAATATATAAAATTTATTGTGTAATCCTCCTTTTTGCAGAATTTAGAAAATGTTATGATGTATTTTATGTATTTAGTTACGTATAATTTAAATTAAGAACAACACTAGGACCAACGCCTAGGAGTATAGGCCGAATCGGAAAATTATCTCTGGGCGTACGCGAAAAAAAAAAAAAAAAAAAGGCTGAATACACTACCTTAAGCATTCAAATTAAAGGAAAATTCCCCCTGTAATAGAAATTGATCTCAGTTCAGATTCGACTGAGCAGGCAATCGCAGAGATAGTCCGCTTTCTTTGTTGTCACGCGTGGGATGAACACATGTCTGCGTGTTTCAGGTTCTATTTTATTAATTAAACAGATATATTAATATCTGGCAGCTTGTAGTAGGCATTAACTATTTCTTTTCTTCAATATTTTAGGATGTTTTGAAGTCAATTATAATTTCCAGTTAATTGGGAACATTTCCACAGATCATCTTATAAAAGGCATAATATTCGTAGTAACATCTTCGAAAAAAGAACCACAAATTACTAGTTCTGTATGTGTTCATAATGAACTCCACAGCTTTGAAAAGTGAAATTTATTCCTCCCTCACATTCATATTCCTCCTGCTCCGCAAGAAGGTAAATTGTGAAAAACGTGGGCGGATAAGGCAGCAAAAAAAGTTGGCAAGAAAACAAAACAAGGTGAAATCCAGAAGCAAGGAAGGAAGGTTCAGTGGCAGGCCTTCTTAAAGTCTTCCATAATTTATTCTTTTCTCCTCTTTCCTCGTTTTTCCCTCCCCTTTGCGCTAATCTGCTTTCTTCTTCATCTTCCTTCTCGCTCTTTAGCCTTCTTTTAAACATCTTCTACCCAGGGGCGTCCGTCCTCAGCCATCCGTGAAAGGAATGTTTTATAAAAGAACAAACAAAGGAAAGCTAGATAAAACTCCTAGTTTTCTCTAGACATCTGTTTCCTGACAACTTGCTCATTAACAACCTCAGTATGATGTCTCCGCTTATCTCTGCAACTTTATTATATCGCAACTACCTACACACTTTAATTGCCAGACGGAAGAAACTTTGCATTAAAACATATTTTAAGAACGTTTTAGTTTTTGAAGCATGCTTTTATTAGGTCCTTTCGAAATGATTGCTTACGGGGCCCAGGCACTGAAATTTGAAATTTCTATAGGGTGTCCCAAAATAAGACCGGTAAACTTTGGGAGCTGATAGATATTATTATTTTAAACTTTTTGTTAAGGAAAGTTTTTTTGTTGCGGTGCTTCGTTTAAGCGCTAGACGAGTTAATGTCTAAGTATTTACGTATTTACAGCGAAATCAACAATGCACTCTTAATCCAAGAGACAAACACAGAGCACATAAACAAAACATAAATATCTCATTGTTTACAGTTAATCACAGCTTTACTGTTGAAAGCAAATTGGACCGCACGCCCATTGCGATTAACACAAAGAGTGCATCGGCGTGCCCTATCCTGCCGTACTCTCGTAAAGACACCAGTCATTTATCTGGTTTAAACGTTTGTCAGGCTAATTTTGAAGGTTAAAGCTGTGAACAACTGTAAACAATGCGGTGTTTGTGTTTTGCCTTAATATTCAAAATATTCCATGCGCATCAAAAACTAAAATGTCACAATAGTTTTATTATTTTATAAACTCCAGTTGCCCAACAAAAAGTATCAATCTCTTTTAGGAACAAAACAATTGCTTCTAAAGTAATTAATTTCCTTGCTTCGGTGCACATTGAAAATATTTTTTTAACTTTTTTGTGTATTTAATTTTTTTGAAGCTAAACAAATTGCGCAAATTTTGAAACCAAAGACTGACGTTGAACTCACATGTGTAGAGTACATGCTGAAAAAATTCTAGGAGCACAGCAGAAAATCTAATGCACACGGAGCAGATAGTATATTAAAAAATGCAAAGACAAGAAAAACCAATTTTTTACACAGATGTATGATCTTGAGTCAGATTACCAGTAATAAAATATACTCGCATTTTAGTTGCTGCTATTATTGTTCTAGTTGCATGATATATTACAATAAAGGTCATTTTTATATTAAAATTTCGAAACCATTTTCTTCCTGTTGTAATTTAAAATTATTTTCTGGTAAGAGTGAGTTTTTTCAAGCTAGAGATAGATCTATACTTAATCAATAAGACCTAAGTCGTGTGCGTGTTTCCATAGGTATACTGCACATGGACTTTACTGATATCGCTCGCGCATGTAAACAACTGCAGGTTGGTACAGCCTGACCACGAAAACCGCCACACTGCAGACAACCTAAAACCATCATACGAACACTAAAGAATTCAATCACTCCACGTCTGCAGCTCATTGCGAGAAGAAACAAAACAGTCGCGTTATACTACACCTTGATCTTGCGTCTGCATACGCTTACAACGCAATGCTTCACTATAGTTCGCAGAGTGCTACGTTACGTTGTTTTCGACTCTTGCTTCTAGTGACAGTTATTTGCACGTTGATGGCCGTGCTGTACTTCTGACGTCAACATACTTTTCGTCCAGCTAACCTGTATCGCATGCGAGCGCAGATGCCTCCAGCCTTTATTAATCAACCTAATTGGTAATATTGCCAGCAGTACTCTAAATACAATCAAAACATTTCTTTGACTCTTTCGGGATATATCGAAATTACACATTATTGCGGCTACACATTCGAATGTGGAGCAAGTCAGATAAATAGTCAATACGTTAGTAATACAATATACTCTTGAACCTATAGTATGCGACAATATTTATCTGTAGATATATTGTTTTCAAGTTAGCTCTACATCTTACAAACGATACTTCATTCGCGCTCCTTTCTCTACTCAGAAGAAAACACAACAAAAAAGCAGAATCTGGGAGATTTGATGGGCACAAAAGAAATAGTTTCAAAATTCACCCCTTTTCCAATTTCATCCGTTGTTTTTAGTGGATTCTGAGTCAATACTGGAACAGGGAACAAAAACGTTGAGAATCATTGCTCCATAAAGCAGCATTGCAATAAATTTCTTTTCTTTCTTTTCTTACTTGTCGTAAACTCCTCTTGAAATTTCAGTAAATGAGAGTGAGAAGCATAGCTTGAAAATGGAAACGCCGTCGTCTTGGCGCCAAACATTTGGGCATACAAAAAGTTAGGAATTAGCAAAAACGGTTCATTGTGCGTATTTCTTCTGCCTCTATTTCATCTTTAAAATAACATACCGCACTTCATAGTTGATCACCAGGATCTCCATTAATTAGCATCGACTTCATTTCTTTATGATGATTACTTTCCCGTAAGATGCAAGCCAAAGTAACTAACCAAACAAACAAAAATAAATCAACATTAAATCAATTCACGATTATGGAATGCACACACCAGAATTAGTATATACCGAGCTTATAAAATTAACTTCTCTTGCAAGATGATAAAAATCTTTTACGAAGTAACAGTCAGGGGATTGAGCTATTCACTTCTGAAGAAAGAGCTCAAATCGAATGAGCACATTGGGAGAACCTTCCAACAAAAATTATAAATACGTTTTCTCTGAATATATTAGTTACTCTTAAGGTACAATTTGTGTACAGTAAAAAATACTCTACTGTGTTGTAGTGGCATGACCTTCTCTACTTTCTACAAAGAGCGCCAAAGAAAATATTCGGCAGATTCTGTATTGTTTTCTGAGGTCTTTTGAGGCGTGAGCTTGACCGCTAACCCGGGTGCACATGAAACTTTCCCCTCAGAGTTTTAACCCCTTCAAAGCTGTGTACTAGCCGATAAGGTATGGCTACCAAGCATGTTAAAGAGGTGTGTATGACAAACGGAATTCAATCACTCTACCTCTTTCTCTTTTAGCCAATACGAACGTAAGCATATGTTACGTTTCTACGCCATTTTGTAAACTTTGTTGTGGATATTGGTGTAATTTTGTACCGGGAGTGGCACAACCTGGCCTAAAGTAAACAATAAACTGGCCATGGCTTCGCACAATGATAAATAATGTGACATAGAGGCGAAGTGCAATGAGATCTTCTTTGGCACTCTTTGTACAAACCATTGCTACGAACGCTTATTCCACTATCTACTTCATGTTTAAAATTTATAGAAATTACCGTATTGCTAATTTTCTTGTAGATGCAAAGAGAATACGGAATACAGAAGTGATAGTCATATATTTTAAGAGCACTATAAGTCGCTAAAGGTATTTGAAAATTCAAATCAATAACAAAGAATATCTCGGAAATGGTTGGCTCTATAAAACGTTTTATCTGACCTAAAGTGTGTGCTTTAACGAGTACATTTTTCTGAAGTAAGACTTATCCATCTCTTAGGGTTTACCAGGTATGCAAAAGTCATCCAGCATGAGTATTTCAGAGGTCATTCCCAGAAGTTTCATTATATTCATTCCATTCGTCACGAAAATGACTTAAACACACAACCACACCCCGCACACCCCAATCCCCCCCCCCCCCCCACCCACACGCACAGACACAAAAACTGCCTTTTTTCTAAAACTGCCTTTTTTATTCAGGGTGTCAGAAAACGTATATTTTCGGTAAAGTCTCGACATCGTATATTTGGATGGAATACAATACTTCCCCCACTTACTATATGAAGTAGAGAAAGTAAAGTAAAGTAAATAATAATGATAATACTGATGAAAATTATGCTGATAATATAATGACCAGGGAGCGGGGTTTTAGTGCGAAATCCATCAAGTTAACCGTGCACTTACAACGTGAAGTAGAAGCGCCGGTGACCTTGCAGAGTGGAAGGCAGTACAGCTCTCACGCTACCTGCCGGATCTATACTCCATGCCGTTAATCTTATTCCTACGTTTACTTTCTAAAACTCCGCTCCCTGATAATAACAATACCAATCCAAGGTGGAACAGCCCTTTCCGGGTCAAGGTCTACCCCCCAGCACTTCTGCCCTCCACTTCTGCGTCATGAGTGGGTTGTATGGGGCTGGGACGTGGTCATTGCCCCGATCCCTCCCGGCCGTTTATGCAGTCTTCTCGACCAGGGGCCCTTACTTTTCAATCAAGTAGCTCCTGAATTGGCCCATCATGGACCTAACACGGCCAAGTGCAGCTTGGACTAGATCTCCCACCGAATTAAAATTCTCACGCCGGTACTGGAAATCGAACCCGGGTCTTCCGGTTAGCAAGCAAAAGCGCTACCACCGCGCTAACAAGAAGACTAAGAAGATCAAGATAACAATAGCAATAATAACAATAATAATACATATAATATATATAATAAATATAATATATATAATAAAAATAGTAATAAATACCACTTTTAAAGACTACAGCGAGCGATGTTCGTCAAGAGTAAATGTAAACACTCTGCATCTGGTTCTGGAATACCCACAGGGAAGTTCGCACAGTGAAGCAGTATTAGCACTTTTAGTCCACTTCAATGCAAAGATCGAAAGCATCCTATTCGATACTTAACTTGCGACAGATGTTCATTATATCGAGATGTCCTTCGGTCTCTCAATGGAGTCGACGAGAGTACAAGTAGATGTCCACTTAGACCACCACTAATAAAGGGGACCGTACCATCCCCTGAACGTGGTGTTAAATCTCCATTACAGATGCCCTGCTATAACATCAAAGTTACGTCTCCAATTTTGTTGGCGGCGGTACGTTGAAACTCTGCAGAAATAGCATTTTTTGGTCGTGACGGTGCTAATCCAGTCTGCGAAACATTCTCGTTTCTCACCATTGAGGTGCAGGCTGACCCTGGGCCAGAATCGCTGATTGGTTTGGTGAAGCATCCGTTTCCGTTGGAGAGAGGGAGATCGGGATTAACTTGCTCTGCCCAGTAAGCTGTTTCCACAAGTTCTCCCTTGAAAATCAATTACAGTGTTGCCACGCCAAAATAACTTGAAATTGAGGTCGCTCTTTAAGCACTTCCCTGTCTAAAATTAATCGAAATAAACTGCGCAGCAGGATTACAACTACTAGCACCATCATAAGAAGGGTTCCTTTCCAATTAAGGCGAATGTTAGCTGAAACGGATAAAAATGACGAAATAGGTATTAGTTTAAAGGTTTGTTTGTAACAATATGAATTGTGCTGTCAGTGAAAGTGGGTACATTGAAGTGGGATCGGAGATGCATGCTACATACCTATTTTTAAAGTACAAGTTTCCCTCAAATCCAGAAGTTCCGGGTTCAATTCCTCGCTGGAAGTTGGGAATCCATCTTTAGCCACGAATGAACTACATTCTTCCTAGAGCGTGGAGATAGATGCAGAGAAGTAGAGTATTTACAGAGCCAACTGTTGAGGCTATTGTATGTCCTGGGAGGAAGGGATGCGCTCTACAGCTGCAGCACGAGCCAGCATGAGGGTCATTAACGTATGCTGAAGAGTCCTCATCCCGACACCAAGGTTCGCCAAGCAGTCATCGGTCAGGCAATTGCAGCGAGAAAGTAGTTACAGATCTCAACTTTCCCACACAGCAGCGCCAAACTTGCCCATCGTCAGCACTACCGACTCTGAAAGACCGAATTAAAATGAAGGTGAAATGAAATTTGGGGATATACTTACCTACCTAGTACTTCCTCCAACTTTTGAAAACCGAGCGGGAGCAAAGGCGAACATTGACATTACTATTACCAATAGTAAAGCCTCTAAATTCATTCAAGAATGGAAAGTAGGACAAGGATTAACCTCTAGTGACCATAACTTCATATATATGAATATAAATCTTGGATCTACGGTAAAGGAAACATGGCAACCTTTTAAACTTAATTTTGATTTAAGTAAGGTAAACTGGAAGAAACTCAATGAAGAAATTAAACTTCCATCACCAACAATCTTTGGTGATAACATTGACAAAAAAGCCATGGAACTTACTAAAGCAATCACTAAAGCAATGATAATCGCTATTCCTAAAAAGACAAAGCATAAAGCTCATTTTCCTCTATGGAATGAACAATTACAAAAACTTAGAAGCAAAATGAGGAAACATAGAAGATCTTATCAACATGCTGTAGTACAACATGAAAGAGAAAGATATCTAATAATGTATCAGGAATCTAAACAACTTTTTAAATCTAAACTAGAAGAATGTAGAAGAAAGTCTTGGGACCTCTTTGTAGATACACAATTATCCTTAAACATCTGGGGAATCCCGTTTAAACTTGTTACTAATAAAATAAGAACACCTGAAACTATATCAACTTTAAGGAAAGAAAATGGATCTTTAACTAAAAATTGGACGGATACTACATACACTCTACTTAGAGCTCTTCTACCACCTGATATTAAAGATAATGAAACTGAACATCAAACTCAAATGCGCATGGATTTTGAAAATGTGTTACCAAACTCAGGAATAGTGATCCCGTTTACTGTAGAAGAAGTAAGGGATTGCATTTATAAATTAAAAGAACGTAAATCCCCAGGACCAGATGGTATTCCAGTAGAAGTTATACATCATCTACAGCCAAAAATTGCTCCATTATTAAGAGACTTATTTAATGAATGTCTTATACAACAACGAGTACCCTACTGTTGGAAACAATCAAAAGTAGTCATAATAGGGAAAGGCAACAATAAGGATCCATGCCAACCAAAATCTTATCGACCGATATGCCTCTTAAATGTCTTAGGGAAGTTGCAAGAAAAATTACTTAATAAACGATTGCAAGAACATCGCAATATTTTTGGAGCAACTAATAGACAATATGGTTTTAGAGCTGGAAAGTCGACGGAAGATGCCATAATCAAAGCACTTGAAAATAAAAATTCTTCTCATAAATATGTCACTGCTATATTTTTTGACGTACAAGGCGCCTTTGACAATCTCTGGTGGCCAAGCCTTTTTAAGAGATTAAAAGATATCAACATCCCAAAATGTCTATATGGCACACTGAAGGACTACTGTACGAACAGATCAGCGTATATAGACGGAATTACCCATAGGATATCAAGAGATTTATCCAAAGGCTGCCCTCAAGGATCTATACTTGGTCCTATCTTTTGGGATATAGGAATAGAACCTCTTATTAACCAATTGGAAGAAGATGATGAAATAAAAGATGTCATCGCATATGCGGACGATTTAATGGTCATTGTTGAAGCTGACAATAGAGCAGAGCTTGAGCGCAAAGGAAACTTTGTTGCCATGAAAATACAGGAATGGTGTAAGCTAAACAAACTAAAAATAGCTTCAAATAAATCTATGTATATGCTAATCAAAGGAAAATTAAAACGAAACCCAATTATAAAAATAAATGGCATTAATATACAGAGATCACATGTTACAAAATATTTAGGTTTCCATATAGATGAAAAAAATAATTTCAAACATCATGTGGAAACTGTACGTACTACAGCCGAAAAAATAATGATGCAAATCAGCAACATCGGACAAAATAGATTTCATCTACCACTTCTTCACATTAGAGCATATAATAACGCTATAATGTCCGCCATCATGAGCTACGCAGCAGGTGTATGGGCACACTGTGCCAAAAATGAGAATATAAAACGTTTGTTAAGAAGAACACAAAGAAAAATACTACTAAGATTCACAGGTGCAACCAATACCACCCCAACTATGGCGTTATTAGTAATTACGGCAATATGGCCAATAGATTTACAAATTCGTAAAAAGGGAGCCATATACTGGTTGAGAAAAGAAAAATCTGAAAAAGTAAAGGATATAATAGGAATAAATTGTCAAACCAAAGTAGACATAAAAAGAGCTCTTTTAAGAGATTGGCAAAACGAATGGGATAACATCAAAGAAGGGAGAAGAGTCTACAATATATTCCCTAAAATAAATAAAAGATTAAAAATGAAACATCTGAATCCAACAGAAGGACTAATTCATTTCTTAACGGGACATGGCCCATACAACACCTATTTTTATAAAATAAATAAATCTCCTACGAACATGTGTGAGACCTGTGAAACTATAGATACGCCGGAACACAATATATTGGAGTGTGTAAAATTTTCAGAATTAGTAGAAAGCGAACGACTAGCAATACAAGGCTATACTTTGCAAGAAATACTATTAAATAAAAACTTATTGAAGAGCCTACAAATTCTAACTAATAAAATATCGAAACAAGCGATCACGGAATACAGAAGATCAAGACCATTACACATCCAACCTATTGCTGCATCAAATACTCCAAGAAGATCCTTAAGGCTGAATACACCTAAAACAACTAGAACTAATCTTTATCAAAGAGTCGACACCCCAATAGTTGAAGGAAACACTATGTAGTTTCTCTAAGAGGAAGAAGACAAACTATATAACAATCATATGAACATTATTAACTTACTTGTTTAAATTAAGTGTTATGTTAGTATTTAGTATTTAGTATTTAGTTTTCATTTTCTGCAACATAAATATTGTTAAAGGAATGTTAAAAAAATTTTAAAATGTGATGTAACCAATATAATAATTAACTATCCTGATGTAAGAAATTAGGTATCAGGATTAATAAATGCAGATTATCTATCTATCTATCTATCTACCTAGTACTTGCCTGGACTCGGGAAACCAGCGATAAAAAATGGGTCAGAAAGGTAGGTGACGGGAACGAAACCCACGACAACCCGAACGCAAGTCTTAGGCGCTACATAAGTGCTGCAGCTTTGAATTGTTATTTTTACACTACAATTTCTCATATTATAATAACAGTACGTCATGATTTTAGCGCTAGGGAGTTATTTAATCAACTTGTGTTTCTGTCAAAATAAGATTTGATTTGCTGCATTAAAACTAGTAATACTCGTTGTTAGGTTGGCACTAGTTTAGTGTGAAGTTGTAGGGCATCTTCAATTCTTGAGTACTGTCAATGTTTCCTAATAGGTATATAGTCTCTACAGCAACAAAAGAAAATTAATTTTGCGGAGATTCTGTGCATTAGCCTCGACAGTTGTTAAACAGGCAGTTCAAATCGCTGCCTTCTGATAGCCAAATGTTCATTTTTACTTTCTCAACCACGCTTAGTAAAGCAGAGGAAGTATTGTATTTCACTCAAAAATTCAATGTCGAGATTTCACGGGAAATATATGTTTTTGAGGCCCCATGAATCCAAAAAAAAAGCATTTTTAGAAAAATATCTTTGTGTCTATCAGTCTCTGGACAGCATAACTCGAAAACGAAAAATCGGTTGAAAACCAAAGTTTGTATTTAAGTTCAATCAATATCTTTCAAGCATGCGACACGAAGATTTTGAAGAAAACTCCACACTAAACTACTCTTTACACTGAAAATTTTTAGAAAATTTTGATTTCCTTCAAAATGGCTCTAACGATTTTTAATAAAATGCCACATGCTTGAGCTACTTTTATGACAACTGAAATGTATATCTTGAATTTTCTGGCTATAGCCCATGAAGTCCTATTTCCTCTGGATGACTTTGGCATAACTGGCAAAGCGTAAGCTATAGATCATATATTAGCATACAAAACATGTAAATCTTGCTAAAACATACAATTTATGCCTGAATAAGTTTTTTTGTAGAGTGAACCATTTCGGAGATATTCCTCGTTATTTGTGTAAGTGTTGGAGAATTTATTCTTCTGTCAAATGGAACGTCGCTATTCATTTTTTATATGTTAAGCGTGCAAAGAGAACGGAATTTGAAAGCTTTAAAAGTTTAAGACTATTGCTCAAAGCCTACTGTATTCCCATATTCCCGTTGCACGTGCAAGAAAACGAGCAATAAGATAATTTCTGCAAAAGTTTATCTCGACTGACATGAAGAAGATAGAAGAACAAGAGTTTGTAAGAATGGGTAATACAAGAGTAAAGAAAGTCATTTGATTGCAACACATCAGATTTTTTCCAAATCTATTACAGTTTTTTAACTTAAGAATTATATGTTAACAAATCATTAACCGGAGGTAACAAATGGCAGTTCATTACTTTAGCACATATGTACTACGCACGTAAATGGCTCCTTCCTCGCAGATATATTACATACGCAGTTGGAGGAAATATATTTCACACAATTTTACAAACAAAAGTTTTTTAATCTACGGAGTTGGTTGAGCGGCTCTCTTCGCTTGTTTATATGAACTCTCTCTGCTCTCTCAAGCCGCCAAAGCACATTATTCAGTGATAGGCGACTGAACTATAGGTGAGTGTGTGTAAACAAAGACATATGAATAACGCACACAGAGCTAATGTGGCAGGTATAAAAGGGTACACATTACAACAGGCAAATGTAGACTATTCTGCCTCTCAGAATAATTAGAATTGTTTTCATTTTAGCACGAAACTTACTGGATTCTCCAGAGTGGATTGCAACTCGGCAGGAGAAGTGCAATCAGGAGTTCAAAGGAGATATCTGTTGAAACAATGTATATATGGCTCCTTAATTTCGCTTGTACGTTCGTCGAATGTTCTTTCATAGCGTAATAATTTAGTATGTTTGTATATGATAAGAGGCTTCATTTTTTACCTTTGTTTTTAAGGCTGGATCTCAGTCCCTTACATTTTTCTGCTTGTTGTTCCCGGTTCTAGCTCAGTCGATATTTGCATGAAAACTTATCTGCAGCCGTCGGCGATGGAAAGCCTATTATTATGTTATATAATAAAGATTAAGTCTTGTCATTATATGTAAGTTGTGCCCCTTATTTTGGTTGACAATGATTTATAGCGCTCTGGAACTACAGATGCATTGGATATAATAAAATTTACACTACATTCTTTTCACACTTTTTCGAAGCGTTATTATTTTTTGTAACATAAGACTATCGTCTACCCAAGGCCTCTGTGTTTTACACTTTCTTATGAGGGCTTACAAAGGAAAACTGTCTCATTGTAAGCAAACTAGCAGAATGCGCTTATATATATTATGTTCTCAATTCTGTACAACTTTAAAAGGAAAAAAGATCCAAGCTTTTACACAGTTTGAAATATCGAGGTAAGCTTTAGCTGATCTTTTAAGGAACTTTTGCTCTAGATATTGCACTATGCTAATTATGGCAGCTTCTCTGAGCTTTCTTTCTTTGCAAAGATATGCGAGTTTTCTCTCCATTTTTACTTTGAACGTTGTTTTTCCTTTTTTGATGAATGACATTTTTAGGTCTACATGACTCTTTTTCTCAAACTATTGAAAATAAAGTGAATCAAACTGTGTGATAATAAAAACGACTTCGAAGTTTTATTGTGGATCTACCTTTTAAAAATCAATTGTTGAGTAGGGCGCCGATTTCGACCTTCCTTCCTGACAATGCTAGGACGGTGCTAAGTGAAAATAAACGTAACTTTCTAGTGAAATCAACCGTATTTAAGGTAATTTTCTGCCTTTTTTGTCTTTCAGATAATTTTTTACAAGTGACGAGTCATTCTAAGTAATTTTTCAACAGAAATCCAGCTTTTTATTTTTGCTGGCGAGTTTGGTTGGATTATTCTTATTAGTAGAACTAAATAAGAATATCAAATTATTGGCGAAATCGATTGCAAGTTATGTAAGTGAAGGTGAAGTGGCAAACTTGTCTTTGCTAAAATGTAAAATGTGTTGAATAACAGTGGATTTGATAGATTGTGCAAGATTCCTAGTGTTCCCTTGGAGAAGAATAGCTGGAAACCCATGATATTTGTTGTTTTAACCATGCCCCAGTAACTTCTGTTGATGTTGAAAGAAGCTTCTCGATGTGCAAGTCTGTATTAGTCTGTAGTCTGTATTAGAAGGACAGATAGTCCTTCAATTTTGAAAACTTGCACATCTGTGCGAAACGAGTTGTAATAACTATCATTATTTATTTTTAGGGTTACAAAGTCATCGTTTTAAGTCATATTTAGTGTTCTTTAGGTCATTAAAATCCGGGTCTTGTTGATAAGTTTTAATCAAAGCCAGATAAGTGAGAAAAATCCTATCTTACTTAATAAACACGCATATTGGATAGGATATGTAGGTATCTAGATCATGTTAAATCATTCTGATATCATAAATAGTTTCTAAGATAATGGTCATGCATTTGACAGATTTAACATTCAGGGATTAGAGATTGTAATTTCCCCTTAAGATTTATCCTGGTTTTATTGTCGCTATTTGTTTGAATACAGCTATTTTCACCGCTTGAAATCATGGTATTTATTTTCCTAATAAATATTTTAACAAAATCTGTTAGCAAGTTGATAATGGGATGCACTGAAGCAACGATCATACCACGGACTTCTACCCTCCCCAAAAGCTTCCCAAAGACCACGCGAGTGCAAAGCGATAAGAGACAGAGGAAAGGAGAAAGAGGTCATTTAGCGCCGGGACGAACTTCCGACGGCAAGGAGCAAGAGCGGAAGCCAACACTGAGACAATTCGCACAGGAATCAAACACCGTAACAGTGACTGGATATTGTGGGAGACATTATAATATACCCAAAATGGTGTTCTTAAGTAGTTACGTTCTTACATGAAGTATACACGTACAAGAAAATGCGCAGAAATAAGAAATAAATGGAAAAATTACTACGTATATATCGTATACCATTAGCTTTAGATCTTCAAGACCTCCTGACTTTGTGCTATTGTTTTTTCAAGCAGCCATGAGCTAAAGAATAAAAAATGCTGATGAATTATAGTTGTCCTTTCAAATTTATAACCGCCAATTCTTTCTTTGTGTTTTGTCACACTTTTATATTTTCAGATTCATTGAATTTTTACACTTCAACATAAAATATCGCTTAAGAAAAAATTAATATTTGTTTTTGTTGTTTTATTGTTATAGAAAGTTTTGTAAATGTTCAGATATTTTTTATATTTTAATAATTGGAAGCATTAATGGACACGTTAAGAATATCCATATTCTTTATGTAAAATAAATTTTGTAGTTATTTTTTTATGCCAACAAACTTAATGTTGGTGTATTTGAACACATAAACCGTGTGTGGGCAATGTTTGAGAGGTAGAATCGGAACTGAAATCGCAAAACTTTTTCTACGTTTGTACTAACCATTCTTACAAACTCCTATTCCTACAACTTTGTGTTAAGATAAACATTTGTACAACTTATTTTATTGCTTATTTCCTTGTAGGTGCAAGGGGAATATTAGAATATATTAGGCTTTGAGCGGTTGTGAAATCTTTTAAAACTTTGAGATTCCGTCCTCTTTGCACGCTTAACATATCAAACATGAACAATGATGTTCCATTTCACGAAAGTTTTACGTTTTCCGTAACTGACACAAATAACAAGAGTATCTCCGAAATGGTTCATTCTACAAAAAAAAATTATTCAGACATAAATTGTGTGTTTTAGCGAGATCTACGTTTTTTATAGTCTAAATTCAATTTCTCATATTCCTCAATAAAACGCTTGATCATTAAACATTTTTGTCATTCATACCTACAAGAAATAGAAACAAATGCCAAAGATAAAAAATGGATTACACTACTTTCCAATCCAGATATAATCCCCCAGAGACCAAGGAAAACAGCTGTTGCAGCCTTCCGACTATTGACAAATCATGACTGCTTGGCAAGTCATCTCTACAGAATAGGTATCTCAGCCTCACCAATATGTGTCCTGTGTAACGATCCAGCAGAAATGAATGAAGAACACTTGAAGACCTGTGAAGCATTAAGATCAGAAGAAACTACAGTTCAAAAGTATTGGAAAGCACGAATGCTAATGGCTTCATTGCCAGATGCAAGGCACTAGAAAACAACAACAACGTTTTTTATAGCAAGATTTCGTGTATCTCTTAAGGTTTACGAGTTATTCAAAAGTAATCCAGAGTAAACAGGACTACATAGGCTATTTATTTATTTACTTATTTACTTATTTAATTATTTAATTATTTATTTATTTATTTATTTATTTATTTATTTATTTATTTATTTATTTATTTATTTATTTATTTATTTATTTATTTATTTATTTATTTATTTATTTATTTATTTATTTATTTATTTATTTATTTATTTATTTATTTATTTATTTATTTATTTATTTATTTATTTATTTATTTATTTATTTATTTATTTATTTATTTATTTATTTATTTATTTATTTATTTATTTATTTATTTATTTATTTATTTATTTATTTATTTATTTATTTATTTATTTATTTATTTATTTATTTATTTATTTATTTATTTATTTTTTATTTAGGGGTCTCAAAACATATATTTCCTGTGAAATCTCTACATCTAATTTTTGGGTGGAATACAATACTTACCAGTAGAGAAAGTAAAAATTCAATGCCATAGCTGGGATATGAACCACAGACCCTCCCCTTACCAGGCGGATGGTTAGTTCCGATTCTACCTCTCATATATTTTATAGTTTTAGTAGGTGTTCTGAACTATAATATCTTAAAGAGAGACAACTTATATTGTGAATTTGGTCGTGTGTATGTACTCGACAACTTGTTCATTATTTTACCATTGCAAACTGTGTTATTGTTGCTTTCTGTTACTTCTGATGGACTGAATAGGAAGGTTTTACAGATTTTCGACAGCTTGCTCAAAATGTGTAAATACGGTTCTCTAAGCGACGTATTCTCTTTTGAAGGCCTTGTTAATTGCAGATTTTAACCATAGTGCCTTATGTGATAATAAAGCCAAGAGTGACATAACCTAAACTTTGTGTAATGTGAAGGACATCTGCTTCATGTCCACAGATATGCACTCTAAATTATTTAAGCAGGGTGTTGAAGCTTTAGTCACAGACCTTTCAGTCATGTGGATATGTTTGTAATACTAATATGCAGATGGCAGCTTGTAGGAGGCATTTCTGCATTTAACAGGGAAAAAGTTGAAAAAAGGACAAGTGCGGCGTATCATTAAGCCGAGTGCCATCCATTGTCAAGCCGTGGGAACGCGTCATCTGGTGCGAGATGAGAGTAGGCCGAGATTGAAATCGATGGATCGATATTAGCATGTGTGCATGTATGGAGTAGGAGGATTGCCACTTCATAATTCGCGGCTCAACAGGCAGGTGGCAGTGAATGCAAACACTGGAGTCCTGGTTTGGGATTTGACAGGTGATGGGATTCTCAGGCGTCTTGCTGTGATTGCCGCTTGTAGAATCAAACGAAGAATCCGTCGCGATATGCAAAACAGGTTCAAATACATTCCGGAGGTAATAGAGTTCAACTACAGTCCATAAGAAAAACATGCGCTTTTCAGGAACACAGCATTCAGAAAATATGAGAAGTGACAGAAATCCGATTATTTATTGTAGGAGAATAGCATAAATAATAATAATAATCACATAATATTTCCGGTGAGTTTTCGTCATTGAGTTTCATTTAGTTTTTGAATGGGATAGAATACCTCTTTGGATTCTGCCAATCTCAGCATACGCATTTCCGATGAAATCTTGATATTGAATTTTTGCAAAATGGAAGGCAGATGTTTCCTCTCACTGTAAATATGTAGTAGAGAATGTTCAGGGAGTCTCAAAACGTGTATCTTCGGTGAATCCTGGGTATCAAACTACGGGTGGAGTGCAATCACTTTCTCTACTTACTAAACATAGTAGAAATGTAGCTATCGCCTTTGAATTCATCATAATAGGTGTGTGTGTCTGTGTGTGTGTGTGTGCGCGTGTGCGTGCGTGCTTGCGTGTGTGTGTGTGTGTGTGTGTGTGTGTGTGTGTGTGTGTGTGTGTGTGTAATTTATCTGTTGATTTATTCCTACAACTTATAGGCTTAGGTTGCACTTGTACAATAGCCTTGCGTTTCTTTGGAGACATTTAAAAAAATTACTTCATAGACTTAAATAGTTACTTAGAACTCCTACGATACTAAAACGAACAACAAAATAAATAAAAACAAGGAAACCACCATGCAAAAGCATTGTTTAACAACCATAAATGCGACAGGAAAAATGCTAATAGAAGAAAAACCTATGTTAATTTTGGTTCAGTCGTATAGAAAATTGTATGAATTGTTCATAGAAGGGTGAGTACAGTTTTTTTTTTCTTTTTTCTTTAAAAAATGAAGACCCTCATAACTGACCGCTCCTCTTGCCACTTGGTGTAAGGATTAGCAAATAAAAGGCGACCCATAAAGAGGATGAGAGGTAATTTAGCCGGTCTTCCGGATTCTTTGTACTTTTAAAGCGCAAAACTTGTAAAACCATACTTCAAAGTAACGCACCTTTGGCAAAGGAGTGGCGTATGTTTTGAAAAACGCTATAATCCGTTAAATTAAATTTATTTTGTTGTTTAACGACGCTATCAATTGCCAGGATCACATCAGCGTCGCCGGTGTGCCGGAACTTCGTCCCGCAGGAGTTCTTTTACATGCCAGTAAACCTACTGACATGGAGTTGTCGTTTTTAAGCACACCATTGGTCTGGACCGGATTTGAACCCCCGACCTTGTATAACAATAATATAAACAGTTTTATTGTATGCTGAAGAGCGAGAAGCACACGTGAATGTGTTATGTAAAAGAAAAGTGAATAGAGAAAAACGTGTGGACGTAACACTGCATTTCTATTTAAAACGTATAGAAAATTGTATGGATTGTTAGTAGAAGGGCGAGTAGAGAAAGATATGTGATTTTAATACGTTCGATAGTAAAGTTAATAGTTTAAAACCTTCATGAAAAAAAAAAAAAAAAAAAAAAAAAAAAGCTTAGATATGCCAATTTTCATTGTGATCGGTCAACAGGTGTTGGAGTTTAACACTTCCATACATACCAATACCCATTTTTACTTTCTCTACTGGTAAGTGGAGGAACTATTGTATTCCACCCAAAAATTCGATGTCGAGGTTTCACCGGAAATATATGTTTTGAGACTCCCAGAATAAAAAAAAAAAAAAAAAAGGCGTGTGTGTGTGTGTGTGTGTGTGTGTGTCAGTCTGTGGACAGCATAACTAGAAAGCGAAAAGTCGCTTAGAAACCAAAGTTGGTATTTAAGTTTAATGTCTTTCAAGGATGTGACATGAAGATTTTGAAGAAAATAGCTCCACCCTAAACTACCCTTTACATGGAAAAGTTTTTAAAAATTTTGATTTTCTTCAAGATGGTTCTAATGGTTTTGATTAAAATGTCATATGTTTAAGATATTTGTATGACAAATGAAATCTATATTTTGAATTTTCTGGCTAGAACCTATGTAGTCCTGTTTAGTCTGGATCACTTTTGAATAACTCGTAAACCGTAAGAGATAGACAAGGTATTACTGTACAAAAATGTAGATCTCGCTAAAACACAATTTGTGTCTCAATAAATTTTTTGTAGAATGAACCATTTCGGGGATACTCTTGTTATTTGTGTCAGTTGCGGAAAACAAAACTTTCATGAAACGGAACATCGTTGTGTTCATTTTTTTATATGTTAAGTGTGCAAAGAGAACGGAATCTCAAAGCTTTCAAATATTTGACTATCGCTTAAAGCCTACTGTATTCTAATATTCCCCTTGCACCTACAAGGAAATAATAAGATAACTTGTACAAATGTTTATCTCAACTAACACGAAGAAGATGTAGGAATAAGTGTTTATAAGAATGATTAGTACAAGAGTAGAGAAAGTAATGTGAGTGCAGCACATCAGATGTTTATACTGTAAAATAGTTTCAACAAGTCAGACACTTTCGCGGGGTAAGCACAACTTAACACAGTTTCATCGCAATTGTATGAATATCTAACAAGAAATGAAGGAATAAGCTTATACGAATGTAGTTTGTGGTGGAAGATAGATTGATGAAGTAGTAAGTCCTTCAGAAGAGCATGTTTTAACTGTAGCAAGGAAGAAGCGCCTGGCTGTATCATGTACGTAGTTAACAGAGTATATGCTAGTGACAAATTTGAGCAGAGTTGTGCAGTGTATAAAGTTGGTAGAGCCACAAACACCATCCTTGTTTGCTGACTCTGCTTCACCAAAACAGAACAGAGTGACGGCTTATGCATATACATTTCTGAGTGAAACAATGTTTAAGTGATGACAGTCGCTCGGCGAGTTTGTCGTACCCTGTTGTTGTGTAATTCAGTTGCGGTTTTACCTTTTTATTTCACCTCGCAGCTACTCAGATAAAATTACTGCTGCTGTTGTTGCTACCACTGCTGTTTTCAGATTCCAGGAGTAGGTATCCCGGTTGTAACAGTGCATTGCAAACTCTGGGCTGTCTACTTCCATGATTTGACCACGTTGCTCTTACCTGGCTTTGATTCCCATGCACTTTGTAGGTAATGCTTATTTGACTGTTTAATAACGATAAATTGAAATCACATTTGCATTTTACTGAGCAACATGGCTCCTGAAAGTCCTGGGCGCGGTTCACTTCGATCTCCACTCTGATCCTAGGTTTTTCGTGGTTTTCCCTGCTTTGTAAGCGAAGGTGGGGTCGTTTCTTATCTGCCACTATTTCCTTTCCATCATTTCCCTTTCATACCGTTTACTCCCCATCTTTTAGGCACACTTCTAGGTTTCGTGGTGTATGGTGGTGCTGAACAGATGACGCGGATGCTTCTTCGAAGGAAACAGTACTAAATGTGAAACCACAGGTTTCTCGCTTGACGGGTCGTCCTAGTCAGCTCTAGCAGTGGGACGAATATAGGAGCCTTACATTGTTAGGGACTCCCGCGCGCCTCTGTGCCCTGTAGTCTCCTTTGTTTTCTGTACTTCATCCCTTCCTCATAGGGTGGTAGCCAAAATAGAACCAGTATGTAGGTTGAGTGCACTAGGTAGCCTTGTGCACTCAGTTTGACGTGAATTTGACAGAGTTCTATGGTTTATATTGTAGTGAAGGGTAGATATGTGAAGAGCAACATTTCCAACAACTGTATTCCAAAACTTTAACTAGCTTTTTCTCCATATAACAATTTTCGTGCTTTGGGATAAACTTGTTTGTAGTAAATATTGATCGATAAGGCTGTAATTTTCAGGACATGTTGAATATAGCTTGTTCAAGTTGATACATTACTCTCATACGTACAGGTGTGTGATTTTTTTCTTGTAATTATGTATTAGTAATATTTTGTTTTATTCTATTCTACACCCCGGGTTCGATCCCAGGGACTCGCATGTGGTATTCGTGGTGGACGAAGCGGCGTCAGGGCGGGTTTTCTCCGGGTTCTCCGGTTTCCCCCGCCATCTCATTCCACCGATGCTCCATCTTCATTCCATGTTTCATCAGTGTAACCGCCTGCGGTGCCGTAGTAAAAGCGGGCGTTAAACACTACAACACCAACACCACCCACTATTCTACACAGAAAAAAGTCATTTATAATAAATATTACAATTTTGGAAAACAAATGCACAGTTTTATTGCATACGAAATTTTAAGCGTCTATTTTAATTCTAAACAACAGAAAGTCTACCTTTAGTTACCATTCAAATCTTTCTAAAGCATAAATAATTTTTAATTAGAAAACTATTTAATCTAGAGCAAGGAAACTTATACCGTGGTAGGTGCAATTTAGTCTAAAAATGTTATTAAAATTGGTTGATTAGGGAAGAAAGTCCATTCGCTACCCTTCGTGTTAAAATTATAAAGAAAGCAGACACAGGAAGGCTGCACTCCTGGCGCATAGCGTGACTAAGAAAATGCCTTGCGAGCTATTGAAATAGACGAGGTTATAACAGTAAAGCAAGTTACTTTGCAGAAAGAAGCAACAGATGATAGTTGGCACCGTACCGTTCCAAGTATGGAAATCAGCTAACTCGCAACTACAAGTGCCTATCTGTCATCTCCAACACATTTAGAACTGCCACTTCTTGTTTCCTCTTGCAAAAATAGCTCGACAATTACAATTGCTTTTTCTTGAAATTTATTTGAAAAAGGGACTTTGGGCGTGAGCATCGCGTGACTGGATTTCAGGCGCCAAATGAGAAAACCCGCGCGTCGGAACCTGTCAAGAAAATTTCGCTCGGTCTAATTTCATCGAGTAATGAATGTGTTATCGTTATAACCAAGAACGGAACTAAGTGCCAAAAGTGAGTGCTTTTTCGCGTGTCTTTGTTCGCCTTTAACAGCTTTCATTAACGCTCGGTAATTCTAGCATGCTTTCACAATCTTTGCATTTAATGTCAGAGAAGCAAGCAAGTGAAAATGATTGGGAGGTGGGATTAATTTGAAATGATGTACAAGTATATGGTATTTCATTTTCCTCAGCGATGCCAACATTCCACAAGAGCTCGCTGTTTTGGCTAAAAGGGACTTATTGATAAATTTGATGTGTTGCATTCACATTACCTTCTCTACTCATCTTTCTACAATCTATTCTGATAAGACTCTTATTGTTTTATCTAAAACGTAACCCCGTGGCACAAGAACCCATCCAGGTAAACGCTACCGCCCAGCCGCTGCGTCCCCCACCTCTGCCCACCACAGGCGTCATAAGTGGGGTGCAGTACTGGAGGTGGGATGTGGTCAGCACTCCGGTCCCTCCCGGTCGGTTATGTGGTCTTCTCGACCAGGGGCAGCTACGTTTCAATCAAGTAGTCCCTAAATTGGCCCCTCAGGGACTTACCGAGCCTGAGTGCACACCAGACCAGACCTCCCAGCGGGGAAAAATCCCATGTCAGTAGCAGGATCAAACCCGGATCCTCCGCGCATGAGGCTGGCGCGCTACCACTGCGCTACGGGGGTGGTCATTGTTCTATCTATTACTTGTTAATTGAATTTATCATTATTACATAGTTACACAATTCGCTGATTTGCCGCGTAGATCAGTCGTAGAGCAGCTGCCTACTGTGCAAGAGCTCCCGTGTTCGATTCCGGCTGGAGGGTAGGAAAATCTTTAACTAGGATTATTCCCCATCCTTCCTAGAGTCTAGAAGTATGAATGATAGTGTGAGTGAGCGTGTGAATTTAGTGTAATAAATTAATCCAAATTCACAGAAATTCAAAGTTCAAGGCCAACGCTAAACGATCAAACACCATTGCGGTATTGAGAAACTGTTCCAAGAGGTTAAAACCCCCGATATGACCTTCGATGTTAAAGGCGGCATATAAATATAACATTAAACAAAATATAAAATAATGGAAAAATATCCATGTAAGGAGCAGTTCGAAATGGGGCTTGATTTTGAGAATCTTCTATTTGAATCTGAAATAAAATTTAACCCACTTTTTGCTGTAGAATTAATGCCATTCGAGTGACGGTTGCACGCTCACATACACACACTCCCAATCTTTTTTAAAAAATGCATTTTTGGGTTCAGGAGGCTTCGAAATGTGTATTTCCTATGAAATATCGGTATGAAAGTTGCGGGTGGAATGCAATACTTCAATTGTAAAACAATGAAGAGGTTATTGACCAATGATGCACAACTTATAAAAATTTAATAATAATGCAAACTAAAGCTAATAACTTTCCTTATATGTAGCAAAGTTATGTATATTTGCATACTATGGAAGATCTAAAATGCAGGAAAATCTTTATGCATTTTGTTGTCTCTTTAACTGTAGATAATCGCGCAAGTTTCTTTTAGTTTTTAACGTAAATTTGTCTATTCTAATAAGGTCTATAAATATATATATATCAATTTTCTTAATGTTCTATGTTTAGGCGTTTCTATGGCCATCAGCAAGCTCGCAGAGCGCAGTGTAATGTAAGTCTAGAGAAAATAACTTTTCGGTTACATTAGCGAGATTTTGCGATGTCTCTCATCCACAACTCCCGGTGTATTCGCCGCAATGGAAAGCGCCGTGAAAATGGTTAATATTTATATGGCTCATCCAGTATTTCAGCGCACATTTAGCAGTGAATATGCATCACTTATGAGCAGCTTCCGAGCGCATCCGTTCAGTGAAAGCCGGACAACAAACGTTAAAAGCATGCATTATTCATATCGTACAATCCTATGTTGTTTTGATGCCAACTATTTTATCAAATATTTGTTAGGTACTTATTCCATAAATGTGATTTAAAAGCAGAAGGCTGCATATCCTAGCATTAATCACAGCGCTCGAAAACAGGAGATAATAAAAACGTTTATTCTTTACTGCGGTTAGCATTCAAATGAGATCGCAAAAATGATAGTGGCCTTTTAATTGGTATCCCTCTCTTTGTTCACCAATTAATCAAAATGTAATCTCTGTCTGGGCTAAACGTTTAGTGGGAACGAAATCAATCAGTGGAATGGAATGTTTTGTGCTGCAATATTGGAGGCTGGACACAACTTCCACAAGATTTGTTACCGCAGTTGGATTCTGACTGAATAAAATATTGCCTTTATCTCTTTTCATTATACACTTGAAATGTAAGTTGCTGCTTTTTCAGGTACCAAGCGAAGCAGTGCCAAACGTTACTTAACAAAGGTGTCGTTATATAAAAATAAGTGGAAAGGTGTGCTAAGTGTAAATATCCGATAAAACAACTACAATAACAATGATAAAGATAAAGTTACTGGAAGCACTTTCAAGAGAGATTTTTCAGAAGGCACGTTATTAAAGAAATAAATTTAAAATTGAAACAATATCTCAAAGGGATTATTTGAAAGTAAATAAACAATAAAACACAATTTGCATTTAAATAATAACGTGGAACAAATATATTTGGAATTCATTTTCATTATACCTAATTACACATGATTTTTCTACTTGTACAGCAGTTAAGAAGTGACCTTGTTCTTGGCCTGGCTTTCCTTCTTCGTGAAAATATTCTCCCTTTCCACATTTTATTTGGGTTTCCCTCATCCTCCATTCTTTGCAGATGTCCCAACCATCTAAGTCTCTGGGATTTCATAAATCTAACATTTTGACCTTCTATTAAACCATTTATTTCCTGATTGTTTCTCACGCTCCAATTCTGTTCACCACAATGTATAGGTGCAAACACTTTTGTAAGTATTTTTCTCTCGAAGGACCTCAAAGCCTTTTCATCGTTCATTGTGATCAGGTTTGCCAACATTTAAAAGTAAAATTATCGTACCGGCCACTCAAAATTATAGATTTGGAGTCAAAATTATCGTACATCATAAACCAAAATGCTATAACAATAAAAATATCAGTGTAACATTTATGAAAATGTAATAGTAATGATGTTTATGGTACCCATTTAAAAGATTGATGACCTTAACCAGTATTACTACTTTAGCACTTACGCTTCTCGCGCTATTCATCTGAAAGTTCTTCAGCTTCCTTAACTGTTGCAGCATTATACACATTTGTTAATTTAAACTGTAGCACCTTCTCGGTGACTTGCAGATTTTCGGACCCATCACATTCTTTCATAAGGTGAGTTGACACAATAAGTCCATTTATCGTATCTAGAGCCAATCTGTTTCTAACTTTGATTTTTATTAAACTCAATTAAATAACTCTTTCACAAGAAGCGGTTCTGTGGGGCAATGAAATCACTGATAGTAATGCAAAGGCCACTAGTTCTTTGAAATCAGTATTTCCACCATGGTGACGTGTTTAACAGCACTCCAGAAACTGTCAGGTTCAGGCATGTTCTTTATTTCACACGGAGTATCACTTATTTTGAGTTTTCTACATTGATCATCAATTTTCTGAACAATACCTTCTTCATTGAGATTACCAGATCTGGGCACATTGGCAAAAAGAGGATGAAGGGTAGAAGGATTAGTAGGATATGAAATGATTGCCTTAGAGTGGTGGAGACAGGCCATGAGAGTAAAATTGGTGTCGCTATTTGTAATTAATTTCATTTCTATGGTGTGACAAACCAGTGAAAATGATATTTCGCTGGTATCGAAATTATCGTACACCCCCATAATTATCGTACGGGTTGGCAACCCTGATTGTGATACACCGGACCTCAGACCGATAGGTTACTACTGGCCTTACTATATTCTGTGTGGTTTATCTTGTCTCTTGGTTAAAGAAAGAGAAAAAGATATGTCCGTTGTTATGGGGAAGGTGGGAGAAAATTCTGGAGCTTCTATCGATTCAGTTCTAGACTGAAGAGGCAAGTATGATGACACTCCACGCAAAACATTTTTCCTACCCTCTGCCCCTAACTGACCAGTTGGAAGAGACCCTCCAGTTTTACGGTCTTAGAGACAAGCAAAACCACCGGAGATATAACATAAGTTTAATATTATATACATAATTATGCTATATAATTCAACATTTTAGAGCTATTTTATCATCAAAATCCAGACACTGGTCATAATTAAAAGAAAACGTTATTGTTATGACAGGAGAAGTCCAAGGTATCTATGAAAAGCTTATACAAATCCGAATATTTACAAGATTTATACTATACATGGCAAATTCATATCAAAAGTTATTATTTTATCCAGGTTAAATTATTCATAATATGTTGTTACACAGAAATAATTTAAAATCAAGCATTATATGCTTACATAAAAGACGAATCAGAAACTTTGAAGCATGTCTGTCTGTCTGTCTGCCATGAAGGTAAACTGTATGACGAGTGAGAGGCATTGATTTTGACGGCGTAGAGTTTCCACTGGCCTTGTATTCACCCAGGCAGTCACGGTGTAACACTAATACCGCAGGCCAAGTAAAGGCGAGGGTTCTGTAGAAAAATAAAACACCTGACGATCCTCCCTTGCTTTGCAAACACGCAAATTGCTGCATTTATTGACTCTCCTAATGCCAGTATTATTACAGATTTTATGCCCGTACCTGCCCCTATTATCTTTTGTACTGAGAGTTATGGCCGCTCCTGATTCCTTTTTTCGCCCACGCTTGCACGTGCAGGTAGAATCCCTGCACTCGGTTTAAAGGGGAACGGAGCGCCCATATTGGCTCAAGAGGTAGGTACTTACTTGGGAGTGCTCTGTGGAGATGTATTTCGTGTGAAAACAGTGCAACGTTACTTACTGCTTCCTTTCTGTTGCAGGTGAGTCAAGCTTTCCATGTACTTCACTCTTGATTCTTCACCGGTAAGCAAAGTCTTTCTATCCCATCTTCTCTCATATCAGACATAGATTTATTAAAGTACTAATACGGTATATAATCATTAGAGCTCGGATGGTAACCTAAAAAGTATTAAAGAAAGACATCACAATGATGACTTCATGTCCTTAAAATTTATTATAAATGACGTAAAAGAAAAAAAAAAAAAAGAAAAAAAAAACTGAGGGGTGGGCAACTGGTGCTCGGCAACTGACCTTGACTGATAGCTGTATGTTTAAGAAGGAAAAAAAATGAAGGTCGCTCAGGGTATCCCGCGAAGGGGAGCTCGAATTGCGTGCGGGATCAGCCCATATAGAGAAAGTAAATATTGAATTGAGTGCAGGGATTCCTCAGCAATTGCGACTGAAGAGTCGGTAAGTGACTACCCATTTGGTGTCTTCAAGACGGTGCTGATCTCATTTATTTTCAACAAGGCTAGTAATGGTATAAAACACAACAATTTATTTTATTGTGTTCTAGATTTCTACAATACGTATTACAGGTATTCCATTTAGGTGGATTCAACCCAGACACACACCAACCATGGAACCAACTTTAACTACAATGATCAGTGAGAAAAATGGGAAACTTCGACATCAATGGCTTCAAATTTTGTTTTCAAAAGACACTAAGTAATAAGAAGAAAAGGTGGGGGTGCTGAGACTTTGAAAGCTTATGTTAAAGTTGATGAACAGTTGTAGTAAAGAGAATGTTGAATCATCGAAAAAGACGGGAAGCAGTTAATAAACAGGCAAAAACTAAGTAACATTTTGAAACGGAAAGCTGTTTCAAATCCTTATGTTATACCAGGTAAAATTATACATTAGGAAATAATTGATTCCTTAGCAATTACAGACCCATAGTAACATGCATCATGATCGTGCAGCCATTACACCGAAAATCACAAAATCGTTTTAACCATACTAGTCTTAGCTTCTTCGTGAGGCTAGGCTGCTAGGCCTATGCCTGGGAAATGGGAAAGAAAATTGTGTATGTCTTGCATGACAAAACACTCGAGGAATAGTTGAAAGCCTTGGCACGCAACTCATGACTCCGTAGAAACTTTGGCATGCAATTCGTAAATCTGTCCCCTGTCCGCACGCAATTCGTTGGCACCGCTCGAGAGGCGCCCACACCTGGTCCAGTGAACTGTCTGATGACGCAGCTCTCAGTGTAATGCCAATTCTAATATGTGGAAACTTATGACTTATCCTATCGCAATAACCCTTTTGAATCAGACATTTTACAGAATCGAAATAAAGATTACAATTGTTATCTTGTCCATAACAAGTTACATTTTCGTATATACCTGGAAGGTTGTGTATTACTGTTACATGTGCTAGATTGCGTATACATCATTCTGTACGTTTGAAAAAATGCTGTATTATTACCACACAGAATTGTTTGTTATGCCATTAATTTTAAAATTAATATTCTAAGAAATTCTGTTGTTTTAAGAGTACTGGGAGGTTATATTTACCCCGAGTAGGTTAACTTAGACCAATGTTTTAAATTTAAATACAGCAGCAACCAATCATTAGAATATACCGAAGTTCACTCAAATTATGTTTTAAGTATTTGTATATTAATTGCATTCACAGGGTTCCATACAAAATGGGCATTTTTTCTGTAAGAATTTGAAGCTAGAGGCACCAATGTTTTTCCTGAATAAAGCTACACTTTGTTATATGATAGGCTGAATAAGATTCCTATATAATTTGTATTTTGCCCACAAAAATTATTTATTTGTGTATTTAAAAAGCCTGAGTATTTTTAAGCATTTAAATGTTTTCTCCATATTATACCTCAAATTAATAACAAACTTAGCCCAATGAATTCAGGAAGTATTAACAAATAAGCACTAAGAGGTTCATAATGTCTGTTAAAGCTTTCAATAAACGTGCACCTGAAGTATGAAAAATCAATGTTTCACCATTCTTTTCAACTTACAAATAGACTCGGAACAAGTCGTTGCTTATTTAGGTTATCCTCACCTACTTATATATGTTTATATACTAATTTAAACCAGTGGTAGATCTAGCTATTTCGAACACATTTTGTATCTTATGTTTTTGTCTCTGATCATTTCCTACGGAGATATTTTGATTTTACCGAAAACAAGCTAGCAACACTGCGAAATGTGTGGATTTCACTGACCCTGGCTCAGTACATAAACAAACAACGTAAGAACATAAACACATACCCTGCCTTGTCTTTCCATGTTTACTGTGCGAGTGTAGACCAATCACAAGTGTTATCTCCCAAAACATTACACGAAAGTGAAAGCGCCCGACCTGTTTACCTCCAGAAACCAAGTCATCTCCTTGAGGAATCTGAACACAACGTTGTTGACTTACTTCACGGCTAAAAGAGCTGCTCGGTGTATTCCTTCACGTCTTTTAAGTGATTAATTATTTCGAAACCCTGTGTGATGTCCCATAATTACTGCCAAAGGTATGTTAGAAATAAGTTACTCTACGCATCTTACAAGTAACAAACTGTTATCTTCGTACATTCTTGTGGTATTACGCATCCAATTTAGATTAAAAAAAAAAAAATCAAAATCGACTGGTCAAAGAACAAAATGCCTTTGGACTTTTTTGTTTCTAATGCTTCTGTGAAGCGCACATTTCCCTTCGGCGTTATCCAGTTTTAACTAACTGTTTAAATATTCCAATGCCACTTGACCACAAATGCAGGTGAGGGTATTGAAATGTTACGTTATCTAGTGATAATTCTTACTGCAGTGTTTTAGTAATTATATTAATTGAAAATCTATGTCTGTACGTTCGCTCTTGGTTAAATGTTTCAAATAGGATTGAGAAGAAAAGGTATTGTTAACCGAAGTGTGGCGTTTCGATAAATTCCCCTGAAGGCAATGAAATGGTGGTTTCAGTGAAAAGAGCTTATCTTGAGCAAGGAAGCCGGTACTGTAGGTAAAAGATACGCGCATCACAATGGAAGAGGTATATTCATCGTCTCTATACACCTCTTCCTTTCTTTCCTTCTTTTGTGCTCAGAGAGAAGCCTGTTGCATCTGTCCTTACTCTTATTTTGTGAGCTGGATTTAGTACAGAGCTTCTTTCTACAAGTTCTTCCATATGAACAAAATAATACTCATATTATCCTTAATTCTAAGTCTTACTTTTCTATCGCTTTATTTCCTTCTAAAATCTTACCACAAATATACAGTTTTGTCATCGTCATTGACACGGTTTACAATCTTTAGGGCTATCACAACTCGCAACTTTTGATTCTACTAACCTTACTGAGTCCTTTTAGTGTCTCTCTTTACTTTCTCTCTCATACACCAACTACAACTTTAGAATCCCTCCGCATCGTTTAGAATCTTCTTCACGACGACCGACGTATCTTTCACGACGACGCACACACGCAGCTGTCTCACACTCACTGATGGACTCATGTCGGTAACTATAACTGTGCTGTTTTCTCACCCCATATATAGAGGGAATGACATCACAGGAGCTTTCTCGACTTACAGTTGATCAGTTGATCAGATCTCTCTCGAAACACCTTTTGTGTAGCCCCCTTCCATTGTTGTTAATTAAATGCACACAGACAGTTGTGCGATGCAGCCTGACCTTGAATGCTTTTTGCCTTAGAAGAAGAGTTGCATATGTAGCAAAATGATTCATGCAATAGTAACTTTTCTGTAATATTTTTATTGCCCACTTCTACAGTTTGCGAACAAGAAACTACTTGCATTTAGAGTTATCTAAAGTGAATGAATCTAAAGGAATACATCTTTTTGTTGTGACAAACACTTTAATGCACGCTGCTATCTGAGATATTATGTGTGCTGCTGTGAAATATGGAATAATTTCATGTTACTTAACCTTAGTAATCGTGAATTAAGAGAAGGGAGTGGCACTGGCTGCATGCAATAATCTCGGCTTCACATCTATACCTGTATGCCAACCAGGTAAGAGACTATAAACCCTCGCTTCGTTCTTTTGTTCATAAGTAGAGTATCAAGATTACGGCCAAGAGATAGCAGTGCTACAGAAAATGTAATCTATCATATTTCCTATTACTTATGCAACTTTTCATGCTCCAACGTAATTTGAAAGCTTTAAAAGATATGACTAATCGCTTAAACCTGCTGTATTCCCATATTCCCTTTGTACCTACAAGAAAATCAGCAATGATGTAATTTCTGCAAAATTAACATGAAGATGATAGAGGAATAAGAGTTTCAAGAATAGTACAGAATAGAGAAAGTTATGCGAGTGTAACACATTCTACGTTTTCTTTATTTCCGCTATTGAAGAAGGGAAAAAATGTATTATTGAATCTAACATCTTTTAAAAAGCGCCTAATCAGACTTAAATTTAATCAGCGTTTTGACTTTTGTGGGTAGCAAATTTCATTGTGTCAAGTTCTCTAACTCATTTACGAGGAATAAAACGTGAAATAAGTTTGTTAAACTATTAAGTAAAAGTTTTATTAAACATTGGCTCAGTTTAAGTAATTAACTAAATATTAACGCAGTATATCTTTTCGCCGTTCCATACAAAAATGTATGGAAATGAAGAATCATGCAGCTTGTTATTTTGTATTGCCAAATATTTCAATCAGATGATCAAGTGAACATAAATATGTTCCATATAGTCAAATTTTAATGTTTATTTTTCCTGTAGAATAACGCACTGGCCTGGATGAACATCAGAAGTGTCCCAATTAATAAGTTCAACCTTTGATATTGCATAAAGTACGAGTTCCATTAGAAATATTTGAAACTTGAATAGAGCATTTATTGTAGTTTTGACAAATAAGTTTAACAGCTTTAATTGGCTGAGATTTAGCAAGGAAACTTAATGTACACGCGAAGGTGCAAACGTATACGAGCACTACAATGGTACAACTCATGCCAGACCTGGAAGTTAGTCTCTCTGCAGGAAATAACTAGAGCCTTCTCACTCTCTCAGCCTGGCTCATCACGAAGTTTCAACGAGCAGATTAGTTACATCGTGCTCTGTTCCGACAAACCACAACACGAAATGGGCATGCGGCCACTTATACATACATACGCACGCACGCTCTGTTATCAAAACTTATACCTACATATGTCCGCCCAGACTTTGCTTCAACCGCAGTGTCTCGACTCGCCTGTCAGTTGTCATTTCAAAATGTCGAACCGAGGTGGCAATGAGTGGGATTGAATTTCATCAAATGATATATTGCTCTGCGAGAGCAGCAATGGCGTTAACATATCGTGGAACGGTTGGGGGAAAGTAGTCAGTGTAGTTTCCTTTATTTTCATTTATAAATATTTTTAATTATTTTACTTGTGTACGCCCTTTAGCTTCTATGAGAGAGGTAATTGTTAAGAAACAACTTCAACTATTACATTATTACTATCTGTACCACGTATATTAAGTGGAAGAAGTATTTCACTTCACCAAATAATTCGATGTCGAGATTCCACCGGAAATACATGTTTTGAGTGCGCCGAAATCCAAAAGAAAAAGCATTTTTACAAAAAGGTCCGTGTGTGAGTGAGTGTGAGTGAGTGTGAGAGTGAGTGTGAGAGTGAGTGAGTGAGTGAGAGTGAGTGAGAGAGAGTGAGAGTGTGAACATAACTCAAGACGAAAAGACGGTTAAAAGCAAAGTTCATATATAAGTTTAATATCCTTCAACGATGCAACACGAAGATTTTGAAGAAAGTTCCTTCGCTTTAAAATACCATTTACATGAACATTTTTATTTTCTCAAAAACGGCACAAACGAATTTGATCAAAATGCCATATTTTTATGACAAATTAAATGTATATTTTGAATTTTCCGGCTATATCTTAGGTAATCATGTTTACTCTAGATGCCTTTTTTACATAAGTGGTAAAGCGTAAGAGATGGACCAAGTCTTACTATGCAAAAAATGTAGATCTCGTTAAAACACACAATTGTCCAAATGCATTTTTTTTTTTTTTTTTTTTTTATAGTGAACCATTTCGGAGATGTTCCTCTTTATTTATGTGAGTTTAACAATACTAAAACGTTTCTCAAATGGAAGGTCGTTTTTCGCATTTTTATCTGTTGGCCATGCAAAGAGAACGAAGTTTCAAAGCATTAAAAGATATGACTCGCTCAAAGCCTACTGCAGGAAGAGTCTTTTTGGAGAAACTTATGTACACTCCACTCCTCCAGTCGGAGGGACAGACAGTATCCAGTGACGGACAGAAACACGATTCCACAGCCGTGGAATAAAAAGGCAACAAATAGTGGGTTCTTTTAAATTTAATTTACACAAAAACCGCTCAATCTATTGAAATACGCGAAAGAAAAAAGTTGTAATTTCTTCAATTTTGTATGAATATAGACATAAATCAAGAACCTTCAATCAATAATAATTCAGCCACATGATAAATTTTTATAAAAAATATTAGTTTCTAGAAAAGTATAAACTTTTCAACATTTTGGTATTAGACTTTCTTGTTATTCACAACATGAGAAATTCGCTGTTAAAGTCTGATGGATCATTTCACTTCCACCCTGTATTTGCGAACAGAGTTTCTCTAAATTGATCTTTATTATGTTACGCGACGGTCACTTGGTGAATATTCTGAGTCCATGCACTTCGACTTTGTCGTCAAATATTGATAGACTTTTTAAACGTAAGCAATACCAAAGAAGTCACTAATGAACATACGTTTATCGCATAAGATTTGAAAGTGCGTTATTAAATCCGAGCACAACATAAATGTAACCAACCAACACAATGCACGGCTGGGAGTTAATAAGAGGCAAAGTTCACATATTGTGGAAGGAGCTAAAGTCAAACTCCCCTCTTTCGCAAACGTTGGACATCGTATATTCTCCTTGCAGCTACAAGAAAATCAGCAATAAGGTACCTTCTGCAAATATTTATGTCGACTAACATGAAGATAGGGGAGTAAAAGTATAAGAATAGGTAGTAAAAAAGGTAGAGAAACTCATGTGAGTGCAACACATCAGATTTTTTATTTCGCTGTTTAGTTATTTTACCGTGAAGCACAATCACGTTCACTCCTACATGCATACTTCCAGGCAGGGAATGTAAGAAAAAAAAAAAAAAAAATATCCCTCCATCCCTGTCAGACTGGAACCTGGAATATCTGTCCAACTGTTTGAACTATCCTAGGTTCATAAATTGTGCAAGTACGCACGGCATGGAGATGCGGATGACTGCACAAAGATTGGATCGAAATGCGTATGGAAGATCCTTGCTGTATTGGTAATAACATAGAGCAAACAAAGAAAAACAAACAAAAAATGCATGTTTACCGTGGTTTTGTCCCGGCCGTAGTTTCGGACCTACAGTATAGCTGCAGCATCTAGCAATTTATGTAATGGCAGGCTTCAGCCCATTAATTAAAGCCTCAATAAACACGAAAACCGTCCAAGGTTATAACGTATTATAAATTTAGCTTTAATTGTAACGGGCCAACCGCATGTTGGTAAAGCAAACTGTGTTGTTGATGACAACACATCCGGCACGGGTGTTTTTATGACCGCGTACTATCGGTTCTTCCCTCAACCACACTGTTTATTACCCACTTTGTCTTCATTTGAACGGAAAGGACGTAACTAAGCTTGTTAAAGGTCAAGACGTCTGGACGACTCGTGAACTTTTGTAGTCTATGCTCAGAGTAACCGACGAAATAATGTTGGTCTACACGTAAGGTAATTTAAAAGTTGAATTCTTTTTAAGAAGCCTTGATCTTTAAGATTGGGTGCAAATACAGTGCAGTTATTTTATGGCAAGGCCGTAGACCGCGTGTATGCATGCTGCGTTTGCATTGAGGCAACGGCCTCAGCCGCACTCTGGCTTAGAAAAATTTAATGTGTATAATCACATTACTTTTGCTACTCACCTATGTATTAATTATTTTCAAAAAACCCCTCTTTAGTTTATCTACCACGTATAGTATAGTAGAGGACGTATTGCATTCCACCCAAAACTTCGATGTGGAGATTTCACCGGAAATATATATTTTGAGACCTCCTGAATCAAAAAATATATATATTTTTGGAAAAGGGTCCGTGTGTGTGTTTGTCAGTCTCTGAGAACAGCATAACTCAAAAACCAAATTTGGTATTTAGGTTTGATGTCTTTCAAGCACACAACACGAAGATTTTGAAGACAATTGCTCCATCCTAAACTACCCTTTACATGGAAAATTTTTCGAAAATGTTGGTTTTCTTGAAAATGGCTCTAACGATTTTGACTAAAATGTCATATGTTTGAGATATTTTTATGGCAAATGAAATGCACATCTTGAATTTTCTGGCTATAGCCCATGAACTCCTCGTCTGGATGACTTTTACGTAACTGGTTAACCGTATGAGATAGACAAAATCTTACTATACAAAAAATGTTGTTACCTAATGCTGGATTTCTGACAATGAAGTCATTAATCCTCTTGCTCTCCAATATTTTTCACAATGATATTGAAGAGAGCAATAGCAATGCTAATGTAGACCTTGCTAAAACACAATTTATGTCTAAATACATATGTTGTAGAGTGAACCATTTCGGAGATATTCCAGGTTATTTGTGTGAGTTTTGGAGACATTATACTTCTGTCGAATGGAACATCGTCAGTCATTTTGTATATGTTAACCGTGCAAAGAGAACGAAATTTGAGAGCTTTAAAAGATTAGACTATCGCTCAAAGCTTACTGTATTTCCAAATTCCCCTTGCACCTACAAGGAAATAAACAATAAGATAATTTCTGCAAATGTTTATCTCATCTAACACGAAGAAGATATAGGAATAAGGAATAAGAGTTTGTAAGAATGTTTCGCCCAAAAGTAGAGAAAGTCATGTGAGTGCACACATCAGATTTTTCTTCCATCTATTTCATGTTAGTCGGGATAAACGTTTGAAAAAATATTTTATTACATGCATCCTTATAGCTCCAATGGGAACAGACAATACAGTGGGCTTAACCGAGAGTCAAACCTTTAAAGAGCTGGTCGTAATGTAATGACCCTGAAATTACATTCTCTTTGCATGGAACGTCATTTTTGTAAAGTAGTTGACAATTGAAACTAATAGCCAGGAATATATTGAAAATTGTTATCTCCACAAAAATATATATTTCACATATTTTGTATGCTTTAACGAGATCTACATTTATTGTATAGGAAGAATTTGTCCATTTGATACGGTTTAGCAATTATGCAAAAGTCATCGTGAATAAAGAGGTCCTTCAAGGACATAATAGAAAATTCAAGATACACGTATCGTCTGTCATGAAAATATGTTAAACTTGTGACACTTTAGTCAAAATTATTGGAACTATTTTGAGAAATCAACGTTTTCGAAAATCTTCAAGTAAGGGTTAGCTTGGAATGGAAAAAAAATTTCTTGCAATCTTCGTGTCATATACTTGGTATTTAACCGATTTTTATTTCCGAGTTACGCTAATTTCTCTCTCACGCACACACACACACACACACACACACACACACACACACACACACACACACACACACACACACACACACACACACACAGCCACACACGCACACACACCGCGAGCGTTCGGTTCTATTTTTAAAAGTGATTTTTGGATTCAGGGGACTCAAAACGTATATTTCTACTGAAATCTCCATCGAAGTTTTCTTTTTCTTCGGATTGCACTACCCGTACTCTGTAACTAATATGTACTGGTAGTTAAAGTAAAAAAAAGTTTGTTATACCTAATCAGTTGAAAATCCTTCAAAGGAAGGAACATTCCTGCAGAAGTTGTATTTTGATTAAGCAGGCTGATGAAAATTATTGAAGTAGTAGATGACAAAGTCATGAGACGTATCGGAAAGATTGTGAAACTATCGAGTTGTTTACGCGAGCTTATCGCACAAACACGTCGAGTCAATGTGTGTACACTCTGTTCACATGCAATCATATCTTCAGAACAACATCTCAGTATTGTCACCGCGCCCGCTGTATCTAATTGCCGACAACCGCAGTGTCACCCATCGCATTATTGTCAGCACTACCGCAAAGGAGCCGAAGGAAAGAGACGGAGAATGGCCGCATTGTTGGGCGCTTGCCGAAAGAGAGAAAGTGATAGAGGCTTCTAGAACTGTCTGCTTTGTGTTTCACCGCTAAATAAGTGAACGTTCCGGAAGCTTCCAGAATAGTGCCTGGGAGATATAAATAGCGGTAAAGTGTGAGAAGAGTCAGTCAGACGTACGTGAAGCGTTGAGTAGTGCCGACGGAGAACAGTCAGACGTATGTGAAGGTTGAGTAGTCGTGCCGACGGAGACGGACAGACGATGTGGAGAGTTGTGCCGACGGAGAAGAGTTAGTTCTTTGTGTTACGAGTTCGAAGCCGTGCTGTTGGAGAATCGGAAAAGACTTTCTTGTTGTTGCAACGAGTGTACAAAGTTACTGTTTACGGAAATAAAAGTGTTTCTTTGTCTCGACTACATCTGTCGTATTTACTTCACACCCACGCAACAAAAGTCACACTGGTGTCAGAAGTGGGATCCGTCGAATTGCTTCTAGTTTCGTTACATCATCGTTAGAAGTTGCAACGTTAGAACCAAGATGGAGGGAAATTCGGAAACCAGGATGATGGCAATGATGAAAGAATTATTTGCCAAAATGGAAACGTCATACGACAACCTCGTTGCCAAAATGAAGACGGCAAACGACAACCTCTTTGCCGAGCTGAAAGAAGAAATAAAGACGAGAAACAACCTCGCTGCCGAGCTGAAAGAGATGAAGACGGCAAACGACAACCTCGTTGCCGAAATGAAGAGGAGAAACAACCTCGCTGCCGAGCTGAAAGAGATGAAGACGGAGCTATCGGCGAAAATTGATGGCGAACTGATTGGCGTGACGGAAGACGTGGAAGAACTCGGCGAAAAGGTGGAAGACCTCTGCCAGCACGTGGACGTCGTGGAGGACGACGGGGAACGTCTTGGCGCCCTGGTAGTAAGAGTTGACGAGAGCGTCAAAGTACTGGATGCCAGGGGCAGACGGAATAGCGCGGAGCCGGAGAGGGAGCACCTAGTGGCCGAGGCGACAGTTGCGCCCGTTTCGGATGATATGAGGGAAGACGTGGAACAACTCGGCGAACTGATTGGCGTGAGGGAAGACGTGGAACAACTCGGCGAACTAATTGGCGTGACGGAAGACGTGGAACAACTCGGCGAACTGATTGGCGTGACGGAAGACGTGGAACCACTCGGCGAACTGATTGGCATGACGGAAGACGTGGAAGAACTCGGCGAAAAGGTGGAAGACCTCTGCCAGCATGCGGACGTCGTGGAGGACGACGGGGAACGTCTTGGCGCCCTGGTAGTAAGAGTTGACGAGAGCGTCAAAGTACTGGATGCCAGGGGCAGACGGAATAGCGCGGAGCCGGAGAGGGAGCACCTAGTGGCCGAGGCGACAGTTGCGCCCGTTTCAGATAACGAAAGTGTACGTCTCGGGGAAGACAAAGGGGCAGTTCAGGGACGTCATCGAGGATCCTCTGGAGGAGTGTGTCGGGTACGTAACCAACCAGGATATGACGTGGAGGACGATCAGCAGGGAAGCGCACAAGCAAACGAGCAACACGCGAGAACCGACTTGGCGTGTGACATGGGGGGACCGTCAGAGCCATCCAATCACCTGACGCATAGTGCCGTGAACGGAAGAATGGTGGACATCATCGTGGACGGCAGGATACAGGAGAGGCCGTGCCGAGCACGAGTGAACACGAGTGCAGCGGTGGACGCGACTCGCGCGGAGGTGGTGGGGTTTGTTGCTGGACCCATCGGAAGCAAGGTGGCTGCGAAGGTGCGCCAGAGAGGTCGGTGGACACGGTACCCAATGAGCCGTTTCCAAGTACGCAGGATGGCCCGTCAACACACCAGGAAGAAGGGCAACTGGACGAGGGACCGTCAAGACCAGCGGTACTGTTGCAGAATTTCGAAGCAGGATGGCATACATCGTCCTACCCGGACCAAGGGACACTATCCAACAGCGATACCTAGGATCGTGCCTCCTGGAGAAGAGGTTCGATGGGTTAGTCCACCGGGGCGCAAGGGAGATGCCGCAGTGATAGTGCTGGTCGGGACGACCAGCTCTGAGGAGGGAGCAGTGTCACCGCGCCCGCTGTATCTAATTGCCGACAACCGCAGTGTCACCCATCGCATTATTGTCAGCACTACCGCAAAGGAGCCGAAGGAAAGAGACGGAGAATGGCCGCATTGTTGGGCGCTTGCCGAAAGAGAGAAAGTGATAGAGGCTTCTAGAACTGTCTGCTTTGTGTTTCACCGCTAAATAAGTGAACGTTCCGGAAGCTTCCAGAATAGTGCCTGGGAGATATAAATAGCGGTAAAGTGTGAGAAGAGTCAGTCAGACGTACGTGAAGCGTTGAGTAGTGCCGACGGAGAACAGTCAGACGTATGTGAAGGTTGAGTAGTCGTGCCGACGGAGACGGACAGACGATGTGGAGAGTTGTGCCGACGGAGAAGAGTTAGTTCTTTGTGTTACGAGTTCGAAGCCGTGCTGTTGGAGAATCGGAAAAGACTTTCTTGTTGTTGCAACGAGTGTACAAAGTTACTGTTTACGGAAATAAAAGTGTTTCTTTGTCTCGACTACATCTGTCGTATTTACTTCACATCCCTAACAAAAGTCACAGTATCGACAGGCGCGAGAGATCGTGTAATTGTGTTGTGTTGTACCAATTTTCGGCTGTTTTAGTAAACAAGATAAATGTGCGAACACGGCGCTCTATAACCACGTTCAATATGGTAGTCGCTTTACCAGGTCATACAGCAGTATTAAAAGCTCACAAAGAATATGAAAGTAATCTACAACACTTATAAAAATGTCAGATGACATTGATGACAGTGAGGAGTAATATTCTGTCTCAAGTTTCCTGTTCAGCAACTAGGATCACCAATGGTTCGATTTGGTTAAAACAAGTTGATCTTGACCCTCGCATGTTGGTAGCATTGATTCACAGTAGACAATTTTATGTATACGAGTATTGAAAGTGAGAGGGTTACTAGTAACAGCGATAATATCGTATAATTATGGTATGATAACAGGTAATCCATCAAAACAAGGAAACAAAGAGACTCGTTGGTTATTTTAGTTGTTACTTGAGCTCTCGATTCACCAGAAACAACTGCTATATTCAACAAGCACAGGTGTATTGCTATTGAAACCGTAGTCCATAGATCGACCCACGGTTCCGCTGGGTAGATTTGGAAGCTATAATTCACAATTAGGAGAGGCTATGTATTACCATACCTAGTAAGAGGCTTAACCGATGTGCTTGACATGATGGCGTGTGCAAGACGGGGTTCCACCTGTTTTATTAACATTTGTTTCCTCGTCCCAGTCAACTATCGTCTAGATAATTTTCAGCTCTTTGATGCCCACGTTCATTTCTACATTCGCTTTATTTCATTGTTCTCCAAACCTGAGTTGACCATAAGAACTTTATGCACTTAAGAACAAATAAATAAAAGCGATGCGATATTACTGCTGCACAGTCTGTATAAATTAAATTATTATTATTACTACTATTACTGGTTTTATTATTTAGTTTGTGCGTATTGAACATTATAGATACATTTTACAATTAATTCTTCCTTTAATATCCCTCAATGATATAACAAAGAACATTCCTTTATTTACAACGTTATAGTTTTATTACTATAGTTAGCGTGAATGGAATAGAATCATCTTGAATAAATAATCCATAGTATCAGAAAATAACCAAGAAGAATGTATTCGAATAAGCCAAGTACCTACTGTTGAAATATAAATGTAACGCAAAATCATAATGCAGCTTCGATCTTAAGCTGGAGTTAAGCAGTTGAAACTTTTGATGGTACCCTCGTTTTACCTTTCAACAGCACTCCTACTCGATTGTCTTTTGGAGCAAGCCAACGTCAAAACATCCTTGTCATTTTGGTTCCTGTCGTATTTATGGATGGCTTTCTGATATGCGTAGGAGAAAGGTGTAATTGAAAACGCTTATCTCTAAAATGGCAATCTCCACAAAAAAGTTATTTAACATAATTATAGATCTAAAGGAGATCTACAAAGATATTATCTCTCTTATGGTTTGCCATTTATGTGAAAGTCATCAGAAAAAAGAGGACTTCGGAGACACATTTCATGATTAAACAGTAAAGCAAACAGTATTTTGGGGTGTGACTCTTCTTGCACCACATCCTTGGAAGATGCTGAACTTAAATACCAAGTTTGGTATTTAATCCACTTGTGGTTTTTCAGTAATTATCTCTCTCTTTCTCACACACACACACACACACACACACACACACACACACACACACACACACACACACGCACGCACGCACATTGGATATAGAGGACTTCAAAATATGTATTTTGAGTGAGATCTTGGGTGGAATACAATATTTTCTGTGCCTACTATAGGTAGTTTGTGAGAACAAGCATGATCACAGTATGACAAGATTACTGACTTTGCGCCGTACCCTAACCTGACAGTACGCCACCCGCATCACAAGGGTGAAATAGATCGGTCAGTTGGGCTAGTGGCTAAGTGCTGGTCGCCGCAGATGGAATGAATCGAATTTTTCAGCTGGCCAAACCCTTCCGATCCTTGGCATAGCCCGAGGGCTCTCTCCCTAAGCCTTCTAAAAGAAACGAACAGTCAGGAGATTTCTCCTGGGGATAATCGCGACCGGAGCGTGAAACTGACCATTCACCCCTATTTACGTGCACTGAAATGGTAAGTAACTGTTACGGTAACCGCTTTCAGGGAAAGAAATAGTTTTCCCTCGTGCTCATCAACACCACCTCCCGATTTATAATCTCGCTTCTTCCTTTTCACAGAAACAAGAGCGATATATTGTGAAAAACTGAAACTTACTGTTGGGGGCACTGCATTATCTGATTAGACAAGTCGTCAACATAAAGTCTTCTGCCGCAAGCGTCCCCTATATCTCCCTGTAATTATCCTCACTAACTGTTTTTCCCTCAAAATTAATCCTCCTCGGTTTTTGTATTCGAATTGTATAACGCATACGTGGTTAGCCTTGTATGCATCTTCAATTTGAGAGATGTTATCTAGTCTTGATGTAAATACTATTATTTAAACCGTGTCTATCCTCTTCCATGTTTATCCTCTCCCAAGTACTCCAGCTTTGCTGATTCTAAAATTACTATTTTTAATGTCTATTCATTGCCCACTTTATTCAAATAACAGTACCTTGCAATTGTACCATTTTAGCATCGTTTCCTTTCTAATTTTATGCATAATGACGTCATCAATATATTGAAGTTCAGGTTTTCTGCTTAAACGTTTTCTCGATACAGTAAGATATTTGATGATTCTATTTCTTTAAAACTTTGTTTCCTCCATTTAATTTCATGTGCCCAATTCGGCTGGTCCTTCCCGACATCTCCAAAAATCTATACCTTGGAATTTCTAAGTTTTATTTTTAATACAGTAATATTAAACATAGGCGACTATAATTGGTCCATGAAGGTAATCCTGGTTTGGAAAAAGTTACTTGTTTAAAAATCTTACGTAGTTCTTGTTTAATTTCAGAGGATTAACAGGTTATCTACAACCACCTACTCCCCCCTAAAAATTGGTAGATTAGATACATTATAGCTCATTTTCCAAGTTCTTGTCTAGTCTCTGCATCTGCCGTAATCATAAAAATCATGAAAGTTAAATATCAACTGTATATTACATTTTAAGTCCTAAAATATAGGTAGCGAAGTGCTTCTGATTGCACTTTTGTCAGAGGGGATGCAGATTACATCTGACTTGTAAACCCTTTTGTTGTAAAAGTTCTTCAGTTTATTGATCAACCAATGATCCTCGCTATGTGTAGGCAATTAATCAGCAGAAAAAGAACGAGTACTGTCTTCTAATTCGCACAGATCGAGTTCAAATCTGAACCAGGATGTGTTCAGAGTTCATTAATAATCAATGAACGTTTGAATTTCGTTATTCTTTTGGTAAATTTAAGAAGCATACATCTCAAGACAGTTATGTTTTTACTAATGTCAAACCTTTTCTGTAATGTAAAGATGTAAATTTCTGGTCGAATTTAAGGAACAAATTGTTCTTACTTTCTTCCAAAAACGTAATCAGACATGTAGTAATAGCTCGCATAGTAAAGTTGTAACTCATTTTTACTTCTCTGCGGTAACTATTCAGCGTTCTTCTAATTTATACATATTTGATATAGTACGCAAGGGATTGATTCGGTTTGTATAATAACGTTTGGCTAATCTTCATGTATTTTCTCTTTCGTCATCATAATCATCATGAAGAACTCTTCATGGTTTAGGAGAATTCTTCTGTTTCGACCTCATACTTCTTCCCATCTTTTTACTGGTGTTCTTATTGTTGTATAGCCACAAAGTTCATATTTGTGTGACTGTAATGGAATGCATGAGTTGTCCATTCTTTGCAAATGGCCTTTCTATTTTTCTCTATTTATTTGTATCTTTTCGCGAAAATATATGTAATTCTTTCGTTATTTGTTTATTTCTACTACGATCTCGTCTTGTATGCTCTTTTACTGCTAGAGATATTTCATTTCTGCCGTTTGTATTTGACTTCAATCTTTCTTTTAAGGTGTCCATGTCTGTGATCCATACAATAAAACTGGAACAGACATTGTCTTATAGACTTTTAAATTTGTATCCTTTCGGGTTTTCCTTCTCTAAGTACGAGCTATTACACACACACACACACACACACACACACACACACACACACACACACGCACGCACGCGCACACACACACGCACGCACACACACATACACACACGCACGCACGCACACACATACACACACTCACATTGGAATTTATTCAGTTTATTACTTATTTCTTCCTTGTTTGTTTTAAATGTTACATTACTGCCCAAGTGATTGAGTTTTCCCACCTGTTCTAGCACTTTATTATTTGACATTATCTTGGGTCTTTTTATTTGTTTTATGGCGTAATCTTGGACGTTTTTTTACTGATAACCATAATTCTGGATCTATTTGCTTATCCTCACTGTCTTACATTAGCATTATGTCCGCAACGAGTAGCATATATTTTTTTCCCAAAGGTTTGCAATCGTTTAATTTCCTGAGAATACGGTCCACATAAATATTAAATAATAGCGGAGATAAACTACATCCTTGTCTTAAACCATTATCATATCTTGTAATAATCGTCAATTAACTGAAACTATTATTTTCTTTGTTTAAATCCTTAATCTGTTTCCAGTATATTTCATCCGCAATATTTCTGGAAATTTTAAGGAATTGACTCGTTAAGAAACTATGGAACATGATTAAGCATGATAGGTATTAACTAGAGTTGTAAAACTACTGTGGGCTATTGTACACTATCATAAGTAAGTGTAGACTATGGTAGTTTTTCTAGTAGAATTTGCCAATTAAGAATCTACTCACATTATCTGTACGTTTGGTCTGTTGCATACCTATTGGATGTTTCCTCGTATCGATGACGTTGAACTTTTAACCTTTTCGAAACAGAGAGGATATATAAAAGTCCGCTTAAGCTTCCGACCATTAATGTTTTCAAAGCCATTTAGAAGTTCCTGTAAGTAGACCAGGGTTCAGATAGAAGACACTGATTGTAATCAGCAATGCTACCAATACTACCGGTAATCCTACCACTTACTCGTAATTTATTTACTGTACTTAAACTACCGAACCGTAGTTTTGATAGAACATAACTAATATTAACACATGCCTTCCTATTCGGAATGTATAAAAGACTAAAGAAGCAAACCCACTGTGCTTGGCTGTAGCTTTAAAACCGGCGAGAATATCTGGCAAACTCACCGCAAGCATGTGATTCATAAAGCTCATAAATCCTCCCCGCAACCCGAAGTTCACACTCGCTAAGGTAACCGCAGGGTTGTGGGTTCGAATTCTCCCTCAAACATGAATGGACTTTAACACGCGTTCTCTTTGTGCAGCAGTGTATTGTGTCCCAGAAGGTGTTCGAGCGTACTTCTGAACAGGTTGCTATTGTGTCGACATCTAGTGAGGTTCACAGGCAACTTGCCCTCAAGTTATCCAGCAACAATGCTCCAAAGACAAGCAGAAATAACGTTTGTTCCAAGTTACTGCATGTAAGAGAGCATGTTATAAACATATTTGGTAATATGAGCCTTAGATCAGCGGTGCCCAAAACTTCAGAAGCTCGAAACAAACAGCTACATCATTGAAAAGCAGCTCTGAACGGTTCATCTGAAGTTTGCTTGATGTAAAGATGGACTGCCGGAGCGAAGTTAAGTCTGTCTGACTTAAATCGGAAGGCCCTAGTTCAATCTTGGTTTGATGTGATGATGATGTAGGTAATTTAATGGTGCTCAACTACTTGGTCATCAGCGCCGTCATAAAATGCATCATAACAAAAGCCAGACATAAAATTCAATATGAAATAAAAATAGTAGCAAAGGAACAAATATGGATAAACAAACCAAACTTACTTTGTATACTCATTTTCCTTGGTAAATAATCTCTCAGCACTCTTGCCTTGGTTCAAAATGTCAATCCACATTCAATAGTTTTGTCATAACGTTCAATTTTCCTGTATAATCGTATAATCACAACATGAAAAATATATCCTTAGCAACCATATAACGTCATACTTCCCGAATCTCCAATACATTACAATTTTACATGTTTTACTTATTTTAATGCTGGAATTACATAAAACGTTGTGTGTAACAGGTGTATAATATTTTCATTGTGACACTCGTGAAAACTAATGTGTTCGGTTTCGCTCACGCACTAAACGTATACCCACGTCACAATCAGACTATACGCTAGTTACATAAGTAACCATTAAAACAAAAAATGCCGGAAAGGGTGGAAAAAGACAAATCAAATTAAACGTTTTCTGGCCTTAATAACCGATAGTGAATGTAAATTATGTTGGGTCTTGCTTCAGACCCTAGGGAAAGAGAGCGAGTGAGAGAGGACTTTTCCTCAATTTCTTACATTAATTATTAATTATTACAGTTAATTATGTCATCTCTCAAAAGTTATATGAAATGTCCTTGCGGAAAGCAAAATTAAAGAATTAGTACTGGATAACCGGAGTGCTTCTATGAACACTGCAAGTGTTGATTCTCAGGATTTCTTTGAGCCTGAAGGTATAATGAAAGAAAGTGTGGTTTCATTGTGATCCATCGCTCCCAGCTGAATCACTAAGATGATAGACGACGTGGACAGAAGAAACAATGCAGCGAGAGTGAGATATCCAGAGAAATGACCATGGGCTACTTACACATCTCTCTTCGCCTGCCGAGACAAAGAAGGAAGAACTTGTCTAATGATGTGACTGGACAACTTGTTGAGCACTGTGGGCAAAGAACGAGCTTTAACTTGTAAACCCATCATGACAAGGTGAATTACAAGAAAGCCAAAAAGTACAAAAGGAGCCCGGTGAGCATGTATGTGATTTTTTGCGGATGTTTGAATTATAATATCACGAAGTTGGTAACCTTGGAGTGCAAGCTGATGGTTTGGGCCACCCAGAACACGATCCACTCCGTTGCCCAGCGAAATTACTTAATTTACTGGGGAAGAAACAACAAGTCACTCACTTTGACGGCTTTATTACCGCCATCTTGGTGTGTTCGACTTCCCGCGGCATGCTGGTACTTTCGAGTCTACTTTGTTTATAAAAAACTTAAATTTCTGTACTAGACAATCCGAAGTTTCAATCGCGCTATTGCATTTATTATAGAGATTCTTCTCCCTGTTGATTCTTTGCTACTCTCCCTTGAATCTATTAATTATTATGGTTTTGTGATCGAAACTACTGTTTCCAAAGGTAACCAAAACATAAACTAAGAATATCCAGAACTATTATAATCAGTCTAGATGGCATATGCATCATGAATGAAACAAAAGTAAATATAGTTGACCAAAAGTATTATGTATATGGGAAAACACTCACCTGTATACAAATATGTTAAAAATGCTAAGGTTGATCCAATATAAAACATACACAATATATGGATATACTCAAGTTGGAAAAAAAATAGTGGATTGCTCTTGAATATTGAAGCCATTCTCAAAATTTTGGAGATACCCTACACGCCTGAATGGTACTGTGTAAACATGAAACTGTTGAAGTTTACATTACAGAGGTTGCAGGTTTTGTGAATACAAGAATTTCTTATTATTTTGTTCTTTTGCATTCGCTATTGTGAACAGGATTTAAATTAATAGTTTTATGTATTACGCAATAGGTGTTTTTCCAGTAGGAAACCGATTCTGTACATAGAATTGAGATATTTTTCTCTACTCTTGTACTAACCATTCTTACAAACTCTTATTTCTATATCTTATTTGTGTTAGTTGAGATAAACATTTATACAAATTATCTTATTGCTTATTTCCTTGTAGGTGCAAGGGGAATATTAGAATACAGTAAGCTTTGAGGGATAGTGAAACCTTTTAAAGTTTTGAGATCCCGTTGTCTTTGCACGCTTAACGTATAAAAAAATTAACGGTTCCATTTCACGTAAGTTTTAAGTTCTCCGAAACTGTCACATATAACAAGGAATATCTCCGAAATGGTTCACTCTACAAAAAAAAAAGACATTTGTGTGTTTTTGCGAAATCTACATTTTTTGTATTGAGTTATTCAAAAGTCATCCAGAGTAAACAGGACTATATAGGCTATAGCCAGCAAATTCAAAATATACATTTCATTTGTCATACAAATATATTCATGTTGCATTTTAATCAAAATCGTTAGAGCCATTTTTAAGAAAATAAAAATTTTTGAAAAATTTTCCATGTAAAGGGTAGTTTTGGGTGGAGCTACTTTCTTCAAAATCTTCGTATCGCATCCTTGAAAGACATTAAACTTAAATGCAAACTTTGGCTTTTAACCGAGTTTTCGTTTTTGAGCTATGCTGTCCACAGAGAGACAGTCAGAGAGACAGACAGACACGCACACACCTTTTTCTAAAAATGCCTTTTTTTTTTTTTTTTTTGATTCAGGGGGTCTCAAAACATATATTTCCAGATAAATCTCAACGTCGAAATTTTGGGTGGAGTACAATACTTCCTCTACTTGCCAGTAGAGAAAGTAAAAATGTTCAACTGATATAAAATATATTTACTTCAAATAGTTTGTAATACTGTCGCATGTTTAACTTTATAGTCATTGATTTCATTTCTTTAAATCTGAAGTTAGAACGTAACATCGAGAAGCATATTTGATAATATGCTCATTAAGAAGATTAGATACAGATAATCTTGGTAAATTTAAAGTGGATACAAAAGCTGAATAGTATAAGCAATTCCTGCCAATCTGTAATGCGCTAAAACTCGCTTCACTGATATTTGTGTTATTTTTAAAAGCGATCTCGCGGGATCTTAATGAAAGAAATGCCTTATCTATTTATTGCTCGTACAACAAAGCCGCAAAAGAGGATCAAGTGGGAGGGACTTCTTGCTCTCCCATGCCGACTGTCGGAGATCTCCTGGGAGATAAGCCTTACTTAAAAAGGAAAATAAAACTGGTTTATCCGCTACTTACTTGGGAATAAGACTTGCTCCATCTGTTTGCCCAGTTTTCCTATAGGTAGGTATATAATTTTTGGTCTTGCGTTACATTCCCTTTTTAGAAGTTCACCTATAAGGAAAAAGTATCTCGTAATGTATAGTTCTTTATAGATATGTAGACTACAAGTTACAAAAGTAGAGGTTCAAGTTAGAGCAAAAGGGAGTATTCCAAGAGCCGCGAGTTACTAATCCTAATTTTGTTACGTGTTGTCTATAATATGTTATCTAGGTTAAGAGTATTTAGTAAATGTTGTATATTTAGAATATTTACTGAAATTTATTTATTGCATAGACGATACATTCAGAGAAAGAGTAATGTTGGCTTTGGGAAAAAAGATCTCGTACATCTACAAACATTCTTGTTGTACTCTGCCGCTTTGGATGTTAATTTCACATTTGAATTTAAATAACATTGAGAAACTTAGGTGGTTTTCAGGGTTCATCAGGAGACATTTAACAGCAGTTAAAGATGAAACCATTAATACACTTCCAAAAAATTCAAGGACAATTTATTTCTGTAGTTATACAAAATTGTGGAACTGGTGTTTGGGTTATGAATCACACTAAATGAACATTCTTTATTGGCGTATTGTTGTGAGAAGTACAAAAGCATTAATGGTATGAGTATAAATGCGCATATAAATGCATACTATTATCTAGAAAAATAAGAGTTAGTTGACTTAAAGCGTATTTTACATTTCGTTGAATCTGTGTTTTATGTTTTGATAGTGTGTTTTGTATTTTGTATTTTGTAGGAATATAAAGTATAGCTTTTGTTGCCTAGTAACTGCAAACTAAAGCATCATTGATTATTGTAGTGCGACCTTAAGAATAGGTAATTTAAAAGATAAGTTAAAAGTAACCTTCAGGTAGCAAACATGGCATTTCTTGGAGCAAAATTTTGTGCAAAACTAGATCACATAGACTAAATTACAATTACTCTAAAAATAGCCACGACGAAATTAAGAAAATAAATTAATAAGGCATAGAAATAATGCCATCATGTGCTTGCGCGTACATATTTGTGCAGCATAGCTCACAGTTGTACGAACACAATTTTAACTTTGAGTTGGACACCGTTCTAGATTTTTCGAAGAAGTACCTCGCGCATGCAGTAACATTTGTCATTTTTTATTCATTTATATAATCGTTTTTCAATCTTTCCTTCCTTCCATGCTTCCTCGTTTCCTTCCTTGTTTCCTTTGTTTCCTTCCTTGCTCCCTTTCTTCCTTCCGTCTTTCTTTTCTTCTTCCCTTGTTTCTTTCCTTCTTAGTTTTCTATTTACATGAAAAATGAAACGTGTCCTAAATTCTGTTGTATTTCTTTTGAAACCTTCTTAATTCTCGTATATTTTATTTAATTCTGTATACCTGGAAGACCATGAGAGATAAATAAAGGTTACTCCACTAAAAGTGTAGACCGGGTTAAATTATAAAGTTCCTGTTGATTATGCGTTTCCGAAACATTCACTCTTATGCATTTTATGCAATATGCCTCGAGTAGTTTATGCAAAGAGTAGGTGTATATTAAAAATACTTGAAGGCCCTGTGTACCTACTGTGTGCTCTTGTGAATATGTATTGATACCATTTCTGTCAGCAATTTGAGTTCATTAAGACGAATTCGATTTAAAAAAATATTTCTGTGAGTAGTTTGTAGGACAGATATGGGGATAAATGATAGTAGAAACAAACCACGATGTCTACCCTGAACTTCTACACCAATGTCTTGTCTTGCCTGGTGCTGGAATACAGGGGTCATGCATTCTTTCGAGTGGTGAATTATTCTTGTGTACATTGAGTGACTAAGAAAGAAATATGATACTATAAAGGGCATTGGACTGCAATTACAAGTACAAAGTTGTGGGAATGTGGGTATGAGAACGACGGTGATAATGGGGAAGTTGGCGGAATGATTGACAGGTAAACCGGAGTAACCAGAGGAAACCTGCCCAAATGCCACTTCTACCGCCGCAAATCTGATTTATAATCGATCGGATCGAACCCAGATGAGAGATAAGTGACGCAGCCACACACCACAGTGCCACTTATAGGTTATGTTACAAGTTATACAGTGCAATGGTTGTGTGTTGGACATTCAGATTCAGGTCTTTCGTACTACATACATACGTGTAACTGTGATGCCGCTTTCTGTAGAATATGTTGATCGCCACAAGGAGCCGGTTTATCTGCAACAGCTGTGGGCAAGCCGTGTGTCACATCTAGGAGGCGGGGCCACGGAGGAATACTGGGAAGTAACTAGCTACCCCTCTATCGGAGCAAGGTGGAAATTACATACTTCGTAGCAAATACCCACATGTTTATCTTGAATAATCTGTGAAGTCCTTTTCATTTTATAAGGAATTTCATATACCCTTGTATAACTGATAAATGTTAAGAGATAAATACAAAGTGCTATATCAGAAATGTAGATATGTATCGTAAAAGCACACAGTTTATCCGACTAGCTGAAATATTCGGCGTTGCCCGTGGTTTAACGATTTATCCCTAAACTTGTAGATTTATGTTGCATTTGCCTATTAGCCTTGCGTTTATTTGGTGGATGGGGAATGGGGACGGAAATGACTGTGTAACATATTTATTCTGCTCATATAGAAAACTGCGTAAAATGTATGTTGAAGAGCGAGTAGAGAAGATGTGATTGTGTTACGTAAAACAAAGACGAGTTGAGAAAACCGCGTGAATTCAATACGTTGCATAGTAAAATGCACAGCATAGAAACCTTCTCCATAAACATGCAAACATTCATCTTTACTTTCTCTAGAGGAGTAAATTAGAGGAACTATTGTATTCCACCCAAAAATTCGATGTCGAGATTTCACTGGAAATGTAGGCTTTGAGGCTCCCTGAATAAAAAAAAGCATTTTTAGAAAAAGGTCTGCGCGCGCGCGTCAGTCAGTCAGTCACCAGTCAGTCAGTCAGTCTGTGGACAGCATAACTCAAAAACTAAAAGTCGGTTAAAAACCACAGTTGGTATTTAAATTTGTCTTTCAAGGATGCGATACGAAGATTCTGAAGAAAATTACTTTACCCTAAACTACCCTTTACATTTTTTTAACATTTCGATTTTCTTGAAATGGATCTAACGATTTTGATTAAAATGCATCATGTTTGAGATATTTTTAAAACAAATGAAGTGCATACCTTGAATTTTCTGTCTATAGCCCATGTAATCCTGTTTACTTTGGAACACCTTTGCATAACTGCTAAACCGTAAGAGATAGACCAAATCTTGCTATACAAAAAATGTAGGTCTCCTTAAAACACACAACTTATACCTATATATATTTGTACAGTGAACCATTTCGGAGATATTCCTTCTTACATGTGCGAATTTGGGAAAACTTATACTTCCGTCGAATGCAACATCGTTGTTCAGTTTTTATATGTTAACCGTGCAAAGAGAACGGAATTTGAAAGCTTTAAAAGATTTGACTATCGCTCAAAATCTACTGTATTCCCATATTCTCGTTGTGCGTGCAAGAAAATGCGCAATAAGATAATTTCTGCAAATGTTTCACTCAACTAACATGAAGAAGATATAGGAATAAGAGTTTGTAAGAATGGTTAGTACAAGATTTCGTACATGATTTTACATATTCAACACTTTGTCATCTTTAAAGTAGTTTTGCTATTCAGTTGTTTATCGCTGTGTCGTGGAAAGAGTACCTATTGAATTTTAGGGCCAGCATAAGCAACACACATTTAAACTGCTTAAGAATCGATTCCGCTTCCTCTATTTCCATTTTACTTTCAACAAAATGTCTTATGTATTTCTGCAAGTGGTTATCCCCAATAATACAGGAACATAAGGCGTAAGAATAGTTGGCAAAATTATGTAGAAATAAACGATAGTATGTATATATATTTTAATTTTACAATGTGGATGCCTTCCGTCAGATAGCACATTCATTTCTAGCAATTACTTGATGTAGCAGCAGCGAATAATAGTCCATCATCCCAGCGTTAGTTGAAGTACGAATCAGTAGAGAGGGACACAGTCTAAAACAATACAACAGCGTCACGGTAGCCATTAAACAATGCAAGGCTTTACAAAGGCTAAACCGGAAATGTGTTGTAAATTCCGTTTATGTGACCCAGAGCCTGCCCGCAGTAAATATGACCGCCACTGCAGCAAAGTTGCGAAAATAACTCGCAGTTACGGGTGCGTTTTGAAATATGGAAATTTGTTCTAGTGCCTAAATATATTGTAAGCGCACCACAACGTATTATAGGTTATGTAATTCTTTATGTTCAAACGGAGAGAAATAATGTTGTGATGTAAATGAAAAGCAAAATAGTATTTCAAAATGACTGAAATTGTATTAACTGAAATACGAGAACATAGATACAGAACAAAAGAGGAGCTGTAGGAGCTTTGATTATACCGGGTGTGTCATCTCCCCCCGAGCTGTGTATATTTGTCCAACACGTAGATGACTTCTGTAAATAAAATAAATAAACAATATATAAGCTTGTTCCAACTAAATTAATTTTGTTACGTGAAGTATGGACAACAGTTACTGAATGTTAAAAAAGAAGCTGCTTCACTTTCTGTAGCCATTATAACCTTACATAATCCCATATAAGGATGCATTTTGAGTAGCAATAATCAAAGATTAGGCAATGTAGATTTGGCTGTATGTACGATAAGGAAACAAAAAACAACTTTTAGCATGAAGTAATTAAATTTTACTTTCTTACAATCGCATTATATGCATTTGGATGCTGTACGAGAGTTCAGATGGGACTAAAGATGAAACAGAAAATATTTCGAAAATGGTTGATGCCACATAAAGGCTTATAATATATATAACCGATCAGTTCATATGGAGAAGAAATCACAGCCTATTGACCGAAAATTTCAGCTATGCATTTGATTAGTCAAAGAAATATGTTCGATATGTTGTATTTTAATCAAAATCAAGCAGGAATTGTTTAGAAATTATTTTAAAAAATAGGAATATTAAATGTTTTCCATATAAGCGGTATTGTGTTGTGAGAAATGTTCTCCAAAACCTTAGTGTCGCCTAATTTTGTAACTGTGGCGAACCGCAGTAAAAGGTTTCTTGCAACTTAGCATTCAAAATACAAAGTCGTGTGCTCGACTATCAATCGTTCAAACTTATTTTTGCCACACAGTTGTTTATTCAATTTACTTTTACGATACAGGCTGGGGCAGAAGTAGTTTTAAAGTGAAAAATATTTATATTTGTTATTATTTATTTATGCCAAAAGATTTGCTGCAGGTATTTTTAAACACACAAGCCGTGTGTGGGCAATGATTAAGAGGTAGAATCGGAAATGAAAAATTCAATACCACAGCCGGGATTGGCATAAATAAATAATAATTAACATCTAGTAGTATATTACGTACTAAGAACTGCAAGTGATAAGTAACTTACAGTTCGTGGTTGGCCAATTACTTTTTGCAACACTTGAAAAAACCGTAAAAAGTAATAATAAATAAATGTGGCTTTACCATAATTTATTGGACATGAATGAATTCTCAGTGTGAACAAATGAAGAACTACATCTATGTTGTCTCAGATAAGCCCAATAATCCACGCGAAAATCCAGATTAGCTTATACAACAGATAAGTTTAATGTGTTTTGACGAATAATAATGATAAGAATAACAATAACAATTATCGTCACCATCACCGCCAGCGTCCTCCATTAATTGAGGACCCCAGTTCAATATTTTGTTCGTTCAGCTATGATTTCATTCAATCGCTTGGAAACTTGAAGCTTAGTGTGTTTTAGAACAAACTTTGATGCGTATTAGACCAACGCAGTTGGCAGCTCTAACATTAATTTTGTTATGGTCTATTTCATGCTTCTGGTAAATATTTAACGGCATTAATTATATTGGAAAAACTATATTCTGCTATATATTGCTTAACAAACAGAGGAAGCTTAACGGAGAGTTTACTCTGGCAATATTCACTACTCTCGCTGTTCCTAGGAGTACGAGTCGATAGCTATCGTATCTAATGTGAACAAACGCAGAACAATGTAACAGTTTATTTTAGTACCTTTATTTATTCCAATTCATTAGAGGTCTTTTGTTTTTAGTAACTGCGTACATTTATTAGGAGTAAGTAAAAAGTTTTGCAACAGTTAAGTATTAGTTTAAAATTTAATATGAAATATTATACACAGAGAGACCAAATCGAAGTGTCAAAGTGTATAATTATCAAAAGTCGGCGTTGAATGCTGTCTCAATACTATTTTTACAGATAAAAGCAGTTAAGTATGGAGTTTGAATTTGTAGGCCCTCTTTTCTCAAACTAGCGAAAATAACGTCATTTAAAACCGCCACAACAAGCAGGTTTAACATGCAATAGAATGTATCAATCGTAGATCATGTAATATACAAGTAAGTGATGAAAATACATTTGGAGTGAGGTGTCTAGCCTGTCATTTCTCTATCTGACAAACTGTTAGCAATTTTCGTGCTAGAAATTCCTTCAGTAGATTCTTTTTCTTCAAGGATATGTAAAAATGTGTAACGTACAGAAAACTTATGTAAAATCGGGACAAAATCAAGTGTGACTAGTGATATATAGGTCGTAGTTTTGACATTGCAGTCTAGAGTAGTTGTATTCAACTTGGGGTGCGCATACCCCCAGGGGTAGTGGGGACATTTAGGGGGTACTAAAATTGAATTTAATCCTTCTTTGTGTACTATTAGATAAGCTGCAAATAGTGTCTATTTTAGATATGTATAATTTGTATTCGCCTCCGTAGCGCAGTTGGTAGCACGCTTGCCTCTGGCACGGAGGACCCGGGGGCGATCCCCGGTACCACCATGGGGATTTTATCCCCTCTGGGAGGTCTGACACGGGGTGCACTCAGCCTCTTTGGTCCCGGGGGTACCAATTGAGGAGCTACTTGATGGAGAAGTAGCGGCTCCAGGTCTAGAAGACCGCACAACTGGCCGGGAGAGCTCGGGGCGCTGACCACGTTCCACCCTCCAGTACTCCACCTCACCAATGACGCCTGTACTGGGCAGAGGTGGGGGACGCAGCGGCTGGTCGGTAGGCCTTGGCCCTTCGTGGGCTATCACGCCGGGGTTTTTATAATTTGTATTAAGGTTAACTTATTTTATTTCCGTAAGGACTGCTTAGGCTGAGGGTATCCTGACCATGCTTCCCAACAGCAGAAAAATCCCCAACAGAGACAGCCTTATATATAGTAAACACACATTTAATGCATTAGGTTAGAAAGCTGGGCCTATTAATTTGTTTAAACCTTTGGGAAAATACAACGCTTTCTTAAATGGAAATGTAAGCATTTTACGAGGTATGAAGAAAGACCGGGTAGCCTGTAACGCTCATGGCTTATAACAAGGAACAAGCTTTCACTTTTCCATGGCCATTATTCAACGTTTGATAATCACCTTACCTTAATCAGGTGAAGTTGATGGATCCATCTAGCTACAAGCTTATAGACGGGAACATTGTTTTGAGTCATGATATTACAAGACACTAATACAAGCGGCATTATTCCTGGAAGCTCTTGTACTGCAAGTAATACATTGTACGATGACAGCGCCTTCATAACAACATGAAGCAATAATCGTCCTTTTCCTTCTAACACAAGAGCAATGATGCCTTCATTCAACACTCTCAACTGCTTTCTTCCTGTTCTAACACTTTACCTGTACTGAGATGGCACGAAAAATAAGTATAAAAATTTGATGACTTACTTTTTTAGTGATTTGATTTATAGGTTAATAAATATACCCCTATAAGGAAGAATTTAACAAAATATAAACACATTATTAACACAATGGTTTTAATACAGATTTTATGCAGAAAAAGACAAAGAAATTTAATTTTTTTTTAAATTGTTGATCTGGGTGGCTCAGTTGATTAGGCGCTGGCCTACTGATCGCAAGGTCGCGAGTTCAAATCCGGCCCAGATCTATGGTTTTTAAGTGTGAAGAAAACGAAGGAGAAATGTTCGGTATAGAAGAAACACAAGGACATTAAGTATAAATAGTTACAGATATTGATATTGTATTACTTATGGCTGACATCATTGGAAGTGTTATAATTTGCTTTAGTTTCTGCTTCTGTGTGCTAGTGTTCCCGTAAAAGTGCCTCGCATCTAGCCTCTCATTTAAAAACTTCATTTTTTGAGAACTAAGTTTCTACCATAAGAAAATGAAAGTTAGTTGTAATTTTAAAAAGTTTACTTACCATCTTTGGGCCAATAAAAGATTTATGAACATTTTTAAGGAACTTAGAATAACTTTGGTTCCTCAAAGTAAATATAATATATAAAGTTATTTATTTGTGGTAAAATTCATAGATCCTTAAAAACCAAGGCGCGAGAAGATATATGGATAAAATATTTAATAAGTTTGCTGAACCCATACTAATTTGTGGAAGTGAAGCCAGAATGATACAAAAAGATAAATAAAAAGTCCAGGCACCTGATATTGAATTCATAAGAAGGGCACTAAAATGTACAATACTAGATAAAAAGAACACATATTGTGGAGAAACTTGGGGTGGAACCAGTGCTGGAGAAGATAAAGACAGGCAACAGGAAATGTTGTGAACATTTACAAAGTATGCCTAACTGCATACTACTAACTTTAGCAATGTTGGAAGACCAAGAAAGAAATGGGCACCGGAACAGGTTCAATATGAAAAAGAAGAGGCGTTTTTTTCTAAAAAGGATAAAATTCCAAATCTGGCGTTTATCAATTTAGCTGTTTGGATTGTGACAGGGTGTCCATTGATGAAATTAAAGTTATTTAGAAACTAGAATGACGGTACATTTTAGAAATATTAAATATAACCAGATTGATATGTTAGCTGTGGCAGATCATTTTTGGTAATTTAATCATCAAATAAATCAGAGGTTAAACTATTAAAACAATTAAATGATCCATAGATTTAATAGTCCGGGAAAAGATTCATTTTGAAACAAGAGACTTTTGAAATACCGCCGATTGATTCTATTAACAGGTTTGTTTTGTTTTCAGAGGTTGATAATACATAGAAATAGTAAGTAATTGAGCATTCATAGCGATGGTAACTGTTATAAACGAAGGCGTTGAGGTTATGATGAATTCACCATGAAACTAGGTTCCATTTAATTTCAGGAATTTGCAGCAAGTACTAAGATAACAGAAGTTTATATCTCTAGATATTTATTATATTTAAGAATTGTGTTGCTTCACTGTTAGTAGCTTCAGTTTTTCATTGAATTTAGCATATTTGTCTATCTATTTCATTCTGGGCTTAAACCTAGTTGATGTAGTTCATTTTAAGAAAACCAAACACATAAGACGCATTACCTAAGTACGCAGTGGTTATGTCTGCCAAATGTAGTGCCTGATGACAAAGTAGTATTAGTTTGAATTAATAAGCAGTTATTTTTTCTGTTAATTCTAGTCTTAGATGTCGCAATATCTTCTTAATTTTATTACATTAAAATTAACTTTGTTTTCAAGAATGTCGATTATTTCTTCAGTTATTCTCAAACTGAATGTGAGGAGTGTAGAATTAATTGTATTAGTCACACGTGGATACTTACTCATTTTTTCAATTCCCATACATATATTATTTTGCCTAATTGTACGCCATAACTACATATTTACAAGTCCTGATTAGTCCTATACATTCCGAAAATTGGGAAGGATATTTTGATGGCCAAAACTTCTTAGTCCAAAACAGTGACTAAGGATCAAGAGCTCAGCAACGATTTTCAAATATTTGAGGTATGACTTTTTCCAAGACAGAGAGAAAAATATGCATCTGAAGATATATCTTGCATATTTTATTACGAGCAATTTCATAAGGCGTATGGCCTAAGCAATAAATTTTCCAGCGGAGCCAGAGAATTTATCTGGGAAGATCAGACCGTCAAATGATTATTTCATAAATAAAATCTGAACTTAAATGTGCTATGTCGCACAGATTTGATAAAAAGGTGTCTTAAATTGTATATAAAAATAAAGCCTATATATATATATATATATATATATATATATATCCTGAAAAATATGTATTGCTGTGCAAGGGGTTAAGGGGCTCCAGGTTCGATTCTTGGCTGGAAGAATAGGAATTTTTCTTTCGCTAGGATTATTTCTCCCTAGAGTCCGGAAGTATGAGTGTGTGTAATGTAATAAATTAAAGAAAAAAACAAGTAGTAGAAATCCAAAGTTCAAAACCATTACTAAGCCAGTAAACATTTCAAGAGGTCAAAAGCCACCGATATGAACTTCGATGTTACAAGTGGTATATAAATGGAAGATTACAAAAGGAGCAATTGTTAACAATACAATTGTCAAATAAAACTGTAGTGCTATTTTGATTATTAATCTATTTTAATGTGCAATAAATTGCTTTTCAGCGATTTATGAGATACAGTTGGCGAGGCTGACTAAACAAAAGAATGACTAGTGATAATTTATAGAAACAAGTGAATGCCTAGGTGATAATTCGTATATGATAATTTAACGGCTGTATGCATGAAATAGTGGTAGATAAATCTGGTTATATGTGCGTTGTTTGTAATTTTCAAAAAAAACCCTATAGAGGTGCAACATGTAACCTTGATTCTACATCAAAAGATTCCCAATAAAAGCTTTGTTGAAGCCTCAAGGACGCGTGGCATAAATTCGAAATTATTTTTATCTAACCATCTCTCGCTCTCTCTCTCTCTCGCTCTCTCGCTCTCTCTCTCTCTCTCTCTCTCTGTCTCAAAACATAAATACTCACAGAGGTCTTTATGTGTTTATATATTTGTAGTTTCGCAGCATGGAGAACTTGGAGCATTTCAACGAACAAAGGGCAATGTTTAGAGCATTATCTACCCAGATAAAGTTTCCCACAGCATTTAGCTAATTAATTTGCTAGGTGCTACATCACGTTTGCGTGTAGATTAACAAACGCGATGGACAGAGTAACGTTCGTGATTGATTTTAATCAAAAGCTTAACGATGTAGTACTGCGTTTAAAACCAACCATAGACCTTCCAGGAATATTAATTAATTGTTTATAGTTTAATGTTTGGTTCCCCCATGCAATTTTCCCCCTGTAGATAGCTCAGTTAATCGTTTTATAACCAACTCTGGCTGCAACATCATTATTTCCTGCTGTTCAACTGTCATTCCAACAAAAACAATTGCAAGGTTATCGTAATAATAGGTCTGTTACGTCTTCATCCAGTGTTATTATACCACTTTTATTATTGTTTTCGGACTGTAGTGAAATAACTCACCCAGTGCTGGTCAGTTACAGCAGCAATAAACCGTTTCCAGACAAGCCCCGAATTTTCCAACCTACTTTCCAGAGTAGTATCACAGGTGGTATTATTTGACACCAGATCGCATATACAGGATGTTAAAAGTCTCGTGAAGCATACCATGAGGTCAGGTGCTTGGCTGAATCATAAGCCTCAACATTCATTTTGTGTTTTCTCATCTAGATTATTTCCCTGAAGATCTTGAAATTTTTGAGCGAAGAACAAGGCGAGGGATTTCACAAGGATCTGCAGGACTTTGAAACGAAGTATCAGAAATGCTGGAGCATCAGTATGCTTGCTGATTACTGTTGGATGATAAACTGTGAAATAGCTAAAGACAAACAAAGGGAAAGAGAAACAGGAATAATTTCTCATCTAGGGAACAAATGGTTTCTTTGTGTCATAAATTGTGTTGATTCATAATCTAATAGTGAAGTAAAGCTAACTAAAATATGCATAGTTACATGAATGAACAGCGACACACATAATTTCAGCAAGCTGTGCCTTTTAACTACTAAGTAGGGGAAATATTGTATTCCACCGAAAAATTCTATGTCGAGATTTTACTGGAAATATATGTTTTGAGACCTCCTGAATCCAAAAAAGCATTTTGAGAAAAAGGTTCGTGTGGGTGTCTCGTGTGTCAGTCTGTGTCTGTTTGTCAGTCTGTAGACAGCACAACTCAAAAACGAAAAGTCGGTTAAAAACCAAAGTTGGTATTTACGTTTAATATCTTTTCAGGATGCGACACGAAGATTTTAAACCAAATAGTCCCACCCTAAACTACCCTTTACATAGTAAATTTTGATTTTCTTGAAAATGGCTCTAACGATTTTGACTAAAATGCCACATGTTTAATATTTTTATGACAAATGAAAAGTATATTTTGAATTTTCTGTCTATAGCCTACAAAGTCATAGTTACTCTGCATAGCTGGTAAACTCTAAGAGATAGACCAAACCTTACTATACAAAAAAGTAGATCTTACTAGAACACACAATTTAGGTCTGGATAAATTTCTTTGTAGAGTGAACCATTTCGCGGATATTCCTCGTTATTTGTGCAAGTTTTGGAGAACTTTGGAACATCACTCTCCATTCTTCATATGTTAACCGTGCAAAGAGATCGGAATTTGAAAGCTTTAAAAGATTTGACTATCGCTCAAAGCCTACTGTATTGCAATATTCCCGTTGCACGTGGAAGAAAACGAACATTAATATGATTTATGCAAATGTTTATCTCAAGTAACACGAAGAAGATAGAACAATAAGAGTGTAAGAATGGTTAGCACAAGAGTAGAGAAATTCATGTGAGTGCAACACGTCAGATTTTTTAAATAAGATTTTAGCGTCAAATGCTAGGCTAGATCAACAATTGTAAAATTACATAGTAATCACACACCTTTGACCTTAATTAGGGAGTAAAAGAATGTGGCCCAGTTAGAACAATTAATGTTAAGCAAAGACGAGAACGTCAGAAAAAAGTCTGACAGAATAAACTTGCTCTTCTGGTGAAAGGTATGGACATCAGATGGATCAAGCCATGATAATGTTTATGTGGATAGTCGCTGCGATATAAACGACATTAATGATGATCAGAGACCTGCGTACGGTAGTAAATCTACTGCCTTATAAAATATTCTGTTCTATAATACCAGAAGTATGAGGCCACAATCCGCCCAAACAAGTCCATGATATCGCAAATGAGCTTGGATTCCAAAGCTGCCTTTATTTTACGAGCGAGGTAGGGTTTCCGTCAGAATTGTAAATGGCACTATTGAAGTCGAGGACGAGTTCCGGGAGAAATCCTCATTAGCCGGGCTCCCACAGACACAGACGGCTCCAAAATAATTTACACTGTTTCATCAGTGTAACACTTGTAAATATTCACATTGTGTAATGCTTAATATGCGAAGTACTGGCAAATAACATAAAAATATAATGTAATACACTCTCCGCACATTACTGTTTATTTTATACATCTTTTAAAAGTTATTCTTAAATTCCCTCATTAATTTCTTTACTTAATTCAAATATTAAAAGGAACATTTTAACCTAATGTGATTTATAAGTATGTAAATATGTATTGTTTTCCTTGGATCTTATTAAAGTTAATTTACTTTTTATTTAAAATTAGTTTTATTTCGTTTTTCTTACAGAAGCATATTTGTCTACCTTCTTTAAATTAAAATATAAAATGTTTTTGCAGTTACAAGGGAGTAGGGAAAGCCAAATTGACAATCAGATGTTTAATAATGATTTATATATGCTGGTGTACATATTGTATATTATTTCCATAACATAGCGAGAAAGAACTAAATAGCATGACATTGAAAGATTGAAACCAGTGATACCAAATATCTGGGAAATGGGCAATAGCACAAACAAGCTATTTGAATTATTTATTTATCCCAACAAACATATGTACTTCAGGTGTTTTTAACGTCTGTGTTCAATGTTTAAGAGGGGGAATCAGGACTGACAAATTCAATGCCAAAACTGGGATTTGAACCACGGAATCGGTCGGGGAATTTTATGTCATACTGGCAAGTTGGCCATGGTAGCTTAGTGGTTAGAGCAGCCACTCGATAAGTGTAATATCCGTGGTTCAAATCCCAGCTATGGCATTGACTTTTTCAGTCCTGATTTTACCCCATAAGTTATTTGAAACTGTTTCAAAAAGATCCAGTTTTTTATGTAGTACGTTTTAACCTATCTCTTGCGGTTTACCAACTATACTAACTTCCTTCTAAATAAAGAGGGCCTCGCAAGCTATTGAAAATTCGGATAAGTATTTCATTTTTTCAAATATCTTACACGTATAATATTTGAATCAAAATCATTTGAGACAGTTTGACTGTCACAAATGTCGAAAAATACTCTCTGTAAAGCATACTTTTGGGTTCAGGAATTTTCTAGAAAATCTTCTTGTCGCTTCTTTGGAAGATGCTGAATCTAAATACTGAGTTTGGTATTTATATGGCATTTCCTTTTTTACTACTGTTCACGTCCACGCTCACACGCGCGATAAAAGGGTTATTTTTGGATTCAGCGGAACTAAAGCTTGTATTTCCATAGGAATCTCGATATCGAATATTTGCCTGGAATGCAATATCTTTTCTATCTACAGTTACGTGGAAGAGAGAGCCGTAAGCTGTATTGTGTTGCTCTTGATTTCCTGAAGTTAACTCCCAAACTTGACATTAAACAAAATTGCAGCTCGTGACACATTGTTGTAACATTTCAAAACCATACATAGCACCCTTCGTAAAATCGACTCTCCATGTCTCCCAGTTCTAAAGCGCGTAGACAGTTTTTCCCAAACTTTTGTCTATCCTGTCTCACTTCCGTACGATATCAGGTACAAAATGTAGACTATTTTGTCTTTCAATGCAAAAGTAATGGTATGTATTGAAAGTAAATTCGGTACTTCTATCATCTTGTGACTACAAGGGTATGCGTACGTAAAAAGGATCAAATTTTGAAGTGACCATAAAAAACATAATATATTGTGACGCCTTCCACGGCAGCACGTCAAAGGCGCTCAAGGTCAAGTTATCTCACAGCACTGCGTGTGAATACGTGACCAATAACAGTAGAGAGGCAAAATAAAGAGATTTCCAGAACATTCGTGAGAACTTCTGACTGCCGGCTTGTTTGCGGCAGGTTCGAGAAATGGAGTATTTTTGGAGAGAATTCCCCGGCGTTTCCCGTAATTATAAAAGCGAGAAAGCACGCATAGCTAGTATTCAACAAAAGCAGTTTAGTGAGTGATAGTTGAAGTAAAAATGTGTGTATGTGTGCGTGCGTGCGTGTAGGTTGCGATAGGACAGAACAGCTGTGAGTTGCTAGGTCAGGAGGACTGCAGACTGTGTTAACTATTGTAAAACGAAACTGTGTTTGGTGCTTCCTTTTAGAAGAAAATGAGATGACAGAAAAAAAGTAAATGGACTTTGTTGCCGTCTTTGTTACAGTATAAATGTATGCTTAACTGAAATATTCAGTAAGTTACTCCTTGTGTTATTTGCAATTTGCAGTTGTAAATATATCGAAGAAAATAATTGAAACAATGAAGACAGCTTTGTTGTATCTATTACAGTCTAATTGGAAAGGTAAAGAATGTTATATATTAATTTTTTCACTAAATTTTTTATTTTTCAATAAATTCTTAGGAAAATTTACTAATTAACGATCAATAAAATATACTAGATAATTTATGATGATGATGATGATGATGATGATGATGATGATGATACAACAGCCCTAAACGGTTAATATGTCACCTTATCCGTTTCGAGTTTTGTATAGCTGCAGACAATGTTCCTTTTTGTGTGTTTCTTAGCCAGTAGCTATTTAGGCTTATAGCTGAGAGTTACACATTAATGCACATTAAATATGAGTAAACCGTTTCAGTTTATCTTCACATGGTAGTTAATAGTCAAATCTGTGTCCTTTCACTGAAGCCAGGAGAAGTGACGATCCGACTTTGCCCAGTATGAGTGTAAGGAAAAAAGGGCTCATATACCGATGTTGACCTCAGGGATAAACTACGGCAGTTTTGGGAACTATAGAGACTCTGCAAGCGGGGGAATAATTCGCGTAGTTACTGCTCAAAATACTACAGATGGAATGTTAACATTTGTAACATAAGCTTTGTACGACGAAATTTATTTTTATGTTTGAAAAACTCTACCCTGGAGATGCGGACAATGTCATCTTATGGGCACATTCCGTGTTCAAACTTACAGTGGTATTCCATTCTCGGAACTTGCCCAGAAAGTCTTTACAGGAGTGCTGTCTTATAGCCTCAGGGCGGCTTATTTCACAAATATGGGCCTGTCTGGATATATTGCTTGTATAAAGCAGTTGCGTGCCGCAATTAATTAAGGCATCGGGTCGGAACAAGAGGCACGGAGGGCAAAGTCAAAGGTCAAGCAGCTTGGTCAAGTAGTTCAGAAGAGCTTCCGGTACTTTACTCATTTAGCTAAAATTATATTTTTCAATATTCCTGTGATCAAAGGATCAAAAGAGTTATTGCTACGTTGCTACGTGCTGATCAGGAAACCGTCTATTTATGAATTTAATTCATTTTATGGAGAATATTTTCATTTAAGTTTAATATTGTTATTTTATCACTTCATAGTTTCCCAAAGGCATAAGTAGTAGTTAAAATATGCTGACGGCCATTGTTTGTAAAAATGTATAGCACTACCTATTCAGGAAGAGAGAGAACGGTAGTCTTCCCGGTTTCGTTACAAAGCATATAGGTCTAAAAGCATAAAATATATAAACTTAATTCTTTAAATACTTCACGTCCTCTTCCTCTTCTAAAAGTAGTGGCGCTGCTCGTGATAATGGTGTTGTTGGTGGTACTGTTTGCGTTTTAGACTCACTCCTTTTATTATTTTAGTTATTTACTTTTATTGTACTGTCCTGTTTTAGATCTGCGATAATTCTGCTAAAGACCGGAAAAATTCGTACAGGAATAAAAATATTGCAGCGAAACGCACAGAAAGCATTGACGCCATATGAAATACGTGAATGTTCTAAAGAATTACTTGCATTCCCAAACTGTTGCATTTCTTCATCATAAAAGCGTTTTCCAACTTTTGCAGGGCGAAAAATAAAGTTATTTACGAAACGTATAGTTTCAAGATACTGTTTGTACCACTCCAAAATTTCTGCCCACAGGATGGCAGTAATATCAATAAAGGTGGTAGGAATGTAACAGGATTGGAGCGTCACCAATGGCCCTCTTCGGTACTAGATCAATTTTGAAGTTCCTGAAGAAGAAAAAATTAAAACTATAATAAATATATTGTGACAAATGACAAAGCTTAGATACCTTTTCTGTCACTACATTCCACTTAAAATTGAATTACAAAAATGATGTCCTCTTTTTTATCGTCAACAAATCCTACAATTCGTCGCGACCATGCAACTCCAGCTGTTCTGTGTCATAACCTTACTCACACTTCACTAATACTCTCTTGCTTTCTCACGAGCTTCCTGCCAATGATACATTCGCTCAAACAGGCATAACTAAAAGCTGCCTCTTTCAACATGTAAGAACTCTCTTCTCTCAACAATACATTCGCTTATATAGGCGTTAGCACGGATTTTTCTCGAAATCCACCTTTCGTAAATAAGCCCAGCCCATGAGCAGTTTTTCCAACAGTCAGGAGTCGATTTGTTCTGCCGCTCCATTGTCGTCGGATCGCTTATTTACGAGTAGGGGTGTGAGGTAGTTTGAGCGTTCCTTTGACGGCGGCTACCGGCGCCACAATATATACAGAAATTGTTGAACAACGTATATGTGAAGCTCTTAGTAAATTGTCCAATTATGTAAATATATAAAAACGATTGTCAGTCGGTCACCGTCATAAAAGATAATTAAATTTGTTAAAACTCTCACTGTGTGTATCCGGAGGTAGACAATTGAATATATCTAAACCAGCTATATGAAACTATTTTTACTTTTTCTACTGCATGCATGCGAGAGAAAGTATTGCATCGGACGCAACAATTCGATACCCAGATTCCTCTGGAAATACACATTTTAAGGTCCCCTGAATCCTAATATAGCCTCTTTAAAAAAACTGTATGAAATTTTTGGGTAGAATTCAATTTACTCTACCTCCTATGTAGATAACTATAAGATAAACTAGTAAGTCTACTTATAACTATAGAGAACATTTCATTTTGTTTCTGCTTTATCCCTGCTGTATGTTTTTTAATGTGTTTTTATGCTATACTCTACATTTTCATTAAGGCCGTATGAACCCACTGAATGCGATCCATCTTATCTAATCTGATCTACATGGTAGAGGAAGATAAAATTGAACTGTCGACAATACATCATTATTCTTCAAATTAATTTTTCATACATTTTATTCATTGATGTACAAAATTAATTTATAATTTATCTGTTTTGCTCTGTCCATGATGCCAGGCCGTAAATACCGTTGTTGTTTTGATAAAGTAATAAAATAGACAGTTTTAAACGATCTGCATCAAACATGTAATAATCAGTTAGATTAGGAAGGCAACGACTGTTATACTTGTTGCTGCACTGTGCAATTTCTCGGCACTAAAACTGGAGCAATAAGTTTCGTAAACGCTGAGTGGCAACTAGACATCATAAAAATCTAACTACATGCAAGCTGCACTGGTGTAATAAATACAGAAAACCCTTGATGCCAGCCGGACCCTACTCGGTTTATGGGGCCTGCATACCATTAACGTTCGCTTCGCAGTAATGCTATTAGTGTACCCCTATAGTTTGTTTAGTAGCCATGCTTTTGAAACTCTTTATTGTTCATTACACACATACGTGGCCTGATGCCCTACTAGACATTCTACCCTGGTAAAGTTAGAATATAAAACGAACCATCTGTTCAAAAGCAGCAAGTCTTTGGAAAGAAAGAAGAAAGTGTTCTGGCAAATAAAAATTTGACAAATCCCACTTCTGACACCATGTAACAAGTTACGAAGTCCAGTTACTTTATTTCCTAACTGAACCACAAAACTCAGTTCGCTATTTTTATCGTTAATACAAATTAGAGCTCTTCGTGGCATTACGACTTACAGCTGTTCCGTCCTTTTGTAACCTTATCACGTACTTCACTGTCTTTCAGTTCTGTTACGTTGTCTCAATACTGCTGGCTTCGATGATCACTATAACTGCTTCACACAAGAAATACTCCGACGCAACGAATAAATATCCAAAACTATCTCTTACGACAGGACCCATCCCGACTTGTTTATATAGGTGAGAATGACGCAGGAAGTATTTTTCTCGAAATTCTCGTAATTCTCGACAGTTTCTCAAACAGTCTAGAAAGTCTTTGTTCTACCGCTCACACTGTTCTACTTACCGCTCCATTGTCGTCGACCATAATTTATACAAAATGGTGTGAGGTAGCTGACAGCAAGCTTCTTTGAGGCCCACGGCCGCCCAGTGGTGTGAGGTAGCTTGACCCTGGGCTCTTTGATGGGGTGGCCCGCGCAATGCTGTTTTGATTCCAAAGACATTTAACGTTTTTTATTCTTTTCTTTGACATGTCAAGATATTAAACATTTTACAAATCTGATGTGTTACATCACTTACTAATTACATATTCTTTAACAGTCTATTCATACAAAGATGAACATTTATAGAAACGGTTTTATTACATATTTCATTAATGGTGCAATGGGAATAGGAGAACACCGAAGACTAGGTTCGTGCGCGCGTGTGTGTAGTATAGCATAAAAACCACAAGTCGATTAAAAACGAAAGTTGGTGAATTTTTTGCACCTACAAGGAAATTAGTGATGAGATAATTTCTGCAAATATTTACCTCACTGATATGAAGAAGATATAGGAATAACAGTTTGTAAGAATAATTGGTTCAAGAGTAGATAAAGTCATATGAGTGCAACACAACAGATTTCTTCATGCCAGAGTCTGTAACCTGCCATATTGCTTAGAATTGTCCGTGCAAAATGGAGAAAATACTTAAAACTACAGCAACCTTATCTTATTGATCACCAGGGCCCAGATGTTTAAGACGTCATAGTATTTGTTTGTGGTTTTTTCCATGGAAAATCTAAGCGTAACACGATTTTATCACGGCTGATTAAGATAATTCAATTCTGATGGGTTATATAAAGTCATATTTTGAATTTTTCAACGTTGTCATAATATTGTCATATTTTCTCTTACATGTTCGTAATTTTGTCATATTTTTTATATTTCCATTCCAGTTTCGCGTACGTGCTGGCAGTCGTCCCAAGAACGATTTTTCACATTTCCTAATTCTTGCTTGTAATATTACGTCTTTTTTCGTTATAGTGTTGCGTGAAAATAGAAGATTGACGTTTTTGAACACTTTAAAATGTGTGTAATTTGCTACTGGAATTGTTCTTTCCGATCTTCCTTCAATGACATTTATATCATTCTTTGCAGAGCTAAGGGCTGGTTCTAGATTAAATAATTAAATAAATTCAGAATGTAACAAAATTAATGTTACTTATTGATTAATGAGTGTGCAAGATTTTTAAAGTAGATTTTGAATATAACGTTAATTTAAACACATTGAAGTTTTGAAAATTTCGAAAATGCACCAAAAAGAATCGGTCATATTTTCTAATTTTTTCGGTCATAAGTGCTTGCATAGCATGGAGTAACAAAATAGCAAAGCTCTGAGACCTATGCCAGAAATAGACAATGCTTATAGAACGATTAACATTTTTGGGTGTATTAATACGTGTTTTTGTTGGCGTTCGATAAATTACTAAATACGAAACTAAGTTTATGTTTGATAATCGCGCGTGAAGCCAAAAGTTGTCGCTGCTGAGTGTTGCTTTCCAAAAACAGCTTCTGGCTTGGATTTTCAAAGTTCTATTAGCTGTTACGAAATCTTGCCTCATCGCTTAAAAGCGCCGTTTCCAGGAAATGAGCTGCTGATGTTATTGGCCAACTCCCGCAGAGTGCTACTCCACGGTCGTAATCGGGTGCCCTTAAAGGTTGATGAAGCTATAAATAGCATGGATGAACATGGCACACCGCATTCTGAGCTGATAAGGGCTGCTACAGCTTCTTAATAGAACTCCAGAATCAATAGCAATAAAGACAAGGTAAAACATAATAATGTGCTACCCAAACCTGTTTTCCTTCACTTCAACTCAAGCTATGTTTTTTAATGTGAATTCTACTGCTCCAGATCCATTTTTGAAGCACCTTATTTTCCACATTCTGGCTCGTTCTCCTTCCTTCCTGCTTGGCGCTGTACACTCCACAATACGCCTTATGTATTCAGCTTAGCAATGCGATGCCCATCTGTTGGAAATTTCGTGTTCTTTTATTACCGCTGCTCACGGCTTCTATTTGTTGAAAATCAGAGGCAGATATAGGTCAAGGAGATAAATTTGGTGTAATTTAGCTTTACACTCCTTTCATTTGAAGGCCGTCCAATCTCTATCCCAAGATTCGTGTGTTTTGCAGAATAGCAAAAAGCAACAGCGTAAAGTCATACATTATTTTTAATTTTATTTGTCGACATACATTATTACATGTCTTTATAGTAGTTGCCCCTTAAAATGACTGCGCTGTGGTTCCAAAATCTGTACCCAAATAGATGGCCAGGATCTCCACAATGGTATTGTACACTTTTAGAGATTCTGAATCTGTAGAGATAGGTACTATCTTAGTTACCACTGTTGTAAAGTTTGGTGCAAGTGGTATGCTAATCTCACTGTAGTTGCACCGAAGCAGTCCATATGCACTATCGATATAACAAAATAGTTTTCTTTTCATGATAAATTCACACAATAGTTATTGTATCTGTAGTCTGTTGGTTAGCATACTAGTCTCCAAATCCGGAGGTTCCAAATTGAATTCACGGCTGGAGGTTTGAAATGTATGTATTTTTTGGCTAGGATTATCCCTTAACCTCTCTAGAATCGGTAGTATAACACAGAGTATAAATGATTTTGTGAATTTAAATTAAACAACTTTCTTGTTTAACGACTCTGTGAATTGCCAGGATCACATCAGCGTCGCAAATGTGCCGTAATTTCGTCCCGCAGGAGTTCTTTTACATGCCAGTAAATCTACTGACATGGAGCTGTCGTTTTTAAGCACACTTGAAAACCATAATGAGTAAACTAGTGAACATCAACCCAAGATACTAAAAGTGGCGCGCGCCTCTTCAATTTCCTTTATTTTAATTGCTGGACTTCGCAGACGATTTTACGCGCCTTGACATTTCATACTCGAATCATGCTTTTTCATTGGGGTTCTCCATTACCTCTTTCAAACTGCCTTCTTGAATCAGGGAATTCCCCGAGTTATACCGGGTGGAAGGGAAGTCATTACATTAATTTAAACCAGTAATAGAGCTTGATATTTGGAACACATTTTGTATATTACGTTTTTGTCTCTCACCATTTCCTACGGAGATATTTTAGTTTTCTCGAAAACAAGCTGGCAACACTGCACATTGTGTGGGTGTCACTTTCCCTAGCTCAGTACATAAACAAACGCAGTAGGTAATGGTGCTTCTTGAGAACACAAACAAATACCCTGCCTTGTCCTTCCGTTTTTACTGCGTGAGTGCAGGCCAATCACAAGCGTTAGCTCCCAAAACATTAAAGCGAAAACTAAAGTTCCAGACCTGTTTACAACCACAAACCAGGTCAATTCCTGTCCAACTTCAACGCAACGTTGGCGACTTACTGCAGTGTGAAAAGTATTCCTTCACATCTTTAAAGTGATTAATTATTTCGTAACCCTGTATGATGTCCCATAATTAATTCCGAAGCTATGTCAGAAATAAGTTAATCTACGCATCGTACAAGTAACAAAATGCTATATTCGTACATTCCTGTACAATTACGCATCCAAGTTGGATAAAAAAACTTTTATTTCTTCGAAATTGGCTGATCAAAGAACAAAATGCCATTAGACCTTTTTGTTTGTAATGTTTATATGAAGCACATATTAGAAGGAATGTAATGACTTCCCTTCCATTCCGTCTCACTCTTTCAGTCACGGGGTATTACGAGACAACGAGACAATGGCGATATGCCCCACAAGAGAGTATAATAGATGGGTGGAGGGAGCACCTAACTGCCCAATATGTTCACATTTCTAGCTTTCTTAATTGCGTACTATTTTTCTAAGACAATGAATTGTAGAAATAATACGCGAAAATAAAGTTAATAACTAATGGTTCCTGAACATGGCGTAGGAGCCCCAGGTGTAGCTCTCCCTCGAATAAATAATATAAGTATTCTGACTTCTCCCTCCCTATATTTATTATTATTATTATTATTATTATTATTATTATTATTATTATTATTATTATTATTATTATTATTATTGTTATTGTTATTGTTATTGTTATTGTTATTGTTATTGTTATTGTTATTGTTATTGTTATTGTTATTGTTATTGTTATTGTTATTGTTATTATTATTATTATTATTATTATTATTATTATTATTATTATTATTATTATTATTATTATTATTATTATGAATGCTACTACTGTCACAAATAGACTACAAAGTACAGCTAATAGAGGTTGAACTTTTTACTCCGATCTTAGTGGAGAATTGGCGATCGATTATCCATATGTGGTTCTTGACTTGAAAAAACAATCACTTGCAGCTCATACTTAAATGTTGCATTAATTAAATCGTAAGTAAATATTAACAAAAGGTAAAAAAAGTTCTTAAAGAACCTGGTAGGATTCAAATGCTAAACTTACCTGTCCCAATCGTGCATATGTTAGGTTGCTGCTTCTGAATTTAGTATATAAAAACACTACCACTAAAACAGAGATTCACACTAGAGATATCACATGACATTTGAAACTGGATAAACTTAAAAATATTTTGAAAAAGGCTAACAAATTCGTAAGCTTATTTGAATGAGTGCTACGTGCTTGGTGCAATAAGATTTTGTGTTTTCTGGGCGTTCACTGATTTTAGAAACTGATACCAACTTCATTCTTTATGCAGATAACCTCGCAGGCTGGTGCAGCCAATTGAAGAAACACATTTTATTTCGTAAGGACATATGTTGAACAGAGACGTAGGTAAGCTACATACAAAACTCCCCCTCTCACACACACGCACACACACAGGCGTGTTGTATGTAGGTATACTCTCTGATATGTGACACACCGGCTGCATAGTCACCCTTCACAGGATGACATCGGACTGTGTTGTTTGTTACACCCTGTACATATGTACATGCCGAACAAATAGTGTCCTGTGGAAGGTCGGCGCCCCGGACAAACACCCCTATGTGGCCATTTATAAAAGCGGCCATGACATGTATAGCAGCCTGTCCAATACGCTGGTAAACCTCATACATATACCGAGGGCCGCCTCTGCGCAGTCATCGTTGGGAATTCTGATCTGGCCCCGGATTACGACTAAGCCAGCTTCAAAAGCAGTCAGTTGAGCCATGTCGATGCGAGGTCGTTCCGTACACAGAGTTGATGTTGATGGCAGCACTGGACGTTCTCCTTTAAAGTTTAAAGATTCACTTTTCTTGCTCCACTATGCGCATTTTAAAGATTTCTTTTCTTCTTCCTTAACAAGTAGTAGGCCATAGTACCTCTCACGAGGCTAACTGGAACTGTTCTATCCACCTTCTTCATGGTCATAGGATGTGGTTTGTACAGCAATGCTTGCCTAGGAAATCTCGAAGGTTCTATTCTTTGCACATGATATCTCTATTATATACTATTCTCCCAGTCGTTCTCTGATGTCTATAATTCTTACTTGATCTTCTCTTCTTACCCCTTAGAATTCTCATCTGTGCAGCCTGCAACGATGACCCATGTTTTACACCCATACTTTAATGCCGGTTTTGATATTATCCTGTAGATTCTCAGTTTTATTTCCTACCTCATATTTCTGCGAATTTTCTTCTTATGCAACCATTGAGCTTGTATTTTTCAATGCTTTCTTTAGGTTCCTAGACCCTAGTGCAACAGCTCATGAAGGGCCAAGGCTTACCGCCCAGCCGCTGAGTTCCCCACCTCTGCCCACTACAGGCGGCATTGGTGGGGTGCAGTACTGGAGGGCGGGACGTGGTCAGCGTCTTGAGCCCTCCCGGCTAGTTTTACGGCCTTCGTGACCTGGGGCCGCTACTTTTCCATCAAGTAGCTCCTCAACTGGTCCCCCCGGAACCTAACGAGGCTGAGTGTACCCCGTGCCAGACCTAACAGAGAGGATAAAATCCCCATGCTGGTACCGGGAATCGAAACCTTGTCCTCCGCGCCAGAGGCAATGCGCTACCAACTGCGTTTGCTTCCTAGGTATCTGAATATTGTCACTTGTTCTATTGATTTTCCCTCTGTAACTATGTATTTGCACTCTAAATTCTTCTTTTCCCCAGACAGTTATAACTTCAGCTTTTTCACTTGAAATTTGCAATGTCGGATCTTGACAAACAAAACGGTATGTATTTTCATTCTGTTTATTCTGAGTCCTTTGGGATTACTGGTCTTCTCCACTCTACAATTACTCTGTTAATGGGAGACAGTCCGCAACCTTGCTTCAGTCGTGTATTGATATTTAGAATTCCCTTCCCTTTCTCCATTTTTATTTAGGGTTGCTGTACAATGCCTTAGTTGAATTTAACAAATGTAAAAGTATTTTGTACTCCTCCAATATTTGCCACAATTTTATGCGGTTAACTTTTTCATAGACCTATGTATAGTGCAAACATGGTACACACGTTTCTAAGTTTGTACGTTCACTTCTTTTCTCTAAGATTTGTTTTCCTGCAAAAAATTACGTCTATACATAAGGTCCCTTTCCTGAACCGATTCTGTTCCTCATTCAAAATTTGTTCTGTTAATGGCTGCAATTTTTTAAATTATGGCATATAATTTATATGCTGGCAATGAAATAGAAATACCACTGTAATTGCTGCACCCCATTCTATTTCTTTGTATATATTTGATTTGTAGGGTAAAATTACTTAGTGAAATGTGTGTTGTCATTGATTGCTCTATTGTTACTTCTTAACCTTACCTGCTTCTGAGCACGCAAGTTTATATTGATTTAAATTTCAGAACTCACTCTTTTCTTTCATTAATGCAGGGCATGCTTTGATGTGGATGAAGAAGGTGCGTAACTTTGATGGTGATCACTACACTCTGAATGCGTATACATGAGCGGAATGAACTTCAATGTACACTCAACAGCTGCGTAGACAAAGATAATTATACCGCGCTGCCATTCTACCGGTCTTCCAGGTACACAAATGAGACGATGCTGTACGTTAAAGTTAGAGACATTCAGCACAATAAGCATGGCTGAGATTCCAGTGTGGTTAGGTAGCAATCATTCTGGTTCCTCAATTTACAGGCTCCGGTTGACGAGGGACAATATTTATTAAGTACAATACTTTCCTACTTTCCGAAGAGACAGAAATTGAGTGTGCGATGCGCGGGAGTGTGTATGGATTTGTTGTCTTTGTGTATGTAAGTGACAATAGTAATTTATCGTATACGAGACTAAAAAAATACCTACCTTAATATCGAAAGAAAAATGTTGGTCTTCCTAGTTGTTAATTTCCACTATTGTTCACTACTATAAGGTAAATCAGAGTAGCTATTGAAAATAAATATGTAGATTTATCATTACAGAATGAGAACAGGCGGCACAAATGATGATTATCTTGGACATAGTAGGTATAAATAAACTGAAATTTATGGCAGATAGTGTAGTTGACTGACATCTGTATTTATAAGGGAGAAAAACGTATTGATAAACACGTTCTAATAGATGCCATTGTGCAGTGTATTCAGTGTTCCCTGAAATGTGCAACTTTATTTATGGCAAAGACTAGGTACTCTAATTTTGTGACTAAAAAAAAAAAAAAAAAAAAAAAAAAAAAAAAAAAAAAAAAAAAAAAATCGTTGAGTTCTAGTATATATTTACGAAAGTAAATGCAAATATCATTGTGGTCATATAAAAACCTTAGCTATACTTTGACATATAAATATGTTATGAAATTGTTCAGAATTTATTAAGTTTGGTTTCAGAAATGAAATGGATTGCAGCAATGCATTAAAACGTTTTACTTCACTGCTGTAATTAAAACAAGTGCATTTTGCAAGGAACGAGTGAAAAAACAATAGGTAGTTTATTAAGGAAGACAACAATAAAACCTCAGTTCAGCGAGCAATATCAATTGCTAGTCAAATGTCCTGATATTGCTATAGAACTTAAAGGTTTTTTTCAATAGGTGTTGGGGGAAACAAAATCTTGGGCAGCTTGCACTGGCAACATTATTAATGAAGGTCACGATGTGCCTCTATTTCAGTTGGGAGCTAAGCACAAGGGTTGTCCCAAACTGAGGGGTATGAGATTGACTCACAGCAGAAAAAGCTTTTCTAGTATAGTAAATAATATTACAATGTGAGTTTCTGTTTATTTTGTTATGCTTCGATTAACGCAAAATGAACACTTCCGATGAAATCTTGATATGTAAATAGTATATAAAATGAACTACATAGGTAGCAGAGAAAATCAATAACCATTGAAGGAGAAAGTAAAGATATATTGACATTATTTCATATGCACGCGCGCGCTCACACACACACACACACACACACACACACACACACACACACACACACACACACACACACACACACACACACACACACACACACACACACACACACACACACATTTATATTTTCTGTACTGGTAAGTAGGGGAAATATTGTATTCCACCCACAAATTCGATATCGAGATTTCACCAAAAATATATGTTTGGCGGACCCCTGAATCCAAAAAAAAAAAAAAAAAAAAAAAAGCAAAAAGTATTTTTAGAAAAAGGTCCGTGTGTGTGTCTGTTTGTCAGTGTATCTGTGGACAGCATAACTCGAAAATGAAAAGTCGGTTAACAACCAAAGTTGGTATTTAAGTTTAATGTCATTCAAGGATGCAACACGAAGATTTTGAAGAAAACAGCCCCACCCTAAACTACCCTTTACATGGAACATTTTTCGAAAATTTTGATTTTCTTGAAAATGGCCTCTAACAATTTTGATTATAATGCCATATGTTTGAGACATTTTTATGACAAATGAAATGTATACCTTGAATTTTCTGGCTATATCTCCTGTAGTGTATTCACTCTGGACGACTTCTGCATAACTGGTAAACCGTTAGAGATAGACCAAATCTTACTCTACAAAAAATTTAGATCTTGCTAAAATACACAATTGATGTCCCAATAAATTTTCTTGTGGGGTGAATCATTTCGGAGATATTCCTTGTTACGTGTGAGAGTTTCGAAAAACTTAGAACTTTCGTGAAATGGAACATCGTTGTTCATTTTTTTTAATATGTTAAATGTGCAAAGAGAACTGAATCTCAAAGCTTTAAAAGATTTGATTATCGCAAAAAGCCTAGTGTATTCTAACATTCCCCTTGCACCTACAAGGAAATAAGCAATAAGATAATTTGTACAAACGTTTATCTCAACCAACACGAGGAAGATATAGATATAAGAGGTTGTAAGAATGGTTAGTACAAGAGTAGAGAAAGTCATGTGAGTGCAGCACATAGATTTTTCTAGGGTGGAATACAATGCAAAAATTCACAACACTTAGGGGTTGTAAAAACGTTGATTGCCTGCCACAAACCCAGTCGAAAACATGCCTTTGTGTAAGTGGAAGGGAATTGGAGATATATAGGTGATGGGAATTAGCGATTTCCAGCTTTATGCTCCTTTAAACAGTGATTTTATTGTGGGCCATCTCGGTTAAACAAGCTGGTAGATTCTCAGTTGTTTGCATGCACGCTGAATATGGAAACAAGGATGTTTCCAAAGCCGTGGGCGCTTTGTTGTATGTAGACTCCTGAGGGAGAGGGAGGCACAGCTTATAATAATTATCATCGTCCTAAGTAGCCGGAGATGATGTAGAAAATTAATTTATTCGTCCGTGCGTCCTTTCCAGTTCGTGCATGCGGGGAGCCTCCGGCAACTTTGCATTTGTGACGCTTCGCCAGTTCCACTCTCTTCTCCACATCCCTGTGAATTATTACGAGAGCCTCGCCAACAATGGGCAGGTTCCAGCGCCTGCTTGGTCAGTCCCGTCACGCAGGACTCGCTCTTTACCTCGCTAAACGTCCTCAAACACAAACATTCGCTACACACCTACCATTTATCCGACTCGTTTCGGTTTGGATGCTATGCACTACACGTAGGTATTCTGTCAATGCCTCGTGTGATATTGCTGCCCAGAGCGAGCGAGCGACGTTAAGGCCTTACAAAGGTATGCATCTAACTAGCTGGTTTTTGATTCCAAATCCCTGGTTTTCCGTTCTTGTCCAAATAATTTATGATGAACAGAAATAGATGGGTTATCTAGGTATCCACTGAAACCATAAAATATGTTGTGACAAAATGACAAGTTGACAAATCCCATCTCTGTCATCAGTATGACAAAATGACAAAAGTCAAGTCCAGTTATTTGTTCGCCTCTTTATTCTCCTTCAAAACTTTTGAACAAATACACCTTTTGCTGACGCTAACGCAATTTTCAGTCCTTCGTGATATTACAACTCACAACTGTTGTCTTCTCGTAACTCTGACTCAGGCCTTTCTGTCTTTCTTCACTGCTTCACTATCTTCCTCCACGACCTGCCGGTTCTCTCAGGGCTCTACCCGCGCGTACCTATTCACACGCACGCAAACACATACAGCTGTCTTGTTCCCCACTCACTGACAAACTAAAACTGACTGACCCCCGCTCTCGTTGCCTTGCATGTAAAGAAGATTTAACGAACGAGTGTTTGCAACGCCGTCGTAAGTTTATGAGTAACGGAAACTTAAGAAAGACACTGAAAGGACTGAGGCAAGGTTACGAGAGCTAAATCTATGAGTTGTGATAACAAGACAGGCTGTAGACCATGTTAACGACGAGAAGAAAACTGTATATTTCTGATAAAATTTTAAAAGTTAATAAAGTGGTAGAAAAGTAACCAGACTGATTCTACAATAAAAAATGTCAATTCATTCTAGAGTTACTTAAATTTAAAATACATTTACAGTTGGTTTAAATTCAATTAAATATATTGATTTAGGGTGAAGTGTATATTTTGTAACGTTGGTTTTTTTTATTTTATTTTCATATTACATTTAACGACAAAATAAAGTTGTTGGTAGTTATTTGTATCATAAATGTATAAATTTATTCCACTATCATTTTTATTTTTTATTTCGTTTTCTTTTTCAAAAATCAAAATCTATGTAAGTGTAGTCCAATGCAGCCCCGTCATCATCCACGCAGGTGGGCCCTCCCCATCCTTTACTACAGTCACATTTTATTGCTGACATTGGGACTAAACTCACGACCTTCAGCTTTTGAATGAATGATCAGTCCATTTCCCTGACCTTTAATAATCACGCCTATTCGAATTACTTCCTTTAAGGCGCCTGTGACAGAGACACCTAACCCGGCTCAGGAATTAGAAGAAGAGTAGCATATATAGCAAAGTAAATCATGCAATAGAGGGCTTTAATATGAGATGACATTAAGTAAAACTTGAGTAACCTGACGTAAATGGAAGAATCACTTAAGTAGAGATTAGCCTCTACTTGAAACTCTGGCACAGTAGTGAGCAGCAACTCTATCTTGCTGAACGTAGAACTGATCATGGATCTACCCAGCCACTGTATATCTACTTTTGTCCATCGTATTCTTGTCTTGTCTTGTCTTGTCTGTCACGGAGGGGATTCCGGCACGTCCGCCGATGCCTTATTGTGCGTCAGACACCGGGGGGAAGGATGAATGAGAGTACCTAAAGACAGCCAGAACGCATCACTATGGTGGGTTCCTAACAGGTGCAGGCAGTTCTTCAGAATGAGCTCCAGGCTGTCACGTAGTGCGTGCCACTAGCCAGCTCCGGCTGATTAATCAGTCCCACTGACGGGCGGGCAGCCGACCACAGCACCTCCCCTCAATCGAACACCGTGTTTCCAGAGCGCAAGATGTACCACAGCGCATCCTACCGGCGATGTCTGACTCTTACAACCTGAAAAATCCGGCTCGAAGGATAAAGAAATGAAAAGAAGTGATGTAAGTTAAATATACTTCCAAACGGGGAAACCCCCCCCCCCCAAGAAAAACCAACGGTCAAGAAGGTCGGCTGAGGGAATCGAACCTGTGACCTCCCGAATGCGGGCCACAGACGTTGCCGTCTGAGCCATTCCGCTCGGTTTGTTCATTGTAAATGTGCCAATGTTGGTAGAGAAATTCCTATTAGTACGTATTTATGCATAATAGAATATTGAAAATTTAATATTTTGGGCACAAAATGACAAAAGTTGAGCATATAGATAAACTGTAAACATTCCTGAAACTGGGTATTAGAGTTGAGTACAAAATGCCTTTACATGTAGTCTAAACATGGTTTCATGTTTTTCCCTCGTCACTGATAACTCCAGTGCAAACTGACGTTGCCTCGATTAGACGTCATCTGCATGCGGGTTTTGCGGGAATTAAATTCATTATCAGCTCTACTCTTGCGAATGGTTATGTTTTTGTTAAACGCGCTGGTAAAAACTAATTAATTTTGTTGACGTTAATGTAATACCAGTACGGGCTCTGAGCTGCGATTGACTGACACTCAAAAAACTTGATACAATCACTACCGCCTCTTCCATTGGGTTTACACGGATAAATTGAGCAATTAATAAATATTTATAAATGGATTGGATACGCAAGCCATTACTCAGAGGTGTGGTTGTGATGCCCTGTTGTGGGAAAAGCTTTGGCAAATGCAATTATAGGTTAATCTTTTGACATAGAATGCAGAACACAAAAGTTATTCAAATGACGGATAACTTAGAACTATACTATCACAGTACAAAATAGTCAAATAGTAAAAAGGAAATGGTAAATTTTAATAAATTATGTACAGTATTTTGTCATGTGAATTAATAAAAAAACTGTTATAATTCATCATCATCATCATCATCATTATTATTATTATTATTATTATTATTATTATTATTATTATTATTATTATTATTATTATTATTATTATTATTATTATTATTATTATTATTATTATTATTATTATTATTATTATTATTATTATTATTATTTCTAACACATCTTCCGACAGTCCTTCTCCATCTTTTCTGTTGTTGCATTGTTTATCCTCCAAATTCAATCTCTTCATTGCCTTTGTGACATTCTTCGAAGTTATTGGTGGTCACGCTCTCCTACGATTTTTTTGGTGAACCCATTCCTATACATTTTTCGGTATTTTATCTTCAGGCCCATAGCATTTCAATTGTTTGAATCTAATCTTATCCAAAATTATTACGATAGGCACAAAATCGGCCCAAGAGCACTCTATATTTGCAGTCAATGTAATAAAAATTACTGATTTTACTCCGATACTCCTAATAATGTTTGTTATTTTATCTCTCCTCGAAATTCTCGCTATTCACCGCCAGAAGTCCATTTCTGTTGCCAGTAATTTAATGTGTGTTGCGTGTAAATAGTCATATATATTAGCCTCACAATGTATTATACTTAATATGTTCATATTATGAAAATTCTCAGCTCTAAACCACAGCTTTGCTCCCCTGTTTTAGTTCAGCATGAATGAAACGAATTACTTCCAATTAGAAATATTACACTTTTCTTTTCAACAACACGTTGTAGTTTCTGAGGTAAAAAAGGTAATTTCTTTTTCTTTTCACTATTGAAATCCTCACTTTTTCCCCCACACATTGATATATAATATATGGATAGTAGTAAAAATTGTAAAAATTGTAAATTTTGTAAAAATCCTGTTTAAATAACATGCCATACCTTTGCTGATATTTTAGTCTTTTGCATTTTTCCATAACTTATGTTCTACATTTAGATACAATTTTCTCCAAAACTATTGCATATAGGAAACTTAAACTTTGTGAGCACTTAAACATCACATGAACTTTAAAATTAGTGACATAGTTTTGCCATACTTTGCATACAATTTTCAAACCTTAATGTTAAAAATTGAAATATTTTTAAAATTAGGTATATATAAAAAGCAAAATTGGCTGTAAAATTATAATTTTGAAAAACTAATCTACTCATCCTGTTAGAAATACAGTTGTCTGGGTTCACCATAAGTTTAAACTCATTAGAACAAAGGGTTCTTCAAATACGTACACCTAAGTGAATATCAGCATAATAAAATCATTTTTTCTGTGTATTAATTTACATGGATGTCGTATATCTTGTTTTAGACCTACGAGCTTGATTTTCGTATGCATTTTACTCCAAGTACTGTATGTGTAGTGTAAAAATTATGGTTATGGTTTAGTGATATTCGCATTACAATACTGAGATATTTTTCATGTATAGATAAGTGTGTTCAACTCCAATGTGCCTTTAATATAGAACATATAAACTTCAAAATCACCAAAGAATCAATAAGTATTAATAAAAAATTGGCCTTGTAAACAAAAAAGTAGTCCAGTACTGTAACAAATGACAACTAAGTCCCAATAACTTTTCTGTCACTTCCTTCCTTTTCTAAACCTGAGACACAAAACAAAGTTCTATTTTATCGTTAACATAGTCTACAGTTCTTCCTGACCTTATTCTTTGTGACTGTGTATTTTCCTAACCCTTGCACTTAGACAATATTGCAAAGTACATCATAATGGAAATGCATAATTATGATATTCATACATAAAGAATTCATGCCCACACGTTACAGCATTTTGCAGTGCGGAACGACAGACTTCAACCCTGCAAAATTACGTATAAACTGCTCCTTAATTCTCGTAGATTGCCACTCACGGAGTTCATTTCATCATTTCCCGGCCAGCCAATCATTATTCTTCCATCTTCTTGCTCTTGTTGCCTCTTCGACGATATTTCCGTACAGCAATGGTCTTCATCTCCGCTTTTTACCGTCAGCTTTTTATAATCGGCTTCGTTCTTCGGCCCTTACGTGAATGCCCTCCCCATCGCTCTTACAGAACTTGACCTATGACTAAGCTAAATACAGATCCAGGGCAAGACAGCGGTATAAGCGTTAAACGAATCTCGAATATCTCACGATGACGTATAGTGTAAGGAACGCCTTTACCATGCATGAACGTCTAAGTAGGTTTAATAAACTAATCCGGATAAAATAATTTTGTCATATATTTTGTGAAGATAATTCCACCTGAACAGTCATAGTTTTCTGTCAAACAACTCGTCGAGATGAGAGAGTAAACTTTTGCCAAATAAAAATCCTTCACAGTACAGAAAACGAATTTAAAAGATGCAAGAGTACCATGATTGTTTAAGGAGGCCTTCGTAGCTTCCCCTATTTCCCTTTCTTTAACCCCCTGCAGTGACGTCTTTGGGACGACTGCAAGCATGTGTGCGAAAGAGGAATAAAAATAAAAATATGACAAAAATAAGAAAATTTAAAAGCAAATATGACTAAACTATGAAAAATTACTAGAAAATGACAAAAACGTTTTAAAAAAGGCCAAAATATTAGTTTACATGATCCAGGAGAATTGCATAATTTTAATCACCACTGATAAAATCGTGCTTGGCTTATATTTTCCCTGAAAAAAAAAAAAAAAAAACACAAACACTATGACATGTCATAAACATCCGGTGAATACGGGAATATTCAAATCAGTATTCAAATCTGTTAAAGTTTTGAAATTCCGTTCTATTTGCAGGGCTAGCATAAAACAATGAATTACGATGTTCCATTTGACGAAAGTGTAAGTTTTCCGAAAGTAACACAAATAACAAGGCATATCTATAGTAAGATTTGGTCTATCTCTTACGGTTTAGAAGTTACTCAAAACTTATCCAGGGTAAACTGAACTACACAGGTTATAGCCAGAAAACTCAAAATATTCGCACATTGCATTTATCATAAACATATCTTAAACACATGTAATTTTAATCAAAATCGTTAGCTATTTTCAAGAAAATCAAACTTTTCGAAACATTTTCGAAGTGAAAGGTAGTTTGGGATGAAAGAATTTTCTTCAAAATCTTTAAGGCGCATCGTTGAAAGAAATTAAACTTAAATACCAACTTTGGTTTTTAACCGACTTTCCATTTTTGAGTTATGCTGTCGACAGACTAACAGACAGACACCCACAGAGACACACACAGAGACACACACAGACACACACAGACACAGACAGACACACAAAGACCTTTTTCTAAAAAGTTTTTTTTTGGATCACGGAGTTTCAAAACATATTTCCGGTGATATCTTGACATCAAACTTTTGGGTGGAATACAATACTTCCTCTACTGTAGGTGCGTAGACAAAGTAATAAATTAGGCTAGGAGCGAAAGTCAGAAGTGTAAAATTTTATTTTTATCACAATTCATTTAAGAAAAAATCAGAAAATGCACTTAGTATGCGTGTGATAACAGTGGAGTTAACAGTGGAGTTTGAAAAATACATGGATAATTATCTACGGTTTAGGTTGTTTAATTTGTGAGTGGAGAGTGAAAACAAAAGACTAGGTAGGCTATTAGTTTGAAGGATAGTACTCGTAGTGATGCTGGACTCACGCTGGATACACACACAGCGAGGTGAAACAAACAAGACAGCGATAGCGACAGCGACAGCGGTGCGAGTAGGCAATGCAGGCGTGCAGCCAGGGTGTGAAGTGAGAGATCAAAGCGGTTAGATTATCAGAATTTAGCGCCTCAGTACCGCGCCAAGTCTCACCTAATGTTGTCACCTCGTGCATGTATATGACAGAGCTATCGCTTGACAAACAAAGCAGCGCCATGTTTTCATTTGTTTTTTATTTCATGCAACCGGACAGATGTATATAAAATTATATTTTTGTGTGAGGTAAAGTTCAGTCTGCTCTCTAGGCGAGAGAACATGACACTTTGTAGAAAATGCATACTAAGAAATAAGCTGTAGGGCACATCAAAAAGTCGTGTTAACGCGATAATAAAGCAGAAAAGAGGCGCATAATTATTACAAAGTCCCGGGGCTCCGGCTGCTAACATTCTAATTTCAAAAGCTTGAATTTCTCAGTGAATATTTTCATTTAGGTCTACTAGGAAGAAGCCAAAGTGTTACAGCAAGATGGTGGTATAGCACATAAACTAGTCCGCACGTGTCAGTTCTTTCGGAATCATTTAGGCGCATCTTAGACATATGTTATTAGCGAAAGCTAACTTCTGTATGTTTTTTCATTTAAATCGAGATAAACTTTTGAAGAAAAAACTACATTACACATTTCGTTATACATATAAAGGGAATATAGATGCTGAATTGAGAATAAAGTCAACGCTTTGAATATTCTGTGAACTAGTGGCTGCTTAAACTTCAAGATAATGCAAAGCTTAATACAGAAAACGTGTATTTATCTATAAGGTATACATTATACAGAATTTTATGGAATATTTCCGAAATATCTGTGAATTTTGCCACATTTTAGGCAATACGTATTAAAAGGGTTGTTCCTCTGCTTCACGTAAGTTCATAAAAGCTCGTGGCTGGCATGTAATTTCGACTAACAACTTAGTACAATTTCAAGCTATAATATTTACATATACGAATATAGTAGGTTCATATTTCTGCAGGCCGGCCTGAGTCGGCATTGCACTGGGTGAGGACAGACACGCCTTCGCCAGAGTTACACGTAAACGACCGGCAAGTCAGGAGTACGGAACACTAACTACTGTATTAACTTACTCTACCACATATGTTAAAATTGATGACCTTCAACACGAAAACATTTACTGTATCTTCCAAAACAATTCTGGTTTACTCGCAAAAGTTCATGTTGACTGATTGCCTGTATTTCTCTCGTGATGTTGTCCTTCAGTTCTTCTAATGTGTGCGTATTATTTGATTATTATACATCTTTTTTGCGTTCCCCATGGGTGGACTCAATCCTCGACTAATTATTCGCTGTGCGCTATAGCCGAATGCTGCTGAAACCGCCACACAATCTTTCATTCTTTGTTGGTTGCAGAACAAAGTATTTAAAATGGTGTTCACACAAAGGCGTGAATCAACTGTTGTGAAATATGGGACCATACGTGAACTTCGCACCAAACCTCAATTTTTGCAGCGTGGTGAAGAACTTGATGAATAATATGGGGATTTTCGGTAAACCACACTTGTTTTCGGGTATACAGAGTAGAAGGGAAGTGATTACATTCCTTGTAATATGTGCTTAATAGAAGCATTTCAAACAAAAATGTCTAATGGCATTTTGTCCTTTGATCAGCCGATTTCAAGGAAATAAATGGTTTTTGTTCCGATTTGGATGCGTAATTGAACAAGAATGTACGAAGATAAATTTGTTACTTGTAAGATGCGTAGAGTAACTTATTTCTGACATAGCTTCGGTAGTAATTATGGGACATCACAAGGGTTTCCAAATAATTAATCTCACAATAAGACGTGAAGGAATGCTCCGAGCGCGTTTTTCAGACGCAAGGTATGTTGACAAACGTTGCGTTGCTTTGATGTTGGTCAGGTACTTGATCTGGTTTCCACATGTAAACAGGTCGACCACTTTCATTTTCGTCCTAAAGTTTTGGCAGGTAACGGTTGTGATTGGCCTCCGTTCGTACAGTAAACATAGAAGGAGACGCGTGGTAGCAGTAGTGTTTATGTACTGAACCAGTGAAAGTGACGCAGACACAATCGGTAGTGTCGGCAGCTTGTTTTCGATAACACGATCTCAGTAGGAAATGGTCAGAGACAAAAACGTAAGATACAAAATGTGCTCCAAATACCAAGATCTATCATTGAAATGTTATATTGGAAAAATGTTTGCGTTACAAGGAAGACAAGTGAATAATTTACAACATAGTAAGAACGTTTACATAAGTAAATATAATAATTTGTTTCACAACACCGATATCGCAGTTTCAGATATTTCGCTTGGTTGTTAAATCGGTAAAGCAGACTTCAAGAATCACTTCTCTAGCTTTGCGTTTTCTCTTGCGAGTTATTGATTTGTTTCGCAATGTTAAAAACGAATATAAATCCTCTCTCATCAATCTTATGTTTTCATTTCTTAACAATGCCAGCACACACGTCTCTTAGAAATCTAATTTCAGCTACTTGAACTCTCGCTTTCTCTCTTTCTCTCTGACCCATTTCATCTTTCTGCTCTCTTATTATTTGCTTTCAGGATTGAAGCTCTTATATCCGTCATGGAAAAAATTTGCTTATGTAAGTTGCTCACCCCTTCCAGCAATAGCTGCAGCAGAAAGCTTTAGCTTTCTTTTTTGGGGTTTGTACCAGACAATCCACTTTTTCTTTCCTTCCTAAGGAAAGTGGATGATCTGACAGCAAATTTGAATTCACGATAATGCAAGGTAAAGGAGCTTGTGGTAGACATGTAGTAAATTTCTTATATTTCCTTGGATGCTTTCGGGAAAATTGCTAGTCTACTTCTTACGGGAAAGCATAATCATCCCATATGTCGCTCTCATTGTTGTCAATGGAACAACTGTCACAATCAGTGCCAAACCCAAAACTCGCGGAAATAATCGCTTTTACTGGCTTAATTGGAATAATTATCCTATTATTACAGATCTTATACTACCAACGACGTGAGAGGGCGGAGGGGGGGGGGGGGGGTCAATTTTTTTCTTCTTTTTTAAATTGTGTATTATATCTTGCCATATTTATAAAGGTTTATTTAAGATCGATCAAAAGTTTTCACGGCCGGTGTCATAAAATACAAAATGATTATTCGGGCTTGTGGGCCGTGGTCTAATGGAAAATCTCCTTCCAGACGTTTCATTCAAAGCTGCGTCGTACATCCTCAGTGGTATGACCGTAGTACTCTGCTAGTCTCGGCGATGACTGATACGGAGCAGTTTGGTTTATACGCTTAGCATGTGTGGACTTTTGACGGTTGGTCCGGTCTTTGTTGATTGGTTTGGTTGCTGCGTGGGTTGGGCTAAAGTCGGGATTGCTTCCATTGTCGACTGGCTGATGTTTACTGTGGCTGCGGCTGTTGATGGCGTATGATCTTGAATTTGTTTCCCGTCAGGTTTCTTGCGTGGCCGTCGCCGGTTGGGGCAAACAAGGGTCTGCAGTCGCAGAACACGCATTACTAGCGCCAGGGAACACAGCTATCCTGTCTTCCACAGTTAATTATTACGCCCGGTTAAGTCACAAACTATAGAGATTTTCAAACATAAATATAACATCAATAGGAAGGAAGAAACAAATCGCTTAAATAAAGCTTGGTATCCAGCATTATACAAGGCACTCTCTTTCTGTGAACAACATAACTCAAACACGAAAGGTTGGTTAAAAACCAAAGTTGGTATTGAAGTTTAACATCTTTCAAGGATGCAACACGAAAATTTTGAAAAAATTTCCCCTACCCTAAACTACTTATTACATGGAAACTTTTTCGAAAATTTTTATTTTCTCTAATAATTTTGATTAAAATGCCATATGTTTAAGATATTTTATGGCAAATGAAATTAATTCGTATTTTGAATTTTCTGCCTATAGCCTATGCCTGTACTGTCCAACTTTCTTATGTGCCTGGGCTCATTTAATTCATTCCTAAGGAGGCGCGGGCGCCATCACTATCACCATTACGACAAGCACGCTTCTTTTGAGAGGAAAAAAGGAAAGCACTGGTTAGGGAAGTAATGAATTTAGGTTTGGACGTACAAAAGTGCACTTCATGGGTGCTTACTTGGAATATATTCAGAAGGTTTTGCCTTGAAATTTAAACTAATATTAGAAATCGTCGGAGTAAAACTTTGTTTATGAAGAGCACCAGAAAAATACATCGCTGACGGTGCTGACCTATGCAGACCTGTAGCAATTAGGTAATTTTTGCAAATATTTGTCTCGACTAACACGAAGAAGATAGGTAGAGGAATAAGAGTTTGTAAGATAAGAGAAAGTCTTGAGTGCAACACAGACATTTAGTTCAGCTTTTCTTCTTTCCTGTTAATACGGTTGTTCTGATCTTTTTATGTGGATTCCAAGAAGCACATAATCTCATTTGTACAACTTCCCGGAAACGAAATATTTTCACCACAAGCCGTGTTCATAACGTTTTTTAGAAGCTATGATTTTTAACACACTACCTTTATTACATCTGAAGGAAATAATAACAGAAATGATTTATTTTATAAGGTTCATTTATTGCTTATTGCTTAGTTAATGGCTAGAGTTAATAGGGTCGTTTTTATTTTCAACTCTCTTGAAAGAAATGTAGTTTTGGCGAATTAGAATTCTAGATGCCACGCCTAATTAATACCCATTCCTTCTGTATGTCATAAGAGTAGCATGGTACGTGTCTGAAATGCAAAAAGATTGTATTCATTATACCAAACAACACGTTTCCTTAAAAACTAGTGAACAGCACAAAACTGGTTCGGAGTTAGGTTGCAAGCATTACTAATGTGTATTTTTTGTATCACAATACTGGTTTCCTTTCAAACTATTCCCCTCCGCTAATATCTCTATCTTCTTCAGTATTTCCTTCTTTTCTGCTCTGATTGCCATGATGTATCCATTTCTCGCAAATTTCAACAATTCCTTGTACTACATTGACTATTATTTAAAGTACTATTTATCACAAGTAATGTCATAAGACTTTGACCTAAACGATAAATTCTCGAGCGGAGCGAAAGAATTTACCAGTAAAGGTTAGACCGTTTAATGATATGTATTTGGACCATTTCATATATAAAATATTAATTCAAATACTATGTCGCAAGATTTGACCAGAAAATGTTAAATGCTGTAAACATTTCGATTAGTGTACTTCGATTTGCTCAGCGCTGCCAACTGAGTAAAACGAAATCCAAAACTTACATGTATTTCGATCTTCTCTTGTTAAAACAGAGAACGAGCTTAAAATCTCATACAAATTTCACTTTGTTTTTAACATCAACAAATAACCTTTCCTCTGAAAGAATAGGTTAATCATTAAAACAATAATGTTAAAAATACAGTTGTCAAAGTGAAATGGATTGTGAATTTGAGTGTTAATCGATTGTAACGTGTAATAATAGGGTTTCAGCGATTTTTGGAATACTGATCAAAAGAGTGACCACGTGATGATCTGTATATGATAATTTAGTCACTTTATGTATGAAATAGTCATAATTGTGGGTTGTGTGAAGATCGTTCTTTTCTACATTCTATTGTTTCGTATACTTACTATAATCCCAACCGTTTACCTGAACTTATAGTTACCTAACTATTGCCAGTAGTTACTTAAACATAATATTAAAAAAAATATTGTGACAAAACCATAAGATCAGTCGTAAAATCAATACTTGACTCAGACCTTTCATTGTCTTTGGTGACTTTCTCTGTGTCTCATATATAACTCTAACAATAGAATTACTGCTTCACTTCGACGTGATGCATCTTTCACGACAGTAACACACACGCACGCACGCTCGCGCGCGCGCGCACACACACACACACACACACACACACACACACACACAACTGTCCCGTACTCACTGATACGTTGACTCAAGAACTGTAACCGTAACTCCTTTAACTCGTTACCGCGTCCCCTCATATAGCGGGGATGACGTGACACGGTCTTTTCTGGAACTTCTACAAACACGCCGGCCTTCGAATGTCTTTCGCCTTGGTTTGCTTTCCGACTTGGTATGTGGTGCGAATCAGCTTCCCCCCCCCCGGCCGTCCTTTGTTGTGCACCGCGCCCGGCGTTATAATATTTATTGTCATTGATGTTACCCTATGCGTGTAGCATTTTTTATTTGTTCTAAGAGTACGAGCTACAAGGCAGAATTTGTATTTGTCACTTTCAGCATTTTCGGTTAATAAAATGTTAAACGATATTTAAATCTCCGGAGACTTGCACACCATAATCAAATTCTACTCACATCAAAGTAACAAAAGAAAAGGAATTAAAGTGTTTCATTGCAAACCCCTGTGTATCTTCCCTCAAAGCTATGCTGTTACGAGGTGAATGCAGGAGCATTTTGCCTCGTTTAGCGCATGTTACTTCAGCCAGAGATTGACTCCGAACTCCTAGCAGAACAATTGAAGTTCATTTGATTAATGAACATTGTATTTTGGTCGGGGCTCATTAGCAGTTGCGCTGGAGGCTTGATGTTTACGATATTTCCTTAGCGAATGCACTGAAGCAAATGCGTAATTACTGTACCGTTCCTAGAATCACTTTGACTGAAGATGGGGGAAGCCTTTTGATGTGCGCCGCAGTAGATGCGCAGAAGAAAATGGATTAGCGCCCTCAAGTCCTTGGCATGGTGCACTTTCTATGCTCATGCTACCGCATTAAATCCAATTTTATTTTAATTAACTAATGCATTACGGCTTATAAACAAGCTCTGAGAGGGTTGGTTGCATGAGCAGATCAGGGCAGAATGGAACAATAATTCAACGCTAACTACTTGATATGCACGTAAATCGGGTTTCCTGTTTGAGATCACGTACCGCAAACCAGCATTTAGTTACTAATTTTATAAAATATATAATACAGCGTGTTTGCGGTTTGCGGGTAAAATGCACAGTGGCGGAGGTCTTTTTACGACTTTACGGCAAAGAAAGCACTTTTACGGCTTTGTATGTGCATTTAAACTGTTAAAGATTATTGCACGAGCATGAAAAAGCATTAAATTCTCATCATCGTAGTCATGATATTTACTCAATTGTTTATTTATCGTTGTTGCATCACTTTTAGCAGAAATTTCGTAAATGTAGATTTGCTTTGGAAGTCTTGCACTATCCAATCTAGTAATATGATGTAAACATTTAGAATTGTGTTGTAATATATTTGTGTTTATTTCATTTACTTATAATTTTTCTGTAATACTTTCTTAAAAATACGATGTATGCTACTTGTAAGTACTTCATTTTTAACTTTTGGTTTTTTATAGCTCATGTTATTAAGCGTAATATTTGGACTAAAATTCTGTGTGTAGCCCAGTTAAGGAGCAATTGAAATTGACAAGCGCATTAAAATTACACTTGAAAACATGGATTCCTTTAGGTCGGTTTCATTTGTTTTTCAAAGAATACATTTCATATAGATACTATGGCTGACGTGTTTTACAGTGGTGCAGGTAGCTCATTTGTCACCTCTCTCTCTCTCTCTCTCTCTCTCTCTCTCTCTCTCTCTCTCTCTCTCTCTCTCTCTCTCTAAATTTCACTAATCATGTTACTTTAGGCTAGTAATCTACTTATTAATATGAATAACAATGTAGTTTATTAAGAGCGGTTTTTATTTTATCTGAAAACCAAACAAAAGAAACACTAGAATAGACGGGTACTGTTTTCTTTTTTTGCTTCGCTCTGTAGGTTCTGCCAAATAGTGTTACACAGACACATTTTGGACATAATATCCTAAACAACCTAACCTATAAGTGAATACAATACTGCTGCTTTCATTCTGTACATAAAGTCGCAAGTATGTCAATTTATGTCTTCGCTATTGTGCTGTGAAGTTTAAATAATGGTACGTAAAATTGTGGATATAGTTGTCCTTAGCAGGGATTTAGTGCTGTGTTTAATACATTCTAATTTTAGCTCATGAATGAACTAGGAAACGAAAATAAATTTGCAAGGGATGTATATTAGAATCCTAAAACATTGGACTAATGATTGAAGCTAGTGACTTTGGACTTTAGTAGGAAAATACTCGCACTTCCAAGTCCTTGCGTATTGTATGCAGAGTAATGTTGGTGTCATGATCTAAGATCCAAGCGAAGGAAAACAAGGCAAGACAACAGCACTTGAAAAACCATGTTATGCTACACAGCTATTTACTTTCTCAACTGATATGTTATTGAGATTATGAATACGTGTGTGCAGTGAATTTCACAGACCTCAAAGTCTGATTACTTTTGTTCTTAATATTAAATGTGTATGTATTGAATATTTTTGATTTACTAAACACTTAAGTTATATTAATTTCTAATTCAATAGAATCAAAACTATGTAATAAAGTTATAAACACAGTTATGTATAAGAAAATATTAGAAATTAATCAAAAAGTTCAACTTAAATATCAAGTATTTCCGTTGAAAACGAAAACAGATGGCTCCACGGTATTGCAAGACTCGCATTCGGCAGGTCCTGGGTTCGATTGCCGTTGATCGTCCACTCTGACGAGTAGATTTCGTGAGTTTTTTTTTCTCTTTTTTTTCTGGACAGTAGGCGAATGCTAGAGTGGTTGTTCAACTACCACGATTTCCATTTAATTCCGTTTCCTTTTCAATTTCACTTGAGATTTGGAGATTTCGTGGTGTGTGGTGGTGCCAGACAGATGGCGCGGATGCTTGCTCAAAGAAGATATTAAAAGGGCTGCTTGATGGAAGGATCGTTCATCCAGGCGGTTTCAGCAGTGGGGTTGGGCTGTAAGAGACCTCCGCGTGTCCGTGCGGCCTGACTGCAGCTTGCTGTGGTTTCTTCACTTCTTTCCTCTTGAGGATTGTGAAATAGATCATTGTAGATCTAATTGCGCGAAGCGTTCTCTTTAGTTACATCACCTAGCAGCTATTTTCCGTGAAGTCTCGTGTGGAACTTGAAACATTTGGGTAGATATATAATAGCATTATAACTTGTAGACAAGTTTTCTAACTACCATAAAAAACAAAATAGATCGGATGTCAAAATACACAATTCGCAGCATTAACACCCTCACATTTTTTTTTTTTAATGTTTACTAACATCCCGGATTTGTTGGTTTTCGGAATCTCACACTAAACAATCTCAATTAATATATTAAATTGGCCCAAGAGTATGTTTATAAATGGGTGCATTTCATAAAAGCTCAACACCAGATGTTTTTCAGCTACTAATATGCGCTTTAATGTTATTAATCATTTGATAGGTGCAGAAGGCTTCTTTGATTGAAAGTAACATAAAAGAGCCCTGTGTAGTGGAATCCCGATGCTACACATTCAAAGCCAGAAGAGAGTAGGTAGGTATCTGTTTTTACAGCATTTGGCTCATTTAGATGAAAGTCGGCTGATACACAGAATTTTTTTTGCCGAAGGGTGTGAAGGGTGTGATTACCCGAAGTAAAGTAAATCACACCACAAACTGCGAATGTTCATTAACTTTTACATTTTTCATGCGTCTCTTTGTACTAGCCGTGTCATGTTTAAGGCCGAAATCTCCGTCGCTTCCCTTCGCATCCCCCATTAGTCTGCGAATAAATAATGAAACATGCGGGCTGACTGAAATGTGCTAGGAAAATGATACTTGAGATGGTATAGTGTGTTGACACGGAGGATGTCTAGGGACTTCACCGTTTAGGACCATTTCTCAGTCTCTTAGCGTGGGGTTTTGCAAGGGGTGAGGGATGATTACTAACCAACGATACTGCTTGACAGTTGCAATACGCGGATAGAGGCGTGGCACTGTAATGAGAACAAGGAAAGGTGCGTTAGGGGGGAAAGATAGATAAGGTGGCCTCATACAATAGCCATGTTTCAATTTTCTTTAGATTTATCTCAAAATTCTTAATACCTAAAATATTGCTTAAAATAAGCAGCATTTATTGGGCTACACGATTGTGTTGTAAGAAAAGCTTTAACTTTGTCCTTAGAAAGACAAACACGTATACCTTTACAGTAAACATAATACAATATTATATTGAAAAATACAAAAACGTTTAATTCCTCTATAAATTCTCCCTTTGTTTATTAGATAGGAATTAAAATACAGTTCAATAGCTTTAAGCAGGTTTGCCTATCACGTACTTCGTCTTTCGAAAGAAAGGTTTTCTTCTAACACCCCTTTCTTGGCGGCAGTTATTTCTGTGAATTAAAAGAGTCTGAAGTTGGTCAAACTGTGTTACCAGCTTGCCACAGGCCAATAATCTGACCAGGTGTGGGTTCTGATTTATATGGCATGCTGTGAATTAAGCAACAGTTGAGCTTAATGAGTAACGATTTACTAAGTAACTAGAAAAAATCAATACTTTTCTTTTAGGCCAGCGTATAACGATGACAGCATGAATAGTGTCATTGCTAAACAAGCTAGTCATACTTTCTATCCATTGCAAATATACCTTTTAAAAAGTGAAAAAAGGCGGTTTTAACCGCAGTTGATATTAATTATAAGCAGAGCGTAATATAAAATTATAGCACTCCAGGGTTACTAACTGTGTTTTTCTGCCAAATGTGACTCGTTTTTCTTTTTATTTTAAGTGGCAGCTGAAGTAAAGTTGCATAGAAGGTAAATAAAAATAACGTAAGAAATACTACTTTCTGAGCAAATTATTTTCTTATTTGAAAATTTATTATTGAGGTTTGGGCGTTTATATAGCTATCAGGAAATGAGGCAATCGCAAATTACACCTGCCACAGGGACAGGGCGTGACGTCATTGCGCGAGTACAATAACAGCACAAAACACAACTGGGTTCACTGCTTAGTGCATGGTGTCTGTCGAATGTTTCACACAAGAGTAAAATGTCTCCAGCATGAAAATCGAAATATTCACACATTGCTGAACCTGTACAAGAATGAGGAAGTGAATATTTTCCTGCAAACGGTGACGGCATTGAATGTAGGTTATGCAACAACGTTATCTACAACGTTCCTACAGAGACTGTACCTCGCCTACTGTGTGCTGTGATCATGTGACAAGTTGACCCTCCCACTTGCTATAGTCTATACTTCGCAACCTTTCGTTCCTTGTATGAAGGTTCACTCCTACTTATTATATGTTCGCCATCTATAGATTTCAGTAGTTACTGTCCAAAATATTTCTTTCATAATACGTTGTGTCTCTGATCAATATTTATTGTACCTAAAATTCAAGGTGTAACATTTACTCCTGACAAGGATTTTAGTTAGAAATAACAGGTGGCATCCTGAGAAACACTTTTTGGCTGAATATATTGAGTATAAACTAAAATAATGCTTAGTTTATCATTGGATGACCTCTGCTCACTCTTCTATCAATTATTCTAAATAAACTTATTCTTCTATTTCATATTAATCGATAGAAGCTTTCAATACATATTTGCACATTTCGTTGTAGTATACGGTGAATAAAGCAATAGTTAATGTTTTGAAAGGGTATGTCGCTATACGTCAACTTGGAAATTATTTTCTACGAAAAAAAAAACAAAAACAAAAAACAAACAAAAAAAACGGATACTGATTTTCCTCTTCATATAACCATTTACAAATTAAGACCAATGACCAAAAGCATCTCGGAAGTGGTTGACGCCACAGACATTTTACTTGGCATAAATTGTGTGCTTTGCCAAAATCTACATTTCTTTCTAAGACTTTTTCTATCTCTTAGAGTTTACAAAATATACAAAACTGGTTCTGAATTAAGAAGGCTTCACAGGCTATTCACCGAAGAGTTCAAGTATATTTAAATAAATAAGGAATTCAAAAAATGTTCAATGTAGATAACCTTCGCGCTCTAAATTTGGAAGACATGGACTTTTTTTGGTAGTGTTTAACCCCACTTTTACTACTACGGCACCGCAGGCGGTGAGACTGAGATACATGGAATGAAGATGGAGCACCGGTGGAATGAGATGGCGGGGGAAACCGAGAACCCGGAGGAAACTCGCCCTAGCGCCGCTTCGTCCACCAAAAATCCCACCTGCGTTTGTCTGGGATCGAACCCAGGCCGCTTTGGTGAAAAGCGAATGATCTAACCACTCGGCTACGGTGCGAGCGAACGCTGAACTTGAATACCAATTTTTGGGATATATTTGCTTTTCGTTTTGTTGAAGGTTTGAAGGAACTCCAAACATTTTTGGTAAAATATTCACATTGAAGTTTTGGGTAAAATACAATATTTCTACGTAGTAGAAAGGGTAAACAATTATTATAAGCACTGCAAACACACAAAAGCTACAGCTTGTCTTACGAGATAATTAAAAACTAAAACTACTAAAGTCAAATAGGTATTGCAAACACGCTTTAGTGGCGTATATCAGCTCTCTCTCTCTCTCTCTCTCTCTCTCTCTCTCTCTGTGCAATTTTCGACTTGTACAGACCTGGCGGACCATAAAGAAGCGGTCAAAAGAGTTGAACCTAAGGATTTACATTTTTAGATATTGAGATTCCATATCTTTTTATAAATTTGTTTTAATTCTGGCTTTTCTCACTTGTTTGGGATATTTATCTAGTATTATCTTCTCTTCTACGTATAGTAAAATAGAGCGGCTATTGTATTCCACCCAAAAATTTGACGTCGAGAATTAACTGGAAATATGTTTTGAGGTCCCCTGAATCCAAAGAAAGCATTTTTAGAGAAAGGTCTGTGTGTGCGTGCGTGCGTGTGGGTGTGTGGGTGTGTGTCATTCTGTGGACAGCATAAGTCAAAAGCGAAAGTTGCTGTTTATGTTTAATGTCGTTGAAGGATGTGACACGAACATTTTGAAGAAAATTCCTTCATCGTAAACTGCCCTTCGCATGGAAAATTTTTCGAAAATTTTGAATTTCTCGAAAATAGCGCTAACGATTTTGATTAAAATGCTATACCTTTGAGATATTTTTGTGGCAAATGAAATGTATATCTTGAATTTTCTGGCTATACCCCATGTAGTCCTATTTATTCTGGATGACTTATCCATAACTGGTAAACCGTAACAGATACATCAAATGTTAGTATTCAAAAGATGTAGATCTTGCTAAAACACACAATGTATCTCCAAATAAATTTTTTGGAGATTGAACCATTTCGGAAATATTCGTTATTGGTATGAGTTTTGGAGAACTTACACTTCTGTCAAATGGAACATAGTTATTCATTTTCTATATGTTAACCCTGCAAAGAGAACAGAATTTGAAAGCTTTAAAACATTTGACCACTGTGCTTTTCAACCGGGAAGAGTTCTGATCTGCAGCCAATGAGATACGTTTACATGCACAGCGTTGCAAGCTCGTTACCCCAACTCTTTATATTTGTTGGCGCGCGTCAAGCCCCACTTAAGGGGAAATATGACAACACAGCAGGACTTCGATTGGTTACCGGCCTGGAGACGCTCAAGGACAAACTCCTTCCCGTTTGAAAAGCACAGCAACGTTCAAATCCTACTGTATTCCCATGTTCTTGTACCTACAGGAAGATAAACAGTGAGATAGTATCTGCAAATGTTTATCTCAACTGACGCGAAGAAGATAGAGGAATAAGAGATTGTAGGAGTGGTTAGTACACGAGTAGAGAAAGTCATGTGAATGCAACACATCACATTTTTTTATTTTAAATTGAAGTTTATGTTAAGCTTTTGCCACGATCTATTTTATAACGGGTCTGTTGACCAGGTGGTTGAGTGGTCTTAAATTTCATCATCATCAGCATCAACATCATCACCATCACCACTACCATTACCATCAACATCATGTGTAATTTTTAACTCAAAGCTTCATTAGAAAGTTTAAGAAGAAAGATTCTGAATCTCAGAATTTAGTAAACTTGTATTGAATTTAATAGTGCTTGCTCTAATCAGATAAATTCAATAGCATACAGATAAATGATGCTATAAACATGATGTTCTCCGGGATTCCTCACTCGGTTACTACGGTTCTTTTAATATCTGATGGATCCACTGCGTAAGCTAACATTGAACCACATGAAGGGGCGAAGCAGACGGCGCGTAACCAACTCTGGCACTAAGAACAAAATGTTTTCTCTGGGGATATTTATGTCATGCTATACGCTAGGAGAAGTGTGTAGAATTTAGCGGCGTCTAAAATGTTTATTCAATCCACTTTGTTCCAGTTTACAAACTGTGTTAATGGACAACGCGATGCTAAACACCAAGGAAGGCAAGTTTCTATTGCACGGGTGAACTGCGGATGATCAGCAATCGCTGATGTTCTGAACCCCTCGTCCATAGGTCTTTAAACAGAACACACTCTCAACCTCATAGTTTAGGCCTAGATACTTGCATGTAAATCGGAATCACAGAATCGGATGCTCTGGTTAGAATTCTTGTTTGTAGCACTGGGGGATAGGTAATGCATATATTCTGAAAACTTGGAACATTATTCTTGTACTCGTAACCCCTGGTATGCTTGTAAATGAACCTATACCCCTGCGAAGTGGAGTAACACGAATATACGTATGAAAAATTCCTAATAATATTTAGGGTATAAGTGTTTTAAAATTATATTTAGGGATTCTTAAGCTATCTTCAAATTATAATCAAACAGCAGTGACCGGGAGTCACTGATGCGCGGGTAAACACGGTTAGTTATTTATTGTCTGCAAATCCCAAAAGAAAATGAAGGTGGTTTGTAACATGCAATTGTTTTATGTGTAATGACAGTCTAAACTTGTTTCCTTTCGTTCTGGCTTTAATGCTTAGAATGTTCTATACCTATGACCAAGTTACAGTCAGTGAAACTAAACCCTGACCACTTCTCTAACTAGGAAGCTCCATATGGATTAGGGGAAATATTATCTGTACTTGAAGTTATATTAGTTGAACCACGGCGAAGTCCTTGCCACGCCGAAATGCCAGGCGTGTGTCTCTGAATACCCTGGTGTCTATTGGCTAAAGTAGAAGAAACAGTCGATAGTGGTTCAACCCACAGAGTACATTTACTTAAGTTGAAGTGAATCTTTAACTTTAGCAATCCTGAGGGCAGAGTTAGTTTTGGTTGATTGCATTGAGCAATACGTATATGTTGGTGGAAGCTGTACACACTAATGGACCAGTCAGTCAGTCCTGGAATCAAGAGACAGTCAGTACAAGCATGTGTGGTAATCTAGCGAGCAATACGCTTGACCGATGACAAGGAATATCCCAAAGACATTAACACTCGACCATGTCTGTGGGACTCGTGGCCGGCTTGGTAGTCTCCAATTACTCACGTTAATGAACATCACACGATAGTTTTGCGGTTAATTAATTTCTCTGCTTCCTAGATGAAGTGCTGCAATTCAGTGCTGAATAGTTCTTACGCGAAATTTCTGGTTCATCATGTAAACCACAGTTAGCTTCAAATACTAGCCTTGGTATGGGTTTACATACGCAAAATAGAAGAAAAGTCCTGAAATATTGTGAATGTAATGTATGCGTAAATTACTTTTTAAAGCCAAACTATCCTGTTCTTTCTTAATTTGCAGCCGTTTGAGTTCATTGCATAAAGTTCGCTTTGTGGACTTCATGTTTATGTTTCTCTCAATAGCCATGTTATTCTTTGTGCCTTTATAAACCTCGCAATGTCTTGCTTATCCATTAGTTCTTCAAGGTGTATCTTATTCTCCATTGCTCTGTGTCTTTCACAGGTGCAAAATTCTTGTCACAACCAGTATCTTTTTCAGATCTTCATAGCAACACTAATTAGGTATATTAATAGCAGTAAAAAACACCGGTACGCGAAAATAAAACCTTTTTTTCATTTCGCACGTGAAGTCACATAGAGGAATTCTACACCTGAATTGTTGGAATGCGTGTTGCGCTTTATTTAATATTTTTTCAGGTCCTGGAAAGCGTGACTTGTGTTCTTTAAATTCATTTAGCGTGTTCTAATAAAATATTAATGTGTCTTAGATGTATCTTAACGGTTTCATTTCGGTTGATAGAGTTTTATTAAAGGATTAATTTATCATTACCCATGTTTTTGACCCATAAAAGAAACTTGTAACCTAAGTATTTGTTATATTGCTTTGAATATTATCTTCAGTGGTGCCTCTGATAGTACCATATAATTTATAGCATTTGTATACCATTAATTCTATATCTTTAACATATCTCTGCAATATTTTAACTTCTGAAATTCATTAACTTGCTCAAAATCATAGCTCTTACGGGACATTTTTGCTCAAAAATGTCTTTATTTTTATATAACAGCAGTTTTCTATTCACATTTCCTTTATAGAGCAAATAAAATAGCTACCAGTATTTGCATTGAACTATAACAACTTCTTTTGTCTTTGTTAATTTAGTAAGTTCCCAAATACGTAGCAATTAATAAATCATTGTTTTAATATTATTGATATGCTTTATAATATACCTAAAAAAATCTGATGTCTTGCACTCACGTGACTTTCTCTATTCTTGTACTAGCCATTATTAAAAGCTCTTATTCCTATCTTATTCGTGTGACCATAAACATTTGCAGAAATTATTCTATTGCTTATTTCCTATTAGGTGCACGAGGAATATGGAAATACAGTAGGCTTTGAACGATAGTCAAATCTTTTAAAGCTTTCAGATTCTGTTCTCTTTGCAGGATTAACATATAACAAAATGAATAACGATCTCCAATTTGACGAAAGTTTAAGTATTTCAAAGCTCACACAAATAGCATGGAATATGTTCGAAATGGTTCACTCCACAAAGATGCATTTGCACATAAATTGTGTATTTTAACGAGATCTACATTTTTGTACAACAATATTTGGTTTATCTCTTAGGGTTTACCAGTTATGAAACATTAATTAGAGGAAACAGGACTACACAGGCTCTATCCAAAGTGTAGATTTCATTCTCCATAGAAATGTGTTAAACATATGGCATTTTACTCAAAATCATTAGAACCATTTTTGAGAAAATCAAAATTTTCCACGTAAATATTAATTTAGGGTAAAGGAATTTTCTTCAACATCTTCGTGTCGTATCCTTGGAAGTTACTTAATCTAAATGCCAGCTTCTCATTTGTGAGTTATGCTGTACACACACGCACACACACACATTAGTTTATATAAAACAGATATTCTAACAATGAAAATAGCCGTCGTATGTCCGTTATTCTAATGAGAAGGAGAACAAATAAAACGTGTTTAAGAAGTTTGTTTGTATGAGTAACGCTGGAGCGGGAGAAGTGCAGATTAATGGATATTATGGGAAGCTTCCCACAAATAGAAGTTACGCGATTGCGAATGAGTGCGTACTTCAGTGTATCGGAAAGGCACACTGGGGTAACGCATGGCTAAAGCAAAAACAGACACACTACGATAATCCCGTTGCTCTTACTCCGTGCCTCAGTCATAAAACTTCAACATGCAAATTTTGATGGATGTCAAATCTTTATTGATGTCTCCATCGTTCTATACAGAAACGCTACGCTGTCCAATACTTCACAAAGGCAAGCAGTTATTGACGTGAGTACTAGATATGCAGAAACGAATTAGGGCAGATTTTGGCATTTGTTTTGCTTTCTTCCATCTGCGGACAGAAGTAGATATGTACGATATACAATTATAGATATACGATATCGTCTGGTAGAGTACTAATTGGGAACAGGGAGTACGAGAATTCTGTTTCCTTTCCCAGGATTGGCGTTTATCCCGTTCCGCGCCAAAAGATGTTATTTATTGAAACTTGTTCATCCATCTGGTACTCTGCCTTCCTATATCCCGTCTTCCCTTTGGGGTGTATGAAATAGCTTGTTTCAGAAGACGTCCTACTGTATGTTTCACCACACTTCTTTCTAGATCCAGATCCTTCCTTATATCTTCAGTTCTTTCTCTATCTCTAAGAAATATTCATTTAAACTTCCTCAAAAATCTCATTTCTGAGCTTTTATTTCCTTTTTGTCCTTTGTCCTCATTATGTACGCTTCACAGCCACATAGTAACACTGGTTTCGAAACTATATTGTGTAGTCTGAGTTTGGGCAGTGGTTAGACCGTTCGCCTACCACCTAGGTAGTCCGGGTTCGATCCCACGGATCCGCATGTAGTATTCGTGGTGGACGAAGCGGCGTCTGGGTGGGTTTTCTCCAGTTTATCCGGTTTCCTCCGCCACTCATTCCGCCAATTACTTCATCACCACCTTTCTAATCATCGATTTCGCCTATATTTCATATCATCCTCTATCCTAATCGGATAGAATTGGATATGTAATATAGCTTAAAATTTGTTCCATTACTCGGCATTGTGCACTAGCAGTGGTAAAACATTTGCCAAGTACTACAAGGTGAACAAACATGTACTCTATTTTCCACCCTTCCTTTTGGTAACTATGCAGGATGCTATGGTAATATTGATCACGGAACGTTAGTAGCTTGCGTGAAACATAAAGCGACTCGGGATTTAGAGATTCACATCCAAAAGAACAGGTGAGACTGACATCTCTTTGGCACTGACGAAGATGTATATGAAGAACTGCTTTCATGAATTCAATGTCGACCTAAAACCTTCTTGCCTCTTCAACTTAGTTGCAGGGAAAAGCTTGGGAATTGCAAGCGAAGTTTGACTTAATAGTTCGTATGTAGTTATAAGGCTTAGCGAGTGTGGATTGGAATTTTAAGAGGAACTATTCCCAACCTCAAGCTGACGTACAGATAAAATATCGCTGGGCAATAAATTAAAATAAAAAATAATAATAAAAATACTAAAAAATCTGTTTATTGAGTCTTTCAGTTTTACCTACTCTAACGCCTGCTTACTTTAGGTTGAGGCAGACCTGCATTTGACCAAAGACGTCTATATTGGGATTTCACCACAAATAGCTACATGTTTTAAGGTTCCCCTTGCGTGCGTGTGTGCGTGCGTGTGAACAGCATAATTTGGATAGACATCAAACTTCGTGTTCAAGCTCATTTTCCATAACTTTCATCTTAGACTCTCACAAAAGGGGCTCTAACAGTTTTGAAGAAATTATATTTGAAATACAGTATATTTAATTTATGTGACTAACAAACACACATTTTTAATTTTCTACAAATACCTGTGTATTTTTTCATTTGCAGTTCATCTGTCTAATTTTTGAGCAACTGGTAATCTATAAGGAATACACAGAAACTTACTCGGTGAGAAAAAATATGTAGATATACTCTGTTCATCTAGAGATTAGAGGAGACGTAAACAAAGCCACGTGCGTTTTGACCACCTCTTGATGCTTTCGCCGTCTAAATAGTCCCTTGAAGAAGTACTCTTACTGAGGTCTGAAATGTCACTTAATGTTTGCTAAAGCATAAACTAATTGTACTAAGCATAGTTAAAGTATAAGAATACGCAGTTAAGTGAATCTGTAACCAGCCTAATTCACTCTGCGCGCGCATTATTCAGTATGAAAGTAACATGGCGGAACAAGTGAGTGTTGTAAAATATAAGCGCGGCAAACCGTTGCGAAGTTGTGAAAAGACAACAATATTGAAGGTGTTTAACAAGTTCTGCGACAAATATCCCGAGCTTGCTGTCGAAGACGTGATGAAATTAACATCCGAGTTTACCGGTGTGTCAGTTGCAAGTATTGACAGCACACGCAAAGAAAAATCGTCAGTTGGTGAAGATCCCTGCAAAAAGCGACCACGTGCCAGATAAACGGTGGATGTAGTTTGCGCGTATTTGTAAGATCTGCAATCCGTCGAAAGGTTCCCCAGTTCTTTGTTAACAATGAACCTCCACCTTGAACAAAGTGCTGTTGACAGTTAACTCTGATCCCGATCTTCCAGATTTAAAACGAACTTCTCTCCATAAGCTGCTTCTGGAGATTGTGAGCAGGAAATGAAAAAGTGTTATTGTGGACAGAGATGGCATAATAAGCAGGTAATTTCCATGTGCTACATGTTATTTGGATCAAGTAAATATATCCTTTTAGTAGTGTAAAATGCATATTATACCTACGCGTAGCGGTAGGTAACTGTTGCGTCATTGTGGAAGCACGTGGCCGCGGAGTGATACAAACCGGTGCTTTGTTTATATCTCCTCTAATCTCTTGATGAACAGAGTATAGATCTGTTCTGTACACGCGAGTTATTTCAAATTGCTTTTTATGGCCAGTAATTTTTGGGATATTCGGTTTTATTGGTTTGAAATTTAAAATAGTTGCTTCTTCATTTTTTAAGCGTTTTCACCTTTAGAAGCGATGTGCTCAGTATGTGATTTCAAATCATAAACATCACCTCCTCCTTCCCTATAATTACATTCTAATGAAGTTTTCTGCAAACGCTTATGGCATTATTGCTACAATATGTGAACAACCGGCTTCAAATGTTTTCCGAGTCACATGCTACGAGCCGTAGAGCGAAGGCGGGTTGACTTATTTATTAGTTATGCCAGGTGGTCTCAAAGTTCGACTTGCCAGCTCATATCTGTCTACAAGGGTGAGCGGTATAATGTGTTTGTAAGTCCAAAGAGAATATCACTCCAACATTTCTTTTAGACTTGGTCGTAACAAAATAATCTCTGTGTAAAGAAAACAACATTTACATTATAAATCCAGAACAAACTCGCAGCGAGGACGGAAAATAAATATTCGAAATTAGAGGCGTCATAGCACTATATAAAGAAATTAAATTAAAAACCTTTAAATAATTTAAATATACCACGTTTTAAGCATTCATGGAGTCACACGCATGCGCGTTGTAAAATTTGCAAATTGCTTTTATTCAGCGAACATGAAATCCTATATTTGACCTGAAATTTCACATAAAAGTTTAAAACATTGAATTTGTCGGAAAAGCAAGAAATCAACTACACCCTCTTGTCCGTCGGAAGACATGTGGAGCCGGATGTACAACGCCAACATCTTACTCTTTGCTGATCCCGACTGTTGAAACTAGAAGGTATCTCGTCCAAGGTGTTATTTAGGATCGTTTTCAACCGTCACTTCTCACTTACTATATATCAATATTAGTAGTTAACGAGAATTGGGATACTGCCAAATCATGGTAAAGGTTGGCCCAGTAATAGGTGTGTCTGAATGGAACTTATATTTATTTTGCATTCATATTAAAGGAATGGAATCAACGAGGTTTTCTCTTGTGTTTGTTGTTTAGGCTATCCTAATAAATGTTAAAAACCATCGAGGTAAATAACTACAAGGATGGAAATGTGTGAGTATGTTGCACTTATGTTTGGTGTTGGCCCTAGGTGTTCCTAAATCTGCTGGAGACCTCATTTAAGTTCCAGCTATCACGAAAGATCTTTCACCCATAACACATAATGTAATTTATGGTTTTAACACAATCTCTAATATCACTTCTTATGACAGGTTTAATAAAAGTCGAAATGCATGGCATGCTCTAATTACTAACTGAAATTCTTTTATGAAAGATATAGATGTCGTCAAAAATATATTTTATTAATGTTTTTGCTTCCTAATGGCGCGGTGGATTTAGAATTAAAGTTAAAGATGATATTTTTAATACATTTCGCAAATATGGAAGAGCCAGGAAATAAGCAAATATAAGAACATAAATTAAACATTAATTACATATGTATTGGCCAACTCAAAAGATGCAATTCAGTCGTAGAGCTGGTTGAAATATGGTTGATTTTCTGTAACTTTCGATTAGAATTTTGCTGTTGAATTATTTTCCAAATACCAGTCATTTTAGTACAAACTAATATACCCATAGTGGGGAAATTAGGCTGATATATGCTTGTGTGAGTATAAGAGGTACATGGACCTGTGGGCAATGCGTTGAAATCAATACTTTATCGCAGTTACAAGCCTTGTAATTTTGTTTACCAGATCAAAATATCCTTGTCAAACACATTAATAAAAACATTGATGCATGACTGTATTTTTGTGCAATATTACCAGAAGAATAAAGCCGAATGTGCTTCACTGTCAAACTAAATTTTTCTGCTCTAACTCCATTTATTTTCATCCCCTTCCCAGGATCTTGTTTTCTTTTGTGGTGTAAGCGACAATTCAATATAGGGAGAAACTGACTTTTATCTAATTTTGCAATACAACTCCTTCTGGAAAAAATATATGCTTGTGAAGAAAGAATTCCGAGGTGACATACATATGAAAAAATTCTCAAGTTTTTTATGGCGTATATTATTTTCTTCTCGGTAACTCGGCAATGCATGATACGGAGAAATAAAGGTTCGCTAGCGTAAAATAATAATGAAGAAAGTTATTCACTGCTTTCTTGGAATTACTAGTTTTTATATAAAAGAGGTTATTCATTATATTTGTTCCACGATCTATGGGAATAGAAACCACCGTTTAAACACTAAGGAACTAGACAGAATTATAACATCAGAATCTATTGCTAAACGGAGGATTTGGCCAATTTACTGCACGTTTGTGAATGTACTATATTATATCCTCTTATATTTGTGATTGCAAACATTTAAAATGATATTTTATAGTTGACTGTTAACAACTTTACGAACAAATGTGCGATCCTTTCCGATCACAAAGGTCATGTACCTATATAGATTTTAATATAAATCTAGGTTATTTTGTATTTTATTTCATGTGGTATGAATATGGTATTATGCGTATCTTACACATTTATTCTCTCTTTCATTGCCTGAGTGTTTGTTCATTTTTATCTCCATTTGTACTGAACTTACATGCTTTTGTTTTATATAGCGATTATCAGATAGCAGAGAGAGGGATGTACTCTAAAATATTACCGACTTACATAAAGAATCGTAGATATGCTAAATTGTGTGCAACCAAGGATCTGCTGAAGGAAGACGGTTCACCTGAGAATATACAAGTATTTGAATTACACATGCATTTACGCTTTATCCGCATCAAATCATGTGATCACCTCGAGCGCACCTTCATGGAAGAGACTGCTTAAGTGAAGGCAGCAGAAAATTTATTTGTGAGACTTGCGGAAAATATATAGTGTGCTGGACTATGATCTAATTCCACAACCAGAAAAGGATGTAAAGAAGAAACGGGCAATGATGATGATGATGATGATGATGGTAAAACAAAAGAAAAAGCTTACATCAATGACGTAGGTCAGAGAACACGTGTTTCACAATGAACATGCGATATTTCGGTTATAAATACTACAGATATAAATGTGTTGTACATCTGTCACATAAAATGAGTGTTCTGATTTGAAAATATAAATGTGGACTTTTTATGGTAAAAAGTGCATATTTATTATATGAACACATGTTTAGATGAGCGAAGTATTTAACCAGAATAAGTGCGCCATGCGCGAGTTTATTTTGAAACATTTCGAAGCTTGAACACTTTGATAGTAACGTCAAGTGACCAAAACAGACAACGTCGGTTTGTTTTGACTTGCAGCTTTCAACCTCTGCACTGCTAGCCTTACAACCTATGATATAGTTGCATCTAACCTGCTCCATCGGTGTCCAAGTTTTGCTGCCTGGTAATTATATGCTGATAAACTCTGTTAATAATGTTTCAATTCCGGATATAAACTCATGTGCACACACAGCATGCTTTATAATACTAACCCCCAGTTGGAGGAAGTAGAAATTATAGGAAATTGATTCGTATAACTACAAAAATACAGTATCAGACATTCACAATAAAATGTTTCTGTGTTATATTTTAAATTAAAAATAGGTTTATCTCGGTACAAGACGAGATATGTATTTTTTCTATTCATGTAATTCTTTTCCTTTCAATGTAAGGCTTCCTCTTCAATACTTGTAAAGAACATTAGTGTCAAAAGTTGGTAGACCTTGAGAATTCTGAAGCACGCCTTGAGGGGTGTTAGTATCACTTTTAAGAGTTCCTTTGGCAATAGACATGCCTCTTTTCAACGCGAGTGTCCATTAGCTCTCATTAAACACTTGCTTTGAGCTGCTGAAAGTGAAATTTAACAACTCCATTTTAGAACGTAAGAAATGGATGTACAAGAGACAGAATGATAATTACGGTTTTCCACTCCAGAGCATTTTACTTCCCTTTATTTATTTCTGTAGTGCTTTTCATTATTTCCTTTAGGCCAGTTTATTTCAAATCTTGGCATATCACTTCGTATCATAAAATAGCAAACAGTTTCAAGAAGTGACACCTGCCGAAGTTTCCATTAAGGATACTCGTAGGAGAAAATTTTAAATCGTGTAGTTTCATATGTTTTAAATTTTTTACCCCACACTGTTTTACTGAATTTCGTGCAGACATATTCCATGTGTGTGTGTTTAAAAATAATATTTCACTTTAATTATATGAATTAATTAGATGTTCCCCATGATGCAAACATTGTAATTTTGAAAAAACAAAAAGATCACCATATTATTTAATTACTAATGATACAAAACTGATGCATAGCATTTTATTTATTGCTCTGGTTGTCTCTGGTCCGTCGGGAAAGAACGCGGCACCATTTTTCCATTAGGACAAGTTAAAATAAATGTATTCTATAGGGTTAAATCGAAATTGCGAAATAGGTAATTGAAATTGTGTTGTATTTAGATTCTTTTCAATATGTGTTTTTGGGAAACTATTTTCAGACCTTAAACGCTACGCTACGGAAGATAGGGATTCAGACACAAAATACCAATTAGGGTTGACTGCCTGGGTAAGGTTTCTATCGTGCGTTCTTCTTATGTTATAAAGACACATGAATATCGGGGACCACTCAGCACATCTGGGCACAAAGAAGTCATAACTTTCTTCGGAGTCTCCTTCCGTCTGAAGAGTTACAGAAGACATGAAACCTTGCGTATTTAATTATAATTGATAGTAATCATAGTAATAATAAGAACAATAACAACAATAACCTCTTCGCTTAATGTTAATTTACATGATAACAATTTAATTACTTTTTGGTAGTACATACATTTGAAATCCTGGTGACATGCAAGTGGGCATATTTTCTAAAAGTAACAACACAAACCTATCACATAGAAATGAATTTTATTGTAGGGGGGTGCAAGAGATTGTGCTCGTTATCATGAAAAACTTTAAATGAGGGAAAGACCATACAGTGAAGAATAAATTTCCCGAAACTAACCTAATACATAATTCGGATTCTAGGTTTTCTTCAAAATGAACTTAATTCAGGCATAAAAGGGATGGTGATGTTGATGCCATATAAGAGGTAAAAGTTTGGGAGAATCAATATTATAATCACAAACGTTATTACTCATTATTAAGCAGAATTAAAATGTGCTATAATGTGAAGTTTGTACTTACCGGCCAACCTGAAGGAAGGCACCACGCCTACGGTTTTCAGTGCTGGCGATCAGAGTAAAGTATGGGACAAGGCGATAGTGGGAATAGCAGAGATAGGGAGGGCACTGAAGCCAGGTTTGTTATACCTATGCTCCCAAGGGGGGTGCAATCGGGAGGAAGGATGAGGTGAGAGAAGACATCGAGCGGCCAGATCCAGACAAAAGGCACAGACTCTGACAAGGTCCCTAAGGTTTCCCAACTTTGAGGACACCTTGAAGTCTTCGGGTCTATCTCAGGGGGACCTTGGCGTGTGCCCTACGCCCCCAGATCCCATCCCCTTTTCTAGCCGGAGAGTGAGAGACGGAAAAAGTTCCTGTGCACATATTATCCCTGCCAAGCTGCACTAACGCCTTCGCTGACACTTTCGACCCTGAAAGAACCAATGGGATGAAGGAAGAATGAAATGGAGGGGCAGGGGATGTAATTATCCTGCCCAGCATTCGCCTGGTGACCCGGGGAAGCCCATACTTCGGGAAGGTCGAACCCACGACCTCCGAATGGAGTAGGAGTATACAATGAAATCGTACTATGTTAACGTGATATATTTCAGTGTCACTAGTAAGCGCACGTGGATGTTTTCATAACCTGTCTGCACTTCCGATGTCCTGCCCACTTGTGGTGCAATGGTTTAGTTCCTCTTCCTAGCGAAGGCTGTCCAACTGCACTCGTCTTCGGGTTCCAAACACTGTGCAGCACTCCAACGCACCCTCCCTCTTTCATTCTCACCTACTCCCCTTCCCCTCTATACATAATCCCATCCTCTATCTATCTTACGTCTTCCTCCTTTTTTAAGACTTTTATTCTGTCGGGGTTCTAGTCGAGTAGGACAAAACCTCTGGAGAATCTCTACACAATGTATTGTGTGAATAAAGACTGCCTCCTCACTATAGTGCTACGGAACACTTTGCGTTTTTTAATCTAAAATAACTTTTTTCTTCGGCGAGGAAAATTTCAAAAGTGCTTCAAAGCAGTTTTCTTGAATAAAATGTGTCATTATGAAAGGTGTGTGCAGGTATTTCTAAAGGGAAACATCCTCTACCGTGAAGCTTACCTCCCATACATGGAATTTGTTATACAAATGTTAACACTGTGTTTGGAAACGACGCAGACTGAAGTCTAGGTATTATATGAGCTCATGTTCTGCATTGCATTGCATTGCTTTGAGGCAACAAAGAACTCTACATCCATCCCTTTTAATTTGATTAAAACGCATAACTCTGAATTTTCTCATGAAATGCGTGCTTATTTTATTAGAAAATTATTTCAGTAAAGCTCTATAGGATCGTCTTCCAGTAGGAGAAATAATATCTTCAAATATAACTTTTATTATCCCAGAAACTGCCTCATAGACGATGAGCTTATTTGTAGTTTTTATCACTGCACTTGTTATTTTCAACAACCAAGAATGTCCCATTTTTCAAGAAACGGGCTTTAAATACATACATTGTGGTAGCCACCATCAGACACTCAAGCTCAAGCTACCTCACACCACTGCGCGGCAAGTAAACAACGTTAACCATGGAGGCAGCACAACAAAGCGTTTCCAGATTATTCGACAGACTTTCAATTGTCGACCTATTAAACAGAGGTTCGAGAAAATGTGAATTTTGAGATGAATCCGTGCTAGGTCATTCACGCCTATATAAGCGAGTCGAGACACCGCCGCGACAACAGCCAGTTTTTATAACGGAAACATTGAGTGTTGAACGAGACAGTTGTTAGGGCTTAACTAGTTTTAAGTGTGCACACTCAGTGTTTATACTACGTTATAATTATATACGTATCTATTTGCACTACGTTATAATTATTGTGTCCAAGATAGTATTTAGAGTTTAGTTTGATAAAATACATTAAAATCAGTCATAAATGAGAAGTTTAAGTTTGTTCAAAAATAAATATGTGCGTGAGAGGTTCCATCCATTAACTTGACGTCGTAGATCATTGGTTTCCTATCTCAAAATGATTGTCTATGAACCGTCTATTACCAGAAAAATTAGTGCGGTGTTATTCATTTACACCCGTATACATTTAGAAAATCTCAACACTCGCCGTGCAGTTTTTGAAAATAAGTAACATAAAGCATATTTGCAGTATGTTATACCTATTTCTGAAAAATAGGTTTTGTTCTTAGCTGCAGAGAATTTAATCAGAATACGTTTCGTAAGATATTAGCAAAAAATTCCTTTGAATAATTTATATACTTATGAGTATATAAAATACAAAGTTATTCGGCCAAAGTTTAATCAACATTAATCTATCCCTCAGACTAATCTTATCAAACATACTATGCATAAAATTAAAGTTGATAATGATAGGTTGACTTTGGATTGAAATGTTTGTATTAAGTTTCTAAAAAATGTCAAGGCTTTTAAGCTTCTAAGAAAAGTGGACATTGAGTTAATTGAAAATTGTAGACAGCCCATGTCCTCTTACCTTAATCTTTTGAGCTGGTTCCCACTATCCTTGTAACCAACTGGTCCACCTCAGGTTTTGCAACTGAATTTGCTGATCAGGATTATCCATCTCCGCATTTTCCTGAGATTACATATATCCATATATATTAGAGTAAACTGGTTTTGGGGAGTTTTCTCAGCACGCAAAATTGCTCTGGGATAATGCATGCACATTATAAACTGAAAGTCAAATAAGATCGGTTCAGTTCATTTAAAAGTGTGATATTTGCTGTATGAATAAAGCTTTCCATATCAATATCTTTTTATAGCATGAAATTGAGCAATAAATGTTTCATCACTTTCCATCGTATATTTCAAGCCACTTCACATGGATGCCGTTTTATATTGCCATAATTTCAAATCACAAACTGTTGAAAATCACGCAATTTTCCATCTCATTTACACGTTCGATATCTGAGCTGATAACCTCATGGTTATTGCCTATATGTTGAGCCTGTCCGACCGTTGTGTTTAAAATGGAAAATTTCAATAACAATTCCTATAGCCAATTTTGTTCTTATAACGCAGTTCATTGGAATTCCATTTCAGTTAATGGTATTCTTCAATGGTCACGAAATTGGGAAGCAGTGAACACAGTGAAGTTGTGATAGCAGAATATACATATTGTTGCGACTGCTAAAGATGTAGGAATTTGGAATAATAAACCTTCAAATTCTATCAGGCTTCCCAAGTGACTGGACACAATCGACAGGCAGCTTCAGAAATTATCCTATTCCTAATTTTTTTTGTAGGTGCAAGGGGGTTCTGGGATTGCAGTAGGCTTTAAGTCATAGCGAAATGCTTTAAGAGCTGGTTGCTTTGCGATGCCTTTGAAATTGCATTCTCTTTCCAAGGCCAAGAGATAAAAAGAGTAACATATTCCTAGTTGAGAAAAGTATATGTGTGGTAAGTTCAAATAAATAATAAAGAATACCTCGGAATTGGTTCACTTAAAAGAAAAAAGTATTTGAAAAATTGTACTTTTAACGATTCCCATTTTGTATTTAGTAAGCTTTTGTGTGTCTTTTACTGTGTACCATTTATGCAAAAATCATCTAGAATGAAGTGGTTTGTGAGAAAATTTCCAGGAAATTCAAGTTGTGATTTAGAAACTGCCATGGAATCGTCTGTTTGTGTCTAAACGCCGCCAGCGTGATTCACCCTCCAACTGAAAGAGCAGGGGAATACCAGCTAATTACTTAAGCGTTACCAAAGAGACAAGGTTGGACATCATTGTTCTGGACATAGTTTTGACCTACCTGTTTAGTTTGGGAACCTGCTTTGTGAAGAATGTTGAACTCCATTTTATGTTATCGCTTGCAAATTTGTACCATTTGGAATTCTCTGCCTACAAATCTGCAATCCATTTGTTGCGTACGCAATACATTTCTACTCAGTGAAGAGGAACAAACACATTTAGCAACAAGCAACTGTCCTAGAAACAGAATTTGCTTCTGCGATGTAATCTGGGAGTTAAACCTCGTAGCAATTGCTAAGTGCAGGCAATTTAGCTTGAGCAAGTTCGACGCTTGTCGACGATTGTTACAACAAGTTGACTGTTATGAACAACACAGCAAGCTGGCCTTACATCCGAGGACTCTTTACAGCCGGGGGCGGTAACAGTGTCACGCCCCTATAAAGATTAACGTCTTATAGCTCTCCTTTATTTATTGCATTTAGAATGAAAACAAGGTTGAAACACTTTCTCCGAATTAAAAAGTCTAAGCACATAGAGCACTGCACATACGCTCCCAGTTATATATAGAAGGAATATTCTTGCAACAAATTATTTCTGAGCCACAATGAAAGTGATTTTCGAACGCATGTTTGGAAGACCATTTTTGCTTTTTCTGCCAGAGATTCTAGAAGCAGAAGGTATCTCTTATTATCAACACGTGATAGAAAATATCTTTATAAATGCTTTCCCTAGAAGAAAAACTCATAAACCACTGAAAAACATAACATAAAATATTAGAAACTCGAATACTAAACTTGGTATTTCAGTTCAATACCTTCAGATAAGATACCTCTAACTAACCTTTACATGGATCATTCTTCGACGTTTTGATTTTCTCAAAAATTGTTTTAAGGATTATTGCACTGTTGATGAAGATTTTGCTAGTTTGACAGAATTTCTGTTACAGAAATTATTTCGAAGTCATAACGAAAGTTGTTTTTGAAACTCATGTTTGAAAGAGTTTTTAATCTCTCGGCCAGTGTCCAGTACCCTAAGGTTATGTACTCCACTCAGAAAATACCATATCAAAATTTCACGGAAAATACACCTTTTGAGGCTCCCTGTATCCAAAGAAACATTTTCAGAAGAAAAAAAAATGCTCCATGGTGTGCCTATACCTTGAGGCCTGTGTACCTTAAGTTCAATATGGGTCAAGGACCTGAGCTAAGCCTCCTTTTGGGGAAAGCGTTTGGCCCTTCAAGGGATTATATTTAAGCCATTCTTAGCTTCTAAAGGTAATACACAAGGACTTTTAACATAACACTCCCACTTTACTGCCCTCTACATTGAACATTCTTAGAACTTTTGGATTTTTTGAAAAAAAAAAAAAAAAAAAAAAGGCTTTGTTAAGTTGATGATTTCATTAAGTTTATTTAACAAACCAATAATCAGTAATAAATAATGCATATACATTTTTATGGAGATACCTTATTTTAAATACCATATATTTAAGATATTTGCATGAAAGAAAATATAGATATTGACTTTTCTTGGAGTAATCGGTCAATTCCACTCCAATTAGAAGGGATTTTGAATAGGTTTTTATATAATTGGCAAACGTATCTCTAAAATACACAATTTATTTGTAATAACTTTTTTGTATATTAGGCCATTTTCGAGATATCCGTTAATATTTTTTTGAAATTGTTTAATAAGTTCTAAGCTTTTTAAAATTTTGATCACTACTGGTTTCTCTTATTTTAATTACTTTTTTATTTTGTTGTTTAACGACGCTGTCAATTACCAGGATCACATCAGCATCACCGGTGTGGTGGACTTTTGTCCCGAAGGAGTTCTTTACATGCCAGTTAATCTTACTGACATGGAGTTGTCCTTTTTTTCGTTTTTTGAACCAGCGATCAGCAGGCCAGCGTCTAACCAACTGACCCACCTAGACCGACTATCTGTTTCTGGCGACTTCATGAAAGAGTATGGGATTTTAAAGTCATTGCGCACCGCTTTTAGAAACCCTCCTGTAAACACAAGGAAATGCTCAATAAAATCTGCAATGTTGATATCGATTAACATGAATGAGATAGATAAGTAGTTTGAGAACCATATAAAAATAAAGAATAGTCGTCAGTGAATGTCATGCAGATGTAATACATTCAATTTTTGGTTTCTTTTCTTTTCCCCCTTTCCTTTGTCCCAAGCGCTATAACAATGAGCTTCTACTGCACTTTCAGCAACAGTTAGGCTTCATGATAGTTAATTAATAGTGTTTAGTAAATCGTTATAAAAAGTAAAGCACTAAAAACAGGAATGTTAACTGGCTGGTTAATTGACTGGCTGATAATTGAATGACGTAGAGTGGATCGGTCTCGTGATAACGAATGGTGTACCGGCACCAAGTTCCAATGCTTTCTGCAGGGTCAATGACCTCAGAATACCTGGACCAATAGGTCACGTGAAGCAAAACGACTAGCCTATACGACAGACAATGCAGTTATGACTAGGTACTAAACTTTGCGATTTGTTTGTGGAAAAGTTGTTTGTTGAAGAGGTAAAACAAAAACAACGCATCTAAGTGAGTCCATATTAAGGTATCAGTTATCAAAATATCTGCTCTTATACTCCTAATGGCCTTTATTCAGTGTAAAAGTTCCTTTGCTTTCCCTACGCGATATAAACATAACAAAAACAATGGGGTCCACTGCAGTATTATGTTGTAATTTTATGGATGCTTTCATTTTAGAAATGCATTTTTTATTGTTTTGAATAGAGCTAGTTCGACGCCACCATGAATTTGTTTGGTTGAGGAGTTCCTAAGGGCATGGCGAAATTACAACCGCTGTCTTAGATGATCCGGCTCTCTGGCGCGACAGGATGAAGAAGAAATTGGGAATGATGTCCCAGAAAAGGCCTTATACCTGAAAGAAAACAAACGACAGTATAAGTGTCGTCCCAACATTTAAAGGAAATACATATTGGCAGTCTGACTCACTAATGACCAAGTAAACTATGGGGAGAGAGCGGGGAAATCTTTCATTCCCATAACTTGTTAATTCACTCTTTTAAAATTAATGTTACAAACCCTTAAAAGTGGTCGCATTGTGAAGGATTTGAAATGTCAGTGTTTGCATGGCCACCAGAAAAACTAATAGTGGCTTATCACATCAACAAAATATATTTGAAAATTCCAACTAATAAAAAAAGGTATCTCGGAAACAGTTAACGCCAGACAAATGTTATTTTATACAAATTATGTGCCTTAACAAGTTCTACATTTTTGTATGATTCGACTTTTGATAAAGAGCACTTCAGAAGCAATACGCAGATAATTTAATTCATCATACAAATATTTTAAAACTGCGGAATTTTAGTGAAAACTTTTAGAGGCGTTTTCAAGAACTGAACTTAATGAACCGACTTAAACAATCCGTTTGGTATTTAACAAAATTTTCTTTTTAACTTACACACTGGCATCCACACACATACCTACAGTTTTTTCTAAAAAAACTGATAAAAATTATTTTCTTTAAATTAAGAGCACATAAAAGCATGCATTTGAAGTGAAATTTGTATGTCCAATGTTTGAATGGAATAAAATGGTTTCTCAGCTTAGTATAAGCTAAGTAGTGCAGAAAATAAAAAATAATCTGGTGCGTTTACTCTCATTGCTTTCTCTACTCACTGCTCTACAACAGTATCCTTACAAATGTTTATTCTTCTATCTACTTGATGTTAAACCGAGATATACATTTGTGGAACTTACTTTATTACCTATATATTTCCGTGTTAGGCAATCCTTTTAAGAGCTATTCGCTATGTGATGGTTTTGAAATATCGTTCTCTCTGAATGATCAGGAGGAGAAAAATAATAACTTTCCCTTTGAGAAAAGTATAAGTATTTCAAACTTCGTACCAGTAACAAGGAATATCCCAGAAATGGTTAACTCCACAGAAAGACATGTATTTAACATAAATGTGTGCTTTAATAAAATATACCTTTTGTGTAGTAAGATTTTGTCTATGTCTTACTGTTTACCAGTTACGCAAAAGTATTGCAGAATGAAGAGACCTTCAAAAGCGATTCACAGATAATTAAAAAATATATTCCATTTGTCGTAAAAATATCTCAAACCTACGGTATTTTAATGAAAATCGTTAGACAATTTAGAACATTGACACTTTTCGAAAAAATAAAATGTCTAATTAAGGGTATTTTGGAACGGAGAAATATTCGTATTACAGCCTTGTTGTTTGACCACTTACGGATTATGTTGCTCGCAAACACATACACATGCACGCGCACACATACACACAGAGAGGACATTTTTAATAAAAAAGAATTCCTAGATTTAAGGATCTAAAACGCTGTAATTCCAGTGAAAAATAGGCACCAATAGTTTTGTAAGATTTGAAGCTTTCACGGCGAGCGTTATTGATCAAGGCTTCACGGGTCATCAGCCATGTCAGATTTATAATCTATAGTTTTGCTCTAAATACATAGTAAAGAAGTAATACATAATGTGATTTTGACACACACAATGTATGCAATGTCGACGTCGAGCTTCTGTGCATCCCGTATTTTTAAGGTTCCGTCCGTTACGTCACGTTGCCTGGAGGTGTAGGAACGGATGATATAATAGTGTTACGAATCCTGGTTTGTGTGAAAAGAAACGAAATAAATGTATTAGTGATATTCCGAGATTGAGGCCATTAGAAAAACCAAAGAAATTGATTAAAGAAACTTAAGGAGTAATTCTGCCACAGTATCTAATAAACATCTCATTTGAAATGTAAGAAATGCAATTCAGTTTATAAGTTCAGTATATTATATGGCATTAAATACAAGGAAGTTTTACTTTAGAGTATCTAGTTTATTGAGGAATTACCATAAATAAAAGCAGTGCAGTGATTTGATATAAATATCTAAGGGGAAATGACAGCCTTATAAATACACCGGTATAGACAAATATGGTGCAGTTTGAAGCTGCAAGCATAAAGCAGAATTTCCTGCTGGATTTTACGGAACAAATCCTTTAAACAAACATGCACTTTTTGTTTCACGCGAACGATAAATATTTTTCAGAGTTGTGTTTTCTAATTCAGAGTAATCCCTTTCTCGCTCAAATCCATCGTTTGTTTATTTTGCTGGTGGCTTGGTTTTTCCTGTTGCGAAGCATGATCCGAGGGCTTGTGAGACAAGTTGCGTCATGACGTTTATCCCCTTTAAGTTTTCACTCTTCTCGGGATGAACTTTCCCTCTCGCTCTCCATTTTCCAACCATTAATTTCCAAGCCGACATTTTCCCTGTCCTTGACACGACATAAGGATATTGAGAAACCGCCTCTATATTGTGACATTATTGCTCTTTTTTCACGTATATTTCACGTGCCTATGTAGCAGCAATATTTTTTATTTAGTGCCACGATTTAAACCGAATGGGATATAATGTGATATATGACACCCCCTTCGGAAATAAAAACATTTACTGTAGCAATAATGCCAATATTTGTGCAAAGGCTTAAGACCAATCATTCATAATCGACGTCTGGAAATATGCTTTGCAATAATTCGCTGGACAGGAAACCCACCATGGACGTTTGCTCCTCGTTCTCTGTAAATTGAAAAACCGTGTTAAGTTTTAGGATTTAATAGTAATTCCAAGAGGAAGGCATTGATACTTTTCTCCCTGAGCCCCTCGGCCACAGCAATTTAAATGGCTCTGAGAGTTCAAAGGTTGTCCTGTATTGCAGGTTTGTTTAATTCCTATACTCGTCATAGCGGCCCTCTGGATCCTAATGGTTGAATTAGGCAAAACATCGATCTATCTTGTTGGTAAATAGTTTTATTCCATGGCCATTAGGGCGGAATGAAGGTGACGAGTTCATGAAAGGAAAGCAAGAAGCCTTTCTACTGCGGTTGTAAACCGAGAGGGACTTGAAAATATTGCCTATTCTATCCCATGCATTGTCTGTTCTGTATTCCACAGCTGTGCAAACTTGCTCTCAAGACCTCCGAAATTACACAATAGGACACATGAAATGTTGCATTGAACCCAAAATATGCACATGTATATCTCGCAGAAACATACAGCAAAAGAAAGAGAAGAAGAGCCCTAAAACTCAGATAGCAATATCTCATTTTAAACACTTAAAAGTTTCAGGGTGCACTTTTTGTACATTCACTTACTTATAGTAAGTGTGAGTTTATCCGGTTTTTTTGCACAACGAAGCCCCTTGTTCCTTGCTGGAGAATCGAACAAGGCCTCTGTAATTTCGTGCAGTCATAAACTCGCTCGGAGAACAGCACTTTTGTCGCCAGTGAAACCAGTTCAATCACTAAGGGACTAAATCGGAGAATACTCGCTTTTATAGCACTCAGAATCTTCCAAGAGTTCTAAAACGTTCTAGATTCGGAGAGGAGGGGAACAAATTATTCTGGTTATCTGTCCATAGTGCATCTGGTGTTTCTCCTGGACGAGAGCACTTATCACTTATTCACTCAATAATTCGGTATATCTACATGTAGAGTTTTGTATTTGCATTTGCACTTAAATTTGCTTAAGACTATTTACTTGACAATTTTGTATTCCACCTTATATGCATGAGGTATCATTTGCAATGAAAATCGAATATGCATATGAACTTAGTTAACTGAGTTTTTATGTAACTACGGAATCATAAGAAACAAACAAGTGCTCTCTTGAGAAAAGACACACAACGGACATGCTGTTGATCTGGGTGGTTCAGTTGGTTAGACGCTGGCCCACTTATCCCTAGGTCGTGGGTTGACATCCGGCTGAGACCGATGGTTTTTAAGTCTGCTTAAAAACTCAGTGTCAGTAGATTTACTGGCATGTAAGAGAACTCCTGCGGGATGAAATTCCGTCACACCAGCGTCGTTAATGTGATTCTCGCAATTGACAGCATTAGTAAACAGCAAAATAATTTAATTTTCAGACATGCTTAGCTTATTTGTTATATTCTTTTTTATTGCGTTTAAGCAGAGGTTTGCATGATGCGTTTGGAAACGATTACTTTTTGACATGTGGCCTATCATTAGGCTAACACAAAATTTAATGGCGGGTGTCAGAAGCAACTGGTCAGCACTATATCTAATCAGAGGACTGCGAGATCCTACGGTAAGCATACCGTGTAATTACTCTGTAAAGTTAGTGATAAAAATATAATTTACACTCACAGGAAGTATTTCCACAAGAACAAATAGAATAGTAGTGGTCGGGTATCAGTCGCCATTAAATTTTGTCTGCCATAGTTGTGATATAAGTAGTGGAATGCTTTCCGACATTTTGCATGTAACATTGCAATGACAAGCATTGAATATAATAAGTGGGAATAGTGTGATTTCTTTAGGAAGATTCAGGGATATTTAGTGAAATATAAACTTATGAAATACAACAGTTGCTTTAAGTTGTACATATATAGAAAATAAAAACGCAGATGGTAGGCTACGAAAAGGACAGGCCTACTAATGCTATTTTAATAACGGGCTAGCACCTTTAATTCGCTCGCCGTCTGTAATATCTTATAAATGATATGCATGGTGAAATAAAAGCGTATAGCAATTTTCTTTTTTTTCCTCTGCTAGACGCTCATTAAACCTACATCAAGTGCGAGTGAAACACCTGTCTAAGTGTTGCAGCTATCACCTCTCATCATCAAGATTCTTTTCATCCTCGCTACTTGTCTATAAACTGCGAAAGTGGCCTATAATAATCAGTGGGGGATGTTTTGTTCACTCATGCGTCATGACATTCCGAGCTCTGACGTCAAAAGTGCGGCAAATAGGGTGGGAGAGCTTTAAAGCCGAAAGTGGGTCTAGAAAACAGCCATAAACTGTTCGAAACTGCTCCCAAGGAATGTTTATGCTAGTTCAGCGCTAAGTGAGCCAAATGTTACGATCTTCCGCGTGATTTAGGGGTGCCGCCTCTCAGCTGCTGCCCCCACTTTTCTGTTGGAATTAACCGGGGCAAACAGCCTGACAAAACACTCAGCCAAAGATAATGCTACCAGAGATATCCGTGCGTCATAGGTGGTGGAGCCAGAGTGCCATTAACTGTACTTGTTGGTGGACTGTAGCTCTGCCGGGTGTAAAACCCAATGGGATTTACATTAAAGAAAGGAAAGAATATAACAGCAGCAGTAAATAAAGGAGTAAGACAAAGGGTGTCCACTTTCTGAAATAGCAACGAAATGGCAGATGGATTTAAAATAATATTTTATAACTAAACACAAACAAAATATATAGTTTTAGGTGCGCTTTTTCTTCCAAACGAAGTTTTAATATGCAGTTCTGAAAATAACGCACAACGGGCATTATTCCAAACTAATAACATCAGTAAAATTTTACGTTATCTACTAATCAAGAGATTTAGTAAAATAGACCACCGAGAAAGTAACAGAATTTCATCTAACTATACACTTAGCCTTTGTGGACAATAGTAAAGCGTTCGACTCAGTTGAACACCTAAACATAGCCCAAGTACTAATAACTCAAGGGATAGAAATAAAATACGTGAGGATACTGCAAAAACTCTACAGCCAAAGGTGAAGACAAAAATAGAAAGCCAATCATTCCGCCTGGAAAGTGGAGTTCTCCAAGGCGATGCAATCTTTCCCAAACTTTTCACCTCTGTGATGAAAGATATATTCCGAAAAATGAAACGCAGCAAGCCATTTGGAATAAATTTGACTGGAACCAGAATAACGAATCTAAGATTTGCCGACGAAGTTGCTCTATTCACCAAAACATCGATAGAACTACAAAAAATGCTAGACCAACTATGTGAACATAGTAAATAGGTAGGCCACTTGGCGAGATTACAAGACAACAGGTGGACATACAAGGAAGACCGAGTCGCAGATGGACAGACGCACGCAGGACAGCAGTGGCACGAGTAGTGACAGGAAGAAGGGACTGGAAATCCTTAGAGACAGGTCTGTGTAGAGTGGGCAATAAGCATGTGCAACACCTAACGTGGACCACCTCACCACGTTACGATAAATAAACTTTCCCTTTTGATAGGGGGCCCTTCACGGAAAGTTTTAGGCCATCTTAATTTTCATTACATTTTCATTTTCACTATGTGTAATAGGGGGAAGTATTGTATTCGACCCAAAATTTCTGTCAAGCTTTCACCGGAAATATATATCCTGAGGGCCTCCTGAATAAAAAAAAAATCAGTTTTAAACAAAACGTCCGCGTGCGCGTGCGCGTGCGTGTGCGCGTGTCAGAAACCAAAGGTCGGTTGAAAACCAAAGCTGGTATTTAAGTTTAATATGTTTCCACGACGTGACACGAAGATTTTGAAGATAATTTCACTCTAAACTACCCTTTACATCGAAAATGTTTATTTTCTCAAAAGTGACTCTAACGATTGCTATTAAAATGCCATAGGTTGAAGATATTTTTATATCAAATGAAATGTACATATTGAATTTTCTGGTTATAGTCCATGTAATCTGTTTGCATAGCTGTTAAACCGTTAGATATAGACCAAATCTTATTATCAAACTGTAGATCTCGTTAAAGCACACAAGTTGCATGCAAATGAAACTTTCTTCTTCTTCTTCTTCTTCTTCTTCTTCTTCTTCTTCTTCTTCTTCTTCTTCTTCTTCCTCCTCTTTCTTTTCTTTTTGTAGAGTAAACCATTTCGGAGATAGTCGTCATTTGTTTGAGTTTCCATTTTTGAAATGGAAGTCTTTATTCACTTTTTCATCTCGTGGCCGTGCAAATAATAATAATAATAATAATAATAATAATAATAATAATAATAATAATAATAATAATAATAATAATAATAATAATAATAATAATAATAATAATAATAATAATAATAATACAACTATGTTAAGTAGATTTTCCGGGCTTGTGGGCCGTGGTCGATTTGGATTACCTTCCTCCGACGTTTCGCTGAAAACTGCATCCAGCATCTTCAGGGTCAACCTCTGTTATTTTGGTCTAAATTAGCGGCTGCACATAAACTAAAGTTCAGTGCAAACTTTCAGAAAGTAAAATTTGACTTATATTTTAAATTGTTAGTATACCATTCTGGTCAGCCATGCACTTCGCCGAAGATGGGCTATGGTTTGCTGCGGACTACTTGACAAAGCGACGAGGCATATTGACCTTGGAGATCGAACGCTAGCATTGCTTCCTTTCTTGTTTATTACAACAGTTACATAATATTAATTTGGCGTATACTCAGTGATAAAACACAAATAGATGATCTTTCACCCCTGCCGATATATGAGACGTTGCTATCCTGAGGATATGATTACTTCTGAACAGAGTGTACATACCCTGTCTCGCCGTGTTTGTACAATAAGCTCACGTAAACATCTGTGCAGTTTAACATTCTTTCCGATACGCTTCATGACTTTGCCAAGTAGTACCTACGAAGTAATAAGGTGTTGTACCTAATTCTTAAATTTTCTTTAGGTAAACTCATAGTGTTTCATAATAAGATTTAAGGTTATTTTGTGTTTTATTCTTATTAAAGCTGCTATAACCAGCTAAGATTTTATTGTGATTTTATTGCTAGGATAAATGAAGGCGACACTTCCACTTTATTCATAGTATTGCTAGCTATGCTGTGCATTGGGCCTACACTATTTGAGAATATCCAAGTACAGAGTGTTATCTCGAAATCCAGTTTGCTCAACCGTCTTCATTTATTTCAGTCTTGTCTTCATTTGATGTGGTCTTGAATAACAACTATTTAGGATAAACATGGGAAACGTCTTGCTTTTAAATTTATCAGCAGGAGGATGCAACAGAATCTAAGAGTAGACAATCTGGTGTAAGACAGTTGACTTCCTTCCCTTCTAAGAACAACGCTAAGGCAGTAAAGTCAACGAAGTAAGTTACCCATATTGTCTGACCTATGAAGAGGAGTTAATTTCTTGGAAGTCTCGTCTAAGAAATAATAAATGCATAGGCCAAGTGTTAATGTCCGTTACGAAACACATTAAATCACGGGATAAGTGGATGTGATTTACTTCATCTCTTGTGCCGTTCGCTCCTCTCTTATAACTACTAGTATTCTAAATAAAGCACTGTTTTATGCTTGACCATATCTAAATTGGACCTCATTAATGTGCACCTCTTAATTAAAGTACAGGCTAATGCAAAGATATGACTAAACTTACTGCCACAAAAATCAAGAAACATTTACAAAAATTCAATGCATAATTCATGACTTGAAGAAAATAAAATGCATAACATCATTTTCACAAAATGTATTGTTGGTATACTTCGAAGAATTGTCACAGTGCATGAAAGCATAGACTTAATCAGCATGTGAGGTGGAGAAGTTGCCTAGCAAGTACGGCGTTCAAACCGTGACGCACTAATACGTCAACAATAACAGGGTTGCTGTTTCAAGCTTTCCTCACTGACAATAACTACGTGAAGACAAAACGTACAATTCGCGTACTAGATGTCGCAGAGAGAGGATTTTTGTACAACCATGATCACTAAATAAAATTCTGTGTATTATAAACTAGCATCTGTATTTTTAAAATATTTATACGAGCGTAATTAATGAAAATAATATTCTCTGTTCAGGTGCAGAAGATGTGTTTGCTATATTCGGCATGGCTATTAGGTGGGTCAAGCATATGATTGGCTGGAATCTTCAGGATGCCCCGATTTAATATGCCTTTAACTGTTGTACCTGCTTCAGGGGAATTTTACTGTAATCAACCTTTTCGTTAGCCATGGCAGCTAGACAAATGATGTCATACAGCATCTCGTGACATACTGTAATAAAATGGCAATTCGACGAATCCCACTCCTCACAACAGTGGAACAAAACGAAAAAAATCTAGTCCTTTTAGTACTTTTATTCACTTTTATTTATTATTATCCTCCGAAACTTGTGCACACAGTTGTCTTCTAGTGACCTTAGTCTACAGTCGTTCGTGATATTACAACTCAACTTTTTTCTTCTCGCTGCCTTGACTCACTCCTTTCACTGTCTCTCCTCAATTTCACAGTCTCTCAAACAATCTCTCAACGCTCGTTAAAACTCTTCACTTCGACGCAATCTATCATTCAGCTGTCTCCCACTCACCGACACACTGACCGACTCAAAAACTGACTGACTTCACCCGCTCTGCAAGCTTTTATTCCGGCAATGACGTAGGCAGATCTTTCTCGAACGTCTACAAACAAGCCGGCCGCCGGACATTTCTCGAATGACCTGCAAAACTCGTTCTTTGCCGTGTTTGCTCCGTGAGTGTGTGTGGGGAAGCTTTATCTTAAGCGCCTTTGATACGCATCGCGCCTGGTATGTGGTGTGAAGCAGCTTAATCCCGACTATCCTTTGTTGTGCGCCGCGGCTGGTGTCACAATACTTTGAAATGAACCTCCAGAGTCAAGGTGCTACTGTGTTTGTTTCAGGAGTTACTCAGGTGTTACTCTATTTACACTGTATCAAGAAGGTCCACACTTCACAGCGCGATTGCACGTTCAAGGACAGACATCCTCCTGTGTTAATGACAGTATATGAATCTTTAAAGCAGATTCGTTGCATAATGCCACTTGCATAGAGAAAGCTGTGTGATTGTTACACATATGTGGTATTCTTTCCGTTTCCTTTCCTTCAAAGATCCCCCAGGGGGACCTACCACGGTAGGTCCGGGCTTGGCGCACCCGGGGCCCCGAGCCGCTCATCCCCATTATCATCCCCTCGCCTCCATCAGGTCTAGCCACGTTATCATCCACTTAGATTTAGTCTCTTCCTCTTCTAGGTCTTATGGTTTTATGTAGGTTAAGTTTTAGAATTATAACTCCTGTCTCACCAACAGGGATCTATCCTGTCTCCGTGGTTCCTGTCCCACGGTTTCGGCGCAGCTTCCAACTTGTGTGCTCTTCGGAGGCTCAGGCGTGAAGGTTGAGTGGACCCTCCTCACTACCCCTTTTGTGCGACACTAGGTGCGGAGCCGTTCCATTGTCAAGTACACCCCCGTAGCTCCTTAGGGGCCGGGTCCCCATGGGTATCTCGGCGGCCGTGCTGCCGCTGGGGTGTACAGGGGGACCCGACGTGTTACCGCTGTCTGGGGTCCGATGTAATCAACCACAAGTCCCCTGAATCCACGCTGACTCCGTTGAGGCAGCGTGGGCTAGAGTGGGGAGCCACAGGCGGTTATTCCTGTGGTAGGGGCATAAAGTCGGGCCTGCCTTTGGTGGAAATGTCGCATACCGGTAAGTAGTGATAGGCGGAGGGTAACTTTTTCTGATGTACTCCTTGAGATCGGGTCTGAAGCGGGTGCTTCGGGCCGGCACAGACCGGAAGATTTAGGTGTCTTTTTCCTTTATCCCCCGGATGGCAGGCTGACGCCGACGGTCCGGAAGGGGGACCTTTTCATAATGTCTCCTCTGCGCTCCCCCCCTTCAACTCCACGATTTTTGGTTATGAGTATGGTAAGCGAGAAGAAGACCCTGGCTACTCTGAGTCCGTTTTATATTAAAAAGGAAGTAGATCGCTTATGTGGCGCTGTAAAAAATGTCACTCGATGTAGGGACGGCAACTTGCTGATAGAGGTGGCTCAAGACTCCCAAACCGCAAAACTACTTAAAGCCACTCTCCTAGGTTCTTATCCCGTAAAGGTAGAGAAGCATAAGACTTTGAATAGTTGTCGCGGCGTAGTTTCAACATCAAGTCTGGACAACCTTTCTAACGAGGACATAGTTAACTGCCTCTCTGACCAAGGTGTTATTGCTGCATACCGTTTAATTGGTAAGAAGGATGACAAGCCCTCCCCCTTACGTACGGTTTTCCTTACGTTTGAACGTACGACTCTGCCGCAATTCATTTTCTGCGGGTATGAACGCGCAACCGTACGACCGTATGTGCCGAACCCTATGCGTTGTTTCCGCTGCCAGAAGTTCGGGCATACGCAGCAGCGATGTACCGGTACACCAGTTTGTCCTCGCTGTGGTCGAAATGCTCACGACGGCTCCCTGTGCGATCAGGACTCCACCTGTGTCAACTGTGGAGGTGCACACCCGTCGAACTCGCGCGATTGCCCCCGCTTTTTAGAGGAGAAGGCAATCCAGGAGCTTCGGGTTAAGGAACACCTGACTTTTGTAGACGCACGAAAGCGGTATCAGGAACTTCATCCAACCACCACCTTGAAGTTTTCTGCAGCTGTCCGCCAGGCTGTTCCGAAACAGGACGCCGTCGTACAGACGTGCCCCAGTTCGCCCTCTCGGGTTTCCGTGGGAGTACAAACTGGCTCACCTGACGAGCATAGTTCTACTCCACCTACAGTTCGACCACAGACTACCTCTTCTGCCGTCCAGACGCCAGCTCCGCCGCAGTCGACTAGCTCTGAGACTGCTTCGTTGCCTGTTGAACGCCATCGTTCCAGGCATAAACTCCGGGCCAGTAGTTGCACGTCCTCTGTGAAGTCCCGCTCCCGCTCTGCGAGCCGCAGGGGTTCTTCAGACTCCCGCACATCGGAGGAGTCACCGGAGGATGGTGGACCTCACATTATCGGTCCAAAGAGTGCGAAGGTGAAAAAGAAAATAAAGACCAACTACTAATTCGATTTTAGCATGGAAATAATCCAGTGGAATATTAATGGGTTCCGGGCCAGGGCTCCAGACATACAACATTTAGTTTCTCAGCGATCGCCTTCCGTCGTCTGCTTACAAGAAACCCATTTGCAGCCTAATCATGGTTTACATCTACGTAATTTTTCCGCATTTAGACATGACTCTGCAGCTGGTCGGCGGGCTAGCGGTGGTGTGGCTACGCTGGTGGCACATACCATCTCTGCTGCCAGCATACCGCTTAACACGCCGCTGCAAGCTGTAGCGGTTCGTGTACAGCTGCGGGGCCTGTGCTTTTCTATTTGCAATGTCTATCTGCCACCGGTCAATGTCGTACAAGAACACGATCTTCGGGCTCTTCTGGTTCAGATTCCGCCACCGCTTCTATTCCTCGGCGATCTGAATGCCAAAAACACTTTATGGGGCTCCGACATTGACGATGCTCGTGGGTGCCTTATAGCAGACGTTTGTGACATGTCTGGCTTACTTTTGCTGAACACTGGTGTCCCCACATTCTTATCCTCCACTCACGGCACACATTCAGCACTAGACGTTACCTTTTGTAGCCCGGCATTAGTTCCACTGCTTGATTGGTCGGTGCTTTCCGACCTATTTGGCAGCGATCATTACCCCATTAATATTCACCTCTACCATAGTCATACTGTGCCAACACGGCATCCTCACTGGATTATTTCCAGAGCTGATTGGGGGAAATTTCACTCGCTTATTCATCTCACCGACGATGGCTTTACCACCATTGACGACATGGTGGAATATTTTACATGTTCTGTGTTGCTCGCAGCAGATTCCAGCATTCCTCGTGGATCATCTACACCACGACACTTTCCTGTGCCTTGGTGGTCTGAGGAATGCCGTTTGGCTATCAAAGCGCGTAAACGTGCTCTGCGTCTTTTTAGTTTACATCCGACCGAAGACAATTTTATAGCTTTTAAGCGTTCTCGTGCCAGAGCACGTTTTGTTCTTCGGAGTGCAAAGCGCAGATCCTGGGAAAGCTACGTCTCTTCGCTTTCACGTCGCACTTCGGCACAAAGGGTGTGGACTGCTGTTCGGCGTATGTACGGCAAGTGTCGCCGGACCATTATTCCCGCTCTTGCCGTACAAGGCTCCACCTACACCTCCGAGCAGGACATCGCCGACACCCTTGCCGATTCTTTCGCTGCTGACAGCCAAACCCGAAGTTACAGTAATGCCTTTCTAGGAATCAAGGAATCTGCGGAGCGGATAATCCTCAATTTTAACAGTGACTGCAGTGAATCGTACAACGCGCCTTTCACCGAAGAGGAGCTAGAACGTGCTTTGTCTCTCGCAAAGGACTCCTCTCCTGGCCCTGATGACATCCACCGACAAATGCTGCTTCACCTTCCACCTGCGGCTCTCTCCTTCCTGCTGAGCATTTACAACCGCATATGGCTTCAGCAGGTTTTCCCGTCTTCCTGGCGCGAGGGTATTGTCATCCCCATCCCTCGGCCCGGAAAGGACCGGACACTTCCCTCTAGCTACCGCCCTATTTGCCTGACGAGTGTTGTTTGTAAGACCTTCGAACGTATGGTTAACACTCGCTTAGTGTGGTGGCTGGAGAAGAATAACCTGCTGAGCAATGCTCAGTGCGGTTTTCGTCGTCATCGCTCCAGTGTCGACAATCTGGCACGCATGGAAGCATATATACAAAATGCCTTTCTCTTGAAGCAGCATGTCGTGGGCGTCTTCTTCGATCTGCAGAAGGCCTACGATACTACCTGGCGCTATGGTATCCTACGTACTTTACACGGTTACGGTTTACGCGGTCATTTAGCGATTCTCGTTTTAAATTTTTTAAAACTACGCCGGTTTCGTGTCCGCATTGGGAATACACTATCCCACGACAGGATCCAGGAGAACGGTGTACCCCAGGGGTCGATTCTTAGTGTAACGCTTTTCGCCGTGGCGATTGACGGTATCGCCAGTGTTGTTCGTGGGGGAATCCCGATATCGCTGTATGTTGACGACTTTGCCATCTACTACCGCTCTTTTAATCTTGAACACATCGAACGCCAACTGCAGCTGACCATATCCTCTATCGCCGAATGGGCCCATCGCACCGGCTTTCAGTTCTCCCCTACGAAAACACAGTGTCTACACTTTCATCGACTTCGTGGTGTGCATCCTCCTCCTGTTCTTTATTTGCGTGACACGCGTATTCCTTTTGTTCCGCACCTGAAGTTCTTGGGCCTACACCTCGACAGCAAACTCACATGGGAGCACCATATTCGCCATCTTCGTGCTTCCTGCAATCGTTCGCTTCGGATGCTCCGGGTGTTATCTGGGGCATCTTGGGGCGGCGATCGAACCGTCATGTTGAGGTTGTATGGCTCACTGGTCCGGTCCAAATTAGATTACGGCTGTTTTATTTATGGCGCGGCATCTGCCTCTAAACTCCGCCTTTTAGATACGATTCATCATACTGGTATCCGCCTTGCTACTGGAGCTTTCCGTACTAGTCGAATTCCGTGTCTGTATGCTGAATCTGGCGAACCTCCATTGTCTGTGCGACGCTCGGTATTGCTTTCTTCATACGTGGCACGGTTAGCAGCTCACCCTGGTCACCCGTCATTTTACTCTGTATTGCGTCCAGACCTAGCCCACCGTTATATGCGAAATAGCTCAATATCCCGCCCCAGCGGTATTCGGTTTCGTGAACTGCTCGCCACACATTCTTTGCGAATGCCTGCTGTAGAGCGGTATTGCCATGGTCGCTTTCCTCCTTGGCAACTCCACCGTGCCCAATTCGACCTCGAGCTTGCAGCCCATGCTAAAGTAACTACCCCTCACTCGGTGTTTCGTCAACTCTTCACCGAGCTCCTGGGACGTTACCCGATTTACTTTCCGGTTTTTACCGATGGTTCCCAGGTGGGTGGTGCTACAGGCTGTAGTTTTGTTTATAACAATGAGGCTCACAAGTACCGCCTTCCGGACGCCAGTTCTGTTTTTACCGCCGAGCTGTTCGCCATATTTTATTTTTTACTCTTTATCTCCAGCTCAGGACCTGGAAATTTTATGATTTGCTGTGACTCTCTGAGTGCTCTCCAGGCCTTACAGCAATTTCTCGGCACTTCAGCACTCATAATTAAAATACAGACACTCATTTCACAGTTACTGACTCACGGATACCAGTTTGTTTTTATATGGATCCCAGGCCATGTGGGTATTCCTGGTAACGAGGAGGCGGATGCGGCTGCAAAGTCTGCATGTCGTCTGCCGGGATTATCCACACGAACTCTGCCTTTTAGTGATGCGCAACGATATTTCCGGCGCCATATTTTTTCGTTCTGGCAGAAGTCGTGGGAAGAAATATCTGGCACCCAATTACGGACAATCAAAGACACAGTAACACCCTGGCCGACATCCGTCAGGGATGCGCGGCGGTCGGAGGTCATTCTCACCCGGTTGAGAATCGGTCACACTCGCGCCACACACGGTCATCTACTGCGTGGCGACCCGGCCCCTGTGTGTCAGACGTGCGGTGTACAACTGTCCGTCCCACACGTTTTGCTTGATTGTCCACGATATACTATAGAGCGCCAGTCCCTTGGCCTGGGTTTTACTATGCGGTCAATTCTGGGCGACGACCCGGTATCGGTAGATAAGGTTCTGCGGTTCGTCACCCAAATTGGGTTTGGGAAACAAGTTTAACTTGTGTTTTAGTTTTGGTGTTTTATTCTACGGTTTTTAGACAATGAATCCCGGTTTTATTGTAGCACCGTTTGTTTTTACTTTTTAGCTGTTTTATTTTAATATTTATCCGTAAGATTTTTAACGTTTTAACTGTTTTAGATTTTCACGTTTTACCTTCTTACAAGTTTACTGCTTTTTTAGTTTCCCCTTTTTAACCGTATTAATTTGTTTCAGCCCGTAAAAATTGACCCGGGGCCCAAATGACCCAGCTGTCGACGGGCCCTTAAACTCCACACTCCACTCCACTCCTTCAAAGATTAGAAAGCATATGGAAACGTTTCAAACTTCACATGTGCGTGTATTTGCAAAACTTTTCATATTCCTTTCCGCATCTCTCGCAAGGCAAATGTGATGATCCTAAGAGAGGAGTGTAAAGATGGCGAACTCCGAGGAAAAGTTTTAATAAGGTGGGGTTAAAGAGCCTCTGCAAATTTCTACTTTTGCAATTTTCTTTTCCATGTGTCTTCTAATGCATATTTCTGACATTGTCCTCTGGCCTCTGAAAATCCTTGTCTCTGGGACGCGAGAGAAATCCAAATGTGTGCTAGGAGAGTTCCTCGTTCTCTTTGCTTAATTAATAGTTCGGAGACATGCAACTTCAACTGTTTCTTGCCGCCTGTTCGGGGTCCATAAAGAAGCGGTCCTTTGTATTTTAACTTTCAGTGAAGTTTCGTGTTTTATTGTTAAAGCATTTAAAGAAAAGACAGTGCTAAGAATGATAAATGAGGGACCAAAGTTAGTCTCAGTGTGAAAAGTTACAGTCGTATAACACCTGCAATTATATCTTTAGGAACTTCTCCACTTTCATCTTCCCTGTTTCTTATTGTGCTGAATTTTCACAGCAATATTTGTATCAGATTGGATTATTCGGAAACATCCACCACGCTGTTTTTAGCGTTTTATTAGCAAAAAAAATCTATTGCCATGGCTTTCTCTACGTGTTCAACAAAATAACCATTAAAGGTTTGTTCCTTTATCTAATTATTTCAATTATTATTAAAATATTAAAATATTATGTAATAATAGTATTACTATTATTTTAATTATAAATAAAACACAGGCCGATAAAGCAGCGCAGATATCAGGATGCATAAAATGCATAAATTGACAAATAAGTATATGGCAGTAGAGATTAAAGTTCATGTTTATAAAATAATAGTTGGACCAATCTTACCTTATATAGCAGAAACCAGAGCAGTCAAAACAAAACAAATATTAAGTACATGTGAATTGAAAATATTAGGAAAAATTCAAGGAAAAACTTTATTATACACAATTCACAATACAGAAATCAGAGAAAATTGCCAGTCAGGATATAACAACATCTATTAACAAACAACGAAAATACTGGAAAGAAGGCAGACCTTTAGATGTGAAAAGGAGAAGAGGGAGACCGCAAATATGGTTTGGCAGCAGGTATCACTTATCCAAGGAATAAAAAGGGAAGTGAACAGGATACTATCCTACACATAAGGAAGAACAAGGAAATATTGTGATACCGGCCACGGCCACATGCCTCAAGCACCCACAGCTCGCAACACTTTTTGTAAATGCGTGGTCGATGAGAATACAGCGGCCAGAACAAAGCCAACTATAAGCGCGGCAGAGCAGGGCGTTTTCAGACTGTTCGAGACTTCCGACTGCCAGCTTATTTACGACAGGCTCGAGAAAAGGTAGATTTCGAGAAATATCCGTGCTCCGTCATTCTCATCTATACAAGGGAGCGCGGTCGGGAGAGATAGTGAGTTATTTGGAGTCCAATGTTAAAGAAACAGCTGTTAGTAGTTGTGTGTGTGTGTGTGCGTGCGTGCGTGTGCGTGTGTGTGTGCGTACAGATGTCGAGAGAAATTTGAGTTGGTGTCGTCACAGACAGCTTTGGACATTTTACTGTGCGTCTGAGTTGTTTGTGTGAAGTAGTTTTAGTGAGTGTGGCCGTCGAAGCCAGCTTTTAAACAGAGAGGACTGAAAGACAAAATAGTGTGTGCCAAGGTTAGGAGAGGATAGAACAGCTGTGAGTTGCAAGGTCACCAACTGTAGATTGTAGTAATGACACTAAAAGACAACCATGTTCGTGTTTCAGTTCTGGAAGGGAAATAAAGTGACCAGAAAAAGGTAACCGGGAAATGTCATTTGCCAAATGGTGTCAGAAGTGGGATTTGTCAATTGTTACAATATGGACTACACATTTAACATCTTGTTGTAGTTATAAGAATAATGCAGTCAGTTGAGGCAAATCTTTGTGGTTAGTCCTTCAGATGAAGTTTTTTACGAAATTTATTCGAAGAAAACGAAAGAAATAAAGTTTTATGTTATTTAATTAACTATAACATGTGGAAAAGAAGATATTTTGCGAATTACATTGTAATAATTGTAAATTCTTAAGTTAGGAAAAGAAATGTACTAACAATAGCCATATGATAACTTCGGAGCAGAAAGCGATCGCAAAGGTTAAATTTCTAAGAGCTGTATTCTATTTTCTTTTCTAAGAAAGTAAGACACGATTGGCTAAAGATTGTGATGCTTTAAGAATTATTCGTAAAACAAAACCTTGTCAGTCAACAAAAATACAGAACTATCCAGGCCGAGCGAATTGCCATTCTGGAAGCCCTAAAGTTGATCACTGAAATGCAACTGGTACAACATATAGAAAAGATCGCACTCATACGCACAGATAGCCTAACAACAATAGATTCCTTAAGGGGAGTTAGGGGCGAGATTTGGCCCATTTGGTAAAAAAAAATTGATTTTTAGATTTTAATGTTGAAAAATTGTTCAATGTTTTGTCTATTAAAAAGTGCAATGATTTTGATGCCAGCACCATTTTTAAAGATCTGGCGGCCATTTTTAAATAGTGGTGCATAGTGATTAAATGGCTGGTGGTTAGGCGTACACACCCACCAAGACTGAATATCGACGGATCAGAAACTCAATCATGTAAATTATCCTTAATCTGCATCCACAAAATCACAAGTTGTCTCCAGAAGTGGTAACTAAAATTCTATTTCCGGATCAGCGACTTGGTTCTGACCAGCTGTTAGAAGGCTATGCCAAGGTACGAGACAGAACTCGAATGTATCTCTTCACAATTTTGTGGGAGCTATTTGTCCAAAATAGGTGTGTGTCTAGGAATAAACTTGAACTTGCAGTACTGAAAACTGTCATGGAGTTTAATATGGGGTGTGTGAGGTCAATTCAAGTGTTGAATAGTCTAAGGAATGAAAACATTTCAGTTGGAACAATATGCATTTGTCAGAAGTGCAGTTCTAGAAGTGGTATTCAGAGTATAAAATGCAGTGCCAGGAAACAAACACACACAAGGAGAGCCCATAAATTGCAGAAATTGTCAGCATAGGAGAGTATAAGAGATCAGAAAGTGAAACCTACGCTGCAACACACATCTGATGGGGTTAGAACGTTTTAAAAGTTTAATGCTGTTTTTCTCACTTTCTTTTTTCTCAGCATTTTCACGCATCTGAAAAACTCCTTGCGACAGAGTTCTTAAGCGATTCTTTTGAAAATTGCAGGATGTGTTTTTATTCATATAAGGCTCCAAAATTGCTCTGGGTTTTGATATCAGTCAAGTAATATTGACCATATTCACATTCAAATGCCGATGGAAAGTTAAAAAAACATGAAATCTGTAAATAGACATATTAAAAAATTTCCAGATACTAAAGTAGTAGTGTAAAATAAAAATCCAGAGCAATTATGACTTTCAAGTGCATGAAGCATCAGATCACCAAGTTTCATGCCAAACATATAAAAATTGTTACGCAAGGAGCATTTTTAATCAGAGTACCTTTTTAATCAATTAAAAGCTTTTAATTAAAAAACTATTTGAGTTTCATACTTCAAATTTTGTACAGCTGCATATCTAAACACTATAGTAACGTGGTTAAAATTTGTTAATGCTGGCATACAAATTGTAGAATTTCCTAAACTCACCCCTAACTCGCCTTAAAGCACACTAGCAACCATAACCAATTAATAGAACATATAAAACTTAAAGGACTAAATTGGAAACCATATTTTGTTTGGATTAAAGCACACACAGATATTGTCGGTAACGAAACTGTTTATCAACTCGTAAAACAAGGAACAGTGAGCCAGGAAGATGAAATCCACGATAAAATACCAAAAACACACTGAAAATCGAGTTAAACCGAAAGAGTATATATAACACAACGACTGGTACAACGCTACAAACAGAAATTCTTCTCCAGCGTCGAAAAACGGCTGCAAATGAAAATAACACTTCAAACCTTGCCAGCAATAACCAATGGATATGGAAAAACAAGAGCGTACCTTCATTTAAGATTCTAGATAACCCAAACTGCCCATACAACATGGAACAAACTATAAATCACCCAATTTACATGTGTCCAGTGTTAAACTGATTTACAGAACTCGTAAGAATGACCAGTAAATAAAAATGCATTAGTCAATTCTTATTTTGCTTACCTCAAATCATCTGTTAATTCCAGTGATTTCAACAAACTCTGAAAGACTAATAATTAAATATTAGTTATATTTTCAAACTTGTAAACCTGTATTCTAGTAACCACATTATGTAAATTATATATGTTTAGCATACAGTATTGCTTTGGCAATGAGGCATACCCCATTAGTAAAAAAATAAATAATCATGAGGCTGTCGTGATTTTTAACAATCATTAAATAGCATTTTCAAGAAAATTATGATCTATTTTTCAGACACAAGAAAGTTTCAAGAAGGTAGTGTGAAGTTGGAATACCATTTTATTGCATAAATAGTTTTTGCATTAACATCAAACTTTTCTTGAATAAATAGTGACAAGAAATAAGAACGGCATATTGCCAGATGCATGGAAGTTCGTAATGCTGATAAAATAGGCTACGAAAACTGAACAAATTTATCTAACACTTTCAGTGCAGCGAAGCTTGTAAATTTTTGTACCTTTAGCTCCTCACGACTGTGACATGCTGGAATATCCCAACTCGCTTATTCAGGCAGTGATATAATCGGACTTCACGGTCCAGATGAATCTCCACTGCCATTTTCAATACAATAGCTGGCATCAACGTTAATTGGCTTTGTGTACAGAGGTGCGTAGCACCTCGTGTTGAAAAGAACTGCCGAGGAAAAAATGAACAGTGAAATTGGAAAATCGCATCACCTCATAACCAGCTACTGGTTGCAATATAACGCCCCCCCCCCTCTTTTTTTATCCCTGACAAATAAAGTTTTCGCAGATAGAGGCCAGTGCATTGACAGCTCCAGTGTGATGGAATGTAAGCGTTTGTTATTCTGCAAGGTAGCTCATTCTAATCCGATGACCCCATTCTTTATTCAGAGGAGGCCATTGTTTAGAGTCATGACAGGTAAATCGTCACCCAAGATAAATCTCCAAACTCGGGAACTGTTCTCTGATACTGAGCTGTTTCAGTGTCGTTAAAACTGCACCATAGACAAACTTGAGGGACATCTTTAATCAGATCCACAATACTAAAAAATCTGATGTGTTGCACTCACATGACTACTTCTACTCTATACAAACTATTGTTACTCCTCTATCTGCCAAATATTAAGATAAACAGTTGTAAGGGGAATATGGGAATGCAGTACTACGATTTAAGCGATAGTAAAATATTTTAAGTGCCCAGCTGGTCGCCAAGCGATGCCTTTGCGTGGCCAAGATGTAAAAACATGACTAACGATCTCGCATTTGAGAAATGTGTAAGTATTGAAAGATTCAAAGAAATAACGGGAATATCTCGGCAATGGTTCACTGCACAATAGAAAGAAATTGAATTTGCCGTAATTTGGGAGCCCTACTTTTTTCTGTAGCAAGATTTTGTGTATGCAGTCATTCATAATAAAGAGAATTTCTGAGAACATTGCCAGAAAATTGGAGATAAACGTTTGTATAGTCATAAACATATCTTAAACATATGGTACTTAATCAAAACCGTTAGCCATTTTTGACAAACTCAAAATATTGCGAAAATATTCCATGCAAATAGAAATACAAATATGGAATAGGAGATTTTCTAGAAAATCTTTGTGGCATATCCTTGAAGGATGCTGAACTTGGCAAGGTTGGTACCTAAGCGACTTTTCGTTTTTGAAATATGTCAGGCACGCACACACGGACCTTTACCTCCTCCTCCTTTTTTTTTTTTTTTTTTTTTTTTTATGAGATTCAGGGATTCCAAAATATGTGTTTCTGGTAAAATCTCGACATCAATTTTTGGATGGAGTGCCACTTATTATACTTAACAGAGAAAGTACAAATTATATTTAGAGGCATTCATCTGGTTACCACCTAATGACGCGAAAATATATTTTAACGGAAGCATTAATCATGCACATATGACGACTTAATTAGGTACTTTTCGCTTTCACTTCCCCGCTTTTGTATGAACATCTGTCGAATAAGCACCTATTATCCGCTCTTTTTGCTTACTTGCTAAGAGACCTTCAGAGAGCAAAGTGTCGGAATTTATTTCTAGCACATGAAATTGACCCCCCTGTAGGTCAAAATTCGGGGTTTCAGATACACAATACACAACGCTCATGACAAAGTTAGTGAAGCATTTGTCAGCACGCGTCAGCTAAACCGAGTCTACGACGGGAGAGTAGATACCTGAGTACCTAATTATATACATTTAAACTCGACAACAATTTACAAATATATTGTCGTCACAATATTTTAACGAGTGCCAACATTGTTACAAGGAAGGAAGAATTGGATGCAATGCTTCAAATCTGCAAACTATGCTAAGTAAACCATATTTTGAGTGTGGTATTTGTATAAGTGATGACTGGCGGATAGAACGTGGGCATTGCAACATGCTTTTTTATACTATTGTGTATTATTTCATAAGAATAAATTTTCATTTTGTTTAAATTAATGTTAAAAAATGTATTTGTGAATCTGCAATTACTAGTATGGCCACTTCGGAAAATGTTTTTCACCTGTGCATTTGCTCCGCCTTTACCTGTGCTTGCTAATATTTGAAATAAGATTTTATACTGAAATTAATGACAGAAGAACCATTTTTTGACACACAAATCGTACATTGCAAATACAATCACAATTCACTTATCTCCAAGCTCATTTCTAAGTTGAGTTAATTAAAAGTAGTGTTGGGTTCAGATGTATTCGAATGTTACTCATTTTGTGTTTCTCCATCTCTCTCTCGCTCCCTCTCTTTCTCTTTTGCATGTGGGCTTTGTATTACTCGTCCGAGGCAAATGGATCCGCGCTATCCAGATAAACGCCATACACAATGGTTCAATCGAGTGACTGGATGTTGTAGAACTCTGCTCGCCTTCTCATGTAATAATAAAAGTATCTCCTTTTCCTTTGAAATTCACTGTACCTAATAAATATATATTTAATTCCCTCTTTATGATAAGCTGTGCTGCTGAGATTTTACTCTGCTTTCTTAGGTAAAAATGTCTTTCTTTGTTTCAGGTAAGGAATCCAATAAGTTGCAAAATGCACTCCTGTTCCTAGGTGAGTCAATTTCGGATACAAAGCAATTTTATTTTGAATTATCTTAGGGTGGCTAATTATTCAATATTAATCTTATATTATTGCTTTATTAACTATCTATAACACAATACATATTGGTCTAGGCCTAACATTCAACTGTCAATCTCACACCCATGGCAGAGGTGAACGATTATCCAGCTGACGATGCTGGCTTTGTCCAGCCGGAACGCATGTTTTTGTGATCTACAGACCGCAGTCTATCGTACCACCTCACATGTATGACGACGCTAAGTGGGTAATGGACTAAATACACATAGAACTAAAAATCCGCACCCCCTTAGCTGGGATTGGGAAAATCCAACACCAATGTCTACCCCACGGCACCACGAGGCAGGGCACTGACCTGATTACGCAGTTTCAGGTGTTAAAGAAAAAATAATACTCCAGGAAACATATCGTGAGATCCAAGTTCAGCTTATTGACTTTTAAAACATAGCTACATGGTTTTTCAATATGGACGCAGCCAGAGAATTCAACAGTCCAGTGACAGTTTTAACTTTTTTTGCAACAGAATATCACAGGGCTTTAATTAACAGTTTAATAGTAATAATAGTAATAATAATAATAATAATAATAATAATAATAATAATAATAATAATAATAATAATAATAATAATAATAATAATAATAATAATAATAATAATAATAATAATAATAATAATAATAATAATAATAATAATAATAATAATAATAATAATAAGTGTCTGAACTACAATGTAAACTTTTTGATTAAAATGCCGTGTGTCTAAGATAATTTTATGACAAAAATATACATATCTTTAATTTTCTGAAGCTGTCTGAAGCCTCCTGCACTCTGGGAGACTTTTGCATATTGCACAATTTGATGGAGGACCGGTTCTCTGAGGTAGATAGACAATAACGGGAGGCGTGACCTAATAGCTAATCTCTGTGAGGCAGTAGACGAGGTTACAACTGCGATATAGGGAACGTGGCACAATGTGTCGGTTCTCCCCATCTATGGCATAGATAGACAAACTCGTACCACACAAAAGATATAGAACTCGTTAATATGCACACTTCATTTATTTTTTCACTTCGGGAACATTCCTTGTAATATAAATTTTACACTACTTATACTTTTCTCAAGTGGTAGGTCGTTATTCATGTCTTAATCCATTCAGCACGTAAAGAGAACGGAATTTTAAAGGAATTATATTATTTGTTATTTTTTAACGAACTTGTCAATTGCCAGGTTCATATCAGCGTTGCTGGTATGTCGTAAATTCGTTCCGCAGGAGTTATTTTACCTTGGGATCAGTAGACAGCATCTAACCAAGTGTGCCACCCAAACCGACGGAATTACATAGGGATCAGTGGTTGAAAGATTTGACTATCGCTTAAACTCTACAATCCCCATATTTCCCTTGCAGCTACAAGAAAATTAGCAATAAGGTAATGTCCACAAATGTTTTTCTCCATTAACAATCGCAAAATTGTAATCAAATTCGTAAGAGTCATCTTGCAGAAAATAGAAATAAGGACTGTTTCTCACATAAAGGATTGTTTTGATTGAGAAAATTTCTTGGAAGTCTTACGCTTATAGTTGAACAAGTTATGAAGCTGCCCCTTTGTGTGCAGGCAACCCCAAACCTGCATGCTCAATGACATTTGAATAGTGAGTCTTTGAGTCGAATGCGTTTTATCTATTTTTAATGAAATGAAATTGCAATATTCATGTACATTCAAATTATGGTATCTGTCATGACTGAGACTAAATGCTGGGTGTTCTTGAGGAGTATAAGATGTAGAAATTCAGTTCTACCTCCTTCAGTAAATATTGCAGAACTAGATGTCTTAAATACGCTCGCTGCATACGAAATCGTTAGGGAATGGTCCGAACTTGTTTCCTCATTTCCGAAACGGTCGATAGTTAGTACCATTGACATTATCTAAGTTCAACTTTTTGCCGTTTAGCAATAGGTATAGGTAACAGAAGATACTCTAGTGATAATAGAAAAAAGGAAGCAATGGCCATTAGCGTTTGCTAATGGTCTTTTGGGCGCTCTCCAAGCTGTTTTGGATCCCTTAATACCCAAGTATCGTGCTGTTAGAGGCATTTAGCACGAACAATAATCTCCGTCCTTGCTACAGGTTATAAAGAGTTTAAGTATAATTTGTAAATAAAGCCCTTAAACCAATGTAATTAATTTTCCGACAAAAATGTAGATAAAATAAGCACTAAACACATTACAGGCTGCTGCTTGGAAGCTAAATGCTATTGCATTGGAGTTGTGCCTTAATCATTTTTATCTGTTCCCATAATGCTCTTATAGGCTTAAGTGTGTGTATGGGATGATAATAGAATTGGTTATATCAACCTACATTAAAGCTTTTTTTCTTCGTTTTGTTTTTGTTTTTGACGCTGGTAACATTTAGAAAGAGAAGAAAGAGGATCAGGCTCTAGTGTGACCTGCCATAACCTGTAGCTTGTTTTTTTTTTTTTTTTTCCTATGTCTTTTACATCACTTTAAGTACATTGTCCAAGTTTGGGCAACTGATACGCACTGAGTGCACTGCACAAAGCGTTGCTCTAATGACCGTATGTTTAGTTAGTAAGGAAAAAAATTGAGGTCGCTCAAGATATCCCGCGAGTGGCCCAGGCCTGACATACATTAGTGTGCCATCCAATCTATCTTCTTATATTATCTGTGAATAGATGGCGCAGCGATCACTGTTATCATCTATTTTTCATTTATACTATTTTTTTAGACTAAAGGTGGAACTTCAGATCGTGGTATTAAATATCTAAACTGGTATTTGCACTGGCGACCAAAGATAACCACAATAAACCTCAAATTGGTCGGCCTATGGGATTTGAACCCGGAACTTCCCTAATACTAACGTCTCACGTTACCACGAACCCTCTTGCTGGTTATACTCTTTTTTATACTCTCAAGTGGTTTATATAGTTTCTTCTTTATCAGAAATGCGCACACTCATAAGGCACAGGAATATTTGTTACTGAGCTTTTACACAGTGTGGGCATAAGCATCTGAATATCTGAACATAGACTGTCTCTACAATGTAAAATGTATTTTCCAGTCTTTTTTTTTTTTTTCCATAAAAGCTATATGCAATATTGCATAGCATGCCCATTTCCTCCATTTCATCTCATTTCTCAACCGTGCAGCTTAAGTACTTGGAGAAGTACTTCATTTCAGGATGCTCTATCAAGATTTCTGGGTCTAGAATCCTTGGACCGTGGTGTCTTATGTGTGTATGTCAGAGAGGAAAATATAAATATTAATTTATTGAATGCTAGCCATACACGTACATGTTGGATTGCCCATGAAGTCGGTCTGGGTGGCTCAGTTGGTTAGACGCTGGTCTACTGATCCCAAGGTCGCGGGTTCAAACCCGGCCCAGGCCGATGGTTTTTAAGTGTGCTTAAAAACGACAGCTCCATGTCAGTAGATTTACTGGCATGTAAAAGAACTCCTGCGGGACGAAATTCTGGCACACCGGCGACGCTGATGTGATCCTGGCAATTGACAGCGTCGTTAAACAACAAAACAATCCTTAATCCTTGCCCATGAACTTGGGCCCGAGCCTCTCCTGTCATTGGACACCCCTCTGAAACTCCCTGCATAATATGTTTAACGTATCTTGTTTGTTTTTAACTAATGTTTATAACCTACTTCAAAATCGTATTTTGTTTTTACTTTTGCCTTTTAGTTCACTTTCTTCTCCAACTTCCCTTAACCTTCTATTTCCCAAAGCTCTTTATTAGAAGTATTTTAGACGTGTTTTTGACCCCTCCTCATTTTTCTTTCCTGTTTCTTAAAACCCTTTCATGCCTGAATTATTTTCCTACTTATGCCGTTCTTCCTCTAATTCGAAACCGGTTTACATTAGGCGATCTGGGACACGTTCAGCCTACTGGCTTGAATAGCCATGATCGTTAAGGCAACACGTAGAGCACTGGCCATGCAATCAAAGCATGAGGTCGTGAATTCGAGTCTCGGCAACCGCAGTCAAATGTGCCTGTGGTAAAGGACGGGGAGGGCCCACGTAAATTAATCGGTGTGATGGCACGCGTGGATGATGACGGGGTATCATTTGACTGCGGTTTGGACTGGATTTTGCTTCTTTTCTTATATAAAAACACTACAATATAAATTGTAAAAAAAAAAAAAAAAAAAAAAAAAAAAAAAAAAAAAAAAAAATTGCAGTTCAAAACTTCTCAAATATGTATTTTTAATTGGTGACAGACAGTATAACAAGAAAATAGCAGAAAAAAAGTTAAAACTAGTACAAATAGGGAAAAAAGCCTATATATCTCACACCAGGCATTAAAGGGTTAACCATTTGGTTATAATTTCCTAAGCTTCACTGGTTCATTATCTCATCACTTACACTTCTTTTGTTTACTTAACTTTCGCTTTTATAATTCCTAATCAACTTCGTCCATACATTTTTTATTCCATTGTTCCTGGAATCCCTGACATGGTTAACTTAATCACTTGTTCTTCCTTGTCACAAGACGTGGGGCAGCATTTTCCTATCTTTTTTGGTTTCCTGTGTTTATTATCTGATACCCACTTTCGTGTAGCATCATTTTTCCACATACGCGCTCTTCTTCCATCCCATTCAACTTACTATAAAATAACAGCCGGACTCATTAAAGCATCCTATGTTTTGTTAAATAGTCTTCGTAGCACTTATATTTTGAGTTGCGCTCTTGTAATTGGGGTGCTGAGGTTTACTTTGATGAACCATGTACACCTATATACTGACATATTCAAATATGAGTTATTTTTTATTACTTTGTTCGCGTAAGCTTATAAGAAGAGAAAACCGACATATACGAGTAATTAAGTTCACATTGCTCAATTTAAAAACTTTTTAGACAGATAATACGATGCTTGTGAGTTGAAGGAGGAGTGCGGTTTTAATATGGATAAAAGCATTTGAAGTACGATATTTTGTTCATAATTGAGGTAAGGTCATTCGTATATATTTTTTTATCCATTGTCATGATTAAAATATCTGAATTTAGCTAAAAAAAATCCCGTAGATAGTTTTCACTTTTTAGGCACACTATGCACAGATTTTTTACCATTAGAAATTGAATTCATACAATACTTCCTCCAAATTCCTTCCCTAAATATATTGGCGCACAATATTTGTGAAACCAATAATTAAAAGTAATGTGTTGTTATAGCTATTTTGATATTGCAAATAGCTGCAACAGTTCTTAGTTAATAACCATGAGCTATTATGCTTGTGCACTTTGCACTAATGAGTTACGATCCAGCATATGCGCAAAACCGCAGACTATGATCATTAGAGACTAGTTCAGTTTATGTGGAATTCCACTTCATTAGAAACACACTGATGTAGGAATTATCATCTCTAGAGAAAGAAGGATTTGTGTTATATGTACCTAGTCAATGTAACGTAATCTGTAATACGTACTGCTCTGAATTCCTTGCACTTTTCGCTGTCTAAACAAGGTGATTAAAATAAAGGCAATTGCAGTTTTGGTAATGCAATACACCTCTGCTTTTACAGTAAGTGTGCAAAAAGCGTTACTTAGTCAGAGGTAGATAGATCTACACCTAAAGTATTGGATAGTTGACGGTTCGTTGTTTCGTCAGTCAGTTCTACCCGGCGAAGAATAAAAGTCGATTCTAGAATGAGGTAAAAGAGAGGAGGAAAAGAACAATAGAGTACCTGCTAAGTCCCACGTCTTACAGCCTTGCACCGCTGACATATTCTTCCATGCTCCCTTTCCTTACCGTTTCTCCTGATTGGCCTTTGAACGGCAACGTAGACATTCGAATGCTGGTATAGTTTAGAACCAGAGTCAGTTTAGTTTGACTCTGTTACGTGTAATTAATAGGGAGGAGAAATTTTGGATTTTAAAATATTGACAAATGACTGCGATAAATCCCATTCCTGACACCAGTGTAACAAATGACACTTCCAATAGCTTTTAATGTCACTTTGTGTTCTAAAACTAAGTCACAAAACATAGTCCGCTTTTCTTATCGTTTCAATTCATCGTAACCTTGCAACTCAGCGTTCTGCCCTCTCTTAATCTTGACATGTACATCAGTGACTTTCAGTTATTCTCTCTGTCTCTCAAACCGTTCCCGAGATACACTCACAATCATTCAAACAGGCTTAACTAAAAACTGCTTCATACAACAAACACTCCGACGCAACGATTAATTGTCTAGAACTGTCTCTCAAATTATTTAAACTGTCTCAGCGTTGACCATAAAGACATGCACACACAGACACTTACTTGCGAATTCTCTGGAAAATGCTCTTTTTTGAATTTCTCTAAATACCTAAGCTGGCAGTCGAAAGTTTCTGGAACAGTTTGAAAACGATTTGCTCCGCCTCACTTACAGTCTTTGTTTCGCTCCATTGTCGGGGATCGCGTATTTACTGGCAGTGGTGTGAGGTAGCTAACACCGAGTTTCCTTTTTGAAGCGCGCGGCCACCCAGTGGAGTGAGGTAGTTTGACTGAGCGTCTTTGAGGCGTGCGGCTGCGACCATTGCTGCAATATTTAGCTGTCGTGTCTGTGCAAAGGGCATGGAATTTCAAAGTATCACAGCGTCACGCTCTTTGAAACTCTTAAGACTTAAACTCTGCATGGTCTACTGTATAAATGTGAATATGTGAGATAAAAGTGAGATAAAAGAAAACACTATTTTGTAAAAAAGTTTGTAAAAGAGTGAGTAGGTAGTAATGCAAATTCAACACAAGTGTTTTGTGTAATTTTCGCACGTGGATCCTGAATTAGAATGCAAATGTTTTATTAAAACAGAATGATAAATTGGTTCATTTTGGTGAAAAATTGGGAATATCGCTGTGCAACACAGCACATCAATATAGGTTCCGCACCGTCTGTATCTGGCACGAATCCCATCTTAAAGATTGATTTTGAAGTTTACGTGCGGTTCCAAGAAAGTCGTCTATAAAATAGAACTACTCGAGAAGAGTTTGCTGCTCAAAGCTGGATGGATGTTGGCATTAAGTTCACCGCGCTGCGCTGCTGGACGCCGCTTTAAATAGAAGAGAGTTTTTGATTAAGGAATGTTTGTTGCAGTGGAAAGGTAGAAAATAACGCCGCTGCCGCCGCGCACGTGTTTTCAACTCTTTACACTCGCAGGGATGTTTTCTTCTTTTCGTCTTGTGGAATCACATTCCCCACTCCACGTGCGGGTGGAGGAGGTATATCCATATCCATTCCAGAGCGTCTTTTGGCTCACTCCCCTTTGCTCGAATATTTCGAAAGTAATTTTCAGTAAAAGCTTACATAGGAAACATCAATATCAAGCCCGGCTTTTCTTTTTTCGCCGTGATGGCTTACAAAAGGAAAAGAAGATGCTTGCAGATGAATTGCTAGAAACACCTAAAGAAGCGTGGCAAACTATTTCAGATGGTTATTTACACAAGGCTTCAATAGCACTTCAGGATGCAGTGTTTTTTATGCAGGCATGTAAATATGAGAAACAAGATGAAGCTGCTTTTGAAATTCTTTCCGCTACACTCTGTTGGTACCACTGGTCTAGTGTTACACTTCCAGAATAATCATGCTATACACATCCGAGAACCGGCGTTTTGCTTGGACGCATACAGAATGCAAAAATGGACATGCCTTTAAAAATCAGAATTTAGTGTTTGCTGCAGCCGATGTTCATAGCTTTTGCACATAGAAACGCATATATTCTGATTTTTTAAAGGATTTTCAAACCTTCATATAAATTGCACAAGTGTCGCATAAAGGGAAACAAATCACAAATTTACGTAAAGTCGCATAAACGTAACAGCAGAATTATTTTAGCATCGTCACCATCCAACTTCTGTAATGTCTGATTACATAGCCAGATGTCTTTGTTTGTTATTCAATACCGGATGAACTGATTTGTCAGCTATAGTATCGTTTCAGTCGGAAGAAAACAAGCATCCTACTTTTTTAAACTACATGATCCCAGAAGGTGAATTCCTCCGCTGACATGTTCTGGATTAAGCATGTGTAACATTTATAATTACTCAACTATTCTGGTCTTAAAAAGATATATATTTCTTTCTTTTTCTTTATCTGATTACCCTCTCCTTGTGTAGGACTTACACCCCTAGGACTTACAAGCCAGTGCCTAGGGTCAGACGTCTGTCGGAGAACACAGGAACCTATGGATCGGACAGAGAGAACGCCTGGAAGTGGGTGGTCAGCCAAGCACCAGGTATGACAATGAGGAAGATGATGATATGAAATGCAGTTGAAAATGATGAATGGAAAGTTTATTGGAAACTGCAGCACCCGGAGAAATCCCGCCCTGATGCCGCTTCATCCAGCACGAATACCACATTCGGGTCCCTGGGATCAAACCCGGGGCGCCTGGGTGACAGAAGCTCTAATCGCTCGGCCACGCCACAAAAGTAAAATAAATGTCCCAAAAGACATTCAAGATGTCTACATGAAGCTGAAAATTCATTTATTTTAGAAGAGTGGCATGTTACAAAATTTGCAAACATTTAGACAAAAATCTGCACCTTTGGATACTCTTAAACATATTCATGTGAAATACACAGAAGATAAAGTGTCCAGGTGAACACGTCTTGCTGGTTAGGAAAAGGAGAAGAGAACAGTTTTAATGGGATTATAGTAGTAGCACGTGTGTTCGTTAACGCCACAGCTCACTGTAGACAAAGGAACACAGTGGAGCTTGTCATCTGGGAAGTTCAACCCCAGCTGGAGATAATGATGTGCGAGGTGTATTGGATTTATTCCAGTTCACCCACCTCCCCCTCTTTCTCTCTCTCTTATAAGGTACGCTTGCTCCTCCAATAATTACACCAACACACAGATAATTCCTCCCCCGCCCCGCCCTACCGCCCTTTTTATGCAGCATCTACCTACCGGGTACACTTGAGAAGCACGCGTTTCTACCAGCGGATTTCCATTTACACCAAAACAGCTCGACGATCATTAGCAGACGCACTACTGCTTTGGAAGGAAACATAATTAACTCCTTATGGATAGAATTATACAACAGTGAAGACAGGTATTTAATTATATTTTTCTACATCAGAAAGTCAAGGATAATTCAATTAAAGTAAGGATTCCAGAGCTATTCAACGCAAAAAATTTTCAATCGTGCCGGATGAACTGGACGGCAATTCCTAAAGTAAGGTCCGCGTTTTATACACTTCAAACCGTCATAGTTACAAAACGGTTATTTTATTTAATACGTTACACCGTTCTCTATTTTTCTACATAGTTGCCACATTTGCTTCAACATTTGTCTACAAACTTTTGTATGCCGATGTCATAGTCTGTAACAACCAGTGTATAACTACTATACTCCATCCAGCCTTAGATTGTACCTTGTATCCCTCCACGATAACCTGGTGTACGTATCAGCTCCGACTGACACAAAGATACACCACGTGGACTCATGCCTCGTGTTTATGTTGTAACAGAATCATATTTACTCAGGAGTTTTAGAAATAACACTGCAATCGCGTTACGTTCAAGTAGTCTTTACCAGGATTATCATAAATCTTGAAAACTAACATATAATTGTTGATATTTAAGGTACTATATTTAATGGTGTGCTTTGGTTTCGGCGTATCGTGGGTTAGTTTTTAACGGCTTGTGTTTACATCAAGTGCGGATCTAAGGGTATAGCGATTATAGATAGATGAGGCAGTCTCACATCTTTGTCCTGACATTTAGTTGGCTGTCAATACATAATTGCCAACTTAACCATCACATGTAGTTCTTTGAATAATTAATTCACGCAAGGCATTTTTCGGATTCTAGACAAATAAAATATTACAGTCAACGAGATTCTCTCTTCAGAATAATTATCATTCACTTGCCATTTGCTAGTTTACAAATTTGTATTGCTCTCAGAACAGTTGTTTTATCCTCATCACCTCCAGTTACTGAACCTGAAGTCCCACATTTCAGGCTTTTTCTGCCTCCTACTCCTACTCCCAATCTTGCAACCCTTCTTCTCTGCGCAGCTTGCAGCTTCCAGATCGTTTCCTTCCAGTCTGTATAACTAATTATCCACTGGATAACCACTGGATAATTATCTTCGTGATCATTGCTGGCCGGACTGATCATCGTTCATTATGTACATTGTCCCGTTCGGCCTTGAAGGCTCTTACCCACTTGCGCACTTTCCTGCGCACTTCCCACTATGCATTGAGGCCATACACTTCACTGATGAATGTCCCTTCCTGAAACATTCTTCTTCTTCTACTTGATCTGATTACCCTCCTCTTATGTAGGACTTCCGCCCCCAGGACTTACAAGCCGATGCCTAGGGTCGAGGAGCACAGGAACCTATGGACCGGACAGAGTGAAGACCTCGAAGCGGGTGGTCAGCCAAGCACCAAGTATGATAATGAGGAAGAGGATTATATGAAATGCAGGTGAAATCTATGATTGGAACGGTGACATGGAGCAATAAGTGAAATGAGTGGCGGGGAAAACCGGAGAACTGCACCACATGCAAGGCATGTGGAATCGGTGCAAATGCGCGTTTCAATGTTCACGTGAAATTCAATGAGCTGCGGCAATTCGGAACTTACTTTCCGAAATACTCTTGTCTTTATTGTTTATTTCATAGTCCGAGTGGCTGAGTTAGTCAGAAGCTGTCTACTGAACCTAAGGTCGTGGGTTCTAATTTTGTCCCATATCAATGGTTTCAAAGTGTACATAAAACGACAGTCGCTAGACAGATTTAGCGATATATTAAAACAAATATTGGTGAACGAAATTCCGGTACACCGGTGGCGCTGATATGACAACACTTATAAGAAACTTCAAAATTTATTTAGCATTACACTACTTAAGCTGTAATTTACATAAAGTTTAGATGTTGAAATCAGCAGCGGTCGTTCAAGGTGATTGAAGGTTTGTGCAATCGTTTATTATGTCAGTTTCTTCTTTCTTAACATGGATTAGGTCTTTAGAACCTATTACAAAGCTAATCAAACTGTTTTCTCCACCACATCGTGGTCGTTCCACGATATATCTTTTAATTTCTTCCACATTTCCCCCCCCCCCCCCCCCCCCCCCCATCTCTAGCTCTTCCCTTATATCTACATTCCGGAGTCGATCGTTTCTAGTAACTTACAATAAGAACTTTACAAATTTCATTTGAGATGTCTCTTGTCCTGTATTTTCCTTGGTTTTAACTACCCATAATCTCACATGCATATTTTAACGAGGGTTTGGATACTATTCTACATACTCTTAATGAAAGATCCTTGCTCATTCCTGCCGAAATACCAATATTTAGAGAGGTCAGATTTATAATAGAAGATGTGGACGGGAAATAATTTTAAAGAAAACTATGTTTATCTGGTGATATTCGCTTATGGTTTTATTGTAGTCTTCTTGAAAATCAAAGGGGAGCATTAGTTTCACTTTCTCTACTACGTACTTACAGTAAATAAAGAAATTATTGTATTCTTCCCACAAATTCGACGTCGAGATTTCACCACAAATAAAACTTTATACACTGGTAAGTCTTGTACTCTATTCTTGACGACTGGAACGGAATGACGTAGAAAATTTCCGCGAGGGTCTGATCAAACGTAGACTGGCTCGATTTGGATTTGGCTTCTGCTCCTTCCGAGAGGAATCCTGACACACGACGCTCGCGGAAGTTTCCGCTGGTGTTGTGTGGCCCTCGAAAACGCTCGTTAGATGGTCTTCGGCTCCCTCAACATAGTACGTATGTTTATAACACTCATAAACAGAAGCCCGGCACCTGCGACAGTCAGTGGTGATTTATTAATAACGACTGTGCAAAATTATAAACATTTGTATAATGGTACAGACGCTATCACAGTCAGTTACGCCTTGAAACGTTTTCTAAGATTTTCTGTAAGTCTTGAAAAAGATGACTACTAATAAATTCACAATACTGATCTCTTTTCCGTTTAATGCTGTGAATTCGCTCTTTGTTCCCCTTCTTGTTTCTCTCTTGTTCGATTGCTAAAACAGATAATATTACCCACAATATCCCCCTCCCAGGAGTTGTAGCTTTTGCTGTAGTGTTAATCCATATTAATTGTTGACAGACTAAATTTTCCAGTCGGAATATTCCGAGCAATGAACGTTTAAGCTTCTGCAGAAGACGGACGGCTGCAAATGTTCGTTTCGGTCGTGACGGGTCGTAAGGTACTGTCTACAATCAAAGCTCTACCTTCGGAACTGATGTAAAGATACTCAAAGAATCGCGTTAGTTCGAAAAGCACTATTCTGGAACTGTATGGTTAATTTTCGACGTCAAGTGGTTTGTGTAATACAATCAGTTGTTAACAACTAATGAAGTTATATTGGTTTGAACTCTGCTTGCGTACTAGTTTCCATTAAAATCATAGCAGCGGTTTTGAATTGTCCCCAGTGACAAGAACTTAGCGGGTTTGTACTGCGAGAGCAATAAGTTTCAGAACGTCATGCAGGATGAGAAGCAAATAAACCAGGTGTTAGTAGGAAATGCTCATTTATAACGTGGTAGTGTTTAAATCTATCGATGTGCATCGACTGCACTACAGATTTCATACTCATTAGCAAATGGAGTACTAAAGCCACAGAGAATAACTTGGGCTCCCTTCACGTGACCTACTTTAATTAACTAAATGAGTAACGACGATGGGGGCTTCTCATTCACTTCATGCAAGTTAATATTTAAATAAACGTGGACACGGAACGACACTCCGGGGGGAGGGGTGTCAGCTATCTCTTCTTGGGATTAATATCCATACCCAGCGGGTGCCCAGTGGGATTTCTATCATGTGTACACTGAAAACATTTCGCATCTCGGCTTGTCTCATGCTTTTAATCGTGAAACGCGCAGCATTTGCTTGCGCCGAGATTTCGCTCTTAACCGGGAAACACCACGCTTTCATAACCGTGAATATGAAACAAGCCTTTCTGTTGCCACAGCGTGGTAAGTTTGTCTTCGTTACCAATGTTTCCGTGATTACACGTTTAAAAAACAAGGTTGTGTATGTTTGAGCAAGTTTAACTTACAGCATACAACTCAACTAGCGACTATAACTCCGAGCCATTAGCACAATTATGTGCAACTGAAATGAAATGGTGACAAAATCGACAAAACTCCAGCTCAGTTATTTTTTTCTCACTTTATTTTGTTCTAAAATGTTTGCACATATACTTTGACAGTAATAAAGAGTAACTATACCTTCTTCCGCTCTTAGATGACAGTATGGAGTTAAATGGGATATATCTGTCTCTATCTAGCGCATACAAGTTGCCATTAGCCTCGTTCTTTTCTACCTTCGCGCTGTTGCCAGGTTCCTAATAGCATGGTATAAATATTCAGTTGTTATAAATTTCAGGTTTGAACACATTATCCTACGCAGAATTTTTTTCTCTATTAGTTTATATCCTTTTTAGAGTCATTATACATTTCTATAGGCCCATATTTCTTCAAAAAACATTTTTTTCAATAGAAGTCCGATATGTGCTGTTTCTATACTCATCACGCACTAACAAACTGCTAGAATGCGTCTATATTTTTTTCTTAGGTAGAGTAAACTATAGTGCTACTACCTGCCTACTTTGAATTCTTTATGTTTTCTCAGTTAAGTGTTACAATTTTTTAAATTAAATGTTTTCGGAAAATGTTATACCTGTGCACTGCAAAAGTTACGTAGTGTGAAACTTTTTTGTTATTGAGTTTACATCAGGGAACCAGCGAGAACAAATGTTGACGACGGTTGGAGAAAGTTTTTAAAATAAACCAAAAGGCTGTAACTTCTTTCTTTCATCGAGTAGGGCAAACAAAAGGTATTCATCTATTCAGCGTATTCTCGCGCCGGGCCTGACACAGAAGATAGTATAAGGAGCAGCACTAGCATTAGTTCGAAAGAAGTCGGTGTGTAACTGTGTGGAATCTATGAGCTGTTATTGCGTTATTTCTTTAATCGTTTCGTAAATATTTGTAGTTATGGAAGGGGAAGCTAGGAAGAGACGATATATTGGTAAATTAAGAAGTAAGGAACGCCAAATAACTATGAAGGTGTTAGATTATTTTTCAAGCAAAATGCGTGTAAGGCAGTAAAAGAAACAGCTAAGGCTATCGGGTGTTCAGAAGCAGTAGTGTATAGGATTAAAAAGGAAGTAATGAAAGGAACCTCTAAGAACGCCATCGAAAAAGAAAACAAAAAGGGCGGGAAAAAAAGTAGTATATAGTGAATAGTGCAATGTGGAGTGCGGCGAATTTTTCATTCTTTACTGTTTGCAAATATTCCACCCATGTTGAATATAATTTTGTCACGCTTCAACAGTGATGAGACCCTACCAAATTTCTCAAGGGCCACTCTTGGTCGGTTCTTACATTATTTGGGGTCCGAATATGAAAGAAGGGGTAACAAGTACATATTAATAGAAAGAGACGATATCGATATCATCAGATGGCGACATAAATATCTAAAAGACCTAAAATGTTTAGGGACCAGGGGAAGTCAATTGTTTATACAGAGGAGTCATTTGTAAATTTAGGTCACACAGTGACAAAGGCATGGAGGGATACCAAGTTAAAAGTGTCCGTCCCGTCAAGCAACAATTGAAGGAGTAAGTACAGGACTCTGTCACCTCGGGATCGCGCGCGGAGAAAGATTCGCAACTAGTACATGTTGCAACACTGCTCTCCATTTAACGTGTATTGTCATCTAAGGGTGGAACGCGCTTTAGAAAATCTATGCCTTTTATGAGATGACGATTTTAGTCTTTTCATGTTGTCTGGAATGTGTTCAATTAAAGCATATGGTCATTGCTGTTTCTATATTGTTGTACGCCATATATTGGCATAAAGGTATAATGAAACCTTGAGTTTGTTGAAGTAAACAATATTATTTTGTAAAATTGCGTCGTGAATTAAACGTTAATTATACAATGTAGTCCTCATTTTCAGCAGTTATGACATTTTTGAACTTCTCTATCATATCTCGTTCCACTCCTTTATAACTATACTACTCACCACTATGTTTACTATTACGTCATATGTCATTTTAATTCTTTAAACAACCTTGCTGCACCATAAACATTTCGCTGCACTATTGTCTACAAACAGATACCGACCTTCTCAGAGAGAGAGAGAGAGAGAGAGAGAGAGAGAGAGAGAGAGAGAGAAGTTTATGGGGATGATGGGCGAGGGATATATGAAGTAGCAGCACTTTGAGAAGTTGCCATTCCCGCACGCTGGTTATATGCCCCCGCCACTGTTTCATTTGAAAAAAGCAATTGAAACACGACACTGCGCCCGCTTGCTAGCACAGAACACGCTGATCGTGCCCGCTGCCCGTTTTTCCTTGCGTTGTCCTAAAGCGTCCGATATGACCCACCAGGCTATAGGACGTTACTTACAAATAAAACAATATTCTGTTACGACAGATTCATTCGTTCGAGTGCACGTGTACCTACGAGGGAACTTCAAATAGTAAGTTACACTTGATTAGTGCAGGCCAAGTAACGTTCATCGAATGCTGCACTGCACTATGAAGTGGCACAGATACATGACACTATTTTAACATAGTCACTAATCTCTCTAAACAACGGTCTGAATATTCTATCAGTGGTATAGTTCCTCAGCGATACCTATGCGCTCCTTGGTCATGGAGGCATTCGAGGACGTTGTGCCAGCTTCTTCAGCTTTGGCAAATCAGACAATGGAATGGGTACATAAGTTCATCGATCAGTTACCTGGACATCATTGTCTATAGTTAATGTTGATAGCCTTTCTTCCTCATCAGCATCACCGACGTCTATGCCGTCAAATTATTATTGGCACTATTTCACTATAATTATATGCGACATTAAGTTGGTTTTTATTTCATGGTGAATCTCCCTGCAATTTTTTTACCTTTAGTCCTCAAGAATCGTACTTTGGCGTATGTTTTCAGTTAACGCGCCATTTCGCTCGCATACTGTGATGCATCTATTGCCATTAGCGTAATGGAACTCGGTAATTCCGCAACAAAGCGCCATTCTTGCTGCGCGATGGCCAAGGCGTGGGACAATGTGTGTAACTTACTTTTTGAGGTACCCTCGTAAAACCTGTGTTCTGTGAACCCTCTACAGCTCTTAAATCTTCTGCTTATTTAGCATTGGTACAGTGTAAGCAAATTAAATTAACATTTTAAACTTAATGTATCGAACCAACTCACAAATACATATACACGAATGTAAATAGTGAACATACTTGCATTCTAAATACACTCGTTAATATTTCGTTGATGTTAATAAACAAGATGGTGCAATTTCCCTTGATGGCTTGCACATTGTAGTCGATTGATACTGTCCTAAGTTTCAGCAGTAAAAGCTGCTGTTTATCAAATGGAATTTTATACATACCTACGTCAGCAGGACCACAAGTACATTTAGGGAGACGTTTAAGGAATGACTGCGTATCTGTCCTGATGAGTATGAGTCACTGGCGATAATTTCGGTTAAGGTTGGTCCAGCAGGAGCCTTTCAGCAGCTGTTAATAGGAAAGAGACTGGAGGGGATGATTGCAAGAAACATGGACCTTACTGCAGAATAACAAAACGCAGAATATTTCTCTCGAGAGACAAGCCGATCGATTGGTTTTTGTATAATAGAACATCCCAATTGGATTTGTCGGAACTTTTTAAATTATATTTTACAAAGAGGAAAATTTAGAATCCCAAACATATTAATTCAGTTCAAAGAAAACCTGTAACGAAACATATTTTGTACTCAGATGATTTTTTCCACTCTTACCCAAGTTATTCTTACGACTTCTGTGTATTTTGTGATAATCGAGGTTAGCGTTTGCAGAAATTATCTTACTGCTAATTTCCTTAGAGCTACAAGGGGAATATGGAATTAGTATGTTCTAATCGATAGTCAAATCTTGTAAGAGCTGGTTGCTATGTGATGACTATGAAATCTCATTCTCTTTGTATGGCCAAGAGATTAAAAGCGAATGACTTACCAATTCAGAAAATTATAAAGAAGCACTTGAAAACTAAAACCAATAATATGGAATATCTCGGAAATCATTTACTCTAAAAATGCATTTGACAGTTTTTGGGTGGTTAGTAAGATTTTGTCTATCTCTCGGTTTGCCAGCTCTGCAAGTCACCCAGAATGAGCAGAACTTATGGAGCTATTCTCAGAAAACTCCACGTATACATTTCATATTTCATAAAAATAGCTCAAGCATGTGGTATTTCAAACGAAATCTGTAGTTGTTTTTAAAAACGTCTGAAACTTTTGAAAATGGTCACCTACAAGATCAGTCTGGTATTAGGAAATTTTCTTGGAAAACTTCGTATCGCAGTTTTGGAAAATACTGATCTTAAATACCACGTGGGTTTTACCTGATACACACGCACACATATGCACACATGTGTGCACACAGAGAGAGAGAGAGAGAGAGAGAGAGAGAGAGAGAGAGAGAGAGAGACAGAGACAGACACAGACCGACAGATTTTCCTTTAAATATGCTATTTTGGGGGTTTTAGGGGTCTCAAAGCATATTTCTGGTGAAATCTCAACATCGAATACTAGGGTGGAATATAATACTTCAGAGCACATAATCCCTAGGCCATATCCTCTATGCAGAGGTTACCCTCATCGTCCTCCAACCACAGCCAAGGCTGGCACGCCGACTCTCTCGAGCGTAAGGCCACCACTTGACCTTTTAGGGCTGGTACCTTTCTTTCTGGATAGCTCCTCAACTGGCCCCTCAGGGACCGAACGAACCTGAGTGCACCCCATACTAGTCCTCCCAACGGGGGAAAAATGCCATGCCAGTACCGGAGATCGAACCCGAGTCCTCCGCACCACAGGCAGCCAGAGGAGATATAGTACAGAATTAAACGCTTAATATAAATCTCCAGCCATTGTAGCAGAAATTAAAGTCTGTAGGTTGGAATGGTTAGGACACGTGATCAGAATGGATGACAGCAGGATAGTCGAAGCTCCTGAATTCAAAATCTGAAGGTTAGACGCAATACTGGCAGACAAAAATTAAACTGGCTGGTTGGAGCATAGCAAGATCTAAAGTTACGGATTGAGAAGTTGGAGGCAGAAGGCTGCAGTCAGAATGGAACGGACTGAAATGTTAAGGGGGCTCAAGGCCAGACTACTTGGATCGCAGCGCCAAAGAAGAAGACAGTATTTCCTCTACTTTAGTAAACGTAGTAGAGAAAATAGTAACATAGTCTCGCGAACTAGGAATTTTCAATTAAGTATATGCAAATGCACGTTGCTGAAATATATGAGTTTATCTAAAGAAAGCAGGGAAGGTGAGAATTGGCTATATGTAAACCGGCAAGCATTTTATTGTGGTAGTGACTGCACAAAACACGTAAACAGAGCCGTACCAGAAATAACCCAGTAGACAGCTGGAGTCGGAATATTTGTTTACATTTGTAGGAGATAAAAGCGTTAAGAAATCCCTTAACAAACGCTCTTCTCAATCCGAAGAAATACTTCAAATCCAAAAATAGGCTCTGAAGGCAAAATCTCTCACACTCTGTGTGTTACTTAAAAGAGAAAAAGTGGAAATCACAACCCTTGCTATTTCCACTCGCAGAAAAAAGAGCAGCGAGAAGGGTTCCCACTTAAAGGTAATGCGACGTGACACGCCAATTTTACATTTGCACGTTTCGTTCACACTTCACTGATTTTTCCAACCAGGTACTTAGTGCAGTTAAAAAGAGCAGACTTCCGCTCCTTGAAGCTACATTTCGTCGTATTTCATTTTTGTTAAGATTCGCACTTAGCCAAGTGAGTTGAGAGAGAGAGAGAGAGAGAGAGAGAGAGAGAGAGAGAGAGAGAGAGAGAGAGAGAGAAGAGAGAGAGATATGGAGAGAATAATGCTGGTTCGATACTTGGCACCACACTTGAATTTTATCTGGAAATTATTATTTTTCATTCAAACAGTGATTTCTCAATTTTCTTTCCTATAAATTTCCTCAAGCGATGGAAAATTCGAATTCTTCCACCTACAGAGCTTATCTGTCTTTTCTATCTCTTGTTTAGTGCCCCTACTAATGGCGTCTAGTGTCTACAGAAAAGCAGACTTACTCCCGAAGCATTCTGTTATCTTGAGATTAGAAACTCACTTTGGACGAAAGAAAGTCGGTAAAGAAAAGAAGGTATGTTTGTTGCCTTCACAACTCTGCACTTTAAGAACAGTTTTTGGTTTTAACTGTTGATTCCCATAATTTTGGGGTGCTGGTTCCAAATTATTTATGTAACTAGTGTAAAATCTAACACAAGTGCATGAGAGAAGGAGAACGCGTTAATTTTTACGAGTGTCAAATGAATAGTTTATACATGTGTTAAACATCTACAACGTTTATGCAAAAAGTACGTAAACATAAATAACGAATTTGCTAAATGTAAAATGGTAATGTATCAGAAATCACAGATGTATGATGTAATATGGTTGCTAAGCAGATGTTTCATTTGTTTCAACACTTGTAGAGGAAAATGGAAGGTAATGATAAAAATATTGAAAATATGGACTGCTTTCCGCTTGACATTTTAGAGGAGCACAACAGTACTGAGAGATTATTAATTACAGGAAAATTAAAAAGTTGTTTACGAAAAAAGGATATGAAAGGTTTTGTGGGTGGAGAAACGAAACATACGTTAGTTTGTGAGAGTAACGATTTCAGGTTTTCTTACAGTCACACATTGGAGAAAATTGTGTTATGGTGGTGACGATGTTTTTGTTGTCTTGTTGCCATAGTAATTATATCATTTATTTTCTGTCATAGATATAGATAGCTGTGGATAAAAAACGTAATAGTTTTCCAAATGTTTGTGGTAAAATCGATAGATCCTTAAAAACAAAACACGAAAAATACACGGATGAAAGTTTTTAATAGCGTTGCTGTGCTTATACTAACTTATGGAAGTGAAGCCAGAACAATGACACAAAAAGATAAATCAAAAGTCCAGGCAGCCGAAATGAAATTCATGATGTACACTAGAATATATATACTAGATAAAAAGAGAAAATTCGGGTGGAACCATTGCTGAAGAAGCTAAAAAGAAACAACAGAAAATGGCGTGAACATCTGCAAAGGATGCCGAACTATAACCAACTTTAGCAATGGAATATAAACCAAAAGGCACACGAGATGTTGGAAGACCAGGAGCAAAATGGGCCCCGGAACAGGTTCAATATGAATCTAATCCTTGAAGTGAAGAAGTTTTTCCGTCATTGGTGCCAGAAAGAGAGTAATTTCGCACGATTTATGCCGTCAAAACAAAGCCGTTTTAATGTTACGATTGCATAAAGAGATTTTAATGATAACTTACGTCATTATATTTACAATTTTGTTGACTTTGCTATTACAACGCCTGGTGTATTTTATACCACAAGAACAAATGGCATATCGCTAAATGTAACATTCTGAATTAATCTATTTTTGTAATAGATAAGACAATTTTCATGGATAAAATGAGAAATGCAGAAGATGAGATTTAATTGCAGGCTTGTGCATTGAGTTATAGTTTCCAGTTCGTATATGTTTATTATTTTTATAATAATAGGGTAATGATGAGTCAATTATATAGCAAAAAGTAGACATTGATTTAACAGTGTAAATAGAGGCATGACTGCGAGGTGTCGCGGACCAGCACATGTGTGACAAATGAATAGCTCATCAGGATGAATTCTTGATGCTCGTTGCGTGTGTACACAGCAAGACACACACACATACACACATTCATCAACTTTTACTGCCGCTGTGAATAGTGAAGGATCGTTTCGCAGTCCTGCAAACTCGTTATTACCTTGTCTCTCTCCTTTACGTGCAAACAAAAGCATGGTGCTTCGCCACCTGCGGGGACAGTGCCACCGTGCGGCATGGAAAAGAAACATTTGGCAGCATACACTTTGGAGCACAGAAGGCATTTATTTGCGATTCTCTGACAATACACAGGCACGTTAGTCAATGAGTGAAAGGCGGGGACAGCCAAAAATGAAGTTTTATTCTAAGCTAAGGTTGTTATCATTATGGGAGCAAATATTTTTACTTCTCTAATACGTAATATCGTAAGTAGAGAAAGTGTTATATTCCAACCAAAAATGTAGCACCCAGAATTCATCACTAACGTAATGAAAAAGAAAAAAAATAAACCTAATTTTATAAAAGGCTCTCTCTCTCTCTGTGTGTGTGCGCGCGCGCGCGCGCGTGCGTGTGTGTGTGTGTGTGTGTGTGTGTGTGTGTGTGTGTGTGTGTGTGTCTGGTTGTGTGTGTGTCTGTGTGTGTGTGTGTGAAAAGGCGGTTAAATACCAACCTCGGTATTTAAGTTCAGCGCGTTCCAAGAATGCGACATGTAGATTCCCCCCCCCCCCCAAAAAAAAAAAAAAAAAAAAAACTCCTCTCACTAGCCCTAACATGGAGCATTTTTGCAACATTATTTTTCTCAAAAATGGGTCTAACGATTATGATTAAATTATCATATGTTTAAGGTATTTTCATGACAAATGATAGATTTTGTCTGAAATGTTGTCATAGCTTCTCCCTCTTTTTTTTTTTTTTGATAACTGGTAAGAGATACACAGTAAGAGGTTCTCTTGGCTGGACAAATAGTGTGGATCTCGTTAAAGCGCACAATATATGACATTAGCTGTGGGATTATCCATTTCCAAGACACATCTTGTTATTTTTTTAACATTCCAATATTTACTGATATAGTTTTCTTATTTATCCCATATGGGTAGTCATTTATATTTCCGTCTCTGTTGTTCATGAAAAGGGAACAGAATTTCAAAGCTGTCACATAACGAGCATATTCTTCTCATTCTGCTTTTCTTCATATTTTTTTTATTTTGTGGCGTGTAAAGTTCAAGGCATGTGACAAAATCATGTTCTTCAAAATATTTTGGTAATGCATTGACACCCATCGCATTATTGTCGGCACTACCGCAAAGGAGCCGAAGGAAAGAGACAGAGAATGGCCGCATTGTTGGGGCGCTTGCCGAAAGAGAGAAAAGGATAGAGGCTTCTGGAATCTTCTGCTTTGTATTTCACCGCAATAACTGAACTTTCCAGAATAGTGCCTGGGAGATATAAATAGCGGTAAAGTGCGACAGACAGGGACAGGCGTATGTGAAGCGTTGAGTAGTCGTGCTGACGGAAAGGACAGACGTATGTGAAGCGTTGAGTAGTCGTGCCGACGGAAAGGACAGACGTATGTGAAGCGTTGAGTAGTCGTGCCGACGGAAAGGACAGACGTATGTGAAGCGTTGAGTAGTCGTGCCGACGGAAAGAAGAGACGTATGTGAAGCGTTGAGTAGTCGTGCCGACGGAGACGAATTTGGAGCCGTGCTGTGAGTGAATCGGAAAAGACTTTCTTGCTGTTGCAACGAGTGTAAAAAGTTACTGTTTACGGAAATAAAAGTGTATCTTTATCCCGACTACATCTGTCTTCTTTACTTTACACCCACGAAAGTCACAATATAAATGTTTTATAAACATTTTCATGCCATATTTTGTAAGATTTATGAACGTTTCTGTTCAGCTCTTTGCGGAAATAGGCCAAGAGTAGTGAAGGAAATTCCGATTAAATGGGTAACCTTCTCTCGTGTATCTGGTCTTGGGGAAATGGTCTTGGGCTCGGTTGCGTATCGGCCACTGCAATTTTTGCGCCTTTTTAATGAGGAAGCTGCTCTTCTTTGTCCACTGTGCGACAACTTTTTGTCGATCCGTCACGTGCTGCTAGAATGTTTCCCTAACACAGCTTCGAGACTCCTTGCAACTGTCTGTCAGACTTGCGGAGTTCCTGGCGGACAATAAACAAACGCTCGATAGAGTTTTGAAGGTTTTAGCAATGGTAAATATGTTCCTAAGGATTTAGAATTTTAGATATGGAAATTTCATACCTGTTGGATCATTTTATAAAGTCATTGTAATTCTGTCTCTTGCCTGATTTGTTTGATTTGTCTATATTTGTGCTTTTACTGGAATGTTTGTTTTCTGAAGTTTATAACTGGCTTTCGCCATGATCCATTGTATAAAGGTGCTAATGACAAAGTAATTAAACAACCTTAAAATTCCATCGCCATCATGTTTCTACGATTTGTGATCTTTCCAGATTAGCTATCTCCAATACGCTTTGGCTGATTGATCTAAGGACCTGTATGGCAAGTTGCCCTGGACATTGCAACATCCTGTTGGTTTCTGCAGTGGTGAAAGAGGAAGTGGCTTCTTGCACCCCATGTCCAGTGGATAGCGAGATAATGCGGGAGTGTTTGCCCTACTAAGTGAATACAGTAGAAGGGATGGAAAGATATGGCCGACCCTAATGTTGGGGGCTCAAGTGGCTAACAATAAGTGAAGTGTTGTAGGCTGAACAAAAGAAACACTTCCTTCTTGTGTGTTAATCACATTTTATTGTACCCCAGTTGTCATTGGAATACGTAACTGTGACTTGCATGACATAAAAGATCGAAAAATCCATTTTTAAGAGAGGAAGAACTTAATATATAGGTATTTCAGATGGCACTGGTTTCAATACTTTCTATAGCTTGGAGAAATCCACATCTTATAATTGAAGCTTCATAATTTCCTTCTGTGAATTAAATTAAACATTAAAACTGAGTTTTATCTCAGTGGCTGTGGGACAGTCAAAATGATTTTTTATTGTTAAGTGTCTTTTGACCGTGTAGGTCATAAAGCAACAACCAATTGTAGGAATACCAACATTGAAGCCAATTCTGCCCCGTCTGTGTGGTGTGGATTAAGGTGTCTGCCTCATACTCAAGAGTTACTCACTTCAAATATAGTTATGGTGAATTCCGGGGTTGCTTCTTATCCTAGAAGAAAAAGCTTAATATTCTGCTCTCACATGACTTTCTCTACTTTTGTGCTAAACATTCTTACAAACTCTTATTCCTATATCTTCTTCGTGTTAGTTGAGATAAACATTTGTAGAAAGTATCTTATTGCTTATTTCCTTTTAGATGCAAGGGGAATATGGGAATACAGTAGGATTTGAGCGATAGTCAAGTCCTTTAAGATCCCCGTTCTCTTTGCAAACCTAAGATATAAAAAAAATTAATAACGATCTTCTATTTTACACAAGTCTAAGAATTCCAGAACTCACACAAATAACAAGGAATATCTAAGAAACGGTTCAATCTAAAAAAAAAAAAAAAAAAATGGACATAAATTGTGTGCTTTAGTAAGATCTACACTTTTTGTACAGTAAGATTTGCTCTATCTGCTACGGTTTACCAGTTATGTAAAAGTCATCCAGAGTAAACAGGACTACATAGGCTGTAATTAGAAAATTCAAAATATACATTTTCATTTGCCAGAAATATATATCAAACATATAGCATTTTAGTTAAAACCGTTTGAGCCATTTTCGTAAAAATAAAATTTTTTGAAAAATTTTCCATCTGAAAAGGAGGCATAAGAACAGTTAAACTTACCGTATCTTTGTTGGTTTATCCCTATTGTTAGAGCGTTTTGCGTATCTTCTTTAACTTTCTTTGTTTAGTATAAGTAATAAAAAAGATGCCATGTTAAAACATGTTTGTCTTACTCTTTTGAGTAGTGGTATTCTCTTGGTGTGGCATACTTCTTCTTCTTCTTCTTCTTCTTTTGCTTCATTAACATGGATTGAGTATGTTTCTTCGTCCTAGTGGTTTATAAAATACTGTAATCTAGAAGGTTCTAACCTCTTAATGTGATCGTTCCACTTGTTCTAATATCTTTTAATTTCTTCCACAATGTTTTCTTTCTCTAGTTTTTCCCTTATATCTACATGCTGGACTCGATCTTTTCTGGTAATAGACACTAAAGACCTTAAAAATGTAATTTGAGATGCCTCCGGTGTTGATTTTCCTTTGGTTTTAATTACACCTTTTTTACGCCTGTATTCTGTGATGCTTATTATTCTATGTATTAGAAGTAGACCCGGTCTGTTACACGTGAATCTTTTAGTGTAGTTTTATTTAAATAGTCACTGAATTAACATACCCCTCCCCACCACATGAAGTTTTGAATATGCACACAGGCCGAAAGTGTTGTGGGAAGTTCGATCGGTGCTGCACTTGGTTCAAATGTAGCAAACTGAGATAGCCAGTCAGCTAGCCCGCCCGCCCTAAGTGCCCCTCTGACCAAAGCAACATGGCAATGCAGCGCACGTGTCTGTTCGGTATTCAGCTGCAGTAGATGAAATAGCTCCCACCGGGAAACTTGGGAAACAGTCGCGGTGAACAACATCCATGGCTGCCAACTTCTCTATCGTATACAGCACCAAACTGATTTAAATGTCAATCATGTTCATCATTTGCAATAGGGAGCACTTAGACGTCAAAATTGTTTCGCTAAATAGCCCAGACCCATTCTCTCTTTGACCATCCCATACCTTGTAAGCTCTTCAACACCTGCTTTCTGGTAGTATTGGTGGTTGTCGCTCTAAGCCGTTCGTACCTCTCTCTGCTTTATTATACACACCTAAACAATATTGCCATTGCTATTAGAACTTTAAGCTAGAAAGGATGCGTAACTGTGTAATTTAGATTTCATCAATTGTGAAGTTTTCTTCGTATATCTTCCAAATTCACGAAATTATGTAAGCATTGTATTGTTTTGTAATCGCATCCATAGCGTAATGGTAGCGCGCCTGACTCTGGGAGGTCTGGCACGGGGTGCACTCAGCCTCATTTGGTCCTGGAGGAGCTACTTGATAAAGAAGTGCACTCCAGGTTGCGAAGGCCGCCTAACAGTCCGGGAAGGCTTGGAGCGCTGACCACGTCCCACCCTCCAATAGTACACCTCGCTCATGACGGCTGTAGTGGACGGAGGTGGCGGACGCAGCATCTGGGCGGTTAGCCTTTACTCATGGGGGCTTCTTACTGTTTCGTAAAGTATAGACTATTTTCTTTTTTAAGCCAAGTTTTTCACAATGAACATGTTTTGTCCTTTAGTGAGTCTTTTCTCCTCAACTTTTAAAAATGGCAAAATTCATAGTGTTGTTTAAGAGACCAAGGTGAAAGCTATTTCTAACAAAACAGTTAAGTATAAAAACAAAGATCATTATAGTATTCGCAGTTTAATTTTGTATATAATGTGTATAAGTGGTTCTTAATCCAACGAATACAATGGTATCCAATGTCCCACATTGTTCAATATCACTGCGCTCTTATTTCCGTTTAGAAAAGTTTGCATATTTGATTATCAACTGTGAATTATGTATGCGTACAGCGGTTTGAAAATATCCTCCACGTCGACAGAGTTATTTGGAAATAAGGTACAGTTAGATGCGTATTGTATTGGTTTTAACATCGCTCAAAAGCAATTAATAAATTTATATTTGGCTTATTTTCCTTTAACATCACATTCCATCTAAAGATTCGATATCGTAATTTCTCTGTAAATACCCATTTTTAGACGCCCTGAATTTAGAAAAAAGTCTTGTGTATGTGCGTTTTGAGACTGTCTGTGAACATCATAACTCAGAAAAGTCGATTAAATACCAAAGCTGGAACAAAGATTTTCAAGAAAGTTTCCCATCTCAAACTACGCTTTAAATGGCAGTCTTTTCAAAATTTTTGGATTCCTTAAGATTGGCTCTTAACGAGTTTAATTAAAATAATGTCAAATATATTTACATTACGAAATTTAGTCTTCAATTTTCTACAAATAGCCTGGGAAGTTCTCTTTATTCGGAAGGAGTTTCGTATAATCTTGTATGCCTGATAAATGTTAAGTCATACATGAATACTACTCCACAAAAAGTCTGCACCGCTTTAAAGCTCACAATTTATTTCAAATGCCTTTTTCTGTCATACGCTTTTTCCGAGATATCCGTTATTAATGGTTAGAATTGTGTAATATTTTGTTATCCTTTCTAAGTCATACCTATATTGAGTTGTTTCTCGTGATTCTCTGCAAAGCTCATGCAGCTTAGCCCATTACGCAGCCTCCACTTTTCAAACATTTGAGTCACTAATAGTAGTGCCCATCCTTAGCGAGTATATTCCAAGAAGTTGTGAACCTGTCCGTCAATCTTCTTTCTCTGGTAATCACATGAGCACAATAGACAGGATCCTCTCAATATATTCTTTAAAAAAGGATCTGCCGTTGCCAAGTCGGTTACAGTTGTGCATTCGTAGTATTTTAAAGATTCTGGTTGTTGAGTTACAACCCAAGTGAAGGACGTGACAACATAGTGCACATCAGATTTTTATTGCTTCACATCTTACTGAGTTTTTGAAAGTGTATTTTATCGAATTTGCAAAATATTTTCGGATATCATTAGTGATCAAAATTAAGATGTGCACCTAATTAAAAATCATTCTGATGCATATTTTAATTACCTTAATAATTCAATAAAATACATTCAGCTGCATTTAGAAATGTTCCTCACATTAAAATATTTAAATAACTTCTCGGAAACGTTTCAGTACACACATTATGAGTATGGGCAATATTCTATACATAATTTTAAACCCAGCAAAATATACATGATGTACAGATTAGTAAATTCTATGCACAATATCATTGGATGTTAACATATATACAAAGTTTCAAGGACATTCTCAATTAAGTTGCGACCACTGAACATTTTGAAAGATAACAAATGTTTATATTTATCTGCTGGCAAAATGCGGGAGATGGCAGCGGCTACTAGATGTCAATGTATTTTCGTTTACTGACCAAATTAGAAGCGTAATTCAGATATAAAAATCCGGAAAAAATTAACAGTTAAGGAAAACATTATTTGGCTTGTTATTAGTTGGATCAATTTGCTAAGAATTTACATATCTAGTTAATACAATAAAACAATTACAGCTATTTTTATACTGTACTGCTATAAGTAGCCATAAAACTAATTTAATTTTAATACACTTCTATACACGTTATCTTATACTTCGGCCAGTTGGTTTGATTTAGTTGCTAAACAGCGCTACTCATAGATGAAATACTTTGTTTTGTTGTGATATAACTGCGCTAGCAACAGTTGAGTGGATCTGCACAAACACTGAACTGTGAAGACAGAAAGCACAGTCTTGAGGACAAACCCTAGTTATTGCTTCCGAGTTCTGTTTGAAATCTATATTTAGCTTGGAGAAGAAAGATATTACTTTTATCGGACTTCAAGGAAGATCAATAATCCATTATGAAAACTCGACAGAGTGAATTAAATTAAGATGGTGGTGAAGAGGGACGCCGACTTGCGCGTGCCCTTTAACTTCGCATCGTTAACATTTCCCTTGGTGGAAACACATCACTGCTTTTCAAATTACATCCGGGTGCACCCCAAGATCCAGGTGTTCGCACTCGATAACTCCACCCGATAAATCCAGAAAGTGATTGGATTGGAATTATACTTGAACCTGAGAAGGGCAGAGTTCGTGTTATAGTATCCAACCCATGCGGCATCTGGAGGCCAAAGGAGGAAGTTGGTAGGTATTCTCAGGACCGTCTACATACCGGACCTGATACTGGAATTCAAGATGGCGGCCTATGTGATGGAACTCCCTATAAACAACTCGTCTACAGGCTACGATTTCAACGCAGTAAAATAAAAATGTGGTGTAGTAACATGCCTATTTTGTGAATATGGGCTGTGTTCAACACAAAGCAGTGTCTTAAACATGACCTCAAGTAAACAAAAAAGAATGACATTTAATATTAAACGATAACCCATGGGCAATGAAATATATAACCTTAAATAACATTCATGCAATCTACAGTTTTACATGCCGTCATGTAACTGCATTACACACTCCAATTACAAAGAACGTAGACAAAACTACAAGTAGCATGTTATTTAAATAAAACAGAACTGTTGACATTGAGTTGACTCAGAATTATTAATCATTGTTTACACTGTTCTTCACACTTGCACCACGTACATAATGTTATATACCTACACAAAACATATACTGGATGGCTGTTATACAAATGCTGCTATTTAGAATAATTAGCTACCTACTGAATTCAAAAGCTTTAGGGTGGAATTTTGCTTTTACTTTTACTGTAAACTTAGGATTACTCAGTTTGCAACAACATACTACTCAGCACTTCATGACACTTCATTTTACAGGGGGGAATCCACAAAAGCAGATGAAATATTAAAAATAAAAAAATAATAAGCCTAAAACAGCACTGTAAATGAAATATATGAAATACGTAACCTTAAATCAGCATTGCAAAGCAACTTTGCTATAGTCTACAGTTTTACATGCAGCAACATAACACATTTCTTCTTAACTACAGCTACACATTTAAATTACAAAGGCAAAAGATAATGCATAAATACAAGCAGCATACTACTTGCATGAAACAAACTGTTGGTGTTGCAGCTGTCACTAATTGAGTTCACTCGAACAAAATGTTAACAAAATGTTGAATATAACGGAAGGTTATGGATATAAATAAGCAACTCCAAGAGGTAGGAATATATTAGATAAGGTATATTTGTTCTTTGTTTTTAGTAATTAAATTATATTGTTTATGACCACAAATAAATTATTCATTCATATTTTGTAATTAATGTTTTTCCAAACTAACCGTGTGCAGGACGTAATTGGAAAGGGTAGAGTGAGACTGAAACATTGAATGATATGACTGGGATTTGAACCACGGCTGGTTCCATTCATATTTTGTTTGTGACCTAGTGCAAAATTGAAACTGAGTTTAATGTTCTGGATATTCACACCGGAGCAAACGTTTTAAGTTTTATAGCACATAAAAGCACGCATTTTCTGATTTTTCGTGTAACTAAATATTTTTGGATATTCACATAATTACACAAGAATCCATAAAGGAAACCTCTTTTAAAAATAGTGTTCACATAAAAGCAGGAGCAGAATTTTCTTTGAACAACTACCATCCAAACTATTTTCAATTACACACTCAGATGTCGCAGAATGTTATTTATTGTTGGTAAACTGATGTCAGTTAAAGTATTCCTTCAGTTGGAAGGAAATGTAAATATCCTGTTTTCTCAAGCTACATCAATAAGCTTCAAAATAAGAACGGAAAATTCCTTCACTGCCATGCGCTTGATTAAGCATTTGCTACCGCTTCATAGACGGCTAATCTAGGTATACATAAGTACTTGTAAACTGTATAGTTGTGTATCCACAAAGTTCAATCTTCTAGTGGTGTTGTGGTGATGGGAAGTAACATATCTACAGTTTTGAGTTCACAGTGGATTAAACACGCCCAGAGTGAAAAGTAGTGCAAGTTACCCTGTGCAACAATATGGTGTGAAATTTAAGGATATTTTCAGTTGTGGTTGTAAAATTCTGTACTTCTAGCCATACGGTAAAGCTATCACGGCAGACCAACGTTCATAAGTAGCACAACATTTAAGTGGGAACAAATATTCGAAATTCATCGTCAATTCTTCGTGACAATCGTCAATCATTCTGACTGGAAAGTTAAGGAAGCATGTGGTGGTGAGTGCGACCTGAATTTATATTAGCGAAGTTACTTTGATCTTAAATACTTAGTTTTAGCACATATTTTTTTTTACATTTTCAGTACACAAAACATAATTATTTGGCACCTAAAAATCCGAGCCATAGTGATAATGTTTAATTTCATTCGCTACATTTATAGCATTTATGTTTTCCCTAATCTGAAAAGCAGTTTTGTGAAACCAAGATCGGGTCTTAAAAACGCATTTGAACTGCTTTTGTTTTCTGCTGATCAATAAAATGAAATCGTACTGCTGCTTTTAAAGTCGTGTTATTTTGGAGATCCACATATGAATTGTTTGTACAAGTAGCTGAAAACAATAGTTGGGGGGGGGGGGGCGGTTGTCAAAGTTATTCATTCGTATAAACTTTTTTTTCACCTTGTCGATGAGGTGGATCCACTTCTGTCACCTAAGGGTTGATGCCTGCCTACATACATTGGCATTTTGCGCTCCTCAGGGTCCCAGATTCCATCAGTGGTCCTTGATCTGGTCAAGCCCATCAAATAGTTCAGATCTAAATATATAGTCTCCATTCTGGTTCCCGGTGGCTCGAACGGAGTTCCAGTTGTCATCCCGAGGCTGAGTGCACTCCAGACCAGACCTTTCAGCGGAGAATAATCCCCACGCCGCTACCGGAGACCGAACCCGGGTATTTCGCGGCAGAGGCAGGCGTGTTACCACTGTGCTATGTAGACGGTCTTTCCTATCAACTTAACACCCCTTGCCTGTTGAAATTAAGGAGTTCATTCTAACAGTATTGAATTCTAACAGACCTGATAAGCTGGTCATTCATGAGCTTCTTTTCTTAGTCTAATAAACCCAAAACATTAAATGAGGCAGAAGTGTTCTTCCTTTGTACTTTAGTAAAACTGCTCAATAGTACTATTTGTGCTACAAAAAATGTTATCCACTGTTGAAACGCACCATTTGTGATGCACGATCAAAAGCAGTTTTTATAATATGTAGAAAATCATGTAAGAGTTTTATTTTTAGGGTATGTCCAAACATGTACTATTAATTTCTGTTCTTCTTATGTATTCCCATATACAGATAGTCGAAATGCTAGCGGATAAGACTTATGATAGAGATACACTGGTCGGAAAGTTCCTCAGCATCTTGTATAACGACACAGGCAATTAATTCCTGTTTATGCTGATGTAAGATTCCGCATTTGGCCATCGAACGGGACCTTCAATCTAAGGTTGTCGCCCTCGTACTAGCGAGGTATTGTGTTTGTGTCTCACGAGAATATGGCTGTAATGAATGTATTCGACATCAGTAGCTCCAGGTTTTTATGAGAAAGATTACAACTAGTTTTAATATAGCAACAAGGCTTGGGCTTCTTATAAAGTAATCTCTGTTGTGCGCAATGCTGGGATAGTATAGACCACATTCGGAGGGGGATTCAGCACCTCGACCAATAAAATATTTTGTGCTTATACACCTGGAAGGGATCGGTGAAGTGAGAGAATACGAAGAATAGTAGAAATGACATCAGAGGACAGTCCCTAACGACTACTGTTTTAAACTCTCCAGTGGTAGCGACCCTGATCTCTGCTTTGTCGTGACTCCTTGAATCAGCTGCCCTCTGTTTCCTGTCGCCTCATCGGTCCCCCCGGGAGCATACATACAAAGGATCTTAAAGGTCGAGGGTCGAATCCCCTTCGCGACGTCCTATCCTATCCTATTGTTATCACATTTGACACGACCTCTGTTTTATTCTCAAACTTTGTGTGTATAGATGTGAGAGATTCTGGCTGTACAGCTGGAGGAATTTGTTTTGTTTTATTAAACTTGCACAGATTCTAGTTATGTAAACATAAAATGGTTTTTACTTATGGCACAGTGAGCCAAATCATCGTATGACGTAGCATTGTTTCGGAAGTTTTCTGCCAAGGAGCAGGGAGGGACGAAAGCAGCCTGTTTCATGTCTTACAACCACAGAGTTTCCCATACCCTCACTAACAGTATATGCTGCTTCACAACCACCCGGTAACGATAACGACAACGGGAATTACATGAACATTTTGATTCACAACAGCCCGCTGACGGCAACGGGAATAGACTGGGTATTGGGCAATGAGATGTTATTTATTTCTTTTGGCCAATGAAAACAATACAATTTCACCTGGTTCCCAATTCAGCAGGAACGCCAAATTTCGATAAAGTGAAGATCTAAACGCCAAGCTATTGCTTGTCGTTCCCGGAGCCCGGGAAGACTTCCCGTTGGTTTTGAACGCTCCAATTTGAATACATGTATTTCAGGTCTCTCGTTCTGGTTATCGTTACCGTTGTCGATGGTTGCGAACCGGCCTTAACTGTCTTTCCTTTTTCCTCTCTTGCCCTACACGTGAGTAATTGAGAGGCAGGGGCAATAAGAATATTGGTGTCCAACATCTTGTCTTGGAACTAATGACGTCACCTTGTCGCTTCACTCCAGCTCCTTCGTTTTGTGCATGAAGCATTTCCTCTTCGCTGAATCACGTAACCAAACATTACAGAGGTTTGTTTTTGAGGTCCATAAATGCGCCATAGCTCGGCTCAGGTGGAGGCAAATTCGCCCCCTCTGCTTCGCATAAGGTGGAGATCACTAATGAAAGAACTTGATTAAATATGTCACAAAGAGCATTCAGATGGCTAACTTTGATTACAAACTGCACAACATTTCTGCTAATGTATTCTCTAACACTACATGTCCGTGAACAGTACATTTTCTTTATTCTTTTCAGTAACAATAACGAACTTTCAGTAAAATATATTTATAATCCTCTTAAGGAACGATTTTGCACTAACTAGGCTCGGTTGCATAGATGTTAATCTAAGTTCATCCATCTGAAAATGATCTTCAGTCAACAGAGCATAGAATTTTGGTCATATAGATAAATCTTGATATAAGTGTATAGCATCTTGATCTAAGATCAAATTGACTGAGTTTTCTCCAGCTAACTTCATTGAACTTAGATCAGCAGAACTGCAAAACCAAGAAATAAACAGTACTCACAACTTTTAAATAAAATAATAAAATGGTAAGTAATATATGTTCTATAGTTTTGGATAATGGGAGCAATTTTTCAAATTGTACTGTATCTAAAAATTAAAATTTTACAGAAGAACCAAAACTGATAATTGATAACCTAGAAAATTGTTCACAAATGGTAAGATGCGAAGCTATTCTGTTTGTTTACTTCTCGAAACCTGAAAAAGTGAAATCAATTTCAATGGTGTTCTTCAAATGTAAAGAAAATATTGGACTCTAAAATGCGTTGATCCAATAATTAGTAAAATATACAAATAAAAAAAGATTCATAAGTTGAATACATAACCTCGAAATAAAATACCCAGGACTTCCTACCATGCAGTTTCTTTCTGAAAAACTGAAACTTCGTCGGTTTTTCTGCTCTTTTTACACTTTTCAGTTAAAATATATACCAATGTTTTTTCTTTCTTCCTATCGTGCTGCGCCGTGCCGAATGCATCCGAAGCTGAAAAACAAATGATTCCTGTTGTCCAGAAGCAATGATTTTCAGCTGTTGCCAGACTAAGGTCAAAGTTGAACTGAGACTCCATAATCTTAGATTAGTTTTATACAGTGCGATTTTACTCTGATCTCAGTTCATGTTCTGACTCTAGATTAGGTCTGATCTTCAGTCGTGATATTCATGTAACCGGGTCTTGTGGCAGCAAAATATTACTAATACTCATCTTTAGTGTACAGTGCATAAAACACTAAAAGATAAACATCTGTGACAATTACGAGAATGCTTTCTACATGGACCGCCAAGGGAGACGAACTGGGAGATGGTCGGGATTCCAAGAACGAACGGAATGGATCAAATAATCAGTCAAGTAACGATGAGGTAGTGGTGTAACCGAGAAAATTAAATTCTGGCACACTGTTCCTCGGACTATTAACAAGCGTGGCGTCTAACCATACCGTCCAGTGTGCTACATGATGTGACGAGGGGTCTCCAGGGTGCCCCATAGCAAAACCGGCTCAGGTGTGGTGTTTTAAGTTGAAAGCTCATCTCTGCCCATGTTCTAAACTTACTCTTCTGAAATAATCCGATCCCATGTGGATGTCGAAATTTGGTGTAAACTGTAAGCTCTTAGTTTTATCACTGGCTCCATTATATCCCCAGGTGTTCGCCCCAGAGGCAACGAACCAATCACATCAGATGGAGCCTGTGGGTGGAAACACAAGCAAGACGTTATCTTCCACTTCACCTTTAGCCTGATACTTGAGTCCAAAATTTTGAAGCCTAACTTTTTCATTCTCGTTACGTTGCAATTGAGTAAATAATTGAGCTCCTGCACCAAAACCATTAGGCTGTTATGCTGATGGGTGAATTTGCAGTGAGCAGTTTGCACTTTACTACGTAGAACCTTCCTTGTTTTTCATACCTCTCTTTGGAAGGGAGAAACGCACGAAGTTGCTTCATCTGAGGACACGCAGAAGGATATTTTTGTCATTCAAGACAGTGTCTCCGTCAATGACTTGATGGGACCAGTACAGAGTAGGTACATTTTGGCATGTTTAAGATACATAAACCAACTCAGCTTTCACCGTTTAGGTACGTCCTTCTTCATTGTCTCCGATAGTGACACCATTAATGCATCAATGTGTTAAAAACGTTGCAAAACGTTTGTAAAATGTTAATTAATTCCCATTCATTGGAACAAATAAGTTCTATATGGTTTAGGTAACTTTAGAAGTATATATCAAGATTTGTTCTATCGATTATACATTAGTACAAATAAATTTTACATGGTTTGAAAACTTCAGAAGTATATAACAGTTGTTGGTACCAATGATGCTTTTTCTTTCTTTACCTGATTGCCGTTCCCTTTATGGACTTACGCCCCCTAGGACTTACAAGACAGTGCCTAGAGTCAAACACCTGTTGGAGAGCACAGGAACCAATGGGCTGGACAGAGTGAAGACTTGGAAGCGAGAGGTCAGTGAGGAAGATGATGATATAAAATACAGGGAAATCGATGATTTGAAAGGTAATAATGGAGTAGTTGGTGGAATGAGTGGCGGGAGAAACCGGAGAACCAGAGCAAACCCGCCCTGACACCTCTTCGTCCACCACAAATACCATACGAGGGTACCTGGGATCGAACACGGCCGCCTAGATGGTAGGCGAATGGTCTAACTACTCGGCCACGATTATGCATTAGTACAAATAAATTATACGTGGTTTAGATAACTTCAGAAGTATATATCAAGAGTTGATCGAATCGATTATACATTATTAAAAGTAAATTCTACATGGTTTAGATAACCTCAGAAGTATATACCAAAGGTTGTTAGTGCCGATTTAAAGATACGTCACAATATATAAATCGAGCAACAAAAGTCCACTGCGTTTAAAAGTTTCATAATGGTGACCCAGTTGTTACATATTGGCGGTAAGGAAGATGTTCGTGGTCGAGGAGTCCCGCCGTGCATTAATTGTTCAGATCAGCTTCAGGTGTATTACTATTATTATTAACAATAATAATTGTTAAGAAGCAAAATACCAATTAAAATAACCAATTTCTACTAAATTTTAATTACGGCTGTTTTAATATACTATTTTCCTTGACAAACAATCTAGTCTGAGGGTGGATCATTTCATGTCGATCTGCTGATATTTTCAGTTTGATGTACAAAATCAGTCTTTAATCGCCAGATAAAACCTTATATATTTAATAATAAAGACACTTATGGTTAACCAGTGCTAAAAAGCTATACAGGGAGCTTGGGCATCTAAAGCTATTACTTTCCATGGGAAGAACCTATGTAAGACCCAGTGCGTTAGGTTACTAATCCGCCTAGTGAAAAATAAAAGATGGATGGAAATTGCTAGGAAGGAGGATTGAACTCTGGAAACTTTGGAGGACGATATCTTCAGAACAAAAGCATCCGCCTTCACGGAACCAAGGCAATGGGATACGCGTGCATACGCTAGACTCTCTTAAAGAAGACTTATGAATACGCTTTAGTAATGGCATGAGATGAGCTGATACTCTTGCAGAGTATTGATCCAGTGTTTGGTTTAGAAAGCAGGACCCAGGATGGAGCCGTGGGAAACGTCCAAGAGGCCAGGATTACCCACAGACCCAGAAGTGGATTAATTCCTGGAGCAGCTAAGACAAACACGTAGAGCGGAAAAGTCCACAAGTCACTTCAACAGAAATTCTGTAAGCCCATAAAATTGTTTGTGTAGAGTATCGGCAGATTACAGCAAGTTTTCACTGTGGCACCTAATTCCTACATGTTCCACTCTGACAAAGAATTTTTCTTCTAGCTTTACAGTGGTGATCTTGTCAAAGAGGAAGCACTTGATTTTGTTAAAAATATTTTTTCGGAGAATAGTGAGGTTCCTATTGTGACAAATAACAAAGTCCAATTACTTTCCAGGTCACTTTATTTTTACTTTCTCTACTGGTAAGTAGAAGTATTGTATTCCACCCAAAAGTTCGATGTCGAGATTTCACCGGAAATATATGTTTTGAGACACCTTGAATAAAAAAAAAAAGCATTTTTAGAAAAAAAGGTGTGTGTGTGTGTGTGTGTGTGTTTGTGTGTGTGTGTGTGTGTGTGTGTGTGTGTGTGTGTGGGTGTGTGTGTCAGTCTATGGACAGCATAACTCAAAAACGAAAGGTAGTTTAAAAACCAAAGTTGTTATATAAATTTAAATTCTTTCAAGGATGCGACACGAAGATTTTGAAGAAAATAGCTCCACCCTAAACTATCCTTTACATGGAAAATTTTTCTAAAATTTTGATTTTCTTGAAAATGGCTCTAACGATTTTAATTAAAATCTCATATGTTTGAGATATTTTTATGACGAATGAAAGGTATATCTAGAATTTTCTCGCTATAGCCCCTGTAGTCGTATTTACTCTGGACGCCGTTTGCATCACTGGTAAACCGTTAGAGGTAGACCAAATCATACTATACAAAAATGTAGATCTTGCTAAAATACACAATTTATGCCCCAATAAGTTTTCTTGTAGGGTTAACCATTTCGGAGATATTCTTTGTTAAGTTCGTGAGTTTCGGAGAACTTAAAACTGTCGTGAAATGGAACATCTTTGTTCACTTTTTTATATGTTAAGCGTGCAAAGAGAACAGAATCTCAAAGCTTTAAAAGATTTGACTATCGCAGAAAGCCTACTGTATTCTAACATTCCCCTTGCACCTACAAGGAAAAAAGCAATAAGATAATTTGTACAAATGTTTATCTTAACTAACACGAAGAAGATATAGGAATAAGAGTTTGTAAGACTGGTTAGTACAAGAGTAGAGAAACTCATGTGGAAGCAACGCATCAGATTTTTCTTCTAAAATTGAAATACTAAACACAGTTCTTCCTCCATCGTTTACGCAATCTACAGTTCTTGGTAATCTTACGTCAGTTTTTCTGTCTTCTCGTAACCTTGACACACACTTTTCTGTCTTTCTTTACTATCTCTGTCTTACAAACAGATGGCTTTGAGAATGCAACCACTCAACACTCACTAAAACTGCTTCATTTCGTACATGACGTCCCAACCGTCTTTGTCGAATCATACAATTCTCTCACTACAAGGACTGTACACACATACGCACTAACAACTGCATCGTTTAACACTCATAGCTCCATAAAAAAAAAACTATTCTAAACTCGCCGTCTCGCCTCCTTATATGCCGGAAATGACATAACACGGACTTTTCTCGAAATGCATCTTATCGGGACGTTTTTCATAAACAAGCTGGCAGTCCAAGCTTTGGGAATGTTCTCGAAACTCTTTCTTCTGCCGCGCTCATTGTTGTCAGTCACACAGTGCTGTCAGGTAGGTTGACCTTGAGTGCTTATGATGTGCCGCCGGCGCTAGCGCGGCAAAAGCGAAGAATCTATATAAAAATAGCTGAATACACGTTATTCTGACACATGGATAATAAATATTGTACAATAAATTGAAATCACGTTTGCACTTATTCTATTGGCAGACATCTACAGAAGTAACATCTGCGAATCAGAGCCAAACGGTAAATAAAGCGCTGCATTTGTCTCGGGGAACTGAAGAAGTTAGGCAATGTCTTAAGATAACCATTTTGTAAGTTCAAAGTATGTACACTCCTTGTACCGGGTGGAAGGGAAGTCATAACATTTATTTAAACCAGTGATAGATCTTGGTATTTGGAAAACATTTTGTGTCTATGTTTTTGTCTCTGACCATTTCCGTTTGATTTGACTTCTGTTAATGTGTTTGATAACTTCATCCTTCGAATATAGTGTCTGCAGTTAGATACTTTCTTTTGGTTAATTCTTTCTTTCACTTTAAATACTTCAGTTCACTCTTTAGTGTCCTGTCTCCTGGCTTGCATAGTAATTCCTTTGGATTACTCTTTCCTCAGATGTTGCCTTCACTTGGGACGCCGAGCCGTGGGTTACTCTCAGCTCCCCCTTGCTTCTTACTCTTCTGAAAGATGGATATCCAGGAGAAGCCTCGCTGTGTATAAAACCTGTTCTAAAGAAGGCGTTTGGCTAGCTGCGCATGTGGCTAGTAAAGTCGAAGGCTACTGGTACTAAAGGGAACCTGTGAATAACATACTCCATTTGTAAAACTCAGGAGATTTCCGAAAAGGAATACACAAAACTCTGTAAATATGTAGTAATAACATTAAAGTTTTCTCTATGTTCTGAATTTCTTTTTCTTTCCCTGATTACCCTCCCCTTATGTAGGACTTACAAGCCAGCCTAGAGTCAGGCGCCTGTCGGGGAGCACAGGGACCTCTGGACCAGACAGAGTGAAGACCTGGAAACAGGTAGTCAGCAAGCACCAGGTATGATAGTGAGGAAGAGGATGATATGAAATACAGGAATGAATGACTGGAAGGGTGATAATGGAGCAATTGGCGGAATGAATGGTAGGGAAAACCGGAGAACCCGGTCGCCGCTTCATCCACCACGAATATCACATGCCTGCCTAGGTGGTAGGCGAGCGGTCTAACCACTCAGCCACGGCGTCACCATTATACTTACAGACTCACAGAAGGATGAGGAATAATCCTGGCTGGAGAAAAATTCCTAAATCGAACCCGGAACTCCTTACACGGCAGGCAGGTGCTCTACCAACTGCGCTACAGGGTCAGCCCTCTCTGCATTTCTGTTTATTTTATTCTTGGTTATTGTTCGATAGTAGGTTAGCTTTTGCTTTGTAATTTTTTTCTTTTGCGGAACATAACCTTTCTTGCAAGGTAGAGAACGTGACGAAACGCTAGCATTATTATTATTATTAGTGTTGTTATTATTATTATTATTATTATTATTATTATTATTATTATTATTATTATTATTATTATTATTATTATTATTATTATTATTATTATTATTATTATTATTATTATTATTATTATTATTATTATTATTATTATTATTACTTATTATTTATTATTTATTATTATTAATTATTATTTATTATTTATTATTTATTATTTATTATTAGTAGTATTATTATTTATTATTATTACTATTATTATTACTATTATTGCTGTTATTATTATTATTATTGTTATTATTACAATTCAAACAATTTTTTCTGAACACTTTTTTGCCTATTTTCGATTAACTAACTCTTGTGCGTTTGTGCTCTTTTTCCGTACAACATTCCAAGATGTCATTCTCCTGAATAAAGCTGAGTTTTGTCTTCTGCACTATTTGAAGGTTTAATGTGCTCCAACAAATCATCCAGGTACTGATAAAGATATTCAAGATCTTTCGTTTTTGCCATCTTGATTGGAACAACTCGCCTAAGAGTTTCACAGTCAGAGTACGACATACTTGCATATGCTGCCCACCTACTGATATAAAAGTATATAACATTTCATTTCGGGGCTTTTGAGAATCCTGGACTTTCATTTATTTATTTATGGCAACTGTCTTGTGGAGTTGGCTAACATAGTATCTGTATTTGTTTATTTTGTGAACTCAAGAAATTTTCAAATATTTGCTTTTGGAGTTCAATAGGAAATTTATGATATGTTGATGAACATCTGTCTAAAATAACAGCAAATGATTTACATCTCATGTCTTTCCCAGAAAAGGTAGTATACTATGATCGACCACATTACCTTGCTAATTTTGCTTTTTTTTCTTCTGGTGCGCTTATTACCTAACCCGACATTAATATTATTCATTGTATTCTAAATAGTACATAACACAATCCGGAGTTTCTTACAGTTCAACAACAACAATGTAACATCTGGAAAATAGCCTGATTTCACTGCTGCTAGAGTATTGGTTACTGCTTTTAAAATGCTGCCACTACACACTGTTAAAACTTAACTCATTCAAAAGTTCTGTGCTCACAATTAAAGATATGAAGATTTAAAAATTGTGTTCTTCCGAAAAAGGGCAATTAAGCAACATGCCCTTCTTGCACCTACTGCCTCAGTGCGTGTATAACACAGAATGTCATAAATGCATTCGTAGCCTAGTTGCTGGAACAAAGCGAAAAAAGGTAAATAGCTAGCAAGTTGCTGCATTCACTTTTCGTTGAATATAAAACATTTTCATTTATGCCTCTCCCATTGTGTATAAAGGTAAAAATAACTGCAACATTTCGGAAGCAAATGGCTCGCCAGGCGAATTACCAACGAAGAATTTGCTCCCCAGCGTGGAGAACATGCCATTTGCCAGTATGTATAATTTCAGCGGCCTGTGATATTGCATATTTGGTCCAGTAGATGGTATGCGGTGTGGTGTGGGGTGGTGGGGTGGGGGAAGGTCCTTTGCGATGATTGGTGACAGTGCTGATGTAGATGTCAACAGTTCGCAATGTCAACTGGGTGTATTTGCCCAGTACACATGCGTTTAATTTTCTTTACATGATATTCTCGCGCAACAGGGTCGGCGTGATCTAATTCAATATGCAAAGAGCTATACAAGCTATTGACAATGCTGATTGGCCACCTAAACACGCATACATGCATGCATTTACATTGCATTACATTACATGCACGGCACAACTAGACCGGCCGCCACCGCATACAACAGAGTCGTGCTCGTTAAAATACAGCCACTAGTAGTGCATTATTGACCCATGTGTCTCTTTTGCATCCTCAGAGAATTGGTTCAAGTTCTCGAACATGCAAAGAACAGTAAAAAAATCTGACGTTAATAATTATGCGATTTCCACTAACCATCATGCTTTATTTGTGTAGCTATTGTGCTTTCTATTCTAGCTATTTCTGTGGCTACAGTTAATGGTTTGAAACTATAGGTACTAATAGCGCCAAGAAAATCTTCGGTGGATTTTGTATATTTTCCTGGGTCTTTTGAGGCGTGTTCTTCATCTTACCTATCACAGAGCTTGGTGACTTGATGACGCAGCAATAAGGGGGAGGTAGATGCTTTTGCTTTTTCTGAAAAGATCATGTGATGTATATTTAGAATCTGTCTCTCTCACTTACACGCACGCACGCACGCACGCACACACACACACACACACACACACACACACACACACACACACACACACACATTTGCATTCCTTACATCAGCAATAGATAATCCGGGCGCCCATCAAGTTTTCCCCTTAGATTTTACCCACTTCAACGGCGTTTCCCACTCAAGCCAATAAGTATGAGTACCAGTCACGAGAAAAAATATATTTTTAATTCACTCCTCATTTCTTGGCTGTTAACACTGTATATTGTTTGTATAAATTCACGAGAAAGCAAACAACCTATTAGCACTCCACAGTGCACTGCATATTCACAGTAAATTTCGGAAATGGCTAGTGTTATACACATTTGTATTTGGCAGCATTTTATTGACAGCAACATAGCTTTTTATGAACTAAAATATTTGTTTTGCTCTTTATCTAGCTATACAAAATACAACAGGTTTGGCACATGAGTGCTAGACTTCAACAGTTCCTCTATAATGCAATGGTTGATTAATAAGAAATACAATGGGTCGAATGTTTGACTGCCAATATCTCACCACTTGTTTATCGTTTACTCCTGCAGTTAGCATAGAGGGATAGAGTTTTAAAATATGCTGGCACTGCTTGGGAAGCTTCTATTATAACTAGACGGGGAATCAGTGATCTGGTTCGTGATTTCAAGTTACTGATGCAAAAAATATACTATATTGGTACGTGTCCTCTAGGTACAGGCATTTGATAAAAAATATACCGAAATATGTATACCGTTAAAGTGAGCAATGATTTGGATTCCAAAGAGTCAAATGCAATTCAAATTACAAAATCCCTAATTTCAGAGAACCTTTTGAGTATTTAAATTTAATAAAGAATAACTTTTGTTGCTTATTCAATGCCATATTCTTCTTACAAACATCTGAGTGGGCAAGAACTCATGCTTGGAACACCAGCTTAGTTTAACGGCACAGAACTCCACGATTACCAAATAACTTGCAGTTGTCAACAAGTAGACATGTTGAACTCTTTGTCTGTCCATCTTTCATGTATATGTATGTGTCTGTCTGTCTGTCTGTATGGATGTAGGATGTCTGTATGTATGCGTTCCACATACGACTCATTTTTTTACTTTCTCTACTATGTATAGTAAGTAGAGGAAGTATTGTATTCCACCCAAAAATTCGATGTCGAGGTTTCACCAAAATATGTTTTGAAGCCCCTGAGTCCAAACAAAGAATTTTAGAATTTGTAGAAAAAATGTGTGAGTGAGTGAGTGAGTGAGTGAGTGAGTGAGTGAGTGAGTGTGTGTGTGTGTGTGTGTGTGTGTGTGTGTGTGTGTGTGTGTGTGTGTGTGTGTGTGTGTGTGTGTGTGTGTGTGTGTGTGTGTGTGTGTGTGAGTGTCAGTGTCAGTGTCACTGTCAGTTTGTGGACAGCATAACTCAAAACCGAAAAGTTGGTTAAAAACCTAAGTTAGTATTTAAGTTTAATATCCTTTAAGTTTGTGACAGATTTTTAAGAAACTTCCTCCGCCCTTAAACTTCTCTTTACATGCAAAATTTTCGAAAATTTTTGTTTTCTCGAAAATTGCTCACACGATTTTAATTAGGCCATATGTTTAAGATATTTTTATGACAAATGAAATATATATTTTGAATTTTCTAGCTATAGCCTATGTAATCATGTTTACTCTGGATGACTTTTGAATAACTGGTAAACCGTAAGAGATAGACCAAATCTTATGATATAAAATGTAGATCTTCCTAAAACACACAATTTATGCCCAAGTAATTGTTTCTTGCAGAGTGAACCATTTCGGAGGTACGTCTTGTTATTTGTATAAGTTTTGGAGAATTTATACTTCTGTCAAATGGAACATCGTTATTCAGCTTTTTTATGTTATGCAAAGAGAACGGGATCTTAAAGCTCTAAAAGATTTGACATTCGTCCATAGCTTCATATATTCCTATATTTCCCTATAAGGAAATAAGCAATAATTTCTGCAAATGTTTATCTCAATTAACACAAAGAAGATAAGGGCTAGGTGTTTGTATGAATGGTTAGTATAAGCGTAGAGAAAGTCATGTGAGTGCAACACATATTTTTTGTGTACATTAAAACATCTGTAATGAAATGTGCGCCTTTTGACTAAATAATTTTGATATTCACACGTGTGCAAAAGGGCAGTAATATTAGTAGGTCAGATAGAGTTTCCTTTTGCCCCCAATTCCCAAACTCATCAACGAGCCACAGAACCGCATTGCTGCCGGGAGTAGCGTCATCAGCATGTAATGATGTAGCTACTGTGAAAAATGCGATGTGAGGGGGGCGTGGTTCTTGCAGCTAATTATTGTTGTTGCTTGCTTGTTGATGGGGGACGATAATGACAGTTCACATTAAATAATCACATGCTAAGGGCTGGTCCGAGATGTTAATTTAACTGGTGCAAATCTATAACGTCAAGCCGCCCAGGCTTTGCCTTGCTTTAACTTCACATAGGCTTTTGTCCAACAGATACTTATTTTCCGTGCTGCTCAATCTCTGAGATATGTCCGCAAAATGTGATTTCTATTGGCAGTTCTACAATGAAATTAATATTTAATCTTGTTGGGTATTAAAGGCCAAATTCTAGGGGAACACGGGGCAGATCAGTGCACTTAGATGAGGTTCCAACTATGATTTAAATGACTCTCTTTGCTGCATAATTAGGGACTTCTATTGCAGGTATCTATTTCATTGATAAGCAAGCCATCTATTCATCGAGTCTTTGAGTGAGTTGAACCGAGTTCATCCGAGTTGCCACTATGAACCTTGGATAATCTTTGAGATCTGCTCCCCAAAGAAAGTCCCCTAGATATATTGTTTTGACTTTTATCTTTAAAAATCTGTTGTACTCACATGACTTTCTCCTCTATTGTGCTAACCATTCTTATAAACCCTTTATTCTTATATCTTCTTCATGTTAGTTGAGTAGAAATTATCTTGTTTATCTTCTTGTAGGTACACGGAGAACATGGGAATACAGTAGATTATGAGCGATAGTAAAATCTTTTAAAGCTTACAAATTACGTTCTCTTTGCACGGTTAATATATAATATTGACAGAAATACAGGTTCTCCAAACACTCACACAAATAACGAGGAATATCTCCGAAATGGTTTACTCTACACAAAAATGTATGCAGACATAAATTGTGTATTTTAGCAAGATCTACAGTTGTGTATGGTAAGATATGGTCCATCTCTTACGGTTTACCATTTATGCCAAAGTCGTCCAGAGTAAATAGGACTACGTGGGCTATAGCCAGAAAATTTAAGATATACATTTCATTTATCATAAAAATATCTCAAACTTATGTCATTTTAATGAAAATCGTTGGGGATCATTTTCAAGAAAATAAAAATTTTTGAAAATTGTTTCATGTAAAGGGTAGTTTAGGATGGAGCAATTTTCTTCAAAATCTTCGTATCGTATCCTTGAGACATTAAACTTAAATACCAACTTTGGTTTTTAACCGACCTTTCGCTTTTGAGTTATGCTGTCCACACACACACACACACACACACACACACACACACACACACACACACACACACACACACACACACAGACGGACCTTTTTCTAAAAATGCTATTTTTTATTCAAGGGGCCTCAAAACACATTTCCGATGAAATCTCGACATCGAATTTTTGGATGGAATACCATACTTCCTCTACTTCATGTAGTAGAGAAAGTAAAAATCTACAAATCGCCTGCTACTGAGTTCAGCAAATATTCTATCTGTATCTGTGAACTGGAACTCACTTTAAATTTACTTACTCTAGAACAATGATGTCCAACTTATCACTATGGAGGCGCTTACGTAATTAGCTGTAATTCCCCACCTCCTCTTACAGTTGGAGAGTGAATCACGCCAAAGGCGTGTAGACTCGCAGCCAGTTAGTATACAGTGACGGACACAAACACGTGATTCCATGACAGTTTCTAAGTCATAACCTGAATTTTCAAGTAATGTCCTCAGAGGACCTCTTCATTCTGGATAATATTTGCATAAATGGCAAACAGTAAGAGACAGACAAAAGCTTAGTAAATAAAGAATGTGCATCTCGTTTAAACACAAAATGTATGTAAAATAATTCTTTTGAATCAACCATTTCCGAGATATTCTTTATTATTTGTTTGAATTTGTCAATACTTATACTTTCCTCGAATAGGAATATGTTATTCATCTTTTTATCTCTTAGCCTTGCAAAGAGAACGGCATTCCAAAGGCATCGATAGCAACCAGGTCTTAAAACACTTGTTAAAATGTATGTTGCGGTTCAAAGAAGTGTGTAAATACACAAATAGTTTTCCAAAATTAGCTGATTGGTGTTTGGAGCTATGATCATACTAATAAATGTTTGTGCTGACTCTGGTATGGTCAATGCAAATCGCAAACTCAGCAGAGACAACATCCCTGGCTCAGAGAAATCAAATGGATTGCACCAATGACGTTAAGAAGCTTCACATTACGGAGGTAAATGCGAGCAGTGTTTGTGGAAGTGATCTAAGACCTAGATGTGCTGCAGTAGGGAAGTGGCCGAGCCCCATGCCGAACTTTGACCTTTTCCATAACTGCATTTCCACTAGATGCATTTACTTCTAGCCTGGATCGATGGTGCTGCACTCTAACAATGTCTTTAATTGCTCTGCTTGTTGCTGTAGAAGAACTGTTGAATGAAAACTGCTTTTCGCCAACGATAAAACCTAATTATTGTTGATGAATAGTGAAATATTCACTAACTACAGATTTTGGCAGAATTTAATGATTGTGGATATAAAAACTGAAGAAAACTATAGTTTTCAATGAAGTAGCTCTTAGTTTCCCCTCTTGCTTTCAGAGGCTGAGTGCGCCCCGGACCAGGTTTCCCAGCGGGACAAAATCTCCACGCCGGTACCGGGAATGAAACCCAGGTCTCCCGCTTGTTAAGCCTCAGCGCTATCAACGAGCTCAGTAGACGACCAATTAATCAATTACTGCTTTACATCTCCTCTGCAACAATAGCCAAAGGCGCTACAGAAGGTCCTATTGTTGATCAGTATGAAAGGTTTTACTCACAAAAAATGGAAATTACATTTCTAAAATGAAAACACTAAGTAATAAAAACACACCCACTTATGGTGTGTGTGGATTACTTTAAATTCCGTGATATGACGACATCCTAAGTAGTTCGTGTTGGTGCCAGTGTGTAGAGCCATTCAAAGCATTGTCAGTCAATATGGACTGTTGGACAAACCATTTTAGCGAATACATAGCATAAATTTCACACAGCTTTTCTTAATGGTCCTTCGAACTTGAAAGGTAATTTTTGCATCATCCTGTAGACAAGACGAATTTAGTAAAATGCACTGTCCTGGAGCATATCTCAGTTTCTTAGCGTGTTATTGGGTATCGCAAGGGTGAGGTATAACTACTGACCAATGATCTGCTGACAGTTGCAACACGGGGCCACAGGCGTAGTGCTTCAACTGTTTTTAATTGCAATTTCTCTAACATTCTTCAACTAATATGTAACAGATACATTGAAAATTAAGCCTAAATGGACAGCACCCTCTTGAATTGGTCACCGTGGAGTGAAGGAAGTCCAGTTTGGCAGAAGGTGGTTAAAGAGGCAAGTTAATAAGTTTACTGTTCCCAGATCATAGCCAGTTGCATTACTTGCGTACAGTGACGAGAGGTCGATATAGAAAACATTTCCCCTTTAAACACCCGCTATAGGTCGACGTCCAAATGTATGCACATTTCGGAAAAACGTATCCCTGTATTTTCATTGCATATATTTGTGTATATCAATTTTTATGAGCACAGTATTCACAAATGCACCCACAGTTCTTGCTCTTCACCGTCATCACTGAGTTTTCCCTATGTTCATTATTTTAGTGTGATTTTTATATAAGTGTTCTAATTGTGCTATACAGCATGAATATTTAAAACTTTACCTCTCTATATTATTGAAATACTTCTAGACAGACATGCATTTTAGGCAATTTCTTGCCCGGACACTGTTCCCTAACCAGGATATATTGGCACAATGTCATTGCTTTCCTATATCTAAATTATATTTTCTGAATTGTATGAAAAAGAACATAAAAGGTTCAAAAAGTCTTGAATTTAACTGAAATATAGGTACAAGAATGCAGGTTATCCGATTTTGCCCTCATTAAAAACGAATGTAATGGAATTCAGGTAAATTCAAACTAAGCGGCGTGAAACATAAAATATGCTATTTTTAATCTAAATCCTTAGAGAAATACGCATTTTATTTTTGAGTTCCTATACTCGGACCAGTATTCTTTTAAAACACATTTTTAAAACATTTCAAGAGGACATTTTTAAAAGTTTGAATGGGAATAGTAAAAGGTCGGGAAACAATACATATTTTCGTTTTTCAAAGTTTGAATAAGTAAAATCATATCTGAAGTAACACCACGAGTGTTTCATACGACGATAATTACCTGTCCCAAATATCAAAAACTCGAGTAGTATTTGTTGGAATGTTTAACAAAATAATTAATAATTTATTTAATAGTAATTAATGCTACACACATTTGTATTTTTTCTCCACCTACTTTGTTTTTGTGGATGAAGCATTTCCTCTGCACTCTCTCAGATAACTAAGCATTAGAGAGGTTTGTTTTCGAGCCCAATGACTCAACGAAAAGCAGGTGGGGGCAAACGCGCCCTCCCCTAATTCTTATAAGTTTGGGAATCACTTGTTTATACTATTCTAAGGCAAAGGTGAAATACTGTTCCTTGTTTACAAAATAAATAAGCAATTAATATTCTTAAATGAAAAGCCAACAAAAATATAAATTAATTAAATATTGGTGTGTAAATGAATATGATTAATGCTACCATTGTATTAAGATTATATTTTACTTTCTAAAATATTTTAAGTGTAACAGCCTTTTAACTAATCAGTCTTTAGAGCACATGACTATCGCAATATGTATTTTCATTACTATCGCATATCTCCAAAAGCAAATCGCATTGTGAACAGCATCAGAGAATGCTTCCCAAGTTTTCCCAATCACACTATTTCTTTCACACTATTAGTGTTTTGAGTCTTAGGTGTACATAAATAATTAAATATTAATTAAAAGCTGTGTCCTTAGGATTAAAACATTTACGTGTCACCAATAAATGACATAAAAATCTCGTAACAGAGCAACGTTTCATATTTGAAGTAAAAGTAACAAATCATCTATTTTTACTTTCTCCATTACTGTATTACCGTATTCCCATATTCCCCTTGCACCTACAAGGAAATAAGCAATAAGATAATTCCTGCAAATGTTTATCTCAACTAACACTAAGAAGATATAGGAATAAGAGTTTGTAGAAATGGTTAGTACAAGAGTAGAGAATGTCATATGAGTGCAACACATCAAACTTTTCTGCCTGTTAGACCTCATTTTAAATATATCTGGCTAACTGCGTTGCTGCTGTTAATGTAGTGAAAATGGGATTATGAAACCTAGTTATAAACAACTGATTGGGCGGAGATTAAATTATCGCAGGTGAATTAGTTTTGTGAAATACAAAATGAAAGCATAAAAAGTTCAAAAGATTTATGATGAAATGCAAAAAATGTGGTCTATATGCAATATTGACGTACAGCTCTCACAGAGTGGGAGTGTTTAATGGAAACAAAGTTCAAAGTATTATTGATATCCATAGTGCAAGTTATCTTATCATTGTTTTTGTTTTTAGGTATGGAACAGTATGAAGCTAAGATGTCTAATACTACAATAGAAAACAGTAGTTCAGTTGTCACGTGTGACGCAGAGCATAAATCAACACCGTCACTTCCAAAGGTAAGAATCCCTAGAGTGACTTCATATTACAAGTATAAGCATAACCTAGAATTATGACAGACACAAATTTTAATGGCGGCTGATAGCTGGCCATTTCATGGTCAGAGTATTCTCTTTCCTGTTGGGCAAATACTTTTGGGGGCGCAAATGATATTTATATCATGGTTTTATACCGTGATTTCACAGCTGTTTATACAACACTACAAGGTTTGGCAAGCATTTGATTGGATTTTCTGTTGTCCCGCTCCTCCTGGTATCCGTCATTGAATTTCGTGTCTGATTTAATACCCTTAATAGTAATTCTAGTTAAAATTACAGTAGTGTAGTGTTTTTATGTGTGACTTAGCCCCAGTATAGGGTATAGGTAAGGAAACAGAACTATAGCTGTACAGGAGGAGAGGGAACTTCCGCGTGCTGTGTATGCTTTCTTCCAGTGCCAATGTTTCCGTGCCGAGTCAATCTTTCTGTCAAATCTTTGCCACACTTTTTAGGTTATCTGCTGTTGCATGAGAAACTCGTGCATAGTGTGATACCCAGATAAACACAGGATTTATTTGCACCAAGATTGTCCAAAATAACCTTGTATTTATGTGTGAAAGTGTTGAAAATATCAACTAATCATGCCCTAACAATGTTAATTTATGCTTATAGTTTTTTGATACTTTTGATGTATATTCTTCCGAAATGAGCAATTTGATCGTAGTAATTTAATTTGCAGCTACATCGAAATATGGAACTATATGCACTGTAAAACTTTAGACACAAACTCAGAAGAATATGATGTAAAGCCACGCCAAGCTAACTAAACATCCATTTACATACATTTCTGTTGTCTGCTTATAAACAGAAGTTAATTTTAATTTACTTAATTTAATCTTTGGGGGGGGGGGCGGAAGTTAGGTTTGTTCAGCTAAATATCTGGTATGCTTCAAGGTAAGTAACCAAAAATTGTTGAAGGAAAGTACATATTCTGACGATTATATTTTTGTAAACTATTGTGAGGTATAAATGTGTATAATTTAAATATTCAGGACGTAATGTATTTAAGTTCGGACATGCAATTTCCTGTTCGCATACCTGCAAGTCATTTTCTCAAGATCACGTTGCAAAAATAATGTTCAAGTTAGCACGCGGAAGAACCTGAGTTTTGATTTTTCTATGTTTTTGGGAGAAAAAAATTGCCAGACACATGAGAAAAAAAATGTTGTAACAGCGTAACAAAATAAACAAATTCTCTCTATACGAATATTACCTTAAGCAGTGCTTTGAACACGTCTGTTCCAACTAAATCTCTGCACTTATTTTTTGTTACTAGATCAGTTTGTAGATCTATGAGTTCAAATTGCTAGTTAACTCTTGCAACTACATCTACGTAAAATGCTTAAGAAACATTGAAGTGTGATACTCAAGATTCCTGAAATCATGGAATCTATGTGAAACAAACTCAGTTTTTAAGTCTTCAAGAATCGAAATATAACTTAACTAGTTTATCCTCTGGTACAGTACCAAATGATATTATGCATTTGAAATAAGCATTTCATAATTTGATTTGTTGGTTAAGAGAGTTGTCAGATGTCAAAATATGTTTGTTATGTTTAGATTGTAAACCTTCTAAAACTTTGGGACACTCCAAATCTGTAATCATAGCTAAAAAAAAATTCTGATGTGTTGCACTCACATGAGGTGCAAGGGGAATATTAGAATACAGTAGACTTTGTACGATAGTCAAATCTTTTAAAGCTTTGCGATTCCGTTCTCCTTGCACACTTAACATATAAAAAATGAACAACGATGTTCCATTCCATGAAAGTTAGTTTTCGGAAACTCACACACATAACAAGGAATATCTCCGAAATGGTTCACCCTACAAGAAAATTTATTGCGACATAAATTGTATATTTTAGCAAGATCTACATTTTTGTATAGTATGATTTGGTCTATCTCTAACGGTTTGCCAGTTATGCAAAACTGATGGTGATAGAAATAATTCCTCCACTGGTGCCGGTCGTGAACTGACCTGGGGACTCCTGAAATCAACTAAGGAAGGAGGTGTGTAACGTTGTGTTGCATAGTTACACGGCGAAACCTTCACGTATCATACGGATTTATGAATGCGCTTTTGCACACCTCTGTTTAAACTATCAATTGATGTCTCTCACGTAGTTCAAAGGGAGAGAACTGGATGTATCCCAAGCGGTCTATTACTCCAGACTGCTTATCACTTTCTTCCAAATTTAATCGCTTTATGACTTATATTAGACTTTTGAAAATTTTGTATGCGCACTTCAACTCAAGGTCCTTAGCAACTAAAGTTCATTGGCATTGACAAGTAAAAAGGAAGATAACTGTGTAACCTTACCGGGCAGCTTGTCCCAACCGCAGAGAGCCTTGCCGCTTCAGCCTTATTTGGCAAATGTGGTTTGGTTAGAGTTGGTTTTGTGTTGTGCAGATTTTACACTTTGGTGAATTTCCAAAAACATTGAAACCTCCGCACTGGCAGAGCAGTGGAATTTAACGTTAATTACTGAAGGAAAACAGATCATTATTGCGTTTTAAACGGAGTATACGCTTTTGGTGCCCTCGTGTGTTTTTACTTTCTTTAAGTCTTATGTGTAGTAATGAAGTAAATTGAGATTTCACCCAAAATACCCATTTTGAGGCTCTCTGCATCCTAAAAAGCATATTTACTAAAATTCTTTGTCTTATCAGTCTATCTCTGTGTAAGCAGCATAAAAATGGAAAAAGTCAGTTACAAACCAATTGGGTATTTAAGTTCAACCATTTTCAAGTATGCGACATGAAGGCCGTAAAGAAAGTTTCCCATCCCAAACTTTCTTTCCTTTGTATGGAAGAATTTGCTTTATTTTTGGTGTTTTCAAAAATGGTGATCGTGATTAAAATGCTTAGTGCCCAACTCAGTTGTGTGGAGTGCCTCAGTTCAAAAGATTCCGAGTTCGAAGTTCGGTTAGGGTAAGTTATCTGGGCAAGGTTTTTTTTCTTTCTTTCTTTCTTTCTTTTTTTTTTTTTTTCTCGAAGTTTTCGCTTATCCTAAAAGAGGAAAGTTGGGTAGGTCATCGTCAAGTATGCTAACCGGTTAAAGAGTGTTAAACCCAAGAAAGAATTAGGAAGAATTAAGGAAAAAAGAGCATACCTTGATTTTTCTGTGAATAAGTTGAATTCTTTTCATTCTCAGCGACTTTAATATTACTGGTAAACCGTAAGATATGCTTGATGCTTACTATACAAAGAGGTATGATGTGTTGCACTCACATGACTTTCTCTACCCTTGTAGTAACTATTCTTAGTAATGCTTGTTGCTGTATCTTAGGTTAATAACATTTACAATAATTATCTTATTGCTAACTTTCTTGTAGGTTCAAGCTGAATACAGTAGACTTTAAGCGATAGTCAAATATATTTTTAAAGAGCTGGTCATTATGTGATATCTTTGAAATTGCGTTGTCATTGTGTGGCCAAGAGATAAGAAAGAAACATTCTCGTGCTTATATTTGAAAAAAAACTGTATATTGTAAAATTCAAAGGATAACAAGGAATATCTCGGAAATTGTGTACTGTACAAAAGAAAAAACCAATCAGTTTACGAGTGAAATACGTTAGTGGTGGTGAAAATAAACATATTAGATGCATCTGTGTAAGTATTGATTCCATGTTATACACAGCTGAAGCTATTAACAGTGGATCAATATAATCCACAAATAACACAAATATGTGGAGACTAAAACTTTAACTTCAATAAAATTGAGTTAAAGTCAATACATATCCAACGATCGTTTCGACACACCTTTGTGTCATTCTCAAGGCAAAGTGACCTTGGCCACCCAAGCTTGGTTTCGTAGCTTCAGGTTTATTGAAGTGAAGTTTCAGTCTCTACATACTTGTGTTATTTGTGGATTGATTCCATGTTCCTTAAAGATAATTTTTATATCATATAAAACTTCAGTGTAAATGCAGATAAACCTAGTTAGATTGGCACAGACAGATACCAGATGAAAAGATTGTTAACGCAAGCAAAAGCACCGAGATACAGCCTGAATCAAACTGGAGCCGTTTTTGTTTGCTGGCGCCAATGACCGGACAAAGCATTGTTGTACGCTAATCCTCATCTGTGCAAATCCATGGAACTGTGTTGTTCATTAAAAGCTGCACTCTGCATATAAAGTTTTTAACACTGCGTTTTAGCGGCTTAAAGCTTATGCTTCCATAGAACAACATACATTTACGTTTTGCGCTTCACCAATAATGGATATTGTTTTTTTTTTTTTTCTCTCTCTCTCGCTCGCAGAATCAATCATCAACGTTAAAAATGCGCCTGGTGTGATATAATCCAATCGCATCTGCAGCTATTGCATTTCAAAGAGTCGCACAACGTAAAAGCAAAGCGCACCCGCTGTAAATAAAAATGCGAATATTACAGCTATATTTTTAGCTCGGGGTGTAGTATTGTGCGTTTAATAAAATAGCACTGAACATGTGCAGCAACTGCCAACTTCTGTCTGTTTCAGAATACAGCAACTCGTCATCGACAACAATTTAGCAACAAATCTATGTCAGCTTCTGTGGAATGATAGGCTTACCGATTATTGTGTACAAAATACGTTCTTGATTTGCTCCTAGTACATGGACTTAGCGAAGAAAAACTCTTCATCATCATTTCATATTAGACATAAAAATCTTATGTGTTGCACTCACATGACTTTCTCTACTCTTGTAATAACAATTCTTACAAACTCTATACCCAGATCATCTTCGTGTTAGTTGAGATAGCATTTTTACAAATTATCTTATTGCTTATTTCCTTGTAGGTGCATAGTCAAATACTTTCAAATTCCGTTCTCTTTGAATAATTGCTAACATATAAAAACTGAACCATGTTTAATTTGACGAAACTGTTTTCCAAAACTCACAGAAATAACAAGGAATATCTTCGAAATAGTTTACTCTACCAAAAATAAAAGTAATTTGGACGTGTATTGTATGTTTTAGTGAGATCTACATTTTTACATTTTTGTATAGTAAGATTCTGTCTATGTCTTACGGTTTACAAGTTTTTCAGAAGTCATCCAGAGTAAACACGATACATAGGTTGTAGCCAGAAAATTCAAAATACACATTTCATTTGTCATAAAAATATGTTAAACATATGGCCTTTTAATCAAAATCGTTATGGCCATTTTCCAGAAAACCAAAATTTTCGAAAAATAGTCCATTTAAAGGGTAGTTTAGGGTGTAGGAATTTTGTTCAAAATGTTCGTGTCACATCCTTAAAATATGTTAAACTCTAATACCAACTTCGGTTTTAACCGACGTTTTTGAGTTTGTTGTCCCCCCCCCCCACACACACACACGCGCACGCACGCACACACGCACGCACACGTACACACACACATACACACACAAAATTTTAGATTTTTAAAAATAAAATTGCAATAATACTGAAAAAATTAATCCTATTATATAAATAACTACCAATACCTTTATTTTACTCCTAATTGCCCATAAAGTTTTAAAATAACAAACAGTAGTGTTATAATATTCTGAAAATTGAAAAAAGGCATCTTTGTTGCCAAATTAATAAGGAATAATTTAAAATCTAACAATAATTCCACCAAAAGTTTGATTATATTATGTTTGTGTGTAGGGTATTATTCAAAACCTTACACCGCATTTAAGCCTAATATTTTTCGAGGTAGAAACACTAGGATATTCGCCAAATTGTCTCCATTCTATGACAGCATTTACTTGGATACGTCTTCGTTATTTTCCAAAAAGCCGCTACAAGCATTATGATTTATGATAAAAAGGCGGTATGTTTGAGGTATTCAAACGAAAAATAAATTATTTTGTAATTTTTCATTTTTCCTACGTAATTTTTGGAATGAGTGCACAGTACTTTAACATCCATAACAATCCTATTTTTTACTGCAACAGTGGCTCATTTTAATTCAACTAAATGTTTGTGTTAGCATACATGCTCTATATTTATTATAGTGCTAAAATTGTACAAAATTAAAATTAGAATATAAAGAGTGGTAGGGGAGTCATATTCCTTCTAACATGGCTTCATAGAAGCATTACAAAGAAAAAAGTTCAATGGCATTTTGTTCTTTGACCAGCCCATTTCGAAAAAATAAATAATTTTTTATTCGACTTGTATGCGTAATTCCACAATAATGTACGAAGATAACAGTTTGTTACTTGTAAGACGCGTAGAGTAACTTATTTCTGACATAGCTTCGGTAGTAATTACGGGACATCACACAGGTTTCGAAATAATTAATCACTTAAAAGACGTGAATACTCCAAGCAGCTTTTTCACACGTGCGGCAAGTCGACAACGTTGCGTTGATGTTGGTCAGGGAATTGAACTGATTTGTGGATGTAAACAGGTATGGCACTTTCGCTTTAGCTTAATGTTTTGGGAGCTAACGCTTGTGATACACTCTTGTGTAGGCTTGTGGCCTACACTCGAGCAGTAAACACCGAAGGACAAGGCAGGATATTTGTTTGTGTTCTCAAGAAGCACCGTTACTGTGTTTGTTTATGTATAGAGCTGGGGAAAGTGACACCTACACAATCTGCAGTGTTGCCAGCTTGTTTTCGAGAAAACTAAAATATCTCTGTAGGAAGTTCTACATACGTAGAACTAACACAGTTGTCGGTCTGGGTGACTCAGTTGGCTAGACACTGGCCTAGTGATCCCAGCTCGGGGGTTGAAATCCGGCCCAGACCGATGGTTTTTAAGTGTGCTTGAAAACGACAGCTGCACGGTTGTAGGTTTACTGGCGTGTAAAAGAACTCCTACAGGACGCAATTCCGGCACACCGGCGACGGTGATATGGTTCTGGCAAGGCATGGCAAGTCACTGATTGGTGGTTGTGTTGGCCTACCTGCCATTAAAAATTTCTGACCACTATAATATGCAAATATGCGTTCAAACGTGGTTTTGGAAAATACAGTGTTGGAACAATTGTCACTGTATAATTTTCTCGGTTGAAAATTATCACATATTAATGAAATGAGACAGAGGGAAAAATTACTAATTATATAACCGGAATATTATGACAAAACCTAGAAAGTAAGGCAACACTAGACACAGCAAGTAAAATATTTGTCTAAGGACATATCTACATCAATTGTAGATCTAATGCCACGTTCCACCTTCCAATTCTGCACCCCACTCATTACGCCTGCAGTGGGTAGGGACCTAGCGGCCGGGGGTAAGCCTTGGCCCGCGAACGGTTGTTGCATTAGTCGGGGGAGGTTATGATATTAGGTATACCTCACAAGAGACAAATGTAAGGATTCCAAAAGTATAAAAGTAAAAGAATCACACAACACAACAGAAAACTTAAGAAGCAACGCTTGCGTAGAATGTTAATCATTACTAGAAAGAGCTTTAATTATAACCCAAAGAAAGAACAACTAATAACGCATCAGCAACTTGGAGCCGAAACGGACTGAGGTTCAAGCTGTTGAAGATGATATTTATCGGCAAAGAGGCACTTTCTATGAACGTACACAGGGAAATGAGAGAAAGTTAATAAAGATGATCCAATAATTTCATTAACATTATAGAACAGCAGAGAACAAAGGGTAGTCGAACTGTATGGCTAGTGACCGTGGTAATTTTCAATCCTTAGAAAGAGGCCGTTATGCAAGGGATATGGGATTGGTTTGAAATGTGGCCAGAGCCGTTATTAAATACTCCATCTGAAAATGAAGGCACTGGTATGTTCAATAGAGTACGTTCATTCCACACTCCAGTTAAAACAAAGTTCGCTATTCCGGAAGATAGTATAATAATAAATGAGATTGCGTTACTCTTAGCATATCCGTGTTCAAAACTGAAGTGAATTTGTAGGTTTAACAGATGATACTAACATTTAAATAAACTTTGAGCTATAGCTCAACAATTGAAAACAATTAAATATAATACTAATTAAAATTGTTTTAAATAAAAAATGACTAGAGTAAAGGAAGGTAAAGAGGGGGTAGTCTTGCCAATTTAAACAGCTGAGTGAGGTTATAGCGATTCTGGAAGCGTCGCGATTTTAGGTCAGAGTATTACACGCCTTTTGCTGGTCAGTCGAAGTGAAGGCAGCGTGAAGCCTTGTTAGAGTTAAGGTGGGTTCCCGGACATACGGGTATTGTAGGAAATTAAATGACTGATATCGTAGCACAGAAAGGAGCATTTCTTCCCTTCACAGTACCAGAAACGTTCTGTGGAATAAGCATCTTAGAAGACAAAGACACGGTACAAAATTAGGTTCGTAATGAAACCCAAAACAAATGGGAAATACCCATAAACTTTGTAGCAGATAATTAATAATCCTCACTCGTTAGGTTGACCAAGGCGCAACTTAGAAGATTTATAAGTTATGTAACTGGACATCGAACATTCAGAAAACTCTGAGGACAAAGAACTATATTAAATGGAACCAATTTGTTGCTTGTGTTTAAAAGACAATGAAATGCCGAAATACCTCTTATTAAAATGCAAAGTCACAAAACGGAGGACATACCAGATTCTCGGAGCTACCCAAAATTAGATAAATGTTATCTAGTGAGTCGAATACAACTATGTATGTAGATATATCACTAGATTATAAAAAAGAAAAGAAGGATACAGAAAGTATTTTAGGCTGAGGTGCAAAAGGGAAGTGTGTGTTAAAACCTGGTCATAAATCAAGTATTGTTGCTTCAAACTGTAAAATCAGTTTGTGACCTATAAAAGGCTAATTCGGCTTAAAAATGGCGAATGCGGCTTTTATTGGGATAGTTGCTCCTCGGTCGAATTCATGCACCCTTAAAGTACCAATTTCGATGGGCGAATATGAACATGAAGGCGGCGCCGTGGCCGAGCGGTTGGACCGCTCGCCTAAAACTTAGGGGCCCAGGTTCGATCCCAGAGACCCGCATGTGGTAATCGTGGTGGACAAAGTGGCGTCAGGGTGGGTTTTCTCCGGATTCTCCGGCTTCTCCCACCACTCATTCCACCAATTGCTCCATAATCAGCTTTCCTTTCATCCATTTCCTCTGCATTTTACATCATTCTCTTTCTCACTACCATACCTGGTGATTGGCTGACCACTCGCTTCCAGGTCCATAAGTAAGGGGAGAATAATCAGATAAAGAAGAAGAATATGAACATGAATTTCTCAGAAATGTGCAACATGCGCAGCAGGAAAATTACAACATTTTTCGTGAGTCAGAACTAACTTATAAACAGTCTGGAAGAAAAAATGACATTCTAGAACACAGTTCCCGATATTCAAATCCTTTCTGAAACCTTGATGTAATTTCAGGAAACTCCGCTTATGCCGAGGAAGTTCGCAAGTGTCAAAACTGCATATCTATAATTATTAGAAAATGTCAGAAGCATTTACAGCCCTTCCCACCATAAATCATGCCAGAGACCATTAAACTAACAGCTTACTTTGCTGACAGATCCAAAGTCGGTTTGCTCCATAAGCAAGTTTGAAACGGCGGTCTAGCGAAAAACTGTCTCGCATAACTTCATACATCACTTTACAAATCTTGGCAGTGTTGTCTTAGGTAATAAAATAACAGAAGACAGTTCTTGAGAAAAGAACCGTTAAACAGAGCGTAAATTAAAAAACAGAACTAGAGAGCAGACAGAAGTTGGCTTCTTAAAAGCAGATTTAAGTTAGTTCATCTGCCGGCACTTCCCCCCACATTCCGTCTTGCACATGCGCACATTCATTTTCCTCACTAATCTCAACTTCTATTAATAGTAGGAGCGACATGGATCTCCATATGTCAGGCTGAAGCTGTGAAGTTAAATCAGATTGTTAATCACACGTTTTCTACTTGTGTTGCTGTGTATACGGGAGTGCTTTGTAGCCCGGTTATTTCGGCCTTGGGCAACGACCCAGCATGTCGGCGTCCTCCTCAAAGTCCTCCTTATTGAGCTTCTTAATGATATTAATTCGTCTGTCTCTCCTTTAATTAATGATTCAAGATGAATTCATAGTGGTTAACTATTCTCGGAACACAACATAACTTATCTTGGAATTATACCTTACATTCTTAGAAACATCTTTTGATGATGGGGGAAAAAAAAAAAAACAACTGAGAGGTTACTAAGTATTCCATATTCTTAATGACTATTAGGTACTAACAGCTAATAGACAAAGTGTTGTATTGCACACAAACATTCCATGTCTAGATTTCAGCGTAAACCTCCTAAAACAAGATGTTTAGTGAAAGGTCCGGTGTGTGTGTGTGTGTGTGTGTGTGTGTGTGTGTGCGCGCGCGCGAGCGCGTGCGTGCGTGCTTGCGTGCGTGCGTGTGTTCCACACAGAGAACAGCAACACAAAATGTCAATGTCGTAAGTCAAAGCATTTTTAAGTATTTATTAATAATAAATAAGTTTTTGATATGCTAAAATGAAATGACCCTTGGACCCTATTGTTTATTGTATATCTCCTAAATTTTTAATTTGAGTTCAATATACGCATATAAATAAAATGCAGTACAGCCATTGCTTAGGTTTAATTAGTTGAAGAGTGTACAATTTATTGGTATTCGCAGTTTTTTCAGTATGAGTTATGAAAAGTATTAGGTTCAATTTAAAACTCATTTTTCTCAAGTTTATCAATATTTTTTACCATTTAAAATACTCCTTGGACTCTAAGTTTATAACTTACTAACTTTAAATTTGCAGAAGAGCTTCAATCAAAATGTTAAAATAAAAATTTTAGACTTTTTTCGCCAAATTTCATCGATACACTGCCAAACAGCATAAATGTAAAACAAAATGTTCGATAAATACAAAACTTGGTATTTAAGATCTTCCAAACATACGAGACAAGATTTTCAATAAAATCTCCTCACATCAAATTACATAAAACAATTTCTGTTATAATTGTTTTTCTCAAATTACTACGATTTTTATTAAAATACCATCTATTTAAGCTCTTTGCATGACAATTAAACGCGGATTTTGTTATTTATCTGAAAATTCTTTTTCTACTACCAGTTCAAAGCCACAGTTTTTCCTAATAGATATTGTGTGTACTAGTTACAGAATTGGAGGCTCAAGTTAGAACACGACCGAAGAAAGTGCTCAAGAGCCACTAATCCGAAGTTTGTTACGTGTTGCCTACCATATTTTATCTAGGTTAAGTGTATTTGAATATAAGTTGTATATTTAATATATTGAACGACATTTATTTATTACGGGAACAATGTGTTAAGAAAAAGAGTAATGTACGCTTTGGAAAAAAACAGGACACATTAACATAAACGGTAACTGCGGATGTTAGTTCCATATGTGAAGTAAACATTAGTGAGGAAGGTGATTTTCACAGTTCATCACGAACAATTTTAAAAGTAGTGCAAGATGCAACTGTTAATATACCACCAGAAAAGTCAAGGAAAGTCGATTTATGTAGTTCTGCGAAATTCAAGAACTGGTGTTCGTGTAAAGTGTAAATGTAAATGTAAATGGGTGTTTTATGACAATGGCAGATTTAGTCTCATCTATATACAGAAAGAAAAGATCGAGAGACGATTCATAAAATAGGCGAGGCATATGCAAATAAAATACTTCCCGAGGAAGATTAAGGTTGTCAGAGGATTAAGAAAACAAATATTCGTTCAATAATGGCACCATGTGTCACAGCCAACATAACAATAAAATCAATAATTTCGCATGTAAGGCGCTGCTATCGATTTCGTATGTTCCATCAAATATCAGATGCATGATTATAAGGTCGGTTACCAGTGACAATAACATGCAGCATAGAAAATCAAAACATATGTTATCTTAAGACACACGGTCGAACTGAACATAAATAGTGTTATTGACAGTTGTGTTCTTGTCGCATAATATTTAACATAACAGTAGTCGCGTAACAAGAATAAAATGAATTGAAGAGATGGAGTTCAGAGCATCGCTGTTGGGCGAATATACCGTGAAAGAGTTCTTTGTAGGAGTGTTGATCAAGATAGATTAACGGGTGTGGTTGTTTTCGGCTCGTTGGGAAATAGCTCTTTCTGGGATCAGATATTATTGCACTAGGGAACTGAGGCCAAAGAACGCTGGTGTTACATATAACGCATTCTTGATTTCTTGTGTTCGCTATTTAATATTTCCGGTGTTAGCATACACATCCGGTGGAACTTTGTGTATTTCTTACCCATAGAACAGGAAGCATTGCATTCCAACTAAAGCTACAGAGATTTTACTGGTAATATACAATTTGAGCTGCCTCTGCCTGTCTCTGAACACTAACTCAAAAACAAAAATTTGGTTCAACGTCCTTCAAAGATACGACCACACAAGTTTTAACGTTCCTGCACCCAAACTATTCTTCATACAGAAAATGTTTCGTTATTTTGGATTTTGTTAAAAACCGCTGTTACGATTTGAATGAAAGGGCCATATTTTAGGTATTTTGATGTCAAAGTGTGTATATACTTGCATCTTGAATTAATTTTGTAAGGGAGGGACAAAACCTTAGTGCAGAAAAACATAGATTTTGACAAAATGAACTAATTTCTATGATATATATATAATATTCGTTCTCAAATTTCGGCAATCTCCAGCGCCCAAACCGTGCATTTCTGGTCAGGAAACCGAACAGTTTGACATCCTACACAACATACTAAGCGTCGACGGTGTTTTTTGTACCCCTTGTGTGTGTGTGTGTGTGTGTGTGTGTGTGTGTGTGTGTGTGTGTGTCTGTCTGTCTGTCTGTCTGTCTGTCTGTCTGTCTGTCTGTCTGTCTGTCTGTCTGTCTGTCTCTGTCTGTCTGTCTGTCTGTCTGTCTGTCTGTCTGTCTGTCTGTCTGTCTGTCTGTCTGTCTGCCTGTCTGTCTGTCTGTCTGTCTGTCTGTCTGTCTGCCTGTCTGTCTGTCTGTCTGTCTGTCTGTCTATGTAAGTATTGATAAAAATGGAAAAAATGTGAAAGTTTTATCCACAATATCTAAGTAACCAATTCTAAGCATTTTGGAAGTAACGTACAGTGCTTTTGCTATAAGAGCAAAAGAATTGCCCAAATCTGTAAATAAAGTCTGAATTTAAAGACCGTGTCAAAAATTGGAAGAATTAGTTCACTTAAATGTCACATTTATATTGAGATGCATACACAAATGCTTTTTTGTTTCACACAACGACTTTCGAAACTTTTTCCTGACAAATTAGTGTGAAATTTCTGGGTATTAACCTACTTCATTTTGTTTTCCTAAGAAACTATCGTGTTATTAATTCGTTGCAGCTGCAACATATGAGAATGTATTTTATCACACTTAATGTTTTCCCAGAGTGAAGTGGTGTTATCTCACTCCCACACTTAGATGCTTTGTTAAAGCTTCTAAGATAATTATCTTGAAAGATTTCGGTATTAATACAAATAGGCCTCAGGCGAAGGAAGTTTAGGTGAAGTTTGTTCTTGAGACGAAGGAGGAAGAGGAGAATTATGGGAAGTAGCAGGAACAAATGAAACCACCCCCGATTCCAGTATAGTGGGAAGCAATCAATATTTTGATACACAGAGGCATAGGTGACCCTACCAACAGGGGGACGTTTTGAAACATGGCTTCTCGATTTTTATGTATTAGTTGCAACCACAAATTTTATATTGATTTATAACATATACACAAATCGACACATCGCTGATCAAACTTTGGTAAAAGGTTAAATGTTTAAAATGTGTGACAAAGACAACAAAATCCAGCCCACTTAGGTTTTTCTTACTTTATTTTCTTCTAACTGTAAGCGGAGCAGCCCGGCGCCGATAGTCCTTTGTTGTGTGCCTTGGCCGGCATCACAATAATTTAATATTTAAGGGGATGAGGCATTGAAACATGATCAGATATTTGTGGCTTTTTACATTTTTTTGTGAATACAAACCTCGGGTATGAAGTTCTTATGGTTTATTGGACACTAGAAAAAAGTAATTTAAAGTTCAGCTTACCACATTCATTTTATTGAGTTTTAATAATTAATGTGTATCTTAGGAAACACTGGATATATATTGTCATTCTTTCCGGTCTGAAACCACTAGGCACACTAGGTAATAGGAAAACAACAGAGGAAGAACCTAATGGGTTAAGTATTGATTCATAAAAGCATGTCATTTTTCTGAGTTTAAAATTAAACTTACATTATCTCAAAACTATGTTCTTAAATATCTATGTTATTTTGTAACAAATTGTAATAGTTTAAACTGTGCTTACTGTATCTACTAAGGTGGGTTTTAACACACTGCAACATGTGCAAAACTAAGCATATGCTTTAAACTTAAATTCTTCGGAGAGAAAATAAATAAAATGATAACGGAAAGTGAACGTACACCCATCTCACACTTCATGCGCTACAGCGTCCAAACCGTACATTTCCGAACAGCGGACTCTGTTTGAAAACTGATCAGTTTATCTCGCACAACATAGTGTAGGTGCTTTTGGAACATCCTGTATATATTAATTTAGTAGGTTCACACTGTTGCTTTACTTCTATGTGCAATTTTGGTTTTTGATTGTATTTTTATTTATTTTGTTATATTTCGGCGGTGTGCACTACTTCTAGATAACCCCCAACACTTGAAGGAAGGGAGGTTGGGAGAGAGTTGAGGGGAGAGAGAAAGGAAGGGAGGAAGAAAGGGAGCAAGTAACGTTGGTATGAATATATTGGCATAGCAGAGGACACAATATTGATTAAAATTTCACGAGACCGACAAAGTGCTACAAGTTTACTAATACGATGGTTAGAAATAGTTTAATCGCCGTCAGAAACAGAAACAAAGAGGAAGAACGTAACTACACATTGTAAAACTGCAACGGAAACATATTTAATTCAACTTTGGAAGATATTTATGCATTTACTGGACTATTTCAAATGTTTTTGTTGGTATTGGTGGAGGTGGTGCGTGTAGTGTGTTTGTGTGCGCGTTTACCGATTGCTTGCTAACTTGGCATATCGTATACAATGTTCTTCTACTGATTTTAAAAACATGACATAATATTTACATTGCACGGAGGAGATGAGAGATGGCCTAGTGCATGAGAGAGGGCTAAACGGAGGGAGAATTGTAGGAAAACATGATAGGGGAAAAGGAGGGTGAAGTGGCAGTAAGAAAGTGAAAGACCTCGGCGTTTAACGCAATAACCTGCGCTTTGTGTGTGTGTGTGTGTGTGTGTGTGTGTGTGTGTGTGTGTGCGTGCGTGCGTGCGTGCGTGCGTGCGTGCGTGCGTGCGTGCGTGCGTGCGTGCGTGCGTGTGTGTGTGTGTTATTAACGTCCTCCAACGTAGGGTCATATCGGACGGTGAATGAATGAAATGGGTGAGATGATGCTCAAATGAGCCCGAGCGCTCTGCTCACAGAGCAGAGAAAAACAAGTCAACTGCGTGACCTTGTGTACATCAGCTGCTGTTATCGTGTTTCCGTTTGCGAGGTGGAAAAACTCCGCGTAGCGGTTCTTATGTTTTTGGGTCTCGCGTATGTTAGGTTTACTTTTTTATGATTACGTTGTCATATTTTGCAACTTCGTTTGTCATGGAGGTAAGATCGCTCTTGACTATATGATTATAATGTTTAGTTCTACACAATATATGTGTTTTAAGCATTGTATCGTCCTTTATTTATTCAGCGAACCTTTATTTACAAAGCGCAACTGCATAGTCTATATTGTAATACTAAACTGCTATGTTCTGCTTAAAACCCACTGTTGACATTTACTCGTATTAAGGCTTTCCAGACTGCAATGTTCAGACTCGGAATTTTCAGTTTAGCTTCACAATTAAGTAATGCTCTGTTTTTTTCCTTCTCCTTTTGTGCCGACATTGCAATTAAACTCATTAAGATACATGTTATTGCTGTCCGTGAACCCTTAATGACAGAACTATGTAGAAGTCACGAGATAATCATTTCAGTAATGAAGCTCACATAACTTTCTGTTGCTGCTGATTCGTCGCTCTCATAAAACTTGACAAAGGAGATAGAAATGCCTTTCAAATGTTGATACGTTTTCTTCTGTAAGTTGACTGTCCTTCAAGGAATATCCACAAGATCAATGGACGTAAACGTTTAATATCCCTAATGTAGGATCGCAATATAAACAGGGTAATGCAATAGTTAATTGGCCCAAGAATATTTTATGGTGAAATTAAGTATGAATCTGCCTTCCTAAATGAGAGTAAAATTTTGTAATATGTATAAAGCAATCGGATTATGACTCTGTGATAAACTTTTTATCAAACAGTTGTGAATTTCTAATCTCAAATTCGATATTCTTAAGGCACAAAACATACTTTTATAATTGACCTTTATAGATTTTTAATAGTCGTAAAAACATATTTTATATGCTGAAATACTTCAAAGAAAAAAAATCAAAATTAGACCTTGAGATGATATCGGTCTCCTAAAATTTAAACGAAGAAAAAACATTTTAAGGAACTGTTAATTTATTGACGAAAATATAACATTATGCAGAAGCAATTTTAAAATGTTGAGTGCCTCCATAACCTTTCTTTTTACCCTCCATTTATGCTCTACCTTTAATTTCAGTGGTAATACATGCCTCACATAACATCACAGTTATACCTGAAAAGAAAATGTAAAAGTTGTCGAATGACAATGACATAATGATAATAGACAGGCAAAATATGAAGAAGTTTTGCTAAATATTTTCTGATCCAAAGTGTGAGGAAAAAATAATTCTTTGATTCCTGAAGAATTATAATTTTCCACATGATGTAAGGTAGAGGAAATGCTGCATTTTCTTATCTGCAACTGATTCGTTGGAAACGGTAGAGCGGGATTTTCCGGGTGATTTCTTGGAAAGAGTGCGTTAGGGTTTCTAAAACCTCTAAATAAAATGTGTGGCAACCCATTCACTGATAATGAAAATATTTTATAAACAAAAAGTCTTCAATCTTATTAAATAAAAGAAACATGACGATTTTTATAAAATACGATGTTACTAAAATATTATAACATTTGAAAGCTTCTGCCATATGCACATACAGCAAAACGTAAACATGCTTAAGTTTTCATTTTTTCGGATATCTGTACGGTTCAAAATTATTGGTTTTAAACCAACGTTTTGAAAGTGTTCATAATTCAGGATAAACTGATAAACTCCGGCTCTCCTTATTTATATAGCAGTGATGTAAAGCTGAAATCCCATTGGTATGAATTATTTTCTTTGTTATGAATAGGGCCCGGAAGTTCATGCATTTGCATATTTATTTCCTCTGTTTTAATTACATATCTGATAATTTATGTGCACCAATAATCACTTTATAAGCTTAATTAACCATTTGATGTTGCATATAGATGCATCTTTTTACTTTTCTGTTAAAACATCATAGTTCTATTATTCTGATGTTCTGTAGCATAAAACCATTTTTTTCCAAACAAGAATAGAAATGTTACAATTCCGAACTCGACTACTAGTAAACACGTTGGGGAAAAGCGAAAACAATTGGAGCAATGTTTAGGGAACAAATTATTAGATCAATTTTCTTCCGAATTAAAAAAAAATCCTGTTATTTAAACAGGTATGTAAACACTACAATTAACTTACATTTAATTGCCTTTTACTGATAACCAGTCACCATCATAGGTATGCGCCAGTATGTGCCTGTGATGAAGAGAATAGTTTCTCAAGATATAAATCCATCTACAGAGATAACAGGCGTTGTTTCAAGCTTGAAAACCTCAATCACGTGGGTGTTGTGAACTGCAATTCGTCCCTTCTTTTGGACAGTGAATTAGGAGCTTCTACTTTGCAACAATAAAATTTGAGTTCAATTTTATCTCACTTTGTTTATAGTGAAGATTATTACATATAAATTATATTTATAGGGCATATTTTCAAGATTTCCGAAATATAATTTGCATAAACTGCATAGTGCATATTTGCATGCATATTTCATATATTTTTAGGGTATGAACTTCCGGACCCTAGTTATGAAGCATATTTGATTTAATGAAAATTTAGAGAAAGTTTAGGGTTACAGCATCAGGAAAACCTCAGCTATTTCTATAAAAACATGCATTCTAATAATAATAACAAGCATGGTTTAGAATATGAAATTTGTAACTTTGCCTGTCTCTGCTGATGAAGTTGAGCCTGTTCTTTAGCCAGCATGTAATAAGAATAGCAGAAAAGCGTTATAGAGCTCAAAAAGCTCTGATCAAAAACAAAACCCATTTCGAGTGCACCTTTTCTATAAAACAAGTGCGTGATTCCTTCCCGACCATACAAATGATTACGACATAACAAGCGAGGTTTGCAAGAAGCAACGAATGGGCCCATCATCTATCTTAGGAGAATGAGCATTTTACAAATTCACAGAATGATAAATGGCGACTGGAGATGTTTATTTATTCATAAGCAGGTCGCTAGCCATAAATCCTATCGGGCTATTCAAAACGGTTCAATTTTTTCCTGACAGCAGTGAGAATTGAAAAGAACTTCTTTTCATATTTTATTCAGCGATTCTTCTTCATCTCTTTCTATTTCTCCTCCTCGCTTCAATTCATCCATCGGATCCCTTCTAGCGACTTGTTAGAAAGAGTGGGGTGAGTGGAAAGGAAGGAGAGGGGAGTATTAGCAAAAGTACTTCAGAGTTGCCAACTCCTTAAAACTCCATTTTTATCTCCGGAAGCAACCAAGCGGTAGGAGGAGAGAAAGAGAAAGAGACAGACGAAAAAAAGAAACGTTCCGCGGAGACACGTTCCAATGAGAAACAAACAAATCTTGGAACAGCGACAATCGTGAACATTTTAACAATTTTATGACTTTCTTAGCACCATCTTGACAGGTGGAAGCTCGCAGAGAATATCTTGGGTTCGAAATTTGTTTGCACACAAGATTGCTTGAATACGTGATGTCTGGAAAATTTGAAAGAAGTTTATCTCCTTGGCAGATTTGCTCTCACTTGGAATTCTGGGCGTTGTTCCTGTATGTAGAAATTGCAGCACTTTTATCGTTATTCCATGGTCACAACCATTATCATATACTCGTACGGATTCTGCAACGCAGAAAGTGTTTTTTTTTTTTTTTTTTTTTTTTTTTTTTTTTTTTTTTACTTTCTCTACTGGTAAGTAGAGGAAGTATTGTATTCCACCCAAAAATTCGATGTCGAGATTTTACCGGAGATATATGTTTTGAGGCTCCTTGAATCCAAAAAAAAAAAAAAAAAAGCATTTTTAGAAAAAGCTCCGTGTGAGTGTCTGTGTCAGTCTGTGTGTCAGTCTGTCTGTCTGTAGACAGCATAACTCAAAAACGAAAAGTCAGTTTAAAACCAAAGTTGGTATTGAAGTTTAATGTCTTTCAAGGATGCAACCCGAAGATTTTGAAGAAAATAGCTCCACCCTAAACTATACTTGGAAAATTTTTCAAAAATTTTTATATTCTTGAAAATGGCTCTAACGATTTTGATTAAAGTAGCACATGTTTGAGATACTTTTATGACAAATGAAATGTGTATCTTGAATTTTACTCTAGACGACTTTGGCATAACTGGTAAACCGTTAGAGATGGACCAAATCATACTATACAAAAAATGTAGATCTTGCTAAAATAGACAATTTATGTCTGAATAAATTTTCTTGTAGGGTGAACCATTTCGGAGATATTCCTTGTAAATGTGTGAGTTTCGGAAAACTTAGAGCTTTCGTGAAATGGAATATCGTTGTTCATTTTTTGTATGTTAAGTGTGCAGAGAGAACGGAATCTCAAAGCTTTAAAAGATTTTACTATCGCACAAAGGCTACTGTATTGTAATATTCCCCTTGCACCTACAAGGAAATAACCCATAAGGTAATTTGTATAAATGTTTATTTTAACTAACACGAAGAAGATAGGGGAATAAAAGTTTGTAAGAATGGTTAGTACAAAAGTAGAGAAAGGCATGCGAGTGCAACACATTAGATTTTTTTTTTTTTTTCTTTTCAACATATTAACGTCCTCCATTGCAATGTAATGTCACACGAATGAATGAAGTGATGCTCAAATGTGCCCGAGCTTAAAGTTATCTCATATTCGTCTTCCCAGGATAAGGGAAACTCAGAAAAAAAAAAAAAAAAAACATAATTTTCCCTAACCGAGTTTCGAACTCGGGACCTCTTGAACATGAGGCAGACACGCTGCGTTATATTACAGAGATGTGTGGCTCATAAATAAAGTTCTCAAAATGAGGTCTATTTTATTGAACCAAAATGAATACATAGGCAACAGTTACAAACGCAAATGTGTATGAAACTTTATTTATTGCTGAATCGCACAAATTAGTTATAAAAATAGGACATTTATTTTGAAAACTTTTTCAAGGTTATAGGAAATGCAACTCCTAAGTGTTCTAAATTTATGTGATAGCGTAAACTCAGCTTTATTCATTGTGGATATATCAACGCTTGGACCGAATGCAGATCCTGAAGGAATATCTTACGGGATCTCTCCACAGCATTAGTTCTCCATTACTGTTGATAAGTCTGTAATCACAATCTTCAAAACAGCCCATCTCGTGCGTGCTGTTAATCTAAAGTGATTCATCTGCATCAAATTTCAAACTTTTAGGTATTGTATCACATTATGACGTATTGTCTTTACGAACCAAAACTTTTCCTTTGATGTTTATATGCGTCCCAAAGGAACCTGCAACTCCCTTGTGTATTTTTCCCAACGGTGAAGGTTGGGTTTTGCTACTTTTTAATTTTTATTTCTGTGTGGGATATTTATTCATCCCATGTTTTCAAAACGGATAATAAAACATTTTTTTCTTAAATGTTAGTACAATTTAACCCATAAATAATACGTTTAATATTACACAAGCCAATGCCTCTTCTTATGCTGGCATAAAACGATAAAGAGTAGTATGTGGCACACCTTTAACACTCAAATTGACTCTGAAATCGTTATAGTTATATGTACTTATAGTTCTTAAATATTCTGGAAATATACTGCCTTTGTTAGCTTCAATCCTATTTCATAAATCAGTTGCACCATTAACATATTATGTAGTCTTTCCTTCACGTCCATCATTAAAACTGCTTAACGTCGTTAACAAAAGCTGTTAGCTTGGAAACTGTAATTTTAAAGCAATTAGCGAGAAATTAATTACACCTTAATGAAGACCCCTGCTGATACTAAAACACTTTACTACAATAATGTAATCTATGATGTGATTATTGAATTCAGCTTTTTTATTGCGTTCATAAACAGTCTCTCACTGCAGATTAGGTTTATGTCGGATAATGTGTCGTGTTCCTTTCAGGCATGAACCACTTTTAGATGCTGTAATTACTTGCGGGCATCTGGGTACACATAATAGCTGTTTGTGAATCAAGTATGCAACATAAAGGTTTAGTGGACGAATATCTGGGTCCGAAACACAGAATGAGTCCCCTAAAGCTTTGGAGTGCATACAACAGGCTTTAGTAAAAGTGCTCTAAACTATATTAAATAAAAGGGGATGTCATAAATTACTTTTTAAATATCAAAAGATACCTTTACTGACTTATCCTGCTCTATGCCCTGCACCAACCCTCCTAGGAAGCGTTGACCGTAACAATACGAGATGCAGATGTAGATGGGAGTGCTTATTCTTAGCGCTTGTTTCTAAAGAACAAGCTTGTGGCTGAAATTATGGGTAAAAATTCCGAGCCATATCAATGAATCGGAGTTTCTGTCAACGAAATATCGGCAGCAGTATGAAAACGAATGTACTCATTTAAAGACTGGTGTAAGATAAACAGACTGTCTCTTATGAACGAAGATATGATACTGATTTATTTACATGAAATATTAACAACGCTGAAAGCTTCCTCGCTATGATTCAAATACCCAATGTTTGAAACAACTTAATATTTAAAAGAAAATATTAATAAACATTTGGTAAAGTGATTCGCGTTTCTTATGTATAATTTGTATATAAGATACATATGAAAACAATCAAAAGGTTCTCTCTAAGGAAGAAGTGAATAAGTTACTAAGCACGGCGGCTTTTGCCCGTTTCCAATTCTTGAAAGCAGAACAATATTCTGTGTTGCACAATATCTGGAAGATGGATGAACCTTTGTATGTTTTTCGAATGAAACCAATCCCACCGGAAGCCACCCTAATGATGACGTGTTTGTCTAAGCAAGTTATATTCGTCACCAATTAAAATGAATCCGTATGTACGAAGCTTCAAGGATTTTGGAATCACAAATGCAGCATCAACATGGAGTATTTGTGGAATTACTGGCATGCAAATTTAACACCGTTTTAAAATGCAAATTTTTCGACAGAGGTTCCTGTTTGAGTCAAGTAGAGATTTTGAGATATTCCAGAGAGAGGCTGTATTGAATAAAGTAATGCTTTCATCATGCATGAGGTAGTAAGAGGCCAAAGATCTTTCATTTGGTAACAGAAAGTCGTATCAGCTGCAAATAACGCCTTCAAGCACTTGTGTTCTTCCCATTTTGAGTGTTTTATTTATTTTGTAAACACAAAAATTACTTTCATCTGGACAGAACAGCTTGTATTTGTAGGATAGTTAATCAAATGCAACAATTTTAAGTATTTTAACAACATTAATTCATATCTTAAAAATCTGACGTGTTGCACTCACATGACTTTCTCTACTCTTGTACTAACCATTCTTACAAACTCTTATTCTTATATCTTCTTCGTGTTAGTTGAGGTAAACATTTGTACAAATTATCTTATTACTTATTTCCTTGTTGGTGCAAGGGGAATGTTAGAATACAGTAGGCTTTGTGCGATAGTCAAATATTTTAAAGCTTTGAGATTCCGTTCTCTTTGCAAGCTTAACATATAAAAAATGAGCGACGATGTTCCATTTCAGGAAAGTTCCAAGTTTTCCGAAACTGACATAAATAGCAAGGAATATCTCCGAAATGGTTCTCTCTACAGAAACATTTATTCAGACATGAATTGTGTGTTTTAGCGAGATCTACATATTTTGTAGAGTAAGATTTTGTCAATCTCCTACGGTTTACGAGTTATTCAAAAGTCATCCAGTAAACAGGAGTACATTGGCTATAGCCAGAAAATTCGAAAGATACATTTCATTTGTCATAAAAATATCTTCAACATATGTCATTTTAATCAAAATCGTTAGAGCCATTTTCAAGAAAATCAAAATTTTCGAAAAATGTTCCATGTAAAAGCGTGGTTTAGGGTGGGGTATTTTCTTCGAAATCTTTGAGCCGCATTCTTGAAAGACGTTAAACTTAAATACCAATTTTGGTTTTTAACCCACTTCTCGTTTTTGAGAACGAATAACATATTTGTATTTGAAAAATAGTTGTTGGCAAATTACAAGCAATAAAAGTATCTCAGAAAGGGTCCACTTAGAAGAAAACAAAGCCTTTGCCCGTCTCTTAAGAACCTTTTACTATGTATGCGAGAGTCATCTAGAATAAAAACGTCTTATAAGGAAATTCCTATAAAATTTAAGGTATGACTTATAAACTACCACGGAATTGTTTGTTTATGTCGTCATTCAGTACTGACTGACTGGTTGTGAAATCTACAAGAGCTGATTTACCCTCTTACTGAAGGAGTGGAATGGGGAATAGTCGCTAATTATGTAAATGACTCCAAAAAGACAAGGTTTGTGTCTGCCACAATAATGGGATGTGGATATTAATATAGTTACGATAGCTTGAATCACACTTTCTTTTAACTCTTTTGAGTTAAACACTACAGTGTTGATCACGTTGATTCAAACGCAGTGCGTTTCTCCTTCTGTGCATTGCACATTGTCCATTTGGAAGAATTACAATGGAGTCGTGATCAGGACCTCAGTGTTTATTGCTATTTATAAAATGGCAGTTTGTGACAATTTTATTTCAGAGCACGTTTTTTACAATTCTATGGCACACATTACAAAAAGCGAGAGTATTATTGGAAAAACAGCACAGGCATCCTGGATATGAGTGTTTATAGGCTCGTATCTAGCCCAAAGTAACGGCGCTTTAGATACTGCTAGAGAAGGTTAGGTATTTGCTCTCTCTCTCTCTCTCTCTCTGCCTCTCTCTGTCTGGTCTTTATACTTAGTAAGCAAATTAGTTAGGACGTTATCCAGGGCTAGTGCTGCAGTTACCTATTTCCCAGGTTTCGCCTGCATCGATTCCAAATTGTTATTGCTTTGCATTGCTACACGGAAGCTTGCTACATTATTTACGCACGAGATTAATGTATCACAGCAGATAAATTCCTAAAGCCCAACTGCATTCAATAGCAAATTTCTGGCATTACGTTTAATGTTTGCCATTCCAGCATTAAAGCCCAAAGGAAGGGGAATAAAAATGGAACGCAAGCATTCTCTGTGTGCGTGCATAATGACTGTAGCACTTTATCCAATCACAGCAAAGCCTGAATTCTCGCCATAGCACATTTTAGCGTTTTCAAGAGTTGGGACATTTAGCCGGATCAGAGTTTATAGTACAAGTCCATAAAGATTCAGTGATACTCTTTAATCTCATTGACTATGTCGTCCATTTGGGTACAAACGGCACAGAGTTACTAATTCACTTCCACTAAGCTACACTGCAGATGTTATCTTCTCATTTCAAGAGGAACATGTACTCTGTAGGCTCTTTCAATCGTCGCAGCTCTTTAAAACATTAAAACGATGTAATATTTGGAGTAAAAGTATTGTGTAGGATGGTGGTGTCATATTTGAGATAGTATAAGGCACTCGGGAGTCAACGAAAGCTTGCCAGTATGCAGGATGTGCAAACGACTATTTTGGTAAACGTATCGTTACGCCTGTTTTAGGGTGACAGTACCTAACGTCTCGAAATATGTATACTGTGGTGAATGAGCGGAGGGGAGAAGAAGTGGCATGTGGCATGTGGTAGTGGCATATGACCTTCAATCGAGCTACAAATAATTCAGAAGTTTTGTGCAGCTCTCGTTGACAAGTTTTCGTTGTGTTACTTCTACTCTAATTCTCTTATCTCAGATTGAGGATTGGAAAATAAAATAATACTACTGTTTCTTCCCTCAAAATAAATACTTATATTTTATTAATAAAAGTCATTAGTTGCCCGACATGACATTACGTTCGATGACGTTAATAAATATATAAAAGAATTGAGAAGCACTCCATAAGCAATAGCTCAAGATGTACAGCCATGGAAAAGATCTGAGCACATTTGGAGAGCAGAATATTTCTAAGTCGTATTGCAGCCCGATTTACATAAGTCCATATTTCCAACATGCATCTGAGTTTATCCATAGTGTCTGTTCCATACACAGTCTGTTTGTGTGTCCAAAAGGTTTTATGATTACGACGAACACTTATTCCAAGAAAACCAGTATATCGTAGAGCAAGTAATCTATGTAAACACATATCTTTGTATTACTTGGTTGAAATACTTCCTTCTACGGGTATAAATAAAGGAAGCATGTTTTTGAAATACGAAGTCCTCATATTTTCTTCGAATATGGAATATTTAGTTGAATATTTCGTTGTTAACTTAAAAGCAATGTTGTTGCATTCAACATACTGTATATGAGCAATACAGATATTTTGATAATTAGTACCTTAATAGTATCCACTTCAATGTTTTAATTATTTTTTATCTTCGTCTAATGTTTCCCCCACAAACCAATCATGAAGTTTGCTACCTAATATTCATTCCATAATCTTAACTACACCGGTTTAGAGAATCCGTCTTGTTTCACTCTGGCTTGGATGTTGTGGGGTCACTGGCCTTGCAGAAAACATACAAAGCGTTCCAGTACACGATTCGTTAAGGCGAGTCATGATTTTTGTGCTAGCGTACTTAGAGGTAGTGAAAACTTACTACTCCTAATAAGTAAAATTACAAGTTCAGAGATGAATCAAATATTGATATGATATTGTTCATTAAAATGTCTTCAATTGCCAATCAAAATATCTGCGATTATACCCCTTACAGCCTATATATAGGTATAGTGTGTGTGTGTGTGTGTGTGTGAGTGTGTTTGTGTGTGTGTGTGTGTGTTTTCATACCTTACTGAAGTCATTTCTACACAGAACTAGATACCCTTAGTTTAAGGGAAAGCAAATTTACACATAACTTAATTTTAAACAACAGGCTTCATTCATTCAATTTTAAATCTCTGTGAATCCCTAAAGAGGGAGAAATTTCTTTCCTGTCAGGCACCAGAATATTTCAAAAACTTCAGTTCCTTCACAATACAAAATACTGATAGCGTGTGTGTTGTAGGGCTTTATTTTTGAAAAATACCAATAAGCCGTTTTAAGCTAAAGCCCCCACGCAATTTTTACGGTAGTTTGCCAATCATTTTTATTCCAAGCTCTGATCTCTCTCTAATATTCCTCACAAATTTGACATAACTAAAAGCAACGGCAGAAAGTCAGAGACAGATCTTTATTAGCTGCCCTTTTCTTTTTCTTCTTATTCTAGCTACGTTCCTCATATTACTCTATCTATTGTTCCATTCAAACAGCTAATTCCAGGAACGTCCTTCTTTCTGTCCGTTGGAATATTTGCTCAGAGAGTGGCTCATTTCTCCTTTTCAAACATTCATGCCCTTTTAACTGCTTTTTGTCAACTTCATTCTACCATTCTGCTGTAAATATTGAATATTTATCTAGTAGCGACACCCTTTCAACATCGGTTTCAAGTCCTCTCTCCATGTTAAATGTGCAGAACTCTTAATTTGTGTAAGTTGTATAACATTGCAAACATCAGCTAGTTCCACATCGCAGAGTCCGCCTTCCATTAATTTGGTATTGTGTTGGTACTGTTTTCTGAGTGCCCACTTGAATGCATCGTTACCCATTTTTACTTTCTCTACTACGTATAGTAGAGGAAGTATTGTATTCCAACCAAAACTTCGATGTCGAGGTTTCACCGAGGCTCCGTGAATCAAAAAAAAAAAAAAAAAAAAAGGTATTTTAGAAAAAGGTCCGTGTATGTGTGTCTGTGTGTCTGTCAGTCTGTGGACAGTATAACTCAAAAACGAAAAGTCGGTTAAAAATCAAAGTTAGTTGTCACTTAAGGTTAATGTCTTTCAAGGATGCGACACGAAGATTTTGAAGAAAATTGCTCCAACCTAAACTACCCTTTACATGGAAAATGTTTCGTGAACGGCAATTTTCTTAAAAACGGCTATCAACGATTTGGATTAAGAGAGTTTCATTACAGATGAATGCATGTGCTGAACATCCTGCGAGTAATCTCTAAGGTGAATGATTGAATTTTGCAAGTCCTAAAAGACAAAATCTTGCAGCAAAAAAACTGTAGATTTCGTTGCAGTATACAATTAATCTTTATTATATACTAATTGTGGATGCTTTTACACTTCTGAAATTGAAAGTAGTTATTTATTTTTCCTTACCATGCAAAGAGAACAGAATTTCAAAACATCACATAGGAACCAGGTCCTAAAATAATTAACTATCACATAAGCCTACTATATACTGTTATTCCCATTATATCTATATGAAAATATGTGAGAAAACCATATCTACAAATATATTTTACATTAACATGATGTAGATAGAAGAAAAAGCATTTGTAAATATGGAGTGTAGAAGCATGAGTAGAGAAAGCCATATGAGTGCAACACGCCAGATTTTTTTATGGAGTTCAGACACACCGCAAAGAGCGCATCAGCCTCAGCCAGATTGTGTAAATTTGTTGTAAATATAGTTATTTTACACTTACTGGCATTATTATTATTATTAATATTATTATTATTATTATTATTATTATTATTATTATTATTATTATTATTATTATTATTATTATTATTATTATTATTATTATTATTATTATTATTATTATTATTATTATTATTATTGTTGTTGTTGTTGTTGTTGTTATTAGTGTTGTTGTTGTTATTATTAGTGTTGTTGTTATTATTAGTGTTGTTGTTGTTATTATTAGTGTTATTGTTGTTATTATTAGTGTTATTGTTGTTATTATTAGTGTTATTGTTGTTATTATTAGTGTTATTGTTGTTATTATTAGTGTTATTGTTGTTATTATTAGTGTTATTGTTATTGTTATTGTTATTGTTACTATTATTCTTGTTGTTACTATTATTGTTATTATTGTTGTTACTATTATTGTTATTATTATTGTTCTTGTTTGAAACGTGTCAGCAGAATAATCATATGGAGTTTGTAGTAAAGAGATGCTGTGATAATTGTGCTACTGTCGGAATTTCGACATATTTGTGACCAAAATGTATGATAAATTAATTTGTACCTTTCATTTGCAAATCCGAGCGTGGCTCGAGGGGTCACAGCCCGAGTCCACAAAGGCTTGTATGCCACGGCTTTCCTTAAATTCGTCTAACACTACCAATGCACACTTCCAGAGTTTCCAACATAACACCACAAACTTTATGTTGATGTACTTATTTTGTGTTTTATAGGACTTGTAAATTGTCTACTTATTTTGTAGATAACTCAGTAGGTACTTCCTCAAAAGTACAATAGGAGGTGACAGAAAGCAAAATAGACAGGGTGACTTTTGTGCAACAGGACGAGCTCCAACCTGCAAAGAGCATTCGACAAATTTATTTCATCTGAACAAGTAAGCCGATAGAATATATTCACTGTGCTGGTGTCATGGCTGGCGAGTTGCAAACAACTTGGATATATGTGTAACATTCATATCTTAAAGATGACGTATGTGAGAACTGCTTTATTTAAACTCGCTATGTATATGGCGAACCCCACTCCATCATGTGCATTTTAATTGAAATTGCTGTCATGTATCAGCACCCCTTATAGCGATCAATGCCAATTTATTACCTCTATAAGGGGACTTCTGACATGTTTTGTGGTGGCATACTGTCGAATTAAAACTGTCCGCATGTTAGTTTTCGTCCATCTCCCGCTGGTATAGTATTTATACGCTTTTTTACATTGAGGTTGTCCTTTATTTTGTTTTTTATTGCAGTATGCTCTCCGGTGTATGACGTAACAGGGGTGTACACAAATGAGGGTTACTGCGTGAATATGTGGAGGCCCGTGTAAGAATCTAGTCCAACCATGTCTCTTACGTAGTTAGCGGCTACAACCCCATCTCCTCTTTCAGTCAGAGGGTAAATCAGCTAGTGCCTGTGACGTGTAGAATCACAACCAGGCAGTCAGTATCCAGTTACGGACACAAACAGGCGATTCCATGCAGTTTCTAAGATATCGAAAGGTTTCATGTTCCATAACGAATTGGAGTTGCAAAATACTGCGGCCTTTAAATGTTCCACAAAACAAGCTTGGGATTTACTTGAATCATTGCCTTCTGACACGTTTCCTAGTCTGCGAATGTTTGCATCCAAGCTGACGTCAGTTTTTGGGTCTACATATGTGTAGACAATATTAGGTTCTGAGCCATAGGGCCAGTTTTTTCCACTCAACAACTGACGCCCGTACAGACTTGAATGCAATTTTGCCCTTTTTGCCTTTTTAGAGAATTAGCATACAGGGAGTGTGATTTTACCCTTTTTCAACAAGGCTCTGCAACAGCTCATACAGTCAATCTTTCGATGAGAACAACTGAAAGTGTGTTCCAAAACAGAAATATTATTATTAGAGATTTGTGGTGCAGAAAACAAACCCACACACCCTAGAAGAATTAAAACTAAATATCCACCAGGAAATTGCCAGCATTTCTCAACGTAAACTACGACTAGTGATGGCTAGTTTTCTAAAAATGTATGGATGTGGTTTAGTTTTAGAAGAAATAAAGTGGAATAAAAAGTAAAACGACTGTAATTTTGCCACAATACAGTTACTGACAAGGTTTTGTGTTATGGATTAAAATGTACAGAAATATTCTTTGGTATTTTTTTTTCAGCAATACAGTTTAAACGTAATCTATTTCCAAATAATTCACAGAAGGAAACACCTTTGAGCATTATTTCCCGCACACGATTGAAATGATCGTCTGTGAGCACAAACAAATTTCATGACCTTCTATAAGGTCTCTGATGCTTATTACATACGTTTTGCATGGGCATACACCAACGTTGATTAAAGTTATTGCTAATTCCCTTTCTCGTATTTCTGTTTTCCGTCCTTTGTGACATCACTGACCTTCTCATCTGTCTCTCTCTTCTACTGGTAAATTCCTCCGAAGCACATGACTTTAAAACCACGTTCTGTGAATTCCCGCATATGTTTGGTTTATAAGAATATTGATGGAACTTGATACATGAATTCCGACACAATTTTACCTCCCACTTAGCACAGACGTGGGATCTAGCATCCTTATTACAAACTCGCTGTTTAAATATTTTGTCTTTATTCATTATTTAAGATTATTATACACTGTCAAACAACTAGGCTTTAAATCCTTAATTAAAAGATTTTAAAATAACTGTTGTTCTTTATTTTATTTCTCTGGACATTCGTAACGTAATAAAATCTTGTGATACGCCAATGTGAACATTTTTGCCTCGTTCAGAAATTTTATATTTCCTCAATAAGGCATTATTTACTGCACTGTGTACGCAATCTTGATGATACAAATTGGCATCAAGGTTTCCATAGAGAGCTTAACATGCAGTGTGCAGAAAATAATAGACCGCATGTGTGACGGGAAAACACTTTTTTTGCCTTTATATGTCAACTATAAAATAAAAAGGTCAAATTTTTTATAGTGGGACTTGAAAGTCATCGTGATATTTCTATGTGATAGATTTGCCTCTGAACGTCGTTTTTAAATTCCCTATTCTATGTTTAAGAAGTAGCGGCCCCAGGTTGAGAAGGCGGCATAACTGGCCGGGAGAGCTCGGGGCGCTGACCACGTCCCACCCTTCAGTGCTGCACCTCACCAATAACGCCTGTAGTGGGCAGAGGTGGGGGACGCAGCGGCTGGGCGTCAAGCCTTGGCCCTTCTTGGGCTGCTGCACTGGGGTTTATCTTTTACTCCATGTTTAAATTTAATGCTAAGCATTCAAATCTTTTATCTGTTTTCTCGCTATTGATATTTTCAGCATTTTCGTCGCTCTTAAATGTTCCTTCCGAAGCAGTCTTTGTTTTCCACGATGAAATTTGCTACACATATTCTGAGAGATATAATACACAAAACTTTGCCTAGGTTTTATGCTGAGATGTGCTTAAGCACATGTTTGTATTTTTTAAACACAGATTTACAATTTTTAGGGAAAATATATGTAAGCTGACAGTAGATGTATTTTGAACCTAATACTAAAATATTACACAAAACTAACTTTTTTGTCGTGAGGGACTTTTGAGTGACGTAACAAAAACTTAACACCTTTGACCACACTTTCTAAGCTATTAGAGCAAATTAATGAAATTTAACTTGTAATAAGTTCAGATTACGTTACACCTATGGAATAAATTATAAAATATTAGTAGTATAAGTTCAGAATTTCAAATTGTCAGTCTATACGTATGAGGATGGCGAAATTAAGTAATTTTAATATATGGTTGTATGAAATGTTTCTATCTCATCTTTCTATACTGTTCTGTCGTGTCAAAATGAGTTTTGAAGTGTTTACATGAAGAAACCTAGTTATATTCTTATCAATAGCGTTAGTGGCTATGTTAGTGTATATTTTTAATTATGACTGACAGAAAGTTTAATGGCAGGTAGTTCAACACAACATCCAAGCACAGATTTGCCATGCCTTGCCCTGTAAAATCACGCTTTAAAGCCGGCGATATATCATTTGAATCCAGAACACTTATTTTCACAACAGGAAAGAGAAAGTAATGATCACCTATCAGCCGCCATTAAAGTTTGTATCTGACTGTTGTAGTGCCTACTTACCTATCACTCACTGCACCCAGCTTTATTGACAATGTTATAATTTTAAAGAAAGAAAAAAGATAAGCGTATTAACCACATTGATCGCGTATATTGAGGTTGTTTAAGAGTATTCACCAACATATGCCATTTCTATGATAGAATAGGAGTTTACAACGAACGCTTAGCTTCCCTTCATTACCCATGTATCTCGCTATACTGAGACAAAGAACAGTGCTCCTTTGTTAACCCCTGGGCGTTTATTATACATTGTGAAATATTAAAGCAGGAGTAATCGGGTGCATTATTATGTAAATTAGGTAAGTAATGTGCACTCCAAGACAATATGATTTGCTCTGTGTTTTATATCCGCTCATAAACCTTAGCTTCAGATCCTTTAAGCGATTGAGCAAGGTCAAGTTCCTCGTCTGATGTTTTATGGCCTCGTGCAAGTCTTATAGTAACACAGCTTTTGCCATCGCAGATGCATATGCTCAAGGAAAATATACTTTGTAGGAATTTTTACTTTCTCTATAGCTTCCCGAAAGTAGCTTAACCCCTGAATAAACATCTTGAAATCGTATGTGGTGGGTATACGAATATTTCGCTCAACTTTCTCTACCGTTTTCTTTTCAGGGGTATCACTAATAGGCAAAAAGTATGTGAAAGGTAATTTTACGTTCTATAAACCTGTTTGCTAGAAATTATATCAAGTGCTATATAGCTTGAATATTTCGTTTCTCCATTGTTTATGTACAACACACAAAATTGTAGATTTCTTTAAAACACTATTTGTACAAAAGGTTTGTAGCATTCACCGTTTCCGAGATATCCGTCAATGTAGACTTAATACTTGTATACTATCTGAAGTCCTACATCGTCATTTACATGTTTCTCGTGAGGTCATGCTAGGAATAGAGGATGTGAAACGCCTATCGATTCCGTGTGTATTTTTCTTTTACAGGGATGGAAAAAGTGATTAAGCGCATTAGAAGAGCAGAATATTTCTAAGTCCCACGTCGAGTTGCAGCGCGGTTTACACAAGTCGATATTTCCAAATACACCCATAGTTATCGCCTGCTGGACACAAATAGGTTGTATTTTGAATCATCACAAACATATTTTGTACTTGCCAGTGCCTATACATATGCTGACCTACAACGAAATATGTAAGAAAATGAAATCTGCAGTTTTTTATTATCATTAACGTGAAACAGATAGCAAAATAAGCTTATATTGGAATTGTTTGTACAAAATAGAAGAAAAATAAATTATAGTGTAAAGTGTAATACAAGTACTTCTTTAAATAAGGAAATAATGAATCTATTAACAGTGAAGCAACAAGAATCTAAAGTAAAAACAAATCAGAAACTAAAACCTTCACTCAATCTTAGTAATATTCCAAGTTGTTTGGTGCTAACAAGTTTCGAGTCGACCCTAACTCATTCTCAAAGCTCTTAAGTACATACTTCTTTTTCTAACTTGGAATATTTCAAAGCTTGACACAACTAGAAGCATATAATAATATGATACAAATGGCGAATGCCCTAAAAAGCAATCAAAATACTATTTAAAGTATAGCAGTCCAAATTAATACCATGTAAACCTAATAAAATATATAGAAGGTGGTGTTTAAACCACTTTCAAAAGTAATATGTGGATTTTATTGTTTGTGCTTCTTTTATTTGCAGCTTTTCCATGATTTCTTGTCCAAGGAAACTCGAGCTCTTCGGCTTAGAGCTGTTTACACAAATGAATTGGGGGTTTTGATCTTGAAGAAGTGCAATCACAGCAAGCGTTGAGCCTCTCCTTTTGACCTAGTGCAGCCCAGTTTGTGGTACGCGCAAGGCTCCTTGAATGGGATGTACCTTGTTTGACATTCCCTTTGTAGCCACAAGAGTGCAGCGTAAAGCGAGAATACAAATGAACTGGCGCACAAGCTTGTTAGAAAACATCCACAGAGCGTCCTCAAGATGAAGCTGTTTTTCTCATCAAATAAGGTGGTTAAAATGAGAAGTCTTTTCGTGTGGTATGTTGGTTACGTGTCGTCTGGAGCTAAAAATTGAACTCCAAATTCATTAGTAAATTAAGTTTTCCCCTGCTTTGTGGTGATTCTGTAATACGCTCATATGTGATATAGGTTAACATGCTCATTTGTTTTCCAAACGATTGTGTTTTTCTTTGCTTTTATTTTCTTTACTGCGTATAACAAGTAGGGAGCAAAATTTCGGTGTGGAGATTTCACTGAAAGCATGTTTTGAGGCCCCCTGAATCCAAAAAGACATTTTTAGAAAAAGGTCCGCGTATGTGTCTGCTTGTAACAGCGTAACACAAAAACAAAAATTCGGTTATAAACCGAAATCGGCATTTCAATTTAATATCTTTCAAGGATGCGACACAAATATTTTGAAGAAAATTCCTCCACCCTAAACTACCCTTTATAAGGAAAATTCATCAAAAGTTGTTTATAGCAAATGAAATGTGTATTTTTGATTTTATCACTATAGCCCATGTAGTCCACTTAACTCTTGATAACTTTTTGCATAACAGGTAAACCGAGATAAACCAAATTGTGCTATTAAAAATATAGATCTCGTTAAAACACACAAGTTAAGTCCAAATACGTTTTTTGTGGAGTGAATAATTTCGGAATTATTCCTTGTTATTTGTGTGAGTTTTGTAATATTTGAACTTTTCTCAAATGGAAGGTGGTTGTTCACTTTTTACCTCTTTGTTGTGAAAAGAGAACTGAATTTCAAAGCCTTCATATAGTGACCAGCTTTAAAAGCTTTGACTATCGCTTAAAGCCTACTGTATTCCTATATTCTGCTTGAACCTACAAGAAAATTGCCAGTTAGTTAATTTCTGCAAATATTTATCTCGACTCAGATGAAGAATATTTATTACAAAAGTAGAGAAACTCATGTGTGTGCAGCACATAACATTTTTAAAATGTGCTTCCCGCGCAAGCTGTCATGTGTGGGAAGTTGAAATTCTTCCACGCAGTGCACTTTACCTTTTTGCAGCAGAGGCTGATAGAAAATAGGCATTTAATCTTCTAACTATTGATGGATATGTATGCTTACTTTATGTATGTATATTTATTGTTGTACACATGCAGTATAGTCATATTTGATTGTTGAAGTTCACTATTTAAATCCATTTTATCTTACTCCTCTTTATTTACTCCATATATATATTACTAGCAGCATTTAAATACGATTATACTTTTCAGGCGCAAGCAGCCATGTCGCCTTTAGTGTTGTCTTGGTCAACATTACCAGACGTAACTAATCCATCATCAGTTGGTAAAGGCTAGCGCGCTCAACCTTACTGCTTCTAAAAATCTGGCAGCAATTAATTTTATTTTTGTATTTCTATTGTTCAGTAGATATGGCGAAAAAACAGTAGGTATGCAATACGCATGCGTTTAGTGCTTTGCAGAAATTGGAAGCGAAAATTTCTCGTTCTGCAAAGTTGCACTTAACTCACTTGTAACGCAATATAGTATGTAGTCAAATCTAAGAATACAGATTGTTCTATCGCAATTGTTCTATCCTCGGAGACCATTGCCCACTTTTTCTCTTCCTTCCTCCATCTCTTCCACTGCCTGGTACTACTTCAACTAGCTCTTTTCTTCCTCTTTCATTTCTCTCTTTTCACTCCGCTTTGTGCAACCTACGTGCAATTTGGTGCTTGTTTTGAAAACCGGAAGCTAATGTCTCAGGGTTAAAATTAACAAAAATATTTAATATTTCAAATAAAGTTTTGTTTGAAAACAATCACTAAAATGAGTCTTATGTCTGTTAGCATCAGTTAAGTTTAAGTTGTATTTGATTTACTTTGCGTTTAGAATTTGAGATACCGATTCCATTTAAAGAAATGAGTACACCAGCTTCTGAAATAAGCCATTCAGTTGAAGCACTAGTAAAACGTCGAAGTATATACAAATTTGAGTCTGTTTCTTGAGCAAAGGTAACTACGGTGACTCTCAGGCTGAATTATACCCGTACATTAGGTAATATATAAGACAATTGTTGAGCTTTCATATCGAAATTCTGTACTCGTAAGAACCATTGTGGATACAAACATTTCTTGTCCAACAGTAAAAACACCTCCATAATAAGCCAGAAACTGGATTTTTGACTACCTATCCCATCCACTTTGTGCAGATAATACGAGAGTAATTCGGAAAGTAAGGTCCGAATCGCTGTACCATTTCCCTTTCATTCGTTTCCTTACCGTGGAAGCATCCTTCTAAGTTCATAGCGTATGGTGGACAGAAGGCGCGGATGCTGGCTCAAAGGAAAGAGATCCCCCGTGAACTTGGTCAACATTGCCGGTCCTCGTAACCGTCGTCGTTGGAGCGTATGTCTTTGGTGTTCCGACACGCAGAGGGTTGTGCGTTCGAGGCCCGTCTCGGACATGAGTGTTTGTGCAAAATTAAGGAAAGTAGAGAAAATTAAGTGAGAAACAAGGGAAAATTAAAAAAAAGTTGCTTCATTGCCCGCTGTAAGCGGGGGGACGGATCTGTTGGTGAGCTCCATGGTGTTCCTCTGTGGCCTGTCCTTTCCAGCCAGCGGCCTCCTGTGGTTCCTTCACTTAAGCCCTTGCTCCTAGGGGAGAGACAGCCGCAGTAGCTTGCAGTGCACGAGGTGTATAACCTAATCTCATACAATATTGCTACTGCCCATTAGCGCGGTTTTATCCGAGAATACAGCTGTTTGCCTGATTTAATCACGACTGCGATGCTTAAATGTGAAAAAAGGACACAGGGACAGGGTGTGTAACATTTCAAACCAACAGCATACGGAACTTATGATAATCTTCCATGTGAAAGGTTTAATTGTTGCACAACCGTCGATTACAAAGCAAGGGCCTTGCAAGAGAAGCCATAAAAAGTAATCCGCAACACCAAGCACGTGGCTCATGGTTTGAAAAGAGACATTAACACCCTAACGCTGCGATCACCCCCCCCCCCCCCCCTTTTCGGCGGGTGTTAATATGGCATTATCGTTATTATGTTAATCCACTAGTTACAAACCAGAATCATTATTAACACAAGGCTGTTACCGAGCCGCAAACCAAAGCGCGATGTGGCAAATCTGAAGCTTAGGAAGCAAACACACATCGACTACTAACGATCAACAAACACTAACTGCGGTATTCTGAGCTTGTGTCAGTAGACAGTCAACATATCCTTTTATGGCACTTTCTCCGTCAAAAGTTACGTATAAGTGTTCCTCAGTCGCAGTGTTCTAGACACCAAAAAGTTATAAAATACCCCATACAGTTGTATTTAATTGCTTCTTTATTAAATTGGCCTCCACCACAATTATTGTAAGCAGACAATTGCATTAAATATCCTTACACTGATAAATTAAGAATATTTTACTTTTTCTCATTCAGAAATGAACCACAGCAAACACATGAAACATTTAACGCCAAAGTTGTCAAGAATGCAGTAACAGAAAAGGGTTTCACTTCCTCTACCTCACACATAATAGGTGGAGAAGGATCTTCAAAAAAAAAAAAAAAAAAAAAAAAAAAAAAAAAAAAAAATCCCCCTCTCCATAAATTACTCTTTGCATGGAATATTTCTCGAAGTTGTTAGTTTCTCAAAAATGCGTCTAACGATTTTGGTTGAAATAACATCTTTAACACGTTTTATAACAAATGAAACGCACATGTTTAATTTTCTGAGGATAGTGTGACGATAGTTTTGTAAAATTTTGATTTGGTTAAGCATACATATTTTATGGAATTCAGATATTCGGAACATAATATGTTTAAGTCCGGATGTGTGATTTTCTGTCCGCACACGTGATTTCCTGTAAGATCACGTTGCATGGTTAAGCCATGCAGTCAGCTTTGCTGATGCGTGCTAACAGATTATTGGGTAAGCTATTTGATAAGCGAGTTTTGAGTATTTAAATGCCGAATTTTAACCAAGCAGAGGATCATTTTCACCTGCCAACGTGAAGTTAGTCACTTTGATGTTTGAAGATTTCTTTCAAGATAGAGCTTACGCCTTCAGGAAACTCCACCATTATTTCCTCTTTCACTCAGTGTAGGATAAACTCAATAACTTTATTCATGTAAATTAAACCTTCTTGAAACAAGAATAAAATTACATGTCGACTTCTGGGATATATCCTTCACCATGTCTGCTTAGGAATTAGCTACTCCTCCTGCACGTCCCTTCCAGTGCTGGTAGATTATTCCTTGGTGAAGACACCCAGCGTCCATTCTAACATGATGTCTGGTAGACATACAAAGTAACTTTCGCCCTTCAACGTCACACCTAGTGATAAGCGCCTAAGTCACCCCTGGCAAATTGGTAGAGGCGCCCATTTACTATGACGTTTCCCTTTTTAACTGACAACTTGGGTGAAATGCCTTTCTCAGCCTCGGCGAAGGCGCATATCATTAAACCATAAAGCTTCTCTAATACATTTTTGTTGTAGAGTTAACAATTTCCGAGATATTCAGCGTTGTGGTTTGTATTTGAAAATATTAAGTTTTCTCAAATGGAAAGCAATTATTTGTCTTTTATGCTTTTTTTCTTCTTTTCACTTCTTTTTTCTAGCTCATACGAACGGAACGAGTTTCAAAGCCACTACATAGTGACCGTATTCCCTTAATTCCGTTTTATCTTTAAGGAGATATGCAATAAATTAATTTCTGCAAATGTATATCTGGATTAACAGAAGTGGATAGATCTATAAGCGATTGCCTATTCCAGTAGAGTAGGTCATTTGAGTGCAGGACATATGAATTTTGTATTAAAGGCACCAATAAAAATAAAAAGGGGGGATAACATGGCTATCTCCCGTTAGGTGGAGATTAAAATGTTTACGAAACGCCTATCCGCAAAATTGAAAGCCCATTATATGAAGTGGGGGGGGGGGGGGTATATAAGGCACGGCTAGAGTTTCACACACCAACTGAAAAAAATCGGATGTGTTGCACTCACATGACTTTCTCTACTCTTGTACTAACCATTCTTACAAACTCTTATTCCTAAATCTTCTTCGTGTTAGTTAAAATAAACATTTGTACAAATTATCTTATTGCTTATTTCCTTGTAGGTGCAAGGGGAATATTGGAATACAGTAGGTTTTGTGCGATAGTCAAATCTTTTAAAGCTTTGAGATTCCGTTCTCTTTGTACACGTAACATATAAAAAAATGAACAACGATGACCCATTTCACGAAAGTTCCAAGTTTTCCGAAACTCACACACATAACAAGGTATATCTCCGAAATGGTTCACCCTACAAGAAAATTTATTGAGACATAAATTGTGTATTTTCGCAAGGTCTACATTTTTTGTATAGTATAATTTGGTCTATCTCTAACGGTTTACCAGTTATGCAAAAGTCGTCCAGAGTAAATACGACTACAGGGGCTATAGCCAGAAAATTCAAGATATACATTTCATTTGTCATAAAAATATCTCAAACATATGACATTTTAATCAAAATCGTTAGAGCCATTTTCAAGAAAATCAAAATTTTCGAAAAATTTTCCATGTAAAGGGTAGTTTAGGGTGGGGCTATTTTCTTCAAAATCTTCGTGTCACATCCTTGAACGACATTAAACTTAAATACCAACTTTGGTTTTTAACCGACTTTTCGTTTTTGAGCTATGCTGTCCACAGACTGACAGACTGACAGACACACAGACACACAGACACACAGACACACACACAAACCTTTTTCTAAAAATGCTTTCTTTGGATTCAGGGGGCCTCAAAACATGTATTTCCGGTGAAATCTCGACTTCGAATTTTTGGGTGGAATACAATACTTCCCCTACTTACCAGTAGAGAAAGTAAAAATATGATGTGTTGCATTCACATGACCTTCTCTACTCTTGTACTGACCATTCTTACAAACTCTTATTCCTATATCTTCTTCGTATCATTGAGATAAACATTTGCAGAAATTATCTTATTGTTTATCTTCTTATAGGCACAAGGAGAATATGGGAACACAGTAGACTTCGAACGATAATCAAACATTTTAAAGCTTTCAATTTGTTAGCATATAAACATAAATAACGATGTTCCATTTAACTTAAGTATAAATTATCCAAAACTCACACAAATAACACGGAATATCTCCGAAATGGTTCGCTCGACAGAAAAAAGAAAAAAAGATGTAAATTGAGTGATTTAGCAAGACCTACTTTTGTGAATAGTAAGATTTGGTTTATCTCTTGCGGTTTACCAGTTATGCAAAAGACATCCAGATTAAATAGGACTACATGGGCTATGGCCAGAAAATTCAAGGTATGCATTTCATTTGCCATAAAAATATCTAACATATGGCAATTTAATGAAAAGCGTTAGAGCCATTTTCAAGAAAATCAAAATTTTCGAAACATTTTGCATATAAAGAGTAGTTTAGGGTGGTGGAATTTTCTTCAAAATCTTCCTGTGGCACCACTGAATGAGATTAAACTTAAATATCAACCTTGATTTTCAACCGACATTTCGTTTTTGAGTTATGCTGTACACACACACACGCGCGCGCGCGCACACACACACACACACACACACACACACACACACACACAGACAGACAGAGACAGGGAGACAGAGAGAATCTCTAAACATATATTTCCACTCAAATCTCGTCATCGAATTTTTGGGTGGAATACAATACTTCCTCTACTAGACAGAGGAATTCTGTAGCGTTAAATCCCAGTATTGCGTAGCAACAGAGAGAGCGAGAGAGAGAGAGAGAGAGAGAGAGAGAGTGTGTGTGTGTGTGTGTGTGTGTGTGTGTGTGTGTGTGCGCGCGCGCGTTTTAAGAGCTTATACCTCACCGATATGTTGAACTTAGCGGTAAGCTTTCCTATAAAACTCTGGTATTGTTAATGTCAAACACATCGTTTAATAATATTGTCCATGCCTTAACGGCCTTCCTCATCCCACTGCCTTTTAGAGCGTCAACTAGTCGCCTGGACGTTGTGGCTTGTTTTATTTAGGTCACTCTGAGGTATAACTCAACAAGCAGATTCTTTAACAACACTCTGAATGCACCACTGTAACGACTTGGCATGGGCAGATCCTTCCGCTAAAAGTAAATTGAGTCTCTCTTCTTGGAATGTAGTCGTTAAGGGATGGACACTGCTATACAGTCACATTCTCATGAGAGAAACATAGGAAAGTCACCGTCACGAATGAAGGTGGTTGCGCAGAAGACAAATATTCAACATCACAGTCACGTGTTCTCTAGCCAGGCAGGCTTAGTCTGTTTCAGTGAGAGTACTTGCAGTAAATTTGTTAAGAGTTCCAACGATGGCAGAAGCAAACGTCGCGTCATTCAGTCAAGCCAGATAAATGGTGTATAATGTGTACCAATACTTCCTGAGAAAGACAGGAAACAGTTGAAACGCAGTACTTCCTCTATTACCCCTAACTGCACGTTATATGTCATTTACCGCCATCGTTCCCGACGGCTAGTCTAGTTAATGCAGTATATGTGTGACTGCCATGTTCTTCTAGAGAAGAGAACACACCTCAGACGTTTTCTCATCAGAGGCTTACACTACAGGTTGGGGAGCTGATTGTCTTTACTTGCTCCAGAAGGTACTCGCCTTGTCATGTTTTTTGCTCCCTCGTTCCTTACCCATTGTGAGGTAGACAAGTCTCCTTTTGCGATGTCCGTTCTGTTTCCTTTTGAGGTGCACATATATACAATATGAACAGCTATAGGCGACTTGGAGAGCAGAATGAGTGAGGGGGGTGAATATTCAGTTTCATATGCGGACAGTCCCTTTCTAGTACTCTCAACCTCCCCCTTTTTATGCCCCCGGAGGCAGGTAGCGAAGTCATTAGCTGGGAAGCCTTATTTCTGGTAACTTTTTCCGCAAATTTACAAGATCCTTCCGAAGGTAACTCACTCTCTCTGCACAGTCTGATTTCTTCTTCAAATGCCAGAAGTTTCATTATTTATATTTTCAGTGTACATCACAAACGTCTCAAATAAATAAACCATGTTGCTGCTCTGAAAGAATACGGGTATTTAAAAATAATTATTATTCTGATGTTACATTCGCAAGACTTTCTCTGAATATTTAAAAAAACGTTCTTACAAAAGTGCATTTTTCTACTTCATGTTGATTGACATACACTTGGTCCCAAATAACCTAGCTGTCGACGGACCCTTAAACCTCACTCGCTCACGCGCTCACTCACTCACTCACTCACTCACTCACTCACTCACTCGACTTAAACATTTGAAGAAATGGTTTTATTATACATTTTCTTGTAGGTACAATGGAATAGGGAAATGCAATTAACTTAGCCATAATTAAATCGTGTAAACGTTACGAGATGATTTTGAAATTCCATTTTCTTTGCATAAACAGGAGAAAAACAAAGGAATAACGACTTCCCGTTTATGAAAAGTTTAGGTATTGGAAAATTCAAACAATGACAGGGAACATCTTAGAAATGATTCACTCCACACAAAAGAAAGGAAAGTAAAACTATATAAATTGTGTGTGTTAACAGATGAATTTTTTTTGCGAAATATCAACCTCAATTATGCAAACTAACATAACATAATATCACACTTAGATACATACACTGACTGTACAAGACAAGTATTCCTTTCCTCATTAAACTATTCTAGCAGCCAATTTAATACACAGAAAATTCCCTATTGCGTGTCTAGTGTTGTTCAAAGTTTTTCATTTATTTTATTCTTTTTCATAGACGTCACCTTGGTATGACAATGTGACAGTGAATACATTTGCGAAGTTACGAAAGTGGAAGCGTTAATAAGGTTCAACAAAACATTGGTAATATCTGACATATTTTACCTCATCTGAACAAAGTCTATTTTCATGGAAATTTCATGTAGCACAGAAAAATGCTCTATGTAAAATAACTTGGTACACGCTGCATAGGAAACATTTTAAAAGCGCCACTAACACGTAAGTTGTAATACGATTATTGTAAGATTTGAGGCTTTCACGGCGAACGTTATGGATCAAGGCTTCACGGGTGATCAGCCGCGTTAGATTTATAAAGGTCGAGCTTTCGGCCATTGTAGACTCCATGGCCATCTCGATGTTCCATGTGGTCTCGATGTTCGATGCTTTTTTGGATTCAAGGGTCCTCAAAACATATATTTCCGGTGAAATCTCGACATCGAATTTTTGGGTGGAATACTATACTTCCCCTACTTACCAGTAGAGAAAGTAAAAAGTTACTGCATATACTTTGAATAAGTGGATCGCAGAAAGAGAAAGACAGACAGAGACAGAGAGGACGAAAGGATACAAGGCATCACATTGGTTCGATAACATGCCAGTAGTTACTCTTTTGGATTTTTAGTAAGCTTAATAAAAGAATTTGATTATTTCGGGCAGATGGAAATTTCTTTAAAATTCTCTTTCAGCTGCCTTCAATGTGTAGGGCTTTTTAGGAAGTATTGTATTTTATCCAAAATTTGGATATGATTTCACCAGAATGTTTTTACACTCCCTGTGTCCAAAGAAAGAATATTTAACAAAAGGTATGTTTATCTGTGAATAGCATAAATCAAAAGCGAAACTTTAGTTATATATCAAAGTTTCTATTTTCTACGATTTTCAGGACTGCAATGATTTTCATAAAGTACCACATGTTAAAGATTTTCGCATGTAAAATAAAATATTTACCTATCTGGAATTTTCTAGGATTATCCTGTGGAATCCTTTGCATTCTGAATGACTTTTGTGTAATTGATAAACCGTAAGAAATAGAAAATCTTATTGCCCCAAAAGTGAGGAAAAGTCAGTTTTTTTAATGGTTGAATATTTCATACACTTATATATTTTTTCTTATGATCATACAAGTAGCATGGAACGTCAAAACCATCACATAGCCATACGCTCTTAAAAATAATCTGAATATTACTCTTTCTGTTTATTCTATAGCCAATTATAGAGTTTTCTACATAAATGTTGGGAACGGAAGTTATTAACAAAAAGTAGACAGAAGGTATAAGGTTTCGTAGGAATAGTTTGTAAAAGGAGTGAGTGGGTGGGTGAGTGAGGTGTGAGTGAGTGAGTGGGTGGGTGAGTGAGGTGTCAGTGCGGAGTGGGTGAGGGAGTCAGTGAGTGAGAAGTGGGAGTGAGTGAGTGGGTGGGTGGATGAGTGAGTGAGGAGTGAGTAGCTGAGTGAGTAGAGTTTAAGGGCCCGTCGACGTAGGTGATGTGGGCCGAGCGAGTGGATAAAGGCGAAATGCCTTTTTTTTAATTTTGACAGACTACTACATTTGTTGCTTATTTTTTTAATGCTACAAAGCGTTGAAATCATTCCTTATCAAATGCTAACTGTAATCACTGAAACAGACGCTGCACTGCTGCAATGAAACCACATTCCGTTGTTAGCAATATAAAAAGGTATTCCACTGGACATTGTCTTTGCCTGCCTGTAATTACATGTGCCATTTTGAACCGAAGTTGTCAGCAATGGTTCGCACAGGAGCGCTACCGGCTAGTTAACGACTTCTAGTATCAAACTGCAAATCCTATTGGACACGCGCGCACCCACGCGGACACAAAAGAAACCGCACGCTTCTGGTCCATTATCAAAACGTTTCCGTAACGATAGTATCTACATTTTGTCTCATTTAAAATCGCAATTTCGATCCAGAGCTTGAATACAATCGTCGTGAATCACAATTGAGCCACCCTTTTGTGCCCCTCGCCGACCAACCCTTATCTGCGCCGGTCTATCTAATAAACTTGTAGATTTGCGAACAATGTATAGCCCGGAGGAGGACTGCGAACAATCGCTTGCTGTACTACATTGCACCACACATACATGCGTGTGCGGTCGTGCTGGGATGGGCGAGTGGGTGGGTGGGACGTGGGTCGGTGGATACAATTATAAATTCGAGCTCCACTCTCAATGACCAGCATTAAGCCTTATGGGGATCTCCCCACACCATATGCGCTCGGCAGCTGGAGCAGAAATTGCAGAGGGTGTGGATACAGGCTTATTCTTTCCTCCCTGCAGAGGCAGATTATTCTTTTGTGTTGTGCCGGCGAAGGTTAACAAGTGGTATAAGCCACGCAGAGCACGGGGCATGTTGTTAGTCAGCTTTTATTTCTGTCCAGGTTTGTGTAAAATGTTTGTATCAAATGTGGAACTCTTAATTCGTAGCCAAAATTACCTGCTTTGTCGGGCGCATATTTACCTAACAAACGTGATGCACCTAGGCCTTTTCTAGTGCCGTATATATGTATGATACAATTTAAATTAGTTTACTGGCCCTACGGTAACTTTGTACAGATTCTGTACTAAAGGAATCTTTACTCTTGAGCTAACCATACTTACATACTCTTATTCCTATCTCTTCTTCGTGTTAGTTGAAATAAACATTTGCAGAAATCATTTCCTTGTAAGGGCAAGGAGAATGTGGGAATAGAATAGGCTTTGAGCGATAGTCAAATGTTTCAAAGCTTTGAGATTCCATTCTCTTTGTACCGTTAACATAAAAAAAAATGACTAACGATCTTCACAGTTGAAATGGTTCACTTCACAAAAGAAATTATTGGGGAATAAATTGTGTGTTTTAGCAAGATCTACATTTTTTGTATAGTAAGATTTGGTCTATCTCTTACGGTGTACTAGTTATGCAAAATTCATCAAGAGTAAAAAGGAAAATTCAATATATACATTTAATTTGTCGTAAAATATCTTAAGCATATGGACTCTAATCAAAATCATTAGAACCATTTTCGAGAAAATAAAAATTCTCCATGTAAAGGGTAGTTTAGGTTGGAATAATTCTCTTCAAAATCTTCGTTTCATATCCTTTAAAGCTATTACACTTACAAACCAACTTTGGCTTTTAACCCACTTTTCGTTTTTGAGTTATGCTGTCCACAGACTGAGACCCATATATACGTACACACACACACACACACACACACACACACACACACACACACACACACACACACACACACACACACACACACACACACACACACACACACACACACACACACACACACACACACACACGGACGGACGTTTTTTCTAAAAATGCTGGTTTTGCATTCAGGAGGTCTCAAAACATTATTTCCCGTGAAATCTGGACATCGAATTTTTGGTTAGCATACAATACTTCCTCTGCTTAGTATCCGTATTAGAGAAAGTAAAAATATATTCCTCTCGGTTGCATTCTGCGTTGGCATCATACTGAATGAACTGACAAATTATTATTTAAGCCTACCAAATGTTACCAGGAACGGGCGTAGTATCAAAAAAGAGGCGCCGGAAGGGTGCAAGCTTGCTGCATATGTACAGACGTTTTGTTTACACAGTCTCTAATGGAGAACAGCTGATGTACTTCCAGCTGGTCCCCCAGAGAGCCCAGAAGCTTCAAATTAATATGCACAATCTCAATGATTAATGACAAAGCCAATACCAGAAACGCTTGTTGACAGGAAAGGGTTGTTTCACAGTAAGGGTCCAGTCAACAAATAGAGCAACACTTTGGCCATGATGAAATACAAAAGAAAGACGTTCTATATGCGCAAGAATTATGTAGCTAAGGGACACCCACGAGGAAAGCCTTATATTTTTTTCAATGGTGTTTATTTCTATTTACTTTCTCTATTATGTTTAGTAAAGTAGAGGAAGTATTGTATTCCACCCAAAAATCCGATGTCGAGATTTCACTGGAAGTATATGTTTTGAGCAGTTTTAGAAAAAGTTGTAGTGCGTATGTGTGTGTGTGTGTCTGTCTGTCTGTGTCTGTGTGTGTGTCTGTCTGTCTGTCTGTCTGTGGATAGCATAACTCAAAAACGAAAAACGGGTTAAAAACCAAAGTTGATATTTAACTTTAATGTCTTTCAAGCATGTGACACGAAGATTTAGAACAAAATTGCTACACCCTAAACTACCCTTTACATGGAAAATTTGTCGAAAAATTTGATTTTTCTTGAAAATGGCGCTTAACGATTGTTTGAGATATTTCTATGACAAATGAAATGTATATCTTGAGTTTTCTGACTATAGCCCGTGAAGTCCTATTTACTCTGGATGACTTTTGCGTAACTGGTAATACGTAAGAGATAGACCACATCTTACTACACAAAAATGTAGATCTTGCTAAAACACACAGCTTATGTATAAAAGTATTTTTTGTAGAGTGAACCATTTCGGAGATATTCCGAGTAATTTGTGTGAGTTTTGGAGAAGCTATACTTCGGTCAAATGGAACAGCGTTATTAATTTTATTTGTTAACCGTACAAAGAGAACGAAATTTGAAAGCTTTAGAAGATTTAACTATCACTCAAAGCCTACTGTATTCCCATATTCCCCTTGCAGCTACAAAGAAATAAGCAATACCATAATTTCTGCAAATGTTTATCTCAACTAACAGCAAGAAGATAGGTATAGGAATAAGAGTTTGTAAAGATAGTACAAGAGTAGAAAGTCATGTGAGTGCAACACATATGATTTTTTTCATATACCTTAATAAAGAACAGTGAATGATAGGAAGATTTTTGACAGACGTACCGAAAATGTCTTTGTTCACTCGATCACTGAAATGCGAATTAATACAAATTTGGATATGTAAAAATGAACTTAAACTGTAAAGAAAATAAGCATATAAATATATAATCCATAAGCAAGTTTGCCCCAAATTCTAAGGATTGTATCATAGCCGATAATTGCTCCTTCCCTTGTCCAAATTCACATGTTTCAACTATTATAACTTTGTTCCACCGCAGAAGCAAAATATATCTCTAAAATCATATAAATATAATAATCCTTAAGAATATGGGCAGTCGGTAAAAAAAAAATGAATTTTAGTAACGGTTTCTGTTGAAGCATGTGTCTCTACATAGGTGAAAATGCAATATTTTAAGTGAAGACCTTAGATAGAAATTTTGATATTTTTTGATATTGTTATAAAATTCTACTGATGCAATTTTACTTTCTCTACTACGTAGACTAAGTAGGGGAAATATTGTATTCGACTGAAAATTTCGATGTCGAGATTTCACCGGAAGTATATACTTTAAGGTCCCCTGAATCCCTCCCACTTAAAAAAAAAAAAAAACAACTTAGAGCAGGCTCCGTGTGTGTGTGCGCGCGCTTGTGAGTAGCATAACTCAAAAACTAAATGGTTAAAACCAAATTTGGTATTGAAGTTTAATAACTTTCACGAAGATTTTGAAGAAAATTCCTCCACCCCAAATACTCTTTACATCGAAAATTTTTCGGAAACTTTGATTTTCTCAAAAATGACTAACAATTTTGATTAAAATTCCATAAGTTTAGGGTACTTTTATGGCAAATAAAATGTATATTTTGAATTTTCTAGCTATAGTCTATGTAGTCCTGTTCACTCTTGGAAACTTGCAAACTGGTAAACCGTAAGAGATAGACGAAATGTTACTGTACAAAAAATGTAGATCTTGTTAAAACACACTAGTTATATTCAAATGCAATTTTTGTGTGGAGTGAACCATTTTGGAGATATTCCTTGTTATTTGTGTGAGTTTTCAAAACCTACTTCTACTTTTCAAAGAGAATGGAATTTCAAAGGTGTAAAAGATTTGACTATCGCTCAAAGCCCTTATTCCCCCTGCACCCACAAGGAAATCAGCAATAAGATAATTTATGCAAATGTTTATCTCAACTAACATGATGATGATAGACGAATAAGAGTTTGTAAGACTAGTTAGTACAAGAGTAGAAAAAGTCATGTGAGTACAGCGCATCATATTTATCTTTTTAATATAAATACGTTACGTAAAGAGCTGAACTGCAGAAATCTTCTCGCAGGCGGTCACCAGGGTTAACATTAACTTGACTCACGCCTATTTGGTGTCTTTATTCTGCGTTGCCTGGGGTACAGAATTAGCTGGTTACCGCCATGATGCTACTATCTGTGCCTACTGGGTCGTATCGTGAAGCCTTCCAGGTCCTTAATGCTTAATGGTGAATATAAAGTGAAGAGGCTTACACCGCGCCGTGTTATCTGAGCCGATGGCAACACCCCCGTCTGCTTGTTCGTTCTGCTGCACTATCAGCCCTGCCCTCGAATTATGTACTTTGTCTCATTTTACGAGCCTCTAGCTAACAGCGCGTTAGCGTTAGAAGGCATTTTCCCAAGATATAGGGAGATGAACCAAAGCTTTGAGCAGCTAAAACTTCCATATGTCTGACACAACCAAGTAATCACGTCTTGCGTTCATTTACCTACTTGCTACAAATTGTTAGCGTTCTGTATTTCTACCAAATTTTGTTGCCAGTTTTAATACATGCAACATAAAGCCGGTTCTGTGCTTCCTATAATAACAACAATAATAATATATCATAAAATAATAATAATAGTAATAATTTTTAAATAATAAATGTAGTACAGGTCGAGGAACTGGTGCTCACTGAGCGCAGCTGCTCACAGCCTTGTACTCATAACTATATGTTCACCAGGTAAAAGAAATTAGTCGTTCAAGGTATCCCGAGTCGCCCAGGCCTGAGGTAGAGTCGTATGTGAAACTCCCCAAAATAGAAATATAATTTTCTTTATCTGATTACCATCCCCGCGTGGAGAACTTTGACCTCCCAGCACTTAAAATCCTGTGCCTAGTGCCAGACGCCTGTAGGATGGCGCAGGAACCTATGGACCGGACCGAGTGAAGACCTGGAAGCGGGTGGTCAGCCAAGCACCAAGTGTGATAGAGAGGAAGATGATAATGAAATGCAGGAGAAATGGATGAATGGAAAGGTTATGGTGAAGGCGTTGGTAAAATGAGTGGCGGAGAAAACCTAGAGAAATTCCGCCCAGACCGTGCACCACGAAAGCTACATGGGATCGAACCCTGTTGGTGATAGCCGAATGGGCTACCCGTTCGGCCACGGCGACGCTTAATGAAAATTTCGAAACTTTAGCTTGCCAACATTAAACCTGCTAAATTCATAACACGTTATCTCTAAAACTATTGTGTCATTGGGAAGTTCAACAACATACGGGCAAGAGGAGGCCGGCTGTGTGTGTGCGTGACCAAGGAAGTCCGGGGCTACAGGCTAACTAGCGATTGTGTCTATGTGATCGAACAGCGTGATAGCACCATAGTCTTCGGCAAGCTCTAGAAGCTTCTTTGCTGAGTCATGCTCATGTATGCAAGGAAAACATTCGAAGGAAAATACGTCACGCCGGCTCCGCTATAAATAGGTCAGTGAGCAGTCAGTTTTTAGAGTTAGAGTCAGTTTTTGGTGTCAGAGTAGTCGTGTACAGTTAGTCTTAATTACGAGAGTGCATCGGCCAGCCCGTCAGCGAGTGTGTATGTGTGGTCGAGTGATTGTATCATAATAGTAAAGATATAATAGACAGTAAAATTGAGGAAAGACATTGAAAGACTTAATAAAAATCTTTTCGATTCATTTTGCTTCTCCATACACGTTATGTTCGTGTTTATGGTACTTATCACTTCACTAACATGCAGAATATCTTCTTCTGTGTCCATTCTCGTTACTTGGGGAAATTCTTATCAATGTAGTGACCAAGGTCAACGCTAGGAATGCAGCGACCGCAGTGACCAAGGTCTACAGCGAAAAGTATATTCCAGTACTGCACTTTGAAGACAATTTTAAACTCAAATAAATAAAGAGTGCAATATATTCCCGGGGGACATGCTTTCCCCCGCGTTAAGTTCGAATCCGTGGTATTTCGGACCGCGTTATTTTGGGCTTCTACTGTACCTTGCTGAAGAGACATTACACCAGAAGTAATTTATTTTTCATTCCACACCAGAGAGACAATCGTGTCTGCTATTTCCCAAAGGGTAAACAATAATAATCAAAGATGAGACATCGCACTCCAGCAATATGACATTCAAATATGCGTTTTTGCGTACTACGTTATTCTCCAGTTATGACACAGATGTATGCGCAGTGGCAGACATGTTCATACTGTGTACATATATATGTGTACAGACTTGCACATTTTCTTTGCTGCGCAAACGTGACTTTTACTCGCAAAAGCTCTGAAAATTAATAACCGCGGGGCCCACACTAGTTTTATTTTACATATGGCGCGTTTCATTCTGTCCGCGCGCGTTGTGGGTATTCATTTCTCTGTGATTACAGGAACACGTGTTTACTATGTGTTTTAATTTGAACCGCATGTGGCTGCGTCGAGCAAGGCATTTGAAACAGTTTCTGCGCTGAATATTAAAATAATTGCATGCGGTTGGTTTTTTAGTTACGAGAGCTGTAAAGAGACCTCAAAGTTAGACCGATTGCTTAAGATTTTAAATTCTCTAGATAATTACGTTTACATTTATAAACTTTAAAGTATTTTAATTCTGTATCATATTCTTGCGTATATAATCGCAGCTTGGTGAGCAAAGAATATTTCATAATTGATCATTAATACCACAGTAAAACCACGATTAACTGTTATAATGGGAAGGATGGAGTATCCGGATAATAATTCATAAAAATATACAGGGTGAAAGGTTGATACCAAAATTATTGATGCTTAAAAACAATTTGATCATTTAAAAACAATTGTAATATTACAGCAATAATTTTAAATGAATAATAATCAAGGGAGAAACCAACAAAAAGGGTTTTACATAGCTTGGCGCCAGTCAGAGACCAAATAGATACTTGTGACTTATCCGTCGAAGGAGCGTCGTAGTATGTTAAAACCAACGGGCACAAAGTGATTATCATAAACCTTACTTGTGTATAATTGTGCAAAAAGTGCTAATTGGTTGGTTAACGATATAATACACATATTGGTTGACAAATGTCGAGTGAAGAGAAAATGAAAGATTGATGCTTGATTAAAATGCGCTATAATCGGAATTTGTGCCATCCTTTCAAAGCCACTCACGCATACCCAGAGAGGGGGAAATCTCTTAGCTTCTATCGGCGGCAAAAGGCTGATTCAAAGAAACTTTATGACATTGTTAGGCATCGGGAAACGTTGTTTGAAATAGTAATCAACGTCTCACCGACAACAGTATGTAATCCTGCTTCAATGTTCACATCAACGTCAAGCAAGTAAAATATCGCTTAAAGGTACTGCTTCAACCATACGCTAACCAGGGACTGTGTATGATGAGTGTAACAAATATCCTAGTCGAGTGGATATAAACGGTCTATTTCACTGTCACACAAACATTGTCTGAACAATACTTTAATGCATTTCTACCGTAATTCGAATGAATTAATGAATGTATTTAGTGACAATTTAATGTTCAATTGTCATGCAAAGCTTTAATTTCTAAGTGAGATTTGGCAACGATAACATTCAGTTAATGTCTTGTTAACATTAAATCGTGACTAAATTCATTTGAATTGAAATAAAGATATTACAGCCCGTATTCGGGAGGTTGCGGGTTCGTGGGAGGCATTCCTGACCTTGGAGTTTGTCGGGAGTTATTCCAGGTCACTCAGGCGGATCCTGGGAAAGATATTTACCTTACATCCCCGTTTCACTTACTTTCATTTGATTCATCTCATTCTCTCTATCCGGTCTTTCCAGGTTTAAGTTTCAGCAGTGTCGCCGTTAGGATGCTCTACGGTGGAGCATGCTCTCTGGAAATACGGTGTTCGGCTGAGGGGAGGCGCTGTGGTCGGCCGGCCGCCCTTTGTCTATATGCACTGTTTGGGATCACCTCTCAGTATCACAACAACGTGTAAAGCTCTACAGTGAACAGGTTGTGTCATGAACCATTGCCATTGGAAAGGGATAGAGAGGGGCAATGATTTACTAAGGGACAAGAGAATATAATTCAGACCGACGAGTCATTTGGTTATAACTTGTGCAGCCTGTAACATGAAAGTGGTGTCATTGCAGATGGGTAATGAAAGGGAGAGGAGAGGAACCTACGAATGTCTCGTTAAACAACCATGATACCCTTGCATTTTACTAAATTCGTTTTCTGTACTATGCCATGTTTTATTAGGGCTATTTACCTCAGTGTGTTTTATTTCTTGCACTTGAAGTGATAAACTGTGACAACGACGTTGCTTGAAGACTTGCTGTATTAATTACATTTTCCAGCGTGACCAGCATGCAGAGTTGGTTTTGTTTGTCATCCATAGCGCTGTCTCTCTGTTGGAATGAATTTCTAATGGAGTGTAAAGTTTGGAGAGTTGCCTCGTGCGTCAGTTGGATGTCGAATGAAGCGGAACAGAGTTTCTACCTGAAACAACACGTTGGATGTTGTGTCAGGTGCGTGCTGATAACAGGACAGTCGGGTCGAATGCAATGAAGCGCGTATATTCGTGCTGACAGATTCTGACTCTTGATAACTGCCTCTGGCTGGCTGGCTGGCTGGCTGGCTGGCTCAGTAAAAAAGGCTGTTCATTGTCATCGGTGTCAACCTTTCGGAAACTGATAGATACCTACTCTTTTCAAATATTCGGTTTAGTTTTTACTGACCTTTTTAGGTTTTGCGCCTAGCAGGTGTGACTCCACCTGGTCTTTCTTTTATAATGACCAATAGATTTCTTTTTTTTTTCCCCATTTGTTCATCCGCCCATCGAGACCCTCACTTTCGAAATTTCACTGGAAGTGAGGTCATTAAGGAATTAAAGCAAATCTGATGCGTTGCACTCGTATAACTTTCCCTACTCTTCAACTAACTATTCTTACAAACTCATGTTAGTTGAGATAAACATTTTAGAACTTATTACTTATTTCCTTGTAGGTGCAAGGAGAATATGGGAATATAGTAGGCTTTGAACAATAGTAAAATTTTTTAAAACTGGTCGCTATATGAAGGCTTTGAAATTCCGTTTTCTTTGCACGGATAAAAGATAAAAATGAATAACGACCTTGCGTTTGAGAAAAGTACAGATACTGCAAAACTCACACAAGGGATTAGTCCGAAATGGTACACTCCACAAAAATAATTCATTTGGGCATAAGTTGTCTTTTTTAAGAGGTTTACATTTTGGTGTAGTAAAATTGTTCTGTCTCTTAGGTTTGCCATTTATGCAAAATACATCGAGTAAAAAGGACTGCATGGACTATAGCCAGAAAATTCAGAATATACATTCCATTTGCCATAAAAATATCTTTAACATATGGCATTTTAATTAAAATTAAAATAAAAATTTTCAAAAAAATTTCTATGTAAAGGGTAGTTTAGGGTGAATATTGGTTTTTAACAAACTTTTAGTTTTTGAATTATGCTGCTTACATACAACCAGGCACACGCGTACCTTTTTCTAAAAATATATATATATATATATATATATATATATATATATTTTTTTTTTTTTTTTTTTTTTTTGATTCAGTGGGCCTCAAAACATATTTAAGCTGTAATCTCGACATTGAATCTTTGAGTGGAATACATACTTCTTCTACTTACCATATGTAGCAGAGAAAGAATAACAATACCATATTCAGAAAATAAAACCATATGTATGAGTTTAATTATATAGGATGATTCAGAAATGCTTTTGAAAAGTTTCAGATTGTGTTTCTTACACTGAAATAAGATAAAAAATCATAAACATATGTCCCACAACGCTTTGTTTTTACGTTAATAATCTATAAATTTATTAATGAAAGTTTACATTCATTGATCTACCAATCAAGAACTTAATTTAGCTATGTATGTACTCGTTCATAGAAGGCTGGCTCATTGTGTCTCAAGTAGATGTTGCCATATATACTTGTTTACATTTGCTATTTGTTTACATGTAGCGAGTTAACTAAAAGTGTACCTATCAATCTGTCTTGAGCGTTTCAATTGTTTACATGCTACACCGTCAGGAAGTGTTTGACAGGGTGCGACGTGTACAGGTGTGTCCAGATGCAAGAGTATGTGTTATGAGTTTATGTGTTGAACACATCCTAACAAACTGACAATGCCAAAAAATAGATTATGTCACTTAAACATTCTTTCACTAATAACACCTTGAACTTTAATTAAAAACGGACTTTGAGACACGTTTACCTGTACTTTTTTCTTGTTTCAATGTAAGAAACCCACCCACAAACTTTGTAAAAATATTTTTAAATCACCCTGTGTAAGTAAAAACGAAACTTCATCTTGCAATAATTCAAGCTAAAGTACTTTTCCGGTCCTATACTTAAATTGTTCATTTTCGATACTGACTTCTGTGCTTGCCGTCTTACTCAGAGCCACTGAAAACCAGTTTATTCAATAATATGAATATATATTAACGTTAGTTCACTGTTTTCATTCTTTACAATAAAAATATCATGAATCTCTGTTCACATTTTATAAACGTTTAGTAACAAAGATTTAACAACACAAAACGTGTTACCTACCATGTTAATAGACACATTTTGCAATATGCAAATGTTATTTCTGGCAATGATCCCTTATTAAACCTAGGTGAAATATGGCGAATTTATGCTTATTTGAATGTTTTTATTTTCTATGGACTTTAGTTTTGTACTTGAGATACTTATATTATGTTCAAGAGATGTAACCTTCAGGTTTACTAATAAACACTTCTGTCTCCATCTTGTAAAATTAATATCTACAACCTTGAATTGATATTAATTTGCTGTCGAAGTGCATCTAAAATACGTTACAACAAATAAAAAGATCTGTAAAAAGTACACTGTCTCGTATAAACATGGATTTATGATATTTAGTTATTAATGGTAACTATATCCTGAAATGAATGTTCAAATTCCTGTAACGAACTCCTGATCGACATAAAATCGATTCCATTCAGTCGATTAATAGCCCTTCCAAATATAAGACATGTACTTATATTAGAGCATAAAGTTAAATTTAATACACTTATCAGGTATAAAGGAACATGTTAAACAGTATAATACAAATTAACATGAGATTTATGAGCTTAGCTTTTACAATATGATTTAATTTTCCTATAATTTGTAATTATAAGAAACAACGGCAAGATAATAAAAACAAAAGAAAGCTAAACAATACACAGAAAATTCTCCTTTTAAAAGAAAGGAACAAGAGCTGAGAGATTGAAAAGAGAAAGTGAAAAACAAAGACAAAAACAGGAAGCTTAAAAATATAGGACAACGGAAAAGGAAAACGCGCTTCTCTTTCTTTGGTTTCCTACTTTGTTTTCTTTCTAAAAAGAACAAAGGAATACACTTTCTTCTTTACGGGTTGTAGATAAAAAAATGTCCTTCCTTATTACTTTCAAATCTAACTGATTGGATGTTTATTTTCTAGTTCTATTTTACCTCAAAGTGGATAGCGCTGAGTGCATAATTAATATTCTCAATTAGTTCCTAGTATGTGTTAAACGTCATTATTTGTAAATTTTAGCCACTCTATAAAGCAGTAAATAAATCATTCCTAGATGTAAACTAGATACAACCAGAATTACGTTATACCATTCTAACTTAATTTTGTTGTTCCCTAAACATTACTTCGTTGTTACAATCAAATTTTAGAATAACTTATTCCAGCATGGGGATTTTCCCCCGCTGGGAGGTCTGGCACGGGGTGCACTCAGCCTCGTTAGTTCCCGGGGGGCCAATTGAGGAGCTACTTCACGGAGAAGTAGCGGCCCCAGGTCGATAAGATCGAATAACTGGCCCGGAGGGCTCAGGGCGCTGAGCACGTCCCACCCTCCAGTACTGCGACCCACAAATGACGCCTGTAGTGGGCAGATGTGGGGAACGCAGCGGCTGGGCGGCAAGCCTTGGCCCTTCATGGGCTGTTACGCTGGGGTTTAGTTTTTTTTTTTTCTTTTTTAGATTATTAAAATACAGTTTCTTAACTCAGAATTATATAAGATGTTTTTATGCGAGTACATAGATCTTGTAGATATCGACATAAGTTTCAATGAATAGATGATCAATACAGTTTCTGTACTTACTATGAGATGTGGACTAGCACAGCTCGTAAATCCCAAACGTTACGTCACTAATCTGAGCGCCAAGCGAGCGCATGGCTTAGACGGTAACCTAGTTGCAACCAGCATTTTGGAGGTCCCTGGTTCAAATCATGTAGGCTGGCCAATATGACGGGATTTCGCTGGTAGTTTCCTTGTCGCCAAGGCAAATACCAGGTTGGTTATTTAATACCACGATCTAACTTCCACTGTAGGTTTGAAGTAATGCACAGCAAAAAATGGAAATAGATGGTAATAACGAGAATTGTTATCTATTCACAGATAATGAAAGTAGGTAGAGTGGACAGCACCCTAATGCCATTTGCCCTACGTGCTGGGAAGTAGAGGTACAGTTGCATGGCACTAAGACCTCTTTGCGGAAGTTGCCATATGCCCATCGCGTATAAATGAATAGGTACGGTGGTCTAGTACTAGGGCCTTTGTGGACACTTGAAAAAGCAAGATGCCGTGTTACAAGGATGATACCTAGAAGGTAAACGGTCCACTTCATGTCGAGTTCAGATCCATTGCGATACAACCACATAGTTACAACAATGTATATAAGGATGGCAAGTCATGTTTACTGGACCAAGGAAAGTTTTGTATTCAGTTTCTATTTTCGAGGATTAAGACACTTAACAGACACGCATTGCATACATTTTTTGGGAGATTATTAGTATTTTAATATAATTTATGACTGAAATGTCAAATATTAACCTTGAATCATAACATTTATCTTTCCATGGTATCTTGATGGTTGAAGTTAATTAGCATATATTAATTATAGCCTCTTTTGTGTCTCTCTTTATATATTTCTTTCAGGTATCAGAGAAGTGTAGCCTATTTTCCAATGTTCCTCATCACTCGTTGAAGTTAGCCGGCATGATTATTATGGGTAATTATTGATTTGAGCACGGCCTACTCTGTTTATGTCGCGGAACGTGTATTAAGGTTTAGTGACTCTCTGCATAGACGGCGCCGTGGCCGAGTGGTTAGACCGTACGACTACCACCTAGGTGACCCGGGTTTGATCCCAGGGACCAGCAAATGGTACTCGTACTGGACGAAGGGGCGTCTGGCTGGGTTTTCTCCAGGTTCTCCGGTTTCCCCAGTATTCATCCAACTAATTGGTCCACCATCACCTTTCCATTCATCGATTTCGCCTCCAGGTCTTCAATCTGCTCCCCAGCAGGCGTCTGACCTTAGGCACAAGCTTGTAAGTCCTAAAGGGTGTAATCAGTCCTAAGGGGAGGGTAATCAGATAAAGAAGAAGGCTCTCTGCATATCTTCGAACGTCATTCCAACGAAAATTGGACTGATTCCAGTGCTTTATTCTTTTAAATTATAACGTATGCAATATAAATAAGAGACAATTATTGAGGTTGTAGAAATCAGCAAGCAGGTTTGATTATATTTTATATCTGTATTAATAAAAATATTGTTTAAACATACCTTAATGGTGTGAAAATGCTAGCGGTCTAGGCCCTAAAAGTATGTAATATAGAGGGCACGTTAAGTTGATAGAATGCTGCGTTTTAGAATGACAAAATCACACATCTGTGTCATGAGTGTTTTTATACTTTTTACACCTAACCTTATGTTGCACGGAGTTTGTTGAATGAATTAGTTATTTCATATTTCACATTACATCAAACTGACACAATAAAACGGTGCTTTGTCATCCTTAGCTACAAATCAAAGGCACCAATCAGGGGAAACAAAAGGAAAGAGACCGCGGAAGAAAACATATAAGAGTAAAGTAGTGCTATGTTGGTGGTTATTCTTATCTGTTTCTGCCAGTTACAAAAATAACTTTGTCACACATCTAAAATGTATAAGACGAAGATAGACCTAATTTACGGTTATCGCTTAGCTATTTGCATACATTAAAAATAACTAAGTCTGATTCACCTGGTATGCGCATCAACTGCACACCACAAGAGCTCGCTTGATGATGGAATGCCTGTCTTAGCAGGCTTGTACCCCGGGACATGACTGTCGAGAACAGCGGTTGTCACAAAAAACAGGTTGTGTAGGAGTTGTGTAACCTAACTCCTCCTCGAATTACGTCACTTCATATCACTGGTGATTGGCTGGGACAGTCCCACCCACTTTCATGCACGCTCCACTCATCCATCTACTTAAAGCCTGTACAGAAAGAGATTAGTACACATGTGGGAAAATATCGCCCTACAAAACATTTGTATATTGTCATGTTACTTAAATGCATGATTACATAAAAACAACTGTTTTAAAGAAAAATTGTGAAAATGTTTACATATGTCAAAACGTTCCGAGTTGTGTTTAGTCTTAAAATCCGAAGCCTAAAACATCTGATGTGTGAAATCACATGCCTTTCTCTACTCACTCCTGCACAAACTATACTTGAAACACTTATACCTTTATCTACTTCAGGTTGTTCGAAATAACTCTACAGAAATAATTTTATTACATATTTCCTGATGGGTACAATGGGAATAGGGGAGTACAGTGAGCTTAAGCAAAAATTAAGTCTTTTAGGAGCTGGTCGCTGTGTGAGGCTTTGAAATTCCATTCTCTTTGCATGGCCGTGACATGAAGAAATGAATGACGACTTCCTATTTGACAGAAGTATATATAAGTATTGGAAAATTCAAACCAACAATAAGGAATATCTGCTAAGTGGTTAACTCCCACAAAAAATTAGGTATGTGACATAATTGGTGCTCTTGAAGAAGATCTACATTCTTATGTAGTAGAATTTTGTATATACGACATATACAATTTAAAAAAATTAGCTCCGTTTTTGTAGTACCTAACGTATAGTTTCTAAATTTGGTGTAAAATGTGGTAAATCTGTTTCACTCAGTTTAAAGTCCATGTGGTCTTTTAGCAGCTCACAAAATTTGACCTTTCTAGATGCACTTGTTTTGGAGAGGTATAAAATTTGCAACAACCCATACATTGTATAACAATGAGCACGGAAAAGAACGGATATTCCAATAGTGACAAGAAAGAAACAAAAAAGGTCGATTTTTTCCTCCTTTGAAAACTACAGTGCACCCTTCAAGATACGGAAAATCAAATATAGGTTTTTCGAATCCTTGCTTGATTTAACTCTCTAAACTAAACAGTTGCCAGCAAAGTTCCCTGTAATAAGGGAGAATGCCCCGCTTGGAGTATGTGGTTATTAGAGACCAGATGTTAGGCACTTGAGAAAGTTCAAAATAAGCAGGCATAAAGGCAGTTAAAAATGCAAAAAGAGACCAGCAAACAAGGCACTAAAACTGTGAAATTAGGTGCTGAACTCTTTACAGCTGCATGCAAAACACAACAGTGAAGGAAAAGAAATTTGGACCTTTCTTGTTACCAATTGAATAAATCATGCAGTATCTAATCAAATGTACGTACCTAATGCATCACTTTTAATACTCAATAACTTTGGTCAATCATTAACAAACGCTCATTTGATTACATATAATGACGAGATACTTTTTCAAAATTTCCACTTTTAGGTTATGCCTCCACTTCTACATGTTATTGGAGCTGTTTGAAGAGAGCAAATTTTGTGGATGAATATCACTTAAATATCTATTCATTCCTATGTTTTAACTGTTGTAAGTCACCATTCTGTTGAGAAATCCGCTCCCATTAGAGTTGCTTTTGGTTCATCTTTGTTTGACTTTTTAAAAACAGCCGATTTGTGTTTTGCAATTTGCACATGTTACGAAACGTGGTACTTTTTTACAGAGTTTACTGTTTCACACGCTCTGCAAAACAAGACTTGGCTCACATCAGTTGTGATTATTTACCTACAAAGTCTTTCAAGAAAATATTGAGGTTTACTTTTAACGTTGCCGGCTCTTTAGGTATGACAAAGAAACTGCTTTATAAAAGTGAACAGCACACTATCGCACCAATTGTAGAGATGGCTATCTCCAGACAAAGCAGTAGAAGCACTTATACTTGAACCTCGTCGTCATGTAACATATCGTGAAATCATGAGATGCAAATTGCCTGTGTGTCAAGCATTTTAATCCAATTTTTCAATAAAATGGATTTTTCTGCTTGCAAAAAGCGGACATAGGCATTTGTGGGCATTATATGTTAAAATAGACAAAAAATAGGCACATTCGACTTTATAAAAACAGCTCCAAGGATAGTAAGTTAAACCAAAATTAAGTATTTTTATGATATCTATAGTGATTAAGAATAAGCATTTTGCCAGCATCCTGTAGTGATTATCTTTCAATTCCATTTAGGTAAGTGTTTTGCAACAGTTTTCTTTCAGTAGAAGCATAGGTAGCCGTGGAAGTCCCTAAGAGTTCCAGGCTCAAACGCCTAACTACTGCTGGAACTGCCTAGAGGCCAATGAACGACTAGTGGACTAAGGACTCTCTAGTTTCTACGGGGAATACTCTTTCCTTTGAACAGGCATCCGCGCCATATGTCTGGCACCACCACACGCCATGAAACATACAGCGCACATTAAAAGTGAGAAGAAAACTGAATAAAACAAAAATAATGGAAAGAAAATCATGGTAGATGAGAAAACAAGCCCGAATATGCATCTGTCCACCAGAGAAAAACACGGTCAGAGGTGGGCGGTCGACACGAATCGAACCCTGGACCTTTAAAATGTGAACTTCGCACATTACCACAGAGCCATATCACTTGATTGCTTTCAGTTTAACGGTCACATGACTTTCTCTACTATTTATTTCATACTTATTCCATAAATTGATTCACACAAAAACTTCTTTCTCTACGGATTTCTGTTGCAATAGATGAGAAGAATTAGTTTACTTTAGACATTCCACTCATACCTGATTATAACCTCTTGGTCGTGGTATTATTGCTTTGGTTATGTCACCTCCTCCTTGAGGTTCCGCCAAACTAAACATTTTCTGACGTTTCTGAACATCCGAAGTATCCATACGCAATAAAAACAATTAGCGGGCTATTCAAAACGGCAGACAAAAAATTTGAAGAATATTCTAGTGAAAACATTGCTATTTTAATTAAAGAGACTGTTTCATGCATGATTGAGACTGGTAATCAAGAACAGGAGTTGATAACAATTACGGCACATCATCTTTACTCAAAAGTTTTCAGTAAACTAAGAAATGTAATCCGCACATCCGTGAATGTCATGCAGCAAACACAGTAGTCATCTTCGTTTACTTTTGAAAATTTTACCTTTAACAACTATAGTTCTAAATATGTCTAGTATCGGCACTTGTTTTTTAGAATTTTTGTCCGGATACACCGACCGAGGTTTGATTTACATCGATGCGTCAAAGACCACCAGCGGAGTTGGATGCGCTTATGTTTATGGGACCGAACACATACATTAATACTGCTTCCATTTATACTGCAGAACTGTGTGTAATATACCGAGCCGTCGTAAATTAGGTGACTGCCTGATTTTGAGTGATTCTCTTAGTACACTTCAGGGACTTCGTGAGCTGTACAATTCCAAACTGTTTTACAACGTATCCAGGATGCCCACCATGTTTTACAGGCTTCAGGAGTTAACGTGGTGTATGCATGGATTCCTGGTCACGTAGGTTTGCCAGGGAATAAAATGGCAGATTTAGCAGCAAAGGTGGTAGCCTGAGAACCATATTACCATATCTTGTATTACTTCGGAAGTCTTTTAGCTTCAAGTGCGGAGAGCGGTGCTGTCGTCCTGGCACGACGAGTGGTCAGCTCTCCGCGGTAACAAGCTTAGAGAAGTGAAAGAACTTCCGATAAATTTGGTAATTAAAATGTATGAATGTTACAGTAAGTTGTTTACTTTTAAATTACTATCAATACTAAATAAATAAAGTAATTATTCCGTCGACTATTGTAAAAAGGTTTTGGGTAAAGGGTACAGACACAGAGGGACACCTTGCTTACTTCGACCTACACTGATCTATTGTGGCTACCACCCCTAGGAGGTAGGGATGAAATGAGGGAACCAAAGGTGCCACACAGGGTCGCAGCTAGACAGGTCACAGAGACGCGCGGAAGGCCCTAACAAGTGCTGAGATCTCTTCATCCCGGCGCCAGGCCCCGCCAAGCAGCCATCACATCCCGGGTCCGGTGTCATACTGAGCGTCCCCCTCCTCCCCACGGAGTACAAGGCCGGCTAAACGCCACCTAGCGCCGAGAACAGCAGTTACCATGCACAATCATCTGCGCCGTCTGCCCAGCACTGCCAACACCACACGCCTGAAAGTACACTTGGCATGAACTAATGCACCCCAGCATTCCCCTAGCCGGATTCTCTAAATAAAGTGTAATAAACATTAAAAATCGTGTTGAAAGTCCCCATGAAATATTGGTGTCGCACAATTATGCCTCGAAGCTTTACTGGATAGACTTACATATAACAGAGATTTGATTATACCCACCGGATGAAATTGCACAAAGCTGAACTGCTTAAGAAGGTGTTTTAAGCGGAGTGAAGTTTTCACATTCAAATTTGTAGCATGTGGGCTGCAAAAGGGGGCAAAACAGCTTCAGTTTCTTTATTTTCTCGTCCAGAAAGGAATATTTTTACAGAAGTGTTGGACATCCCGTATTTAACAGACATGCTCTTCGCTAGAATCTGCCATTCACGAAGAAGTTGACACAAGTTAATTACTTTCCAATCATTCGTAAAGGCGAACTTCCCTAACTCACCCTAGAGACTTGATTCATTGTCTCGTCTCCTTCCCTTTGCTGTCTTTTTCTTTTTTCTCAAGAAAGCGAACAAGAGGAGGCAATTACCTTGTTCACGATCATTTTCTTAAGGACGGCTCCTAATTTTCTGTTTTCTTTCTGGTTTTGAATGCTTTGTTTTTAAAGAAGTTTATATCCTTGCTTTCATGAAGACACGAGTATTTCCGCACAGCATAAGGACTTAGACAGGCAATTGTATTTCCTTTGTTACAAAAGGTTGTTTGCTTTTTCCTTTCTTTCTCTCGATCACTAGCTTGAAAAAGGACTTCCCTTCTAATTATTATTATTATTATTATTATTATTATTATTATTATTATTATTATTATTATTATTATTATTATTATTATTATTATTATTATTATTATTATTATTATTATTATTATTATTATTATTATTATTATTACTATTATTATTATTATTAATTATACAGAGGATTTGTATGCAAATGTATACTTGCTTGATTTTTGCTTGTGATCTTGAATTAGCATTTGTAATGTGATACATGTTTTTGTGTATTTATATGCAGTTTTTTAGTGATATCTTCGATACTGATGTATACTTCATTTTCGCGTGCAGAGTGTGTATTGTGTAACGCCCGCTTTTAGTACATACGGTACCGCAGGCGGTTCATTCTCACGTGTATCAAGTATAAGGCACAAGTATTTTAAAAGTAATGTTCTTAACACATTGGTGACAAAACAATCAAGTTCAGAGTAAACTTAATTGTGCCACTTTAAAGTATGGAGGAAATTTAATTGCCTCGTCTTCACTTGTTTTGTCGCTGTAACCACGCGGTCATACCGTGACGGCACTGCTAGGAGATACCTCTTGGAGACTTTTCTAGGTCTCATTGTTGTATCATACCATCTTGCTACGTCACATATCCACAGAACTGTAAGTGCTGGCCAGTAAGAGGAAGGTGTCCACGTGTCCACAGTGATCTTAGGTTAGGGTGCCGTCCAGTCATTATGAATGGACAGATGACAGAGCAATCGCTATTTCCATCTATTTTTAATTGTTATTGTTGTTTTAGGTTTAGGGAAAGGTAGGCATTGGATTAAATATCTAATGGGATATTTACCGTAGTGACTCAGGATGAAAGAAAAAAGAAATGTGAAATAGATCGGCTCTCGGGTTTTGAACCCGGAATCTCCCCAATGCGAGACACAGAACCTACCACTTGAACCATCCTGCACAGTAGCTAGAAATTGTCGACTGTTTTAATCCTTCAATTGAAAATTCGTGCTGTGTCCCTAACTGTAGCTGACGCGATGTATGGAAATATGGCCAAAGTGCTTCGAGGAAGAATTGCGGGCATATATGCGAAGCAAGTTTGCCATTTGAGGACAAGTTTTTCTAGTAGATCCTCTTTTGTTCCAGCACCGCGTGGACTCTCAAAATGTGTTCTCTGTAAAGGTTATGTTAACTAAAGAAACTACCCTTGGAAAAGTCGACTCGACTGTAAGAGCAACTTTCAGAACGCTCCTTTATATCATCCGTGGAAGTGGAACATCAGTATCTACCCGCTTTTGATCTCTGTCATTTCTAGGAAAATGTACCTATATAGTCCCTAGCCCATTCAACATTTCCCAGAAGTCAGTAGTGTAGAGAGAGAGAGAGAGAGGGGGGGGGCGTGAGAGAGAGTGAGGGTATGTTCTATGATTAGCAACAAAGATGAGGAATTGCAGCCCAATGGAGCACTTGGATTTTAACTCTCAAGTTAGTTACTTGGAAATTGGTGATATACAGGTTGGACCGTAACTCAGTTGTCAGCAATAATCCGTATAACCCGACAACGGGAACCTAACGACAACGGCAACGGAAAAAAAGACAACACTCAATATTTTGGTCACAATATCCTGGAACGAGTACAAGATGCACTGATAGAAAGTGGAAGTTGATATTGTACATTGGGAATTCATTTGTTTCAAACTGACCAATATAATATTTATTTTCTCTACTACGTATAGTAAAGTAGAGGAACTATTGTATTCCACCCAAAAGTTCGATGTGGAGGTTTCACCGGGAATATGTTTTGAGGCCCCTGAATCCAGGAAAAAGCATTTCTAGAAAAAGGTTCGTGTGTCTATGTCTGTCTGTGTGCCTCAGTCTGTGGGCAGCATAACTCAAAAACCAAACGTCGGTTAAAACCAAGTTTGGTATTTAAGTTTAATATCTTACAAGGATGCGACACGAAGAGTTTGAAGAAAATTCATCCACCCTAAACTACCCTTTACATGGAGAATTTTTCGAAAATTTTTATTTTCTTGAAAATGGCTCTAACGATTTTGATTAAAATGTAAACAATTTGGGATATTTTTATGAAAAATGAAACCTATATTTTGAATTTTCTAACTATAGCCCATGAAGTCCTATTTACTCTGGATGACTTCTGCATAACTGATAAACCGTAAGAGATAGAGCAAATCTTACTGTACAAAAAATATAGATCTTGCTAAAACACACAGTTTATGTCTAAATAAGATTTTTGGAGAGTGAACCATTTCGGAGATATTGCTTGTTATTTGTGTAACTTTTGGAGAACTTATACTTCTGTAAAATGGAACATTGTTATTCAGTTTGTAAATGTTAACCATGCAAAGAGAACGGAATTTCAAAGCTTTAAAAGATTTGACTATTGCTCAAAGCCTACTGTAATTCTCATATTCCCCTTGTACCTACAAGAATATAAACAATAAGATAATTTCTGCAAATGTTTGTGAACTAACAGGAAGAAGATATAGGAATAAGAGTTTGTAAGAATGGTTAGTACAAGAGTGGAGAAAGTCATATGAGTGCAACATATCTTGACTAATTTCTACAGTGGAAAGTCTAATACGCACTGTATGAATCTAACATGCCTTGCTCAGTAACGGGAACATAAAGCTAAAACTCGGCCAAGTCCTTTTTACCGTTCCCGGGGCCCGGGGAAGCTTGCTATCAGCTGTGAACACACCCATTTGAATGCATTGTGTGGGCAATGTTTGAGAGGTAGAACTGGAACTTAAAAATTCAATGCCACAGCTGGGATTTGAACCACGGATCTTCTGCTTATCTAATGGCTGCTCTAACCATTAAGCTACTATGTCAACCTGTCAGAATGACAGAATGAATTTTTAAGTTCCAGTTCTACCTCTCAATGTTTTGTGTTAGTGTTAAATAAAGGTTAGTTTTTCAAGAAAACAATTATTGTATAGTCAAAAATAAATGTCCTGTCCTGTGGCACTATGGCCTTGGCCTACTGCCCAGTCACTGGATCCCCCACCTCTGCCCACTACAGACATCATGAGGGGGTCCAGTGGTGGAAAGTAGGATGTGGTCAGCACCCCAAGCCCTCCCAGCCACTCTATGTGTTCTTCATAACTGGAGTTGATGATACAGAAGAACCAGGTTGAGTGATCTGCCTGAAGCCTGGTGTGAGAGCAATGAAGTGGGTGATATGAAATTATGGTGAAAGATGTTGAAAGGTGATGATGGAGCTGTTGGTGCAATGATACAGGGGAAACCAGATAACCCAGAGAAAACCCATCCCTGTACCAATGTGTCCACTTTGTCGTTATGGTTATAGTTACCGCAGTCGATGATTATAAACCAGTCTTTAGAGTTCCTTTTACCTATTGTAGCAGTACTCACTTGTGAACTTGACTAGTTCGTGGTACCCATAAGTAATGGTTTCCATGTTATTTTAAGGAAGAATTACATCTTTTCAACAGACAGAACAAAGTTGAACTACCTATATATACTATAAAATCTGGTATATCTACTCCAAAAATTAATTGGTCACTGTGAATAATTATAGTTGAGAAACATTTATGGACAATACATTTGTAAGAGTAACCAGTAGTCGAGGAACAAAGGAAATTTGTCTGGAGCTTCCATATGTGGAAATAATATTATTACGTATTTCATTAAATATATAATTAGAAAGCTAGAAAGGTAATACTGAACATTAAATAGCTATGCATATCTGCAGAAAACGGATCCCAGTATTAACTTTGATAAGTTTCCTCGCACTATTTTATTCTGAAAATTCGTTAGTATTCACTTTCTTACTTCTGTGTACGACTTATTTCCATATAGAAATCCTACATTAGTGTTAATGAATAGGTGCATGTATCAGGAACATTAAACTATGCTTGTAAGTACTAATAACATATTTAAACAGTTACTGCTTTTCTTCCTGTAAGAGCACCAGTAACAGAATAATAATGATGATGATAATAATAATAATGATAATAATAATAATAATAATAATAATAATAATAATAATAATAATAATAATAATAATAATAATAATAATAATAATAATAATAATAATAATAATATCATCATCGCCCTATATAATAAAGAGTGTATACCGATATTGATTTCATAAGGAATGAAGGCAAAACACAAGGAATGCCCTAGAATGCAAGGAATTGGAAGAACGTTAGAGAACTAGGGCAGAAAGTCACGGAGAGGGTGGGAAAACTCTCCGCAGCTATCCTAAAGCGTATTATATAATAGAAGATAAATAATAATAGTCTAAGGTTATGAATATTGTGTTCTTTCGCACACCAAACAAAGCTGTCATCATACTCGTAATTCGTTGCATGGTATTAATGCTGGTCTTGCAGAAGTTAGTAAGCATATTCATTAAATGCAGTGGACCACTAAAGAAGGTTATCTGTGGTGAAAAGGTCGTCTCTAAAGCTAGGCGTTTGTCTATTTTGTTCTTTAATCAGTCACTTTGGAGAACATATTTATACAGGCTGTTAAAAAATGTTCTATATTGCAACATGAGTTGGGATTGGTCAAAACTATAATAAATGTTCCTATAAACATAAGTCCGGAAACAAATATTTGTTGAGATATGAGCCATTTTAGAAAAATGTGCAATGTATGCACATTTTCAATAGGTATGGCATACATCAATGTCTTTATATGTCCCCATAATCAGAAGCCTAGTGGATTGATATCCGGCAAACGGGGAGGCCATGCTACTAGAGTTCCTCGACCAATCCATCATCCATTAAATGTTAATGTTAACTAATTTTATAGTCTCTGTAATTGTCTATTTTCGTAGTGGGTGCCCCTTCGTATCAAGATTTTTGCCTAATATTATTTTTTTACTGGTGATTATTGATTAATGTGACGTCAACCTTAGTATTATAATTAATATTGTCCCCTGTGAGACAATGTTGACATCAAGTCGCAGGAAATTTGTAACACTGGCATTCCTTTCCAGCAATGTTAAACAATATAGATGGTTTTATTTTGCACCGTCGCTTTTTAACGATTTTTTTGTTTCTTCCTAATGGAGTGTTAAGCACATCTTTGTCCAGTGAAGACAGAAAACTATTAAGTTGCAAACGGATACTTTCATAACATTGAATGTATGTTATAAGGTCTAAGTAACTAATTTGGTGTAATAGAATTGCATTCCTTTAAAACTTTTAATTGGGAATATAAATTTATTGCAATTGCTACTCCACCTAAATTAGTAATTTATTTGAAATTGCATATGCAAGCAGGAAATACTCTGGGTGCGCTAGAATTTGTGGGATGTGTCACAAAATATAGTCAATAACTGAACCGTGCAGGTGTAAATAATGTGTACAATTTACGCTCCATTAACAGAATAGTGGAAATATATATGATATGGCTTTTTGTTATTTATGTTGTCTTCTGTTATGTCTAAATGTATTATTTCAAAATGAATAAATGATTGTAGTCACTTCAATGCTTATAGATAATGATAGTGCCCGTAGTGAAGCTTATAAGTTTCTCTACTACGTGAAGTGGAGGAAGTATTGTATTCCACCCAAAAATTCCATGTCAACATTTCACCGGAAATATATGTTTTGAATAAAAAAAATTAGAAAAAATTACGCGCGCGCGTGTGTGTGCGTGTATGTGTGCGCGCCTGCCTGTCTGTCTGTCTGTCTGTGGACAGCATAAATCAAAAAGGAAAGGTAGGTTAAAAACCAAAGTTGGTATTTCAGCTTAATGTCTTACAAGGATGCGACACGAAGATTTTAAAGAAAATTCGTCCACCCTAAACTACTCTTTACATGGACAATTATTCGGAAATTTTGATTTTCTTGAAAATGGCACTAACGATTTTGATTAAAATGTCACATATTTGAGACAGTTTTATGACAAATGAAGCGTGTATTTTGAATTTTCTGACAGTTGCTCATGTAATCCTATTTACTCTGGATGACTTTAGTATGACTGCTAAACCGTAAGAGACAGAACAAATCTTACTATAAAAAACTGTAAATCTTACTAAAATACACAACTTATGTCGAAATAATTATTTTGTAGAATGAACCATTTCGGAGATATGCCTTTTTATTTGTGCGAGTTTTGGAGAACTTATACTTCTGTCAAATAGAACATCGTTATTCATCATTTTATATGTTAAGCGTGCAACGGGATCTCAAAGCTTTGAAATATTTGACTATCGCAGAAAGCCTACTGTATTGTAATATTCCCCTTGCACCTACAAGGAAATAAGCAATAAGATAATTTGTACATATGTTCATCTCAACTAAAACATTGAAGACATAGGAATAAGAGTTTGTAAGAATGGTTAGTACAAGAGTAAGAGAAAGTCATGTGATTACAACACATGAAATAAATAAATAAAAAAAAAAAAAGTGATCTTCCCTTTTTATGTTCTTTGAAATTGCAGAAAGAAAATGCAAGAAACAAGCTCCACAGGATTCATATCCTACAAATATTTTATCAATAATATACGCTTTTCACACCTACCATACCCTTTTATAAAAATAAATACCACTTGGATGACATAGAGATTAGGCAGGTGCTCGAGGCACAATTCCAGCCCTTTTTGTGAACTTCTGGAAAGAATTTAAACTTCCAACCACCAGCATAAGGAAAATCGTTAACGCCACTATACGTGGCTCTGTAAACATCCTTATGTCACACTAATTTGGACCTTAAAAGTGCAACAGGATTTTTTTGTTTTAAAATTTTTATTAAAAAATGTATAATTCTATAAAACTATATCATTAATTCTATGACCATGTTATGACCACTATTAAACCTAAACTCCAACGTTTGTGTAATGACTTAATAATATTGTTATTTGTCTTTTTGTTTACTTTGTCAATTTGGCTACCCAAAAATGTGAGAAGTTGTTGATTTGTTTCAATAAAATAGGTATATTAAGAGTAGTATACTTTGAGGTTGTTTTGTACGTTCAACTAGACGTAGTAGAGGGCCAATCACCTCCGATTATCTAGGCTAGTGGGTCGCACATTGTGTGAAGCAAAACGGATAGTCTATCTTACAAGCATTGTTCATTTCGGGGCGTAATTAAGATTATACAAATGATACCGGGGATTAAAATATGTGATTGGTTTATGGGAAAATTATTAGATGATCAGAAAAAACAACTAACACACATTAAGATAGGAACAGATATTTATCAAAGTATCTAGAGTGGTCAAGAATTGAGACCTCAAAATGGCAGATGTAGTAACGTTTTTAAATGGTATGCCTATAATGATAAAATCGTATGAAATTAAAGAGGACACTTGATTTATAAAATCCAATAGTGTAATCTTTTTGGCAGTTATCCTAAGTTGTAAAAGTATTTCCTTAACATATTGTTTTTCTTCTTCAAAGTAGGTGTGTAAATCAGGATATTTTCTTTGCTTAAAAGACACTTTCCTCTTTCCCCAAAAACATTCCTCAGAATGCCGTTGACTTTCATGTTTTTCAAGTAAGCCTTTATAAAAACTGTATTCTAAAATGTTTTAGGTATTAATTTATAGGTTAAGAAATTTGATTTTTTTTACATAATCGTCACCTCATTTTGTGCTTAACTTACAGCCATAGCTGTTCATTCACAGGAAAATGGGTGTCATGTTGGTAAAAGAGTTAATTCGATGATATCTGCGAATTTTCGGCAAGAGAAAACCCTAATATTCTCAAAAGAGTATTGGAGTCTTACTGGAATTTGAAACAAGCAGAGGTAACAAATTTCAGATTTAGTTCGTTGAATCATATTTCTAGTTTGAACTCGGAAGATCACGCCTAATGAAGAAGCGAGGTTTACAGCGAGGAGGAACATCAATAAAATATGCATTTTAAGGATATCTTACTTCAGATACGCACTAAAGAGTTAGGTACAGTACGACTCTTCTTTTCGAAGAGCAACATCACACGTCACGAAATGATATGGAGGTTTGTATTTGGAGAGGTATTCCACGCCATACATACAAATGAAGCTCATGTAACATTTATACCCGTTAAAATAAACAGGTGTAAGCTTAAATCTATATAACTACTGCGTTCCGTCTCCGCCCATTGTAGCAGTTACGTGGACGCACACAAATCATCAATTACACACTGGAACTTGTTAGCCCAACATTTTTCTTACCTGTCCAACTTCACAATGTATCTGATGCTTGTCCAGTTTTTGTCTTGCCTCGGTCGTTCCGGCCGTTGGGATATACATAACACTGCATGTAACCCTAAATCCACCAAACACAGGTAACAATTGCAGGTATGTCCTTATATGTTTATGACTCTTTTTCTATCTGTTCTTCATCTTATTAGGTAATACACTATACATTTATCACATATATATCATAATACGTCTGACCTAACCAATAAATCCTCGAGCAGAGGGAGGTCAGAGTGATATTTTTATGAATTATTCTATAATTAAAATGTGAATTTAAACACCGTATCGCAAAGATTTGACCAGAAAATGTTAAATTCTATAAATTCTAAAGCATATTGATTTCGATTTCGATTTAGGAAATCGAAACTCAAGAATCACATGCATTTCGATGTTCTCTTGTTATAACAGAAAACATGTTTATAATCTCAAGTAGATGTTACTTCATCTTTAACACTAACAAATAACCTTTTTTTTCTGAAAAAAATACACTATTAAAAGAACAGTTAAAAGCACGGTTGTCAAATTGAAATGGAATGTTATTTTGATTGTTAATTGTTTGTAATGTGTAATAAATTCTTTTTCAGTGATTTATGTGATACAGTTGGCCACACTGGCTAAACAAGTTTCTACAAAACAAAATAATAAGGTGATAGCTCCTATATGATAATTTAACGCCTGTATGTATGAAATAATCTCATTGAAATATTAAAAATCGGAAATAAAAAATACAACTTTTTGGGTCACGCACATATTTTGCCCTGGGTTGGTACTACCTTTACATTTTATTCTGCAAATTTGAATATGAGCTTTATAGCGTCTTGTTGACAGTATAACTGTTGGGTTTCATTTTTATTTGTTGATTTACATACTGGCCAGTATTATTAGCAGATTTTCAGAGTAGAGGAAATGTGTTTCTTGTAAGGAACATTTTCTATTACCCTAGAACCGCCCAGGACAGTGCCCTTGATTGGCGATGCATATTACCTAAAAGAACTTGGTGCCCCTAGGATTAAGGTGCGCTTTCGTTTTGTGCGTTGCTTTTGTTGAACGTAACATTAGCTGGATTTACAAAGAAAACAATAGTTAGACCTCTATCAATTAAGGAATAGCTACACGGAGATCACTGATTCAACTGTTATAAATATTGCTCTGTGCTCAGGATTATAAGTAAGGAAAGCAACAAGTAGGTTGAATTAAAGTACAGATAGCTATGTAGAGGATTCAACCGGAATAAATATTTCTTTGCACTCAGAGGGGAATTAGCGTATCTAGCGGTCGTGATTGCCAAGAAGTGGTGGTTTGCATGTAAGTTGATATTGACAATTACACTGTACTTTACAATATTGCGCATGATCAGTCATCCAATTCAAAAAATGGGTTATTGGTAATTCTTGGCAAAATATTATATGGATGAGCATATCCACAGAGTATAAAGTGCCAAAAAGACTTATTACCATAGTACGGGAACTTTGAATGCCTGCACTAAGCGGTCTTCAGAGTCGTACTGCTTTTGATCATAAAAAAGGTGTTTGAAACCTCTCTGATCTCTACAGTCCAGGAGTACCGAACAAAGTCTGTGAAGACTGGAGAACAGAACTGGTTGTGCAAAGTACACATCAGTAGTGAAATTGCATCCCTCAACGGTGGTGTGAACTGGTAGTCGTTTAGGATATTGTGATCTTCTATCCCCCTCAGCACTTCCTTGAACTGTCAGAAGAATAACACATTAAGTAGCTGAATAAAGAGGGATAGTCTTGACTGCATACCTCATGTTATGAGATCGGATAGCGTCGATATGAGTAACCATCATGTTTTTACCTGGTGCCAAAATTTGGAACTAATTATTGCCAATTGCGCGTGAAACTTGCGCTAACTCGCTTGTCAGAGTTATAAAAAAGGAAAGCAAACGTTAGATTTAATCGATTAAATTATAGCTACGTAGAGGTGGTTGATTCACCCGTTATAAACTTGATGTGCACTCGAATTCTAAATAAGGAAAGCAACAATTAAGTCAAATCGATGAAAGTATAGGTTAGTAAGTCAATTCCGCCATCTTTGTGCAATGGTTGATTTATAGAGGCAGCAATAATTCGTATTGTGCTGGTGGAGATGATGTACAGTATATCTGTCACTTTGCCATAACGCTGGTGAATATTCCTAGAGCAGCCCCTGTACTCGAGCACAAATGGCATTTCTATGGAGCCCTCCAAAAAACACGTGCGATGCATTAGTACAAGGCCTGGACGTCAAGCAGGGATTGATTGATAATCGGTAAATGGGTTTGCAGCAGGCGGGGGCAGAGTAATTGGTTGAGTGGCTGCTGTCACTGAATACAGCTTGTTTCCTACATGATATTCACATTCATAACAGTGACATCCTGTTGTGCACATCACCACGATGCGTTTTTTGTTTTGGGAATTGATGCTACCAAAATATATAGAATTGCATCCTCCTAAACTTTTCTGGTTCTTATCCTAAAAGAAATGAATACTTTGTGATTAGTTCACATATACGAGTAGGTATAGGTATCCAAATAAAAGAAGCAGTTCCAAAATTAATAAGCTACACTCAAGCTTCCTACTGGATTTTTAGATAATTTAGAATTCCTGATTTATTTTTTGCCACCAATTGATTTAAACAAAAGTACAGGTAGATTGAAAGCAAACATCTATGTCAAAGCCCCATCAGAGATACTAGTTTTGAGGATATTTGAAGTATATCTACCCATTCTAGCTTCCCCTCTCAGTGTGACTGCCAACGGGGAAAACCGTGAAAAACCAAAGGGAAAACCGGTTCCACCTAATGCGTGTATACGTATGTAAGAAGGGGAGAGACTAGTGTTCACACCTTTGAGAGCCTGTTCTAGAGAGGGCATAAATAGCTAGACTCACGTGGCGTCGGTTGCGAGAAGGGTTCAAGCAGCACGTGTCGTACAATAAATATTTAGAACTATGTACGTATTCATATTATGTAGTAAGAGAGTATAAAACAGACATCCTGAAGTAACTACGAAAGTGGAATGCTCCGAAAATCACCACGAAGGGAGAAAATAGATACATACATACATTCTCTCGCACAAATCATAGATTAGGTTAGAAATCTAGGCACTAAACAGCGCCGCCATGTGTAAAGGTGTTAACTATTCATTTATCTCCGGTATCGTTTCCACAAATCAATAAATGAACTGATTTCGTTTTAAATATTAATTAACTTTCATTCCCCTAAGAACAATTTTAAAAATTGCTTCTCAGCAGTTGCTGTAGGCCACGAGGCATTTTAGTAACCAATTACCGCGGGTGGTAATTAATCAGAACGGGAATGAAATGATCACTTCGCAGATGTAGAAAATGAAACGACGAAAGCTACCACTTTCCCTGATAAAGGTCGTTGCGAAATTAATTTGTATACCTCTTTGGGAAGATGCCATGGCTAGGTTGGTAAGTTGAGTATTATTAAAACAAGTTCAAAGACCGTTTTATAACTTTCAGTGTGTAGTAAAATCAGAGAATTGCAAATAAATAGAGCAAATTTTAAGTTAGTTTTGATATATTTTACAAGCGTATTATGAAAGTCAAAGGTATTTAAAATAAAACATTAAAATTAGGCTTTGTAAACAATTAATTATTGCTAGTTTTTTCGAAATCAATTTCAAAATTGTAAATGTGTACAAAGCCTGGAAGCTATTTCCAATTTACGATTTGTGGTGAATTTTTGTTTTGAAATGCTATAAGTTAAACGATCAGGTGACATCAAATTTTAAACTCCACTCAAGTGATTTCTACAAGCATGAAAGAATACTTTCAAAATAATGGGAGCGAGCTTTTGCAGTGAAAGGCAAAGACTTAAGCGCTCAAATATTTGTTGCCAAAGAAAACATAATATTCAGCTGTAAATATTTTTAAAATAGTGATGCCGTAAGTTCTGTATTTTTAATGCGCTTTTTTATTTTTGTTGCAATTTTTTCCCAGTGTTTTTGAGTTACAGAGAACTGAATTAGTGTGAACATGACCTCACAGGTTATTTGTAGAAGAAACATTAGTTACAGAATTTCTCAAATATATGTGGAATATTTTGATTAAAGTCGTTTTGTCATTCTAGAAAAATTAAAAGGAACTACTACCTATATTTCTCTATGTAAAACGTAACTTGAGGAAAAGAGAATAGTTTTCGTCAATATTTTTTGCACACTTGCAGGATGTCACTCATGTGCTTTACAATCATTTTTTGTTTTGGAGAATAGGCCTTAAGAGACATCAAGACGCATTTATGTTGGAATTTCTAAATTGAATTCTGTATGGAATCGAATATTTGTTTATTATGGTAGAGAAAGTTAAAACGAGCCCTGAGAAAGAATTACACTTTCTGATAACTGGAATATATGCAGCACCAAATTTTTTCTGATATTTTGTTAGTCTGTTTTAGAAACACGTACTGTCCTTATTTGACTCACTTGATATATGAAACAGTTAAATGACAGCTGAAAACATTTGTTTGAAACATATATAACAGAAGGATATTTCATGCGTTCTTAAACCCTAATACCAAGTGAAACAAAGTGTTCTCTGAAACGAAGCTAGCTTTCCCATAGAACCAAGCAAAATAGATGTCTGTGTTACAATTTGCTTCCACCATTGTTAGTAAATATTTAAAATGTACTTCTTTATTGTGTAATTTGAATGTAAAACACTCTTGTATAGATACTTACTGCAATCTTTCTCTTTTTACAGGTAAGCTGTTGATGACTATCCAGTGTCTACACAAGTTGAAGAAAACTTTTACTGGAATGTGTGTGCCAGCGTGAGTTTTTATAACACTACTTTACCATCTTCAATAGTTTCTGACTAAATTTGTCTTTTATAGCAAAAAATAAAATTCACAGAAAAATGTGTTCAAAGAAAAGGAGAAAAACAACTCGAAAACGTTTCTTAAAAATAAACTCATGATGTGAACACACAGAAGTTGGGATAGTTAACAGTAGTACCAAACGGCAAAGCAGAACATCCCTTATAGATGGACTAATGTTTACTTATCTGCTAAAAAGGTGTGTAGACGTGCCTGTTTATTTTATTTATTTTTTTTTAATTAACGTCCTCCAACATTGTGTCATATCGGACGATATTTATTAGTGTACTATAGTAACATGGAGCAGGGGCTAGAGTGTGACACTTCGAGAACAACTTGAAGAAATAAGAACAAGCTTCTTTTTTAATAGTTTGTCGAAGCATGGGTAGAGGAAGTCATGAAAATGAAGCAAATAAACTTTTTTTTATATCGAATTGGTATTCAAATGCGGAGATACTCAAAAAGGAATGTCCGAAGGGAGTTAATGGCACACAACCGGTCAAATACAACAACATTTGATTTTAACATTATTCTATTACTCAACGTTATAATCTTGAAGTATGGTTTCAACTCAAAGGACTGATTTTCGAAAAATAACCGGACAAACAGATTTAGTCAGAGTATAGTAGACCATAAGATATATACAACTATGGATGTACATATACACAATAATTATTAGTAGACATGAGAGAAAGTCTCACATGGACGTTACGTTGACTACGCATCGACGTGCGGGGGATGTTGTGATTGTCATATAAATAAAAGAGGTAGGAAGGTCACTGTCAATAACGCACCGTGCACTTCACGCCACAGTTCTACTTTGTCATTGGAAGAGTCGTACGACCTTCCCCCTGTGACGTAAAAGTTCCGTAGTTCAGTTATGCTTATCATGGTAATCGGGGAATCAATTCTGATCATACAAAAACATTTGTACTTGTAATCATAATATTTATTTTAAAAATGCAATTAAATTGGTATGCAGTGTTTTAAATGCTTTAATTTTTGTAGACATTACTTAAATTTTATTATGAAAATTTCCTCTAAGTTGATTATTCTTAGTTTAATGTGTTATAACTAATTTTATATAATTGCATTTAAAAAAGACATGTTACTAACAAGGTTACACTTTGCCTTCTTGGCAACCCTCAAATGTGAAAAGTACATTAAATAAATATTATTTTGTATAAACTACAGCACATTTGGCTTCTTATACATGAAAAATCGTGAGACAAAAAGAGTTACAGTATAAGGAATATAAAATTCATTAAGTATATCTATAAGTTATGTTAAATGACGTTCTTCTATTTCATATTTTTGAATATGTTTTTACGAGATGAAGTTTTCTTTGGTACGATATCTTAATAACGTATTTCAAAATGTGTAATTTTTATTATTTTGCTCATAATTAAGAAATTCAACTTTTGGTGATAATTGCTGAATGGATTTCCGCATCTTATCCGCAAGCATGTCTAATTCAAGATGAGATCTAGTGCCATGTTTAAAGTGGAGAAGTAATACATCTTTGTGTGCATAGGAAACTGTGTCAGAAATAAGTCAGAGTTTGTAATTCGTACATATCTTCATTAACTCGTTTTGCATTAATAATAATTTGGAGCACTTTTAATATTTGTAATAATTTCTGATTTAGTGCTAAAAATATATGAAATGATATAATGCACATCATCAACATCAAAATTATTATGTTTGTCGTAATGACGTAAATTATTCCAGTATGGAGAAACTTCAATTAAATGCAATGGATCAATGGAAAAATTAACTATGGAACCAGCTCAAATAACCCTGTTCTCGTTAGTATAATTGCTGAAATTTGAAATCATCTCTGACGGGAAATGTTCCTTAATTATGGCTTTTAAAATAGCAGATAAATTAATGAAAATGTTCAATAATGTGTATGCTAACTGCCATTAGCGTGCAGATCTAGTGCTGTGTAATTTTCCAGTCAGTAGGACATCAATTACAAGAGCTGCAAAATCGCACAGGGTTCGGATCACTTTCCCAGACATTGCCAAGATGTTTAGCAAACACTGCCAGTAAACCCTGTATGTTTGAAATGATTCAAGTGAGGTTATTGGCACCAACCTCGAAACAGTTGACTAACTCAGTTATGGCAATGAACCAAAGCTCTTATGGGACCCTAAGACTGAAAAATTATCCACTTGACGACTTTTAGGTTTATGCATATAGATGTTTCTCAAACCTTCAAAATTAAAATTATTTTGTTGTTTAACGACACTGTCAATTGCCAGTATCATATCAGCGCCGCCGGTGTGCAGGAATTTCGTCCCGCAGCAATTATTTTACATACCAGTAAATTTACTGACATGGAACTGTCGTTTTAGGCACACTTAAAAACCATCGGTCTGAGCCGGATTTGAACCCGCAAACTTGAGATCAGAGGCGAGCGCCTAACCAACTGAGGCCCCCAGACTAACCACAAACCTTTAGTCATCGATTGGCATTGACATTTTTTTGGATTCTGCAATTTTTATGCCATGTGCACTACATTTAAATGTCCCTTTTCTGCTTTAATTTTCACCAGCATTTGAAAAAGGTATAGGCCAAAATGTGCTCAGAAACAACCAAATTCAGCGAAAAGTGGTTAAGCGGCATCTTGCCGCAGGGGTAAAGCTGGTAGGGATAAGGGTGAAGGTGTAACAAACAGGTGATCTAATGCACGTGTGTGGAAAAAATGTTTTTTCTCGGTTTTCCATTTTTAATATACTATGCGTTTCATACGTATTAACTCTTGTGCTATGGACCTAGAATTTTTCCACCATGTGCTACATTTATGTAACCTCAACTTTAGTCTTTAGTTTTACAATCTGAAAATTTGTTTAGCTTTAAAACATTTAAATGCACAAAAATATTAAATATTTTCAGCGTTCATCAAAGTGAAGAAATAATTAATTGAAGGTAATCATTTTTTTTCCTTTGATGGCGTTTGTTGGGCAATTAAAGTTTATAAAAGAATAAAACTTGTATATTTTAGTTTTTGAAGCGCATGGAGTATTTTCAATATTAAGGTATTTTCTTATTGTGAATACATTGAATGGTTGTCTAATAAAAATAAAAGACAAATTGTGATGGAAGCTGTGTGGTAGTTCATGATATAAACACCACTAAGTGTGTAAGGTATTGATTTCATACCTATAAAGATATAGAACACTCAAATTTCAGTCCCGTAAGTATTAATGTGATCATTGAGCTTTCAACATTTGAAAGAGAAACGCTGAACATGGGATCAGGTAGGTTTTGACGTAATCTGCCAAAGAGCGATGTTTCTCACATTGAATTTCTAAGATGAAGACTTGCAGTGGATCTAATCCGCTTAAAAGCCAGCGTTTTAAGTCTGTTTTGTTTTTCACCATGTAAATTTGCTTTAGTATTGTCGATTTATGATTTCTTCTAGTAGATAGAAGTAGAAATGTATTTCACAAAAATTCGATATCAATACTTCAATGTTTGAGGTTCACTGTACCAAAACATGCATAACCCATGAACGAAATTCTGATAATGACAAATGCCAAATTCCAAATTTGAGTGAGATACTTTTTAGACATGACAGTAAAATGTGTTCAAGAAAATTGACCTCTTCCAAACTACCCTTCATTATGGAAATGTTTTCGTTATTTTTCATTTAATCAAAACATATCTTTTACTTTCTCTTCTACATATAGTAAAGTCGAGAAACTGTTGTAGTCCACCCAAAAATTCGATGTCGAGATTTCACCGAAAATCCAAAAAGGAAAGCATTGTTAGAAAAAGGTTCGTGTGTGTGTGTGTGTGTGTGTGTGTGTGTGTGTGTGTGTGTGTGTGTGTGTGTGTGTGTGTGTGTGTGTGTGTGTGTGTGTGTGTGTGTGTGTGTGTGTGTGTGTGTGTGTGTGTGTGTCTGTGTGTCAGTCTGTGGACAGCATAACTCAAAAACGAAAAGTCGGTTAAAAACCAAAATTGGTATTTAAGTTTAATTTCTTTCAAGAATGCGACACGAAGATTTTGAAGTAAATTCCTGCACCCTAAAATATCCCTTACATGGAAAATTTTTCGAAAATTTTTATTTTCTTGAAAATGGCTATAGCGATTTTGATTGAAATGCCATATAGTTGAGATATTTTAATGGAAAATATCTTGTATTTTCTGATTTATTTTCTTGTATTTTCTGACTATGGCCTATGTTGTCCTATTTACTCTGGATGACTTTTGCGTAACTGGTAAACCGTAAGAGATAGACCAAATCTTACTATACAAAAATGTAGATTTTTCTAAAACACACAATTTATGTCTGAATAAAATTTTTGTGCAGTGAACCATTTCAGAGATATTCCTTGTTATGTGTGTGAGTTTTGGAGAACTTATAGTTCTGTCAAATGGAACATCGTTATTCATTTTTTACATGTTAACCATGCAAAGAGAACGGAATTTGAAAGCTTTAAACGATTTGACTATCGCTCAAAGCCTACTGTATTCTATATTCTCCTTGCTTGGAAATAAGCAATTAGATACACGAAGAAGATAGAGGAGTAGGAGTTTATAAGAATGGTTAGTACAAGAGTAGAGAAAGTCATGTGAATGCAACACATCAGATGTTCTTAAATACTGTGGTGGTGAATAATGGACGACACTACTAGGTTGTGACGGAGGTTAAGTGTCTTACGCCAAATGTGGCTTAAGTGAACGTTATTATTAACGTATCTATTGGATATCACTTAAATCGACGCTGGGCGTCTTCACTAAAGGAGAACTTACCACGACTGGAGGGGAAGTAAATGGGAGGGCGCTAGCTCAATTTACTACTTACTTTTGTAAGTAGTCAGTGTGCCGGTTACTGAGAATAAACGAGGTTTTGTTGTCATTGCTCTTATTTCTTCCCGATGAGATTTTCAGTATAATGACGAGGTAGCCGAATACAACTCAGAACTCAGTCAAATACATTAACCAGAAATCATCATTACAAACTGTGGTATTGTGGCTGACCAGCAGTGGCTTTGCATTAGTATTTTCCAAGCTTTTTGTCCTTATACGTCCTGAGATTTTGAATTAAATCTTAAGTGTAACCTTTTTTTAAAATACTTTCAAAGAAGCGCAAGGGTATTGGGCAAGTGTTGTAGGGATAACCGTCAAATCGCGGGCAACGCACAGTGTTTCAGGTCGTAGTATTAAAGTTTACAGTTCCATTGTTTTAAAGGTCACATCCTTTGTGTAAAGAAACATGGCTGTACTCTACAGTAATGTTTTTCTTTTCCATAACATAAGAAAGTGACTCTCTACTTGATGAAACCTTAAAGAATTTTCAATTTATTTAAGTACTCCGCGCACTGAAGGAGGAACTCTGAGAAGTTCCTGGGGCTAGTGCATCTAAGAGAGTGACAACCCTCTTTTGTGAATGCATTCGTGGAATTTCACTAAGATAGGAAAGTAAAAGGGACGATTATCGCGTGCATGTTTGTCGACATTCACTCCACTGGCTAAGAAAATGAAACACTCTGCAACAGATTCCTCAATGCAAGGAAAGAAAATAAGAATCACGGAAAGAATCCGCACAGCCGCAATTATTACATATTCCTACTCTATATTTAAACAAGAAGTACTTTGGTCCACACTGTGAAGGGAAATATTGTTTTTAATGTATATATAGAGTTCTTGCCTTTGATCCATAAGAATAATTGCCTTACATCCGTAAATCATGGCTGGCAGCACGACATTTGACATTTATGCGACTTCTCGCTGCTTATTCTATTGTCCCCGCCGTGGCAAGTGGGCTAGTTGTTGACCACGGAATGTTCATGGGTTTGATCCCAACCATAGGCGTGGGACTTTCAAGCCCGGGTATTTTTCCAGTGTTCAATTCTCTGAATTCTTAGTAGGAGATGGGATAGCACAAAAGACTTTTAAGTATAACTACTTGCATATCGTGTATAGAAGATGGGTAACATCAGAGAGAGCGACAGGTTAGTGCGCTTATCAATAGGTCCACGCGCCATGTACAGTCCGGTGCACAGAAATTTTCCGATGCTGTTAGTGTCTTAGTTACCTTCTTTAATGTTTTTATAACCTTTTCACCAGACATATTCCATACCAGTTCTGGCTGTGTCAATCTCTAATTGGTTTGTATCAAAGTTCAATAACAAAAGCAATTACCGATGAACAAGGGGCGTGTCCGAGGTGCGTAATGCAAGGGGAGGGGTAACGAGGAATTTTACTCGAGTGGAACGATTGTCACTGTCATCTCCTGGCTGTGTCCCTCGCTCATTGAATTGATGTCATAACTCTGGGATTCGCTTTCGGGAACCAGGGAGAAGGACAAGGGATGGGTCACGTGAAACAGCTTTGTTGAATATATTGTCCTCTACACTATGCGTGCCATTTGAAGTGAGCAAACGATATAGATAACAAGCCGAAAGTAATTGCCCTTCTTGAACAAGGATATAACGCTGCAAGCACTGTGGAACTATATGGAGTGAACTGCCTCAAACTGGTGGAAGAAATACCGAAAATGGGGATTAATTACTAGAACATTATCGTCTTGTGTTTTCCCCTTATGTTTGTCTTCGTGACCAAAACATGCTTTTGTATGCTCGGTATATTTTGTGTAGATAGAGTTTACGCCACAGCTTTAAATTATTTTGTGACGAAATGACATGATTCGAAATAAATATGTACAATATGGAGTTAAAGTTAATACACATATAATAAAACATGAATCTGCCTCATCCCCCACTCCCTTCCTAACAAAACTACACAAGCCTGAGAAAGTTCATTATTCGAAATGGATTGGCAATCTGGCGTTTGCTCTTATCCTCAATAACCGCTGATAAAACCAAGTCCGATGAGACATTCTGAATTAAATGTTTCAATGTATCTTAAACTGTCTGGGCTTCTGGTTCAGTTCCGCCATCGCGAAACAAAGGGCAGGAGCACGCTTTCCTATCGCTGACAGGGTTTTGAACTGGAGGCGTGGTGCCATTCACTACCAATCTAAACAGCTGTTCCTCATATCGGAAAGTTTGCGTGCACCCGACTGTATTAGACTGACATCTCAAAACTTTGACCCTCCGATCAGCTCTAAATATCGCTTTGGATAAAAACCATTTCCATTTCTAGTAACACACTACTTCAGGTTGATATCCGGTAAGCCGTAAAGCTTCGGCGGAATGGCTCCTTGATTGTTGCATATACCCTGTGCTTGGAACCCAGCGGTGTCAAGCAGTTTTGAAGCCTGATTCATACAAACTACTGTGAGTAATTATCCGCGCTTTCGTTTTTGAATTATGAATTATGCTGTTGACAGAAAGGTAGACGGATATACCCAGACGTAGTAAGTCTTTTTTTTTTTTTTTTTTTTTTTTTTTTTTTTTTTTTAAAGTTTGCTTTTAGGTATCTCAAAACGTTAACTCGTTCTTTGGATGAAATCTTGATATCGAATTTTTGGGAGATATGTAATGCTTTCTTTATTTACTGTAGGTGCATAGATAACAATATATAATGGGGATTGAAGGGTGATCAATGATAGTGTCACCGCGCCCGCCGCATCTAATTGCCGACAGCCGCAATTGTCACCCATCGCATTATTGTCGGCACTACCGCAAAGGAGCCAAAGGAAAGAGACAGAGAATGGCCGCATTGTTGGGGCGCTTGCCGAAAGAGAAAAAAGGATAGAGGCTACTGGAATCTTCTACTTTGTATCTCGCCGCAATAAGTGAACGTTCCTGAAGCTTCCAGAATAGTGCTTGGGAGATATAAATAGCGGTAAAGTGTGAGAAGAGTCAGTCAGACGTATGTGAAGGTTGAGTAGTCGTGCCGACGGAGACGGACAGACGATGTGAAGAGTTGTGCCGACGGAGAAGGGACAGTTCTTTGTGCTACGAGTTCGGAGCCGTGCTGTTGGAGAATCGGAAAAGACTTTCTTGCTGTTGCAACGAGTGTACAAAGTTACTGTTTACGGAAATAAAAGTGTTTCTTTATCTCGACTACATCTGTCTACTTTACTTTAGACCCATACCACCAAAAGTCACAATATTTTCTAACATACTCAAGACATTTTTTTTTTTTTTTTCAATTTTCTGTATTTTGTAAAATATTGTCACTAGTAGAAAATGTACTTCATTTCTCTTTTTGTCCCTTAGAGAGTCTCATTTACTGACAAAAACTCATCTCAGGTTGTTTTATTATTATTTTTTTTTTTTTTTCATAATCACCTATCTCTCACGTCGTAATATAATTAATGTTTTCCCCTTCCAGTAATTGTTGAACACACAAATCAAGTTTCATAAAAATTATTATTCTGCGGTAGTAGGTAAGAACTATCTGTTATTATTATCATCCGATTATTAATTAGGGCTAGATGAATGCTCTATTTTAAATACTGTTTTATCCATCACCGTTAAGTATTTGATTACAAGCTCAATGCTTTTTTAAAGTTTTGTATTTTACCCGTTTCATAATTACCTCATAAGCTACATAGGTTTGTCAATTTATTGAAATCTTGTTTCCGCCAATAATATTCAGCACGTATGCAAATAAATCTTGAATTTGCTTTTTTCACGCAGAAAGGATGTATACTCAATAACGTGGTCTCATGTTCATCATTCCATTGTGATATTACTCAGATGTGGCCTGTCTTTGCTTTAGAAATATTTTCATAGCACTATGTCGTAAAATAGTGTTAAATGTGGACTCAGATCGGTATATGAAAATCAACACTGTTTTAACTCAACATATTGTTAGGCGAGGAACAAAATAATTGTCAGCGAAGTGTTTTATCCGGAGCGGAACAGATCACAGTGTTATCCAAGCATATTTGTCTTTCTACAGCATACCCGGAAGAAAGATACTTTTTTCTCTCTCTTATATCCGGATCGTAACAAAATAAATGTCCACTGGAAAATAGTTTTTCCAATAAAGGGGATGTTTCCAACACAAAAATTCTGAACAATTTGATACTCTTTGAAATGTACTCAAGTTTGCGATATTTATCGATAAACATCTAACACTGCTAAACCAATTGAGATGGCTCCACGGTAACGTGAGAAACCCATATTAGGGAGGCTATGGTTCAAATACCCCCAGGGCGCACTCCCAGGCTTTCTTTTTTTCTCCTCACCCTTTCCCAAGTACTTATAAGTTACTCCTAAACATAGACGTGATACGTTTCCTTTTCAAAATCCCTTTCCCAAATATAATTTCATTTCATGTATAAACAGTGTTAGCGCCTGTGGTGCCGTGTGTTTCCGCTTGAATTTCCTACAGTTCAGCATGTTGTAAATCAATCTCACTATGTCTCCTAGAAACCGTATAAGCGAATACAGGATACCACCAAGCACTCTGTCAATTTATCTGAAAAATAAGGACAAAATGTCAAATAGCGCCTCGAATAAAAATAAAAAGTCGAAAAAGAGCGAGATAACCGGAAAATCCTGTTGTCGACAAGTGCGTGTCAAGTGAAGCAGTATGTAGCAGTAAGGCTAAATTGTCAATTTTAAAAGTAACTTTTGTAACTCGAATTTCTGGAGGTTTGCTATTTGTTTCTTGCCCCTTCAGCTTCGAATTATATAAGCTCCACTGACAACACTAATACAACGTGTACGATACGAGTGCACTTGGAGGCGAGCGTCACTGTTTTGTTGACAATGTTTGACGCCAACAAGGCTAGCAATCAGAGGAGAGAGGGGAGCACTGAACTGTGGATGTCTTCTTTACTTGGCTGCAATACCATGCACCACCTACTTGTCTCGTTATTATCTGATGCCTTTCATGCATCATCATTAGTATCATCATCACCCTCGCCATAAACTTTGCATCTATGATTATCTTAGTATCCATGTTCTTTGATTCATTTTTCTTCTTTATCTGATTACCCTCCCTTTATTGGGATTTACACCCCTTAGCACTTACAAGCCAGTGCCTAGGGTCAAACGTCTGTCACAAAACAGACGAACCTATGGACCGGGCAGAGTTAAGACCTGGAAGCGGGTGGTCAGCCCAGCACCCGGTATGAGAGTAACGAAGACGGTGCTATAAAATGCAGGCAAAATCGATTTGAAAAGTGATGATAGAGCAATTGGTGCAATTAGTGGCGGGGGAAACCGGAGAACCCTGAGAAAACCCGCCCAGACGCCGCTTCATCTACCACCATTATCACATGCGGGTCTTTGGGATGGAACCTGGATCACCTAGGTGGTAGACGAACGGCTAACCGCTCGGTCACGGTTCCGCCATATTCTTTTGATGCATAATTATTCAAATACAATTTAATTTCACCCGATCGAATGCTTTGGTTAAATCAAAAGAGGCCGATAAACGCTGGTAGTTGTCGCGGAGTTTAAAATATTAGTAAAATTTCGGCTCACGCAAAATATGGGTCTCAGCGCCCCTTATCTGTTGCATGAGAAACATGAAGTTAAACGAAGCCTTATACTATCAACCACTGAAACAAGAGCGTTACACCTTATAGGAGATATCTTGCAGACCGTACGCTGCTTGCGATAGGTAACTGCACCGGTATGGATTCTTTCGGCAGAGAATGGAAAGGCCGGAAAGGGTGAGAAGCTAGATAGAAAATTGATATTGCTTCGTAGTGTCCATCCGATAAGCTGCTATAACGTCTGGCGATTGAGGCCACCACCACTACGTACACGTCTTAGAACAAATGAGTTGAGGTCACCGACTTCTCTTAGCACCACGCTCCTAAATGTAATAAGCGGCATGTCTGTGCTACTGGTAGTGTTGTCGCCCTGAGGACGGCTAACCTTAGAAATCTGTCCATTCACGACATTTATTTAACCACACCACGATTATATTTTTGCAAAATTTGTTAAATATAAATTTATAAAATTTAGATTTCCGGGACATAATTTATCAATGTCCGGAGGTGCGATTGTCTGTACACATATGAGCAGCATTTACTGTAAGCGGACGTTGTAGATACATATGTTTAAGTCTGTCACCTGTCGTACATGTACTGACGCGTGCTGGCAAATGCTTAACTAAGATATTTCGTCAGCGAGTTTTGGGTGAAGTATAACGTCATTCACATGAGTTTCCTTACTCGCTATCGTTCATAAAAGGAACATAGACACTACAAACTCTACCTAAGGAGGCTCAGATTTGCACCTACTTCTTGTTAGTTGACATAAACCTTTGCAGAAATAATTGCAGTACACATTTCCTTGTAGTTTGTCAATATCTGCTTCTGTACGTCACCTGTTTTGTACCGGGCCCAATACCTTTCTAATGCAATGACTAACTAGTACATTTTTGAGGGTATTCGTGTCCGTGAGACGGCTGACAGTATGCCGCAGCACTACTCCATCCAGCCTTACACCTAGACCTTGTATCCCTCCGCAGTAACCTGGTGTTCATATCAGCTGCGACAAACACAAACACCTGTGGACTCATGCCTCGTGTATACGATGCAACAGAACGATATTTACTCGGCAGTTTTAGCAATAGCGCTGCTATCGCGTTACATTCAAGTAGTCTTTACGAAGATTATTATACATCTTGAAAACACGAGATAATCGCCAATATTTAAGGTTTGTGATGTGCTTGGTTTCGGCATATCGCGGGCTAGTTATTGACGGCATGTGTTTAAATCAAGCGGGGACATAAGAGTGGGGCAATTATAGTTAATTGAGTGATAAATTTAATAGAGTACAATGATGAGCTGTTTGAGACGAGTTGCCATCCGTTTGAGAATTGAGGAATACATTTTTGAAGCTTCGCATGAGAAGTTATAACTATTGACGTATTATACTTTCTAACTTCTTGCGTATCTATAATTTACGGTTTAAAAATAACTGAAATAACAGGGTGAATCATGAGCTGGCGTAAATAGCTGAAATGCTGACACCACGAGCACGATCTTTAAACACTACAGGCTGCCGATAATCAATCATCATAATCACGCTGTGAGACACGAACTATAGAAATGCATGCTCTTTTATCAAATTAAGTCCCGCCTTATCATCATTCCCCACTCAAGCGCATACTTATGCTGCCATGTTGTAAACCTCTTATTCGCAGGTGTAATAAAATTATTAATCTGCGACTTTCTAAATTCTAAAATTCGCTTTTGGCTTTCTATTTTTCAGAACTTTGTTTACCTACATTTGCAATTTCTTCGTTAGCCAAACCTTGATGAAATGGCTTTCTTAATGAATGAATTCACTGAACCCTGATTACTTTAGCCTCACTGACTTGCAGTAAGTGATTTACCAACACAGAACTGGCTAGTGACATTTTTATAGTGAGAAATATAACTTATGCTGCTTACATAATGCGTTGATTTTAATGCACGAAAATTATTTATTGCAACTATATAACTACCTGCCTATAATTTCTGTATTAAAATCAAAACTTTGCCGTCGTAATTCCGGTATTAAGGTGCAAGAGGTAACAGGAATCGATAGTCATATGTCTGTGCAAGCCTTGGAATTCCATACACTTAATGACATTGTGAGAAACAAATGGAATAGCGACAACAGTTTCAACAGTAAAATTGACCTCCCAAATAGCTACGTCTGAAAAGCTTATTTGAAATAAATTTAGTATTTCAAGCATATTTACATTCTTTTGCAGATAGCTTTGTCTGCATCTAATGCTTGATCTTCATACGAAATTATATAACATTCCTTCCAAATAAAGATGGCTGCACAGGATTTTCCCATAAAATTCAAGATATACATTTTATTTACCATATAAATATCATAATTATATGCCATTTTGAAGAAAATAGTGTAATTGATTTTTAAGAAAATAAAAAGGTTTCGAACAATTATCCATATACCTACGACTTAGCTTGTGGTGGGAAGTTGTCCACAAACTTAAACGCTGGCCTACTGACACCAAGGTCGCGGGTTCAAATCCGGCCCAGACCGATGGTTAAGTGTGATCCTGGTAAATTGGCAGCGTCGTTAAAAAACAACAAAATAATTAATTAATATGTCCCATCTTTGGCAAGTACTGGGCTTAAATATGAAGTTTGGCATTTATCCAACATTTGACCTTTTTTAACTTAGGAGACCTGAAGGTCCGTTAAAAGTGTGATATTTTGCGAGTTTTTTAATGATCAAGGGTACCTCCTATATTTACTTTAAGTACAAATAGCAAAAGGAAATTTATTGGTATTATAATAGAAAATTTGAATTTAGATGTTTGAACTCAGAGAGTACAATGTATGGTTAATGTCATATTTGTAATGTATGTAATAACAGCTTCAAGTACAGAAGGTAAGAGCATAACATTTCTATATTTTTGGACAGTTGCTTTATCATTTGTTTGCAAAAGTGCACGTGGCGCGTTTCTTGTTTCCGACAACGCCAATGTTTCCCCCAATTGCTGTGCCCCATTATCGCGTCATTGGACTCTGAATCGAAGTTTCTTTGATGTGAACCACGTACACGCTCTCACTTCTTTATGTACGTTTCCGGTTGGCAATCTGGTCCAGTTTGCGCATTACATATGCGCCAATGAGTACCGAAGGGAGTTGGACGGCTGGGGGATAACGATAATAATACGGACTGTCGCAAGAACAGGGGCGCATTATCTCCACGGAATGGTTACAAAAAATGGATCAGATTTCACCATCCAGCCTTGGGTTTCTTACGCATTAAAAACGGTCCCTTTTTTAGAAGGGATATCTCTGGACACACATGTTGCAGACATGCCAGTGAAAGAAGGGCGTATAATTTATTACAATGTATCAAGTTTTTATTTTTCTACGGTTTTTTTTTTTTTTTTTTTCTTTCTCCACTACCTATCTACAGTAAGAAGAGGGAATACACGTTTTGAGGCTCCTTCAATGAAGAAAAGCATTTTCAGAAACGATTCACATAGGCAAATAGACGATAAGCAAATATTTTAAGGGCGGATGATAGCTTTGAAATCTCCTTATCATTGCATTATCACGAGAAAAAGATCGATAGCGTTTTCATCTTGTGAAAAGTATAGGTAACTATCATACCTTGGAAATGGTAAATGCCAAAAGCTTTTTATTTGGCATAAATTGGTTAGTTTAACGATGTCTATTGCTTATGTATAGTGAGATTTTATTTTGTTTTATAATTTGCAAGTCACACAAAATTCATTCAAAGTGGAGGACTTCTCAGGTTATTCCCAGAAAGTTGAAGATTGAATTTTTCATAAATAAAAATTATAACAAAATTCTTGCAGCTATCTTTAAGAAAACAAAAACTAGCAAGACATTGTGCTCTTATATATAAATATAAAACATAAATTTATTCATCTTTCTTTTTTCCTTTTTTGAACTTTTTTCTCGTTTTGAAAGGTTAAGTAGTGTTAAATGGAACCGTTGTTTATTTAAAATGAATAAATAAGGTGCAATTAAAATTGTAATTATATTAATAGGTTAATTGTATATCTTTAATAAAAAGAAATATTAGGGGTTGAGCGGAAAGGTCGTATTCATCTCTGTTTTGAGCTATGTTGTTTACACAGAGAGAGAGAGAGAGAGAGAGAGAGAGAGAGAGAGAGAGAGAGAGAGAGAAAGAGAGAAAGAGAGAAGAGGGGAAGAAAGAGTCAAGGACAAAGAGAAATATATAGAAGACGTAAATAAGGGTGCTTGCAATTTAGGAATTATAATAATATTGATGTGACTTCAACTGAAACAGTGGCGAAAGCCTACGCAATTTCCATCATACACATATTTCTAGAAGCTCCGATTCAGCCTCGTACTTCTCTCGTCGGAAGCTTTTTTAACGAAAATCCTGACGCTATGATTTTTATTATTTCCTACCAGTCACAAGCTCTATACTGGAGAATGAATTAGAAAGCAGACAAATTAACTATAGTTACGATAATCTTAATTATTTTCCTTTATGTAACAGAAAAACTAAAGTAGCGTATTATAACAGGTGATCCAAAAAACTGTGAACCGGCTGCGTTGTGTTTTGTTTGTTCGCGTTCTCGGCGCTCGTCGCCACTGTCATAGAACAGCGGGGATGAAACCATAAAACTTCATTTTAAAAACTACTTTTAAAGTCTTTACTTACTAATGTTATTAAAGCAGATGTTGAAACTGGCCACCGTCGTTGTCCGTATATTTTTGGCCCATCTTTAGGAAATTATGCATCACTCGCTGTTGAGAAAGGCTGGCAATTTCCTGGTGGACATTTTGTTTTAATTCTTGCAGGGCGTGTGGGTTTGTCTTGTGCACTTTATGCTTTAAGTTACCCCATAGATAGAAATCCGCAGATCACATGGAAATCTTTCTGCAAATCACACTTTCACTTGGCGAGCTGACTGAGTTAACACACACGAATCATAAATAAACACGTGCTGTTCAATAGAAAACAAATGCTGAGTCATAATACACTTTGTGACTAAGTACAGGACAAAATAATAAAGCACACAGGTAACAACTCATTCTCACGATAGTGTGCCAGCTCAATACTGCACTTTCAGAGTGGAAAAACACCGTGCAACGGTTCGGAAGTTTTTGGGCCCCTCTGTAGCTGTTAACAGCAGCCAGAAACTGTACTTCTCCACTTTAAATAGGTGCTGCGCCAAGTGTATAAATCAAAGATTATGCAAAAGGCAATATGGTTAGCTCCGAGCTGTAGCTTAGCTACGAAAAAAGTGTTATCTGAGGTAAAAGGATGAGAGGCGTGCACCTGTAGCTTTTAACTGCATAATGGCCTACTCATTCTTTCAGTGAACTACTATCGTAGAAGGGCTACTTGTGGTAGAAGGCTTAAGGGAGCATTGTACTTCAACACACTGATCTATCTACACATGAAGAATATGTCGGCACTGTAATGTAAACATTACAGCTATAATCATAACCTCTACACTACACATTGTGCAGAACTTGGGGTAGAATATGTATGAAAATCCAATGTGTAGGTTCAAAACAAGGCGCGTAACATCCATGTAAATTAATACACAGAAAACATAATTTTGGTATGCTGAATTTATGTGCCTTAGTGTGAAGAATCTTCTGTTTCAATGAGTTTAAACTTATAATCAGTCCGGGAAACTGATTAGTTTTTCAAAATTGCAATTCTATATAATGTAGCAGTTTATATTATTTAAACGATTAACTCATGAATAACATAACTTTCAAATTGTATGTAAGATATAGCAAAACGGCTCCATTAATTTTAAAGTTCATATGACCTTTTAGGAGGTCAGAAAATGTGAACTTCCAAGTTGTAATAATTTTGGATGAAATAACAACTATACAGTGTTCAGAAACTTATACTTATACTTATTATTATTATTATTATTATTATTATTATTATTATTATTATTATTATTATTATTATTATTATTATTATTATTATTATTATTATTATTATTATTATTATTATTATTATTATTATTATTATTAGTACTACTACTATTATTATTACTATTATTATTTATTATTGTTATTATTATTTATTATTGTTATTATTATTTATTATTGTTATTATTATTTGTTATTGTTATTATTTATTGTTATTATTATTGTTGTTATTATTATTGTTGTTATTATTATTGTTGTTATTATTATTGTTATTATTATTGTTATTATTATTGTTATTGTTATTATTATTATTATTATTATTATTATTATTATTATTATTATTATTATTATTATTATTATTATTATTATTATTATTATTATTATTATTATTATTATTATTATTATTATTATTATTATTACAGATCAATGACTGCGGAGAGGGAGGGGGATTTCAATTGTGAATATGAAAAGGTCTATTTTTTTAATCTCAGAAACTAAAATGTTCCCTAAAGAGGACATTCACTTAAAAACAATCAACTTACATATAACAATGGACCTTAAACTTTCGCAATCATCATCTGAGACAACCTCGGTCATTACAACCACACCTTGGTATTTTAGACAAGAAAGAATAAGCATATCTATAGTAAGTAGTGGAAGCATTGCAGTCCACCCAAAAATTACATATCGAAATTTCGGTGGAAATATATGTTTTGGGGCCCTTTGAATCTAAAAAAAGAAATTATTAGTGTGTATGTGTGTGTCTGTAAGGGTGTATATGAATAGCATAACTTAAAAATCTGATGTGTTGCACTCGCATGATTTTCTGTACTCTTGTACTAACCATTCCTACAAACATTTCTCTATCTTCGTCATGTTAGTCAAGATAAATATTTGCAGAAATTACTTCTCATTTCCTTATTGGTGCAAGGGGAATATTAGAATACAGTAGGCTTTGAGCGATAGTCAAATCTTTTAAAGCTTTGAGATTCCGTTCTCTTTGCACGGCTAAGATATAAAAAAATGAATGAAGGATTTGCTGTATCTCTTGAGGGTTTACGAGTTATTCAAAATTGATCAAGGGTAAACAGCACTACGTAGGCTATAACCAGAACATTTAAAATATACATTTCATTTGTCATAAAGATATCTTGAACTAATAGCATTTTAATCAAAATCGGTAGAGCCATTTTCGGGATCAACATTTTCGAAAAATGTTCCCATAAAGAGTAGCTTAGGGTGGAGGAATTTTCTTTAAAATATCTGTGTTGTATCCCTAAACGATATTAATATTGAATACCAAGTTCGGTTTTTAATTGATTTTTCGTGCTTGAGTTATGCTGTCCACAGACACCCAGACACGCAAGGACCTTTTTTCTAAAAATGCTTTTGTTTTTGGATTCAGGGGCCTCGAAACATATATTTCCGGTGAAATCTCGACATGAAATGTTTGGGTGGAGTACGATGTTCCCTCTACATAGTATACGTAGTACAGAAAGTAAAAATGAAAACTCGCCTAAATACCAAACTTGATATTTAGGTCCAGCATCTTTCAAGGATGCGACATGAAGATTTTTAAGAAAGCCTCCCCCAAACTATCCTTTATATGCTAAAAACTTCTAAAAATTTCATTTTTTCCAAACTGACACTATGGGTTTAGAGGAAATACCGTAAGTTTGTTATTTGTATGACAAATGAAATGTACATATATTATGAAGTTTCAGGGAATAGCTTCTGAAGTCTTACTCACTCTGCAAGACTTTAGCATAGCTAGATAGCAGAGATAGACAAAACCTCACTACAAAAAAGATGTAGATCTTGTTGAAGTACATAATTTATATCAAATCATTTGTTTTAGAGAAAACCATTGCATACATATTTTTACTTTCTCTACTGGTAAGTAGAAGGAGCTATTGTATTACCCCCAAAAATTCGATGTCGATATTTCACTAGAAATATATAATTTGAGACCTCCTGAATCCAAAAAAATTCGATGTCGATATTTCACCAGAAATATATAATTTGAGACCTCCTGAATCCAAAAAAAGTATTTTAGTAAAAGGTGTGTGTGTATGTGTGTGTGTGCGTGTGCGTGCATGTGTGTGTGTGCGCGCGCGCACATGATTACGCATCAGGGTTGCCAACCGTATGACAATTATGGGGCCGTACGATAATTTAAATGTATGAGAGTTCGATACCGGCGAAGTATCATTTTCCCTGGTTTGCCACGCCAGCGAAATGAAATTAATTACAAATAGCGAAACCACTTTCGCCCTCATGCCCTGTCTCTACCCCTCTAAGGCAACCATTTCATATCCTACTAATCCTTCTACCTTTTATCCTCTTGTTGCCACCATCGTGGAATTACTGATTTCAAAGAACCGGCGGGATTTGCATTATCAGTGATTTCGTTGCCCCACAGAAACACTTCTTGTGAAGTTTTTCTAAGCTGGGTTTAATAAAATCTAACGTTAGAAACAGATTGGCGCTTGATACGGTAAATGGACTTACTTTGTCGTCTCAGCTTATGAAAGAATGTGGTGGGTCCGAAAATCTACAAGTCACCGAGATGTTTATAATGTAACAGCTGAGGAAGATAAACCTTCAGATAAATAGTGCGGGAAACATAAGTGCTGAAGTTGTAATACTAGTTGAGGTCACCAAACTTCTAAGTGCATACCATAAACATCAATACTATTACATTTTCGTAAGTGTTATGCTCATATGTTTGTTGTTGTAGCATTTGTTTATGATGTACGATAATTTTAAATCCAAATCTATAATTTTTTTGGCTGGTACGATAATTTTACTTTTAAAGATTGGCAACCCTGTTACGCATTCTCTAAACATGCTCATACATTTGAATTTTTTACCTGAATTTCTTCATTAATGTTGAATGTATTCGGTTCATTGCTAATTGTATTATTTTTAATGAAGTGAAATTTAAAATAAACATTAAACATTATTGTTTTACATTGCAGCATTAGCCAGGGGCATATTACTAGCCTAATGAGTCCTTCATTGTTGACACAAATCTACAGTGTGGTCTCGCCGCTTCACAATCCATGTATATTGTACATTTAAAATTTTGTTTCAAATGTGTTTCTTTCACGCAGTTCTAGAATATAAACGCCGCGTTAAATACAATTGTGAACCATTTCGGAGATGTCTTCTTATTTGGAAAACTTTTACTTCTGTCAAATGGAACATCACTATTCATATGTTAGCCGTGCAAAGAGAAGCTAATTTGAAAGCTTTAAAGAATTTCACTATCTCTCAAAGCCTTGTGTACGTATTCCCACATTTCTCTTGCGCCTACAGAAAAACAAGCAATAAGATAATTTCTGCAAATGTTATCTCAACTAACAGGAAGATGATAGAAGAATAAGAGTTTGTAAGAATGGTTAGTACAAGAGTAGAGAAATTCATGTGAGTGCAACACATCAGATTTTTACGGATTGTGTCATTAGTTTGTATGTTCTCTCTCTTAACTGCTATTTGCCTTAAATATGACTCTTAAACATCACTCGCATCAAAATAGAGCTATTAAGTCTGCTTCTAATTTGGACTGTCTTAGAATAGTCTTCTTAAGAGAATTTGGCCATTATCCAAATATAGACTCACATAAAAATGTAAAGAAAGGAAGCCGTTATCTTCATTCATGGAGAAGGAAATTTGCAGCCAATAATTACCCTTCTTAATCAGGGACCAGGTTTTGTTTCCGCAGTAGAAACCTAAGAAACATATTTACTCGTAAAAATTACTAAACCGGATACTGCCTTTTTAATGGTTTAGATGCCAAAAGAAATTAGGCAGATCTCCACCATTAGATTTCCAAGTCATTGTCAAAGCCTACTTTAATTCCCCATCGTTTCCCAACCCTTACAATACGAGAGCCCTGTAATGTGGAGTTCAATTCCCTTCTTCCTCCATAAAGTTTTTAAATCCCTCCGACAATCGAAGCTCGCTGCTAATACCTTTTCTAAATTGCCCTATCTCTACTTTCCAATAAAGTTACTTTAAGCCTTCTGCTAAACGGCCTATAGCCTAAAACACCTTACTTCCAAATCCTAACCTTATCCGAGTTAAACATTCCACAAGATTACTATCTCCCTTAGATGCTCCTTTGTTTTACGCTCCATTTTTACCAGGATAGAGATCAAAATAAATGGGACTGTTGTCTGTTATGTCTTTCTCAAATCCGATTTTCATCACAATTGCCTTTTGGGGTATCCTTCTTTTCCCCAAACAGCGATAGAATCTCTTATCTCCGCGAAGCAAGCAGTTGGCGGCGGGAGTTGTATAAAGTTTTTACAAGTTATGAATTAAAATCTTAAATAAGTAATTTACTCCGTCAAAAGCACGTAACTTTCAATAAAGCAGATTTTTTCATCTTTTCTCTCCGATGAAATGTATATATTCCAAAAGACAGACAAAATTCTTATTTTATTGTATTTATATGCATTTTGTTCCACTTACATGCCACTTTTAACATATACATCATATCAGCAGCTTAGCCTTTGGAAGAATCGCTTATGACAACGTTCACTCATTTTATTTTGGTGTTACATCTTTGGCTTGTGTTTGTATCCACGTTCTCTTTCATATTTCCAGACCCATAGGAGGGCGGAGAATAATCCTGGTTAATGAAAAATTCTCACCGTTCAGCCGTTATCGAACCAGGGACCTCTAGATTTGGAAGCTAGCATAGAGGTAACATAACGAAAGCTTGACAGATGGGAACTGTGTGAAACTTCCGTACTATTCGAATAAAGTTGGGTTACCTCTTTCGTTAGAAGGCTACATTCCACTTCCGCTCCCCGCATTGCACCTGCCGCTCCCATTGTATTCCGCTTCTACTCATTGACGTGATATGCGCACCTCGAGATGCTGTTAGACACTGGAGTTTTACGAAAATTGTTTTCTGTGCTCTTGCAGTTTGACAAGCTTTCATTTTGAGTCAGCCTAAAATTCTTAGTTTGAACAAGCAGAAAGAAGAAACTACTATAGTTTACTTGACAATTTTACATGTAAAATCATGTTTAAACATCACACGTTCTTCTACAAACTATTCTTGTTTAAGCATATTCTTCTTCGTAGTTCTTATTAATACGGATAGACTTTATTGCTCACTCTAAGCATAAGAATAATATGGCAGGCAAAAGTGGCATCCAGATTTTTTAAAACCGGTATGTGATGGCTTTGAAATTGCAAGATGGTTTACGACCACGGAAAAAAAAAAAAAAGTGACTTGAAGAAAGCAAACATTTAAATATTCAAATCAAAACGAAAGAATATCTCCAAAATGAGGAAAGCCACAAAAATTGCACTTGACATCAATTGTGTGTTTTAAGGAATCTGCATTTTCCTTCAATAGCATTTTGTATTTTTCTTACCATTTAGCAATTATTGTAAAAGTAATTCATAATGAAGAGAATTCTACAAGCTATCCGCAGAAAACTCAAGATATACGTTTGTCACAATAGTATGTTTAATAAAAATTATGGAGAATTCCAGCGAAATCATCCTATTGAAATTTTGGATATAACACAATATTTCTGCATAAGTGGTAGAGTTAGTAAAAACGACTGTATTTTCAAAGCGAAATATAAAATTTTTATTAAGTTATTGTTATTAAATTATTAAGTATTAATCGTTATAGTATATATGTAACTGTCATGAAATATCTTAGGCCCAAATATGGAAATTCAATTCCAAAGAAGTGCCGTTTGGTATTCGGCGATAGTGCATTTTAAATGTCTTCAGCCTTACGCTCCACGTCGACAACACCTGAATGAGTGCTCACAAAAACGAGCTTGCCATTATTTTGTCGCAACGAGGAAAAATTAACCTTTGCAAACGTCAATAAAACAAATCACCCATAGATTCTAACACACAGGAGGATAAAATGGATATTCAGTCATGTAACTGCGGCCTCCTGCCTGAAATGACAGGTCAGCCTAATTTTGATACAGCAAAAGAAAATGCCATGTTTTACAGAAAGAGTTGTAAAATTACAAGCAAGTCTGCGCCTGGGCTAGACGAACTCAGGGAGGATATACAGTGTGGAAGGGAAGTCATTACATTCCTTCTAATATGTACTTCATAGATACATTACAAACAAAGAAGTCGAATGACATTTCGTTCTTTGATCAGTCGATTTCGAAAAAAATAATTAGTTTTTTATCCAATTTGGATGCGTAATTCCACAGGAATGTACGAAGATAAGAGTTTGTTACTTGTAAGATGCGTAGAGTAACTTATTTCTGACATAGCTTCGATAGCAGTTATGGGTCATCATCACAGGAGGGGAAAAAACAGGTTCACATATGAGGCTATAAACAGGCTGCAAAGGTAATATGGACTTGCTCTTAGGCAATATACATGTGTTACAGAAATGTGGAAAAAGATTTGTGCGTTGTATGTTGATACTTTATCGACAGACAATCCGCTTCGCCCTAAAACTCTAGAACCACAGCGTAAATACAACACAGTGCAACTGAAAGGGAAGTCTGCAGCCAAAAACATTCCATTGGCAGTGATGGAAGATATCAATTAAAATTTTAGGAATTTGTCTGTATCTCAGTTGCTTGAGAAATCGTTGCATGGAAAAACCCAGAACTACAATGAAAGTTTAAACACTTTAATTTGGAGTCACAGGGTTTTTGTGGAAGTGAATACCCTTCACCTTGGCCTTCATGAAACAGTAGCAACATATTGTAACGCCGGGCTCGGCGCACAACAATGGACAGATGGATGGGTTGCCTCACACAACATGCCGGGGTCGCGAGATAGAAAGGGCGTTTAAAGTCAGGCATTCTCGCGCAGTTTGTGTGTACGAGACTATAACAGTGGTACCTGTAGAAACAAAACGGGCTATTCTAGCGCGTTCTCGAAACTTCTAGCTGAGCCATTTCCAGTGCCTGTATGTGTGGACCTCGAGAAAGACCACTGTGATGTCAACCCCCATATATAAGGACACGAGACAGCTACAGAGTTTAATTTTAGAGTTAGTTTTAATGTTTCGGACATGACTCGGTCAGTGTGTCAGTGAGGGTGAAATAACTGTGCGTGTGTGTCGTCGTGAAAGTTACTCGGTGCGTGGAAAGCAGATAAACGAACGTCTAGTAGGCTGTAGTTGTGTATGAGAGACAGAGGAAGTGAAGAAAGACCCTGAAAGGACTGAGCAAGGTTATGAGAAGAACAGTTGTGAGTTGAGGAAACACGAAAGACTGTAGACAGTGTTAACGACGAGAAGAAAACTGTTTACAGTAACAGTTTTGAAGACAATAGAGTGATAAAAGAGTAACCGGACTGAGTTTATCGGTTTGTCACAATATAACGAAGGAAACACAATCAAGTGTAACATGTTTAGAGGACAAGGAATGCTACCCGGTTTCTACATGATCAAGTCCATAATGTCCGTCGATCAAGAGAGAATAACAAATGCTGAAAGGACCCAATCAGGTCTTGGAAAAGCTGCCAGACAAGTTAGAATACATATTAAAAGGAACAACAACAAAGTGAACATCCTGACAATCCCTCCTGTGGTGCTGGAATGGATTGAAAAGGTTGGTTCTTTCTTTAAAGGTCAATTTCTCAAGACTAGACTTTTCCATGTGTGAGCAACATTTCCTCAGAAACTATTCACCATAGGAGACTGAAATGGTCAGGCAATATGTTTCTATATGTACCATACATTTTAAAATAGCCAATTTTACTTTCTCTACTCTAACTAGGGGAAGTATTGTTATCCAGCAAAAATTCGATGTCAAGTTTTCACCGGAAATATATGTTTTAAGACCCCCTGAATCCAAAAAAAAAGCATTTTTAGTAAAAGGTCCGTGTGTGTGTGTGTGTGTGTGTGTGTGTGTGTGTGTGTGTGTGTGTGTGTGTGTGTGTGTGTCTGTGTATCAGTCTGTGTACATCAAAACTCAAAAACGAAAAGTAGGTTAAAAACCAAAGTTAGTATTTAAGTTTAGAGTCTTTCAAGGATGCGACACGAAGATTTTGAAGAAAGTAGTCTTACCCTAAACCACCCTTTACATGTACAATTTTTCGAAAATTGTGATTTTCTTGAAAATGGCTCTAACGATTTTGAGTAAAATGTCATGTTTGAGATATTTGTATGACAAAAAATATAGATCTTGCTAAAATACACAATTTATGTCTAAATAAATTTTCTTGTGGGGTGAACCATTTCGGAGGTATTCCTTGTTATGTGTGTGAGTTCGTGAAATGGAACATCGTTGTTAATTTTTTTATATGTTATGTGTGCAAAGTGAACGGAATCTCAAAACTTTAAAAGATTTGACTATCACACAAAGCCTACTGTATTCCAATATTCCCCTTGCACCTACAAGGAAATAAGCAATAAGATAATTTGTACAAATGTTTATCTCAACTAACACGAAGAAGATATAGGAATAAGAGTTTGTAAGAATGGTTAGTACAAGAGTAGAGAAAGTCATGTGAGTGCAACACATCAGATTTTTTTTAGAAGTTTCAACAGATGAAAACATTGTTTTTAATTTAGTCTGAAAGTATCAATTTGGAATACTGTTCTCCATAGTTAGTTTGGCGTATTTATTACGTAATTTTCGGTCGGTCTAGTTTTAGACATTCCTTTCTCATCATTGTTAGGAGATATTGGCAGGGTCTTCGCACGGAACACAACGGACAAGCATTACTTCGTTAAAATGATAATACTATATACCGATTATTATCGCAGAAGCAATAATAAACTGCATACCCGCTTATGAATTACGGTGCCCTGATGTAGTGTGTAAGCGTATAGTCTTGCAATTAATTTATGCTTAGCTGTGTGGAATTGCTGAAATGCATTTGCATAATATCTTCAGTCGTGATAGGTTTCCATAGAGAGAGGCAGTGGGATGGGAAACGAGGATCCAAATTGAAAGTAACTCGATATTGGGAATATCTGGAAGGCTTGTCAAGACACATGAATGTTCAGTCATACCAGCGGCAGTTATAATTTGAGCTGCCGGACCGAATTTTGTGAAAATTGATAGCGCAGCGCAAGCTATTAAGTCACCACATCGCACAGTGCCAATGCTGTAGGGATTTACAATGTAACATCACAATGTGCCCTATGGGCAATCATGTATGTGGTTCAACAAAGTAATCATCCAAATAGGTAGCTATTGTTGCGATTAATTATTTCTTTTGGTTTGTTTCGGGTATCACGGTTTCCATAAAGAATAGTGTCAGCGTATACTTAATTTGTAACAGCCTTTCTGTGGTAAAGGTTCCACAATCTTATGCCAAAAGTTACTGGTAAAAAAAAAAAAAGCTGGTTATTTTTACTTTCCCTATCGTAAGTAGAGGAAGTATTGTATTCCACCCAAAAATTCGATGTCGAGATTTCACTGGAAATATATGTTTTGAGACCCCCTGAATCCAAAAAAAAAAAAAAAAAAGCATTTTTAGAAAAAGGTCCGTGTGTCTCAGTCTGTGGACAGCATAACTCAAAAAGGAAAAGTAGCTTAAAAGCCAAAGCTGGTATTTAAGTTTGTCTTTCGAGGATGTGACACGAAGATTTTGAAGAAAATAGCCCCACCCTAAACTACCCTTTACATGGAACATTTTTCGAAAATTTTGATTTTCTTGAAAATGGCTCTAACGATTTTTATTAAAATGTCATATGTTTGAGATATTTTTATGGCAAATGAAATGTATATCTTGAATTTTCTGGCTATAGCCCCTGTAGTCGTATTTACTCTGGACGACTTTTCCATAACTTGAAAAGCGTTAGAGATAGACTAACTCTTACTGTACAAAAAATGTAGATCTTGCAAAAATACACAATTTATGTCTGAATAAATTTTCTTGAAGAGTGAACCATTTCGGAGACATTCCTTGTTATGTGTGTGAGTTTCGAAAAACAAAACTTTCGTGAAATGGAACATCGTTGTTCATTTTTTAACATCTTAAATGTGCAAAGAGAACGGAACCTCAAAACTTTAAAAGACTTGACTATCATACAAAGCCTACTGTATTCCAATATTCCCCTTGCACCTGCAAGGGAATAAGCAATAAAATAATCAGTTGGAATGTTTATCTTAACATAAAGTTAACATAAGAGTTTGTAAGAATGGTTAGTACAAGTGTGGAGAAAGTTATGTGAGTGCAACACATCAGATTTTTATTTTCGTATCACTTCATTAAAAATTGACAGGGAAGTGAATGCATCTTTGAAGTGCCTCGAAAAACAGAAGTATGGAAAAATGGACCTGATTTTGTGGACCACCAATAGGATGCTTAAAGGATGCCAAGCAAACATTTTCAAAACAACTCCCACCCAAAACTATTAATATCTTTATCTTTCAGTTTCTCAAGATGTATCAGCGGCTTAGATTAAAACCGTATTGTGACAAACTGAGATGCCACTCCTGACACGAGTGTGACAAAATGACAAGTCCAGTTATTTCTCTAATGACCTAGTTGTTTAGGGACCCTTAAACCCTACACACTGACTTCCTAATGTAACTTATTTCCCTTAAAATTGCATCACAAAAACACAGTTCTCTAGTTTATTAACACTATCTACAATTCGTCGTGACCTTGCAACTCGCTGTTCTGTCCTCTCGTAACATTGACAAGTACTTCACTCATTCAGTACTCTCTAACAGCTGGCTTCGACAATCACATTCACTAAAACAATAAATAACTCCAACGCGACGATAAAATATCCAAAACTACCTCTGACGATACACACTGACATTTCTCCCAACACTGACTGTAGCAATTAACTAGCAGTCATAAAAACTTACTTTTCTGTCCATCTCGACTCGCTTATATAGGCGAGAATGTCGTAACCTGGTTTTTTCTCGAAATCCACCTTTTTCATAAACAAGTGCGGCGAGCGAAGAGTTTCACGATGTCTGAAATAATGTTTGTTCTGACCCCCTCCATTGTTACGTTCTTTATTCTCCGCGGATTGGGATCTTGTAGATTGACCTTGAACGTTTTTGACGTCTGCTGTTGGCGGGGATCACAGTATATTTGAACTATTAACTTGGCAAATACAATTTACTTTTATTCTATGTATAGGGACATATATGACATACAGATAGATAAAACATGTAAGACACCCCGTTAAATTAGCAGCAAATATTTAACTATATTGATATCTTTAGGTTTGAATTTACAAAATATAAATGAAACAGTTTGTTAACCACGCTGTGAATTGCTAGGATCATATCAGCGCCGCTGGTATGCCTAAAATTCGTTATTTAGCTTTTAGCCACACTTAACAATCATCGGTCTGGGCCGGGTTTGAGCCCACGACCTTTGTATTATGGACCAGCAGCTAAAGAAGTAAGCCACCCAGACCAATTTGGATTTACACTCGTGGGATAATTAAACAATGAACGTTATTCTTTTCCTCGGAAAGGAACCTTTAGAGGCATATAAGTTGTTTATACCTATCACATTCGAGGGTTGTACCTGAATTCGCAATGACAAGGAACCTATAGAGAGTTAAACTGTATCTGATAAAGGAACCAAATGTGGAAGTGATATGGAAACAAATGTGGGGGTAGCCAAAGTGCTGATATGCCTGTAATCGCCCTAATACTTTTCTGATTTTCCTTATTTACTGTGGTAAATTGCTGATTTTGTTGTTTTATGTGTATGGTATTTGGGCCAGAGTACAGTTTACTATCTGGTAAAGAGACCAGCTGTCTTAACCTTGGCTGTCAGAACACTGCATTCCTTTGTTATCTGTTTACCAGTAAATTGGCGTACAGTGAGTAATGTAACACAAATGGACGATCTCTCGCGCCTGCCACGTTGCTATCCTGCAGGCATGATTACATATGAACAGAGTGTACGTACATGGTGAATTGAAATCGATTTGGGTCCAATGCCATTCTCATTACGATCCACGTTGAGTTCAACCCTGAATGAGATCGATTTGGTTACGCAAGGCTCAAGCATAAATAGTTCAAGCTTTTGGTTTATGTTGACAAACCTGTAAAAGATATCTTTTCTGGTATTTTAACAATGTTTTGAGGTTATTGAATGTTTTTGAGAATATATTGCGAGATAGTAGAAATAATAAAATTGGCTTTGTTGTTCCGTTTTATTACACCACTTTCGCTAAGAACAGTTTCAGTTACCATCTTTGGTGTATTCAAATCGATTTGAATCAAGTAGATGTTTCCATGCTACACAATTTCGATCCGATCCAATTTCTAGGAGGCTTGGATCCAAAGATTCAGTTCGATCTTCATCCGCGTTTCCATGAAGCATTCGATCCGAAATGAGAATTCAGATAGATGGAAACGTACTGTGTATGTGTGATATGCTCACGTAAACAAATCATCGGTTTCACATTCTTTCCGATACGCCTCGTGGGTATGTCACCTAGTACCTGCAACTGGAATACATTAACCTAGAAATTCTGCTTTGCAATATGTACAGCTTTTCACTTTGAAAGGCGTAAGATAAGGTATGGGGTTCGTGAAGTATATATTTGCATTTGTTTCGATACTTTCCACTTGCAATATTTTCGAAGAGTAAATTCTAGAGTTGGTTGGTACTGATGGGTAATGCATTAGAGAATCTCGTGATCAAAATAAGGTCAGTGGATAGAAATAACTGCAAAAACAATGAAATGTTACCTATTCCACCTAACTTATTTCCAACTGCGCTTGGGTTGTATGCATAGAAAATTGGAATTTTCCTATTGGTAGGTACATACATAGAAGTTGATGTATGTACCCGCATGATGTTCTTTCAGTGCCACTTAACGTGTGTCATCCTGAACATGCTTCAAGTATCTGACGTCAGATTGTGTTAAAATGTACAATTGTCTCGTTTTATTTCATTAACCCACCCGCAGTTACAACTTCTCCCCTTTTTCCTCCCTAAAAGAAATTAACTAGGTATACCCTTTTCATTCGGCTCAGATTTCGTAACTTGTAGATATTAATATAGTTTGTCTATTTAAGTTGGAAAAGCAACGGTTTTCAGAATTGGGATAAAGCCATTTAGGCATTAAATAAAAAAACTAAAATATTTAACTAATCACAAGAACCACAAAGAGAACTCTAAAAATAAAACTATAAAAGATTCAAGAATAAAAATGTATAAAGCAATGGCCATGCTTGCTATAACATATGGGTCTTAAACATGGGCATTGACTGCAGAAAATAAAAGAATACACACAGCTGGAACAAAATTCCTCAGAGCCATAGCAGGATACACAGGACTGGATGAAAAACCAAACAATGAAATAAGACAAAAGTTAAAAATAAAAGACTTAAACAATACAGTAACAGAATATATAATTAATTGGGAATAACGCTTGGAACGAATGGTAGCAAACAGCATTTCAACTATTTCAACATTGCCCACCTCTGTGGTGTAGGGGTAGCAAGAGGTCCTTAGTTCGAATCCAGGTTGGGGTGAGTTATCCCAACAAGGTTCTTTTTCCTGGGTTTTCCCTTATCCTGAGAAGACATATGTCGGGTAACTCCAAGGTCTATAAAAACCGGGCTCATTTGAACATCACTCCAACAATTTCATTCGTGGAATATTTAAAATGGGAAAACAAGGGCAATGGAAATCTAAATGAACAACGTGAAATAAGACTTTGAAAAGCAATTTACGGAAATGTGACTATATATACGAAGACATTTCTGGAAATAAATGAGTAGTAAAATAATGTTAGATAAAATAATTTTGTTGCCAAAGCAATTGTAACTTATGGCAGTGAATGGGACAAAAGAAAAATTGAAGCATCAGAAATTAGATTTTTGATATCAGTTCTGTGAGTAACGGCAAGAGTAAGGATTAAGAGTAAAGGTTTACTGCTATCTACTACATATATTATTGAGGATATAAATGGTTGAACCGTGTAAGTGGAAGGTCCTACAGTAGCAAGCCTTTATTTATGTATAAACCACAGGGAAGACGGGAAGGTTTATCACACGTTGGACAGCAATTTTAATAATTTCCTAGCGTCGGAACGGGTTTTGAAATATCCACTCCTTGATGTGAAAGAAAGTGGAAGGACGGCCTATTCAAGTATTGTTTTTTGGCGCTGTGTCTGATGTGGCATATGACTAAGTTAGCCCAAGCCCATCAATACTCGCTCCCGCGCAGAGACTTCAGAGCCAATTTCTGCTGGGGCCAGATGACGTTAATAGCTAAGTGGAGAGAAAGATGTCGCTCCAAATGAGTTCTAGTTGGGAAACAGTATTTAGCGGCAACACTGAAAGTAGGGGACAATACAACGGTTTTGCACTGAGATAAGGGTTGACATTTGAGTGACGTGCTGTCAGTAGCAGTTTCCCCAGCGTGAGAATTCAGCACAGAGAGGGGGTAGCAGACATGTAGATTCGTATAGCCCACTTCCCTTATCAAAAACTGAGGGAAACCACCCTATTTTCATGGCATTTGTGAACCTAGATTATCGACGCTGGCATATATTCGAAAGACAGATAAGAGTTATATTAGATTTTTCATACTTAATTATCAATTTTTCTTCTGCTGCTCTGTGATATTGAGTATTTAATATCAAACAAGTTGAACCCGCAGCTCCTCTTGCTGTGTTTTATTAACTACAATTATTATTCTCTCTTCTCTTTCTCACCATCCCCTTTTCTCCCTCTCTGTCTCTCACCCTCTCCTTATCCAACAAATGCGTCAAACAATGTTTTAGGAGTCTTATTACAACTTTCTTTCTCCCCACCCCCCTCCCCAATATATGTGCAATGCTGATGAGAACTTTCCTACCCGTTAAAATTCCTAGCCGAAATACACGGTGTTGCCCATGGTTTGGCGATTTTAGCCCTACAACTTTCAGACTTACTTTTGGTGCTACAACGAACCCAAAATAAACTAAATAAACAAAAAAAAAAAAAAAAGTCGGGAAAACACTATGCAGCAACCCCCAAGTACCGCAGGAAGAACAGCAAGAAGAGAAATCTGTGTGAATGCAAAGCTTTGCATTTCTATGCCAATCATATAGATAATTGTATGAATTCTTTGTAGAAGAGAGAGTAGAGAAAGGAAATTTGATTCTGTTACGCACGTAAATGTATTACATAAAAAAGCGAGTAGAGAAAACCATGTGAATGTTACGTTGCATAGTAAAATGGATAGCAAAGAAACCTTCTACATAAAAGAACACATATACTAGGTGTCCCAAAAAAACATCGACAACGCTTAGTATGCTGTGCGGGATGTCAAACTGATTGGAACCCCTGTCCAGAAATGCACGGTTTGCACGCTGGAGAACGTTGAATTTTGAGAACGAACGGTTAAGATAATTTAACATTCGTTTTGGTGTCTTAATACGAAAGGTATGTAGCCCTTTAGCCATGTGTGTACTGGGATGAACGACCTGAACATAATATTCGTACGCATGCGCTAAATTCCTTCATAGCGTCTCTGGTGCGAATCCTACTGCGTTAGTTGTATAGTATCCAGTACAGTAACGTTTTTTAACAGCAATGCGACACGTCCCAGTACACAGCTGCTGAAATGACCGACTTGACCTCTAGCACACTTTGATGTAAATGTGCGGAATCTCCTGAATATTGCATATTCAAATCAATGGATTGACAAAGGTGGACCAGTTCCACAGTTCGATGCGCTACAGCATCCAAACAGACAGGGGTTTCTATCTGAAAACCGATTACTTTACCATTTTTTTTTTGCGCGGGGGGGGGGGGAGAGGGAACACCTGTATACGTGCCGAATTTCGCGGTGATCGCTCAAGCGGTTTAGGAGCGCACTGAAGACAAACATGCAAACATATGTATTACTTATTTTGCTCACATATCTAACTACAGATAGACCGTGAGCAAAAAAGAGTCGGTGTGCGCATGCGTCCCTTCCACACCACCTGAGCATCACGTGATACGCTTCCCTCCCTTCTCGCATTCCCTTGTATGAATGCGTGAGCGACTGAATAGCTGACCAGCGCAGACGGCGCAGTGGAGGAGAGGCAAACCAAAGGACAGTGGAGGGGGAAAGCAGAAGAGCTTCGGTTTCGGTAAGCCAAGCCTCCAACTTTATTTTGTTCGCGGTCTATCTATAGTTACATTTTTCACAATCAGAGAAGTTATTAATAAGTAACTGGGCCTTAGCTGCTTGACGCTTCAGTAAACATATTCAGTTGTTTATATTATATCGATTTGCGATCGTAAATAGTCAATGGTAAGGAAAAGAAAAAAGCCTGACATGTATTCGCATCAATCTTTCCACACTCTTAAGAGCTGGTAGCTATGTGGTTGTTTTGTAATTCCATTATGTTCGTACGACAGGGAAGGAGGCGAACGAATAACGGCTTCACATTCGAGGAAAATATTGGACAACTCAAACCAAGAACAAGCCTCGGAAACGTTTAACTTTCAAATAAAAGGTATTTGATATAAATTGTGTGTTTTAACGAGATCTACAATTTTTATCTAGTAAGATTTTGTCTATTTCTTACGGTTATTTCTAACATATAAAATACGTTCAGAATGAAGAGGACTAGACGCTAACTCCCAGAAATTCAGAACATATATTTTATTTGTCTTAAAAAATTTAAGTGCATGGTATTTTAATCATAATCAGGAGTCACTTTTGAGAGGTTCATTTTTAAAAATATTTTTCGTGGAACACGTAGCTTGTGGTGGGGGATTTTCTTGAAAATCTTCGTGTCGCATCCTCAAATCCCTAGTTTGATACTTAACCGAGTTTTCGTTTTTGAGTTATGCTACAGTCTCTCTCTCTCTCTCTCTCTCTCTCTCTCTCTCTCTCTCTCTCTCTCTCTCTCACACACACACACACACACACCCACACACACACACCCACACCCACCCACACACACACACACACACACACACACACATGGACACACGCGTGGACCTTTATTTTTATTTTCTTCTTTTTTTTTCCAAAAATGCAGCAGCTGCTGTACTATTGTTGCCGCTATTACTTCTGCCGTCATTACTGTTGCTAACGACGTAGAGAATTGAAATCTGATATGGAAAACCTGTTTAATATGGACGAGCCCAAATGACCTAGCTGTCGACGGGCCCTTAAACCCCACTCACTCACTCACTCACTCACTCACTCACTCACTCACCCACCCACCCACTCACTCACTCACTCACTCATTTACTCACTTATTCACTCACTCATTTACGCACTCACTCATTCACTCACTCTTCAACATGGAAGCAGTAACTTTCAGAAATAAAACGATTTTCTTTACAGTAAACATTAAGTTCCGGAGATAACGACGTAACGCCGCATGAATTACATGCCACATCAAAAGAACATTCTAAAATCATAAAAATCCTCTTATTCAGGAAATAATAATTTGTAACCTGATCCAGCACCCAGAAGACAAACGAAAACGACACAGCGACTTAGAATTGTAATTCACATGACTACATCCTCAGGCTTATCGTAAGATAAGTACCTGCTCACGTGTTTCATGTTATTTATTTGTTAATTAAATTGTGTGCACAGTTGTATTATATTTAATTATATGATAAAGTTATGAAAAAACCACCAAAAACACAATTCCTGCAGAGCTTACGTTGTGTTACGTATAAAGAAATAGGTAACTTTGAGTTGAGGAGGCAAACGTTGTTATACAGGCGTGATTCTCTGTGAGTTACATATGCTTTAAATAGCAGCATATTCTCGTGTGTTCCATTGCATCTACAAAAAACTGCAGAATGCATCTGTTAACTGGTTCAGTTGCTATATTCTTGACGCTGTTAATTGTTGCCTATGTTCAGTACCTGTTTCTCCTAGCAGGCATGAAACCTTGCACTACACACAGCACATATGCTTGCTAGAAGGAAACAAAGGAACAGCAAGTTTACTCTCTGTGTTGATGACGTAATTGCTATACCCGCGGCCGCCACGGCAGGTTATATAGAGCTCGCCCTTATTTATGATTTTTTGCCAGAAGTTTTTATACGGCAAGGCATCTTTATTTTCTCTGTCATGTGCCTAGTAAGTAGAGAAAGTACTGTAGTCCACCCAGAAATTCAATGTCAAGATCTCATTGTAGATTCACTAAGTGAAACCCGTTTTTAGGAAAAGATCGATGTGTGTGTGTGCGTGCGTGCGTGCGTGCGTGCGTGTGTGTGTAATTGGATACAATACATTAAAAGCATAATGACGGTTAAATACCAAAATGTTCAGCATATTAAAAGATGTGACACGCGCATTTTCAGAATATTCTACAAATCCAAACTACTCTTCATATGGAAAAATGTTCAGTTATTAATCATTTTCAAAGTGAATAACGATTTTTATGAAAAGTAAACAGAACTACATGGCCTACAGCCAAAAAATTCAAAATATGAATTTCATTTATATAAAAATATCTTAATCCCGTGCCATTTTAATCAAAATCGTTAGTGCCATTTTGGAGAAATCAAAATATTTGAAAATTTTCCGTGTAAAGGGTAGTTTAAGAGAGGAGCAATATTTTTCAAAATGTTCGTGTCGCTTCATTGAAAGATAGTCAACTTCAATACCAACTTTTATTTTTAACCCACTTTTCGTTTTTGAGTTGCGCGGTTTAAACACACGCACGCGCGCACAAACACACACACACACACACACACACAAACACATTTTTTAAAACTGCTCTTTTAGGCTCAGAGGACCTCAAAATATATATTTCCGGTGAAATATTGACATCGAAATTTTGAGTCAAATACAATACTTCTACTTACTGTATGCAGTAGAGGAAGTAAAAATGTTTAACTTCCTTTCATAAAATTAGCTCTCTCGAGTAGACACTTGCCTGCGTGTCTATCCTGCATTTGATAAATCAAAGCGAAAATGTAAGTGGCGTTAGTGGTACTTTCACATTTCTTCTTCTTATATATCTATTGCGTTTTACTGTACTTACACCAGTCAGTGGCTTTGATTCCTAAAATCTAGAATTTTCTTCATTGTATAGAAATACCTACTCTATTCAAAATGTATTTTGAAGGGCAGTTGTAATTAAATATCTGAATGCAGCGGTGTTTCCTTCAGAACAAGAATACTTGTTATTAAATTTAGTTCAGATGTTCCTTTGCTAGTACATGCTGTTAATGAAATCGCTATAGCGGCTGAAAATTGGAAGCTACGAGCGAATTTGGGAAATGGTTAGGGAATGTCACATAAAGGGAAACTGATGGTCACAAGAGCAAGGAAGGGGAGTGTCGGACAAAAACGCTCTACTGATGCATATTCCCTTCCTGTAGGGGAGCGGCGCAAATGCTTAGAGAGACCCAGCAAAATCCTTGGGCCAAATGAAGTCCACAGCCTACTGCGGTATGGACTGGACGTCTATAATTTTGGTCTTTCCTATTCATATCGTTTTCTGCTTTGCTTTTTCTTCACATGACAGCAATCAATGTTCCCCGAAATGTATTAAAAAGTGACGAATTAACCCTTTGATAAGGAGATATGCCATTCCCTTCTGAAGCTCCCCTAATTGCAACAAAAAGGGGTTCGTGTTTGTGAGCGCGCGCGAGTGAACAAGTGTTAAATATGCATCTTGGTTTTAAGTTCAGGTCCTTGCTCCTTCTAACAGTAACTTTCTCTAGGGAAGGAATATTTTTTGGTATCGCAGATGTCTTAAGTTGTGAACCACATTTTAAGATCAAAACCATTTAGAAGGAATATTTCGCAAATAGTTAACTGAAAAAAGTAGGTATAAATAAATAATTCCACATAAATTGTGTCCTTTAAAATATCTACACTTTTCGTGTGGTAAGAGTTTTGTCTCCTAGCTACCTGTTATGCAATAGTCGTTCAGAATTAAGAGGACTTCGAAAGCTATTACAGAAAAGTCTGGTCATACATTTAATTTGTAATTAAAATATCTTAAAATATCGTAGTATAGTTCGAAGTCGTAAGAGGTACTTTTGTGGAAATAAAAAGTTTTCCATCTTAACGGTAGTTTAGGGTAGGGAATTTTATTCAACATCCTTCTTGGAAGACACTGAAATTAAATACCAAATTGTTACGTCATTTACACATATATACACACAAAGCCACCCACATAGCACACTAATGGGCCTTTCTCCTAAAAATGTGTTGCTTGGTTTAGGGGCATTTACTGCCAAATATCAACTTAAATTTTTAGGTAGAATAGAGTACCTTCTCTACTAGCTGTAACGTATTGAGAAACTGAAAAAAAATAGAAGATAAGATATATCCTAGTATATGTTCATACACACATATGTTGCCTCAGTCCGGGTGACTCAGTTGGTTAGGTCCTGGGCTACGGAACTAAGGTTGCGAGTTCATACTCAGCCCAGATCAATGGTTTGTAAGTGTGCTTAAAAGAGACATCCTCAGGTCAGTAGATTTATTACATTAAAACAGCTGCAGAATGAAATACAAACAGAAAACAAAACAAAAACATATTTTTAAACATTTGTTGCCTGATTATTGGGATTATATTTCTCTATGTAGGTACATTAATTTGGTTAGTACGAAAATTGTTTTAAAGGTTTTCTATACCTGAAGCCAATAGAACCTGCAGCTTCACTACAGTTATAACGTTGAAAAGTATCCCTCCCAAGGTCGACAAAACTATAAATCGAATTTTGTATAACCACTAATTTGTCATTGGAGTTGAAACAGGGTTAGAGGCTTTAATATCGATGATGTTGCAGATCATGTATGATATAATACTAACTGCAGCAGCAAGATGCTTCTGAGTTGGGTACGACTGAGTGTATCGTATTTTACAATCACGTGTGCGCAAAATGTACCAAGCTTTTCTTTTCCGGTGCTTGGCTTTATGTGTCCACTCTGCTGTAAAAACGCGCGCCACTTTGAGTGTATCGTGCTGATTAAACATGTTGAAATAAAAACATGGAAAGTAGCACTAACTCGCCCAAAATAATTGTATGTCAATCATAATGAACGTACACTCCTGTATCCGTTTATTAGAGGCACAATAATTAAGCTTTAATTGATTTTTGACCACAGTAATTAACAAAACACAAAAGTCTAAATTCAATTTCTCATATTCCTCAATAAAACGCTTGATCATTAAAAATTTTTCTCATTCATACCTACAAGAAATAGAAACAAATGCCAAAGATAAAAAATGGATTACACTACTTTCCAATCCAGATATAATCCCCCAGAGACCAAGGAAAACAGCTGTTGCAGCCTTCCGACTATTGACAAATCATGACTGCTTGGCAAGTCATCTCTACAGAATAGGTATCTCAGCCTCACCAATATGTGTCCTGTGTAACGATCCAGCAGAAATGAATGAAGAACACTTGAAGACCTGTGAAGCATTAAGATCAGAAGAAACTACAGTTCAAAAGTATTGGAAAGCACGAATGCTAATGGCTTCATTGCCAGATGCAAGGCACTAGAAAACAACAACAACAATTAACAAAACACTTCACCTTTGTCTATTGCGTTCCATCCTGTGGTACTGAAGTGTGAATACATGTATAAAATACCCACTTCAGACCGTTCTTTCATTGTGATAAGACGCAAACTGAAAGAAAGATTTCTTAGTAGTGATTGTGGCAACTAAACTGAGGATTACACCGGTGAAGAAGCATTAATAAAATCCACAGAAATAAAAGTATGGCGCATAAAGGAACTTAAAGCCATTGGGGGACATAAAAAACGCATTTCACTGGTATATTTGAGAAAAAAGGGCATTTAAGGATGTCAGCATATATTCTGAGAAGATATAGCTGTCACATTATAACTAAAATCATAATATACTTAACAATTACAACCATCGAGTTCCCAACCATGGGTTTCACTTCAAGGAATTCTTGATCTTCTCAGCACGCGTTTGAGCGCACTGTTTTCTTTCTGATGGTCTGCATGTTATAATTCTTTTTCCGTTGTATCTACATGTTTCTCCCAGGTTCAGCTGTTATCTATCATATGCCCATTTGTATTGACTATTTTTAGTTCTTGTGTGATTGTTATTTTTCATTTGGACCTGGAAACCTTTCTTATGAATGCTATTTCAGCCGAACTTGTTGACTTTATTTGTTGTTTCCAGTTTCACTATAATGTATAATTTACTCGATGATTGTTTTCGTAATTTAAATTCATTAGTATAGTATTATTTACGAGGTGTCTTTTCCAGGTAAGTATTGTTTAAATATTTTCCCGCTACAGCGCCACAGTCGCGCTTTTGAGCATGCGCAGTCACTTCATTCATTAGGAAGCCAAACGAATCTGAGAGCGATTGTCATTTTGTAGAATGCGAAAAGCGAAAAACGCTTTCCCAAAGGAGGCGCGAGACTTGGACTGGGGAAAGCGCCGAGAGACTCCATGGATCATTAAGTTCGGCCTCGGGGATGGAACCCGCGACCTCCCGAATGCGGGTCACAGACGTTTGCACATGAACCATTCCGCTCACTAGTGCAATATGTAAGGTGATGATAAAGTACTTGTAAAGTAATATTTTGTTATTTTTTAAAAAAGTAGTAAAAATATTGGCACTTCAGAAACACGTCTCGTATATGTACAAATCGATTAATTCTCTCTCTCTCTCTTTCTTTCTCTCATGCGACATATCATATAGAAGCTATTCGTAGAACGGTGTGTGGTGGGCTGTAGCCTTTAAGGTGTTATCCCTATGCCATACCACCTTGTTTCGTCACACGTCCACAGAGGAAGCAGTGCAGGGCAACTGTACCTCCAGCTCTGTGACGGACAGATGGCATTAGGGTGCCATCCAATCTATCGTCTTACATTATCTGTACATGATAACAGAGGGCTCAATATTACCATCTATTGTTCATTTATACGATTGTCATGGTATTAAATATCCAATGCGGTGTTACCTTGGCAACTGAGGGAAACCACGAAGAAAAGGTCGTCAGATTGTTTGCCCACGGCTAATTTTATTTGTAATGTCTTAATGGATTAAGTTGTACTCCGCATAATTAAAATGTGTCACTTATTCTATTATTTAAAACTGTCTTACCTTTGTTGTGTTTTACCCTCACAGGGCACTTCTTTTTTGAGTTGCTTAACCCTTTCAGTCTCGGTGTCCATTATAATGGACATAATCATTTTTTGCCTACTTGTAATACTTTTAACGGGTTTTTCTGCTATATTCCAATTAAACCTACAATTAAACCTATGTAAAAACATGTTCTGAATTGTACAAAATTATTTATTTTTTACAATTTACATTGTAGTGTTTTTCTTTTTTTTTTTAAAGAAAAGAAGCAAAATCCATGCAACCGCAGTCAAATGATACCCCGTCATCATCCACGCGTGCCCTCCCCGTCCTTTACCACAGGCTCATTTGACTGCGGTTGCCGAGACTCGAACTCACGACCTCAGGCTTTGAGTGCTTGGCCAGTGCACTACGTGTTGCCCTAACGGTCATGGCTATCCAAGCCAGCAGGCCGAAGGTATCCCAGACCGTCTAATCTAAACCGGTTTCGAATTAGAGGAAGAACGGCATAAGTAGCAAAATAATTCGGGTCTGAAAGGGTTAAAATAAGATGAAATAAAAAGTCCCATTCTTCTGGGAGGTGCAAACCATTGTGTTTTCCCAAGAATAACAACAGCTGTGGTGTTGGATATTAGGAAGACTGCTTTCGGCTACTGGGTAATGTTTTCCAATATTTAATTTTGTAGTGAGAAGCTGGAAACGGGACATCCTACGACGAAGCCAATCAAAACAGGGTACAAGCACATGATGTATTCACTTTGTGCACAGACAGACGGTTTTCTCGGAGATTCCTTTAACTTGATCGGATAACTCGTGAAAAGAAACTCGATTTTATCGAAACGCTCTATTTAGTTTTCCGCTCTCTCACAGGAACCGCTTCCCAAGTTTTTCTCTACGAGGACCAAACTTTTAACGCAGTTGTTTTTCCAACACTCCCGGGGTACTTTATTTTTTTTTTCTCCTAAAAAAAGAACAGAACTGCTGTGCGAGTTAATCTGAGACGAGCTGGTCGGTATACCAAAGTAGTCCATCTTTTCGTTCCACAGAGACTTGAATTCGGAAATATTCCTCTCGAAACTCAAGAGTTCTGAAACTATACATGGTACTGGTAACTCTTCAATAACGTGAGGAGGAATCGTACGTGTTTGTTTGTTTGTTTCTTTTTTCCTTCTTTCTTCTTTCGCTACCACATAACGCATAATGAGTAGAAGTATTGAATCCCAGTCAAAATGTCTATGTCAAGATTTCACTGGAAACTTTTCCAAATGCCCTGAACCTTAAAGAATCAATCTCTTTTTCTCTCCTTCTGTCTCTCTCTATCTCTATCTCTCTCTGTGTGTGCTTGCGTGGGCGCGTGGGTGCGCGTGTGTATCTGTCCATCTGTCTATCTGTAAACAGCATAGCTCAAAAACCGAACTCGCTTAAGCACCAAATGGTATATTTCAATTAGGTGTTTTCCAAGAATGCGACAAGAGGGTTTAAAAACATAAAGAGATTCCTCCCATTCAAACTACCTAATACATGTAAAATGTTTCGAAAATCTTAATTTTGTCAAAAATATGTAACTTTTTACTTTATCTACTGCTAAGTAGAAGGAAGTATTGTATTCCACCCAAAAATTCGATGTCGAGATTTCACCGGAAATATATGTTTTGAGACCTCCTGAGTCCAAAAAAAGCATTTTTAGAAAAAGGTCCGTGTGTGTGTGTGTGTGTGTGTGTGTGTGTGTGTGTGTGTGTGTGTGTGTGTGTGTGTGTGTGTGTGTGTGTGTGTGTGTGTGTGTGTGTGTAAGTTTAATGTCTTTCAACGATGCGACACGAAGATTCTGAAGAAAATAGCCCCACCCTGAAGTACCCTTCACATGGAAAATTTTGATTTTCTTGAAAATTGCTCTAACGATTTTCATTAACATGTCATATGTTTGAGATATTTTTATGACAAATGAAATATACATTAGAATTTTCTGGCTATAGCCCTGTAGTCGTATTTACTCTGAACGACCTTTGCATAACTGGTAAACCGTTAGAGTTCGACCAAATCGTACTACACCAAAAATGTAGATCTTTGTAAAATACACAATTTATATCCAAATAAATTTTCTTGTAGGTTGAACCATTTTGGAGATATTCCTTGTTATGTGTGTGAGTTTCGGAAAACTTAAAACTTTCGTGAAATGAAACATCGTTGTTTATTTTTTAAATGTTAAGTGTGCAAAGAGAACGGAATCTCAAAGCTTTAAAATATTGGACTATCGCTCAAACCTACTGTATTCTAATATCCCCCTTGCACCTACAAGGAAATAAGCAATAAGATAATTTGTACAAATGTTTGGTACAAGAGTAGAGAAAGTCATGTGAGTGCAGCACATCAGATTTTTTTATGAAGTTACCATATGTTCCAAGTATTTTCATAACAAATGAAGTTTGTATCTAGAATTTGCCTGGGGATAGCCTGTGAAGTCCTTTTCATTTTAAATAACTATTGTATACCTCGTAAGAGAAAAACAAAAATGACTGCATAAAAACTTGTTAAAAGTGCACAGTCAAATGTATCTAATATATATTTTGTGAATTGACCATTTATGAAATCTTTTATGTTATTTGGTTTAAATTTTGAAACGCATCTTTTTCATTTGGGAAGTTGTTATTTTTCTTTTTCGTGGAAAGGGAATATATAAGTCATTTCTACAACGTATAGACTGATTAATTTGAAATAAATAGTATTATAAACCTTCGCAAGAGTTGCTTGTGTAAGAGTCAGAACAGAAAGTCAATGACAGTGCATACATGAAACAGATGAATGGCAGTTTTGGAAACAAGCCAGTTTTAAGTTTTCGGTTTCTGTCAAAGTGTTTTAAGTACATACATGCTACAGAGATATTAGCATGAAATGTTTGAAACACATAACGGTGAATTCTTGCAAGTAATTGAACCTCGAGTAAGTTCTATCAATGGCAGCTTGTTTGTTATTGATTTTAATGTTGATCTTTTGCAAATAGCCACACTCAAAGGTAATAAATGCCGTATATCAAAGCGTTAAATTGAACACTTCGTATTAAATGATGTCAAATTATCACTAGAGGTAGGAGCATCCAGTTCCTCGATAGACAAATGTTTTCCTAACGGATTATAGATTGTGTGTTGTATAGAGCTTTAATGGGCTTGGGAGTCTATTATCGATATTTTCAGCCCATCGGTCAACGTCGACATCATCTTGACATGAAGGCTACATAGCTTTAGCTCGTCTATTAATCCCTGAAAAGTAGGACATTTATCCCTTATACTTAATTTATATGCATGACATCCTCAGTGGCTGAATCACTGTGACGTGAAGGTCATGTCGGATAAGAAGCAATTAAGTCACCAGATTACCCTTCAGAACTGCTCTGTCATATCTACATATATACAGAACAAATTCTATTAGAAATGACATCTACTTACTAAAAACATAATTGAAATGTTTCAAAAAATTCAGCTCTTCTTTCCAGTCATTCAATTTCGTCCACTGTACTGCTATTCCCTCTCAACAAATAAAATGCAAAATCTTAAGTTATATTAGTTTTAAACTCTCGAGTAATTGCTCAGGGTTTAAATACCAACTGATGCAGCTCATGATTTTAGTTTTAATGTACTCTGTAAAAGTTAATCGTAATAAGTCTAATGTATATATCAGCCTTTTATAATGCTTAATATAGGATACAGTTTAATAAGTGAAGTCAATTGCGTGGATGTCTCTGTCTGCAATTCTCTGGTATCTTAGTAAACATAGGTTTATACTTAAATGGAAATAAACCTCAGCAGCAGTAACTACATCTAATCAAAAAGTTACCTGCTCTTTTGGAGCAGGGGCTCTAATGACCTAGCTGTCGACGGGCCCTTAAACCCTAATCACTCACTCACTCACTCTTTTGGAGCATGTAACCAATACTTATATTATACTCGTATGGTAACCAAGCGATTTTAACCAAGTAAAAAGTTGCAACCAGGGTTTAGGACAATATTTATTTTGCACTAACAAATACAACACTTTCACGTCTAAAAACTACCAGATACAAATACTTACACACCGTAGCAGCAAGATACTTTAGCTAAACTATTACTTAACTTAGTTCTTTTTTCTGCATCAAATTCTTTCACTTCTCCCAATCGATATTCTGCAATGTAAGTGCGAATTTCCAACGTACTGCCCCTCTTTTTTGTTTTGTTAGTCTTATTTAATGAATTTTTCTTTTCGCTCTAATTACCCTCCCTATATCCTTCAGGACTTTCAAGTGAGCCGCTGGGATCAGATGATTGACGATGAGCAGACGGTCTCTGGATCAGTAGCCAGGATGGGTGATCAGCTCGAAGCCTGGTATCAGAGTGAGGAAGGAAATTACATGAAATTACGGTGAGAGGGATGGAAGGAAAGATGATAATGGAGTATGGAGGTATTTTATAGACGTGGTGAATGACCTTGCTAGGATCTGTGCGTGTGACGTTATGCAATTGATGGTGGGGATAACGTCTGTTTCCTACCTGAAATAAACAAGAGACTGCAGATAATGCAAGGGCACTGTACTTAATCACACATTGTTCCGCGATGTGACTACACAGAAGTCGGAGGAATATTAACCTGACACTCCTATAGTCTTACATATACAAATAAGAACTCGACCATAAACAACTGCGCAACTTCGAACAATTTGCCACGCTTAAAAAATACGTCTGTAGTTAGTGGAATAAATTACAGGAAAAACGGAGATGACCTACCCAGATGCTGCTTTATCCACTACAAATCCTATATATGGTCCCCAGGTATCGAACCTGGGCCACCTTAGTGACAGCTGAACGGTCTAACCACTCACTCAGTCATGGTGTTGTCTATTTAATGAATTATAAGTAATATATTTTTGTCCTCATTTTATGGTAGTAAACTTCATTCCATAGTTACTACCTCAAAGTACGGTGTCTTGGAAACGTTTTGTAGGATCAATCTTTATATATATAAATAACGAATTTATTTTCAATGTACATTGAAAAGAAAAAGCCCTACTCTGGTGCAACAAATCTTTATACTATTGCAAAAGCACACGAGTTTATAAACCAAGATAAGAATAAGTTATCCCTTTATAGGGCAGTGTAGTGTTAACATAAAGTGGCCATAGGAAGTTCTCTTGTTTTATGAATTCTCTTGTAGCCTTGTGAACTTGTGCTTCTTCAGCCGTGAACGTTTAGAAGGGACATCGTAACTTTGTGGAGTCCTGGCAATGGTTCAATTTCTGTGTGCTTCAGTAATTTCTCTTGAGTTTCCTAAGCCAATGCATCTATGAATCCTGTCGCCGCCGTTAATGCAATTCTGTTAGCTGCAGTAGTAAAAAAGAAAGCAGTAAAATAAAACTACCAGAAGCTATAACGTTCAGGATTGTTTTGGAGGAAGAATTAAAGACATAAAGAAGCATTCGGTATTTTTGGTTTGAGTCAAAATAAATTGTACTACAACCTGAAGGGCCAGAGTTTGATGGGATTTTCTTACATTTTACGGCTATAATTTTATTTGTGGTTCATTTGGGGTATGGTACATAGGAAGTTATTGCTTTGGGAAGCAAGCAACGTTGATCCCATAAAAAGCATGCGGTTTCCTTACATTGGAATGAATGTTGGAGAATCAGTGTAATAAAGTGATTAGAAGTAGTCCTATGGTTCACAGATGTAACTACAAGACGAAGGTTAGAAAACAGGACGGATAGTGAGCAGATAATCAGTGTGTATTCAGATTGAGTTACGCACGGATGCAATTAGCAGCCCTTGGAATCGCCACAATACTTGCCTGATGAAGTGCGTTCACAAACCTGGCCTGTAGCTTGGAGCTCAGGTAGAACAAGGTCCACCCTCAGCTCTCTTAACACAAGAAGCTCCTTGGGATGTCTTAAAAGCAGCTTTTTACCCTAGCTCTTCGCAGCACTTGTGCCTTGCTCTGGTGTTAACTTCTTAGGAGGGGAAAATAACGGAGGGAAGGAGGTCGTTTTCTTCTGCAGCTGTTGTCTAACTACGTAGATGTCCAGTGATTCTAGTTGGACTTAATATCGTCCCATTTCTGTTGTTTGTGACGGCAGTTTGGCTATTTGGGTCAAAGAAGTTGAAGTTTTACCTCTTTGGCCACACAAAACTTCAAGTAAGTAGAGCTGGATAAGAAAGTGCGTGTCATTTTACGCTTACATCCATTTGCAACATATAATTGGAATGTAACTCTTCTGATAATTTCGATTGTTAATGACTAATTCATATTAACATTCAAAATTGTGTCAAAAGTGTATTTCTAAGCACACGCGAATGACCGTCTGCCATTTTTAATCAAGATTGGCTCAGGTCGTCTTAAGATACTAGGTGCAGAATAAATTACCTTGTGGGCGCCAGAGTAGATCAGTAGTTTAATTCGCGGCCCTCGTGTTGAGGGTCCGGAGTTCTATGCTACAGGGTGGCGAGTTTAAGTTGGCCCTATCCAATACTCTAACTCATTAAGAATATCCCCGAGGTCTAACGTGGTTCGGAGTACACGGTAGAAAGCTTTAGGTCCCCTCATTCCATCGCCATTATCACTGTTCTACCAGTGGAGGCAGCGGACCTACCCTCAGGGTGGTTTCACCTTAGAAATGAGTAAAGTCATTTATTGCCTCGCCACCATTACGTATATTAAAAACTGTTGCATATGAAATGCACAACAATTTTTATGATTACTTTGCTACATATGGAAACACACCAAGACTTCAAATCTGCTTAGAAAATTGATTTAATATTGTTTAAAAGTTAATAACTTGTGAAGTCTGAACGTTCACATTCGTTCAGTCAGTGTCGCCAACTGTATCCCATAAATCGCTGAAAAACAGTTTATTACACATTACAATCGACTAATAATCAAAATAGCACATCATTTTCATTTTACAGCTGTATTTTTAACAATTGTTCTTTTATTAATTAATATTGAATACAGCAGCTATAATAATTGGTGCCGGAACAAACCAACAAGTTTTAACCCTTGAAAGTAGAAGATATTAATATATTTTTCCCGAAGAAAGGTTATTTGTTAGTTAAAAATATGGTGAGATTTATTTGAGTTGATAAATTGGTTTTCTTTTATAACCAGAGAGGACCGAAATAGTATTTAAATTCATCGTTTATTTACAAAATGGTCCAGATAAATATCATTCGACGGCTAGCCCTACTCAGATCGTGTAATAAATCCTAATTATAAGCTATCCGAAAACTTCGAATAGTTCCATCTTTATTGCTGAAAAAAAATTAGTGTTACATTTTTGTGTGTGATGGATATATTTTAGCGCACAAATGAACACCTTTTGTTAGCGACGTTTGTGGAACGATTTTATTTGCATTGCTGTGAATTAGCGAGACTCGCCGCGAAATATCTTTTACACATTGTACGGGCCACAGACATGACAAAGATATCTGGGATTCTGTCGCCCGAAGCTGCTGCAGCAGTCAGAATGCGATGTCGAGAGGTGGCGCTCTTCACGTTGAAAGAAGAGAGAAAAAAGTGGGGGAGGCGCGAGGTGTGTGCTACGTGCTTAAAAGTGAGATAAAGCACAGAAGAAGAGGCAGCTGGGCACGTGTTCTCTCTAGGGAAGTAATTTGTGTAAAGAGAGAGCTCTGTCAATAAAACACGGGATTCGGGGAAAAAAAGTTGGAACGTTTTTAACAGTCTTTCAGTACTTAGCTCTTATGCAACGATTTTTTCTTTTGTGCAAAATTCAATACCGTTAATGACGATATAAGCATGCGAACATTTTCTTTTGATTTTGTAGCTACACATTGAAAGAAATAATCCACCAAAGATGATGACGATTATTATTATTATTATTATTATTATTATTATTATTATTATTATTATTATTATTATTATTATTATTATTATTATTATTATTATTATTATTATTATTATTATTATTATTATTATTATTATTATTATTATTATTATTATTATTATTGGTGGTGGTGGTGGTGGTGGTGGTGGTGGTGGTGGTGTTTTTCTTTTTTGCTGTCATCATTATCATTAGTATTAGTATTATTAGTAGTAATATTATTAAAGATTATTACAATAATATTTAAATACAATCTAGCACAAATTTGTTAGTTACAATAAAAGAAAGTCAATTTTTTACTCTCTCTACTACGTATACTATAGTAGAGGAAGTTTTGTATTCCACCCACAAAATTAATCTCAAGATTTCCCCAGGAATATATGCTTTGAGGCCCCTGAATTAAAAAAAAAAAAAATTTTTAGAAAAAGGTCCTGTGTGTGTGTGTCATTCTGTGGACAGCATAACTCAAAAACGAAAAGTTTGTTGAAACCCAAATTTGGTATTTAATGTCCTTCAAGGATGCAACACGAACATTTTGAAGTAAATTCCTATATTACACTTTACATGGAAAATTTTTCTAAAACTTTGTTTTTCTTCAAAATGGCTCTAATGATTAAATGCTATATGTTTAAGATATTCGTATGACAAATGAAGTGTATATTTTGAATTTTCTGGCTATAGCCTATGTAGTCCTGTTTACTCTGGATGACTTTTGTATAACTGGTAAACCATAAGAGATAGAGAAAATCTTAGGATACAAAAAAATGTAGATCTTGTTAAAACATACCATTTATGCCCAAATAATTTTTGTAGAGAGAAGCTTTTCGGAGATATTCCTTGTTATTGGTTTGTTTTGGAGAAGTTATACTTCTGTCAAATGGAACATCGTTATTCATTTTTCTATGTTAACCATGCAAGGGGAACGGAATTTGACAGCTTTAAAAGATTTGAGTGTCGCTCAGTCTACTCAATTCCCATATTCTCCTTATACCTACAAGGAGATAGTCAAGAAGATAATTTCTGCAAATGTTTATCTCAAATAGCACGAGGAAGATATAGACATAGTAGTTTGTAAGAATGGTTATACAAGAGTAGAGAAATTCATGTGAGTGCAAGACATCAGAGTTTTTATTTTACTCTCTTGAAGTACTATGGTTCTTAACCATATTCTATATTGGATGTGAAAGACCACGTAATTTTGCTCAGAAGCCTCTTTATCAGCCTGAGGTTATTTTATGCCGTAAATCTACGACACGGACCAATGCTTTACTTTCGAAGGAAGCCAACTTAGTCACGAGTAAATGGTGGTTATTGAATTGAAGTATAAAAGGAACTAGCTTGAAACGGACGCGATTTTTTTTAAATTTATTTAGAGTCACTTTAACAATTACGTCATATCGCGACTATTCTATATAATACAGTGGTATACAATAAACTTGTTACAATTATTTAACCAAAATCATGAAAATACTAATCAACAAATCAGTACAACAAAAATATCCTTCATATTATATTTTCGTATGTAAGTCTGTACTTTTGAGAAATGATAATACCCTTCTGCAGTTGGATGGCGTGTTCAGAATGTGGATAAGTCTCCAGTGATGTGATGAAGCTGTCGTTGTATTGCTTGCATTCTGTGAGGAGATGTTTTACTGTGAGGCGGGTGTTACAGACTTAACATTGTTGTGGCTGGCCTTTGCTGAGGAGGTATGAGTGGGTTAACCTTGTATGACCAATGCGGAGACGTGAGATAATCACCTGCTCTTTCCTGCTAAGCGAATAGACAGGGGTAGAATTAGTGTCTCCTTTCCTTACCATGTGTAGTTTTTCTGGAGGCGATTGATTCCAGGCCTGTTTCCATCTTGTTTTTATTAGTCTGGAGAAGTACTTTGTAATATCACGATAAGGCGTCTGTTAGCCGACTTGCTTCTTTAGCAGCTTTGTCCGCTTCTTCATTGCCCTTAATGCCGCAGTGTGAAGGGACCCAAATGAAAGTAACTATTTTCTTTTTATTTAGAGCAATGGAATAATGACTGTGGATGTCTTGAAGCAGTTGGTCAGTTGAGCGATCTCTGAGACTTTGAAGAGAGCTTAATGAATCAGAAATTATAAGAAATTTACTCTCACTAGATTGGATGATGTATGTTAAAGCTTGCTTAAGTGCAGAAAGTTCGCAAGAGAATATGGAATAATATTTAAGGAGTTTCAGCTGAAGTTTCTTATCTGGGGTAATTACGGCACATCCATTGTCGCTGTCTGTTTTGGAACCATCAGTGTAGATAAATGTATGGTTAGGGTAGGCATTTGTTATTTCTTTAAACAGCTGTTTATAGGAAGATGCATCTGTATGAGATTTATGGTAAGCTGTAATATTCAAATTTAGTTGAGCAGTTGGTATTCTCCAAGGTGGTGGACAATGAAACTTTCTGGCCATTGTGGCAGGAACTTCTATGTTATGTTCTTCAATGCATTTGCTTATTTTAGATTAAAACATTTCTTTTTGTGAATTAGCCTGTAAACATTGGTTGGACGTTTCTGGGAGGACGTACTGGTATATCATTGATTCGGGTCTTGCTAAAGTTTTAAGGGCGAATTTTAAGGTAACAGCTGAAAATATGCCGGAATATATGTTTTCTCTGTGGTAGGTAACACAGTACAAATTTAAATGATGAAGATTCCAGGATGCCGTGATAGCAAACAGTTTAAACTTCTCAGCGTTCTCCGATATTTATAAATATTCTGAAGTCAAAGACGCTCACCATACATAAGAGATAAGAAGAACGTGTCTACTAAATATGCTCTCTCATATGCTAACAATTAAACAAGTATAACACGCGGGTTAATAAGACATTATTAAAAATCCTTAGCTCACCTCAAACACGCCATTTCATACAGCAAACTAGTGCTAAATAGTACACCATCTGAAGCAATGGCAGCTGCTAAGTGCAGCAGTCTACCGTCTCACAACGTCGACACAAACTCCGTGAACAAGAAACCTCAGCTATGCTTCAATTGATCAGACTTCTCCCAATGATGTGGGGAAATTACCTCCAAGCATACAGATCCTGCATGAGGGCACTGTACGTAACACCGGATACCCCTACCTGCTTCATCTGCAAGCAGGAAGGCCACTTTGCAAAACATCGTTGCACACAAAATGTACAAAACTTCTAGTTTAAACAGTGTTTAAGTATTTAAAATAAACAAAAATAAATAACCATTATGTCTGATTTTAAAACCTTGGCATAGAAATAGGGTTTTTTGGCGAAATGGCGATTGCTTTTTAATTTGGTGTTTGTACTTGCTTCTGATTCACGTGCCTCATGACTGTAGGAGGAAGGATATGCCGCTCCTTAAAATGTGCAATTTATCGACGGAAAATACTTCACATTTTTAAATATACGCTGGTGTTCGTTTAATTATAAGGCGAACACTCAAATGCTGGTTCCTTCATCCAAAGAATATAATACAAACCAAGTGAATAGCATGTATTTAATATTAAAGGTCTACCTTATACTAACGGCATCGTGGATTTACTGACATGATGCTTTAGCATGATTTTTGAGCAGCAACACTTTGTGGATGGCGGCGCCGTGGCCGAGTGGTTAGACCGTTCGCCTACCATCTAGGCCACCCGGGTTCGATCCCAGGTATGGTGGTATTCGTGGTGGACGAAGAGGCGTCAGGGCGAACTTTCTCCGGGTTCTCAGTTTTACCCCCGCTACTTATTCCACCAATTGCTCATCATCACATTTCCATTCATCTATTTCGCCTGCCTTTTATATCATCCTCTTCCTCACTATCATACTTGGTGCTTCGCTGATCATCCGCTTCCAGGTCTTCACTCTGTCCGGTCAGTAGGTTCCTCTGCTCCCCGACAGGCGTCTGACCCTAAGCACTGGCTTGTAAGTCCTAGGGAGTGTAAGTTCTACATAGGGTTGCATAATCAGTAAAAGAAGAAGAATACTTTGAAGATTACCTGAAAATAATTGGCGGAGAAAGTCATGTGTTGTTACTCTTTCAACTTATCTTTGTAAGACTGAGCGAGATAGCTCTGTGGTAACGTGTGGGACTCGTATTGGGGATGTGGTGGGTTCAATTCCTGCAATCGATCTTCCTATTCCAGGGTTCTGTTGGAGGTTATCCTGGGAAACGTAGTTACACCCCGATTTCCCCTCCCTACACTACATTTCACCTCCTTTTCAAGCCAGTCTTTTAGGGTCGAAAGTGTTGGCGATGGGCGAGTATGGCGCTGCTGTAAGGACACTACGAAGTGCAATAGCTGTTCTTGGCGGATAGGTGTCGTTATAGTCACCTGATCGATGGCTGATTGGCGAACCCTAGTGTCGAGATGAATAATCTGCAGCATATGTCAATGAGCCTCACACTGGCTCGACATACTCGTCCGGGTTCCAACACAAGTCCGCAAAACGCTCCCACTTCATTCCTTCCTCCCGAGGTTTGACATACAATAGTCTTGCGTCAGGGTGGAAGCCCGTCCTTGATCACTCCACTTCTACCCATCTTAGTAAAGTGATTTATAAATCTCTGAAATGTTAGCAAAAAGGTAAAAGTAAGTAAACTATCAGAAACTAACCTTTCTCAACCCTAAATGTGTGTAGTGTTACTATAGAATCCTAATGCTATCAGTTGCTTCTGTACCAAACTCAGTTTATACGCTGTTATCAATCTCCCTATTCCCGTAGGAAGTCTACATTGCGTTAGTGAAATGGGTAGGTAATATTTCTTGCTAACTATCTTCGCACGTCTAGGAGTGTATTGAAAAGCTCATGTCGAGGCGGCAGGTAGATAAAAGTGCACATTTAACTAATCTCTTTAGGAAAACGAGGTAATGAAATGGAGCCGATATGCTTTTCTTCTCTCTCTCGACATCGGTTCCAAAAATAGATTGCGTCCGGCTTAGGAGTATTGGCTGAGCACCAAGTCGCAGGGGATGCAAAGTGGGACGTAAATTATCTACATAGTGCTTTAGTGCTGTCCAACTTAATCGCCTTCCCTTTCTCACTTCGTAAACAGTTTTCTAGAAGCACATTGTGCACGTTACAACTTAATAAATACATGTTACATTCAGTTGTGAGCGCATGTCAAAGTCCAACTTTGTCTACACTGAAGATCAGACAGAGATTTCGTGTAGTGTCTCAAACTTTGTTATACCATTTCTCCAAATTATAGACCTGGGAGACTAGGGTACATATTGTGACAAAAGAAAAAGCAGACACCCACCTGTTAATTCCTGGCAAGCGTTATTTATTACGCAAAATCCGTTTGCAACTCTAGTTGCAACAAATGTGCTCTGGAAAATCTCGTCCCCCGGATTTGAAAGTGAGTCTACTGATTTCCCCCCCCCCCCCACCTTCAGGGGATAGTACAAGCCCGAGGGCAGGAGGGGAGCCAGTTTCCGAGCCCCCCACCCCCTTTGGGAGTACGATCCTGAAGGGGTGGGTAAGGAAGCGGGCTAAGCCAGCCTCCGCCGAAGTGTTTCTACCTGGGAAAATATAGGGACCCTGCCCTCAGCTTGTCGTAGCAGTGTTCCGGCCACCCTCGGATCCATCCTCCCGGGGGATCCCGTCAGGGGCATGGGCAAAGCAGATCGCTTTTCGGTTGAAGTGCTAAGTCCCCCTCCACAAGTTGTCATTGTTGTGCCTCATCTTGTAACTCACTTTTACTTCGTGATGTCTTTTTATGATCTATGGACAAATGTTTCAAAAAAGATCACTATTGGCTTTGAAATTAGTTTTCTTTGAAAGTTTACATGTTTCAACGATAGGGCACGAATTGCATGGGCAATTTTTCGAAAATTTTGGACCCATAAGTTTAGGGTACATTTTTGACAAAGTGTATATGTTTAATTTTCTGGCAATAGCCTCTCGAGTGTTTTTCGTATTGAATGATTTCTGTATAGCTAGTGAACTGTAAGAAATGTATATCTCGTTAAAGTACACAATTTATGCTGAATATATTTTTTGTGGAGTTAATGATATCCATCACCCCTAGCGCAACAGCCCAAGAAGGGCCAAGGCTTGCCGCCCAGCCGCTGCGTCCCCCACCTCTTGCTCCTACAGGCGTCATTGGTGGGGTGCAGTACTAGGGGGTGAGACGTGGTCAGCGCCCCGAGCTCTCCCGGCCAGTTATGCGGCGTTCACGACCTGGGGCCGTTACTTCTCAATTGGTCCCCCGGGAATTACGAGGCTGAGTGCACCCCGTACCAGACCTCCTAGCGGGAAAAAATCCGCATGCTAGTACCGGGGATTGAACCCGGATCCTCCGCGTCAACACTCAAGCGCGCTATCAACTGTGCTACGGAGGCGGTCTATCCATTATATTTGTGCTCTCTCTACTACGTATAGTAAAGTAGAGGAAGTATTGTATTCACTCAAAAGTTCGATGTCGAAATTTCACGGCAAATATGTTCGGAACGGGCTGCGCGGTGCTTTGTCTATCCGCATACTCAGCACTCTTTGTCGTCTGCCGCTATCATAGAAAGGCGCGCATAGAGCCATACAACATTTTTAGCATTTTTAAAGCCTTTAACTTTTAAAGGCTTTACTTACCAACTTTATTAAAAGAGATGCTAAAACTGGCCACCTTCCTTGTCCACAGATTTTCGGCACCTCTTTAGAAAACTACCCAACCCTCTCCGTAGTTCACGTTGAAAAATGTTGGCAATTTGTGGCGTGTATTTTGTTTTAATTCTTCCAGGCTGTGTCAGTTTGACTTGTACACTTTGTTTTAAGTTACCCCAGAGATAGGAATCGCAGGGGGTTAGGTCGGGGGCCCGAGGGACCTACACATTTCTATTAATATTCTATCCTGAAACACGTTTTCAATTGTCACCGAAACATTGACCGTATGAGTTGTTGTGAAGTCTTACTGAATACAATCTGATGTGTTACACTCACATAACTTTCTCTACTCTTGTACTAACCATTCTTATAAAACACTTATTCTTCTTCATGTTAAGATAAACATTTGCAGAAATTATCTTATTGCGCATTTTCTTGCAGGTGCAAGGGGCATATGGGAATACAGTAGGCTTTGGGCGATAGTCAAATCTTTTAAAGCTGTCTGCTATATGAAAGCTTTGAAATTTCGTTCTCTTTGCACGGCTAAGAAATAAAGTGAATGCCTCCAAAATGGTTCACTCCACAAAAAACGTATTTGGACATAACTGGTGCGTTTTAACGAGATCTGCATTTTTTGTATAGTAAGATTTGGCCCATATTTTAAAGCTTTCAAATTCCCTTCTCTTTGCACGGTTAACATATAAAATATGAATAACGATGTTCCATTCGACGGAAGTATGAGTTTTCCAAAACTAACGCAAATAATGTTTCCGAAATGTTTCTCTACAAATAATTGTTTAGCCATAAATGGTCTATTTTAGTATGATCCACATTTTTTCTATAGTAAGATTTGTCTATCTCTTACACTTTGTTAGTTATACAAAAGTCATCCAGAGTAAATAGAACTACACGGGCTATAGCCAGATATACATTTCATTTGTCATAGAAATATCTCAAACATATGACATTTTAATCAAAATCGTTAGAGCCATTTTCAAGAAAATAAAACTTTTCGAAAAATTTTCCATTTAAGGGGTAGTTTAGGGTGATTCGTCAAAATTTTCGTGTCGCATCCTTGAAAGACGTTAAGCTTAAATACCAACTTTGGTTTTCAACTTACTTTTTGTTTTTGGGTTATGCTGTCCACAGGTTAACACACAGGCGCGCACACACAAACACACACATACACATGGATCTTATTCTATGAATGCTTTTTTTGGATTCAGAGGGCCTCAAAACATATATTTCCGATGAAACCTCGTTATCGAATTTTTTGATGAAACACAACATTTCCTATACTTATGCATTAGAGCAAGCAAAAAGGCAAAATCACGCTTTTTGTATGTTAATTTTCTAAAATAAGGTGCAAAATTGTATTACCATCAACTGTGTACTTGAAAAAAATTGGTCCTATAACTTGGAATGTAATATTGTTTATTGTCCTTTCATTTGATGAAGGTTTCACTTTTCTATATCGTTTCCCTGCTTTTCTGTAACCAGTCAAAATTACAAGAAGACTTTACGGACATACTGTATTTATGAAGGAATTTAGAAAATGCCCGAACTTCACATGTTCATTTTTATTATAAAGGGTAATTGTGGGTACGTATTTGCAGTATTGTTTCATAATGTAGAATTGTTTATAAAATGATTACTTAATATGTAGGGATACTGATGTGCTGCTGGTGATGATAATGATGACTGTGACAGCATTGATGATAGTGCATGAAATACGATGTTGCGTTATCAGACTATGTTAATCAACTTGAAATTTACTGATGCATGTAACTAAAGGGGTAGTAATTTTATATCTCGTGTTGCGGGTTTTATAACCTGCACTGTGTAATTTGATAACAGTGTTTGTGGTTTTCCACCCGGCTGGCAGCGCACCTTTCTGCGAAAACCGAAACTTCTTTGGCGGAAAAAATTAATTGCACATTTGGCGGGTTTGTCCTATAGCGTAAGACAGATCAAATGAAACATTCCTATTCTTATGTAATAGCACAAACGGAATATTTCCGTGACATTCAGAGAAGAATCTGATGTGTTGCGCTTACAGGACTTTCTCTACTCTTGTACACTATTGTAATAAAAGAGAAGCCCAATTATTTTTCTTGTCACTTTATTTCCTTTCTAACACTGAAGCACGAAAACACAGTGCTGGTTTTTATCACAAATCATAACTGTTCTGCCCTCTTATAATCTTGAACATACTTCACTGTCTTTCTGTTCTACTTCTCTATCTAATAAAAAGATGGCTTCGAGTATAAAACTGCTTCACACAACAAACAACTCTGGCGCAACCATTAAATGTCCTAAAATGTCTGACGAAAACACTCACGCACAGATAAAACTAAATGGTAACAGCTGTCTCGTTCAACACTTAACGACTCCGAAGAACTCTATTCTCTCGCCATACTTGCTATACTTGCTGTATAGCCAAGAATGACATAGCACGGAGTTTTCTCGAACTTCTCGTAAATAAGCCGGACAGTCTGGAAACACTTTGTTCTGTTCTGATCGCTCCATTGTCGTCAGCCAGGTATTTAAAAGTGTGAGGTAGCATACACGGAGATTTGCTGGCGCCCAGTGGTGTGAGGTAGCTTGACCTTGAGCGTCTCTAACAAATACTTAAAAATACTCATTCCTCTGTCTAGTTCAGGTTAACAGTGATGAACATTTCCAGAAAGTACGTTATTGCTAATTTTCTTGTAGGTATAAGAGCAATAGGAGAATATAGTAGGTATATGTGATAAAACCAAAACCTTTGAGAGCTGCTCGCTATCTTAGGGCTTTAAAATTCCGTTCTCTTTGAATGAATAACAGATAAAAACAAATGACGTTCCTATTTGAGAAAACTAAGTATTGGAAAATTCAAACAAATAACAAGGAGCATCTCTGAAATAGTTTATTTCAAAATAAATGTATATGACGTATATTGTGTGTTTCAACGAGATTTGCATTTTCTGTGTAGTAAAATTCTGTGCATCTCTTAAGTGTGTATACCATTTGTGCAAGTCATTCAGAATGATGACGACTTCTGAGGACATTTCCAAAACATTCAAAATAGAAGTTTGATTTGTCAATATCTTACACATGTGGTATTTTAATCAAAACTATTAGAGCCATTTTTGACAATCAAAATTTTTGAAAACTGTTCAATGTAAAGCGTAGTTTCGGATGAAAGCATTTTTTAAAAATGTTTGTCATCTTGTTTAAACGCACTCAGCCATATCAGTGTAACAACGTAAAATTCTGGACCTAGGTATACGACATGAATGAATATATATTCAGGAAAGGCTCTGTATTGCATTTAAGTACATAATTCAAATGAAGAAATGAACGGCTTTTATTTAATCTTAAATTAAAGCTTTGCATATGTTGCAGAGCACAATGCTTTGGAAAATCAAGTTTAATATCACTTAGTGAGAACTCGGCAATGTTATACACCAAGTCGCAATAATTTGTACAAACAAAATATCAGGAAAATGAAATATAGCATCAAGGGATGCTCCCGGCACGGGGTTTGTATCATATTTATGTTGATGCAGCTATAGAACAATGCAAAAGATATCTGAACATTTTAAATTAACTGTGCTATTTCGTAACCAGAGACCGTCTCAGATTCTGATGATTACTAGAAAGCTCAACATTAACTTCCTCAATCAAATATCCTCTAACCAAATTCCAATGGTTCTCTAAAATGCTTTACTTTTGGATTCAGTGGTCTAAAAACATGTATTTCCGGTAAGATGCTGGTATTCAAGTTGTTCAGTAGAATACAATACCTTCTACACCTAGGTAGTAGTACTCTGAATCTATAATGTCGGTATGAACACTAGACAGAGAGGTTCATGTGTGAACTGCACATACTCGAATAACACTTGCTGTAAATTGGCCCGAAAGTGAACAAACCGTTATGAAGGACAATCATAGTTGCCTTAAAGGGAGAGACTGTTGATCATGTTCGCTACAACGAGTAGCTGTACAGCAATTTGCCTCAAAGCACCATTGGCTAATTTAACATATTTACCCATAATTTGAGAACCGCACGATATTGTGCTCACCTGCAGCGGTTTATCATTTATTTCATTGTTGCATAACCGTAGTTTTGACTTACACTATGGTATTGGAGAAACAGCTGATGGTGGTAGTAACTATATCAGTGGTCGGTTCACTTTGGCATTATGGTTCGTCAATGCAGTGATTTTGACAACTTTTCCATTATAAAAAGAAGTAATATTATGTATGCAATGGCATCGCCTTTCTAACAGGTGTATCCACTATTAGTCCCTCCTTTCAAGTCATTAGCAGATATAGGTTGACGTTTAGGAGCACTGAATGCTAATTAACAGAGTAGCAGTGGTTGCATTAAGGAGATTTGTGTGCAAATTTTGTCAAACGCTAAAGCTTTCCTAACACTTTTACTTTCGGTAATAGGTATAGTAACTAGGGGAGATATTGTATTTGACCCAAAAATTCGATGTCGGGATTTCACAGGAAATATATGTTTCGAGGGCCCCTGAATCGGAAAATCTTTTTAGAGAAAATGTGAGTGTGTGTGTGTGTGTGTGCGTGTGTGTGTGTGTGTGTGTGTGTGTGTGTGTGTGTGTGTGTGTGTGTGTGTGTGTGTGTGTAATAGTATATTCCAAAAACGACATATTCCAACACATCAGATTTTTAGTAATACATTGGGTGTACATTTCAGTCATATTCCCAGTAAAATTAGTTTGTGCTCCAACTCTAATTCTCTTGAAAATGTAAATACCTTTTACCTATACCAGCCCATTCGCTCACAGAGGAAATATGGCGTGTGTGTTATGAATAGGATAGCAGGTGGATACGTAAGGGGAAAATGTGAAATTTAATAAATAGAGAAAGTCACTATGAATGTAACTATCAGGTTTTTAAAATTTGTGATTATTATTTAGTTAAAGCTATCGATTGTGCTAGCTATAAGCTTTTTTTGAAGTGAGCGTATTTACAGACCTCGGCCACTTTTGCTTGGAATGATCAATTTTTGTAAATCGGCTACAACTAAACGAGGTTCTAAGATATACATGGTACTTTGCGGATTGTGCTGTTTCCCTACGTTGTTTTCATTTCCATAGATGATTTGATTAGGGAATTTATGTTTAAAATTAATGGAGGCAGTTGCATGCACCAAATTTTATGCTTAAGACGGTGGTATTTGCAGATGATGAAATAATTATAAGTAAAACTGAAGGTGAACTGCAGACAGCAGTGTATACGTTGCAGAAATTATGAAACAACTATAGCTTTAAAATTTAAGCAAGTAAAACAAAAACAATGGCCTTCCAAGGTAAATGAACTGTTAGAACTAAAATTTTAGTTAATGATACTATATTAGAGCAAGCCACGAGTTTCAAATACTTAGGAATGCACATCACCTATGCGTAGAAAAATGATTTTAAAAAAATTGATTTTTTGCACTCGTATGACTTTCTCTACTCTTGTACTAACCATTCTTAGAAACTACTCCAGTATCTTTGTGTTAGTTGAGATAAACGTTTTATACAAATTATCTTATTGTTTATTTCCTTCTAGCTGCAAGGAGAATATTAGAATACAGTAGGCTTTGTGCGATAATCAAATCCTTTAAAGATTTGAGATCCCGTTCTCTTTGCACGCTTAACATATAGAAGAATGAATAATAATGTTCCATTTCACGAAAATTTTAAGTTTTCCGAAACTGACACAAATAACAAGGAATATATCCGAAATGGTTCACTCTACTAAAAACATTAGCAAGACATAAATTGTGTGTTTTAGCGAGATCTACACTTTTTGTACAGTAAGATTTTGTCTGTCGCTTACGGTTTACAAGCCATTCAAAATTCATGCAGAGTAAGGAGGCGTACACAGGCTATAGCTAGAAAATTCAAAATATGCATTTCATTTGTCATACAAATATGTTAAACATATACCATTTTAATTAAAATTGTTAGAGCCATTTTCAAGAAAATCAAAATTTGTGAAAAATGTTCCATGTAAAGGGTAGTTTACGGTGGGGCTATTTTCTTCCAAATCTACGTGTCGCATTCTTGAAAGACATTAAACTTAAATACCAACTTTGGTTTTTAACCTATTTTTCGTTTTGAGTTATGCTGTCTACTGAGAAAGACAGACTGACAGACACATACATGGACCTTTCTCTAAAAATGCTTGTTTTGAATTCTGGAGGCTTCAAAACATATATTTCCGGTGAAATCTTGACATCGAATTTTTGGGTGGAATAAAATTCTTCCTCTACTTACCAGTAGAGAAAGTAATAAACTACTCATGTTTCAACAGACATGCTGCACAATAAACAGGAATCTGAAGACTAAAGCTAGCTAAAGAAATTGGCTGCTTACCTGCTTTCCTTTATGGATCTGAAATATTGACATTAATGAAAGGTGATAAGCAGAAGATACAAATGTTGAAATGAGATTCCTAAGATCAATAAAAAGAAGCACCCTTTTAGATAAAATTTCTAAAAATAAAACAAGAGAAGAATTAGAAATTGTTTCTCTGGAGGAACAAGTTATAAATTACAGAAATGAATGGAAACAGCATGCTGAAAGAATGTCACCAGAGATAATCCCAAGAAAAACATTTTATTACACGCCTGAAGGAAGGAGACATCCAAGAAAACGATGGCCTCAAACATATTGAAGCCGGAACAGGCAGTTGTGCCTAATCCTTGAAGTGCGGAAGAAGATTTAGTGGACTATATAAATTCAGAAGCTACTGCCACTGATCCTGCCAGATACTGGAAAAGTTTCCTGTCATTCGAGAAATCATTGAATAAGGCAATCTATATGGCTGTGTGTTTTTAGCAAATATGGGTTACAAGGCTTGGTAAAATATCTCATGATTTATGAGCGCCACTCTGAAGTATGCAGAGGGAGAAATAGAAATTCAAATGGTCTCTTCCCCCAAAACGTAACACGCTATCGAACCCCTTCCTTCCCTTCTATCCAATCATCGCCTCGCTTCGAAACAGCACGAACACTGTAACCCAAGAATGTTCTCAAATACATCGGAAGGTTATTTCCTGTGGGAAGCTCATTCTTGCCTTATTTTATTTCACCACCATCGCTGTTCTATTCCTCTTATCTGGGAAATGCGCATTACTTTCTTTAAAGCACATATTTTATAAGTGGTAATAGGCACTTCTGGAATATGTTAAGGATCTTCATGAATCTGCGGAGAATGTGGTAACGCAATACCAACTGGAAGGGTTGAATCGTTTCATTCAGGCTTTGCATTCCCTTCTTTGTATCGCAATTTCCAGGAAGAAGGTATTTATGTGAGTTGGTATGGATAACTCCAACACAGCTGAATTGGTTCCTTCCAGGCGAATAAAAAAACCCTTCTTTTTGTGTAAAGGTAGTGACGACTGTGGTTATGAATACGTAAGAAACATGATTAACCAATAATATGACAAAAGAATTTCCCCTTTTAAGCTGAATTAATGGATTGGAAAAGAAACATTAATGAAAAGCCCCTGGGTGATGGTCATTAAGGGGTTATCCTCCTATGGGAGGCGCCCTTGACCTTGGACCATTCCGGGATTAGATCCCTTACTGGTTAATGATGGTAGAATTTAAAGAAGACGGTGGTTAGATGGTGGAGTATAAGTTATGGATGAAGAATTAAAAGATGGTATGAAAGTGTATTGTGTTGGGATGATGATTTTTTTTTTTTTTTTGATGGATATGGTATACTGTTGATTATGGGGATGGTGATTTGTCAGAGTCAGTTATTGGTAAGTACCAGTCTGGGTCGCTTGTATGTCTCGCCGGGGCCTAAGTCGTACTCCCCGAGACCTCTTATTAGTTCGTTAAAACTGCCTGGTAGTCTGGCGTAGAAGGTGTTGGCAAGGCTCTTGATGTAGTCGATGAGCGTTGGGAGTTTGAGGTCTTTATGTATGTTCTCGTTGGGGATGTACCAATCAGCGGCTACTGAAGCTCTTAGGTAGCGGTTCTGCAGTACCTGTAGTGGGTAGAGATTGCTCCTCGCTGCAGCACCCCAGACTTGACAAGCGTAGGTTAGAGCTGGCCTTACAACTTGCTTGTACACTAGGATTTTATTCCTTAGTGACATCACGGATTTTTTATTGTACAAGGGGTACAATAATCCTAAACGTCTGTTGATCTTGCAGACTAGGCTCATGATATGTGGCTTCCATGTTAGCTTCACGTCCAATTTGACGCCTAAGTAAGTGGCTTCCGTCGACCAGGGAATGTCAACTCCTGACAGACGTATGTTGTTCACATCCTGTAGATGACGTCTCGTAAAAGTGATGGCCGTGGATTTGGCGGCATTGATGTTAAGTCGCCACGTGGCAAACCATACAGTTAGCATGTCGGCATAGCGTTGCAATCTTTGCACTGCAATATCGTGATGTGATGAGTCTGAGGTTATTGCAGTGTCGTCAGCAAAGAGGTATAGGTTGCAGCCCCTATGAGTAGGAAGAGTGTTGATGAATGTCAGAAATAGTAGAGGCCCCAGAACACTGCCTTGGGGTACCCCTGCGTTGATTCCATATGGTTGTGAGCGTATGCTGTCCCTGGTGACAACAAACGTCCGGTTACTGAGAAAATTGCTTATCATGTGTACCAGATATGACGGGGTGTCGTAGTGTATAAGTCTATGTAGTAGACCTTGATGCCAGACGGTATCGAAGGCCCGTGATATGTCCAAGAAGAGGGCTGCAACATAGTGTCGATGGTTAAATCCACGTATAACATCATCCACGATACGTAGGAGCTGGTGTGTGGTAGAGTGCTGTCGACGGAAGCCAAATTGTTCTGGTCGAAGGATGTTATGGTTGTCTAGGATGTTTTGAAGTCGTTTTTGGAGCACCTTTTCGAACAGTTTACTGATGGCCGGTAGTAGACTTATAGGTCTATGGTTTCCTGGATGTGCAGCATTCTTTCCCGGCTTAGGCAGTGTGATAATGTGGGCATGTTTCCATGCGGCCGGGAAATGTGCGAGTCGCAGAAGACTGTTGAAAAGGTGCACAAGTATAGCAGTCCAGTTTGGTGGTAGAGATTTAAAAGGGGCATATGGCAGGTTGTCATTGCCTGCCGCTTTATATGGACGGACAGAGGCCACTATTCTGTTGACTTCCTCTATCGTAGTCAGGCACACTTCTTCAGCGTCGAAGGGTTCGTCGAGATATTCGCGAACTTTTTCTTCGACGTCGTTAGTCAGCTCATCATCGAGACTTTGCGCAGGATGGAATGTCGAGGCAAGATGTTCTGCCATTAACTCAACTTTTTCTCTCATAGACTGGGCAACTCTATTGCCGTCTGAGAGTGGAGGATCGGAAGAGGGAACTCGCAATATAGCCTTAGACATTCTCCAGAGAGAAGAATCCTCTGTATCGAGAGTGCCCAGGCGTCGTTCCCACTCTTCATTACTGTGGTCTTGGAGCTCCAGTTTGACGATGCTCTGGAGACGATTCCACTCTCTCTTATCTATGGGACTGCGTGTTTGTTGATATTTGCGCCGTGCCTTGTTTTTTGTGGCGATAAGCTGACGTATGGCTTGCGGAAGTGGCTTCATATCCTGGAAGAAGCGACGTCGAGGAGGAGTGGCTTGAGACATAGCTGCAGTCATGGTGCTGGTTATTTTGGATGCGAGTTGGTCTGCATCTTCAGTATTGAGGCATGGCTGGATTTCAGGCTGTTGTTCTGCCATTAGAGCTTTGTATTTAACCCAGTCGGTTTTTCGCGGATTTATGCTGTTTGGACGGGCTTTGGGTGTTGGCCGTGCCTTGAAAAACAAAAGCACCGGGTAATGGTCCGACGAAAGCTCAGGGATGGAGAAGATTTGTGGATGGCACCGAATGTTTTGCACAATGGCGATGTCCAGCCAATCAGGTGGTCGACGGTCTCCATAGGTAATGGTTGGAGATGCTGGAGCAAGTGCAACAAGGTTACGTTGCTCTAGGTACCTTTCCAGGACCATGCCTCTGTGGTTGCGGATGGTGGAATTCCAGCACGGGCTTTTGGCGTTAAGGTCTCCCATGGCTATGGTGGCCGAGCCATGTGTGAATACAGCATCCAGGTCTTGTGTGCTGATTCTTCTGCCTGGTGGTATATATAAAGAATATACATTAAATGGACCTCTGTCAGTAGCCAATTGGACGCCAGTTCCTTCCAAGCCTTGAGTGGTGATTAGCTGGAGGCGATGGTGTTGTATGTTGCGGCTAATGTAAATAGCCGTGCCCCCAAAACCGTCATCTCGGTCGCTTCTGTGACAGATCATTCCTGGAATAGTGGCTTTCTGGTTTCAGACAGATGGGTCTCCTGAACCAGTAGAATGTTTATTTTATTAACTGCAAGAAAGTTCCTCACTTCTTGCAGTTTCCCACGGATGCCGTTGGCATTCCAGGAACAGATCCTCGTTGGTAAGCTGGTTACTCCTGTCCGCCATATTTACTCATAAACGTAAAGACAGTGTATACCAGGACAGTTTGCGAGGCAATTGTAGCAGGTCTCTGTGCAAGGGCTTCAGCCAACACTGATGCGAAGTCCGCCTGTAGATGGAGTGGAATTTTTTCCATTAACCTCAAGAATTGAGCGTCAGGCACTAAAGGAGATGCAGATGGTGGTGCTGGCTGTGGATATGCCAGTAAACGTTTCTGGGCTGTTTGCCGAGGCGGTAGTGGGACATATTGCCCAGCTGGAGTTCTTGCTTGTACGTTGGGAGCACCTTTAGGGGCGGTCCTGATGGTGGTTGGTGCAGTTGGTAGCTGTTGTGGAGCAGTTGTTGAAACAGCAGGTACAACTGCAGGCGAAACCAGAGGTATTTCTGGTTGTGTAGAGTTAGTATTATTTGGTTCTGATTGAGTCATGGACGTCTTAAGTGCTGCAGCATAATCCGTGTGTTGCACGGGCTCAATTGGGCCCAGTCCAGGAAAACGGGCGCCACGGAATGCCTCCTTTGGCAGACCTAGTGGATTTCCACTTTTAGGTGCAGCGTCATAACGCGTACGCTGACCGTTTTTTTTTTTTTTTTTTTTTTTTTTTTTTTTTTTTTTTTTTTTTTGAGGTACATCTCAATACGCGCTTCTTGCCACACCGGGCATTTTGCGTATCTGCACGAGTGCTCACCTCCAAAGTTGTAGCACTTTTGTTTAGTGCCTTGAATTCCAGGCAGTTGGCAATCTTGACGTTTATGTCCTTGCTCACCACAAAAGGAGCACACAGGTTTTAGGTGACATCCAGCTGCACTATGCTGGAACTGCTGGCAGTTGGTGCATTGCAGTGGTTTTGCAGGAGGACGATATGCCTCTACGCGGATGAGCGCATTAAACATACGCGTTTCTTTATAGATGTTGTTGGAGTGGGCCTCCTTCTTCAGGGCCACTCTGAAGTGTGGTAATAATCGTGGAGGCTGACTACGATTTGAACGTAGTTGGCCCACTCGTTCCACAGCGTAGTTTAAGGCTTTCAGGTGTTCAGCCACTTCTGCCTCAGTGATGTACATTGGCAGATCTTTCAATGTGACGTACATCAATTTTTCTTCTGGCAGCAAGGTGGATAAGTACTGCACAGAAGCTTCATTCAGTACCTTTCTTATGGTACGGTGGTCTTCCGGACTGCTAGGTACAAACGCCACAGTACCACTCATGTTTCTTACGTTGAATTGGACGTTCGGGTGTGAAGTACCCAGAAATTTCGTTAAATCCCGGCCTTGTTTGGGATCACGCAGAAATATTGGAGTGGTTTTATTGGATTTTGGGACTGTGGCGTTGTTCTGTGTATTTCCAGTGGCGCCATCAGAAGTGTCCATGTTTGTATCGGTGTTGTTTGTAGTCGGTGCAGTTTCAGCATTACTAGTTGAAGCTAGCGGCTGAAATTTATTTGCAGTTGAGGTGGTGGTTTGTTTAGAGGAGGGCCCAACATTCCTCTTTCTTTTAGAGCTGGCAGTTTGCCACTCTTGGCCTTGTGTGGTGTTAGACCTTACATAGTCGGCTATGTAAGAATCTATGGCCTCAACACGAAGTTTGTGTGCGGCCATTGTTTTATATAGTGTGGCGAGATCAGCTCGCGACACACTATCGTCATTTAGATTCTGCAGGAGATGTTGGTCTGCCTGTTTGATGTATAAGGCCCTTGCCTTTTTCTCATTAACGAGAGTGGCATACACGTCCGTAGATATTGGAGACGGTGGGCTTATAATTAGTGGCTGGTCCATAAATAGTTGCAGATTTCCTCCCTGTAAATAATAGGTGGAAGGAGTAGGATGTGGTGTTCCTGCATGCATCGGTGTAGGATGAGGTGCTTGAGGTGTAGATTGAGTCGACATTTTTATTTCTAGATGTGTCAAAACTATGTCAAGTCAAGTATGTTTAGTATAAGCGAGCGCTGGGTGGCTCAGATAACAGAGGGCCCGGACCGTTAGGCGCCTTATCAGTCAAAAGACTGATGGCTAGGACCTTGTTACCTTACCCGCTTGGTGAAGTTGTTAGGTAAGTTAGTGCTTTAAAAGCACAAAATAGGTCTCGAAGAACTGCCAAATATCGACGAAATTCTTCAACCAATCCGCTGCTCCAATATAACAGCCAATCCCTTGGCTGCGTAGTCTTCCACAAAGAAGATAATGCTGTCTCGGCGGCTGATGCAATAGCATAGAACGTTGCGTATAGCGCTCGACGAGCAAAAGCCAAACACGTCCGTTCGCTATGAAGTTCACGGACGAACTGCTGTCAATGAAAAGGAATTCAATTTTCCTTACTGTGCAAGATGGCTCCGAGGTAAAGTGTGAGACACACATTCTGGAGGTCCCGGGTTTAAATCCAGTAGGCTAACTAGTCTTTTTTCGTAGCTTCCCTGAGTCAACAACACAAATAGCGCATTGGATATTTAATACCACGACCCAAAATTGTACCCTATGTCTAAACCAACACTATAAATGAAAATATATGGTGATTGTGAGTGCTATGCTATCTATCCACAGATAATGCAAGCACATAGTCTGGATGGCACCCTAATGGAGTACGCCGTCACAGAGTCGGAGGTACAGCTAACCTGCACTGTTCCTTCTGTGACGAAGCAAGGTTTAGGGATGAGACATTGAAGGCAATCTCACTGCTCTACGAGTATCTACTAACAGATCCGTCACGATATGACTACCACGCTGGACAGTGCGTGGTTAAGTATAGAGCCCGCTTGCATTGTCAGCAGTCTCTTGTTCATTTCAAGTAGGACGTTACCCCCACCATCAATTTGCAAATTTTCATGACGCGCTCGAGCAGATCTCGCCACGTCTAAAAATACCTCTGTAAGTAATATTTGCTAATTATTTTATCTTTAATTGGATAGATAAATCAATAACAATGTGTTCATTTATATAATAATAACCACTGTTAAAATCTATATGGACACAACTTCAGAACTTTTGTGCCTAACATTATTTTTACTGATTTAGATATACTATTATACTATTTATCTCGTTTACCTCATGGAAACAGATACTTCCAAAAAACAATAGTTTATTTATTCAACAATCTTGTTGATACGTTGGAGCTATAGCCGTGGGTGCTAGGAGCGATGTCAACATTCTCTGTGTGTTCAGTACCTCATCATCTTAGGGGAATGTAGGGAATAGGAGAGACACTCCACCTAGTGTAACACGAGTTGGCTATATTTCCTACAAACGTTGCTGCTGGTTACGCTGCCGACTTACCTCCAATATTATTCATGCTATGCTTACTCGTTGCTTATTTATCTTAATTTCAGTTGTAAAATCGTACCAGTGGCTTAAGAAAATAGGAGTGTAGAATTAGGAGCGCTGTGAAAGCTGCTATGACATTGTGGTTGCATTTAAAAGGGATTCAATATGACAGTTTTATGTGAAAAACACATAAACCTAAAGAGGTTTTTAAAGCGGGCGCATTTTTGGTTTCATTGGGCCACACTGTCGTTTACTTGCTCCCATACATGTGTGCTCTCAATCCCATAGCCATAGCTTGGGCCAAGATAAAATGAATAGTTAAAGAAACTTAAGGATGAGTTATTATTACAAGAACTGCACGATATAAGCTCGAGGGTATATCACATATGACCGAAACAGGTAGTTGAAAACATCATTTACGTTTTATAAGCTAAATATAGTGAACATAAGATTAAAGTTCTATATTTTGAGTGAATTGTTTGCTTTAATTTAGCGTGAATACATATCCCAAGATTGGCACTATTATCGTAAGCGCAAAAGATTCACAAGCCCAGCTTCGGATATCGCTTGCACCGTGGGGTCTTGGAACAATTGTGAAAAGGGCTAAGGAATTTATAGGAACGGACCCTACTGTTGGAGGTAGTCGGCAGAACCAATTCTTGCAATGGTTTGCCCCCCTTCTTTATCTATCAAGTACACAACCAAACGTCTGGCTAATTGCATTTAATTAGTAAAAGATTACAAATGATCACCCTTTGCAAACTAACGAAAGATACATTAGGTTAAATAACTTGAGTAGGGTGTTGTTGTTGTTGTAGTGTTTAACGCCCGCTTTTACTACTACGGCACCGCAGGCGGTGACACTGATGATACATGAAGATGGAGCACCGGTGGAATGAAATGGCGGGGGAAACCGGAGTACCCGGAGAAAACCCGCCCTGACGCCGCTTCGTCCACCACGAATACCACATGCGGGTCCCTGGGATCGAACCCGGGTCGCCTAGGTGGTAGGCGAGCGCGCTAACCGCTCGGCCACGGCGCCGCCTTGAGTAGGGTGTCTTGATTGTTAATTGATATATAAATTAGAACAAAATGCAACACTCACCCTTCAGGCATCATACATTACAAGTTACATAAGTCCTCCAATTCAATTTAACATTTGTAAATCGAAAAGTAAAGTGAAAGTTTGATAACATGGATCAGTAATCCACTTAATGGGTTCTATAAACAAGAAGAATGGCGAAATATACAACTAAATTACAGGTTTACGCCATACAACTTCAAGCAAGTTGAGAAGTTGGGCACGTGTTCGAGTCTAGTTGAAAACCCTGGCTACTCGTGTACATATATTACAAATTCCCGAGAATTGTTTCCCAGAACAATTAACATTCCGCACTGGAAGCACAACCCAGTTAAGTTCACGGTCAGGAAGACCATGTTACAATACCGAGCTTCAAGCCCAAACAATTACTGCATTACTTACCTATGCACGGCAGATAGGACCACTTCTGGAAAAAAAAAATATTTTGTTGTTTAACGACGCTGTCAATTACTAGGATCACATCAGCGTCGCCGGTGTGTCGGAATTTTGTCCCTCAGGAGTTCTTTTACATGCCAGGAAATCTACTGACATGGAGCTGTCGTTTTTAAGCACATTTAAAAAGCATCGGTCTGGGCCGGATTTGAACTCGAGACCTTGGGATCAGTAGGCCAGAGCCATCCAGACCAACAGATTACTTTTGAGCTCCGCTAGTCGGGTCCGCGCCCAAAATCAACTGGCTAAATTGGGAGACGCGAAACAAATGAAGCGCGAAAACCCGAACAAAAGAAGTGCAATCAGCACACGTTGTGTACCTAGAATTGTTTACTACGTAGTTGCTCGCTACATTCCTGGAAGGGACCACGAACTGGTGAACAAACTGTAAGTTGAAATTAATACACCCATAAAGGTGCTCTATATGGTTTGTACGTGCAGTTAACAAAGACAATGGAGATCGTGTGGAGCTTATGTTACACGTTAAAATATATAGTGTTAAAGGCATGATAGTTTTCTGTTTGGCACCACTCTCGAGTGAAGTCGATACTAAAAGAAGCCTTTCAATTACATGCAGTTACTGTTTATAGGGGCGTATGTGAAACACAGAAGTTTATCCAAAAGCCTTTGCATGTTGGTTTGAAAACAAGGCGACAAAAGGTTAGCTAAACGTGTTGCAGGTCACACTCGCACCTTCAAGTAATGTGACAAAGCTATTTGAGTGCGACTGGCGCAAAGAATACAATGCTCGTAAGAGGTCAAGTTGATTGGTACATAACAGTGAATAGGGAAGCGATCAGATTGGTTCCAAAGGCTTTGACGTTACAAGAGGTTTTAATTAAACAGTGACCTGCAACAAACGCTGGACTCTAAAGCCCTTTGTAACGTCCAATTTCCGATCAAATAGTCGACTCGACTCAAACTAATTGGTTCACCATTAGCGGCACTCGAAACAGCACCTAGGATTTGGAATTTTAAAAACCGGAAGGGACGATTTTTAAAGCAGCGAGCGTACTTTGAATCCCACCCCCTCATTTCCCTGTTGTTATTTACACCGGGGCACTGAAGTTGCTTGCGATCAGAATTTAATTGCACGCATGTACGAACACAACTACGTCACCTTTTTGGAGAGATTGAAATGGTCAGAGTCAGGTGCTGTGGTAGATACCCGTATCGTATTCTCTTTGTGCAAGGAAAATTAGTTTCGCCAAGCTTATGATTAAATAAAATACGTGGCACAGGAGATTTGAGAACAGAACAGTTTTTTCTGTTATTCGCCATCTTGCTACAGAGTGAAAATAAATAAATTGCATCATATTAACAAAACAGGTACCTTGCAATTTAGGATTCCGAAATTACGGGTCATAAAATACAAATCGTGTTAGATTTGACTTTAAAGCAGTTAATGTGAGATTGCATAAAAACGTCTGATAACTAGCGCTAGGATAAATATCCTTTTGCTTGCAATATGTACGCTCTGCGAGTATGTGTGATCAGGGGAAGGGGGGTGGTACAGGCAGTCTGGAGTTGTAAATATCACAGTCAGCGGTGTAAGAACAAATCTAATTAAAACAGTCATTACACACACGCGCGCGCGCGCGCGTACATGTTGTCAAGAATATATACATCTACGTTTTGTATTATCTTCTAATTCATCTTTAGTTTGCCAAATAGTTTAGTATATTCCGTAATGAAGTTCTTAAACTCAGGATGTAAAATGGTATATTGCCATGTATCATGAGTTTACGTAGTAGTTACGTTGAGTGCCCACTCACTGGATATTTGTCCTAGCTCTGCTAATATCTAATAAATCGGTTCTAACTGAAATTAACTCTCGCAGAATGGTGTCCTTCCATTCCCAGTAGAACTGTTCGCTCCATTTTAATTTTGGACTGCCTATATTTAGTTTTCCTCGAGGTTTATAAGCACGTTTGTTCTTAAGTAATCCTTTTTATCCGTTCTGTCTAAATGCTCATTCCAGTTCTTAAAGCAATCCTTCTGGAGGTTGGCAAGATATGGCACAATCAAGCTGATCATTCCAGAAATATGTTAGTTCAGAATAAGTAAACAAATGCCAAAGTGTCTAATCTTTCAATATAGGGATAGTGATTTTTAAATATGAATCGTTATATCCAAGGACGATCATGCTTCTTTTCTTTTTTTTTTTTTTTTTTCTTTTTTCTTTTTTTCATTTTGAGGATAGAATTCTGTGTGTGTGTGTGGGTGTGTGTGTGTGTGTGTGTGTGTGTGTGTGTGTGTTTGTGTGCTTGTGTGTGTGCAGTAGTTCCTGTATTTATTTTATACATTTATATCACAGTACTTTTTGTAGTGTTTAGTAAATGTTAAATTTTATAACGTATTTTGATATAGTTCTGTATAATTTAAATCAATGACAACTCCAGGGCCTAGGCCTAAGGGTACAGGCTGGAACGGAAAATTGTGTTTGGGGGTGCGCGGGAAAAAATGTTGAATAATATTTAGGTAAAAGATGGCGACATCGTAGAATGCAACAACAAAGCAGATAACAGAAAACTATCAAAATTGATGCACTGACGTACACGGATTATATCTTATTAGGTTGGATCTGGTGGATCTGTTATAAACTATAAGTAGCATGGATATTTCCTGATTAGTTAGTTAAAAATAATTCTTAAAATCTGCTGTCCAGCCTGGAATAGCTCGTTTTATTATAAGCTTTGGGAACTATCCCCCTAGCGCACGGTCACAGCATGAGTGGTAGTAACAGTGACGTAACAGTTGAAGCGCATTTAATATGCATCTACATGGAGGCAGAGAAATTGTTACGTTCCACCGGTGCGAGGATTAAATCATATTTCCACTCGGTAAACTTTTTCGGCGGTCTCCAGAAATTCGATCTCAGAGGACAGAGGAAATTGAATTCACAACGCACAGGTTAGTCAAAGACTCCCTGCGGACAACGCGCGCATTTCACAGATTCAGCGAAGTAAGGGGGAGGAGATCGTCTCCCGTTTTGGCTGAATTTGCATGAAACTGCTGCTGCTTCTTACTATATTGATCTCTCTCTCCTCATGGACCACTTATTAAACTGCTAGCCTCAGGAGAAATCGACAATGACGACAGGCAAAGAGAACAAGAAGTAGAAATGTCTTAAAAACACCCCTTCCTGCGACCACGACCACGTCTTGCCACTCCTGACACGATCACCTCTTCACACTTTTATTTTCTCGAAACTTTCTGCGTCATTTGTAAGAAAACGCGCAACTTCGTGCGAGTTAGATGTATTAGACATGCTTTATCACCATGTGTATCGCCCACCTTCAGGAATTTTTGAGTTTATGTAATCTCAATAGCACCTTAGGTCCCTCTTCCCCGCCGTTCAGCTAAAATGTTCAGTCTTTATTCTAAAGTCCCACTTCCCCTTCTACAAGAGCTGCACTAAACTTTGTTATGTCAGGATTGCGGAATGTAACGGGAACGTCTAACACATTACACTAAATGGAACTATTTAGGGCGGACTTAACGTGACTTAACCCTTAAATGGTAACATGTGACAATATGGTGTTTACGGTAATATCCATCTGGGAGACTAAGATGACAAAATCTTGCATTTTATGTCCACTGTAATGTATTAACAATTTAAAAGCTTGATGAAACATTAATACCAATATATAATTTTGTTAAAACAAATAATTTGTAATCAGTATTTCATGCAATACGTAATAAAACTTGGCATTTCTGTTCCAGGTAAGCTATGGTTTCTAGCGAAACATTGGCGTTGCTATTTCGGACGTCACCTTCAAGAACCATCTGAAGAGCAGCTTGCAGTTACTGTACGTAGAATTTTCCATTTTATAGTTTCCTTCCTTTGGAAGGAAAAAGGATTCAAATGCCCTGAATTTCAACACAGCTTTTGATATATGGGTTTCCATTTTCTGCTACAACCACACACCATGTGTTGTACTTTTCTATGCTTTTCGGCCACATGAGTACACAATTTGGAAAAAAGTATCCTCGTAGTTTACACATTGATACTATGTGCCCGCGCGGGCCCTATTGTCTTTGCTATCCCATCACTCTCTCCACGATTTCTGTTGTGCTGTGTGCAGTGATAGTACGGAGCTGAACGCGTGGCTTATAGTATCAGGCGTGTACAAAGTCTACGTGTCGTAGCGTAATAGATTTCCTTGTAATTTTAGTTTTTACACAATACATACTCATTAAGTTTCCGACAAGATTTCAAGCTCTGGGATCCAATCTCCTATTGGATGTCTGTGAATAATGTGCGAGACAAACGACGTGCGTGGAGCAACCTTGTGTTTGTCTCCCCATTGTTTAGGAGTCGCGTCAGTATCCAACAAAACTAAAAAGTTTATTGGTATTTGCATGGCAGGCTTATTTGATGTACAATTCTTCCATGTCCTTTATCTACTATAATGAGGTTAATTTTGAGTAATTTGAGTAATTTTCATAAGGTAAAGAAATTCATCACTTTGAAATAATACATTGAGGGATATCATTCTGGAAACCACGACAAAGTGGATTAACATATACCATAAAATGGCAGAAACAACTACTCCTAGAGCGTCCGTACAGAGAAATACTAATAAGATAGTGTACGAAGATATTCACTGTTGGAAGTTAACATACACTAAGGTCCCCCTTAAAAAATAAATTAATTATAAGTTCCTTAATGAGATTTTCCATAAATTATCATTCAGTTGAAGTAGTTAACTAGGATGAAAATTAATATAACAGGAATGTTTGCGCTTCACTAACTCCTAATCATCGGCGTATGCGCCCACCAAGGTTGCAGGTCCTGTAGGCATACCACATACAAAACTTAGCTAATGACCACTTGAGCAGACAACTCTTAAGTCGTGTTACGTTAAGCATTGATTTTAACACAGAAGCACAATTTATCGCAGTTATTTATCTACGTGCTAATGCCCTCTTATAAAAGTATTAATATACACGCCTCACTGCCAGATCACTGTGCAAAGTCGGGTAAGCCGTCTAGTAAATAATATAAGTAGTAAGAACAGAACTCACTGAGAAACTACTAAATCAGGAAACTGAAATACAGAAATTAGCTATGTTGCAATCTCGTGACTTTTTCTATTCTTGTACTAACTATTGTTACATCTTCTTCATGTTAGTGGAGATAAACATTTGTAGAAATAATCTTACTGCTAATTTTCTTGTAGATGCAAGGGGTACATGAGAATACAGTAAGCTTTGAGCGGTACTCAAATATTGTAAGTCTGGTAGGTATATGAAGGCTTAAAAATTCTGTTTTCTTTGCACGGCCAAGAAATAAAAAATTGGATAACGACCCTCCATTTGAAAAAAGTGTTAAGTGTTCAAAAACTCGCATAAAAGAGGGGATATTTCCAAAATGGTTCACTCCATAAAAAAATTGCATTTGGACATAACTTGTGTGTTCTAAGGAGATCTACATTTTCTGTATAGTATGATTTGGTCTAACTCTTAGAATGTCGAATAAAATACTTGCCATACTTAATATACGCATGTGCTAAAAATGGAATTGGAAAAATCCCAAAAAATGACATTAGAATCTTAATGAGGAGGGAGGGATTACTGTAACAACCAAAAAGGCAAGCAGATAACCTAGTCCTTCAGAGTAAACGACAAGCAGAATATTGTTTTTGTGCAACGTAATTTTCTCGTGGAAATTTTATCTAACTGTAAAATGAAAGGAAAGTCACATATTTACAGCCATTTTATATTTCCATAAGGTATGCGTTTGTCACAAAATCATGCTGACGTCCATAAATGTAACTTCCAAATGATGTTCGCAAGACCTTTTTAAGTACTAGCTATCTTTAATTACAATTTCGTGCTTAAGTCATGAACTTGAAGCATGATGGTATGCGAACAAAAATATCTATAGGTTACTCGTTGCCCGTGGTTTAACTATTTTCCCTACAACATTTAGAATTGCAGCACTTGCCTAATAGTCCTGCGTTTCTTTGGAAGCATTTAGAAAAGTTACACAATAATAATAACAATAATAATAATAATAATAATAATAATAATAATAATAATAATAATAATAATAATAATAATAATAATAATAATAATAATAATAATAATAATAATAATAATAGTAATAATAATAGTAATAATAATAATAGTAATAGTAATAGTAATACTAATACTAATACTAATAGTAATAATTGATGATGATAATAATTAATCATCATAATCATAATAATAAACAACAATAAAATATAGAGAAAACACTGTGCCAATACACTGTTGAATAACGACAAATACCACAATTTGTAACAATTATTTCTCTTTAATGCAGCTGAATGATATTGTGTTATCACATTCGGCCACCTCGTCACTATTTAAAGAGAAAATATAATTATTGTGCTTCTCGCATTTCAATTGTCAAGTAACACCATTCAGTTGTGTCACTGTTTCCTGATTCCGCAGCTAGGGTGTGCTTCCGTCAGCTTCGCCGCTGGCGATGACAGCCTATTCTGCTGGTGACAGTGAGAGAAAGGGTTCACCCTTGGCACGATGCGGACGTGGGAAACTAGGTGAGTGACGGATTGGCTAGAAGTTTGGGATTATGCTTGGTTGTGGGGCCGTTCTGATCGTAATGTATCTGGGCTGCGCTTTCAGCACGGAAGCTTGATTAATTGATTTGGGGAATAGTTCCCGTGGATTTAATGAATTAGGCACGTGATTTATGAGACTTTCAAGTAGGCTTAGTTAAGTGCTGAAATTCAAACTCTTGCTTTGGGTCAAATGGGGCAGAGGAAGATTTGACTTGGATTAACCTATGGGAAAGAACGGGCACGTAATTTCAAATTGTTTGTGCCATGTATTTGTTCATGTAAATGCGCCTGGCCCAAGGTTTAATAACAAAAGGGGTGCATTTGCAGTTAAATTAATGTGTGCTAGTATGTTCTGTAAGCAGATTAAAGACTTGGCATGTCGTCATATTTTGATATTTTTTCTGATTGGGAAATTCTAAATCTGACTGCAAACTTGAGAATGACAGGAAAATTACTGAATTGTATAACTTGTGTGATTTTGGTTCCTAAACGGCAACTATATGTTTGGTGACACGAACAGTATTCAATTGTGCAACTTGTATTATTCGTGGAACCCAAAGGAGGGTGGGGGGGGGGGGGAGTTATGTGTTAAATTGAAACACATGCCTATTTTGTAACCAAGAACACTCTAATTAAATTCATTAAGATGATTTGCTGTTGTGTTTTAAAGGGTGGAAACTTGTAAAAACTAGTTAATTAAACTCACTTATCTAGGTATTTTATACTTAGAGGATAGGGGGGGGGGATCCTCTCTCAGAATTGGTCCTGCCGATTCGACCGGTATTTGGGTCCTCGTCCTTTGTCCTTTTGACAATTCCACCACCACCCCACGGTGCATGCTCAATAAACAACGGAAAACTGCTCAGAAAACACAAGAAAGTTAAAAAAAATGAGAGGCCAAATTTGACTGTGGTAACTCCATGATCAAAGGCAGAGAGAAAATAAACGAATAAGTTTTCCTTTGTGAGGCCGTTAAAAGGTAAGGAATTATTTAATGTTGACAGTATTAAGCTGCTTCCATTATCGTCTCGCAAGCTTTTGTAGGGACTACATAAAATTAAATAATAGTATGTGAAATAGAATTGAATTTCGCAATCTAAGCCACACAGTATTTTTGGCATGTGTTAAGGATTACCTATGCAAAGTTTGGTAGAAATCGGTGCACCGATATACAAGCCTATAAGGATAAGGTTTCATTCCAAAAGTATGTACACAATGAGTTGTGGTTAGTACCATTTGAAAGAGCACGTTGGGAAGCTTTTATGCATTGGTGTTGTTAAGTTTGGAACAGTCGCGCGCGTGCCTGCGCAGATCATTGCATAAAGATTACATATATCGTTCATCAATCAGCACGTGGACAATTTTCCGGTAAGATGGGGCACTATTACACTTTACCAATATAGTACGGACATTCTTTGACAGACAGTTCCCTGGAAGATGGATCAAAAGAGGATCACCGTACAGCACATGGCCTCCCAGATAACCAGAACTGACACCAAGATTTTTTCCTGTGGTGATTTTTTAAGGATCAGGTCTACAGATTTACGACAAATAATAATTTATGCTGCTGTCGACAATGTTACGTCACAGATGCTTCTTAATATATGCGTCGAGGTTGTGTACTGATTGAGCATATCCGGTACCATGACATGTTGAGGTTTATGGGGAAAAAAATTCCAGTTTTCATTATTTTTAGCAATTAGTTCATATCTAGATTCATAATAGTTAGGAAGTTATGGTTATTTCTTTTGTTATACCTTTAAGCGGAACACTCTGTATACACACATACCTACCGGTTGATTCACCTGTCCATTATTATTTATTTTTATGCAACTCGCAGATTATAATTCAATCTGAAAGCATCGTTCCCTGATCCCATTCGGCATTAACAGAACAATACCTGATTGTTGGCATACACACTATAAACTATATACTACAAACTAAATAAATAATAAACTATATAAATTATAAAATACTAGATGACCTACTGAACTTCGTACCATCTAAAATTAATTTGATTCTAACTTTTCATAAATTATTATAAATCCTAATCAACCTTCCAATTCCAATTAGCTGAGATTGTAATATTAGACCCATCGTGTACGGTTTGTGTGTTGATTGGTTATTAAATGTAACTCGTTTGTAATTGTTTACGTTTTTTGTTTTCTTTTCCTGTTCGTAAACAAACAACGATGATGGCTTTCCGACACGCGTAAATTTAAATGTCACAATTGTGAGAACGGTTATGCCTAAGGCTGCCCCAATTCCTCGAGCCTCGCTAAAACAAAACTGAATGCCTTTTTGTTTATTTCTATGCCTAAAAAGTCAACTTACCCTAATGGAATGGCTGATCAAACTGAATTTTCACAAAATGTAATTAAAATTGATTTAAGCAAATATATTCTGAAAATCTATATATATAAAATAGATGCCGCCGTCAAACGATAGCTCCGTCACAAACCCCATATGTTGAAAGTAATAATTCAGCACGCCCTCTTCTTGGCATTGTAATGAACACTAAGACGACAGAGAATTGTTTTCACAGTTAGTCAAATTCGGTAAACTTACATTGAGAACTTTGCAATATTGAAATCCTCAAACTATTTCCTCGAGTTTCGCTAAAACAAAATTGAATTAATGTTTGTTTATTTCTAATCTTGCAATGTCAATTTACCTTAATAGAATGGCTGATCAAAATGAATGTTAGCAAAATGTAATAAAATTCGATTTAATCAAATCCAATCTCAAAATCCACTACATTTGTTTTACGAAAAAATGATTTTCAATGCAATGATTCAGCCGTTAAAATATAGGTCCGCCACAATCGCCATATACTGAAAGTAATTGGAAGAGGCAATTCCCATACTAAATTACCATTTCGATTTTTTCGATTTTCGGCTGTTTCTTTGGGTTGTATCTAATGTGCTTTTTACTTTCTCTATTGGTAAGTACGGGAGTATTGTATTCCACCCAAAAATTCAATGTAGAGATTTCAACGGAAATATGTTTTGAGACCTCCTGAATCCAAAAAGAAGCATTTTTAGAAAAAAAGTGTGTGCGTACGTGCGTGCGTGCGTGCGTGTGTGTGTCGGTTTGTGGACATCATAATTCAAAAACGACAACTAGGTTAAAAACCAAAGTCGGTATTTAAGTTTAATGTCTTTCAAGTATGATTTTCTTGAAAATGGTTCTAACGATTTTGATTAAAATATCATGTTTGAGATATTTGTATGACAAATGGAATGTATATCTTGAGTTTTCTGTCTATAGCCCCTGTAGTCGTATTTACTCTGGACGACTTTTCCATAGCTGGTAAACCCTTAGATAGACCAAGTCATACTATGCAAAAAGTGTTGATGTTGCTAAAATACACAATTTATGTCCAAATAAATTTTCTTATAGGGTGAACCATTTCGGAGATATTCCTTGTTATGTCTGCGAGTTTCGGAAAAAAAAAAAAAAAAAAAAAACAACAACAACAACAACTTTCGTGAACTGGAACATCGTTGTTCATTTTTTATATGTTAAGTGTGCAAAGAGAACGGAATCTCAAAGCTTTAAACGATTTGACTATCGCACAAAGCCTACTGTATTCTAATATTCCCCTTGTACGTACAAGGAAATAAGTAATAAGATAATTTGTGCAAATGTTCATCTTAACACGAAGATATAGGAATAAGAGTTTACAAGAATGGTTAGTACAAGAGTAGAGAAAGTCTTGTGAGTACAACACATCAGATATTTTCTAAACTATCCCAGTATTGAAGCGAACAAAGCAAAAAAAAAAAGTAGTATTGAAATTGGTGGAGTCATTTTGGACTTCTTGCACGACTAACTTAGGGCAATTGATTTACATATATTAATAGACATTATGAGCTATATGAACTATAAATGACTGTCTACCATCTAAATAGTAGTGCAATTGGTTAGCGCGCACTGCAATAAGCTTGATTCAGATCCAGTTGTATCAAAATGACATTTCTGTTTTTCTGTTCTTTGTTTTCTACTTTCTTTGCTTCTTCATCACTTGAGATAACGCAAGATTGGTAGTCTAAACAACCGGTTTAGGAAAAATAATTTATTGAGGCATGCATACTTAAAAGCTACCATCGATATTAGATGTTATAGTCCATGAGCCCGTAATGCCAGAAAGCTGAAAGTTTCTCAGCGCATGTCCCCAATACAGGTCGGAACAGTGGGGCTACTATGAATTTTGGATCATCATAGCTTTGGAAGATAACAAGTAGTAAAGGTGTATAATCTATAATCGTCAAAGTAAAAAGCCGACTTTTCTTATATTTTCTTCGGAATATTAAAAATCACGTCATGCATTGTGAAACACTTTATCCTGAGAACCCTTCGCACGGACACCCTTAAACTTTAATAAATTGTAATTCCACGTACGTTATAGTATAAACGCTGAATGTTGCATTTTTCTATTAGAAGTGGTTTCCGTAATAGCCGGAGAGTTTAACAGTTCATTGTTCCACGGTATGCGTAGGTGCGAGCGCGGGGAAATATACAGGATGGAAGTGAAATCATCCGGCAGACTTTGACAGCGAATTTCTCATGTTTTGAATAACAAGAAAGTCTAATACCAAAATGTTTAAAAGTTTATAGTTTTTTAGAAAAAAAATATTTTTATCAAAAAAATGTATCATCACCTGGCTTAAAAAAAAACGATCATTGTTGCAATAAATTGTGGGTTTTTTAAATTTAATTTATCTACACAAAAACCGATTAATCTATTGAAATACGCCAACAGAAAAAGTTGTTTATTCAATTTTCTATGAATATAGTCATAAATCAAGAACCTTCAGTCAATAATTTAGCCAGGTGATGATAAAATTTTTTGATAAAAATATTTTTTTCTAGAAAAGTATAAAATTTTCAACATTTTGGTATCGGGCTTTCTTTTTATTCACAAGATGAAAAATTCACTGTTAAAGTCTGGTGGATCATTTCACTTCCATCCTGTATACCAGGCGTGTCAAACAGCACTCGCCAAGTGTGAAAATATTCCCCTATTTCCCCTCCCTTCAAATCGGAAAACGAGAAAAACAAAGCGAAAACCGGTTCTACAAGCGCGTGCTACTGCAGTTAAGGAGGGGTGGACTCCTTTCTTCACACCCTTGGAGTGATGTTTGACAGGCCTGCTGTATACTTACGTCCAAGCGAATGCGAGTGACAGAGTCATATCTTTATTTATTTATATATTAGGTTTATTTTTTATTTATTTATTTATTAACATGAAAATTGTAATGAATAGTCTTTTAAACATTTATCTGTAGTCGTAGATAATTCTACATAGTAAAACTCCAATAAATCCAAATATCTGTAACTGTGTTACATATTATTGTACACGATTGCAAACTTCGTGCTTGTGAATTGCTTCTCTTTAAGGAATTATGGCTTCGTGACAAACACAGTACACAAATAGTGGTCAAGTTTGGACGTGCACACGCACGCCTATATATACGTCCATCAGTTGCAGAAGGTGCTTGTAACTGACCAAGTTTCTTCTTAGAGAATTCGTCTGCTAAAATACCATCGTCATAATGGTATCTGCTAAAAGAGTAGGTATAGTAGCAATATTTGAAACAACTTAGTTTCCTGACATATAACTGCGTGTGTGTGTGTGTGTGTGTGCGTGTGTGTGTGTGTGTGTGTGTGTGTGTGTGTGTGTGTGTGTGTGTGCAGTAGTAGTTATCTATGAAGGCATACCATACTCAGGATGTAAAGTAAAACTCATATTATTATTTATTTATGCCAACCAACTTACTGTTGGTTTTGGTTTTTTTGAACACACAAGTGTGGGCTATGTGGTAGAAATCCCGGCTGTAGTATTGCATTTTTCAGTTCCAATTCTACTTATCAAACATTGTCCACACATGGCTTGTGCTTCAAAACACCAACAATAAGTTTGTTGACATAAATAAATAATTACCATCTGAAGATTATTTAATTCCAGGACATAAACTACTCACTATAGTAAATCGCCATTAGGGTAATTGTCTCTGATCTGAGACTGCCTTTGTGGTTTACCGGCAGAAAATACGAATTGGTTGGAGAATTCGGTATCATTCTGGCAGTTTGTCACAGTAGTTTAATGGTTAGAGCACCCGCCTGGTAAGCGGAAGGCCTGTGGTTCAAATCCTGGCTATGGTATTGAATTTTTCATTGTGATTCTACCTCTAAATCTGGTATATTGAATATTTTGTGAATGACGTTAACATTATATTTGTTCTGATTAGGTTTGTATAACTGAAACAGGGTAAAAGATAGACAAAGGCCTAAGAGGGGGGGGGGAGGTGGCATAAATAAAAATATTGTTTAAAATAATACCAAAAATTCACTTTGGAGTACCCTTAAGTCCTCTACATGTAGTTTGTTATCCAGTAAGGTTAAATATTCTACATACCTTCACACCCAGAAGCCTAAAAATAATGAATTATTATTAATTAGGTAGTAAACATAATTGTAATAAGATGTAACAATGATTTAGTAGTATTATGCATGTTACTGTGGGTGGAAATGTTCCATATATTATATGTTTTATTATTAGTATAGTTTAATTATTAATCGTTAACTGAAAAATCTGATGCGTTGCACTCACATGACTTTCTCTACTCTTGTACTAACCATTCTTACAAACTCTTATTCCTATATCTTCTTCGTGTTAGTTAAAATAAACATTTGTACAAATTATCTTATTGCTTATTTCCTTGTAGGTGCAAGGGGAATATTAGAATACAGTAGGCTTTGTGCGTTAGTCAAATCTTTTAAAGCTTTGAGATTCCGTTCTCTTTGTACACGTAACATATAAAAAATTGAACAACGATGACCCATTTCACGAAAGTTCCAAGTTTTTCGAAACTCACACACATAACAAGGTATATCTCCGAAATGGTCCACCCTACAAGAAAATTTATTGAGACATAAATTGTGTATTTTAGCAAGATCTACATTTTTTGTATAGTATAATTTGGTCTATCTCTAACGGTTTACCAGTTATGCAAAAGTCGTCCAGAGTAAATACGACTACAGGGGCTATAGCCAGAAAATTCAAGATATACATTTCAATTGTCATAAAAATATCTCAAACATATGACATTTTAATCAAAATCGTTAGAGCCATTTTCAAGAAAGTCAAAATTTTCGAAAAATTTTCCATGTAAAGGGTAGTTTAGGGTGGGGCTATTTTCTTCAAAATCTTCGTGTCACATCCTTGAACGACATTAAACTTAAATACCAACTTTGGTTTTTAACCGACTTTTCGTTTTTGAGCTATGCTGTCCACAGGCTGACAGACTGACAGACTGACAGACTGACAGACTGACAGACACACAGACACACAGACGGACCTTTTTCTAAAAATGCTTTTTTTGGATTCAGGGGGCCTCAAAACATGTATTTCCGGTGAAATCTCGACTTCGAATTTTTGGGTGGAATACAATACTTCCCCTACTTACCAGTAGAGAAAGTAAAAAAATGAAATTGTGTTAAAATAACGTCCGAGATCAGAGTTTTGAGATACAGGAAATGTGTATTTTGAGGTAACCAAGCCAGTTCAGGGAACTTCCGCTAGCCTAACCATGGTAACACCCAAGAGTGTGTGGAGCCTTTGTTCTTTTGTTTCGTAATTTGCCATGACAGAAAGAGTGAGATGAAATATCCGAATGAAGAATTCAAGAAGTAAATAGAAACTTTAAGGCGTGTAAAGTAGCGCAAAGAATCCACCAGTCAGAATGTATTAGACTTTAGGGGCTCGTTCCAATAAATATGCTTGCAAACGCATAATTCGGGACTGTTTTTCTTATACCACTGGCAAGAGAAGATGCTGATGTACCAATAAGAAACACTGCATAAAAGTTTGCGAACTGACTCACTCACGGAGGCGTAAACTGATGAGTGCTTACTCAAATTTAACTATTACAGTTTACAAGTGTGCCGGATATTAAGGTAGTCGTGCGCAAGGTGAAATCAGCTTAATGATAACGCTAATAAAAAGAAATGGTGAGTTACAAAACTCGTGTATATCAGTGCCGTTACTCGAACGAAGGTCAGTATTTTAACGAAAGAAGTTGTGAATCACTGAAATAAAACAAAGGGACATTGCTTATAAAACTAACCACGCCAGTTACTTTAGCTGCATTCCCACACCTGATATCATCGATCCTTTTACCAAAAGAGAGTCCACCTTCCACCAAAAACCTTACAGTTGCGCCAGCCAATGACAGGCATCAAGCCTAGGATTCTTCCAGAGGACTACGAGATAATGCGATAGCCCAGCGCTGCTCATGTACGAGCAGAAGGGAAGTTGAAATCACCTCAATGACGCATTTATCCGCGGTTACCGAGTTCCATTGGCGGCACTGCGACGTCATTCTTATGTACAAGGAACCAAAGGCGTACACATTCATATTCTACTCCTGATTAGGCCACACGATCTTTCAGAAGATTACTTCTTTGGCACGATTTACGTTTTACAAGGTCTTCAACTTTTGGCGGAAAAGATGAAATGCAGTCTCAAAAGATAAGCAAGGTAATCGTCACTAACTTTTAATGTACCTCATTTTTGACAATTTTTGTTCTCCAAAGATTGTCGCTAAATTAAATGCAAATGAACGTAATCTCGGCTACACACAGCAAGGCAAAGACTTAAATAATTTCTATTTTTCTTTCTCAGAACATCTTACGCTCGTAGAATTATGCAATGCAAGTAGTTCCATTCGCAGACCATGTGGAACCTCGCTGCATAGAAATTTCAAAGAAGTGCAAAATAAATGGATTTTGGTTTTAAATGTTTCAGCTCTTCAAATTGTGGAGAGAATGTGTCAGTTGCTTCAGCAGTTCGATATATTTTTCGGGAGAATAACGTTTGTGGAGAACACGGAACGTAAGCAAGGGAAATAGTGTAAATCTGTAACAACCAGTTGTCCTTCCTAGACTCGCTGTTGTACACCTTTTTGACGTTTTGATTCTGCACCATCCGCCTCTGGCTATAGAGGAAAAGCATAGTGGGATTCCCAAAAATCAACTGTGACATGTTCCCCCATTATGGTGCAGTCTGGTTATACTTGGTGAAATTTCATCTGTTAGGTTACAGTAGTACCGTCAACTGTTCGTAAAATAGAACTATGGTAAAACTACACCATAGTTGCATCTGTTATGATGTCCTTGATTTTGAACGCTTTGCAGAGAAGCCAATGATAGATTTTAAAGCAAGATTATGTTTAGACGCGGTATTAATTAGTCAATCTGTGGACTTTATTGTATTGCTCGTGTGTACATGGTTTTGTCTTGAATTGTTTTAAACCATTATATGCAGTTACAGTTGCTGTTTTGTGTTCGCAACAAAGTAGTGCATTATATTCCATGCGGCCCCTGCAGCCAGCATTGGGGTAAGTAGATAACCCTTCGTGTGCTAAAAGAGTTGCAGAAATCACGGGAGTAAATCCAGTCAGTGGCGTGTGTGAACTTTGTTCTGCTTATAAGGGAAGTGAGCGGGATGGCAGGCTAGCGTATGTAGTGTGTTAATAGACAAGAGAAGTCTTAGAATATTTTCCACTTCAGTTACAGAACTTTATTTTCTAGGGAATAAACTCATTCCTGTATATGCTGCTATTGTCTAACATTATTGGATTACAGATTTTAAATTGCCGTAACAAAATCCATATAGGTTGGCACTACTAATTTCTGTTGAAATGTCGTTTGCAATAATAATAATAATAATAATAATAATAATAATAATAATAATAATAATAATAATAATAATAATAATAATAATAATAATAATAATAATAATAATAATAATAATAATAGTAGTAGTAATAATAGTAATAATAATAGTAATAATAATAATAGTAATAATAATAGTAGTAATAATAATAGTAGTAATAATAATAATAGTAGTAATAATAATAATAATAATAATAATAATAATAATAATAATAATAATAATAATAATAATAATAATAATAATAATAATAATAGTAATAATAATAATACTAATAATAATAAGAAGAAGAAGAAGAAGAAGAAGACTACTAATACTAATACTAATAAGAATAATAAATAATAATAATTTGTAGTTGAACGACACTGTCAATTGCTAGGATCACATCAGCGTCGCCGGTGTGCCGGAATTTTGTCCCGCAGGAGTTCTTTTACATGCCAGTAAATCTACGGACATGGAGCTGTCGTTTTCAAGCGCACTTAAAAGCCATCGGTCTGGGCTGGATTTGAACCGGCGACCTTGGGATCAGTAGGCCAGCGTCTAACCAACTGAGCCACCCAGACCGACATGTCGACTGCACTTTAGTGTAATGTCGGCTATATTGAATTCTTGGGAACTGCCGATAAACTGTTTCCCCATTACTAGGTCTGTCTCTAGTTGCTTTTGTCACTGGTGAGGGACCTTACATGTGTAAGGTAAGAGAACACATGCTGCAGGGTTGAGCACCTGTGCTAGCCGGAGGCACAAGGAACAGAAGCACCGACTCCTACGAAATTCGAACCGGCCTCGCTAGTGTGCTATAACGCAAGAAAAAGCAGTAATATTCATACAATTAATGTAATAAGACAAAAATTGTATTCCAATTTGGTTGTCAAAAGCAAGACACATAGTCGTTTACGCATATTTTAGTCTTCTTCACGCGGGTTGTATACTGGAACAAAAATATAAGGATGAATGCATGAAACAACGAACACTTTAGATTTATGCTTCTTCCCCTTGAAGAAGCAGATGCACAATTATGAGCAAACTGTCCGAATGCAAAGTACGTCACCTTTCGTCTCCAATCTCTTTAATTAGTTACTAGCAAAAACCAAATAATTTGGAAGTCCATTGATTCTTATCTATCTCTTCTTGAATCCTTGTGTGCAGCCCGGAATATTAGATGTGTTTGTTGCGCCTGGACTTTCCAAACTGGTTCAAATTTCCCCATTGTTTCCAAATCTTTAAGGTTAAATTAGGTTTTTCAGGAAAATAAAGCGATGTTCGTTTTCTCTGAGTAGTTTCTACTGCTTTTCTTTATTGCAGGTAACCTTATTTGCGATTTTGTTTCTCCTGGTGGTCAGTGCCGTTGTAGACGCAGCGCCGGGAGGAGCTGTGGATAACTCAGTCCATAAGAAAAGTAAAGAAATTATTGACTCTAAGGTGAAGGTAAGTAATTAAGTATGGAACATGCTCAAACCTAATGATCAAAAAGAAATAACTATTGATATCTCTTATGTCTAATCAATTGAGCTTCAGGAGCTTAATTATTTGTCGAAGCATACTGGAACATATAGTACTCAGGAGATACGTTTTAGAACTATTAGCAGATTTAAAAAATGGCTTTTCCCCCATGAACGTAGCTACCCATATTGGAACGTGAAAGCAGAAACGTTCCTAATGTTTCCTATAAGGGTAATTCATGTATGTACTAGTAACACAATATATTCCCAAAGATCGGAGCGTCAATTTTGGAATCTAGTAAAGAAATAGTGGAGCAATCACATTAGTGAGAGCGTTGTTGTTTTGGAACTGTATAACGTATGGCTCAAGTGCCATGGAATCGTTCTAAAATTACCGTTACCCTTATACCGTTTTTTCCTGTGTCTACTTGGCAATGGGATAGAGAAATGTTGGGTACTTTTGCTACCATTTCAATCTAAATGCTACACATTAGTTATATGCAGTGATTCATACAAAAATGTATGTATAGTTTGCCCCATGTTATACTATTACTGTATTCGTCTACATTTTTCCTAATTGTGATTTTATACTTTGGTTCTCATTATAGAAAGATGTAAATGAAGAGAAAAGTGAAATGGCCGGAATTAAGCTCCACCTTCTAGAGAATTTAGGCTTCCTTAGCAAAATAAACAAAGGCAAAGAATACGACAAAGAAAAAGAAGACAAAGGATACGAAAAAGAAAAAGAGTAAGCTTGCAACATTGTCTTGAAGCGTAATGCTTACGTTTAATTCATGTAAACGTCATACATTGTAATATGTAAACTTATAAAAAATAAAATGTGTAAACTATGTTTCATATTTTAATATAATGCATTGCTATCCTAAACGCAGGTAGGGGATAAAGATCCTTTGTGCAATCCTTATTTTCAATCCTATAGTAGGAACTAGAATTCATTTGAAAATGTTAGCTCTAGTAGTGCCTTCCTGAGATAGGATCTTTAATTCGTTCTATGCTCAGATGGAAAGTGTAGAAATCTTCACTATCTCTTCACGCCATCCACAATTTTTTCAGCTGGTATCCCAATGGAAGATACCCACAGTTTGTAGGTGATTTTTTATGTACGCATGGACAACTCAAGTAGTAGTAGCACGCGGTTCTGCGGGGACATCTGAAATGTCACAGGCCAAACATATGCACAGCGCCAAACTACGCTAACATCAACTCAAGTACCTCCCGGTGCAACCTCATCCTACAGGACGAAGAGGCGTCGTCGTGCTCAGAGGTGCCGTGCCACTCCCATGCCTGCGCACTCGCTGAGGGATGACATGGCGATGACAGGCTGGGGCCCCGCTGCATCATCGCCCTAACAAACCCCCTTCCCCATGCAGAACCACGGCCAGGTTCAACGAGCTCCTGGTCGTGTTTCTCTGCTCCACCGACCCTGCCGCCAGAATTGTTATCACCATGGAGGGGCTTTCTCTCCTGACCAGTGTCAATAGACCATCGAAGTAGACAGCGTACCTCATTGAGGTTCGCGTTCTGAAGTGCACGTGGTCTGATGGATCAAGAGAATGAGCTCCAGCAATTTTCTGGCTCACAAGCCCTAGACTTTATCTTAGTTTCTAAAATAGATCTCAAACCAAGTAACCCCTTCCTACTTCCGGACTGGAATTGTATCAGGACAGACCGTGAGGAAGAGGTGTCCCGTCCAGCTCATCCAAACCCTTAAGGTCACGTGTGAACCTTGGTGGAATGGAAGTCTTAGTGCTGTCTATATATCCTCAACGCAGTGAGAGAGTAATCAGATTCTGCCAGAGAAACCGCACGTCACATAATCGAGCGCTACTAAGACGCCTTTGCTACGACTATCGGAGCACAAGGTGCGTGCGTGGGAGGAGAGGATGACATGGTTCAACTACGGGGTAGTGGGGGATCCCCAAAAGATTTCGTATATATGAAAGGTTGTCAACTTCCTCCGCACCGAGCTGATTCCTATCGCTGAAGATAACCTTGGTACACCTAGATTTTCCTCACTCCACACTGACCGATTGTTATTGCTTCCAGCATATTTATAGCATGTAATCGTTGGCTAGCAAAAGAGGAGTTATTGTTATGCGAATATTAACGGTATTCATGTTTGTGTAAGGTGACAGCAACTAGCGCTGCCAGCGGAATTGTGTTTCTGGGGGAATCTTGGTTACGTGACAGCTGCGAAGCGACTTCCGATAACCCTTGATGCATACTTGTAAGTATCCTCTGTAAAAGATATATACAAATTGACATGAAAATTTCAGATTTTGAATTGCCGCTTAAAGTTCGAGCTTGAAAGTTGCGGTGTCATAATTTCTTTTATCACATATTCCGTTTGTAGGTAGTACTGTTAAGATTAGTTTCCTAGTATTTGATATGTGACATGACAGATCAGTTTGTTCCTGTTGCTGAAATATAGGAGTGTTCGCTACTACACATGGACTTTGTGTCTAGGGGCGTAGTGTCAAGGAATGTGGGTGGTGTGTTGTATACCCTACCAGTTTTCCTTGGTTAAACTATTCTATTATCTATATACCAAACCAATTGGCGCAATGCTTGCTGAGAAGTATGTTTCGAAGAACAATCTGCTAGAATTAGTGTTGTTAGCACATCACGCTAAGCATTGAAAAAAAGCGGTTGGTGCTTGTGCTTACCTCACGCCAATCACGTCAAAGTGCCCATACAGGGGATATAGCGCAGAGAAATGCATCTCGCTTGTTTATGCTACTGAGTTTTAAAGCTAGATTGTTCAGCGTTTCGTTTGACAGTGAAGGCTAATTTCATATTTTAACTTCTGCACGTATCAGAGTAGGACAAGCAGCATTTTAAACAGTGATGAAAGACACGCCAGGAAACTGAAGGCAGGTATGCATATTGTAGAGGGACATCTTCCTGCTTAGGTTGGAACTGTATGTATTTCCTTTTAAACTCTTTGAATAAACTGAGCAGAGAAAGATGGCGTTTATTCGCTAAATCCCGTAAACTGCTCACCCACATTTGTTGCCGAAACTCGGGATTTGAGACGAGAATCATCACTGAAGAAGGTGCACAGAGAAATAAACTACATTTACGGTAAGCCTGTGATATGTTATTGTGAATATTAACGGCTTTCACGGTGAACTGTGGAATAAAATGGAATTGTGCAAACGCAAACACCTCTAAAGCGTGGGCTGAGCGAAACCTGTCGCATAACCACTAAACTCCGTGCAACACTACGGAACTCACTAATGCCTCTGAGCTACTCCCTCCTGAGCGTCCCTTACTATCACTATGTATTTGGGGATGATTCGTAACCGTTAACGAGTGAACATTACATTTGGCGTAGACGCCTCAGAAGGCCTACGTTACCATATGTTTTTAGGTTGGTTATACGAGTTCATTTCTACTGAGAGCGTAGGACGGCTTGTGATGGGAAAATAAGAGCGGGGAGTATTTGCGATAACGAATGTCGTGATTACTCGCATGGAACAACAATAAATTAAAGAACCAGTCACATACCAGTCTTACGCATCAAAATATTCCTTATCTATATCTATATCTACATCTAAAAACAGGAAGGAAGCTGAAATACGTCAAGTTGTAAATATACTTTTATGAAATTTTCGCCCCGAAGGTGTACAAAGAAGGTGGTGGAGAAAGTGAAGCTGGCTAAACAATGTAAGTATTCGCTCTCTGAAGATGTAGGCTCTGCCCAGTTGATGTACTCGTATTTTCACTCATCCATTTCTTGCAAATGGAGGTTCCTGTGGCATTTCAATCTCTGCAACTTTGTTCTAGGGCACCTCAGATACTGTGTAACAAGATTGAAGACAAGCATGAAATGGGTGTATTTAGTGTTGTAGTTGCCTTTCTGGTTTTATAACAAATTACAGGTTTATTTAAAAATAATCAAAATAATGTGGATGTATTAAGTGATGATACCTACTTTCAAGAATTTCAGGTGCCAGTTGTTCATGCCAAAAATAAAATAAAATCTGATATGTTGCATACCTACTCTTTTACGAACTATTTTTATAAACATATAAGTGTTGAGGCTTTCACGGCCGGCATTATCAACTATGATTTTCCGGGTTTGTGGGCCGTGGTCGAGTTGGATTACCTTCCTCCGACGTTTCGCTGGAAACTGCGTCCAGCATCTTCAGGGTCAACCTCTGTTATTAGCGGCTGCACATAAATTAAAGTTCACTGCAAACTTTCATATTCATCTTTGTTTGTTATTAGTGTCCATTGGTAACAAATTTTCAGGATCGCTCGTTCTCATGAATACCAACATGAGATTATCGATCTCAAAATGCCGGCAAATGGGACCTCTCTGATCATGGTATAAAGGAGAAAGCTTTCCGTGTTTCGGGTTTTCTTCTCCCTCTTATTAGAGCCGGGAGCCAAGTTTTGCTTATCTGCTGTCTCTCTTCAACAGAGGTTGACCCTGAAGATGCTGGACGCAGTTTCCAGCGAAACGTCGGAGGAAGGTAATCCAACTCGACCACGGCCCACAAACCCGGAAAATCTACTTAACATATATTTATAAACCTTTATTCCTCTGTCTCAATCAGAGTGAAGTGGGTTAACACTGCCAGAGGAACATGGGGATACACTAGCCCTCAAGCGACAGATGTTTCAAAAGCTGTCCTCCATGTGCGTTTGGCATACCGTTCTCTTGTAATACTCGGACATAAAAAAACGACTTTCCATTTGAGAAAAGTATAATTACGTATAACAAAGTTGAAACATATAACAGAGAGTATATAAAAATGACTCACTCTAAAAATGCATTTGACATAAATTGTATAATTTAATGACATCTACATTTTCTGTGCAGCAAGATTTTGCTTATCTCTTACGGTGCACTACTTAGGCAAAAGTTGAACAAGACTTCCCAGAAAATTCTAAATAGAAATTTCAGTTGTATGAAAATATATTAAACATGTTGTGGCGATGGAGGCCTACCAGTGGTCGAAACTCCCCCTCAAAAAGTAGGGAAGATGGCATCAGGCTGCCCCTCCTTCCGTGGAGCTCTCCATTAGGGCAATACCTCGAGTCTACAAATACCCCCCTAGTGTTACATAGACCACGGAAGTGGTCTTACGCTCGTCAAACCTCGTTCGGGCCGCCAGCAATTTAGCACACCAGCTACTAGCTCTGCAGCTTACTACCGGAGGACATTGAAGCGCTTCTCAGTCGCACCTGATGATCTCTGTGCAGATGTACACAACCTTCAATGGGAATCGGGAACCAAGGTGCTTGAATGTACGGCCCGATGTACTTCTAATCTGTGTGTGTGTGTGTGCGTGTGTGTGTGTGCGTGCGTGCGTGCGTGTGTGTGTGTGTGTGAGAGAGAGAGAACAGTACCCTTTACACACAAGATTTTTCAAAAATTTTGGTTTACTAAAAAATTGCTCTAAGGATTTTGATTAAAATGGTATAGTTTCTTTCTTTCCCTGATTACCCTCCCCTTATGTCCCTCTAGGACTTGCAAGTCAGATGCCTGTCGGGGAGCAGAGGGACCTCTGGGCCAGAATGAGGACCTGGAAGCAGGTGGTCAGTCAAGCACCAGATATGGTAGTTAGGAAGAGGATGATATGAAATGCAGGCGAAATGGATAATTGGAAAGGTGATAATGGAGCAATTGGTGGAATGAATGGCGAGGGAAACCGGAGAATCCGGAGAAAACCGGCCAGACACCCTTCGTCCACCACGAATGCCACCGGTTCCGCCTAGGTGGTAGGCGAGTGGTCTAACCACTCAGCCCCGGCGCCGCCATTATACTTCCAGACTCAGGAAAGGATGAGGAAAAATCCTGGCTGGAGAAAACTTCCTACCCCACCTGTCGGGAATCGAACCTTGCATAGCAGGCAGGTGTTCTACCAACTGCGCTAAGGGGCTAGCGCAAAATGGTATACGTTTAAGGTATTTTCTGGCAAATGAGATATGTAATTTGAATTATCTGGCTATAGCCTGTATAGTCCTGTTTACTCTGGATGACTTTTGCATGACTGGTAAAGCGTAGGAGATAGACCAAATCTTAGTATACAAAAATGCAGATCTCGTTGAAACACGCAAGTTATGTATAAATGCATTTTTTGTGGAGTGCACTATTTCGGACATATTTCTTGTTATTCAGGTAAGTTTTGCAATACTCCTATATTCCGGTTGCATCTACAAGGAAATAAGCAGTAAGATAATTTCTGCAAATGTTTACCTCAACTAACATGAAGAAGATAGGAGAATAAGAGTTAGTACAAGAGCGGAGGAAGTCATGTGAGATGTTTTTGGATTCAGACAGTCTGAAAACATGTTATGCCCGTGACATCTTGATATCGAATTTTTGGGTGGAATGCAATACTTCCCTCACTTATTGTACGTACATGGTAAATAAATGTAAAGAAATTAAGAATTATTGCGAATATGTAATTGTTGAAGGTTCCGTGCAGTAAGAAGCTGGCGTACCTGACCAATAAACTTTGAAAATATTTAGTCGAGGAATGCTGGGAGTAAAATTTGTATGTTCTATATTGTTATGGGAATGAAATCAACAGTTCGCACACTTAAGGGTGTTTATGTTATAGACTACCACACAGAGTTCCTGCACAATCTCATTCATAGTTTTGAGGGAATGAATAGTTAAATGTATTCATAATACAAAAATACCGTAGTATCCCTGCGCAACAAAAAGTAAAATATCACAACAGTTTCATTATTTCATAAACTCTAAGTGGCCAACGACCACCATCAATCTATGGCAGGAAGAAGTAATTACTTTTAAAGTAATTAATGTATTTAGTTTGATACACATTGAAAATACATCTATTATTATTATTATTATTATTATTATTATTATTATTATTATTATTATTATTATTATTATTATTATTATTATTATTATTGTTATTGTCGTTATCATTGTCTTTATCATCATGATTATCATTATTGTCATTATCGTCATTATCATAATCCTCATTATCATTATTATTACTATTATTAATATTTCGTTTTACTTTTTTGCATATTTGTTTTTTTAAAGCTAAACAAATTTTAAAAATTCTGAAACCAAAGACTGAAATTAAAGTCACATAAATGGAGCAGATGCTGAAAAAAATTCTAGGAAAATAGCACAAAATTTATTGTGCATGGAGCAGAGAGTGTATCTAAAAACGTAAAATTAATCTTTCTAGAGACATGCAGCAAGATGAGTCAGTTGAGTGTGACATGACTTGTTTGGCACACCTTTTCTCTCTTGTCTAGGAATCTCTCTTCTCAGACTCATGGCTTAACCATTCCTTCCCATTGTTTTTTTAGCCCTTTTTGGGCTATATTTTGTCGAAATTCCGAACAAATTTAAGCAGAAAAGGGGCGTTTAGATGTGATGGAGTGCCAATCTATGACTAAATGTTTGGGGAACATTTTTATGGATAAACCTAAACATCGTGAGTTTGATAATTTTTCGGTCATTTTTCAGTTTCAGGTTCCCTTATAATTACTTGCTCTGTAGTCAGCAGTTCTGCTTTTAGGTATCATTGAATTAAGATATGAAACAGCTTCCTGAGTACTTCATATATTTTAACACATTAAAATTTACCAGTTTTACATGAGTTAGTTATCCATTATGTTCCAGGAAATGGAAGCTCACTTGTAGTAGTGCTTTTTGGCCAAAAAGTCCAAATTCTCTAGTAACTTGAGGCTCACTGCCTTGGTGTCAGACTTCTCCACATGTTCAGATATCTGTAACAAAAATCAAAGAATAAAAACACAATATACAAAAAGTAGACGAATGCAGTAACACTATAACTTATACAAACTAAACATCTTTGTGAATTACTACAATTACCAATGAAACTAATTTAAATTAAATAGCCTATTGTGTCACTTGAAGGGCTAAAGCCTTCTACATGAAGGAAGCTCTTATATCCATTTTGCTCTTGCAGTGAGCTAGTATACGCGGGCGGAGTTTGTGCATCTCATATAGTTAACATTAAATATTTATATTACAGTGTTTGACACTTCTGTCACTGTTGGTCCTTTTTGTTGTCTTTCCATCTCCTTCCACTCTTCTGCATCGTACTGTCTTGCACTAGTGTATTTCTAGCGGGTGTCTGCAGGGGTCAGACTTTCGGCCTTCCTTGACTTCTCTTACCTAAGTAGGAGTACCAAGGTGACTGACAGTTGAAAGTGGCATCGTGTGTAACCAGAAGATGTATTATGAAAAGTGTTTTCAAGATTAACTCAAGATCAAGAATTCCTCAGGATAACTCATCTCGTTAATATTAATCATCAGTACCGCAGATACAAGTGCGAGTGTTAGCAACAATTTGTATCCTGCTTTTACTCAATAATATTCAAAATACAATAGAACCACAAAACACGGCCACCTACGGCATCTGTGGCCTGCCATATCCTAGCGGGTTCAAAACAATTGTCGCAACATCAACGAACTTTCCATTATTCAAGACTGCCAACAGAGCAGTCTTAACATAACCTTACCCAGTTACCTCCTAGCTTTAACATGAAGTACGAGGGTACAAACTATTGGCTTTGCGCCATTTCCCACACATCCTGCTCTTTATGCAAACAACAAGGGCACCTTGCTGAATGGTGCAAGTATGATTTTGATCTGCCACGCGAAACAGTGATTCAGTTTCCTCAGCTACTACCAGTACCTAAGAAACTTAATTGACCTAAAACAAAGGAACTTACAGGTACGCCACCATCTCCCGGTAAAGAAGAGAATACAAACAAGCAGAAAAATGCTTCGATACCAACAACTCAAGCAAAATGTCACACAGCAGCAAAGGAGCTTGGCATTGTTAATCTAAAACTCCCTATCCCAGATTCCCTATCTAGCGAATCTTCCATAGAAATAACTGCTGTTAATATACCATCACTAGCTGATCCGCTCGAACCCCTACAACACCTTTCTGAGGATCGTAATGTTGAAGGACAGTCTCAATTCCAGAAGAACCATAATGTTAAAAAGGCAAGAAGAACACAAATATTTTCGTAAGCAGAATTATTGAAACCGTCCAATTCATCACGGAAACAAGACCTCAAAGCTTTACTCTCAATTTTCTCCAACTCAAAAGTTCTTTTGAAAACACTGTAGGCAATACTAACGTAGGTACACTGGCTGTTCAAAACACCAACGATCTAGAAGCTCTTCTGAATACACTCAACACTTCAACCATACTATACAGAACGGAAAATGAAAATCAGGTGTACTCGAGTTCAAAAACAGCTGCTTACCGCCCTTAATTCCACAGGATATAAATGAATGGAATGGACACTTTTACAGGTTGGAGGTTACCTGGCCTTTATTTCACATTTAGTATAGCTCGACGGATCTGGAACTCCCCACGAGATCAAAATTCTCTTCTATATGAGTAAGCGAGGTATGGATACCCTCACAATATCACAGGAAATCACCGATGAAGCTGCCAAGAGACTTGTTTAATGTACCACTGGATGTGGAGGATGGGGCCCCAGGAACCTCAATTGTTTCTTTTTCTTGTCACGCTGGTTTGTTATATTGTTGTTGCTGTTCCGTTGTTAACCTGTTATGTTTGTGTATACCAAGACAAAGCGAAATGACATAGTTGTTAAAGCGACGATAAATAACAAAATAATATTACGAAGGTGTTGGTATCTGCGCCCATCATGTGGCCTTGTAGCCTGGAGATATGAGCTCCCCACTTCTACTTTATTGGACTATACTCGTGGACGAGGTGATTTCCTGTGGCCCCGTGCTGGATACCCTGTCTTTTAGTGATATGCCAAATATTTTGCTCTCCATGTTCCTTTGACATACTTCTGCTTGTATGTGGTGCCCAGGTTTGGCAGCCATACAACACGATAAAATAGGTACGGGTGTGGAGTGTTTCAAGTCTAAGTTTTCTACTTAATGATTGGTCCTGAGGAATGAATTTCAATGCCCAGGAAGCTTTTCAAGCTTGAGCTATCCTTCTTTTAATTTCTTTGACCATTTTATTGGCGAATGCAACTAATTCACCCAGATATATGTATCTATTAACATACTACAATTCATTCCGTTGTAGTCTGATTGGTACTGATGTCATATTTGTCATAAGTTGCGTCTTAGTTAAGTCCATTGAAATTCTTTGTTGAATTCGTTTAATTAGTGGAGCATTTGTTGAAGTTGCTTGGGCAATGTAGCGAATAGCACGACCTCATCGGTAAACCGCAGATTTGCCAGTCTCATGCCGTTCACAGATACCCTGAGCTTTTCCAGTTTAGCTTCCGAAATATATCTTCCAAGACGCAGGCAAAGACCTTCGAGCAGATGGGATCACCTTGTTCTATGTCCCTACCAAGCTTGACCCATTTCCACCGTTTTTACCTTGGCAGCACTTTGGCTGTAGATCAGATATGGGGAAGAGGGATGACAGGAATGCAATCGAGTATTTACACTCTCCACTTACTGACACAATTTGAAGGAGTGACCGGTTCTCTGAGGTAGACAGACAATAGCGGGAGTCATAGCTAACCGCTGTGAGGCGTGGAGCGTTTAAAACCGGTGTAGGGGAAGTGATTCTTTGAGTCAATTCGTCCCATTTATGATCTAGATTTTATTGAGCAGTCTGATGTATTGTGGTTCTATCCCTTGGTTCTTCAGTGTCTAAAGTGAAATACACTGGCGCCTGTCAAATAACCAAAGGTAGCTTTTAAATTCAGATGCAGGGAAAATTACTTAAAACGTCTCCATGGTGCTGCCTAGTACAGATAGGAAAATACATAATATAACGGTCATTTTAGGATCCCAGGAACTGTTGAGTCGTTCCAGAAACAACCATAAGTTATACCAGCGACGTCCAATGTTTGTGAAAGAGGGGAAGCTCCTTCCACTATACGTGGACTATGCCATTCTTCAACACACAGACGTCATTGTGTTATAGTGGCGGTTTTGTTATATATACATTACTTGGTTTGCTTTGGTTTGGTTTAAGGGCGCTCAACTTCGAGGTCATCAGCGCCCTTAAAAGATTCATGGCAATAGCCAGCTAAAAATACTAGAAACAAGAAAAATATACACAAAAGGTAAAAAACAGTGGCAATAGCCAGATATGAAACCAGGTGATAAATATGTCCAAAAGCAGAAACAGATAACTAAAATTTTAAATCCTCAAATTGATCTTGCACTCCGCTAAAAAATTAAAAACTATCAACCGCTGTTTTGTCGTCCGCTAGGACCTCTGCAAGTATGGCAGACAGCTGCAGAGAATCTCGAAGGTGCACTAGAGAGCAACACTCTAACAGCACGTGGCAAACTGACAAAAGGTTGTCACACAACGAACATATAGGAGCAGGGTCCCTTTTAAATAGGTAACCATGCGAAAAATTACAGTGCCCTATTCTTAATCGAGCCAAACTAACCTCGTCGCGACGACATGTGCGACAGGAAGTTACCCAGTTTATCGGAAGTTCTTTCACTTCTCTAAGCTTATTACCACGGAGAGTTGACCACTCTTCGTGCCAGGACGACAGCACCGCTCTCCGCACTTCAAGCCTAAAGTCTTCCGAAGTAACACGTGAGATGGTAATACTGGGTTCTGTAGTTGCCGTCATTGTTGCTAAATCTGCCATTTCATTCCCCGGAAAACCTACGTGATCAGGAATCCATGCACACACCACGTCAACACCAGAAGCGTGTAAAACATGGAGCACATCCTGGATACGTTGTACAATAGGGTGGGGGTTGTACAACTGACAAAGACTCTGTAGTGCACTAAGGGAATCGCTCAAAATCAGGCAGTCACCTAATTTACGGCGGCGAACATACAAAATGGCTCGATAAATTGCATAAAGCTCTGCAGTAAAAATGGAAGTGCTATTTGGAAAACCGAATTTATATGGTTCGGTTCTATAAACATAAGCACATCCAACACCGTTGGTGCTCTTTGACCCATCGGTGTAAATATATCGACGGTCAGTGTAACCTGACAAAAATTCTAAAAAACACGTGCGTACACTTGAAATAGGCATCGTGGACTTCTGGTGTACGGTCATCCCAAGATCTACATGGGGCGTGCGACATAGCCAAGGGGGGTAAACCCTCTTGGCCTTGGCGAACATCCTAGGCAGTTCTACTCCAAGCTTCATTTCATTAGAAGATCTTGGAAACGAAACCCCGCAGGCTTAGGACTAAGGGTGCTATTCCTATACCGTTTCCTTAGCGTGGTGGTGAAAAAAGAAGCGAACGTTGGGTGCTTAGGCATACATCTAAGCGTACAACAATAATTTGCCAAGAGAAACTCACGCCGATATTGCAGAGGAGGTTCTGCGGACTCGGCGTAAAGGCTCACCACTGGGCTTGTTGGAAAAGCTCCTATTGTAATGCGGATGCCCCTATTGTGGAGTACGTCTAATCTTCTCAGCGCAGATGGTCGTGCTGACGAATAAACAATACACCCATAGTCTAGCTTGGATCGGATGAGTGCGCGATAGATTCGCTACAAAATTGTGCGATCCGCTCTCCACGATTTGCCATTCAGTACTCGCATGATATTTAGGGAACGGTGATATCGTGCTCTTAGCTGTGCAATATGCGACGACCAACTAAGCTTCCTGTCGAAGATTAAACCCAGGAAGCGCGTCTCTTCTGTGAAGGGAAGTAAATCTGGACCGAAACGGAGAGAAGATGGTAATCGTCTCCTACGACGCCAGAAATTAACGCAGATTGACTTCTCAGACGAGAAACGGAAGCCGTTTTTCACGCTCCATTCTATAAGGTTGTCCAAACATTACTGATGGCGCCGTTGTAAGACGCCGTGCGCTGAGAAGTGCAATAGACAGCGAAGTCGTCTACGAATAGGCATGACGAAACTTCAGGTGGAACACATTTCCAGATGGAGTTAATTGCTATAGCAAAGAGCGTGACACTTAGCACCGAACCCTGAGGTACTCCCTCCTGAACAAAAAAAATTAGAAAAAATCGAGCCGACTCTTACTCGGAAAAAGCGGTGCTTCATAAACTCCTGAATGAACAGTGGCAGGCGTCCGCGTATGTTCCAGGCATACAGGGAACGTAGAATCCCTGCTCGCCAGCACATATCATAAGCCTTCTCAAGATCGAAAAATATGCCAACGGTTTAACAGTTCTTCATAAAGCCATCCATTATCTGTGTCGATATTGACACAAGATGGTCAACAGCTGAACGGCGTCGTCGAAAACCACACTGGATGTCAGTCTGCAGGTTACGACTTTCTAACCACCATACCAATCGTCCATTAATCATGCGTTCCATCACCTTGCAAACGCCACTGGTGAGGGAAATAGGACGATAGCTGGAGGGAAGATGATGGTCCTTTCCAGCCTTCAAGATGGGAATAATGGTGGCCTCCCGCCAATTTTCTGGGAGAATGCTGTCAACCCAAACACGATTATAGACCTCGAGTAGGAATGCCTTACCTTCAGGAGAGAGCTGTTGTAACATTTGTACATGAATACCCTCCTGCCCTGGTGCTGATAATCGCGAATATTTCAGAGAATGTTCTAGCTCCGCCATGGTGAAAAGGCGATTGTAATCTTCTACTTTTCTAGACCGAAACAAGAAGCTGAGTTTTAATTGGAAGGAACTCGGAGGAGTAGTTTTCCGAGCTAGACACTTGAGATATATACATTACGATTGATATATGAAACCACGTTCAAATCTTACCCGATAAATATTTGTTCATTAGTCTTTTATAGTCTAACAATATTTGGCAACAGAGTCGAAGTACTTAAGCTTTATAGATCGTCGTCGTGTAACCTATCGCGATACATACTTTTGGTATAGTTTAATTTGGAGAAACTCTTCGCAAATATATTTACAGCAGTACTCTTATCCTAGAAACTATTCATGCAAATACCTATTTCTCTATCTACGTTACATTAATCGACATAAGCATTTTCAAAAAGTATCTTATTGCTAATTTTCTTGTAGGTGCAACGGGAATATGGGAATGTAGTAGTCTTTAAACCATAGTGAAATATTTTAAGAGCTGGTTGCTATGCGATATTTTTGAAATTCCGTTCACTGTGCAAGACCAACAGATAACATATTGCTATTTGAGAAAATAAATACGTATTGGTAAATTGGAACAAATAATAAAGAATATTTTGGAAAAGTTTCACTGAAAAGAAAAAATAAGTATTTGACATAAATTGCATGTGGAAATTTTTTATGGTTATTTATCTTCCTTCATGTTTTAAAATACTTTGTTATAAATGTTATGTAAATAAGATTCTGCCCAAACTCAGGGACGTCCTCCTTTAGATTGTGCGTCGTAAAATACAGCTACTTGTTTGTGAAGATCGTTTAAGCAAAGTTTTATTATTTCTATTTCATGAAAACTATATATTATGAAGAGTGAGCTCTGAAAATTATTTCATATTGGGAATTTTAGCTCCTTCTATCATCTTCAACGGTTAAAAAGAGAAATGCTGTATTTAAACATGGTCATGCACCCACTTAAGATGACGATTCTTCTGAGCTCCCCATAGCCGATAAGCCCGACGAGATTGTAACAAACGTCACATGTCCTACTGGATGGTTGCTGATTGGAGGTATGCAAGTTGGCTGCCTTGGGCAGGATCTCGAAAAGACGTGTCAATCTCAATTTACACGATGTTTTGGGTGTAAAAAGGCTTTCCGCTCGGTGGGTATTATTGGACCAAAGCGTGTTCCAGGATGGTCCATTGAAAATACTGCATTTTCAATTGGTCATGAACATATAACTTATCGATAGTTGGTCCACACACATCGCTACTCCTAAAAAATAAAAGCTAAGTTTATCTATTAAAACATGCATCGTGCAAGTGACTTCCACAACTGACGAATTATTGCTAAAACACATTCGCGGAAGCTGTTATTTCGTTCTCAGTCGTTTCTTGATGACTGGCCTCAATCTCTTCCCGGATGGTGGCTTTAAAACACATCAGCACTGTGGAGTCATCCTGAAATTACTTTGTCCTTGAAGTACCTCCACAAAAAAAAAAAAGATCAAGGTCTGAAGGACTAGATGATCTCACCGGCCATGGGATATCGCTGGATTGGGAGATTAATCTCTGTAAGCCCCCTTGTAGTTGACCATTGAAATATGGTCTGTGGTTCCATCTTACTGAAACCATATTACGTTTAAATGGGAACGCTTTTCACACGCTAGTACTCCTTCTCTGCCTCAGTATGCTCCTGGCAACGTTTTATGCACCCTGATGCGTGCTGAGATGCAAATAACAGGTGTCAAGCGTATTCGAATGTGTATTAGATGATGCGAGAGTATCTACACTTTAGCAACTAGTACTAATTCCCGTTAGCCATCCTGTGCATTTAACAACAATATTTACACTTGTTTAAACACAGTTCCTGTGAATTTTTCCAACGTTCCATAACAAAAGATAAAAATCTGGAATCATCGACTCCCACCAAAGGCCGAGTAGTAGTCCAAAGAATGGTTGATAACAGTTGAAAGTGCACCCAAGCAAGCTGAAACAGTTCCGCTTGCAGCAAAAGTCTTAGCTATGGTTTTCTGGAGTTCTCATTCTGTGGTGCTCATAAAATATCTCCTTAAGGACAAAACTATCATTGTCAGACTATATGTTTCGCTAATGGACCAATTGAAGGATGCTGTTCCGGCTAAACTTCTACTTCTTGAGAGAAAGAAAGTTTCCTTTCAACACACTTATGTCATATACATGAATAGCATTTATTTGCTGAGGATATAAACAGTTAACTCAGTGGACTACATTTTATTGAATTATGGATTACTATGTTGAAGGGGGAAAACTCATTTTTCTTAAATCTGGTGTTTTCTTGATCAAACCGAAAACTTTTAAATTCGCCTCTCCTGTGAACCATATTTTCCATTGTCCTCTAGCAAATTATTATGCTTCTGTATTGGTTGGAGATTAAAAGCATGAACTTGTTTCTCTTCAATCATTAGATTTGAACGTTGCATACTTATTCACTTACCTTCTTGTTTGAAATCTCAGTTGATTTCAAACGCTTATGCTGTGCCAGGTCAATTTCCTTCTTTTCCGCTGTTGCTCCCACAAGCACACTGGCCACGAGGAGAAACAAAACCGCCAATAAAGATATCTGCAATAAAGAAAAGGCAAGAAATTAGTCAAAGAAACTAAATCTTTATTTTTAATGACTATTTTAACCCTAGGGCTTTAAAACCGTAGGATTCACTTTGAAAAGTGAATCAGTTCCGATATTATGGGCTACTTTAAGAAAAGTCAGATAAAGAAGACTGACTTCCATTGGGCTTTTCATAGTAACAAATTGAAAGATTGGAGGCGAATGTGTGGCTTGCTCTTAGCATCTGCTTTATAAAGCGAAATAAGCATAATTTAAAGTGCTGGTTGTTTCAGGTATCCGTGCAGGAGACTGAAATATTGGCAAGCGCTTATGTGTTTCTCGGCGTTTAATGTTTCTAAATGTGAATAAAAGCTTGACCATTTCTATTATGCGGGTATTACAGCGGCCTTTAATATTTTTGTTTTTCCTTGATAGTGTTACAACGTAATACATATAGAGGATTTAAGGGTACTCAATACTGAATTTCAATATCGTTAAAGAGAGGCAGCTTCCTACATAAGCCCTCGAAAATTCTTATAACTGGCATAACAGAGGTATTAAATAGTTTGGCTTCACTTGTTAAATCAACAATGAAGCAAGTCTAATATACTGTGTGATGGACTACTACTTGAGCATTCATGTATTTGTTTATGCTTTAGGCTTTTAATGTTAATGCAGATCTTTTCCCCTCTTCCAAAATTTCTGCTATCTTTTATTGTGCCCCAACTGTACAAAGTTATCAAAACAGGTTATTGATAAAATATTCGGTATGCCAATCCCGAACACTATATAGTGCTCTAACATGTGATATATAATCACTCACACACACTCTCACACGCAATTATGTAACAAAAATAAGCCCTGTTTCAATTATTGCTACGATACCTACTTTGTTAGCAGACAGCATTATAACAATGATACGAGTATTTTAGCAGACAAACGAGCAAAGGAGGTACCTGTCACTTACAATCGCCTACTCTAACTGATCTATGTATATATAGGCGTTAGCATTACCAAACGTGACCGTAATTTGTGTTCTGGTTTCTCACGTAAACATAATGCCTTAAATTCACAAGCACGAAGTTTGTAATCGTGTGCAATAATGATATGTAACCGTAAATGGTACACTAATAAGTGTGACACACGTCGGTGATTTATCTTTAATAGAGTTTATGGCAAGCTCGTTTACATCTGACTACCATATTGAGCTTAACTATGAAAATACGCTACTCCTAGGGTCATAACACAAAACTTCCACTCAATTATAGAGAGCATAATGAATTACTGGTTGCACGAAAATTTCCATTTGCAACGCAAAATTTGAATTAGGAAAACACTGCCTATTATTAAGTAATTTCAGCCACGTTTCCTTCTTGTTTATCTGACTATTCTCCCCTTATGTAAGACTTACACTCCTCAGGACTTACAAGCCAGTGCCTAGGGTCAGACGTCTGTCGGGGAGCACAGGAACTCCGCTCCGCTGACCTGGAAGCGGATGGTCAGGTATGAGAGGGAGGAAGAGAATGATATGAAATGCAGATGAAATGGATAATTAGAAAGGTCATGATGGAGCAGTTGGTGGAATGGGTGGCGGGGGAAACCGGAGAAAACTCGCCTAGACACGCTTCGTCCACAACGAATACTACATGTGGGTCCCTGAGATCGAAACCGGGCCACCTAGGTGATAGGTGAACGGTCTAACACAGCATCGCCACATCTTCGTTTTACTATGTTCTATTCTTACCTAATAGAAGAAGAGGAAGGCGAATGCTGGGAATGATATTTACCTTACATGCACCGTTTCACTTCCTTTCACTTCATTCTCTCTTGTAGGCATTTCTATTATGTAAGAGTCAGCGGATTCGCCGTCGCGCTGCACTGCTGTGGTACCTGCGCTGTGGAAATACGGTGATCGGCTGAGCGGTGGCGCTGCGGCAGGCTAGTGACCATCTCAGGGGGACTGGAGTTCAACAGGAACTGGTTGGTGGCGGACTCTCAGTGGTGACCCTGCGCCGTAGTTGCAGTTCCGCCTGTAATGAGTTCTGGCCGCCTGTAGGGTACTTTCATATCATCCTCCCTCTCGGGGTTTGGCGCACAATAAGCCAACGACTGACGTGCTGGAATCTCTATCTGACGGACAGGTAGACACAAGGAGAAAGCGCTCCACTCTGTACAAAAACTTCATAATGAAAATACCTGTTTTGCGACCCTGAAAAAAAAAAAAAAAAATTGGAGAACGCGTCCTGCTTTTGTGTGAACAGCATAACTCACATGATGTGTTGCACTCACATGACCTTCTCTACTCTTGTACTAACTATTCTTACAAACTTTTATTGCTCTATCTTCATGTTAGTCGAGAAAAACATTTGCCGCAATCATCTTATTGCTTATTTCCTTGTAGCTGCAAGGGGAGTATAGGACTACGATAAGCTTTGAGTGATAGTCAAATATTTTAAAGCTGGTCGCTGCATGAAGGCTTTGAAACTTCGTTTTCTTTGCGCGGCCAAGAGATAAAAAGATGAACAACAACCTTACACTACAGAAAAGTTTTAAGCATTGCAAAAATCACACAAATAACAACGAATATCTCCGAAATGGCTCACTCCACACAAAAATGTATTTGGACATTGTGTGTTTTACTGAGATCTACATTTTTGTATAGTACGATTTGGCTATCTCTTACGGTTTGTCAGTTATACAAAAGTCATCCAAAATAAACAGGATCACAGACGCTATTGCCACAAAAGTCAAAATATGCATTTAATTGTCGTAAAAATATTTTAAATATATGACACATAAATCACAGTCGTTAGCGCCATTTTGAGAACATTAATGGAGGAATTTTCTTCAAGATCTTCATTTTGCATCCTTGAAAGATATTAAACTTAAATATCAAGTTTGGTTTTTAACTGACATTTCGTTTTTGAGTTAAGCTGTTCAAATGCAAGCGCGCGCGCGCGCACACACACCCACACACACCCACACACACCCACACACACACACACACACACACACACACACACACACACACACACAGACACACGCACACACAGAGACAGAGTGACAGAGAAGCAGACACACACGGCCCTTTTTCTAAAAGTGCTTCTTTTGATTTCAGGGGACCTCAAAACATACTTCCCCTGAAGTCTCGATATCAAATTTTGAGTGGAAGACAATACTTCCCTTACTATACATAGGGGAGGAGGTAAAAATGTGAAGTCGGTTGATTTAATTGTGACATGTTTTATGCGTTTTTCAACTGCTAATTCGTTATTCGATTTTTTCTCGTGGTCATGCAAAGGCGCCATCACATAACAATTCACTTATAAAAGATTGGAATATTCCTTTAAATTCTGCACTTCACACTTGACCAAATTGTTGTAAAGGTCTTTTATACGTATGAATTATTTTGACCGTTCTATGCATATCCTGGCTCCATGGACACGGAGACGATTTTAACTATTAATTGCGGTACATAAACTTCAAATTGATCCCCCTCCCAGCAAAATGCTCTCCTGCAACAAACAATAACATATCATCGATACTACTAGAAGTCTTTGACCCATTACTGATTTGAAAGAAAGGTAATAGTTTGTAGTGCTGAATAATAACTTGACGACCAATTACATTCCTGTAAGCTATAGAACAAAAGGATACCTAGTACAGTCAACGACTTTAAAAATACGCCTGGCGCTGATTTAGTCGAAAACATTATCGTTTTACGGGGTCTTATGCTCTAAAACGCATTTTATTGGTGTTAATTTGTTACACCTCCGCCATGCGTACATGAAGAAAGGACTTTGCTATGTAGCGCGCAGCAAAGATATACGTAGTTTTGCATAGCCCGGTGCCACAGGTCCGCCTAGGAACTCCACTTCATAACTCGGAACGTCATTTATCTCCAGTTATGTTGGTTGTCCATCCCCTTACCCCTGCAATAACATTACGTGTCCAATGCTGTTTAAGAACACAGCATTGCTACAAAGCGTTTACTGAATGAAACAAAATGGCCGAGCGTTTAATTAGGTGAATTAGTTTTGTCGTTTAATGTGAAATACTAACATAGTTCAAACATTATTTGAACTGCAAAAATCATATAAGTTTTTGTTGAACATAGACATACACTGAATGCCAATACTAACGACAAAAACTAGCAGCACATGGCTACTCTTATCGTATCTCATACTCAAGCATTTTCCCTTCGTATCCTCTGCGTTTCGTTGTGTTCTGTTTTGCGAGGTGTCTGATAAAATTGTTTCAAGTTAATAAGTTTTTGTTTGGATATCATGGAGTAACACCTAGTTTACTCAATATAAAGTTGATTCCAACTTTGCAATAAATTTAAGCAAACATGTTACGAATCACAGCAAAAATTGCACTTTAAAATATAATTTCTAAAGCTTAATGTTATAGTATAATCACTAAACACATATTTATACCTGTTAGTTGCCTATTTTCTGTTTTTATTTCTCTTTTGTTGCTTAGAATGCTTTAAACAAATAGTTCATTCATTACAGAATGAATCAAATTATTTAATGAACTTGAAATGCTAACGCTGCCTAACTTTAGCTTAATGTCAGGAAAAAAACATCAAATGCCGTTTAGTAAGCAATTTAATTTAATAGGAATCGAAACGTCTCCTACAGTGTAGGAGCAATAAATAACGTTATATACTTTAGATATCTGAAACGATGTTGTTTCCGATATCCCAAACTAATGTAAATGCACGAATGATGATAAAACACTGAAATAACTTCTTAATTTTGTAGATCTGTAAATAGCACTGTATCACAGACATATTACCCTGAAAATGTATTATAATGTAGCCCTTTTGTTCGAAAAACTCAATAAATAAACATTAAGGTTATTTTTAATTCTGCCTGTGTTTAACTTCACCTATGAAAAGTGCTTAAGATGACAAATAGTCTATATTCCATCAGGGGCCAAGCATATGTTACGCATATGAATACATAGACATATAAATTAATGAACACTTAAATGCATACGTCAAACATATTTAAAATATACTTTTGTTTGTTTAAACATTAGCATTATTCATTCAAATAAATTATGTCCATAATATTTTCAATTAAACATTTAATATATGTATGTGGGACTTGTGTGCCCATGTACTCATTTAATCTGACACTCAGTAACGTTACACATTAGGCGCTAGAAATATTTTAAATGATTCATTAAGTAAAATACGTAATAGATTGTACATAAATAAATTATATAAAATAATTATATGCTTCTTCAATTTCTAGATTACATTTCTAACAAAATTAACTTCGTGTGATATCTGACGTACATGGCATTTCACGAGCAAACGGATATGATAGTAAATGTTGCTAGCAATGTCTGCATCTGTAATGAAACTCAAAGCCCCTAATTGCTATACAACCCCTTCCTCATATCCACTGTGCAAAAGTGTAGGGGAATGTGGGCGAGGCAAAGCGTAAAGGCACTGTCACACGATACAACATTCCTGGTGTATTTTTAAAGTCGTTGACTGTACCCATGTTGTTTCTTTATATTCTGTTTTTCGATTAAATGTCGCAATCTACATCTAAAAAAGGAGTAGAAAGGAAGATAACATACACCAAATTTTGAGTCTGTTGTTACTCAATGGCTAGTTGAAGATAACAAACCACTTTCAGTTACAAGTATTGCTTCGGATGAAAATAATGAAGTTGATCCACGGACAATGGCACGCAAGTCTTTAGACAAAGAAAATAGTGGCGGGGATGATGACGATGACGACGATGGTAGTGGTGCAAGTAATAATGCATTTAGAGAAGTAGCCAATGAAACTGCTAACAGATATTTCGGAGCAAATGGTATTCTATGGAGTAAAAGCCCCCCAGTGCACAAGAAAGCACCTGCACACTATTTAGTGAAATGTATACCAGGACCACCAACTTACACCCCCAAAGAAGCCTGGGATTTATTTATTCCTTAAGCCATTGTGGATGAAATTGTAAGGTGTACCAACCTATAAGCAAGAAAAGTTTGTGCACAAAGAAAACTAACCTGGCATGAAGTAACAAGAGACGAAATATTTGCCTTCTGGGGAATTTTTCTTCATATGGGAGCATATAAAGACTGGGATGTTCTAATGAGGGAATCATTTCTGGGAAAGTTTTCCAATCCTTTATATGCAGCTACAATGTCTGTGAGTCGGTTTGAGGCAATAAGACGACTCAACAAGATTCAAATGGTTCAAACAAAGAGTGCTGCAAGTGGCCAAAACATGTGTGCCAAGACCATAGCAGTGTGGTGTGCAACAATTGTAAAAATTAATGTTACGCTTTCTTGTTTTTGTTCTTTAATTCTATAATTACCAAAGTTGACAAAAAATACGGTGGCATAGGTTTTGTATTACACTGATAAATGCTAAAACAAAATATGTGTGCATCATAACATCCAAACAATACTCTTTTACCTTCTCTACTGGTAAGTAGGGGAAGTATTGTATTCCACCCAAAACTTCGATGTCGAGATTTCACCGGAAATATATATTTTGAGACCCCCTGAATCCAAAAAAAAGCATTTTTAGAAAAAGGTCCGTGTGTGTGTGTGTCTGTGTGTCTGTGTGTCAGTCTGTGGACAGCATAACTCAAAAACGAAAAGTCGGTTAAAAACCAAAGTTCGTATTTAAGTTTAATGTCTTTCAAGGAAGCGACACAAAGATTTTGAAGAAAATAGCCCCACCCTAAACTACCCTTTACATGGAAAATTTTTCGAAAATTTTGATTTTCTTGAAAATGGCTCTAACGATTTTGATTAGAATGTCATATGTTTGAGATATTTTGATGACAAATGAAATGTATATCTTGAATTTTCTGGCTATAGCCCCTGTAGTCGTATTTACTCTGGACGACTTTTGCATAACTGGTAAACCGTTAGAGATAGACCAAATCATACTATACAAAAAATGTAGATCTTATTAAAATACACAATTTATGTCTGAATAAATTTTCTTGTAGGGTGAACAATTTCGGAGATATTCCTTGTTATTTGTGTGAGTTTCGGAAAGCTTGGAACTTTCGTGAAATGGATCATCGTTGTTCATTTTTTATATGTTAAGTGTGCAGAGACAACAGAATCTCAAAGCTTTAAAACATTTGACTATTGCCCAAAGCCTACTGTATTCTAACATTTCCCTCGCACCTACAAGGAAATAAGGAATAAGTTGTAAAAATGTTTATCTTAACTAACAGGAAGAAAATGTAGAATAAGAGTTTGTAAGAATGGTTAGTACAAGAGTAGAGAAGTCATATGAGTGCAACACATCAGATTTTTTCATTTAAAATCTATTATTAGACATAACGGGTCCAATGGACCCAGAATATATAAATGTGCAAAATATAGAAGGGCTCATTACTGCAAATAAAGTTAAGAATATATACGATGCAATTAAAATTGTAGTTATGATAAGAGGTCGATTATATATTTTAATAAAAGAGCTTAGAGTGAATGTATTTTATATATCTTGATAACGATTTCTGGAAAAATGTATAGGGAGTGGTAATACACTGTACTTGTGCTTTGCTGCAAAATATACTAATCATAGGAAGAAGTTGTTGTCCTTTCAACATCTTGCGATGGAAGTTCAGTTGGTTAGAGTAACAGCACAGGAAGCGAATATCCATGAATCAAACCTTCACTGACCCAGAATTTGTGTGGGAAAAATAGATTGTTCTGCAACAATGGTGTAACACGTAGGGTATATGAACGTAGCACAGCAGATTTTATGGTAACAGGTGACCTCGAACGATGTATTTAATAGTTAAATTATTTCGTAATTTTCGTTTAATTCCAATAGGAAAATATCAGAGAATGTAACATGCTTGGCATAAAAATGTTACGTTTTCTTGTTTTGAAGGCACCCAATAAGATAATTTCACTTGTCAAACTCAATTCAAAACAAAATAACCTATAAATAACCTATAAATATGTGTTTACATACGAAACTAAACTAACTAAACATCAACGCAACAGGCCTAACCGGCCAAGGCCTACCGTGTCCCCCACCGCTACCCACCATAGGCGTCATGAGCGGGAGGCAGAACTGGAGGGTAGGACGTGGCCCCTCCCGGCCGGTTATGCGATTTTCACGGCCTAGAGCCACTACTCCGTAATCAATTGTCTCCTCAGGGACCTAAAGAGGCAGAGTTCACCTCGGACCAAATCTGCCGGCGGGGAAAAAACCCACACGCCGGTAATGGGGATTGAACCTGGGTGCTCTGCATCACAGGCAGTCGCACTGCCACTACACTAAGGGACAGTCTTGTTTACATATCATCATGCTCGAAGTTTATGACTTAAGCACGAAATTGTAATCAAAGATCTAATATTTAAAAAGATTTTGTGAAGCTCCTTTCTGCTAGTTACGTTTATGGAAGTGAGCGTGCATGATTTTGTGACACACTCACGCCTTAGAAACTTATAAAGAATATCAGCAGTGCTTCTTCGTCCATTTCACAATTATCCACGAGAAAGGTATGTTGCAGAAATATATTCTGCTGTTTCTTTGTTCCAAGGACTCGGCTATTTAACTGCTAGTAGTCCCTTTTTCTATTAGATTTATATTCTATTGTCATTTTTTGGTATTCCTTCTTCCTCCGTTTCTGGACACACTCATAGATCTCTATCGCCCAGACGAGAGGACAGAAATTGGAGTGTGAGAAATTCACCAAGAGGAAGAGATAGGGCGGAAGCAGTACAAATAACAATGAAAATAGTAAGAATCAGCTAAGAGAGGACCGGAGAAAACACATTTTAACATTCAGGAATTTTATATCAGTTTAAAGGTTTTATACATTCATGTGGTAGTGAATTAAGGACACGTTAAGAGGATTCGTGGTTCAATAAGTCGATAGTTCTCTTTTATTTTTGACAGATATTGATGAATCACACTGAATAAGTGCTTGAGAAAGTGAAGAAAGCTAAGAAACTAAGTCGAACAAAACTGCCTTTTTGGCAAGACAGAGGTTTTAGGATATGCAATTTTTAGCGAGGAATAATATCTACCATAAGTTTCTCTACCTTTACCTATGTTACATACATTATTGGATTTTAACTAAACATTCTATAGCTAGATGTCTTATTTTGCAGGTGCATTGAACCCACTTCCAGAAAAGGCTCTTTAGACAAACACATACTCGTGCGTACAGTATGACACAAAAAATACAATTCTTTATAAAGCATCAATTTTATAATTGTGAGTATGAAGCGACGTTTTCAAGGAATACCGCCTCCCAAACCAAACAACTTCTAACATTAAATGTTTGGTAACTTTTATCCGCAACAGCAATTTGGATTAAAATAACACATGTTTAAGACACTTACTAGAGGAATAAAGTGTATAGTCTGAACCTGTGTGAACTCTCATCGTTTTGAATGAATTTGCGTAATTCTGTATAACTCGCAAATTATAAGATATAGACAAATTCTTTCAAGATGAAAATGAAAAATGTGTGTATGTGAGAGAGAGAGGGAGGGAGGGAGGGACAGAGAGGGGGAGAGGTACAGAGAGGGGCAGAGGGACAGAGAAGGCGAGAGAGGGGAGGGAGGAACAGCAAGTTAAATCTCCAGATTGTGCTCTCAGGCCAAAACTCCACCGAGAACTTCGAGAGGCATTATCCGAATCTTGGAATAACATTGTCATGCAAGAGTGTAGGAATCTTGTAAACCTACCGCCCACCCGCTGCGTCCTCCACCTCTACCCACTACAGACGTCATTGGGTAATAAACAATGCATTTCAAATGTTATGCCTCTTCAGTTTACCAATTATGCTAAGGTCATTCAGAAAGAAAAGGGCTTAAGAGGCTATTCCCAAGAAATTTAATACATGTATTGAAAATATGAGAAAAAAATATATATATATTAATAAAAATCGTTGTCGTCATTTTCGAAAGGTTCTCCATACACCTAAAGGATAGTTTGAGGAGGGTCTTGGAAATGGTAATGAAGATAGTGGTGTTAATGGTGATAGTAACGATCAGGATGATAGTGGTGCTTATACTGATAGTGGTGTTCATGGGTGCAGTACTGGAGTGTGGGTCGTGGTCAGCGCCCCGAACTCCCCCGGCCAGTTGTGCGGTCTTATCGACCGGGGTCCACCACTTGTCCATCAAGTAGCTCCTCAATTGGTGCCCCCGGGACCTAACGAAACTGAGTACACGTCGTGCCAGACCTCCCAGTGGGGCAAAAATTCCCATGCTGGTACCGGGGACCGAACACGGGTCCTCCGCGCCACACGCTGCTCTACGGAGGCCGTCAATGTGTTATAAATCTATATTAATGTATACCTTTATGTGTTCCTGGAAAAGAAGATTTCTAAAGTATGATTTGAAGCTTTCCTGGAGGCGAACATACTCACGATGTTCTCGGTCTTCTAACCAGGTGTAGTGATGCATAGCCATCGACGTTTCGGGAGTGTACATCTCTCCCATCTTCAGGATGAAGATGCATCACTACACCTGGCTGGAAGCCCGAGAACATCTTGAGTAAGATTTCTAAATGTCAATGTGTGTTCTTAAACTCGTGGTGGAACCTTTGTTAAGAAAACAAGAGACAAAGTAGTCAGGTTACAGGAGGCCGTGACAGCAAAGAAATCAACTTTTAAACGTTCTCCGATATACATCAATAATCTGAATCCAAAAGACGCTCACCGTACATAACGGATAAGTAGAACGAGTCTACTAAATATGCTTTCTCGTATGTTAACAATTAAACGAGTATAACAAGCGGGTTAGTAAGACATTATTAAAAACCCTCACACAGCAAACTAGTGTACACCATCAGAAGCAATGGCAGCTGCTGAGTACAGCAGCCTACCGTCTCACAACGTCGACCCAACCACCATGAACAACAGCACTACAAGAAACTCCAGCTATGCTACAGTTACTCAGACTTCTCCCAAGAAAGAAGAAGCTATCATCATCGACTCCCATGAGGGTCTTACCGTCAGGGACTACGCTCTCGCAGTAAGTAGATTAACCGATCCAAGTAACATAGAGTTTATCTCACGGATCTCTAACTCCAGAATATGCATATACCTAACGTCATCTAAAGTAGCAGAATCACTGGTTACCAAACATCCTAAAATAAATATAAACAATGTTACTCTTCAGGTCCGTCCTCTAATTACTCCAAACAAAAGAATCGTTCTTTCAAATGTGTGTCCAGTTATACCAAACTCACTCATAGAAACTCAGCTAAATGCATATGGAATTAAACTAATGTCAAACATTACCTACTTAAGAGCTGGCATCTCTGAGCCAGGACTTTCCCATATCCTTAGTTTCAGACGTCAGTTTTATATTCCACCCAATGATGTGGAGAAATTACCTCCAAGCATACAGATCCTATATGAGGGCACTAAATATTGGATATACCTAACAGCGGATACCCCTACCTGCTTCATCTGCAAGCAGGAAGGCCACTTTGCAAAACATTGCTGTGAAGCTGACGGCATACAAGAAACTACTCCTCAGGTCTTAAACAAAGACATGTTTCCTGAATTGCCTATCGCTACCAAAAACCTCCAGGACGGTCCCCCTTCCCCTCCTAAAGGAAAAGATACTGAACAGCAGCAATCACGTAACCTCACTTCTACCCCTGAGCCCATCCTGCCATTTCAAGACGAACGCAACAATTCCCCAGAACCTATGCTAATGGAAACACAAACAAGACCTAAACGACCAATATCAAACAGCACAACTGATACAGAGGATAATGCTTATGGAAAAGAAGCGCGGCACCTCCTCGCTTCACAGCAGGCTAAGAAGATTAAGAAAGCAAACCTTATTTCGTCAATTGCTGAATCTCTCAGACCAATTAAACATATTATCGACGCAGACACCCACAATTATGCACTAAACTTCAGTCAGTTCCAAAGCTTTATGGAAAACAGTGTTGGAGTAACAAACATTATTCCCATAGCTTTGGAATACACTTCAGATCTAGAATCTCTAGTGAACACAATGCAAAAAGTCTATCCCTACTATACAGAGCGTAGTATAAAGACCAGAAGTAGTAAAATTCAAAAAAAGCTGCTGGAATACATTAATCAAGTCAACAATGCCTCCGAGCGAACAAAACCGATGTGTCCCGAAAACTAATCGCCATAGATATAACACCTTATCCCATAAACAAAATTAACATATGAATAACATACTGCAATGGAATATTAATGGTTTCCATGGCAATTTCGAGTTTCTTAAACTCTTGATCAATAAACATAACCCTGCAATTATATGCATTCAAGAAACTAACTTCAAAGGAAACTATGTTGCATCATTACGAGGTTATACTCAATATCACAAAAACCGCAAGGACTGCCTCCATGCTAGTGGCGGCGTAGTAACCTACGTTAAAGACAGCATTAAACATCAGGCAATACCGCTTACAACTGAACTTGAAGCAATTGCCACTAGAGTAAACCTTCCTACACCTATTTCCATTTGCAACATATATCTACCAAATAAAAGCCCACTTGATTTACATGCACTGCAGGAGTTAACACAACAACTTCCTAAACCATTTATTATACTGGGCGATTTTAATAGCCATAGTACTATATGGGGTTGTAAGCATACCAACGCAAGAGGTAAAATAGTGGAACAGCTCTTGCACAACGAAAATCACAATATGCTTAACGATACCTCACAAACACACTTCATTACAGCCAACGGTACTTCCAGTGCAATCGACTTAACATTAATCACTCCTGATATCCAAGATAAATTTGAATGGACAGTCGCCAAGCAATTACATGGCAGTGACCATTTCCCAATTTTATTAACTAATGCAAATAACATTCCTTTAAGTTTTAACTGTCAGCCACGATGGAATTTAAAATGCGCAAACTGGAACAAGTTCAGAGCACACGTCTCTGACAATTTATCCTATCTAACATCCCCCATGAATTTCAGTCAGTCAGATACTAACAAACTAGTAAACTCGTTTGCAGAAGTGATTTTCAATTCCGCCGAGGTCACTATTCCTAGGATATACCCTGTTTCTAGGAAGACTGTAAGTTGGTGGAACGAAGAATGTAAAACAGCGATAGCATTAAAAAATAAAGCCTATTATAAATACAAAAGGCAACCCACCCCCACACACAAAATCGAGTTTCAAAAAGCCAGAGCTAAAGCACGTCAAGTAGTAAAGCACAGCAAGAAAGAGTCCTGGCTAACATTCGTGTCCACTGTAAACAGAAAAACCCCGTCACGAGTGGTATGGCAAAAAATTCGCAAAATACGGGGATCTTACGATGGAACACATAATATAGTTTTCCACAATTATACAACAAACACTACAAGTACTGACCCCCAAACCATAGCAAACATACTGGCGCATACTTTTGCAGAGGCCTCAAGAGAAGAAGCTTGCGAAAGCAAGGTGACCCACTGCTACCAACCTGACGAAAATAACCAAGAAAACTACAATGATAACATTACTTTCACAGAATTCATGGAGGCACTTGAAAAGAGTAAATGCTCCAGCCCTGGGCCGGATAACATTCCTTACGTAATGTTAAAATCCTTACCGCAAGATGGACTGGTTTACTTTCACGAAATCCTTAATTATATATGGAACTCAGGAACTTTTCCTAAACAGTGGCGCACAGCAACTATAGTACCCATCCCCAAACCAAACAAAGATCTTACTTCACCTGAAAGTTTCAGACCTATAGCCCTCACCTGCTCTATGTGTAAAATACTTGAAAAAAATTATAAATAACCGATTGCGTTGGAAACTAGAGAAAATGCAGTTCTTCACCGAACTTCAAAATGGTTTCCGCCAGTTTCGATCCACCACTGACCATCGTTTAATGCTTGATTCTGAAATAAAAGCTGCATTTACACAGAAACAACATCTCATGGCAATAAGCCTAGATATAGAAAAAGCGTATGATAAAATTTCACGAGCTTACATACTCAAAACAATACATAACATCGGTATCCGTGGTAATTTGTATCACTTTATTGACAACTTCCTTCAGGAATGGAAAATTAAAGTTCGCTACAGAGGAACCATGTCAAAAGAAGAATCCATTAATAGAGGTGTTCCACAGGGATCAGTAATCAGTGTCACACTATTTCTCATAGCTATCAACAGTATAGTAAGCAGTATTACACCACCTGTAAAAGGTATACTATTTGCAGATGACCTAACTATCTTTTGTAAGGGGAAAAACCCCTTTACTACTGCAACACTTCTTCAAGAAACACTGGAAAATCTGCACACTTGGACTAAGCATGCTGGTCTTAACTTGTCATATCATAAATCCAAATGCATATGCTTCTCCAAATCACCATGTAAAGTCTCAAACCCCACAATCTGCGTGGATAACAAGCTAATCAACTCAGTGAAGGCTATCAAAATTTTAGGTTTAACGTTTGATGCAACTCTAAGCTGGAAACATCACATTGATGATATGAGAAATGAATGCCTCAGAAGATTAAATGTACTAAAAACCCTAATCTGCAAAAACTGGGGTTTTGATCTCAGTACCCTCATACGAACGTATCAAGCTCTCATTAGAAGTAAACTCGACTATGGAGCCCAGATCTACAATACAGCTAAATCTTCAGTTTTAAAGAAACTAGATACATTTCAAACAGCAGCCCTAAGAATATGCTTGGGAGCTTACAGAACCAGCCCTGTTTCTGCCTTAACAATGGAAACCGACGAACCACCATTGAACGTCCGAGCCAAGAGCCAAGAGCCAAATCAGGTCGCTCGGGTTTACCCGGGCGGGATGTATGCCCACGGTACCTATCCATTTAGTACCGAGGTATTAAAGGTGTAGTCAATTTGCACAAGCTATTTATGTCAGTGTCAGCCAATGGTGATGATTGGTTACTCTCTCTTGCTATTGACGTGGGATATGAGTGCCAATTAGAATGTCTACCCATCCTGGGGCACCCATGCCCCTCTGCTCACTTACCAAAGGTCAGCTTGTCTAACCAGCAAGTCAAGCAGTGTCAAATAGCGAGAAACCGAATGCATTGGAATGTTTGGTGAAATGAGGAAGCAGCGAAGCTAATTAGCCCAAGACATCCTTGGGTAAACGATAGCTTTAGCGCCTCCTGGGAAGATGGTGATCATATTGACCCAGGGTATTTACCAGATGGTTAGGGTGTGGCGTAAGTTTCGCATACATAGAGTGGGCTCTATCTCGCACAACATCCACAATATATGGAATGCCAGAATGAGTATGGAGAATATGGGAAGAAAATCTACGGTCAGTATCGTAGATCATCCTAAGGGCCCTGTTCTGCACGACTTGCGGTCTGCGGATGGTGGTTTGAGCCACGAATCCCCATGCCTCGCATCCATACAGGATCAGGGGAGGGATGATCGCACGATATATGCGTAATTTAAGTCGTGTAGGCATAGTAGACCTAAAGATGGGATAGAGCTTTCCCAGAGCTCCGTGACCTTGGGCAGCTTTAGCTGTGACATGCTTGGTGAAGGTAAGTCCTCGGTCTAGTTGTACACCAAGGTACTTGGCTGTGTTGACCCAAGGGATTCTCCTGTGACCAAGTGTCAGGTCCCTTTCTGGTCTACAGGTATGAATTTTACCTAACAGAAAAGCAGCGCTTTTCTGTGGACTGATTCCCATTCTCCACTTTTCACTCCATCTGTAAATGGCGTCTAGGTGTCTTTGTAATGGGGGAAGGCAGTAACGTAGATTTTTGTTACGGGCCAGTATGAGGACGTCATCGGCATATTGGCACGTAACAGTGCTGGGTTCAACGGGGAAGTCAGACATGTATGCGGCAAAGAGCAGTGGCGATAGAACACTACCTTCCGGTACTCCGGCCGCTATTGGTCTGATAGTTGATAACCTGCCCTCCACTCGCACCCTGAAAGTGCGGTCACGAAGGAAACTGGCTATGAGGGTCAGGTAGGGGGAGGGGAGATTTGCATCTCTTAGTTTGTACAGTAGGCCCTGGTGCCATGTTGTTGCAAAGGCCTTATCCACATCCAAAAGTACTGCGACAGTTTTGAAGTTTTCCTGGAAACCCAGGGCAGCCCTCTCAACAAGACGCAGGAGCTGTAAGGTAGTGGAATGACCTTGACGGAACCCGAACTGATGATCCGGAATGAGCCTCCTTTCCTCAAATAGAGGAGTTAGGTGGGAGAGTAGAAGTTTTTCAAAAATTTTGGAAATGATTGGCAGTAGACTAATGGAACGGTAACTTGATGGAAACTTGGGATCCTTGCCTGGTTTCAATATGCAAATCATCCTCGCTTCCTTCCAAGTAGTAGGGAAGTGTCGAAGATACAGGCAAGCATTGTAAATCCTCGTCAAGTGGATAATGGCTTTGCGAGGCAGGTGTTGTAACATATGTGTCGTAACACCATCATATCCAGGGGATTTGTTGGGTTTGAGACACCTAATTTGCGAGGAAAGTTGCCTTGGTGTGATAATTGGTATGCGAGTCGCGTCGTGTGGGGGTGGAGGATCCTCATAGAGGTAATCCACCGTTGCCTCAACTAGTTCTGAAAAATCCTCGTCTTCTATGTCCTCTCGGGGCTCAAATTGGGACTCTAAATAGTCCGCGAAGTCAGTGGCTTTCTCTTGCGGTTCGAAAGATAATCTCCCGCAAGTGCCATGTATAGGATGCTGATATAGCGTTTTGTCCCTTCTCAGGGATTTAATTATCCGCCAGGGCTTCTTTTCTGAGAGGTTTACGTTCCTCATGGTGTTTTCTAGGGCCTCTTTGCGATGTGCACGTAAGAGGCGCCTAGCCAGGGTCTTAAATCGCAGATAAATTGCCTGCAATCTGGGATGGCGGAAACGCTGCCAAAGCTTCCGAACTGTTGACTTAGCTCTTAGCAACAGTCGGAGTTCATTTGGGATGGTTGTGGGGTTAGGAGTATTGCAAGGAATGCGGTAAGTGTGCCCTCGTATCACATTTGATATTTGTCGGGAGAATGCATTCGCCGCTAATTCTAACGACTCGATAGAATTTATGTGCGGTCTGGGATCCACTGATTGGTTCAGTTCAAGGACGGCTGCATCCCAGTCTACCTCGTACGACCAATCAGGAGTTACCAATGCTGACATGTTAACATTGGTGTCGATTAATACAGGATCGTGGTCAGAATCCAGTTCATTGACTGTCGTCAGGTCTATGTGGAATCTAAAGTTTTTAGTGACCATAATATCCAGCACGTCTGGTCTCCCTCGGGCAGGATGAAAAGTGGGCTCTCTCGGTCCATGAGCTATGAGGCTTGGGTTACCGCTTATAAGGCGGAATAGCCCTCGCCCCTTCGCATTGGTGGCACGACTATGCCAGTTGGCATGTTTTGCATTTAGGTCACCTGCAATGCTGACCACAGGGTGGAGGTTTAATAAAGCCGTGTAATCTGCTTCATAGAAGCGGTGATCAGGGGGGTCATATGCCACTATCAGCAATGTATCTAGACCACCTAAAGATAGCCTAATAGCACAGGCTTCTACATGCTGAAGTGGTGGAAGAGGGAAAGGCTTATGTGTGATATGGTTTTTAACGAAGATGGCTGTACCTCCCCCTTGTCGGCCAACCCTATCAGGCCGATGGGTGACGTAATTAGGGAGGGAGAAGTTGGTGGCAGCATCCAAATGAGTTTCACAGACCATCAGAATGTCGATTCCGAAATACTGTACAAAATTAGTGATGTTTGGGTATTGACTCCGTAGTCCGTTTGCGTTCCAAATCGCAGCTCTAAATGGTCTCCGGACATGTCTTCCAGCCATTATTGAGCGGAGTTGGGGTAGAGCTGTTCCAATGTCTGAAGCAAGATGGAATGCTTCTGCATGGGGGTCAAGTTGGGGTTGTTCAACTGCATCTTACAATTTCTAAGAGCAGGTAACGCCTTGTTTATTAAATCCCCAAACCATGACGATAAAGAGCTAAATTCCTCCAGGTCTCTTTGCGAAATAGTCGCAAGTGTGGAGGAGGATGTTGTCGTGTTAGGCATTGGTGGAATAGGGGTAGGGGGTATATCCCTAACCTGGGAAATAGGCTCTGCCTCTACAGGTGTGTCTATAGTTATTACAGGAGCTTGTGGCTCCGAAGTTACATTGGGAGCAGAAGATTTGCTCTGCCTAGGTTTTCTATTCCTCCTCTTCCTGCGTGGTTTTGGTGCAGGGGGTTTAGGCACTGTTGCCTTTTCTATAGGACCTGGAGGTGGTGGCACAGAATTTGATGGGGAATCACTCTTTGGTGTAGCAGCCTCTTGTTCCACTCGACGCAGAGTGGACTCTGCCTTATTTAAGGCAGTGGCAAAGGACACACCTGGGCGAACCACTTGATCATCGGGGCGGTTCTTGCGGCGGCTCTCTATTATCTTTTTTCTTGTGGAGCATCCTTTGTGCACACTTACGTGTGTACCATCACAGTTAGCACACTTGCACTCTTCCCTAGGTTTAGGGCAGTTCTCGAGCAAGTGGTTCCCTGCACACCGCAGACATGTAAGCTTACGCTCACACATCATGCTGGAATAGTTGTACCCCATGCATCGATAACACTGCACTGGTCCCTCTCTGCCGTAATAGCGTTCCACTCTTACGACAGTGAAAATTATTTTTCTCACGGTGTCAATAGGCTGCGTTTCTTGATTTTGTACTTTGTCCAGTACAACCAAGAAAAGTGGCATAGGAACTTTACTCACTGTCCCCTCAGTATTTACAGTTCTCTTGAGCTGTGCCACCGAGTTGACAATTATGCCATGCTCTTCATAAAGTGCGGATTTAATTTCATCAGGGGTACACTCGGAGTCTAATCCTCAGCCAGGCTGCGAGTCAAAATATGAACGCACTTAGGTTTCCGTTTTGCCTCAAAGGTTTCCCTGAGGTGTTTAGCCAGTATACGCATAACCCTGACATGGTTGGGAAACACGTCCGCTATGATTGGCGGAATCCTTGGCCCCTTTTTGGCTTGGGATGATGCAACATTCTGAGTTGGTACATCACTCCGGGATGATGCAACATTCTGGGCTTGTTGCGTCAGAATGTTTGGTGATGGCGTCTTTCTACCCCGTTTACGATTTTCCACAACCGTAAACTCCCCCAGCTCCATATCGGGCTCGGAGTCAGACTCAGGTAACATTTCATTTGAACCCAGGTTTTCTACTTCTGCCGTGGGTAAGTGGCGTGGTATAGAGCTCTTACTCTTTTGGGTCTCAGGTTTGGAGCGCTTTCTATTAGGCTCCGCTGCTTCAGGAGATACAGATCTAGTAACAGATGAAGTGGATGCAATCTGTCCATCATCGGCAGTAAGCGCGGGTGCCCTCCGGCTGCTCACAGAGGCCCGAACCTCCTCTACGGCGGCGCCTTTGCGAGCCATTTCGGCTCGAGGTTTCAGGCACGAAGCCATCAACCTTTGGCTTAAGACTTTTGAGCCCGCTGTCACGTAAGGTCTGTCAGTCCGTTGGTCAGTCACAGAAAATAGATTATAGGAAAAGAGGAGTAGGAAAGGGTTACCTGTAAGTAGCTCTTTTTACCACTCCGGGAAAGCGCGCCCTGGGTGAGTTCTAAAGCTTGCTTTCCAAGCCCCTTTAAGAACTTCACCAAAGACTGGTCTAGTATTGTTATACTAGATCGAAGTTTTGTTGTGTGAGATCTACAGTTTGCTTTCCAAACTGCTTCAAGATCTACACCGGAGAACTGGTCTAATATGGCAATATTAGATCGACGATTGAAGCACATGTGCAGCCACCGACGCCCAATACAAACGCTCCACCAAGTCGGCACGGGATCTCCTGCTTCGGCGAGTCAGCTTGGATACCGTCTTTCCACCAGTGAGAAGCAAACACGTCCGCTCTGGTTGAACGACGACGCGTGAATTATTGAAAATCCGCAGAACAGATCTGAGCCTAAAATTCGCCCTTAAAACTTTAGCAAGACCCGAATCAATGATATACCAGTACGTCCTCCCAGAAACGTCCAACCAACGTTTACAGGCTAATTCACAAAAAGAAATGTCATTTAAATCTAAAATAAGCAAATGCATTGAAGAACATAACATAGAAGTTCCTGCCATAATGCCCAGAAAGTTTCATTGTCTACCACCTTGGAGAATACCAACTGCTCAACTAAATTTGAATATTACAGCTTACCATAAATCTCATACAGATGCATCTTGCTATAAACAGCTGTTTCAAGAAATAACAAATGCCTACCCTAACCATACATTTATCTACACTGATGGTTCCAAAACGGACAGCGACAATGGATGTGCCATAATTACCCCAGATAAGAAACTTCAGCTGAAACTCCCTAAATATTATTCCATATTCTCCTGCGAACTTTCTGCACTTAAGCAAGCTTTAACATACATCATCCAATCTAGTGAGAGTAAATTTCTTATAATTTCTGATTCATTAAGCTCTCTCCAAAGCCTCAGAGATCGTTCAACTGACCTCCAAATGCTTCAAGATATCCACAGTCTTTATTCCATTGCTCTAAATAAAAAGAAAGTAGTTACTTTCATTTGGGTCCCTTCACACTGCGGCATTAAGGGCAATGAAGAAGCGGACAAAGCTGCTAAAGAAGCAAGTCGGTTAACAGACACACATGAACAGCAAGCAGTACCTTATCGTGATATTACAAAGTACTTCTCCAGACTAATAAAAACAAGATGGAAACAGGCCTGGAATCAATCGCCTCCAGAAAAACTACACATGGTAAGGAAAGGAGACACCAATTCTTCCCCTGTCTATTCTCTTAGCAGGAAAGAGCAGGTAATTATCTCACGTCTCCGCATTGGTCATACAAGGTTAACCCACTTATACCTCCTCAGCAAAGGCCAGCCACCACAATGTGAAGTCTGCAACACCCGCCTCACAGTAAAACATCTCCTCACAGAATGTAAGCAATACGCTACACAACGACAGCTTCATCACATCACTGGAGACTTATCCACCACTCTGAACACGCCATCCAACTGCAGAAGGGTATTATCATTTCTCAAAGGTACGGGCTTGCATGCGAAAATATAATATGAAGGATATTTTTGTTGTACTGATTTGATTGTATTCTCATGTTTTTGGTTAAGTAATTGTATCAAATTTATTGTATACCGCTGTATTACATAGAATAGTCGCGATATGACTTAATTGTTAAAGCGACTCTAAATAAATTAAAAAAAAAAAAAAAAAAAAAAGAGACAAAGTAAAGGAAGGTTATATGTAGGGGCGATGAATTTTAACACTTTGAAATCGGAAATTTCGCATGTGTATTTAGCATTTTGTAGCGTTTACCAATTTACAATTCAGTAATTTACAGCATTTTGAAGAAATAATATACCCATAATTTGAGTTAATTGTGACAATGTATTTTGTAACAAAAGTCCTTGCTTCATTAGCATATTTAATAATCTCGATTTTCTTAAGAAGACTGTTATTTATTTGGATATGATTCTTTAATGTGAAATGAAAATCTCTTTTTAAAGCGTTGATAGTTAAACAAGTATAAATCAAATTTAGAGCCTATTTTAAACTAAAATACAGCAGATGACACAGGCAGAAGTATAACACAGAATAAATATAAATATGTACCTATGCAAAAATAGAATAATAAACATAAAATGCACAAATTAGGGCAGCACTGTGTAATTTTTACTGCTGCCTAAATTGTACCACCTTCTTAAAAATTAGGTCCTTGATAAATGCTGCCATCTACGTCAAGTAGACCCTGTCTACACAGACGCCAGAAGTTTGTGAGTTGAATTTTATTGTGCAGACGCCAACTGATCTAAGTTGTTTCAATCTAGTTGCCTGCCTAGAACACTTACTTCCGAACGGTAAGTGAAATTCTACAATGCTATATATTATTCACAGCTACATTAATATACAATATGTACCGATACAATATGGGGACTTTCATTAAAATGTAGCACAGTGACGCCTCAAAAATAAGATGCTTATTTAATACAACAAAACACATTAATTTCTAGATTTTTAAACTGGTCGGTCAACCTTTCATTATAAATACTAAAAATTATATATTGAAAAATTCTAGATTTCATATTCTGGGATGTTTAGTTGTCTTCTTCTTCTTTTTTTTTTTTTTTTAACTTCAGAGGTCATATCAGCGGCCTTGCGTATTGACAAATGCTGTTACTCGTTTAACGGTGGATTTTTCGAACTTTGGGGTTTTTATACTTTGAATTCACACTTTCATTCATACTTCCAGACTCAGGTAAGGATGAGGAATAATCTTGGCTGGAGAAAAATTCCTACCCCCTGCCGGGAGTCGAACCCGGGATCCCTAGCACAGCAGGCAGGTGCAATTGTCTTCTTTGTAACAAATTATAATTATACGAGGGCAACTAAGTGGCAATATGGGAGGTGGTCACAGGATCAAGTAAGCCTTATGTCGCTGTATATATGAATCGCGATCATGGAATAAATAAATGTGCTCGTGTATACAGTGTGCCAAAGCATACAATACTAAGACAAACATGTAGTAGCTAATGGCGATGTGATACCATTTGGAAGAACCAAATTATTTTGGACAGAAATTGAAAACGAACTGAAAATTCGTTTTTTTAAGGTTTAATGAAATAATGTGTGGATTAACACTAACAAATGTAAGGAAAGTCACTTTTGATCTGTTGTGTGGTACCTCGGCCCACTACAGGCAACATGAGCGGGTTCCAGTGGTGGAAAGTGGGACGTAGTTTTTGATACAGCGGAGACAAATGAATTACCGCATAATTTCTACCGTGAAAAGGGTCAAATAGGAAAGAATAGGTACTCTGAAGAGGCATCCCAAATTGTCTTGTACCCAGCCAGAGACAACATCCACATCTTGAGCGAAACAATTCAACAGAGAAGAATACGAAAACTTTGATCTGAAGCATCTGATTAGGTGCTTAAAATGTAAAACATGGGTCAAGTCCAAGGACATCTGTAAAACTGCTGTACTGATTACAAAGAAAAATAAATTGTTTGTGCAAAAATTAATTGGTACAATTTAGGAACCCACGGTACAATTTACGAAACTAGTTGCCTAATTTGCACTCATTGAAGACATCCAGGGAACTGAATCTAATGAATTTATGTTAACTTGAAATAAACTTTTCTTTTTTGATAAGTCTTCCTAACCTATCTGGAAATAGTATCCGTTATTGAAACAGTTCAAATGTTATCAGTTACGATTAGAAAAAGCAAAATGTGTAAATTGGTACAAATTGGGCAACTTTCCCCAGTTTAAGTTGTGAAAATTCATGAATAATTTGAACTGTTAAATGAAATCACAGAACATACCTGAACAGTTTTGTTTACCTGTCACTTACACACTTACAATTACAATTATGTTGAACTATATTTCAACATCCATACAGATCTGCTTGGGCAAATTCTGTTAACTGCACTTAACAGGAGTCTGCATAATTTGCAACAGCTGTGGATTAAAATATTCGGACTCTTCACCACAATAACCCGAAAAATACCACCTTTGTTTTACTTACACTTAATCTTACAAATCTATCGACCATATTCGGCCAGCAGTGTCAGGATCAAGAAGGTCGAATTCTGCTGCATGTCACTGCACAACCTTCGTTGCTCTTAGGTATAAACTCGGGTATACGGGTTACTCAGAAGAGGGATAAATGTATCAAACCATTTAAGAAGTATTCTTTTCCTTACGCTATAAGTGCTGCAGAAAAACACTTCCGTTTATGTTCCCCACTTTCTGATAATTCTACAATGGTCTCAGATAACATTTTAAATAGTGAAAACAATTGCATAGACATTTCAAGAAAAATAAATTAAGGATATAACATTAGTCAGTATGTCTTGTTTCTGTATTGTAATATAAATACTTGTTTTATACTCAAGGAAACAACAAAAATGTGTTACTTATTTAAAAATATCATTTTATTGTAAAATCACATCTCCCATGTCATGCGAATTTGAACGAGCTTTCTCCATTTTAAGCGCATTTTAACGAAAGACAAAGGAGGGTTTATACCAGAGGATATTTCAAAGTACTTCAGTGTTCAATATAGAGTAGAAGTATAAAATGAGTGGTGAAAATTGTTGCGCAAGTGGTGCTTAATTTTTTTTACTATCATACTACTAAAGCAAAATGACTATACAGAGAACTTCAGCCCACGCATTATTGGAAGTTGAAGTAGTTGTCTTTAGCGCTATGCTTACATAAAATGAGCCTACCGAGATTCTTTTGTTCCCTGCCATACTAATGGTAAATTATTGTATTTAATACTTTTGTATAGACATTAAAATTACAGTATTCACATCATGAAACTGTTCTTTTCTTCACCTTTCCTGTCACCATTCTGTGCTAACACGACATTCACACTGGATTATTTCAAAGGCTGACTGCGGGAAATTTCGTTCTCTCATTCACCTCAACGATGTTTTTTTTTTTTTTTTTTTTTTTTTTTTTGCCACCGTTGATCAAATGGGATAATGATCACTGCCGAATAGGTCGGAAAGCACGAGTGGTACCAGTGACAGGCTACAGAAGCTAACGTCTAGGATGGAGTGAGTGCCGTAGGTAGATGATAAAAGGGGCACCAGTGTTCAATGAAAGTAAGCCGGACAGATCGCAGACCTCTGCTACCAGGTACCCACGAGTATTGTCACTGTCGGAGCCCCAGTGACATTCAGATCACCCAGAAAGAGGAGTGGTGGCGGAATCTGTGCTAAAAGAGCTCGAAGATCGTTCTCTTGTATAACACTGACGGGTGGCAGATAGACATTACAGAGAAAGCTATTAAAGCACGTAAACGCGCTCTGTGTGTTTTCCGTGTACACCCCACGGAGGCGAATTTTATTGCTTTTAAACGTTCTCGTGTAAGGGCCCGTTTGTACTTCAGAATGCCAAAAGCACATCCTCGGAATCTCACATCGCTTCCCTTTCCCGTCGCAGTTCGGCCCAGACGGCGTGGACAGCTGTTCGCCGTATGTAAGGCAAGTGTCGCCGCACGATCATTCCCTGCCTTGCCGTGCAGGGCTCCATCTACACCAACGAGCAGGATGTCGCCGACGTCCTTGCACATTCTTGCGCCACTACTATCCTACTTTAAAAATGCCTTTCTGCTGAAGCGGCATGTCGTGGGTGTCTTCTTTGATTTGTGCTATGGAATTCTCCGTACTCTGCACGGCTACGGTTTACGCGGTCATTTAGCGTTGTTTATTTTAAACTATTTACGACTTCGCCAATTTCGTGTCCGCATTGGTAACACCCAGTCTCAAGAGAAGATCCAGGAGAATGGTGTGCCCGAGGGGTTGATCCTGAATGTCACGCTTTTCGCCGTAGGAATTAATGGAATCACTGATGTTGTTCGTAGCGGAATCCCGATGTTAATGTATGTATGTTGACGACTTTGAAATGTACTACCAGTCTTATAATCTTGAGCACATTGAGTGTCAACTGAAGCTGACCATAAAATCAATTGAAGACTGGGCCCTTCGCACCGGCTTTCAGTTCTCACCAACGAAAACACAGTGTATCCACTTTTATCGCCTTTGCGGTATACGCCCTCCTCCGGATCTTCATTTGCGTGACACACGTCTACCGTTTTATCCCCATCTCAATTCCTGGGTCTTCAACTTCACAGTAAGTTCATGTGGGTGCACTATATTTGCCAACTTCGTGCTCCCTGCTATCGGTCTCGTCGAGTACTCCGTGTTTTATCTGAGGTATCTTGGGGTGGTAATCGCACAGTTATGTTACACTTGAATCGCTCACTGGCGCGGTATAAGCTAGACTATGGTAGTTTTACTTATGGTGGAAGTCCGCTCCTAAACTTCGCTTTCACCATTCTGGTATCCGTCTTGCTACTGGGACATTCCACACCAGTGGAGTCGATTGTCTTTATGCCGATTCTAGTGAACCTCCGTTGTCTGTCCGACGCTCGTACTTGCTTTGCTCTTACGTAGCGCGTTTGGCGGCTCATTCAGGCCATCCTTCTTTCCAGTCTGTTTTGCATCCAGACCTCCCATATCCGGTCCGAGTGGTATCAGATTTTGCGAACTGCTCGCCGAACATGCCCTGAGCCTGCCTACCGTAGAGCGACACTCTTTTGGCCGCTGTCCTCCTTGGCAATTCCAGCGTGCACGTTTCGACCTGGAGCTATCGGTCTATGCGAAGATGACTACTCCTCCCTCGGTGTTGCGCCAACTCTTCACCGCACTTATGGACCGTTACCGGAATAACACTCCAGTATTCACCGAAGGATCCCAGGTGGGGGGTATTACGGGATGTAGTTTCGTGTACAATGGCGAGGCTCACAAGTACCGACTTCTGGACAACGGTTCAGTTTTTACCACCGAGTTGTTTGCGATCTTTTATTTTTTACTTTTTATCGCCAGTTCAGTTACTGTACGTTGCGATTCGCTGAGCGCTATTCAGGCGCTGCAACATCGCCTCTGAGTTGTTATCTCGCGGATACCAGTTCGTTTTTATCTGGTGCCCAAGACATTTAGGTGTTCCCGGGAACGAGGAAACGGATGCAGGTGCTAAGTCTGCCTGTCGTCTCCCCAAGTTTTGTACCCGCAAGCTGCCGCATGTAGATGTGCAGCATTACTTCCGACGCCATCTATTTGCTGTCTCGTAGCAGTCCTGGGAAGCGTTAAGTGGCACTCAATTGCAGACAATCAAAGACACCGTTCAACCATGGCAGAGCTCTAGCTGGGATTCCAGGCGGAAAGAGGTGATCCTAACCCGCCTGAGGATAGGCCGCACCAGAGCAACTCATGGGCACCTTCTAAGTGGCGACCCGGTGCCTGTGTGCTACGTGCTCTGTTCAACTGTCTGTAGCACATGTCCTTGCCGTGTTACGCTCATGAGCGCCAGTCCCTTTGCCTGGGTCTTACACTCTGCACCGTTTTAGGCAACAACCCAATATACAGTACTGCGGTTTGTAGCAAATATTGATTTTGGGATGCAGGTGTAAGGCGTATTTTATTTTGTTGGTTTTAGACTTTAAACGCTTTTACTTGGTTTAGCTTCACTTTTAAACAGTTTTATCAGCTTACGTTTTACCAGATTTTAACTTTTAGCTGTTTTAACTCTCCTTTTTAGTTCTTTTAGCAGCCCTTTTAAAGTTATTATAATTTTCACTTTTCTGCTTTTAGGGGTGAGGTTTTATTAGTTGTTTCCTTGTTTTATTTTTGGACATCGAGCTGTAACGACTTATTTGTCGACGGGACATCACCACTCAGCACTCATTCTCTAATTAATTAATCTATTATCAGCTTTGGTACTACAAGAAGGAAAGTTTCAATAGCAATTCCATTGTTTCTATACCCAGCATCACTTAAAATTTCACTCTGTTTCCTCTTGTCAAATGCCAAAGAAAATAGCCCGCTTACCGGTGATGATCTTAGTTTCATATCACTATCAATTTTTCATAAAAAGCAGACGTACTATTTCCATTTGTATGTATTATTTCATAATATAGTAGCAATTTTACTTTTTCAATTAGTTATTCCCTTTACTTACATTCAACTAAGACCTCGCTTAACACAAATTATCACATTCACTCACTCAAAACTCTTTGCTACATGAACTTCCACAGGATTACAAACTCTCCAAAGGTACTCTTGTGTAGATGGCAACGTGACGTCAACTATGAATGGGATTCGTCCCACACGAAATTTTGACGTTAGTATTCCGTGTCAACGTCACACTGCTTCCCCCTCATGCTAGTCACCTCGAGCAGCGTAACCTCCTCCAGGTTGCCCCGCAGACCTAACATGCTCCCTGGGGCTTTGGAACTTTACCTCCTCGGATCCCAACCGCAGGGTATTATTTATAAGTTTCTAAGGCGTGAGTTTGTCACAAAATCGTGCACGCTGACTTCCGTAAATGTAACTCTCGGAATTAAAGCTCATAAAACCGTTTTAAGTATTAGCTATCTTTAACTACAATTTTGTGCTTAAGTCATAAACTTTGTCATGGACTTGTTTACATGGTATGTACACGAATATTTATAGGTTATTCCAAGCTTTTTTTTTTTTTTTTTTTTTTTTTTTTTTTTTTTTTTTTTTTTTTTTTTTTTTTTATTGCGCTTGACAACGGTTTGCTGCAAGCGTCTCTACAGTGTGAAATCATCTTATTCGGTGCTTTGAGAACGTGTAAACCCCAAATATTTCTGTCAAGCACGTCACATTCTCTGATATTTGCCTATTGCAATTGGACGAATTTTATACTGTACCTACCTTAAATTCCTGGTTGGAGGTCCCTTGTTATGGTAAAATCTACTGTGCTACATTCATATTACTTTCTCGACCCACTTTTCCACGGACCGGTCTTACAGAATAACAGTTTTTTCTTCTATTTAAGTATTGTGTGGGCTAAAGCTGGTATTATCATTCATAGGAAAAGAACCCGGGGACACAAGTCAAGCGTCCTGAGGTCAATTACCCTAAATACTGTTGGGTAGTATATGCATTGCGCCCCAAGCAATATAAGACCTTTTAGAAGAAAAGCGACATAAATATGAATTGTCATAGGAATAAAATATAAACTTACAAATATCGTGCGTATGTTAAAATTTTAGCCATATGACTACGCCATTGTATTTTAAGAGCTAAAAGTTAGTCTTTGGTAGCAGTTTGTTGCATACCGACGTGATGTCTGTCTGCCTGGAAATCATATCTCAGTTTGTATATCTTTAAGGACATTTATAACATTTAAAATGTTCGGATGTGGCGAGTAAAATTGTGAGTTAAGGTATGAATGAAATGATTCACATTCATCTGTGGTTCTCAGCGATGAAGATAAAAATTCAGACCACATTTGCGGAGGAAAAGTGGCATCATCTGCAATATAATTTTCTAAAAGGTAGTCACAAAATAATACTGTCCTTGTCCTTGGGTACATTTCACATTAAATCAAATGCGAAGCAGCCACCAACTTCCTCTGGTGGTAATAAAGGGAGACCAAATATAACTTTTAAAGATGTACCCACTTCACTTGCTTGTTGCTGATACTGTTTGCTCAATCCCAAAAAGTGAGTTTTCCTCCACCAGCACTGACGTAAATGAAATTCACAAATCTTCACTTCACTATCTGGCCATACTAATTTCACTGCATTATGAATTGAAATTTCCAAGTGAACATAAATAATTTTTCGCTGAATATTTACATTAAGTTTTACACCCTCAACCAATAAATGTTTAAATGCTTCTTCATACAAAGATGTGTGTTTACGGGTAACAAGAAAAATAGAAGCGGAATATAATGATCATTTCTTAGTCCGTGAATTGTAAACAGCTGATAAAAATATTTTGGTGTCGATTTGGAAGTTCCGTCAACCTATAACACGTCATTAGAAGCAATAAATTTTAAACTAGATTTGCATGAAAAAGGAAGCCAAAGTAAACTTTTCGATGTGATTAGTGCACACTTTAAGGGTATCCAGGATGCGTTTCTTCAATGTTCCTCGGTAGACGAGGCATTTGGATATTTCGACTAATATTTATAACATCTATGTTTGTCAGTGTTTCAGTATCTTGTTCTTGTAGTTCTCTGAGAATCACTTTTCTAGGCTTTTCGTGCAAATCTTCCGCTGCTTTTCTTTTAACACAACTATTAAACTGTTGTCGATTTGGGTCACCCTCACTATCTTGTTTATTTTTATGGTGCACTTCACTATGTTCAATTTCTTTACGACCATTACACTTAATAAAAGTTTTGCACTTTCTGTTGGAACAGCGTTATCGCTCGTTACCACTAGCAAGCACCTTATGGAAGCGAAATTTAAATCCATTGATCACTAACAGTCCTTTCCCTTTTCACTTAAGCCAACTTTGTGTACTTTCACTGGCTCCATTGTGTACACTGAGGTTCTAACACACAGGGACACCAACTATACAGGCAAAATGAAGGGACATCATAGGTACTGTATGTATGGATATAAGTAAGTTTTATTCTCACACAGCTTACAGTGCTACGTAATACACAAAATATATACCGACTTTGGCCTTTGTACCCTTCTTGCTCTAAGTCGTCCCACTTAAATTGATGTTATTGAATGTCTGCCGCGAGAATCTACCTGCAGTAAAATCTGACCACGGGACGAACCAGCCGAACCTTCATACACAGAACGAAAGGTTTGGACTATAGGAAATGGGAGGTCAGATACAGTCTACGCACGAACGTTGTAGGTAAGGTTGTTGCATAACTTACATTCAATGCTGTCCCCATCGGCGGTAAAATATTCACTCCCAAATGTTTGTAAAAGTTGAGCAATACATGAATATTATATTTCGATCTCCGCGCCGCAGGCATTTTACTCTGTGTGGAACTAGTGAACACATTCGAGAGACACTATCCACTGTAGGAAGTGTTTTGTGCTGTCACTGTACTGACGCAATGACGTCACGCCGTGCCCATTTGCCAGGTAACTTACCATCGCCTCATTTTGTGATATGTAGCTGTATAAAGGTTCCAAGACTAATTATTAGAATCACAAATGCCGTGTGTATGACAGGGTTTGAAAGGAGAATCAGACTGAAAACTTCAATTCCATATATTTCCAAATATATGTTTTGAGACCCCCGAATCCAAAAAATAAAAGAATTTTTAGGAAAAGGTCCGCGCGCGCACGTGTGTGTGTGTGTGTGTGTGTGTGTGTGTGTGTCTGTGTCTGTGTGTGTGTCTGTGTCTGTGATTTGAACAGCGTAACTCAAAAACGAGAAGTCGGTTACAAACTGAAGTCGGTATTCAAATACCTTTCATGGATGGGAAACGAAGATTCTCAGAATATTGCTCCACCCTAAACTTTAGAAGGAAACTGTTGATTTTCTCAAAAATGGCTGTAATTATTTTTATTCAAATGCGATATGTTTAAGATATTTTTATGGCAAATTAAATGTATATTTTGAATTTTCTTGCTATGGTCCATGTATTCCAGTTTACTTTTGATGACGTTTGCATAACTGGTAAACCATAAGAGATAGACCAAATCTCACTATTTGTACACAAAATGTAGATTTCGTTAAAACACACAATTTATATCTGAATGCATCTTTGTGGGGTGAACCATTTCGGAGATATTGGTTGTCATTTGTGTCAGTTTTACAGTACTTGAATTTTTTTTTCAAATGGAAGTTCGTTATTAACGTTTTTATGTGTTGCAAAGTGCAAAGTGAATGGAATTTGAAAGCTTTAAAAACTTGACTATCTTTCAAAGCCTACTGTATTCCCATATTCCTCTTGGACCTACAAGGAAGTCACCAGTGACGTAATTTCTGCAAATGGCCATCTCGACTAACATGATAAGGAGTAAGAGATTGTAAGAATAGTTAGTACAGGAGTACAGAAAGTTATGTGAGTGCAACGCACCAGACCTTTTTTATTCGGCGACCACAAAGCAGGTATTTTCATTATGAAATTTTTGTACGAAATGGAATCGTTTCTCTCCTTTCTCTAGGTAAGGATTGAAGTAAGTAAACAGTAGATGTGATCACTTAATGATACGCAGTGTTTTGCTAACTCAGGTTTAGCGTTGGAAAGGTAAGTTTTCGAGTACCGATAAATTCGTATTCTCTCTAAAATTGAGTGTGATTATTATACTATGACGCTCGGAAAGGCGTAACAATGTTTTAATTCTTGATCTCAATATGATTGTCAGATTTAAATGAGGAATTTAAATACCATCCACGAACTATGTTAGATATAAGTCACTGGCACGTGAGACACCTGTAAGATTGCCATTTATGGTGACATGTTATTGCTGTCCACGTTTGCAAATTTCGTGCTTCTGAATTATGACTTTTTAGGAATTATGTTTGCGTGACAAACCAGGACACAAATGGCCATCATGTTTGGATATGCCTCCGCTTATATATATACATACATTTGGAGAAGGTGCTTGTAACTGACAGGTATCTTCTTTGTTCATTTGTCTCCAAGAATATCATTGTTATAATGATGTCTGCTAACAAAGTAGGTATCGTAGCAATAATGGAAACAGGGCTTAATTTTGTCACATATAACTGTGTGTGCGTGTGCGTGCGCGCGTGTAATAAATCATATTTGAAAACAGTATGTAATATTTGGGATATTGACATATCAAGTAAAACTGGCATATTTAATATTTGATGAGTAACCTGAGAGTTTTTTATAACTTTGCGCAACTGGGTAACCATACAAGATAGGCAAAGGCTTAGGAGAGGGAAACACCTAACATTGTAAATTCTAGAAAATAAATACAATGTTCAAACAGTAATCCATCATATGGTATATTATAAAACTTCCATATCCAAAAGTGTACTTTACTTCCATAAAAGACTTGTTAGATCTCGTGCATTACGTTTCAAGAAACAGTTGAAGTTTTAAGAAGTTTAACCTACTTGTATTTTGGAATCCATTTGAAAATAGCCAGAAAAGAATCATTGAAAGAAGACTACGGAGAATAAAGTTATAAAGATACACGTAGTAATTGCAAATATCTATGATGTCTATTTAAATGTAGTGTTTGGGTATTTAGAGAGCCTAAGGTTAAAACAGCAATCGGATCTGCATATTGTAAGTTCTTGGGAATATTTTTTATGGTATTCCAAAAGACCGGTTTTCGTTAGTGAAGTCAAAATTCACTACTGCTGTACGTGTAGTTTTGTATATGAACGCTCAAAGGAAAAGCAATAACATTAGTGGGCGCTATAATACCCATATAACAGAAATAGACAACGTTTTTATTCATACGATATTTGGTTATGAGCAACCTTACACATAAGTGATTATCCATATTTGAGTATGCTACACGGATACTTGAAACAACCAAGATTTTGATTTATGCTTCTCTCTTTGGACAAAGGAGATACTTGAACAAGCCTCCTGGAGCACAAAACAGTCTCCAATCTCTTGAATTTGTTACTATGAAAGGCCAAAGTTTAAGTTAGTTGATTTCTTTATCCGACTTTAAGATAAGTAGCCCAAAATATCGGAGCTGTTGTTACGCCAGAACTTTTCAAAGTAAATCCGATTGCTTTCAAAGCTTTGAAAATAAAATTCTTATTCAGAAAAAATAGAGCGACATTAGTTTTCTTTGAGTTGTCTCTATGCCTTTTCCTTATTGCAGATAACTTTATTTGCGGTTTTGTTTCTCCTGACGGCCAATATGCTTGTAGAAGCAGGGGAAGAAATAGACAATTCAGTGAAGGAGAAAAAGAAAATAACTGAGATCAAAAATATCAAGGTAAGTGAATAAGTATACAACGTTTAAATCTAATGATTGAGGAGAAATAACCTAATATTTTTTATCTGCGACCAGTAGAGAGGAGAAGCCCCATAATTTGGTAGAGGATATTGCAAAATATACTGCGTAGGGGAGTCATATTTAAAGTTTTCGATTTACTCAAGAAAACCACAAAAATTAAGAAAATTGGCTTTTGCCCCTTCAACATAGTCACGTATAAATCAATAAAATTTAGTCAATTGAGTTAACCTCTTATATCCTCAGTAAATTATGTTTATTGAAATATATGATATAATTGCCTGCCCCACATTGAATCCTTGTCCATCCACGCATTTCTTCAGACTTGAAACAAAATGTACTTGCTGGGAACCTAATATGACCGACTCTAGATATGGGAGTGCCTACCTCGCAACAATCCCAGAGGTGTGTGAAGCCCCATTATCACGTTGAAAGGAAACACTTTCTCTCAGCCGCTCGTTTAGCCTGAGCAGCATCCTTCAGTTGGTCCAGTAGTGATACACATTGCCCCACAATGATAGTTTTGCCGTTCAGCAGACACTCTGTGAGAATACCAGAATGCCGCTGCTAAGACTTTAATTGCAAATGGAACTCTTTCAGCTTACTTGGATGCACTTTCAGCTATTATCAATCACAGGTTGGACTACTTCGTCATTGCCGCGAGCTAATGAATCCGGATTTTACCTGTTGCTATGACACTTCGGACAAAGTCATCGGAATTGTGTTTAAGCAGGTTTAAATATTCTTGTTAAATGTACAGTATTGCTAACGGTAAATATTTCATTGTAGATGTACATGTTTTCGCGCCATTTATTTGACTCGTATAGTAGTAATTCACACCATATCCGGTTTATTCCCGTTCCCTGGTTCTCAGCACGTACCAGTGTGCTACAGTATGGAACGCTGTCGGGTACATATTGAGGCAGTGGAAGAGACTTTCTGTCGAAACCAATATCCAAGATGATACTACAGCCCTTACTGCTGTATTTCAATGACTGCAATGTCTACATCGATTACATGGTCGGTTCTTCAGCCCTTGGCCTTTTTCTGTAGAGTTACGTCAAGAACAAAGTTTTTTCCTGTTGAATCTAGAATACAGATGAGTTTAAAGCCGCAACCCGGGAAGAAATTGAGGTCATTCTTCAATAAATGATTGAAAACGTAATAAAGGTTCCGCTGAAGTTTTTGAAAAAGCATCGCCAATGATGGAAGCAACGTACATGATTAATAAACTTGGTCTGTGTTTTTCGTAAGAGCGAGGTGTGTAGATCAGTTATCAATAAGTTATAATAATATAAATATATACTAAACTTGTTAATGATCAATTGAAAATGCAGTTTTTTCCATGGACCTTCCTGTACATTTGAACACGTTTTGGTCTAATAATACCCATCAAGCGGAAAGCCTTTTTAAACCCAAAACTTTGTAAACTGAAATTGACACGACTTATCGAAATTTTTCTTACGTCAGCCTTTAATCAGCAAGCATCGAATACGAGATGTGACATTTGTAACAATCTCGTTGTCTTACCGGTTATGGAGGGCCCAGGTTCGTTTTCATCTTAAATACAGAAGCCCACGTTTTAACCGTCGTAGACGAACGGTAGTTTTGCTGGTAATGACGTTAAGGCTTTCAAAATAAATTAATTGTCAGTTTTGTCCAGTTAATAAGGTATTTATACTTTTGTTTACACGAACATCACAAACAAGCGATTCTGTGGTATTTAATTTAGAGGAGGATAATTAGCAAGTATAATAGAAGTTTGAACTACCTTCATGATGTCCCTAAGTCAGGCCAGGATGTTCTTTACATAACCTTTGTCATATTATGTTGTTCATATTATCTTATATAGGTATATTTAAACGATCAATTCTTGTACATAAATATATAAATATATTCCGCACAACTTGGAAACGACTCTAACGATTTGGATCAAATTTTGTATTCAGACAGGGTATTCTTCTAAAGTAAGAACAAATTAGAAACTAAAAACTTCACTTATCTTAGTAATGTTGCATGTTCTCCTTGAACATGCTAACCCAGGGTTTCGAGTTGTCTCCAACTCCTTCTGAAACCCTGGGTTAGCTTGTTCAAGGAGGACATGCAACATTACTAAGATAAGTGAAGTTTTTAGTTTCTAATTTGTTCTTACTTTAGAATCTTGTTGCCTCACTGTTATAGCTTCAATTCTCCTTATTTAGGGTATTGCTTATTAAGTTTATCTATATAGTTGTCATTCCTGAAAAAACGCGATTTTACGCCTATGTCACAATTCTTTAAACTTTATTTTGGCCATTGTTTCTCTATTAATGGGTCAATTTCAACAAACTAGCCAGAATATTAAAGACCTCATCAAGAGCTGTCAGAAAATCTAAAGAAAGTTGACTATATTAACCAACGCGTAACAGTCACAATTAGTCGAAACCTTATTTTGGCCACAATTTCTTTGTTAATGGGTCGATTTCAACAAGCCAGGATATTAAAGGTCTCGTCATGGAAATGGCTCCAACAATTATAATGAAAATTTATATTTAGTTAAAATTTTGCTTTGCAAGTTTATCTAAATAAGTATCTTCCCTCCCCCCCCCCCAAAAAAAAAAAAGATTAAAAACATAGGAAAAGAAAAGCCGAGCTTAGCTCGGTCGCCCAGGTACTGCCTTCATAATATGAAGAAAGATAAATTAGTGTAATGCATCTCCATCCTCAAGGAGTAAGTAGTATTAAATTAGAATCAAAATTATGATCTTAGGTAAAAATGAGAAATTTAAAATCGTGGCCATTCTTGTTACCTAACTTCATCCAAATACTCTTCAAAAGTTTTAATACCAAAAAATGATACTAATGTAAGCAGTCTTCAAACTCTTGTGTACTTAATTCCGAAGAATAAGAATAAGCAGAGTACGAAGTGAGAAGAATAGTGACAAGTCTGCAGATTCAGCAAGAGATATACCAATAACTAGGCACAAGGTATAATTAACTTTGAGAATGAATCTTCAGATATTATTATAATTCATTGCAAAAGTGACAAATTTGATTGGATATTCAATATCTCAATAGGTATTATCTATTTCTGTAATACTTTAGCAGGTTCTAAGCAGCATGTCATACTTTAATTTAAAAAGTTTAAAGAGTTTTTTATTTTTTTGTCTACAAATTACAACTAAGCAAGAGCTTATCTAGTAGGTAACATTTCCTTCATAAATAAGTTCACAATGTATAGGCGAGTCTTCCACTGAAGGCCCCCAAAGTTTACACTAATTCTTGCGGTCACACATTAAGTCATTTGGCTTTATTCTTTTCAATCGTCGAACTTCACACTTACTAAGTACTTTCAACATGTCTTTGTTTTCAGATGCCGCACTCCTAACGTTGTTTTGTAGCGGTCTGTTTTACTTCTTCTGTAACAGTGTCGATCTTGAGACCTCTACGTATGTGATTATTGTGCACATACCATGGTGCATTAACTGTTGTTCTTAAAACTTTATTTTCAAATGTCAGTATATGTTTCATTTTGGTCAATTTAGAACGCCCCAAAGCAGTATCCCATCGGTCCAGGCTGGCTTTAAAACCTGCTTACTGTATATTAACAGCTTACTGTATATGTCAAGTTCAGAATTTCTCCCAATGTGCCAGTCAAGTTTGTTAACTTTGATACCTCTTTTCTTTTAGTTTCTATGTGATAACTCCAATTTAATTTTGAGTCTAGTGTCATTCCTAGGTATTTCACTGTTTGTGCTTGAAGAATAGTTTGATTATTTATTTTTATTGGTAGTATCTTATTCGTGGAGTTGATATGAACGGATGTATATTCATTTAATTTTATACGCCATTTCTTCGTGCACTCGTAAACAGCGCAAATGTAATAAAGAAAATCGTACCGCTTCTCATCCTTAAAATGCTGGCACTAGCTGAAAGAAGATTCAAACAAAATAGATAAACTTACCAAAATCAAGCATCTCGGTATGAATAATGCGCAAGGCAGTAATGAATTTAGTGAATAACCAGAATAATAAAGCTCTTAAAATTCACCCACCTACTTATTTAATCCTGCTTAATTAAGTTAATCCCCTTAGTAGAGAGGAGGAATTTCAGCTTGGGATAGAACAAATAAATGTTGTAATCTCAACAACGAAAACGATAAAGCCTCAAGCTCTGATCGCATAATTTTACTGTAAGAGAGTTTATTAAAGAATTGAGGACCTCAAATGCTATGTGTGTACTAGCTAACGCAAGGCTGTAGTTTAAAGAATACCCAGGTGCTTTGAAAGTAGCCTGAACAGTTCTGTTGTGCAAACGACCCAAGGAAGATTATTGTTTGAGATATTGGCGGCAAATAAAATGCTCTCATTTACTAGAGCACTCATATAAAACGTATTAAACAAAACATCTCTGAAAACACATAAATCTCTCCGCTTATCAGCTAGATGTTCTCTCCTGTTTGTCAAATGAATTCTTACGAACTGCTAAATTACAGAAGAGGGATTGTGCAACAGTATTTCTCATATAGGTAGAGCTTATAATTAACATTGCAACACTCTTTGTATCATATTGATTTTTGAGTTGATTTAAGAGATTTAATGATTACTCTCATGGAATATAATATTATGAAAATCGAATTTGGGATTAATAAAAGGTGTAACATAAACCATTTGAATTTAAAAGCTACATAGTGTTTATTCGTAGCAATTAATATAAGACATTGTAGTTCTGTCATGTTACCGTGTTATATTCGTCCAAAGTTTTGTTAACTGTGCTTTTATACTTTGTTGTTATAGGAAGACAAAACAATAGAAGAAGATAAGATCGAAGGACTCAAGGTGGGTCTTGCCGACAATGTGAATATACTGTCCAATAAGAAAACACATTTCGGAAAATACAAATGAGCTTCTAAGAACATTTACAACATGATGGACAACTTTAATTCATGTACAAGTCATACATTTTAATGTGCTCATTGATTGAAAAATAAAATAAAATAAAATACATAAAGTCTTCAGGAACCTATTGTGTCATTGCTATGCTACCCTACCCACAGTCAGAGTGTTTCATAGGCATCTGGACATCGCTGGAAGAGCGGTATTAACTTAGTGAATACTCTGAAACAGTTGACTGTTGTTTTGAGGAAAGCCAGTTTCTGTTCTTCAATCATCCACTACAACTTTTACTGGATGCCTACAGTAAGGGGGGAAATATTGAATTCCAGCAAAAAATTCATATTGAGATTTCGCGGAAATACATTTTCAGCCCCCCTGAATCTAAGAAAAGCATTTCTGCTACGTGTAGTGTAAGTAGAAGTATTGTATTCCAAACAAAAGTCTACAAAAAAATTGGCAACAGATTTATTTCTGCGACAGCTTATCTGCTTCACATAAATGTAAATAGAGGAGTCAGAGTTCCTAAGAATGGTTTGCACAACTTGGCAAAGCGTTGAGACGTATTGACCTTGATAGTCGAGCTCTGCGATCGCTTCTTATCTTGTTTATTAGAAGAGCGAAATAATAGTAACTTGGCGTATAGTCAGTGATAAAACACAAATAGATGATCTCTCGCGACTGCCGACATATGAGACGTTGCTGTCATGATATGATTGTATCTGAACAGTGTACACATGTCTCGCCTTGTTTGTGCGATAAGCTCGTGTAAACAGCTGGGCAGTTTCACGTTCTTTCCGATAGGCCTCGTGGTCTTAGGGCAGTGGTGTCAATCGTGGCCCCGAGTGGCAATCCCACGGAGACAGCAAGTCGCCATGCCCTGGGCATAGCGGGCCAGTCCGTTAGAAACCAGTTTAGTGCAGTTTTCCGTGTGATGCAGGCAGAGCAATGGCTGCGTCCGAGAGCACAGACATGAGTCATTTGGTTTCGCCTGTTTCGAATGGGAAAACAATTCCTCTGTAAAGTTGTGGTTGTAGTATTCAGTACCTAATATGCAACCAGTATCTTGCATTAAAAATACAACATACAAAGGCATTATGAACGTAGATAAAGTAAGCAATGCAGGAGTTCAGCTGGAGCTGATAGAAGTACAGTGTGAGTCGCCTTCATGAGAAATTTGTCGAACGAATTCTACCGGAAACTTCACAATAGGCGTTTCGATTCCCAACGCAGCAAAAAGTATGGCAATGTCTGGCAGTACCTACCTTTGTGAACAGGGTTTCTCTATAATGCAGCTCCTGGAAACTCGCCACAGAAACAGACTCTCCGGTAACAATTTGGCATCCAGTCGTAGAATCTGTCGTTGTAAGCCAAATTGTGAAAAGCGTGTGAATTGAAAAATATGCCCAGTGACTGATCCTACAAATGTGTAACATGGGCTATTTTACTTAGGTTTACAGCAATATTGTCTTAAATGCATTATGTAGACGCTTAACACTAAAATACTATCTTTAAGGACAGTAGTTTTCAAACATCTTGCATTTAGTACTTTCCTTTAATTTTGGAGGAAATCGCCAACCTCTGTAACTAATAATGTTTCGTGTTATTTGACTTATTTGAAGGTAATACAAGTAAATATTCTGTTATGTTTAATCAAAATAGCTAAGGATATTCATTTAAGGTATACCAGTATTTGGGAGCTGCTATTTACTTTTTATATAAATATAGATTATATCTAATACCATAAAAGCACTGTTATTAATACCGTGTAATTATTCTCTTATTTATTTATTTATTTATTCATTCTTTCATTCAAAATAGATTGACATTTTTACATCTGGGAATGAAAAGTAATAAAAACATCTATCTTTAAGAGGCATGTAAGTGCGTAAGTGGTGTACTTTCCAGTTTGAGAATGCTAACCCAAGGGCTAGGGTAGGTTTAATAGTACCTATAATTCAACCTAATCATCAGAAGGTTGCAACTATTTTAATCAACTTTAATAACTACGTCAAGTAGTTTTCTATTTACGCGTGAGATGTACTGTTTCCCTTCGCAGATCCAACTTGTATCTGTGCTATATGTCCTTGTAGGCAATTCTGAAGGAAAAATATTAATAAGGTGTGCGCACTCCAAGAAAGGTTTTATTCGTAGGCGCGACCAACTTGCAAGTAAACAGGTGTCAATTGATAAAGCTTCTAGTGTTGTTATGTATTACGTCATGTTTTGCCCGCTGCATGTAGCTGTTGCACAGTTGAGAAGACTGTTATTTATTTGGATATGATTCTTTAATGTGAAATGAAACTCACACTTTAAAGCGTTGATAGTTAAACAAGTATACATCAAATTTTGAGCCTATTTTAAACTAAAATACAGCAACACAGAGAAACACTTGGGACAAATTTACACAGGCAGAAGAAGAACACAGAATAAATATAAATATGTACCTATGCAAAAACAGAATAATAAACATAAAATGCACAAATTAGGGCAGCACTGTGTAATTTTTACTGCTGCCTAAATTGTACCACCTTCTTAAAAATTAGGTCCTTGATAAATGCTGCCATCTACGTCAAGTAGACCCTGCCTACACAGACGCCAGAATTTTGTGAGTTGAATTTATTGTGCAGACGCCAACTGATCTAAGTTGTTTCAATCTAGTTGCCTGCCTAGAACACTTACTTCCGAAAAGTAAGTGAAATTCTACAATGCTATATATTATTCACAACTACATTAACATACAATATTGTACCGGTACAATATGGGGACTTTCATTAAAATGTAGCACAGTGACGCGTCAAAAATAAGATGCTTATTTAATACAACAAAACACATTAAACTGGTCGGTCAACCTTTCATTATAAATACTAAAATTTATATATTGAAAAATTCTAGATTTCATATTCTGGGATATTTAGTTGTCTTTTTTTTTAAATTTAACTGCAGAGGTCATATCAGCGGCCTTGCGTATTGACAAATGCTGTTACTCGTTTAACGGTGGGTTTTTCGATCTTTGGGGTTTTTATACTTTGAATTCACACACACATTCACACTTACATTTATATTCCAGACTCAGGGGAGCATGAGGAATAATCTTGGCTGGAGAAAAATTCCTACCCCTCAGCCAGGAATCGAACCCGGAATCCCTAGCACAGCAGGCAGGTGCAATTGTCTTCTTTGTAACAAATGATAATTATACGAGGGCAATACGGGAGGTCGTCACAGGATCAAGTAAGCCTTGCTGTCTCTGCATATATGAATGGCGATCATGGAATAAATAAATGTGCTCGTGTATACAGTGTGCCAAAGCATACAATACTAAGGCACACCAAAATCAAACATGTAGTGGCTAATGACGATGTGATACCATTTGGAAGAACCATAGTATTTTGTACAGAAATTGAAAACGAATTGAAAATTCGTTTTTTTAAGGTTTGAAGAAATAATGTGTGGATTAACACTAACAAATGTAAGGAAGCTTACTTTTGATATCTGTTGTGTGGTGCTGTGGCCCTTTGATTGTAGCCCTCGCCTACCGCCCGGACGCTGCATACCCCGCCTCGGCCCACTACAGGCAACATGAGCGGGGTTCAGTGGTGGAAAGTGGGACGTACTTTTGATACCGCCGAGAGAAATGGATTACCGTGAAAAGGTTCAAATAGGAAAGAATAGGTACTTTGAAGAGACATCCCAAATTGTCTTGTAGGCAGCCAGAGGCAACATTCATATCTTGAACGAAACAATTCAACAGAGAAGAATACAAAAACTTTGATCTGAAGCGTCTGATTAGGTGCTTAAAATGTAAAACATGGGTCAAGTCCAAGGACATCTGTAAAACTACTGTACTGATTACAAAGAAAAATAAATTGTTTGTGCAAAAATTAAGTGGTACAATCTAGGAACCCACGGTACAATTTACGAAACTATTTGCCTAATTTGCACCCATTGAAGACATCCAGAGAACTGAATCTAATTAATTTATGTTAACTTGAAATAAACTTTTCTTTTTAGATAAGTCTTCCTAACCTATCTGGAAATAGTATCCGTTATTGAAACAGTTCAAATGTTATCAGTTACGATTAGAAAAAGCAAAATGTGTAAATTGGTACAAATTAGGCAACTTTCCCTAGTTTAAGTTGTGAAAATTCATGAATAATTTGAACTGTTAAATGAAATCACATAACATACCTGAACAGTTTTGTTTACCTGTCACTTACACACTTACAATTACAATTATGTTGAACTATATTTCAACATCCATACAGATCTGCTTGGGCAAATTCTGTTAACTGCACTTAACAGGGGTCTGCATAATTTGCAACAGCTGTGGATTAAAATATTCGGACTCTTCACCACAATAACCCCAAAAATACCACCTTTGTTTTACTTACACTTAATCTTACAAATCTATCGACCATATTCGGCCAGCAGTGTCAGGATCAAGAAGGTCGAATTCTCCTGCATGTGACTGCACAACCTTCGTTGCTCTTAGGTATAAACTCGGGTAAACGGGTTACTCAGAAGAGGGATAAATGTATCAAACCATTTAAGAAGTATTCTTGTCGTTACGCTATAAGTACTGCAGAAAAACACTTCCGTTTATGTTCCCCACTTTCTGATAATTCTATAATGGTCTCGGATAACATTTTAAATAGTGAAAACAATTGCATAGACATTTCAAGAAAAATAAATTAAGGATATAACATTAGTCATTATGTCTTGTTTCTGTATTGTAATATAAATACTTGTTTTATACTCAAGGAAACAACAAAAATTGGTTACTTATTTAAAAATATCATTTTATTGTAAAATCACATCTCCCATGTCATGCGAATTTGAACGAGCTTTCTCCATTTTAAGCGCATTTTAACGAAAGACAAAGGAGGGTTTATACCAGAGGATATTTCAAAGTACTTCAGTGTTCAATATAGAGTAGAAGTGTAAAAAGAGTGGTGAAAATTGTTGCGCAACTGGTGCTTAATTTGTTTTACTATCATACTACTAAAGCAAAATGACTATACAGAGAACTTCAGCCCACGCAGTATTGGAAGTTGAAGTAGTTGTCTTTAGCGCTTTGCTTACACAAAATGAGCATACCGAGATTCTTTTGTTCCCTGCCATACTAATGGTAAATTATTCTGTTTAATACTTTTGTATAGACATTAAAATTACAGTATTCACATCATGAAACTGTTCTTTTCTTCACCTTTCCTGTACCATTCTGTGCTAACACGACATTCACACTGGATTATTTCCAAGGCTGACTGCGGGAAATTTCGTTCTCTCATTCACCTCAACGATGATTTTTTTTTTTTTCCCACCATTGATTAAATGGGATAATGATCACTGCCGAATAGGTCGGAAAGCACGAGTGGTACCAGTGACGGGCTACAGAAGCTAACGTCTAGGGCGGAGTGAGTGCCGTAGGCAGATTATAAAAGGGGCACAAGTGTTCAATGAAAGTAAGCCGGACAGATCGCAGACCTCTGCTACTAGGTACCCACGAGTATTGTCACTGTCGGAGCCCCAGTGACATTCAGATCACCCAGAAAGAGGAGTGGTGGCGGAATCTGTGCTAAAAGAGCTCGAAGATCGTTCTCTTGTATAACACTGACGGGTGGCAGATAGACATTACAGAGAAAGCTATTAAAGCACGCAAACGCGCTCTGTGTGTTGTCCGTGTACATCCCACGGAGGCGAATTTTATTGCTTTTAAACGTTCTCGTGTAAGGGCTCGTTTGTAGTTCGGAATCTCACATCGCTTCCCTTTCCCGTCGCAGTTCGGCCTAGACGGCGTGGACAGCTGTTCGCCGTATGTACGGCAAGTGTCGCCGCACGACCATTCCCTGCCTTGCCGTGCAGGGCTCCATCTACACCAACGAGCAGGATGTCGCCGACGTCCTTGCACATTCTTGCGCCACTATTATCCTACTTTCAAAATTCCCTTCTGCTGAAGCGGCATGTCGTGGGTGTCTTCTTTGGTTTGTGCTATGGAATTCTCCGTACTCTGCACGGCTACGGTTTACGCGGTCATTTAGCGTTGTTTATTTTAAACTATTTACGACTTCGCCAATTTCGTGTCCGCATTGGTAACACCCTTCTCAAGAGAAGATCCAGGAGAATGGTGTGCCCCAGGGGTTGATCCTGAATGTCACGCTTTTCGCCGTAGGAATTAACGGAATCACTGATGTTGTTCGTAGCGGAATCCCGATGTTACTGTATGTATGTTGACGACTTTGCAATTTACTACCACTATTATAATCTTGAGCAGATTGAGCGTCAACTGAAGCTGACCATAACATCAATTGAAGACTGGGCCCTTCGCACCGGCTTTCAGTTCTCACCAACGAAAACACAGTGTATCCACTTTTATCGCCTTCGCGGTGTACGCCCTCCTCCGGATCTTCATTTGCGTAACACACGTCTACCGTTTTTTCCCCATCTCAATACCCGGGTCTTCAACTTGGCTGTAAGTTCACGTGGGAAAACCATATTTGCCAACTTCGTGCTTCCTACTATCGGTCTCTTCGAGTACTCCTTGTTTTATCTGGGGTATCTTGGGGCGGTGATCGCACAGTTATGTTACCTTGTATCGCTCACTGGCGCGGTCCAAGCTAGACTACGGTAGTTTTACTGATGGTGGAAGTCCGCTCATAAACTTCGCTTTCACCATTCTGGTATCCGTCTTGCTACTGGGACATTCCACACCAGTGGAGTCGATTGTCTGTATGCCGATTCTAGTGAACCTCCGCTGTCTGTCCGACGCTCGTACTTGCTTTGCTCTTACGTAGCGCGTTTGGCGGCTCATTCAGGCCATCCTTCTTTCCAGTCTGTTTTGCATCCAGACCTCCCCATATCCCGTCCGAGTGGTATCAGATTTTGCGAACTGCTCGCCGAACATGCCCTGAGCCTGCCTACCGTAGAGCGACACTCTTTTGGCCGATGTCCTCCTTGACAACTCCAGCGTGCACGTTTCGACCTGGAGCTATCGGGCTATGCGAAGATGACTGACTACTCCTCCCTCGGTGTTGCGCCAACTCTTCACCGCACTAATGGACCGTTACCGGAATAACAGTCCAGTATTCACCGAAGGATCCCAGGTGAGGGGGTATTACGGGATGTAGTTTCGTGTACAATGGCGAGGCTCACAAGTACCGACTTCTGGACAACGGTTCAGTTTTTACCACCGAGTTGTTTGCGATCTTTTATTTTTTACTTTTTATCGCCAGTTCAGTTACTGTACGTCGCGATTCGCTGAGCGCTATTCAGGCGCTGCAACATCGCCTCTGAGTTGTTATCTCGCGGATACCAGTTCGTTTTTATCTGGTGCCCAAGACATGTAGGTGTTCCCGGGAACGAGAAAATGGATGCCGGTGCTAAGTCTGCCTGTCGTCTCCCCAAGTTTTGTACCCGCAAGCTGCCGCATGTAGATGTGCACCATTACTTCCGATGCCATCTATTCGCTGTCTGGCAGCAGTCCTGGGAAGCGTTAAGTGGCACTCAATTGCGGACAATCAAAGACACCGTTCAACTATGGCAGAGCTCTAGCTGAGATTCCAGGCGGAAAGAGGTGATCCTAACCCGCCTGAGGATAGGCCGCACCAGAGCAACTCATGGGCACCTTCTAAGTGGCGACCCGGCGCCTATGTGTGCTACGTGCTCTGTTCAACTGTCTGTAGTTCATGTCCTTGCCGTGTTACGCTCATGAGCGCCAGTCCTTTTGCCTGGGTCTTACACTCTGCACCGTTTTAGGCAACAACCCAATATACAGTACTGCGGTTTGTAGCAAATATTGATTTTGGGAAGCAGGTGTAAGGCGTATTTTATTTTGTTGGTTTTAGACTTTAAACGCTTTTACTTGGTTTAGCTTCACTTTTAAACAGTTTTATCAGCTTACGTTTTAGCAGACTTTAACTTTTAGCTGTTTTAACTCTCTTTTTAGTTCTTTTAGCAGCCCTTTTAAAGTTATTATAACTTTCACTTTTCTGCTTTTAGGGGTGAGGTTTTATTAGTTGTTTCCTTGTTTTATTTTTGGACATCGAGCTGTAACGACTTATTTGTCGACGGGACATCACCACTCAGCACTCACTCTCTAATTAATTAATCTATTATCAGCTTTGGTACTACAAGAAGGAAAGTTTCAATAGCAATTCCATTGTTTCTATACCCAGCATCACTTAAAATTTCACTCTGTTTCCTCTTGTCAAATGCCAAAGAAAATATCCCGCTTACCGGTGATGATCTTAGTTTCATATCACTATCAATTTTCCATAAAAAGCAGACGTACTATTTCCATTTGTATGTATTATTTCATAATATTGTAGCAATTTTACTTTTTCAATTAGTTATTCCCTTTACTTACATTCAAGTAAGACCTCGCTTAACACATCACATTCACTCACTCAAAACTCTTTGGTACATGAACTTCCACAGGATTACAAACTCTTCAAAGGTACTCTTGTGTAGTTGGCAACGTGACGTCAACTATGAATGGGATTCGTCCCACACGAAATTTCGACGTTAGTATTCCGTGTCAACGTCACACTGCTTCCCCCTCATGCTAGTCACCTCGAGCAGCGTAACCTCCTCCAGGTTGCCCCGCAGACCTAACATGCTCGCTGGGGCTTTGGAGCCTTACCTCCTCGGATCCCAACCGCAGGCTATTATTTATGAGTTTCTAAGGCGTGAGTTTGTCACAAAATCGTGCACGCTGACTTCCGTAAATGTAACTCTCAGAATTAAGGCTCCTAAAACCTTTTTAAGTATTAGCTATCTTTAACTACAATTTTGTGCTTAAGTCATAAACTTTGTCATGGACTTGTTTACATGGTATGTACACGAATATTTATAGGTTATTCCATGCTTTTATTTTTTTTATTGCGCTTGGCAAAGGTTTGCTGCAAGCGTCTCTACAGTGTGATATCATCTTATTCTGTGCTTTGAGAACGTGTAAACCCCAAATATTTCTGTCAAGCGCGTCACATTCTCTGATATTTGCCTATTGCAATTGGACGAATTTTATACTGTACCTACCTTAAATACCTGGTTGGAGGTCCCTTGTTATGGTAAAATCTACTGTGCTACATTCATATTACTTTCGCGACCCACTTTTTCACGGATCGGTCTTACAGAATAACAGTTTTTTCTTCTATTTAAGTATTGTGTGGGCTAAAGCTGGAATTATCATTCATAGGAAACGAACCCGGGGACATAAGTCTTGCGTCCTGAGGTCAATTACCCTAAATACTGTTGGGTAGTATATGCATTGCGCCCCAAGCCATATAAGACCTTTTAGAAGAAAAGGGACATAAATATGAATTGTCATAGAAATAAAATATAAACTTACAAATATCGTGCCTATATAGTTGAGTTAAAATTTTAGCCATATGACTACGCCATTGTATTTTAAAAGCTAAAAGTTAGTCTTTGGTAGCAGTTTGTTGCATACCGACGTGATGTCTGTCTGCCTGGATATCATATTATTCCTATATTGATCTAAAATACTTGAGATAATGGACATTTTTGACCCTGTCGCTGACTTTTTAATTCTTGTGGTGTTGCAATTTCTTATTTTCATATAAGTCGCAGTTTGTATATCTTTAAGGACATTTATAACATTTAAAATGTTCGGATGTGGCGAGTAAAATTGTGAGTTAAGGTATGAATGAAATGATTCACATTCATCTGTGGTTCTCAGCGATGAAGATAAAAATTCAGACCACATTTGCGGAGGAAAAGTGGCATCATCTGCAATATAATTTTCTAAAAGGTAGTCACAAAATAATACTGTCTTTGTCCTTGGGTACGTTTCACATTAAATCAAATGCGAAGCAGCCACCAACTCCCTCTGGTGGTAATAAAGGGAGACCAAATATAACTTTTAAAGATGTACCCACTTCACTTGCTTGTTGCTGATACTGTTTGCTCAATCCCAAAAAGTGAATTTACCTCCACCACCACTGACGTAAATGAAATTCACAAATCTTCACTTCACTATCTGGCCACACTAATTTCACTGCATTATGAATTAAAATTTCCAAGTCAGCATAAATAATTTTTGGCTGAATATTTACATTCATTTTTACACCCTCAACCAATAAATGTTTAAATGCTTCTTCATACAAAGATGTGTGTTTACGGGTAACCAGAAAAATAGAAGCGGAATATAATGATCATTTCTTAGTCCGTGAATTGTAAACAGCTGATAAAAATATTTTGGTGTCGATTTGGAAGTTCTGTCAACCTATAACACGTCATTAGAAGCAATAAATTTTAAACTAGATTTGCATGAAAAAGGAAGCCATAGTAAACTTTTCGATGTGATTAGTGCACACTTTAAGGGTATCCAGGATGCGTTTCTTCCATGTTCCTCGCTAGACGAGGCATTTGGATATTTCGACTAATATTTATATCATCTATGTTTGTCAGTGTTTCAGTATCTTGTTCTTGTAGTTTTCTGAGAATCACTTTTCTAGGTCTTTCGTGTAAATCTTCCGCTGCTTTTCTTTTAACAGAACTATTAAACTGTTGTCGATTTGGGTCACCTTCACTATCTTGTTTATTTTTATGGTGCATTTCACTATGTTCAATTTCTTTACGACCATTACACTTAATAAAAAATTTGCACTTTCTGTTGGAACAACGCCATCGCTCGTTACCACTAGCAAGCACCTTATGGAAGCGAAATTTAAATCCATTGATCACTAACAGTCCTTTCCCTTTTCACTTAAGATAACTTTGTGTACTTTCACTGGCTCCATTGTGTACACTGAGGTTCTAATACGCAGGGACACCAACTATACAGGCAAAATGAAGGGACATCATAGGTACTGTATGTATGGATATAAGTAAGTTTTATTCTCACACAGCTTACAGTGCTACGTAATACACAAAATATATACCGACTTTGGCCTTTGTACCCTTCTTGCTCTAAGTCGTCCCACTTAAATTGATGTTATTGAAGGTCTGCCGCGAGAATCTACCTGCAGTAAAATGTGACCACGGGACGAACCAGGCGAACCTTCATACACAGAACGAAAGGTTTGGACTATAGGAAAGGGAGGTCAGATACAGTCCACGCACGAACGTTGTAGGTAAGGTTGTTGCATAAGTTACATTCAATGCTGTCCCCATTGGCAGTAAAATATTCATCCCCAAATGTTTGTAAAAGTTGAGCAATACATGAATATTATATTTCGATCTCCGCGCCGCAGGCATTTTACTCTGTGTGGAACTAGTGAACACATTCGAGAGACACTATCCACTGTAGGAAGTGTTTTGTGCTGTCACTGTACTGACGCAATGACGTCACGCCCTGCCCATTTGCCAGGTAACTTACCATCGCCTCATTTTGTGATATGTAGCTGTATAAAGGTTCCAAGACTAATTATTAGAATCACAAATGCCGTGTGTATGACAGGGTTTGAAAGGAGAATCAGACTGAAAACTTCAATTCCATATATTTCCAAATATATGTTTTGAGACCCCCGAATCCAAAAAATAAAAGAATTTTTAGGAAAAGGTCCGCGCGCGCACGTGTTTGTGTGTGTGTGTGTGTGTGTGTGTGTGTGTGTGTGTGTGTGTGTGTGTGTGTGTGTGTGTGTGTGTGTGTGTGTGTGTGCGCGTGTGTGTGTGTCTGTGAACAGCATAACTCAAAAACGAGAAGTCGGTTAAAAACTGAAGTTGGTATTCAAATATCTTTCATGGATGGGAAACGAAGATTCTCAGAAAATTCCTCCACCCTAAACTTTACAAGGAAACTGTTGATTTTCTCAAAAATGGCTGTAATTATTTTTATTCAAATGCGATATGTTTAAGATATTTTTATGGCAAATTAAATGTATATTATGAATTTTCTTGCTATGGCCCATGTATTCCAGTTTACTTCTGATGACGTTTGCATAACTGGTAAACCGTAAGAGATAGACCAAATCTTACTATTTATACACAAAATGTAGATTTCGTTAAAACACATACTTTATATCTGAATGCATCTTTGTGGGGTGAACCATTTCGGAGATATTGGTTGTCATTTGTGTCAGTTTTACAGTACTTGAACTTTTTTCAAATGGATGTTCGTTATTAACGTTTTTATGTGTTGCAAAGTGCAAAGTGAATGGAATTTGAAAGTTTTAAAAACTTGACTATCTTTCAAAGCCTACTGTATTCCCATATTCCTCTTGGACCTACAAGGAAGTCACCAGTGACGTAATTTCTGCAAATGGCTATCTCGACTAACATGATAAGGAGTAAGAGTTTGTAAGAATAGTTAGTACAGGAGTACAGAAAGTTATGTGAGTGCAAAGCACCAGACCTTTTTTATTCGGCGACCACAAAGCAGGTATTTTCATTATGAAATGTTTGTACGAAATGGAATCCTCTCTCTTCTTTCCCTAGGTAAGAATTGAAGAAAGTAAACAATAGATGTGATCCCTTAATGATACGCAGTGTTTTGCTAACTCAAGTTTAGCGTTGCAAACGTAAGTTTTCGCGTACCGATAAATTCGTATTCTCTCTAAAATTGAGTGTGATTATTATATTATGACGCTCGGAAAGGCGTAACAATGTTTTAATGCTTGATCTCAATATGATTGTCAGATTTAAATGAGGAATTTAAATACCATCCACGAACTATGTTAGATATAAGTCACTGGCACGTGAGACACCTGTAAGATTACCATTTATGGTTACACGTTATTGCTGTCCACGTTTGCAAATTTCGTGCTTCTGAATTATGACTTTTTAGGAATTATGTTTGCGTGACAAACCAGCACACAAATGGCCATCATGTTTGGATATACCTCCGCTTATATATATACATTTGGAGAAGGTGCTTGTAACTGACAGGTGTCTTCTTTGTTCATTTGTCTCCAAGAATATCATTGTTATAATGATGTCTGCTAACAAAGTAGGTATCGTAGCAATAATGGGAAAAGGGCTTAGTTTTTTCACATATAACTGTGTGTGCGTGTGCGTGCGCGCGTGTAATAAATCATATTTGAAAACAATATGTAATATTTGGGATATTGACATATCAAGTAAAACTGGCATATTTAATATTTGATGAATAACCTGAGAGTTTTTTATAACTTTGCGTAACTTTGCGCAACGTAAAAGATAGGCAAAGGCTTAGGAGAGGGAAACACCTAACATTGTAAATTCTAGAAAATAAATACAGGACGAATGCTCAAACAGTAATCCATCATATGGTATATTATAAAACTTCCATATCCAAAAGTGTACTTTACTTCAATAAAAGACTTGTTAGATCTCGTGCATTACGTTTCAAGAAAATGTTGAAGCTCTAAGAAGTTTAACGTACTTGTATTTTGGAATCCATTTGAAAATAGCCAGAAAAGAATCATTAAAACAGGACTACGGAGAATAAACTTACAAACATACATGTAGTAATTGCAGATACCTATGATGTCTATTTAAATGTAGTGTTTGCGTATTTAGAGAACCTAAGTTTAAAAGAGCAATCGGATCTGCATATTGTAAGTTCTTGGGAATATTTTTTATGGTATTCCAAAAGCCCGGTTTTCGTTAGTGAAGTCAAAATTCACTACTGCTGTACGTGTAGTTTTTTATATGAACGCTAAAAAAAAAAAGCAATAACATTAGTGGGCGCTATAATACCCATATAACAGAAATAGACAATGTTTTTATTCATATATGGTTATGAGCCACATTACACATAAGTGCTTATCCATATTCCAGATGCTACACGGATACTTGAAACAACCAAGATTTTGATTTATGCTTCTCCCTTTGGATGAAGCAGATGCTTGAACAAGCCTCCTGGAGCACAAAACAGTCTCCAATCTCTTGAATTTGTTACTATGAAAGGCCAAAGTTTAAGTTAGTTGATTTCTTTATCCGACTTTAAGGAAAGTAGCCCAAAATATCGGAGCTGTTGTTACGCTACAACTTTTCAAAGTAAATCCGATTGCTTTCAAAGCTTTGGAAATAAAATTGTTATTCAGAAAAAATAGAGCGATATTAGTGTTTTTTGAGTTGTCTCTATGCCGCTTCCTTATTGCAGATAACTTTATTTGCGGTTTTGTTTCTCCTGACGGCCAATATGCTTGTCGAAGCAGGGGAAGAAATAGACAATTCAGTGAAGGAGAAAAAAAAAATAACTGAGATCAAAAATATCAAGGTAAGTGAATAAGTATACAACGTTTAAATCTAATGATTGAGGAGAAATAACCTAATATTTTTTATCTGCGACCAGTAGAGTGGAGAAGCCCCATAATTTGGCAGAGGATATTGCAAAATATACTACGTAGGGGAGTCATATTTAAAGTTTTCGATTTACTCAAGAAAACCACAAGAATTAAGAAAATTAGCTTTTGCCCCTTCAACATAGTCACCTATAAATCAATAAAATTTAGTCAATTGAGTTAACGTCTTATATCCTCAGTAAATTATGTTTAATGAAATATATGATATAATTGCCTGCCCCACATTGAATCCTTGTCCATCCACCCATTTCTTCAGACTTGAAACAAAATGTACTTGCTGGGAACCTAATATGACCGACTCTAGATATGGGAGTGCCTACCTCGCAACAATCCCAGAGGTGTGTGAAGCCCCATTATCACGTTGAAAGGAAACACTTTCTCTCAGCCGCTCGTTTAGCCTGAGCAGCAACCTTCAGTTGGTCCAGTAGTGATACACATTGCCCCACAATGATAGTTTTGCCGTTCAGCAGACACTCTGTGCGAATACCAGAATGCCGCTGCTAAGACTTTAATTGCAAATGGAACTCTTTCAGCTTACTTGGATGCACTTTCAGCTATTATCAATCACAGGTCGGACTACTTCGTCCTTGCCGCGAGCTGATGAATCCGGATTTTACCTGTTGCTATGAAACTTCGGACAAAGTCATCGGAATTGTGTTTAAGCAGGTTTAAATATTCTTGTTAAATGTACAGTATTGCTAACGGTAAATATTTCATTGTAGATGTACATGTTTTCGGGCCATTTAATTGACTCATATAGTAGAAATTCACACCATATCCGGTTTATTCCCGTTCCCTGCTTCTCAGCACGTACCAGTGTGCTACAGTATGGAACGCTGTCGGGGTACATATTGAGGCAGTGGAGGAGACTTTCTGTCTAAACCAATGTGCAAGATGATACTACAGCCCTTACTGCTGTATTTCAATGACTGCAATGTCTACATCGATTACATGGTCGGTTCTTCAGCCCTTGGCCTTTTTCTGTAGAGTTACGTCAAGAACAAAGTTTTTTCATGTTGAATCTAGAATACAGATGAGTTTAAAGCCGCAACCCGGGAAGAAATTGAGGTCATTCTTCAATAAACGATTGAAAACGTAATAAAGCTTCCGCTGAAGTTTTTGCAAAAGCATCACCAATGATGGAAGCAACGTACATGATTAATAAACTTGGTCTGTGTTTTTCGTAAGAGCGAAGCGTGTAGATCAGTTATCAATAAGTTATAATAATGTAAATATATACTAAACTTATTAATGATCAATTGAAAATGCAGTGTTTTCCATGGACCATCCTGTACATTTGAACACGTTTTGGTCTAATAATACCCATCAAGTGGAAAGCCTTTTTACACCCAAAACTTTGTAAATTGAGATTGACACGACTTATCGAAATTTTTCTTACGTCAGCCTTTAATCAGCAAGCATCGAATACAAGATGTGACATTTGTAACAATCTCGTTGTCTTACCGGTTATGGAGGGCCCAGGTTCGTTTTCATCTTAAATACAGAAGCCCACGTTTTAACCGTCGAAGACGAACGGTAGTTTTGCTGGTAATGACGTTAAGGCTTTCAAAATAAATTGTCAGTTTTGTCCAGTTAATAAGGTATTTATACTTTTGTTTACACGATCATCACAAACAAGCGATTCTATTCTGTGGTACTTAATTTAAAAGAGGATAATTAGCAAGTATAATAGAAGTTTGAACTACCTTCATGATGTCCCTAAGTCAGGCCAGGATGTTCTTTACATAACCTTTGTCATATTATGTTGTTCATATTATCTTATATAGGTATATTTAAACGATCAATTCTTGTACATAAATATATAAATATATTCCGCACAACTTGAAAACGACTCTAACGATTTGGATCAAATTTTGTATTCAGACAGGGTATTGCTTCTAAAGTAAGAACAAATTAGAAACTAAAAACTTCACTTATCTTAGTAATGTTGCATGTTCAAGGAGATCATGCAACATTACTAAGATAAGTGAAGTTTTTAGTTTCTAATTTGTTCTTACTTTAGAATTTGTAGCTTCACTGTTAATAGCTTCAATTTGCCTTATTTAGGGTATTGCTTATTAAGTTTATCTATATAGTTGTCATTCCTGAAAAAACGCGATTTTACGCCTAACAGTCACAATTCTCTAAACTTTATTTTGGCCATTGTTTCTCTATTAATGGGTCAATTTCAACAAACTAGCCAGAATATTAAAGACCTCATCGAGAGCTGTCAGAAAATCTTAAGAAAGTTGACTATATTAACCAACGCGTAACAGTCACAATTAGTCGAAACCTTATTTTGGCCACAATTTCTTTGTTAATGGGTCGATTTCAACAAGCCAGGATATTAAAGGTCTCGTCATGGAAATGGCTCCAACAATTATAATGAAAATTTATATTTAGTTAAAATTTTGCTTTGCAAGTTTATCTAAATAAGTATCTTCCCTCCCCCCCCCCCCCAAAAAAAAAAAAGATTAAAAACAAAGGAAAAGAAAAGAAAAGCCGAGCTTAGCTCGGTCGCCCAGGTACTGCCTTCATAATATGAAGAAAGATAAATTAGTGTAATGCATCTCCATCCTCAAGGAGTAAGTAGTATTAAATTTGAATCAAAATTATGAACTTAGGTAAAAATGAGAAATTTAAAATCGTGGCCATTCTTTTTATCTAACTACATCCAAATACTCTTCAAAAGTTTTAATGCCAAAAAAATGATACTAATGTAAGCAGTCTTCAAACTCTTGTGTACTTAATTCCGAAGAATAAGAATAAGCAGAGAACGAAGTGAGAAGAATAGTGACAAGTCTGCAGATTCAGCAAGAGATATACCAATAACTAGGCACAAGGTATAATTAACTTTGAGAATGAATCTTCAGATATTATAATTCATTGCAAAAGTGACAAATTTGATTGAATATTCAATATCTCAATAAGTATTATCTTTTTCTGTAATACTTTAGCAGGTTCTAAGCAGCATGTCATACTTTAATTTAAAAAGCTCAAAGAGTTTTGTATTTTTTTCTCTACAAACTACAACTAAGCAAGAGCTTATCTAGTAGGTAATATTTCCTTCATAAATAAGTTCACAATGTATAGGCGAGTCTTCCACTGAAGGCCCCCAAAGTTTACACTAATTCTTGCGGTCACACATTAACTCATTTGGCTTTATTCTTTTCAATCGTCGAACTTCACACTTACTAAGTACTTTCAACATGTCTTTGTTTTCAGATGCCGCACTCCTAACGCTGTTTTGTAGCGGTCTGTTTTACTTCTTCTGTAACAGTGTCAATCTTGAGACCTCTACGTATGTGATTATTGTGCACATACCATGGTGCATTAACTGTTGTTCTTAAAACTTTATTTTCAAATGTTAGTATATGTTTCATTTTGGTCAATTTAGAACGCCCCAAAGCAGTATTCTATAGGTCCAGGCTGGCTTTAAAACCTGCTTACTGTATATTAACAGCTTACTGTATATGTCAAGTTCAGAATTTCTCTCAATGTGCCAGTCAAGTTTGTTAACTTTGATATCTCTTTTCTTTTAGTTTCTATGTGATAACTCCAATTTAATTTTGAGTCTAGTGTCATTCCTAGGTATTTCAGTGTTTGTGCTTGAGGAATAGTTTGATCATTTATTTTTATTGGTAGTATCTTATTCGTGGAGTTGATATGAACGGATGTATATTCATTTAATTTTATACGCCATTTCTTCGTCCACTCGTTAACAGCGCAAAGATAATAAAATCGTACCGCTTCTCATCCTTAAAATGCTGGCACTAGCTGAAAGAAGATTCAAACAAAATAGATAAACTTACCAAAATCAAGCATCTCGGTATGAATATTGCGCAAGGAGTAATGAATTTAGTGAATAACCAGAAGCTCTTAAAATTCACCCACCTACTTATTTAATCCTGCTTAAGTAAGTTAATCCCCTTAGTAGAGAAGAGGAATTTCAGCTTGGGATAGAACAAATAAATTTTGTAATCTCAACAACGAAAACGATAAAGCCTCAAGCTCTGCTCGCATAATTTTACTGTAAGAGAGTTTATTAAAGAATTGAGGACCTCAAATGCTATGTGTGTACTAGCTGACGCAAGGCTGTAGTTTAAAGAATACCCAGGTGCTTTGAAAGTAGCCTGAACAGTTCTGTTGTGCAAACGAGGCAAGGAAGATTATTGTTTGAGAAATTGGCGGCAAATAAAATGCTCTCATTTACTAGAGCACTTATATAAAACGTACAGTATGCCCACTACAAGAAGGCTAGAGGGGAATGAAGGGCAGAGGGGGCTTCAATTGTTTATCTGCTCCGGTAGCGTATCTGTTTACTAGGAAATCAGTGCATGAGAATGCATATGAGTCACCCGCGTTGCCAGATCTAATGCGCTTTGCAGTATTAGGTGCGGGTGCAGAGATTTTTTAGTATTATGCATTATTTGGCTCTCGCGCTACGGCGCTACAGTTATATACTCGTATTTTGTTAGTTTTAGTCTTGGCTTAATATTTACATAATGTAAATGTTTATTATCACAAAGAAATTTACGTGTGGCAAATTATTGTGGGATATCGTAACATAGTGTAACAAGAATAAGAAGAGGTGTTAAAGCTGGTGAAAAATCACTTTATACTCGGGAAAAAGAGACCAAAGGCCGAGGAATGCAAATTTCATTGTGATGACTTTGATAGAACAGTAATTAAAAACGTAATTCGAGACTTTTATTTGGTTAAAAAAACAAGTGCCCACTGTACCGAAGCTACTTGCAGCAATTAGGGAAAAAACAAATTTTCCTTGGGGAAGAGAAACTCTGCGGAAGCTATTGCACGATATGGGTTTCAAATGGAAGCGACGTGGAAGCAAGAGAAAATTACTTATTGAACGTCCAGATATAGTTAACTGGAGAGCTAAATACCTAAGAGCTATAAATGGATACAGAAATGCTGGGAGAAATATAATTTACATTGATGAGTCCTGGGTGGACAATAATTTGACATTTGGGAAGTGCTGGCAGAGTGATGATATCTACGGGATTACGACAAACACTAGCTCTTCGAACCGCCTGATTCTTGTAAATGCAGGCAGCAACGAAGTTTTCATACCCGGAGCTTCTTTGATATTCAAAGCTGGACTTGCTAGCGGCGATTATCATGGACAAAATTTCCAGAAATGGTTGGAGGAGAAACTGTTACCTAATATACCCTGCAATAGTGTCATCGTGCTTGATAATGCTCCATACCACAGTGTACAAGAAAATAAGCCTCCGTCGAAATATGCTGTAAAGCAAGAAATGGTACAATGGTTGGAGAACAACAATATTTCATATTCTGCTGCAATGCGAAAGACCGACTTGTTTGATTTAATTCAAATACATAAACCAAAGGAAAAAATATACCATATCGACAGAATAATAGAAATGCATGGGCCTACGGTTCTTAGATTACCTCCTTATATGTGCGAGTTGAACGCTATAGAATTGGCATGGGCAGCAATAAAACGACATGTAAGAGAGCATAATGTAACCAGCGATCTACATTTAAGAAATCTACAGCAAGTGTGTGAAAGTGCAGTGAACTCCGTTACAACAGCTGATTGGGAGGGTTATGTTAGGCACGTTAAGAAACTTGAGGATGAGTTCAGGCAAAAGGATGGGCTAGTGGAAGATGCAATAGACAATTTTATTATATCACAAGGAGGTCTGACAAAGATCCAGAGAGCGGTAGTGACAGCAGCGAAGGTGACGACTTCTCCGACTCGGATCTTGCACGACAACTGGACTTCTAGGTGAGTTATGTGACAACACTGTGTATTTTAAACGAACCTAGCATCCTTATCATACGCGGAAACTATACATAAACACCGAGCGGGAAGCAAAACATGATTACGTTACACATTCCTAAGCCTTTCCTTCATGTGCTGGGCATACAGTATTAAACAAAACATCTCTGAAAACACATAAATCTCTCCGCTTATCAGCTAGATGTTATCTCCTGTTTGTCAAATGAATTCTTACGAACTGCTAAATTACAGAAGAGGGATTGTGCAACAGTATTTCTCATATAGGTAGAGCTTATAATTAACATTGCAACATTCTTTGTATCATATTGATTTTTGAGTTAATTAAAGAGATTTAATCATTACTCTCATGGAATATAATATAATATGAAAATCGAATTTGGGATTAATAAAAGATGTAACATAACCCATTTGAATTTAAAAGCTACATAGTGTTTATTCGTAGCAATTAATATAAAAATCTGTAGTTTCTGTCATGTTACCGTGTTATATTCGTCCAAAGTTTTGTTAACTGGGTTTTTATACTTTGACTGTTGTTACAGGTAAGCAAAAATGAAGAAAAAGATAAGAAAGAACTTCTTGTTGTGAAAGCTCTGGAAAATCTGAAGATACTGTCCAAAGAGAAAAAATATTAAGGAAAACGCAAGTGAGCTTTTAAGAACATTTACAACATGATGGACAACTTTAATTCATGTACAAGTCATACATTTTAATGTGCTCATTGATTGAAAAATAAAATAAAATACATAAAATCTTCAGGAACCTATTGTGTCATTGCAATGCTACCCTACCCAGAGTCAGAGTGTTTCATAGGCATCTGGACATCGCTGGAAGAGCGGTATTAACTTAGTGAATACTCTGAAACAGTTGACTGTTGTTTTGAGGAAAGCCAGTTTCTGTTCTTCAATCATCCACTACAACTTTTACTGGATTCCTACAGTAAGGGGGGAAATATTGAATTCCACCAAAAAATTCATATTGAGATTTCGCGGAAATACATTTTCAGCCCCCTTGAATCTAAGAAAAGCATTTCTGCTACGTGTAGTGTGAGTAGAAGTATTGTATTCCAACCAAAAGTCTACAAAAAATTAGCAACAGATTTATTTCTGCGAAAGCTTATCTGTTTCAGATAAATGTAAATAGAGGAGTCAGAGTTCCTAAGAATAGTTTGCACAACTTGGCAAAGCGTTGAGACGTATTGACCTTGATAGTCGAGCTCTGCGATCGCTTCTTATCTTGTTTATTAGAAGAGCGAAATAATAGTAACTTGGCGTATAGTCAGTGATAAAACACAAATATATGATCTCTCGCGACTGCCGATATATATGACGTTGCTGTCATGATGTGATTGTATCTGAACAGTGTACACATGTCTCGCCTTGTTTGTGCGATAAGCTCGTGTAAACAGCTGGGCAGTTTCACATTCTTTCCGATAGGCCTCGTGGTCTTAGGGGATTGAAGTGGACAGGAGAGGCATTCCACGATTGTGTAAACCGGCTTTTGTAAACATCGTAAACAACGTTGTGGCTGGTTAACTTGCCAACTTACATCCAATGTTATTCCACCTATGTTTGCTCGCTAATATGTTAATATATCTTAATTTCAGTTAAAAGTAACGTCACTAATCATTAAGTTATCTCGGAAGTAAAGGAAAAATTAGGTAGAAGTAGATAAATCCCCGCCTAGGAGTGCTGCGAAATCGTCTATGATATTGTAGTTGTAGAACAAAGGGCTTCAGAGTAAGAGTGCCATATGTAAAACCATTTTTATAGGATAATATAAATAACAAAACTTAGAGGTTTCTAAAATGGACGGACACATTTTGAGTTTCATTGGGCCACACTGTCATTTGCTTGTCCCTATAAATGCGATCTTAATCCCATAGAAGTAGCTTGGACCAAGGTAAAACAAATAGTTAAATAAATGTAACAGGTGACTTTTCCTGAATTGCACGATATAACGCTCGGGTATATATCACTTGTAACCGAAACAGGCTGGAACGGTTTTTTAAACCATAGAGAAAAGGTAGCAAATGATCGGTGGGAAAAAGACGGAGTAGTTGAAAATATCGTTTGTTTTATGAGCTAAATGTATTGCATGAACTAAAAATAACGTTTAAGTTCCCCTACTTTGAGTGACTTCTTTGCTTTGATGTACGTGAGTACACATTCCAAGGTTGGTAACATTATTGCAAACGTGATTAGAAGCACGATTGCTGCTTGAGATATCACAATTATTGTTTACTGACATACTGTCTCTCTGCATTCCTCCCAGGGACCAAGAGCTGGTGAACAATCCGTAGTAGTAGCAGTAGTGTGCAACTGTGATAGTAACTCACTGTTACTAAGCCGAAATATACATGATTACCAATGCAAATACAAATATTTAACACGTATAGCCATGCATGTAAATAAATAGTTTTATGCTAGTTTAGATGATTGAAGATAGGTAGCAGGTATATAAATGTTTAGTTAACAGGTAGATTAAGAATTGGCATTACCAGAATCTTTTTATATTACGGTAATGATAAGTAACGTTGAAATATTTCCCAGAATTACGCCGGAGGAGTGTGCGCTTTCCCATAGGTATATCTACTGCACGTGGACTTGACTGTTATCGCTCGCGCATGTAAACAACTGCAGCATTGTGTAGCCTGACCATGAAAGCCGCCTCACTGCAGCATAACCTACAAGCATCATATCACTCCACGTCTGCAGCTCACTACGAGAAGAAACAAAACACTCGCGTTACACTACACTTTCACCGTGCGGCTGCATACGCTTACAGCGCAATGCTTCACTAGTTCGCAGAGTGCTACATTACATGCTGCGTCCAGGTAACCTCTATCCCATACGAGCGCGCACTTTTCCGGCCTTTAGTCAGAAACATTGCGCCAGAGAGGTATGCTTTAAGACCTCCCTTCCTGTTTGTGTGTTGCGCTCTCGAATGGTTGATATTAGTCAGTGGCGTACTGCAGACCACTCCAACACAGCGTTTGAGGGCTAGGGCTCCCTGGCTCAGCCCAGGGCTCGCCCTGGGCTTTGACCGCTACAGCTGTGATGACGTCAGGCCTTCTCTGACTGCCACTGGCGTCAGGTTCGTTAGTGCTCACTTTTCGAGGTGACTCCTCATGGGCGTCGCGAAACGGGGGTAAAGGGGGGCCACGGCCCCCCCCCCCCCCTTGGAAGTTCGTGAACTTAATGTGCAGCCAGTTACTGACTATTAAACTATTATTTTAATTTTGATGTAAAGAACAATTTCTATTTAGCACAAATTAATATGGTTATCTGCAACAAATACTACAAATTTTGACAGTAAAATAATGATTTAATATTATATGGTTGCAAATTTTCAACATGTGGCCTCCCCCTGGAAAAAAGTCTGGCGACACTCATGTGACTCCTTGTGCATTCATCCAGTGTTTGTGATCTCGTGTAACTATTGTATGCAAGAATGAAAAGAGGTGCTTCGACAGCTCTGTCAGGATTTAACCCATCTTGGGAGGGTCTGTATTTTGTTATTCGATCTGACGAGAACAATGCTCAATGTTTAATATACCATACCTATGTACGGGCAAAAACTTATAACATTAAGCGTCACTTCAACGTTAAACATTCTCACACCCGGGCTGATATTATAGGCGAAGAAAGAAAGGAATTAATAATGAAACTAAAGGACAAAAGGGCGTCTAATCAGGTTAGTATAATTTGAACAAATTAATCACTCTTAAAGGAGTTTGAAATCATTTCATTGCTATAGTACGTTTTTTAATAATAATTGTCAACAATAAATAAGAATTTTTTTGTTAAGGATACGCATCTGTGTAAATTGGCTAAAAAATCTCCAGAAGTGACAAAAAAGGGTTTTTGTTTTATCAAATGGTATAAAACTTTGCTTTATTTTGATATACTTTTTATAGCCTTACAGCCTATATAACTGTCACGTGGCCATTTAACTGATTGGCTGTAACTGGTAATGTCCATTTAAATCAGTACATTTTCATTATCCTTGCTACCACTTCAAACTTAGTTTTCTCATGTTCTTATTTTTAGCACTCTTTGCTCTTTACAATGCTCCACATGATGCAGTTTTCTGTACCTACATATGCATAAACCAAAAAAATGTCAGGCGTCATCCTAAGCATGTAATAAAGAACAAATTAATTGTGTTGTATTATTGTGAAATGCCTGATTGAATTGTTCCTCTGTCTCATACATAAGCTGTGCTATCCCTACCTCTCTCTACCTTTCTAGAGTGGTGCACTCTGAACGCCGTTAACATAGGCAAAATGACAAACGGCACGGCCCAGTTAGCCCTCACAGCCCAGGGCTGCCAGGAGGGCTGCCCACTTGGAGTGGTCCGGCGTACTGGTACTTCAAACCAGTGGTGTCAAGTTCACAGGCACTTCGGGGCTCAACTGTGCAACAGCTACATGCAGCGGGCAAAACATGACGTAATACATATCAACACTAGAAGCTTTATCAATTGACACCTGTTTACTTGCAAGTTGGTCGCGCCCACGAATAAAACCTTTCTTGGAGTGCGTACACCTTATTATTTTTTTTCCTTCAGAATTGCCTACAAGGACATATAGCACAGATACAAGTTGGATCTGCGAAGGGAAACAGTACATCTGACGCGTAAACAGAAAACTACTTGACGTAGTTATTAAGGTTGATTAAAATGGTTGCAACCTTCTGATGATTAGGTTGAATTATTATAGGTACTATTAAACCTACCCTAGCACTTGGGTTAGCATTCTCAAACTGGAAAGTACACCACTTACGCACTTACATGCCTCTTGAAGATAGATGTTTTTATTACTTTTCATTCCCAGATGTAAAAATGTCAATCTATTTTGAATGAATGAATAAATAAATTAGAGAATAATTACACGGTATTAATAACAGTGCTTTTAGCACGAACTTGTATTAGATATAATCTATATTTATATAAAAAGTAAATAGCAGCTTTCAAATCCTGTTATACCTTAAATGAATATTCTTAGCTGTTTTGATTAAACATAACAGAATATTTACTTGTATTACCTTCAAATAAGTGAAATAACACGAAACATTATTAGTAACAGGGGTTGGCGATTTCCTCCAAAATTAAAGGAAAGTACTAAATGCAAGATGATTGAAAACTACTGTCCTCAAAGATACGAATTTTAGTGTTAAGCGTCTGCATAATGCATTTAAGACAATATTGCTGAAAACCTAAGTAAAATAGCCCATGTTACACATTTGTAGGATCAGTCACTGGGCATATTTTTCCATTCACACGCTTTTCACAATTTGGCTTACAACGACACATTCTAAGACTGGATGCCAAATTGTTACCAGAGAGTCTGTTTCTGTGGCGAGTTTCCAGGAGCTGCATTATAGAGAAACTCTGTTCACAAAGATAGGTACTGCCAGACATTGCCATACTTTTTGCTGCGTTAGGAATCAAATTTGGGAAACGCCTATTGTGAAGTTTCCGGTAGAATTCGTTCGACCAGTGCATCTGAGCATGAATTGTCAAATTTCTCATGAAGGCGACTCACACTGTACTTCTATCAGCTCCAGCTGAACTGCTGCATTGCTTACTTTATCTACGTTCATAATGCCTTTGTATGTGTATTTTTAATGCAAGATACTGGTTGCATATTAGGTACTGAATACTACTACCACAACTTTACAAAGGAATTGTTTTCCCATTCGAAACATGCGGATCCAAATGACTCATGTCTGTGCTCTCAGACGCAGCCATTGCTCTGCCTCAGGCGTCGGCAAACATGTACATACTCAATGAGGCCTCGCAACTATGACGTGTCAGGGGCAGCGCTTACTCTGTCTCCCCCACCCTCGCAGTCTTAACTGGCACTGCATACACACCGATCACGGGCGAACTGTCCTGTCATATTTACCTGCACTTCCAAACATGTCTGTCAAACTGTAATTAAATACTGAGACTTAAAATTAAATTTCTTTATTTATAACTTTGAAGGATATAGTTTATTTAACTTAGTCTTAGTATATTCATAGAATTAGAGCGCATCTAATTATTCCTCGTCAATTAAGTTTGATATCTAGAATTGCACTTTGAAGATTTCTTCTCTCATCATGTAAGGAACGTAAGGTGTTTGTTGTACTCTAAAGTTCAAAAAGGCACTCATCAATGGAATATCAAGCGGCATTATGATACATGTCATAATGTCATAAGATCACCATACAATTATAGACAAGCATGTATTCATAAATTTACACCACGATTTAAAGTAGCATAACACTGACGTAGTGTCCTTTATTCATTTCATTTTTTTTTTTTTTTTTTTTTTTTTTTTTCAGGTGTAGATTGGACTAACCAACTCCAACAGCTCAAAGAGCAATATTCAGATAATACACCTAATATTAATTCAAATATTATAACTGGTAGACAATTTCACGCCAGCTATGCTGTTGCTTTGGAGATTGCTCAGTCAATGAGGTGTTCTAGTGATGGAGATTTCATAAAAAAATGTGAGAGTAAAGTTGCCAACATAATTTTCCGTGAACAATATGATATTTTTAGTAATATTGCATTATCACCACGAACCATAGAGAGAAGGATAATAAATAAATAAATAAATAAATAAATAAATAAATAAATAAATAAATAAATAAATAAAAACCTGCAATAATAAACCCTGGCACCTAATTACTTAAACCAGGGCTTACATTCCAGATCCCTATTCGTTTATTTAACTTTCAAAAATATTTACAACAACAATATTCTACAAGTTATAAAAATCTAAATACTACAAAGCATAAATATAAAATACAGTAAAGTTAAAAAAAAGAAAAAAGAAATTTCAACATACACAAAATAAACATACTCAAAATTATAATTCATCACATCTAATATCTATACCAACATTTCCTCTAATACCTAAAACAATCACAATACTCCTAATTAATTTAATATATAATTTTTTTTTAATTTAATAAAATATTCATTATTCAACAAATTAAAATTCCAAAATCATATAATTAAATTTCTTAACCTATTTACATAAACAATTATTTCAATTACTAATAATAATTAATTCATTAGTTTTATTTCTAAATCATCAAACCAAAGCAACCAACAAAACTTCTAATTCATATAACAAAAATCAATCAATATACTAAAATAAATCAAATAAATATATAATTAAACATTAAATCAACTACATTTACACATATTATTTTAAAATTCCAAAATCATATAATTAATTTCTTAACCTATTTACATAAACAATTATTTCAATTACTAATAATAATTAATTCATTATACTAAAATAAATCAAATAAATATATAATTAAACATTAAATCAACTACATTTACACATATTATTTTAATTAAAAATTTCCTAAAATCAATAAAACAACAAATCTTCAATTCAACTTACCAAAATAATTCCCATTTAAAAATATATCACATTCTTCTAATAATATAATTTAATATTTAACAATGTTTTATTCAAATTTAAAAAATATATATATATATACAAAATATTTGCCATTTTATCCCCCCTTTTATAATATACTTACATAACTACATCAAATAAATTTCTACAAATCACTATTTAAACAAATTTACTGGTATCCAGTAAATAACCGGTATCCGGTTAAAAATAATAAATACTACATCTAACTTAACATAGGATACATAAAATAGCAGAAACAACCTAAAAAAGACTACAAACCGAGGTCCATGAATTTATAGCCGTTTCTATCGCGTTGAATGAAAGCGCTGACAACGTTGACACAGCACAATAATAATTGGTCATTTTCACTCGTGAAGTCACTAACAACCTCTCGATACAAGAATATATGCTTGAAGTCATTCCGCTTAGGGAAGTACAATAGGGGCAACATTATTTCAAGCATTTAAGAAATATGTAGAAGAAAAGAAACTGAATCCAAAAAAATCTTGTATCGCGATTAACAGATGTTAATTTGCGTGCTATACTGAGAGTGGCTACTTGTGATATATCACTAGATTTTCATGGTGGATTGCAAATAGAAGTGAATTGAAATATATTGCTCAAATATCTAGGCCTATATAAAGTATCGTAGACCAAAATAGCTGGATTCAAGTTTATGTACTGTTCCTTATTGCACTCTGTAGCGAGTGAGTCCACCACTGACTCTGAACGAAGGTCAATACCATCCCCTGTTCTACATTACGTCATGTGTATTGCGGGTTGCATGTTGAGACGTCATACTGATACCTCATTGAGTACATGTTTGCCGATGTCTGCTCTGCCTGCATCACACGGAAAACTGCACTGAACTGGTTTCTAACGGACTGGCCCGCTATGCCCAGGGCACGGCGATTTGCTGTCTCCATGGCATTGCCACTCGGGGCCACGATTGACACCACTACTTTAGACACTCTCAGCCGTAACTTCGAAATTAGAAGGAATAAGTCAAAAGTCTATCTCAAATTACTTGTTTAAGACATGTCCATATCCTTTGAAAATATTTCGGTGTAGTTCAGTAACACCTACACACACACACACATATATATATATATAAATGCCTATTGTATGTTTGTCCTCTATGTGCTCTTAAACCGCTTGAGCGATAACCTCGAAATTCCGCATATATATGCATGCTTTCTTGGAGAAGGTTTGGCAGCTATCCATTTTACTATGCAACGCAACATTCGCATGGTTTTCTCTACTCGCGGTTGTTTTGCGTAATACATTCATATATCCTTCCCTACTCGACCTTCAACATATAAGTTATACAATTTTCTGTGGTATCCACTTTTTACGCAATGTATTGCATGGATTTTTCTTCTTATACTTAAAAAATAGTTCTTTCGTTATTCACCCTTCAACATACAATTCATTTTGCTACACACGACGTTCTCTAATTCCTAAACCACGTTTTATATCCCTTTCATATGCGTTTCTTAGGCAAAACCGAAGCGATTTGAATAGCTGTGATCATACAGCGATACAGAATGGACTGGCGTATTAGTTTATATGCCAAAGCAAATAAGAAATATCAAAATTAATATGAAAATGTATAGTCGGTTACCTTTACTCGCGATTCTTTTATGAAACACAGTCGCGTTTCTTTCAGTACTATCCCTTCTATGAGTAATTCATAAAATTTTCTGTATGATTGATATATAGCGTGTCCCAAAATTAGACTGACAAACTTTGGAAGCTGAGAGATGACATTATTTTCGACACTTTTTGTTAAGGAAGGTTTTTTGCTGCGGTGCTTCGTTTAAGCGCTGGACGGACGAGTTTGTCATTACCTGCTGCCTCCCACAGAGTTTAAGTATTTACGGAAAAATCAACACTGCAAGTTAGTATTGCATTTATCTCAGTAAGGCGCACACACCTAACACAAGAAACAAATACAGAACGCATAAACAGAACATAAACATCTCATTGTTTACAGTTAATCACAGCGTTACTATTCAAAATTAGACCGACAAACTTTTAAACCAGAGAAATAGTGGTGTCTGCGAGAGTAGGGCTGAGTAGGGCACATCGATGCACTTTTTGTGTTAATCGCAATGGGCGTGCGTTCCAACATTTATTTTCAATAGTAAAGGTAGGATTAACTGTAAACAAGGAGATGTTTGTGTTTTGTTTGTATTCTGTGTTTGTTTCTTGGATTAAGACTGTGCCTCTTACTAAGATAAATGCCATACTAATTTGCATTGTTGATTTTGCTGAAATACTTAAACTGGGTGGGAGGCAGTAATTTCCTTAAACCGAGCACCGCAGCAAAAAACTTTCTTTGATAAAAAGTGTTTAAGATAATGTCATCTATCAACTCCCAAAGTTTCTCAGTCTAATTTTGGGTCATCCTGTAGAAATGGAACGTCTTACATTCACACAGCGTTCTGTACCTGCTTTTTGTTACTGTGGTATTTGGGGTTGTTCAGCAGTGCTTTTGCACAGCGATGCCACCGGTATTTTATTATATTTATTTTGGATTTTTTGTAGTATCCAACGTAAGTCTACAAGTTGTAGGAACAAAATAGTCATACTTCGGGTATTTGCGTATTTCGTTATTGCCAACTATTTATAGTGTGATTTCACCGATAGCGTAGGTGTTGATTGGCAGGTAAATGGGATTAGCAAGCTCTTGCGAAGTGTAACATCCAGGCGGAAGAGATTCAGACTCGTAGATTCAGTGCGCGCTTTTACCATCGATGAAAGAGCCTATCGCAATACTGCACTCGATTCCAGCATTCGAGAACAGGTCGTACAGGTTCTCCTGTACGGTACGTTTATCTCCACAGCACCTAGTCGCTTAGTGCAACTTTATCTGTGCACTATATAAGGTGGTCTAATTTTTTTTCAAGCTTTTGTGTCTGTGGGCATGGTTTCTTCCTGCATAACTGAGTATGGATGCAGGAAGTGGGACAGGAATAGGTGTTGGGGTGAATAAATGTTAGAAGATGGGCGAGACATTACCGTTATCCAAGGGCGTCCTTAGGAAGGCGGTAACTTTTCCTTCTACGGGGTGCTCTGTAGTCGTATTGACCAGTTGGTGTGGGAACTCAGTTTGGTGTGCATGGTTCGGGATCGCTCCCTCACCAAGTCCATGATGTAGGGTAGTCCGGAGTGGTTGTGAAGGATGTAAGACGGGAATCTACGCCCGGTATCATATATTGTTCTCAACGCCCTATTCTGCACTGTCTGCAATTTGCATATGGTGGAGGGTGCCGCCGATCCCCAGGCTTCGCAGCCAGACAAGATCAATGGCGGGATGATTGCCCGGTAAATGCGTAGTTCTAGGTAAGTGGGCATGGTGGATCGGAGGATAGGGTAGAGCTGTCTGAGTGCAGCGTGGCCGACTCCGTCCTTTGCGCGGACGTGTGGAGCGTATGTTAGCCTGCGGTCGAGGAGAACGCCAAAGTATTTGGCGGGGGTTACCCATAGGATATTTCTCCGCCTGAGTCGAAGTGACCATTCCGGTCGTTAATGGCGAACCTTACCAAGGAGGAGTGCGGAGCTTTCCCCGGACTAATAGCCATTCTCCACTTCTCACTCCAACGGCAAACGGCATTGAGTTGTCTTGAAAGGGAGCGAGGCAATATCTCACATTCTTGTTTTGTGCCATGATGAGGACGTCGTCCGCATACTGGCATGTCGCAGTATGCTGTTCCGTGGGGAAGTCGGACATGTATGCTGCGAAGAGTAGCGAGGAGAGTACACTGCCCTCTGGGACTCCTGCCGCTATACTTATTAGTGCAGACAGTCTTGCTTCCAATTTCACTCTGAAAGTGCGGTCCTGAAGGAAGCTTCTAATTAGTGTGAGACATGGGGGAGGGATGTTTGCCGGCTTTAGTTTGTACAGTAGGCCTTGGTGCCAAGTTGTTGCGAAGGCCATTTCCACGTCCAGCAGAACTGCTATGGTCTTGAAGTTTTCCTGGAAACCCAGGGCAACCTTCTTGGCCTCACGCAGCAGCTGCATGGCCTTGAGGTGACCCCGAAGAAAACGAAACTGGTGATCCGGTAGGAGTTGCCTTTCGTCAATAAGAGGCGTTAGGCGGTTGAGGAGCAACCGCTCGAAAACTTTTGAGACGGTTGGGAGGATGCTGATGCAGCGGTAGTTGTTAGGAAAGACTGGGTTGTCGCCGGGTTTCAGAATACACACCACCCTCGCCTCTTTCCAGAATGCTGGAAAGTGACGGAGACGTAGGTATGCATTGAAAATCCGGGTCAAGCGGACGACAGCCTTTTTGCGTAGGTGCTGGAGCACGAGCGCCGTGACGCCGTCATGTCCAGGGGATTTATTTGGGTTAAGAATTGGGATTTCGGAGATCACCGCTTTCGGGGTGATTATACGAACTTTGATCTCCTCGTGTAGCTGCCGTGGTTCCTCATAGAGGTAATCCACGGTTGCTTCCACAAGTTCCGTAAAGTCTTCGTCTTGTGGGTCCTCCCGGGGTTCGAACTGTACCTCAAGGTGGTCCGCGAACACAGTGGCTTTCTCGTCTGGCTCGAACGCCATTCTCAAGGCCCTTATAATCGCCATGGTTTCTTTCCCTGAAGGTTTACACTCTGAAGAGTGTTTTCCCAGGCTGTTGTTCTATGCGCATGGAGCAGTCGCCTTGCCAGGGTTTTGAACCTCTGGTATACTCTTCCTATACTGGGATGGTGGAGGCGCTGCCATAACTTCCGAATAGGTCCGGAGTTCTATAGGTAAGGTTCTCGGGTCAGGGGTGTTGCTGGGAATGCGGTGAGTGTGCGCCAGTACCGCATTTAGGATCTGGGAGGAAAAATCCGCCGCTGCCATTTCCAACGCTTCGAGATCATCGATGCGTGGTCGAGGATCGACGGATCGGTTGAGTTCTAGGACTGCTGCATCCCAGTCGGTCTCATGAGTCCAGTCTGAGTTTAACAGAGCTGATATGATTACTGTGGAATCCACAACGACGGGGTCGTGGTCGGAATCCAGCTCATTAACTTTCGAGAGGTCAAAGTGCAATGGCATGTTTTTGGTGATCATGATATCCAAGACGTCGGCCCGTGCGCGACGAGACTTGGGTCTCCGCTGATGAAGCGGTAGAGCCCGCGCCCACTCTGGTTGCAAGTGCCACTGTACCAGAGCCCATGCTTCGCGTGAACATCTCCAGTGATGCAGACTACTGGGTGTAGGTTAAGGAGAGTGGTGTAATCTGCTTCGTAGAAGCGATGATCAGGTGGGTCGTAAGCCGCAATGAACAATGTGTCCATACCGCCAATGGCAAGACTGATGTCAGTAGTCTCCACGTGCTGAAGGGCAGGAAGGGGAAAAGGTGTGTGGGGGGTGACATTGCGTTTGATCAAGATAGCTGTACCGCCACCCTGTCGGCCGACCCTATCAGACCGATGGGCGACATAACTTGGCACCGAGATGTTTATGCCAGCATGCAGGTGTGTTTCGGTAGCCATGAGGATGACGATCCCATAGGACTGTACAAACTCGAGAATGTCAGGGTATTGTTCCATTACGCTATTAGCATTCCAAAACGCAGCACGCAATGGTCTACGCACAATTCGGTAGGCCATTACGGGGAGGTATTTGGGAACAGCTGCTCTAAGATTTCTAGCAGGACTTGATGTTTTATTAGGACGTCAACGTTGTCGTCCGCGAGTTGCTGCATATACCTCCGCAGTATGGGAAGTGTCCGACATATCATGTCCCCGAACCAGTTGGACAGGATCCTAAATTCCTCGAGGTCTGCCGACCTATTATGCTCACCTTAAATATATTTGCTAAAGGACGTACGGAATAAGAAGGCACACGAGGTGGAGCTAGACGAAGGTGGACGAGAGCAAGTAGCCTATCCTAGAGAGGTGCCTTTGCCCAGTTCGGTAACGCGCTCTCTAGCTCAATATATGGTTTTCAATTTTCTCCTTACGCTCAACAAATCCGGCAACGGCTCATTATAATGAGGTATTTCATTGAAAAGAACTGGAAATTTGGAAGCTGACTGTCCAAGGAATAATATTTTAGATGGCCTGTAGCCCAAGATATCAGCAATTAAATAAACACTACCGTCAGCGATAGCAAGATGCCTTGCATCTTGGTTGTTGATTAAGTTATCTCAAATCATGTTCTTCTCATGGGGGTGATGCCTTAGTGGCTTATAGACGAATAGATCGAAAGCGAAAGTGTTGCATTCAGACGTGCGAGCAATTCTTTTCAATATTTACACTTTTCTAAAAGAGTTGGCCTCAGAAGAAATGCGCGCAAGCATGAATTTAAAAAAAGTCGAGCGCTAAGAGTAAGGCATGCAGCATAGGTGAACATTCAGTTAACTTTGTGATTTCAAGTGCCTATATGTTCTTTAAAGAATATAGTGTTAGGTATTGTACTTTAAGGAGAAAGCTGGGTGAATTTTCGAAAATCCCAAGTGCTTTCCTGGGTGTTATAAATTATAACGCGTGTAGTAGTTGTTGTAGAGAAGCGCGGCTACAAAGTTTGGTGCATGTATGTCAAGTGATTCCAGGATTACGCGTTTTAAATCACTAATGTAAATTATTTTATAAACACACGATGTAATGTTCACAATTTTTAAACAATACTACATGTATATGTTCCTTATTGAGCTCTAAGATAAGTTTGCTAAGAAATAGAGTTTTAATACATTGGGTTTTAAAAAACATAATTTGCTCGAATCTGGGTTTCGCTTTCAAAACACTATATATATATATATACCAAACTTTGATGAGTATGTTGTCGTAACACACTTGCTATATAAGCGCAAGAGCACCAGCGATCGATTCAAATCTTGTTTATTCCTCGCAACTTGACTCAGTCCTTTCACTGTCTTTCCTCACAATACACTAACTTCTACGATACAATCACTCGACGCTGTTTAAATCCTCTTCATTTTGATGCAATATACCTTTCAGAACGACCTAAAACAAGACACACACACAAACACACACACACACACACACACACACACACACACACACACACACACACACAACTGTTTCGCATGCACTGACACACTATATCTCTAACTCTGCTGTTTCCTAGCCTCCTTAAATAACGGCTTGTATAAGCTGGTTGCCAAATGGTTCTCAAAGCTCCAGAAAACCCTTTTTGTTGCCGCTTGATTGTTGTGAGTCGCGCATAAACAAACAGTTGAGTGAGGCAGCCTTACCTTGAACGTCTTTGTTTGCTGCCGGCCTGGTATGTGATGTGAAGTAGCTTAGCCCAAACTGCCCGTTTTTGTGTGCCGCGCCTGACGTCACACTATTGTTTGCGTCTTTTTAATTAACATATATACTTGCAGAAACTTTTTTTTTTTTCATATGTCGTTGTAGATATTAGGAAGTTACATAAAGCGTTAACGAGTAAGAACTTTTAAAGGTGGGTCTTTATGTGATATTTTTTAAATTTCACTCTGTGCTTGACCATGAGTGAAAAGTGAATAGCGTCTCGGCACCAGAAAATATCCGATGTGTTAATTTCAAGTTACGAGTACTTGTTCTATCCATTCTTGTATTGCTCATGTCATAGTGTAGCGCTTATACTTCACTCTAATAGACACTTGTTCATAGCGATACTGTTATCCACTATACGGCGTACGGTTTTAGAAGGCGCATGAGCTGAACCAATGCGTGCACACGGTGGCTGCACTGCTGCCAAGTGATGCGCCAGAGAGCGGAATTTACGGGAAGGGAACGAGGAAAGTAACATTTGTCGTGTCACAAATTGTCAGAAGGTAAACTTACGCAGCAAGGGATAATGATAACATTATTAAGAATATTAACGTACTTATTTACACGTACTTCCTCAGCTGCCAATTCCTTAGAAAAACTGTACATTTTAAAAATAATATTTTTGGTCTGAGAGTGGAGTACTTTAACCTTAGTACCTGCGCCACTGATACCAGGCTTTGAAAGTGACATTATTAACGCTTCACTAAACACAGCGTGAACATGTGAATTTTCTGCTTATTGTCACAGTTACACCAAGCACAGTTTGCATAACGGATTGGTCTTGAACCAAACTAAAAAATTCGCGCGCGACTGCAGTGATCCGTGGTCAGTTAATTGATGAACTAAATATACGCAGTTCCTAACGACACTTCGTAATGTCTTACTCCGTAACTGTGTAATGAAAAGGAATAAAACACATAGGCAAGATTGGAAGTTGCATACGTAAGCATAAACACGGGAGTCAGTTGTTTATTCTCGAAGCGATAACTCGAGAACCATACGTCGTAGAAAAATGGCCCTTGTACAGGCTGCCTCAAAAATTCTTGCCGCATACACCAAGGCATATTAGAATGTCGAATTTCCAGTAATAATTTTGGGCGTATCAGAAAAAGAAATCTCTGTTGCTTGCGCTGTGCGCTGCACGACTATGATAGGACAGTCGCTCTAGGCGAGCCCCCTCGACTTCCGCCTCATGTGCCTTCTAATACTATGCGCCTTATAGTGAAAGGTACACCTGTTTATAACTAGGCTGCTATTAACAATCAAAATATCTATATGCACCAATTAATACTTTGCTGTGTGACCACATTCCGACGCAGCTGAGGTCAAACTATCGGCTCCAGTATGTTTAATCGAATAACAACTAACTCGAGTTTAAAAGACTAAAAATGTTGGGCACAAGTTAGAGTGATTAAATTCAATTTGTCTTCATCATTTTGAAAGTATACTTTTTTGAAACTTTATAGCGTACGTACTGACTGTATTATTCTGTAAAAGTCAACATAGCAGTAAAAGCAGTAATTTCGCTTCAATAAGTGAAATGTATTGGAAAATTCGAACGAATAACAACGGATATCTTGGAGGTGGCTGATGCCACAGTAAGGTTAGTTGTATATTTTTAAACAAAACTACATTTTTAATCTAGTCAATTTTTGCAGGTCCTTTATGGATTACAGCTTTACACAAAATTGATTCCGAATGAAGAGCCCTTCACCAGCAGTTCCAGAAAATACAAGATACAGCATTATTTTTCATGAAAAATGCGTTGTCACCTCCTTGAAGAATCAAGCTAAAATTTCGCTCCTATTTTAAGAGTCGCTGAATTTACATTTTGAGTAAATGTTTTATGGAGATCCCCCTGGAAACCTGCATTTTGAACTGCCTGAAGAATAATTTCTAATAAAATAAGAAAGTTCTGTAAAGAAAGACAATGTATGTTCAGTGCAACACTCGACCAATATTCTATGCACAACTGAGATCATTTTTCTCTGTGTATAGAGACTATCTGCCATTTCCAAAACGTTTAAATGGATGGATTGAATATTTATGCTAAAGTATATTGGGTCCCACAAAAACTGTACAGACGTCATGTTATTGCAACAATTTGAGAATTCGACAAATCCCATTCTTGACAGTGAGACAAAACGAAGAAGGTCCAGTCCAATTCCTTTTTTCCTCGCTTGTTTTCTTCTCGTAACGTTGACTCACCCCTTTGTCTTTCTTCACTTTCTGTGTCACTCAAACACTAACTCTGAGGATACAAGCACTCAATATAAGAGCTTCGGTGTCTTCCTTCATGACACGACGCTACACGCAGCTGACACACACACGCACACACACACACATACACACACACACACACACACACACACACACAGGCTCGATCAAAGTACTGAGTGATTTCCCGACCACTCATGTCCGTAACTAACTCATTCTGATCGCCTCCGTATATAGCGAGGATGACGTACTCGTAACATGGTCCTTTCTCGAACTTGTGCTGGTCACTTCTCGAATGCTCTGGAAATCTCTTTGTGCTGACGCTCGATTGTTGTCCCGTGCTTGCTCGCGTGAGTGGTACGAAGTTTGACCTTAAGCGCCTTCGTTAACCGCCGTGCAAGTGGGGTGCGGCAGTGAGACCCCGACCGTCCTTTGTTGTGTTGCCGCTGCCGTGGGCCGGCGTCATATTGTGTTGACTATAAGTCCAAGCAGAAGCACAGACGTTCAACATTTCATCTACTATGATTATTAAAGAGATAAGTTATACGACTTTCCAATATGTCCAGGATAGAAGTTAGCGTACACAAACATGTACTTTTCGACTAGTTTGCTTGAATATCCGAGGTCTTTTCATTAGGAATTCCTCTGAGCTTTCAAATTAAAGTGCAAGTCTTGTCATACAAGCCCATTATTATTTAGAGTGATTTAGTAAAGTAGACGTGAAGTAGATAAACATTTGTTCTAGCTGCAAGCGCAGTGTGGGAATACAGTAAGGTTTAAGCGATAGTCAAATGCTTTAAGAACTGGCCTCTATATGAAATATTTCACTTTTCAATCTCCGGGACGTAAAAAATAACACAACTTCCCATTTGAGTAACATATAGTATTGTAAAATGTAAACATAACAAGAAATATGTCGGGAATGATTCACTCTACAAAAAGAGAACCGCTTTAATGAAATGTACAAGTTTTGTGTTGTAAAACTTTGTCTACCTCTTATGCAGTGACGGCAGAGGCTGCAGAAAATGAAAGTAAAAATGAAGATATTGAAATGGAGGATAGGAAAACCAGCCATAGTGATGGAAGCGAAGCAATAGAGAGGACTAGCGAGCATCTAGAACTAAAGCCAATGGACCTTCTACTCCTATGACGATTGCGACAAATACTATTTATGAAGAAATAACTTCTTTTTCCTGTTTTAAACTCGAACATCTACTTACAATATGTATGTAGTGTAGGTCTGTTTTTCATTTTTATTTTATTTTTTATTTGTATGTGCGCCATTGTTTTATTTGATAATAGAGTACTACATGCCTTTTTCACATCTTTGATCTCGTTTTCGCTTATTTAACCGGTTTACAATATATTTCGCTCTCGATTTTCGACCACAGTCCGTTTTATTCGAGTTTTCGATTACCCGAAGTGCTGCCGCTGCTCCTTACCTCAGATAATCGAAGCTCCTGGCTAAAACCGATCTTCCAGGAACTTCTAGAGCTCTATGCAACACTGTATTTGTGAGTAGGATAGGAATGAATTAAAACATGTAACAACTTCCTGAGGACTCTACCTCATTTTATTTTTCTATCAATTAACACATTAAAATTTGATTTTTACATAAATTAACGTTAGCCATTATGTAAATCTTCTTATAAGCTCACTTGCCTTTTCCATGATACTTGTGAATACTCGAAAGTATATTTACATCTTGAATAATGTTCAGGCCAAGTGCTTGCATGTAATTCTCTTCTATATTTTCTTTTATCTATAACAAAAATCAAAGTATAAGAACACAGTTTGCAAAAGGTTAGACGAATATAATAACACTGTAACGTAACACAGAATACACATTTTTGTGTTTTAATCACTCCAGATAACCACATGAAGTTTTTTAAATTCAAATGGAGAGAAAATTACCTAACACATCTCTATCCCATCACCAAACAGAGGTGGGAGAAACATAATATAACGGTCATTTTAGAACATTCCAAGAACCTTGAATCATTCTATGTTATACACCCAACACAACAATGGACCAACGCGGTTCCTTGACCATTTCTATAACCGGTTCCAAAGTAACGCTCCAATCTTAGAGAGTAAGCTGCGTTATAAGTAAATGCATGTACTAATGGAGCCCTTACAGAGGTTTCTGCTTTCGTTCCAATAAAGTACAGCACCCACTGACAATCTTGCAACAAGTAAAAGTTAGCCTTGCTATTTAGATTTAACGATATAAAGGTCCCAAGGCAATGTATTACGTCAAAAGGGTGCTGTGATACATTTTACCGTTACAGTGTTCTTTGGTTATATTTGGTGAAATTACGTCTGTTAAGTCCGTCCCCCCCCCCCAAGAAAAAAAAAACATGTATGTAATTGCAACTATCACTGCAGAGACACGCAACACTTGCACCAACTTTACTGCGAAAAAACCTGCATATTGCAAATTATGGAACAGCTATCCCATCGAAAAGCCTCAGGGCCAGTCAAAATACCCAATGTTGCCTTAAACACTTACGTGAGGACGCACTGTTCGCTAAAATCTACAACCACGTATTAACAATGGACTACTCTCGAAAGATGGAAACTTGCCACGTGCTACTTTACCCAAAAAGTACAAAAACCTGTAAAATCTCAACAACCACCACCCTAGGGTTGCCAATGTTTAAAAGTAAAATGATCGTATCAGCCATTCAAAATTATTTGACGAGCCTTTGGAAGTATATGTGTAGTGTACTGATCCATTTCAAAGTATATTTCCTGTTCTTCTATATCTTGGTCTTTTAATATGTTGCAACAATAAATATTTCAGCATAACACTTATGAAAATGTAATATTAGTGATGTTTATGGTATTCACTTGCAATACTGATTGAGGTCATCAATCTTGTAACTTCAGTACTTATGTTTCTCACACTATTCTTCGAAAGTTCATTATCTTCCTCAACGGTTGCAGCATTATACAAATTTGTTGTTGACGTAAACTAGCATCGCGGTTGCAGATTTTCGGACCCACCACATTCTTTCATAACCTGAGACGACCGAATAAGCCCATTTACCGTATCTAGCGCCAATCTGTTTCTAATTTTGGTTTTTATTAAACCTAGTTTGGAAAAAACCTATTTCATAAGAAATGCTTCTTTGGGGCAATGAAATCACTGATAATGCAACCACCGCCAGTTCTTTGAAATCAGTATTTCCACCAAGGTGACATGTGCTTAACAGTGCTCCAGAAACTGCCAGGTTCAGGCATGTTCTTTATTTCACACGGAATATCACTTATTCCGAGTTTTCTCCATTGATCAATAATTTTCTGCACAATGTCTTCTTCATTGAGATTACTAGTCTGCGCACACTGGCAACAAGAGGACAAAGGGTAGAAGAATTAGTAGGATATGAAATGGGTGCCTTAGAGGGGTGGAGACAGGCCATGAGGGCAAAAGTGGTGTTGCTATTTGTAATTAATTTTATTTCGCCGGTATCGAAATTATCGTACACCCCCATAATTATCGTACGGGTTGGCAACCCTGCACCACCCAGTCAGCCTGCCACACTCACTAGGAAAGATATTGCATCCTAAAAAAGATTAAATGTTGCTATCGACAGATGTTATATTGTCAACCCAGAACAGTTTGGTTTCCAAGTGTAATACTCCACGAACCTCCAACTATTGAGCGCTACGGGGAGTATTATCTATGAATTTAACATACGAAATAAAGGAAGCCCTATTCCTAGGTGGGACGGGCTTTCGACGAAGTATGGCATTCAACCTGCTCAAAACCCTAGCTTCACTAGCCATTCACGACTCATTAATGAAACTTTTGGTACAGTACTTGAAAGGCAGGAAATTCCAATCCATTGTTAACAACGGTCATTTCCCGGTAGGTCTATCAAAGCTGATGTGCCGCAAGGCAGCATACTAGGCCCAGCGCTGTTCAATCTCTACCTTATGACTTGTCCGAAACCACGAACACCACTACATCTGTGCATATGGAGATGACAAGACTGTCACACTTGTTACACATTAAACCAACAGCTCTTCCTTATGAAGCAATACGGATTACCAGTTCAATTACAACCTCTCGAAGAGCACAAGAATAAGAATCTCGTGTTCGCAATCCTCATCAAAGAAACACAATACTGCGACTGCAAAATCCATTGGGAACAACTGGGTCTATGTTGAATAGAAAAGGCAAGTATCGTTCACCTAGGTTGCCCAGGCTTATTGTTGGCGAAAGGGCACTTGGAACCTAGTAGAGAAAACGAGTTTACTAAAATGCAAGGGTATCACGATTATTTAACGTAGTTTCCCTTCTTTCCCTCTCTTTACCCCTTTTCAGTAACTGCAATATTCATACTACTGGCTGGACATACTTATAACAAGGCTTCGGCTGCCTTTGCGCAACGCCGCCAGGTTGAGGGCTACTTTACTGTACCCGTTTCTACTTTGTTTCTTGACAGTAGAGGTGGTAGTGAAAGGGAGAATGACACACCGCTACCTGTTTGTGAACGACACCACTACCCAACCTACCCCGTTAAGCAGGGGCGGTAGAAAACCTCACTGCAAGTATAACTTAAACAACATGCAACCGGCGCCGAAGCCTCGTTATAGCCAATGACACGTCGACCTGAAGGAGAAGAAGTATCGATTATTTCACTACTCAACTGCTGCTTGGTTCAGAGCATGTATTCATCAGAAACTACAGGAGCCAGATTATTGGTCTATGGCAAGCTGGTAACAGAAATATAATTAAATTTTAATGTCATCCAAAAAAGATGGTTTATTACATATATAAGTATATAAAAAATTAATTCGAAAGTAGAAACTGTATTATAATATAACACTGTAGACAAACATCTTTAAAGTTATTTCGATATAAATTTTAATTTCAGTAAAAATACAGAGATTTTGTAGAAGGATTAAGCTTTTTATATTTTTCAAGATAGTATTGCATTGTTTGCTATAAAGTTTTTCATGCTTTTGTGAGTCTAAGGACAAAGGTAAAGCATTTCTTATAACAAAGAATCGTTTAACCCAATAAATACTGCTTGTTTCAAGGAAAATTTGCAACCTTTTCTATAATAGGTATTAATAATTTGGAGATAAACCCAAAGAAAATTAAAACGTGGCTTTTCTGCGAGGTCAGGTCCATCTCCCTTCCCCCCTTTCCTTGTTCTCATTACATCGCCACGCCTCTTGCCCCGCGTTGTAAAGCTGTCACCATTCATTGGTCAGAAGTTAATGTCTCGTCCCTTGCGAGACCACGTAAGACGATAGTCATGGCTACTAGACAGTTGAGAATAATTAATACGCGGAATTAATAGTGTATCTTGATTTATTACACTGTGTTTATTATTTTCACGATCTTTGAATTTAAAGAGATTCGTTAATTGACTGACTTGTGTGGACAACACGTTCGAAACACAGTAGAAAACTGGATGTACCGGCACGCTTCCCAGATTGCTAGTGTACTTGTCGGTACTTAAGCCCCTTTAACAAAGAAAAGTAAATGTAAGCTTAACAAAAATGTAAACTCTAGATCAGCGAAGCCTACATTGTGCTGACGATATCACCTTGCTGTCCTACTCCACCTGCTTTGTTTTGTGAATGAAGTATTTCCCCTTCACTGATTCAGGAAACTAAGCGATACAGAGGTTTGTTTTTGAATCACATGAATACGTCATGTCTCGCATAAAGTAGATAGAGGCAAATATGCATTCCCCTCTTTCAAGTAGGATTGAGCATTAGTGTACTAGAACAAACGCATTCTAATTGGACCATTCACAATTGTCTCATCTTGATGAGATAGATAACTTTTAAGATACCTCCCTGTATACTATATTTTCTAATATATTTTAGCAACTTATTGGTCTTTCGGTGGAAATTAAATCATCAGCAGTTATTTCTCTTCGATCATTAGATTTCAGCAGGTTACATACTTATTTACTTACGTCCTCATCTTTGATCATATTGAATTTCATGTCCATATGCTCACTGGCATCCATATCCATCCCTGCTTCCACCAGCATACTGGCCATCAGGAGAAACAAAACCGCAAATAAAGCTATCTGCAATAAAGAAAAAACATTGAAACGAATGTCGCGTTATTTTCCTGAATAACTGTATTGAAATTGTTTTAACCCCAAGGCTTTGGAGCTTAATTCACTTTGGAAAGTTCTGGTGTAACAAACAACTGCGATATTCTGGACTGCACAGTGAGGTTTGAGAGTTGTCAGATGAAGAACATCAACTTCGACTTTGGCTTTTCACAATAACAAATGGAAGAGATTACAGACGAATGTTTTGGGTGTTCTCATACCTAGCTGGCCGCTTTATCATTGTTCATGCTGATGTCCCATGATTTTATAGATGACATCCAACTGCTCCTCAGAGAGGGAGAAACAGAGAGTCAGATTCAATTTTAAAGTAAATTAGTGTAAATTAGAAGTGTGAAAACGCAGAGAGTGAATTCATATTGAGAACAAGTTTACTTTTGTTCTGAAAGTAGACTAATATATGCTGTATCTGCAGGTACATAAACGTGAACGCTTGTTTATATGTACCGAGTATTGCCGTAACTTGCGATCTGCTGCAGTTCTCCACGTGCAAAAACTGACGGCTGGCATGTATCTTCTTTTAAAAATTATACTGTAAAGTATGGAGATCCCGTTACAGTTTTGACTGTCGGCTGTTTAAATAACCAAACACTACGCTTAAATAGACATCATACTCGTATTAGTGCGAGAAAGTGTAAAGTTTTATGTTCGTATAGCCTTGTTTTCATGAATTGTTTAGCCACTTTCAAATGGATTCCAAAATACAAACATTCTCAGTTATTTTCTTATAAGTAAAGCCACAATTCTTAGACACCTTACCGTGTGCATGGAGCTGTTTCGTTCAGTGCTGATGACTTCTGCACACGATGCGGTACTAAAAATTGTGGCTTTACTTAAGGCAAGACAGACGAATGTTACCTCGCAGGTGTGAAGAGAGGACTCCCCCCCCCCTTCCCCCTCCATAACTACTGTAACACGCTTTAGGCAGAACCGGTTTTTGCTTTATTTTTCCCGCTTTTCCGTCACGAAGGGTGGGGAAGTAGGGGAATGTATTTACACCTGCTGAGTAACGTTCGCCAACACTGTTATAAGGTAAAGAAAAACAACTAATGCGCATTGATGTAAACACAAATTTCGATTTGGAGGTTTTATAATACACTAACCGAAATAACGGGCGCCACAACTTTTAAATTTTCTTTGGATACTCTAACAATCCCAAAATACATAAAACACCCAGAAAAAGAATTGTTGAACATCCTCAAATGTCACAGGAAGAAATGCAGTGTGAGTGCAAGACGTTGCATTTCTGTCAGTCATATAGAAGTTTGTATGAATTGTTTCCAGAATAGAGAGTAAATAGAGGAATTCGCATGTATTTCGTAAAAGAAAGGTGATTAAAGATAATCGTGTGACTGTAATGCGTTGCATTTAAATTTTAGACATATGGAAAATTGTATGAATTGTTTGTAAAAGAGGAAGTAGAGAAACAAGTGTGATTGTGTTTCATAAAAGAGAAATGCATAGAGAAAAGCGTGTGAACATAATGTGTTGCATTTCTATTGCAGTCATAGGAAACTGTACGATTTGTATGTTGAAGGGCGAGTTGGGACGGATATGTGAATTTACTCGTAAAATTAAAGCTGGTTAAAAACTATGTGAAGGTTCTACAGTAAAACGGATAGCATACAAACCTTCTCCTTTGAAGAAATATATGTGTCAAATTTCAAGGTGTTCTATAAGCGATTTAGGAGCCCATAGAGGATAAGCATACAAAAATTCATTTTTACTTCCTCTACTACACGTATTAAGTAGATGAAGTATTGTATTCAACCAAAAATTCGATGTCAAGATTTCGCCGGAAATGTTTTGGAATCCAAAAAAATTATTTTAGATAAAATTATTTAATAGCATGCCCCATTCCGTATGAATACTACATGCTTGCATTTATTTATTTACATACAATTTTCATTTTATATACATGTATATATTGTTGGTGATGTTCTATTTGAACATTTACACTTTTATTTACCTCTAATTTTTTATCTGCCTTAGTCTAATTGAATACTTCTCTATTGTGCATATTTACAGTTTTTTTTAATGTTTGTTGTTTAATGCTATTTTACTTTGTTTGACTTTATTTCTTTAACCTAATGCTATTTTACAAATCATAAATCTAGTATTGATCATATAGTGAAAGGCAAATATAATTATACCCGTAACAGCAGTAGAGTATTGAAATGTGTTTGGACAATGATACTGGTTGCTGTGTGTATCTGTGTGTGCGTGCGTGCGTGTGTGTGTGTAAACAGCACAACTTGAAAACTGAAAGTCGGTTAAAAATCAAATTTATTTAAGTTTAATATTGTTCAAGAATGCGGTACGTAAATTTTGAAGAAAATTCCTTCCCCCTAAACTTCGCTTTAAATGGAAAATTTTGATTTTGTCGAAAAAGACTCCAACGGTTTTGATTAAAATGCAACATTTTAAGATATTTTTTATGGAAAATGAAATGTATATTTTGCAATTTCTGGCTATAGCCCTGATAGTCCTGCTTATTATTGACGAGTTTTGCATAACTGGTAAACCGTAAGAGATAGACTAGATCTTACTATACCAATAATTAGATGTCGTTAAAACAGGCAATTTAGGTCCGAGTGAATTTGTTGTGGAGTGAACCACCTCGGAGATATACCTTGCTATTTGTGCGAGTCTTGGAATACTTGAGCTTTCGTCAAATAGAAGATCATTATTCATTTTTTATAGCTTAACCGTGCAAGAAGAACGGAATCTCAAAGCTTTAAAAGACCTGTCGCTACAAGCCTAACGTATTCCCACAGTCCCCTTGTACCTACAAGAAAATGAGCAAGTAGGTAATTTCTGAAAATGTGTTTCTCGACTAATGAAGATAAAGGAATAACAGTTTGTAAGAACGGTTAGTACAAGAGTAGAAAAAGTCATCTGAATGCAAAGCACCAGATTTTTTACATAGACTACCTGATGGATTTATACTTGAATATCCCTGGCGTTATTTGTTCATTTAGGCTTTGAATGTTAATGTTAACGTTAATGTTTTCCCTCCCCTAAGCTTTTATCTATTCTTTGCTGTGCCCTAGTTGCACAAATGTATTCAAAACTAATATTCATAAAATGTTCAATATGCAAGTTTTACTTGTCAATATCCAGGACTCGACACATCGTTGTCTCCTATGACATTCACTCAGTCACTCACTCAGTCAGTCACTCACTCAGTCACTCACTCACTGCCACACACTCACTCACTCAATCACTTACTCAGTCACTCACTCAGTCACTCACTCACTGCCACACACTCACTCACTCAGTCACTCACTCACTGCCACACACTCACTCACTCAGTCACTCAGTCAGTCACTCACTCACTGCCACACACTCACTCACTCAGTCCTCATTCACTCACTGACACACAATCACTCAGTCAGTCACTCACTCCGTCACTCACTGACACATTCACTCATTCACTCACTGACACACAATCACTCACTCAGTCACTGACACACACACACACACACACACTCACTCACAGGCAATTATGTGACAAAATTAAGCTGTTTCAATTATTGCTACGATACCTACCTTGTTAGCAGACACCATTATGATAGTGATATATAGCAAACAAATGTTCGAAGAAGAAACTTGGTCTGTTACAAGCACCTTCTCGTAGTATGTATATATAGGCGTGTGTACGTCCAAACTTGAGCACTATTTGTGTACTGTGTTTGTCACGGAACTATAACACCTTAAATTCACAAGCACGAAGTTCGCAACCGTAAGTGATAAGAGCATGATACACTTGCAACTGTTTTACATGTCTATGACTTGTCTTTAATAGAGCTACTGGAAGGTATTTAAATTGTTCATTGACATCTGACAACTATATTGAGATTAAGTATGAAAATATGATTAGCCATTCCAAGTGTCATAGAGAGAATAATGGATTAATCGACACATGGAGATATCCACTTGCAATGTTAAATTTGAATTAGAAAAACATCCGTGTATCATTTATTGATCACATCTATCTTCTAAATTCTGTACTTCTTACCTAGAGGAAGCATTCCAATCCACACATAAGTTTTGTAAAGGAAATACCTGTTATGCGGTCCGTGAATAAACACATTTTTAGGAAAAACGTCGTGTATTGTTTTTGTGTGAAGAGCATTACTCAAAATGAGAAGTTGGTTGATATTTACGCTCAACAAGAGATGAACACGAGGATTAAAGCAACAAAAATCCTCGAACTCCAAACTATCCTCTACATTTAAAAATAAGTGTCTTAGCTTTGATTTTATTAAATATGTCTTTATTGATTTTGATTACCATACAATATGTTTAAGATATTTCATGACAAATAAACTATTTCTGAGGAAAAGCCTGTGAAGTTCTTTTTATTCGGAATGAGATCTCTGTTAATGGGACTCCGTAAGAGATACAAAAGCAGCCATTAAGATGATTACACACTGTAGAAGCGATAGCCTCTAAACCAGGGGAAGACAACTTCGGGCCGTGTGACGTATTTAAGCGAAGAGCCAGCTTGTACGTTCGTGTGACGTCAGGCGAGAGCGGTGTATTGCTATGCTGCCTAGATCAGCGGCGCTACTTGCACGAAACTGAATGAATATGAAACATATTATTTGGGCATGTTTAGGGAGAACCCTCTTCAGCCTTGTCTGAGGGTACTTATTTGTTGTTTGAGGGATATTAACGGTGTTAGTGCGAATTTTGTTTTTATTTTATGTTTTTGTTGACGTTGTGTAAGTGTTGTGTGTAGTGGTTTTGTGTTTGTGTTCAGTTCCCCGTGTTTCACACTAGTCTGAGACCCAGGCTTCAAGATGTAGAAACATTGTCAACTACGTTTCAGATCTTTGCGACCCCGTATTCATTGGATATTAACAATGTTTCTAGTGGGTAGCAAATTGAATTGATAAATTTACAGTACGACGATTTCTGAAGGACAAATATAAACACAAGGAAGACTTGGCTGATTGTTGTAAGAATGTTCCTCAAACCAGATTTCTGAGGTTGTATGCCCTTGTTGCACAGGTATTATGTATGTTTGGTTCTACGTGTGTGTGCGAACAATTCTTTTCTGTTATGAAACTTTCTAAGTCAAAATCCTGAAGCATATTGTCAGATCACAATCTAACATGCAGTCTTTGGTTACAAATGTGCCGTACATTACGCTCTAACATTGACAAATTAGTTGAGCGAAGCGGCAAATGTTGGAAAATGTCCACCTAATTGTTTTGTATAGCTCTCCTCTGGCTCAGGCAAAATAGTTATAATTTCTGTTCTATTTGCGTTATAACATGACTTCACATAAACTAGAATTATATATATATGGCATAAAGCCGAAATATAATTATTTATAATTTGTGACTATTCCGTAATTGAAACAGTCAGCATTAAAATTACGATGTCCCGTATGCCATTTCCTCTTGTCTGCTGTGACGTCACACGTTCAACTGGCTTTCCGTGGGAGCATGTGAGCTGAGTGAGCTGACGTCACAGCAGCGTTACCTGTCTTCCCCTGCTCTAAACATGTATCAAGCGGAATGCAAAACAAAATTGTTAAGAGCATGGAGTAACCTGTAGGTACATATTTTTTCACATGCCATCATAGTGCAAGTAAATGACTTAAGCACGAAATTGTAATTTAATATAGATACTGCTTAAAAAGGCTTTGTGAAACTTTTTCTGTGAGACACATTTATGGAAGTCAGCATGCATGATTTTGTGACAAACTCACGCCTTTGAAACTTACACATATCAACTGTGCTCCTTTGATGTCACATTAGACACTGTATTGTCCACGAGAAAGGTATTTTGCACAAATATACCTACTCTACTTCCTCTTTACTTCAAGGACTCCGCTATTTGACAGTCCTTTCTGTTGTTATAGTAATGCCTTTGTCACTTAGGTTTATATTCTAATGCCATGTTTGGAATTAATGCTTTCTCCGTTTTAGAACGCGTTCATAATATTCATATTGATGAGGGCACCTTGATCTAAATCGCCTGGACGAGAGTAGGGTAATTGGAATATGAGAAATTCACCGATTGGAAGAGATACGGTGGAAACTAGAAATGTGACGAGTCCTGCGTAATGAACGATAATCACAATGGAACTCAGATCAAAGTACCGGAAAATTCCTCTACAATAACTACATATAATGTTAAAAATAATAATTTTTGCTTGCTCTTCTTCTTCAACATTGCATAGACCATTTAGCCTGTTCTGGTTCCAAAGTGCTGTTTCTTCCGCCTTTCCTCGGTCGTCCTATGCTCCTTTGTCCTCACGCTCGAGGAATTCCATTTTCTACCTTTATATTTAAGGGCTGTTTTCAATTGCCTCTGTATTATATTATTGTTTTGTTTAACTCTTCTGATTTTATTGTTGTAGTACTTGATCGTTTTGTTTTTTGTGCAGTAAGGAATTTAATTTCTGCTGTTCGTATGTATATTCCTTTTATGGTTTGCCATCTTTATCTATGTTTCTGAGGCATATGTTAAAATTTGGACAGCCATTGTTTTACATACTTTAGTTATGGAATCGTTACTTGTTTTATTCTATTGTACGTATTATGTAGTTGAATTTATTTAATTTTTTGTAAAAATCCATTTCTGTTCTGCGTGTTATTTCGCATCCCAAGAAATTAAATTTTGAAATGTAGTAATAATAATAATAATAATAATAATAATAATAATAATAATAATAATAATAATAATAATAATAATAATAATAATAATAATAAAGTAATCTAATTATAATGAATTTAGAATAGCATGTGGCTAAATACACTGCTAAGCTTTGTCTTGCTTTGATGTTTGATGTCTTCTTCTCCAAGGGAGGGGTCGGTGCAGGGTTACGCTGGTTATAGCAGGTAGCGTCAGCTGCAAGAGGTGTCTTCATTAAAAACAACTGCGGTTTGTTACACCCTACACATGCAATCTGGTAAACAGCCCCTAATTACAACATCTGCTACAAGCTCTCATCTTGTGCCGGCCGACATGGGGACGTGTGGTCAATGTGAAGCAGGGTAGCCTAGAACTCAGGCTTCCTCGAGCGAGTGTCAGTTCACAGTCAAGGTTAGACATTTTCAACAGCGCCAACCCTTATTGCACAACTTCTACTACCAATTTTGTGACCACCAGTGGTCACAAAATATCCGAGAAACTTTTAAAACAAATTTATTCTAAAATTCGGTATTATATCTTGTCATGTTTTTAAATGTCTTATTTATAAAGGCCATAATTGACATTGTTTAACTATACCTTTTTAAATTGATTACATGAATCACATTTTACGGGGCAGCACTTTATCACCAACTTAACATTTCATTGTTTCTCAAGGCCGCGCCATAGCCGAGTGGTTAGACCATTCTCTTCTCACCAAATCGGTCTGGGTTCGATCCCAGACAACCGAATGTGTGCTTTGTGGTGGACGAAGCGGCGCTCGGGCGGGTTTGCTCCGGGTTCTCCGATTTCCCCCTCCATCTCATTCTATCGGTGCTCCATCTTCATTCCATTGTACATCAGTGTCACCGCCTGCTATCATTACATATGGTGCAGGAGCGTGGGCACAGTGTATGCAAAAATTAAACCTCGTCGCAGATCTCAGAAAATGCCAGAGGAAACTTCTCCGTTTTACTGGAGCAGCAAGAACGACCTCTACTATGACTCTTCTTGTGGCCACTGGTTCCTGGCCAATAGATCTACAGGTTCGCCTATATGGTGCTTACTATTGGCTAAAGAAAAGCAATCAACAAAGGTTAGAAGATATAATAGGGAAACGATGCTATATGAAAAGACAAATAAGGACTGAGTTAATATCCTTATGGCAGTCAGAATGAGATAACCTGCAAACTGGGAGACGCACCTATATGTTTTACCCTAATATACAAGAAAGGTTACGACTAAAGCACCTATATCCCTTACAAGCTGCATTACACTATATTACGGGCCATGGGCCATATGGCACTTACTTAAAACGTTTTAATATCATCAACTCTGAAATCTGCACCAGATGCAATACAGAAGATACTCCAGAGCATGTAATGTTTAACTGTCAGAAATACAGTGAAATAGGACAATCTAACAGGGAAAAGCTCATGTACCTACCTCACTTTATCGGAAATGGTCAAGAATAAGGAAAATATAAATACTTCAAATGAGTTAGCGACTCAAATCAGTATAGCAGAAAGATCTTTAGGACTAACTGAACAAGAAAGAAATTTCAGAATTTTTTATAGAGCTCCAGCGACTGTTGCACCATCACCTCGTCGATCGTTAAGATTGTCAATTCAATATAACCAAAACCAAGTGCCCCAAACTCCTGAACCTGTTATACCAAGAACAATGACATAGAACAGAAGAAGATTTCATTGGGTCACTGGACGACAACTGTAAGCAGAAAGGAGAAGAACGAGGACAAAAGACACCCTGATGAGACTTGTTGTTGTTGTTGTAGTGTTTAACGCCCGCTTTTACTACTACGGCACCGCAGGCGGTGACACTGATGATACATGGAATGAAGATGGAGCACCGGTGGAATGAGATGGCGGGGGAAATCGGAGCACCCGGAGAAAACCCGTCCTGACGCCGCTTCGTCCACCACGAATACCACATGCGGGTCCCTGGGATCGAACCCGAGCCGCCTAGGTGGTAGGCGAGCGCGCTAACCGCTCGGCCACGGCGCCGCCTTGATGAGACTTGGACAGCTTACCAGAGACGAATAGCAGCGGCTAGGGAACAATAAATTGCATGAGCACTCTGAGATCTCATATAACTTGAAATTATCAATAATTTTCGTTATTGTTATTTAGTTTAATTTAGGATGGTAACTTTTGCACATTCTATTGTGAACAAATTGTAATCAATAAGTTTAAATAAATCAAAATATCCGCACACTACGTCCAGATATAAGAAATTAGGTATCTGGACATAGCTGGCAGATATTATTTTATTTTTTTTTAGTAGTAAAAGTGGGCGTTAAACACTACAAAAAATTGTTTCTCATAATGACCAACAATGAAAACTTTAAAACAATTATGGAATTCAGTAGCAGAAACAGTGACTGACATTAAGTATGCCTTTAGTAAAAAATCTGATGTGTTGCACTCACATGACTTTCTCTATTCTTGTACTGACCATTCTTAGAAACTCCTATTCTTCTATCTTCTTCATGTTAGTTGAGATAAACTTTTCTATAAATTATCTTATTGTTTATTTCTTTGTAGGTGCAAGGGGAATATAGTAATAAAGTAGGCTTTGAGCGATAGTCAAATCTTTTAAAGCTTTCAAATTCCGTTCTTTTCTTCTTTACGGTTTACGAGTTATTCAAAAGTCATCCAGAGTGAACACGACTACACAGGCTATAACCAGAACATTCAAAATATATACTTCATTGGTCACAAAAATATCATAAACATGTCTAATTTTAATCAAAATCGTTAAAGCCATTTTCAAGAAAATCAAAATTTTCAAAAAAGTTTTCATGTGAAGGGTAGTTTAGGGTGGAGCTATTTTATTCAAAATATTCGTGTCGCATCTTTGAAAGACGTTAAACACGCACACATACACATACACGAACCTTTTTCTAAAAATACCTTTTTTGGTTCAGGGGGTATCAAAGCATATATTTCCCCTGAAATCTCGACATCGAATTTTTAGGTGGAATACTGTACCTCCTCTACTTACCAGTAGAGAAAAGTAAAAAATTAAAAGACATAATTTAAGAAATTACAGAAGGTGGACATAAAGTAAACCCCCCTTGGTAACGCTAGGGTTAATAGTTGAGCACGTTTGATTTTCTCTACTGCTTGTTAAGTTATTTATTGTTTGCTTTACCTAGTGCCAAAGTGTTCATAACAGGGGCTACTTTAATTGTCAGACAATGAATCACGAACGAAGCTACTTACGTTTACGTGAAATTATAACATATTCAATTTTTTTTCTTAACAGTATTGTCATATTCACTAGGCGAATCACAAAACAGAACATTTACGGTACTTCCATGAAGTTAGATACATTTCAAAATTTGAAGTTTGTGTACCCAAAGTTAGTATAGAAAGGAGACCGCAGCCCTCGAATGTGCTCCAGTAGCGACGATTTTGCACGGGATGCCTAATGTACAACACTGAGTTAAATCTGTCCACTGAATTATACTGGTGAGGTGGGGGAGACTTTTGACATGCAGGATGTCATTCTCTACTTCGGTACATACCATTTCAGCCACGATCCACGATGCTTTAAAACACACTCACGTCCTTTTCTAATAAATGTAATTTTCCGGTTGCCATTCAAAAGAAATCGTAGATAGCAGCTCCCTTCTTTCCCTTATAACAAAATATGCCTACTTAATATTCCTTCCCAATTCTCCTAAACGTCGCTGCCAGTCCACGCTTTGTAAGAAGATTCCATTTCCGCTTCGATAACAAAGAAAATAATCCGGATTTTTAGGACATGAGTCATGGATTTGTTGACTTTATTAAAAAGAAACTTAAAATTGTTTATCGCTGATGTTAAATTCTGTTGCATAGGTATGTCTTATCCGGTAATTTAGTCTTGCACACACACAACAAATATGTTTTGTTAATGATGAACACTGCGCTTCATTTTATGACATTTTTAGTTATTCTACTACTTATCTGTGGAGGAAATACAACATTCCACCCGAAAATTCGATACGGAGGTTTCACCAAAAATAACACATTTTAAAACTATATTGCGTAGGCTTCGGCGGCCGGTGTCCATCGTATCTGAGTCTTCCGGGGAATGCCGCGTCTTCTTTATGATGAATGTTGACGTTTCGCCCTCCTATGTTGGGCTTCTTCAGGTTTCACTCCGTGACGGCATCTACAAAACTGCTGACCAGAGAGCAGCACAGAGGTGTCTGTGTGTATGTGTTCGTGTGCGTGTGTGCATGTGTGTCTCAGTTGGGTGTGTGTCTGTGAGGTTACAGTCGTGAGAGAACCGTCGCGTCGAATGTCAGATTTCGAAGCAGTTAATGAGTGTTGAGTGCTCGTATCGTCAGTTAAGTTTGTGAGACAAAAGAAAACTGAAAGACAGAAAATTGTGTGTTATGAGAACACAACAGCTGTGAGTTGTAATAACAGGAAGGATTGTAGATGTGTTAACGTCAGTAAAATAGAACATTCATTTTTAGAAGGAAATAAAGTAAGACAAAAGTAACTGGACTGGACCTTTGTCAATTTGTTACATTGGTATCGGGAGTGGAATTCGTCGAGTTCTCATTTTGTAACAGTATTTTGATAGTATGATCGTGGCCGAGCGGTTAGAGCGTTCGCCTACTACCTCATCTGCATCTTTGCCGCTCGTATAACGGATATTTGCAATTATTTCCCTACTCTAAGCAACTCTTCGTCAGCCAAGCACAATGTACTGCTCTCTTCGAAAATAGAATCATGTGCGGAAAACTTTGGGTGCAGACGGCATGTTCTACAAAGGCATCGTTTACTGCTATCTTCAGCACATGGGTGGGTAGCTAGGGTAACAATTGTAGAAGTTTTGCGCCCTCAAAGCGCTGCATTTCATCCAATCGGTCCTTAAGATTACAAATATATTGATAACCATCCAAACCTTCTGAGCTCCTTAATCGTTAACTGCAAACATAATCACACTTGAGCAAGATGTTGAATTATGGCTTTAGGGGTAACAAGTCATGTTAAATTTAAAAATGTCGAGCTTTCGGGCATACGAAACACCATGGCTGTCACCAGGAACTGAATAAATCAATGGCCATCTCAAACTCATGACGAACCGGGAAAAAAATAAATAAAATAAAAAAATAACGGCCATCTCAACGACTCCTTCTACAGTGCTTACTGATTATGTTGAAACGTCGAGCTTGTATGACCTTCTGGAACTGAATTATAAAAAGATCCTCCGAGTCCAAAAAAGGCATTTTTAGAAAAAGGTGTGTGTGTGTGCGTGTGTATGTGTGTGTGTGCGTGCGTGCGTGCGTGTGTGTGGACAGCATAACTCAAAAACGAAAAGTTGGTTAAAAACCAAAGTTGTGCCAAGTTTAATATATTTCAAGGATGAAGATTGATAGTTAGTGAGGACACGAAGATTTTTAAGAAAATTCCTCGACCCTAAACTACCCTCTATATAGAACATTTTTCGAAAATTTTGTTGTTCCCAAAAATGGATTGAACGATATTTTTATGACAAATGAAATATATACTTCGAATTTTCTGCTACAGCCTATATAGTTCTGTTTATTGTTGATGACCTTGGCATAAGTGGTAAACCGTAACAGAGAGACCAAATCTTACTATACAAAAATGAAGATCTCGCTAAAACACACCGGTTTTGTGCAAATGCATTTTTGTGGGGTCAGCCATTTCGGAGATATTCCTGATTGTTTCTGTAAATTTTGCGATTCTTAAACTTTTCTCAAATGGATGGTCACTAATCACTTTTTTATCTCTTGGCCGTGCAAATAGAACGGAATCTCAAAGCTTTAAAGTATTTGACTATCGCTCAAAGCTTCTTGTATAGTTAGTACAAGAATAGAGAAAATCATATGAGTGTAACACATCAGATTTTTGAGTTTTTAGCGAACCATTTACACCACACAAACCCCTTACATCAGTAATTTGTCCAAACTCAAAATTACCAGTAAGATTAAGTAGCAGTTGTGTTGTAGCTACAGTTGCTTATGACCTTAACGCGTTATCGTGGATGAATAGAGGTTAATATTTATGAATCTAACACTGAAGCCTGAGTTTGACCCTGAACTTCGCCTTTTGTAGTAAAGAAAACATCTCTGAGTGTAGAAAGCTGATGTTTCATATTCTACATCAGTAGAAGTCCAGGAAAAATGCAAAATGCATCGAAATGAAGTGGAAAATTCTATTAGGGTATTGGAGAGGAAATCCGTTTTACCCTGTAGGGGGTTGAAATCTAATTCAGTCGCTTCATTAATCCCACTCGACGGAGCATCATCCCCATCCCACAGCCTGAGAGTACTTCTTCAGATTTTTATTCTGTGTAACCTTTCATTTCCATGGTACCTTTGTGCGTCAGTGTTAGGAACACAGGCTACATTGCGATGTGCTATTTAGCGAATAAGGAATCTAGCAGCTAACCCATCCTATATTTGCAAAAGGTGTTTCTTTCCCTTAAAACGTTGTATCATCAGTCATCGTCTTCATCGCCTATCATCATTATTACCATCATCCCTCCACAGGACCAGAACCTTTCTGTGGAATAAGCAACTTAGAAGCCAAAAACACTGTATAAAGTTGGGTTTGTAATGAAACCCAAAACATTGAGAAATAATACTCATAAATAAACTTTACAGCAGATAATTAATAAGCCTGAGGACAAACTCAATACGTAACTCACTCGTTAGACTAACCAAGTCGCACCTTAGAAGAGTTTTAAGCACAGACGAGATTTTCATGCACTACAAAATGCCTAAATATACATGCATTCATGCACTATCACACCATGGAACACGCGCCATCAAAGGAAAAATACACCAAAAGATGCACAATCACTCTTGTACCAATTTCCTTCACTTTTGTTAGCACAGTCAACAACTAACAACTTTCTACATTGTTTTCCTGCGAGGTTTCTGCGTTTGTCAGTCAATGTGTTTGTAGGCATCGTAACACATTATGGGTGCAACTTAAAGGAACACACTTCTGACAGTGTCAGGTCGAATTGTTCATTGGAATGAACCTTTTTCGCTGAACAGAAGAATGCATCATTTTTATCCTAAAAATGCGAAATGGACGTATGCACGGAAAAAGTGCATATATTTGCGACCAGAAAATAATGAAATGGATAAATACTAAGTTTCAGCAATGTCATATGTTCCTATAAGGACATGCATATGCTGAAAGTCCCGTCTTTAGTTAGTATAAATTATTGAGCTGGACGTGGAACATTCAGAAAATATCTAAGGATAGTGGGGCTGAATCAAATGGAACCCATTTGTCGCTTGTGTTTGAAAGTCGCTCTTATTAAAATGCGAAGCTACAGAACGGAGAAGATACCAGATTCTCGCAAAGTTAGGGAAAGGTTCTAATTTAGCGAGACAAATACAACTGCGTATATAGATGTAGATCCCTAGATTGGAAAACAGGAAGCCAGCAAAAAGTATTTTTACCCTGAGCTACAAAAGAGAAAGCTGCTTCCAAACCTATTCATAAGTCATCAATACAGTTTATTACATCAAGTTATTTAACATTGGTATCAGTGCGGTGCATATTATGTGTTTGGGTTGTTAATTTTGATGCATTTTCCTTGAAATATTTACGAATATTATCACATCATTAATTGTACCGTTTCAGGTAATGCATTGAAGTCGACACGTATTAAGGTACCAGTTATCAAATTATTTGCACTTATACTTCTAATAGCCTATTTAACAGTAGGACGTGAATTTGTCTGCGTAGTGAGATTGCCCGAGTATTAACAAAAGATACCTCATTAATAAGTAGCAAACAAACTTTACATTAATCGTAAATTTGTTATTGACGTCAATCAGATTTTGGACGTAAAGTAGGAGCTCTTGCCAACTGGGAAAGAGGCGAAAACTTGCATAGCCCTTTATCCAAGTTTTGACCTATAAACATGCGTTTTCAGATATAAGGCCAGTTTTCCGTGTAACCCAATCTAAATGCAAATTATCTTAGAACAACAAAGTTTAATTAATTATCCTTCGGCAGGCCGAGCTTTTTACGCAAAATTCAGAGGAAAAATCGTTGCTGATATAGGCAGCACTGTGTTTGAAAAACGTTTCTGCAGTGACATCCTACTGACGTATGCTGCCAGTATTGTTTTAATCCAAGAGAGTGAACACAGTTTACAAAAGACCTTATATAAACTAAATAACATGTCAGGAATATGGTCTTAAACTATCGAAAGAAAAGCTAAGATTATATGGAAATGAATATAACATCGAAAATCTTCCAACATAACTTGTTTAGGATGTAATGTGAGTATAATTAGTAAACAGAGTTGGAGATAAATTCCAAACGAGATGTGAAACGATTCATAAAACAACAACAATAATATATAATATTATTAATATATTATTATTATTATTATCATCATCATCGTTATTATTATTATTATTATTATTATTATTATTATTATTATTATTATTATTATTATTATTATTATTATTATTATTATTATTATTATTATTATTATTATTATTATTATTATTATTATTATGATAATGATGACGCCAAGTATGACTATAACTGTTGCTATATTGTTTTACGGATGTGAAATCTGAGGAATGACGATGATGAAGTTGGGAAGTAGCATACAAGCTGCATAATTAACTTTCTCTCGAGTACCAAAGGCTGTACAAAATTAAATAATAGACAATTATAAAGTCAAGAATTATCAAGAAAACTGTAAGCAACACCTGGAGCCAAACAGACTATCTAAAGCAGCATGTGAGTGTAAGCCAAAGACTGAAAGAAATTTCGCAAGATGTGTGAGAATAAAGAAGAAACAACTGAAAAGGCGGAACAAGCAATTTTCGTAGTCATTGAGATAGAGAGGAAGGATAAGCAGAAAAGGAAGTGGTGATAATTTTCTTATGTTTAACACATGCAAACCTATGTTTAGCGGGGAATGAGGGTGCAAATGCCGCTACCAAGGCAACAATTTCAACTCCTGGAATTTTAGTTGCTGTACTCCTTCCGATGAAGTTGTCCCTGCTTTACCTTGTTCCCTCGTAACACGCTGGACCGATGAAAGGGAACAAATATCGGCAAGTAAAGCTCTTCCCTGTCACCGACAAGACGCTGACCGTGATGCTGCTGGCAGGCTGAGGTTCACCCTGAATCTTTTTGCTGCTTACCCACCTTCAATAGGGTTTAACCGCAGATATGGGATTATGGGGAAGGTTGTTTAGTCTGGCGTATTTTAATTTGGGTAGGTGTGGGTTTAGGAAGCAAGCTTATTGCTCCTTGATAGTTGTCTAAGAGGATACAGTAGTGCGTGAACCCTGGCGTAATTTTAATTTTGATTGCGATAAATTCTGAGAGCAGAACAGCTCTAAAAATGTGTGAGAAGATGAGTGCTACTCACTCATTTGATTTTGCTCACCGAGGTGTGCTGGTGAACACGAGAATACATATGGACTCGACTGAAAAATGGGGTAAATTATTTCCTTACAAAACTGAAATCCGATCCGGTAAATATGTTTGAAGATGAAGAGTAGCTGACATCCAGATTGGACTGCCGTTTCACAGTGCGGACCTTCCGACGTTTTGAGAGAACCAATACGGTGCGACTGCATCGTTGCCAAGTTTTTCTTCGGCAGAATGTTCCACATTTGTAGTAAGCGTCATCGCAGCTTTTAAACAGAGCCTATTATCGCTAAAGAACTAAACAGCTGTATTATACCGAAGTTTAATTGAGGTGCCTAAAACCCTTCACCTCGTTTTGATTTTTGTTACTGTCCACCGAACGTCAACTGATTTAACCTGGTGGAACTTACGTTCATAGACCCTTATCTAGCTGAAATGGATTTTGTTCTCAATAGAAGCTCAGAATACTAGAAGGGCTATTGTGTTTGAAGGTCCAATCGTTTACAAAACCAAAACCAGAGTGACAATCAAAAATATTTTATTTGTAACATTTAGCTTCATACTACGAGCGTACTTCTGTGCATAGTGGCCGCGCCGATGTGGACATTTTCCAAAGCGTGGTACAATATTTTCCAATCCCCCCCGTCACAGAAGTGGTTTGAGTCACTTCAGTTATTATGGTATACACAACTAACTCAACACAGAAATTGAGAACCGAGGATTTTCCGAAGCGCATGATCCACTTGTTGAACAAGATCATCGGTTGACATTCGCTTTGTTTCCTTACTTGAACACCTTAACTTGCTCCTGGGGCATTGCCGGACTTTGCTGTCACTCATGGAAGTTTCGCCACACCATTTTCGCTATTTTGAGACAGTCACACACATTTTGGCTAATCAAATTGTGAAAACGTAACAGCCAGTTGACATCATTAAATCCCACAAGTAATTTATGCCAGCAATGTATTTATTACTATAATAAACTTAACCATGACCGCCTCCGTACCGCAGTGGTAGCGCGTCTGCCTGCGACGCGGAGGATCCGGGTTACACCCCCGGTATTTTCCCCTCGCTGGGAAATCTGGTACGTGGTGCACTCAGCTTCGTTAGGTCCCTGGGGGGCCAATTGTGAAGCTAGCGTCCCTAAAAGTGCAACTGTTCGCCTTTCAGCAGGGGGAGTCGGCGAGCTGACCCCCGCCATCCCCAACCTGCACTACTCCGTCGCCTTGGCTGCGGCTGGAGGACGCAGCAGCCGTTCGATGAGGTTAACCTCTGCGTACAGAAGACGCCCTGGGAATTATTATTATAAACATAGCCATAATTAAATGTCTTGAAATATTAATCAAGAGAGAAAATGGTTTCACTGTTACACATTTAACTTCTAATTTCTTGGGTCTAAAAGTTCGATTATTTGTTTGTTGCAGGACTGATTTGGAGGCATGACATTGAAGAACACTGATAAGCTGCCGCCCCCGTCCCCCGCGCCACCCCCAGAGCTTACCGCACTGTGGGACATGGAAAGTGCGGACTATGAATGCGATTGTCCCGGACCGCCCCCGGAATTTCGCCTTCCGCCACCCCCAAGACCGCCCTTTCTCCAGGAGGCGGCTGATTGTTCGGAACTACCACTCCCCGATCTGGAGACTTGCGATGCAGTGCCTGTAAGTATATAATGCAGTTGTAAGTGTTAAAGAAATTAGACGCTATCTTTTTGTGTAAATGATACAGATTCCTGTGCACTTGGGGATTAGGAGATAGCATTCTGAGCAAATTCTGATGTCTTGTAAAGATTCTTCCTCCATTACTACCAAGTGTTGGTAATGGTAGTGGCATAACATCTTAACATGACTAAATGTTGTTGAGGAGTAATTGTGTAATTACTGCAAAATTTGGTTAAGTGTACGAAAAAGATGTCAAAAAAATGTTTACTGTTAGAATAGAATCATGCGTATGTTATTCATGGTAGACGAAGCGGCATTTTGGCGTGTTTTCTCTGGGTGCTTCGGTTTCTCCTGCCACCAATTGCTCCATTGTCGCCTTTCCAATCATCGATTTCGCATGCATCTCCCTCCTCACTCTCACACCTGGAGTTCGGCTGACCACTCGCTTCCAAGTCTTCACTGTATCCGGTCCACAGGTTCCTGTGCTCCCCGACAGAGGGAGTGTAAGTCCTACATAAGGGGAGGGTAATCAGGTAAGGAAAAAGGAGAGAAGAATAGAATGCTTGTAAGTCTGCCATCCTTCCCAGTCATCCGATGTCGCTTTGAACAGGCCTAGAGTTGTAGAAGTACCTTAGGCTATTAGAAGTGTAGACTACGCTAGTTTTCCTAGTAGAATTGTTCAATTAACAACCTACACGCGTTAGCTGTTCGTCAGGTATCTTGCATATCAATCGACTTTATCTGGTATCTATCGTGTTGTTAAGGTTTTGTGTACATTCCTCTAGAAACCTGAAACGGTCAACTTTGAATCTTCTTGAAACTGAGAAAGGGTACACAAAGAGCTGCCTAACCTACGGAACATTATTGCCTTCAACAAAATTTGGAGACTTATCTAAGTATACTGCAATACAGGATGAAAACCCTACTGAAAAGCACAATTCTTATTTTGATCACAGTTTTGGTGATCATTTTGTTACAATTTCTCATTATATTTCTTAGTTCGCTGCGTTTTGAATTATATTTCTTTCTCTATCAAGGTTAGCAACGCTGTCGGTATTCCTGCCATTTACTGTCATTTATGTACTCTACCTGAACTTCCTAACGTGGTTTTAGTAGAGCGCAACTCCATCGAGCGAATTTGAGCGAATGTGGGCATTCTAGATTGCATGCTCCACTTACGTGTTTTGTTGGTTGCATATGCAGCAGGACACACGTTCTTCTGTGCAGTCTGAGTGACATGACATAATTTAAAGGAGCTTGTTCGTATATAGCTAAGAGTACATAATCCCCATTAAAAAGTAACATGCGATGTACTTGCCACTATCAGGACCAGATAGCGTGACATCTCCAAATAAGGAAGGATGCGATAATTAATCTGTTTGCAATTCTTTAGCTTCACTGTCACCCTTTTTAATTAAAAATGTGAAGGATGCGTTCAGCCTGGAGCATAATTGTAAACTATAATTTAGTTTTGTTATTGTATTATTGTTACTATTTACTATTATTATTATTATTATTATTATTATTATTATTATTATTATTATTATTATTATTATTTTTTTTTTTTTTTTTTTTTTTTTTTTTTTTTTTTTTTTGTAAAGTTAACGTTGCGAAGATGTTTCTTGTTTAATGTCAAAATGTTTCAATATTTATAGTCATAGCCATTGTTAATTTTGTTATGCCTTGGGCATGCAAAGGGAACGGAATTTCTAAGTCATCACATAGCGAGCACTCTTAGAATATTTGAATATCCCTTAAAGCTTATTGGTTTCCCCTTACACCTACATGGAAATTGGCAATAAAGTAATGTGTACAAATGCTTATCTCGACTAACATGAAGGAGATTGAGGAATAAGTGTTTGTAAGAATAGTTTGAGCAAAAGTAGGGAGTGAAACACATCAGTTTTTAAGTAGGTTTAGAGATTCGTTATTGAAATGCTACTCTTCTATCCATGATTTTAATAACCGACGGCATAAAACTTGCAATTTTGTTTTGAGCCTCCATACGCTTAGTTACAGCATGTAACATTGGTATATACATTTAACTTACCTCAAACCATACTTTGTGTATATTTACACAAAGTCTACTGGGCAGTCTTCTTTGAGTCCAGATATGAAATAATACATTTTAATACCAAAACTAAAATTCAGATCTGAAAGTGTTAAAATGTAGGGATGGAGTTCCCATTTACATAGTGTTATGACTTTATTGTTGTTATTTTTATACGTCAGTATAACCAGTATGCTTTTGTTTGGATGGGATTTAGAAGATAATAAGCCAAATTCCCAGCGATACTTTGTTGTCAGTAACGTGCAATGTGTCTTCGTTACAATAACCACGTGTAAATTTATACTTGTCAAGTGATTTGGATGACGCTAGCGAGGGTGTTAAGGGATTTCAGGGAATTGTTTTCGTTGAAGACTTTTTTTATCCCTAGTCCTGTACATGCACACCATGAATATAAAATTGTGTGTGTGTCTGCATTTGATGGAACATCGTTGTGTATGAACTATACTATCGACGATAAATAACATGAAAAGTGCTAACTAAAAATCTGATGTGTCATATTCAAATAACTTTCTCTGTCCACTATAGTTTATTTTTACATACCTACTACTAACTGTTCATAGGAAAGCTTATTTTTATCTATTTCATGGTGATCGAAGTAAATCTTTGCTGAAATAATTTCACTACGCTTTGTAGCTGCAAGTCGGATAAACAAAATAGAATCATATATGTCTATATGCTTGGCTTTAAATTACATACTTTTTCATGAAATCATTAGAAAGAATTGACTAGTTCTTTTACAATGAATGAATTTTTTAATTTTCTATTTATATACCGTCTTTAACATCGAAGGTCATATTGGGGGCTCTTAACCTTTTGGAACAAGTGCTCAGCAGCAATGGTGTTCACTCGCTTAACGGTAGTTTTGAACTTAAGTTCTTACTACTTTGGATTAACCTGTTTCATTAAATTCGCACACACACAGACAGACACACACACACACACACACACACACACACACACAAGCACACTCCCATTCATACTTCCAGACTGCAGGATGGGTAATAATCTTAGAGAAAAATTCCCATTCTTTCATCTGGGAGTCGAACACCAGACTCCTTGCACACCCCGCAGGTGATCTACCAATGAACGAAATTGTTGAAACATAACATTCAAAGTAGTAATGACGGATAACTCGGAGACGCCTGTTGCCATAGGACAAATTAATGGAAATGAATGGAGTGCTTCAAATAAAATCTACGCCTTTATGTGCAGTAATATTTCGTCAGTACCTCAGGGTTCACTCTTATATGAAATTGTGTAACATTATTTCTCACTGAATAGAATTTCACAGTCCGTTCATTATAAAAGTTGTTTTTTCCATGTAAACATCCTTATATACGGGATTTTAATCAAAATCTTTGGAACCAATACTGAAAAAAATAATAATTTTCCAAATTTTTGCACGTAGAGGGCAGTGATGGCTGGGTTGATTATCTTCAAAGTATTTTTGTTGAATATCATACCAAACTGTATTTTGTGTTGAATCATCACACTAAGTTTCGTATATAAACGGAAATTTGTTTTTGAATTATAGTGTTCAGAAATATAAAGATCTCTTTCAAGAGTACTTTTTTTATTTAGAGACCCTCAAAACATCTCTTTCGAGTAAAATCTCGATATTGATTCCTTAGGCGGAATGCGAAGCTTCCTGTACTTACTGAAAGTTTGTAATACAGAAAGTAAACATATCGTATGTTGTGAACAATCTCACGACTTCTGTTACCAAATAGAAGCCTTTAATACCGTGTTTCAATGTCATTCTTCAATCCGCATTACTCCGGACTTAACGCGACTTAATTTTATTTCTGTTCTGTTTCTTTAGTTTTTCAGTAACCGTTTGAGGCATCCTGTATATACTTCTACTTAAGTTCTTTTTATTGGAATATTCATTTTTGTTTAAAAGAAAGAAAAAGAAACCAGCACATATTTAGCACTTCAAAGAATAAATTTCTAAACATACACCTTAACAAGTACGTTTAAGGTAATGTTTCAACATTTCAGGTATTGGAATGTATGGTGCACAGATGGTCTGGGGCAGCAAAGCGTGTTGCCGTTGTTTCCTGCAGTGCAGATATTAATAAGAAGCAAGAATTGACGATTTATCTATAAAGAAGCTCTCTTTCTGTGTGCAAATAATGACAGCCACTCAAGAATTGGACGTCTTTTGTTGCAGTTCTGCATATACTTAATGTCAGTAGAATCCTGCATCCAACAAGAAACAGTCCGTCTGCCTTTCACTATTAATAATAAATTAACGATTGGGGTCTTACTGTCTTAAACTGTTACCGGTAGATCAACAATCAATGAAATAGAGATTTGTGGCACCAGAACATTTTTAAATTCTAAATCGTGATTAAAGTTATTAGCATATAAGATTTGTATCAAGAAAACTATTTTAAGTAATGAAAATTGATTTCATTAGCGTTCTTTGTATTTACAAGTATTATGGCGTACCCCAATTTGATACGCCACCTAAAGAGGTATAGGCTTCAGAATACGGTACAAGGATATGGATAGCAAGAGGTGTGGGACAAAAAACGAGCTGGGTAAATTGCAAATCAGCGAGTAACTAGCAGTCTTTCTGTTTTCATCTGCTGACAATACATCACAAGTTCATTAATAGCTGTTTTACTAACTTCAGCTGATGACAATAGATCGAAAATCAACAGGTAACTAACTGTCTTTCTGTCATCAGATGCTACCAGTATATTAGCATTCAATGAGTGTTTGTCTTTCTATCTTCCATTCCTAACTATAGATGAATCCTTCTGGCTTCAACGTCTGACAATAGATATAGGCTCAACAAGTAGCTGCCTTTCTGGCTTCAGTATCTGAAGATCAAGGGTCAACAAGTAGCTGTCTTTCTGTCTTCAGTGTCTGACAATAGATCAGGACTCAGCAAGTAGCTGTCTTTTTGACTTCCGTGTCTGATAATAGATCAAGACTCAACATGTAGCTGTCTTTCTGGCTTCATTGTTTGGCTTTAGATCAAGACTCAACAAGTAGCTGTCTTTTTGACTTCCTTGTCTGATAATAGATCAAAACTCAACAAGTAGCTGTGTTTTTGACTTCCGTGTCTGACAATAGATCAAGACTCAACATGTAGCTGTCTTTCTGGCTTCATTGTTTGGCTTTAGATCAAGACTCAACAAGTAGCTGTCTTTTTGACTTTCGTGTCTGATAATAGATCAAGACTCAACAAGTAGCTGTCTTTCTGCCTTCAGTGACTGACAATAGATCAAGACTCAACAATTTGCTGTCTGTCTGTCTTCAGTGTCTGACAATAGATCAAGACTCAACAAGTAGCTGAGTTTCTTTCTTCAGTGTCTGATAATAGATCAAGACTCAACAAGTAGCTGTCTGTCTGTCTTCAGTGTCTGATAATAGATCAAGACTCAACAAGTAGCTGTCTGTCTGTCTTCAGTGTCTGATAATAGATTAAGACTCAACAAGTAGCTGTCTGTCTGTCTTCAGTGTCCGACAATAGATCAAGACTCAACAGGTAGCTGAATTTCTTTCTTCCGTGTCTGAAAATAGATCAAGACTCAGTAAGTAGCTGTCTTTCTGGCTTCAGTGTTTGACATCAGATCAAGACTCAACGAGTAGCTGTCTTTTTGACTTCCGTGTCTGACAATGGATCAAGACTCAACAAGTAGCTGAGTTTCTTTCTTCAGTGTCTGACAATAGATCAGGACTCAACAAGTAGCTGTCTTTCTGCTTACAGTGGCTCACAATAGATCAGAAACAAGAAGCAACGGTGTTTCTGACTTCAATGGATAATAGATAAAAATCAACAGGTGCCTGTCTTTCTACCTTACTGATAACAGATCAAGAATTAACAAGCAGCTATTTTTCTACCTTTCTGATAACAGATCAAGAATTAACAAGCAGCTATTTTTCTACCTTTAATACTATTATCCACCGACCAAGAATCAAAAAGCAGCTTATGTCTTGCTTTTATATCATATAAGTAACAAAGAATGTACTATAAAAGTTTGACACTCTTCCCCTTTTACGTGTCTTAGAGAGATGTAAAAGTACCCTGTGAAGATTATTGGTGGCAAATTTTTGTAGAAGAGTTGCATCTCAATTCACTGATATTAACCGTATTTCTACAGTAGCGCATGTCACAAAGGCCGCATTCAGAACTGTGAACAGTTTGTTAGCACCAAGGCCTTTATATGAGTAATTGACTGAGGGACGTGTAAGTCTAATGTTAGTTATTAACCAAAGAGCTGCTATAGCAAGCAAAGTTGCGAGACCAAACTCAGACAACCTCTACACCATCAACAACTTTCCAAACAACGAAGCATATAATGGGTTTGTTCCCGGAACTGATACACTGAGATTACCTTCATTTTCAGTAATTCGAGCTCTCTGATTGATGTTAAAAAGCTGGTATGTAATATCGCACAACTTTCTGTATTACCCTTTCATTACTGAGTATAAAACATATTTATTTGAAAATGTTTCTCCTTCCCTTGCATATGCAATTTCTCGCCGTTTAATTTCATTAAATCTGTATTTATTCGAAACTGTGTTGCATTCAGTTATGCCAAGAAATATGGAGCATGGACATGTGATAAAATTCAGCGTATCTGAAATAAATAAAAACCCAATGTGTATTGCATTTCCATGACTTTGTCTAGCTCAGTCATTTATTTTAATACGGCTGAACTTTCTGAACTTTCAGCGATTTTTTTTTTTTGGGGGGGGGGGGGGGGGAGATACAAGTATATGTGTGTCTGTTCGTATTTTTGAGTGATGCGCTAATTCAAAAATCAAAAGTCCGATAATGCGAATCTTGGAATTTAGATTCAGGTTCTTCCAAAGACATGACATGAAGGTTTTTAAAAAAAAATTCTTCACCGCAGATTACCTTTTCCATGGAAGAGTTTTAAAAATAGTATATTTTTCTCCAAAGTTGCCTACGGATTTTGGCTAAAATATCATTACTAAGACATTTATATCAACAATAAAGTCTTGAATTTTCAGGCGATAGTCTGCGAAGACCTTTTCATTCCTATGGAACCTTGTATAATTTTGTACAAGTGGTAAACAATAAGAGATGGACAAAAAATACGACAAAAACTAGATTTCTTCAAAAAACATAATTCATTTCAAATAAAACTTTCTTGTTGCATTAGCTATTAACGAGATAACCATTGTTATTGGCTTAATATTTCATACTTCGTTCAGTTTAAGGTGTCGGAAATCGCGGAAAGAGTATGTGTTTTCTAGTTCAGCATTCAGCGGCCCGATTTTTTGAAAGATCAATATTAATTGGCACCTTCAACGAAAGTTGCAATGGACCTATTTCTTTAAGGGTAGATCTGGGTAAACGTTTTCTGTAATTCCCGTTTTTTCCCCCTCTTTTCATTAAAAATAGTTTACATCATTAAGATTTTATTGTTGAAGTTTCACGCTTGTTATCACACTAAGAATTAAAATAATTTAAATAGAGAGTATGTTACTCTGGCATGCCCCCTTTATACTTTCTATTTAAAATACTTTGCCAGTTGTATTTCTTGTATTCTTTTGTGTTGCCATGAACCTATTGTTTGTATCTTTTAGAAGCCTATGAACAAGATGGTGGAATGCGTTTATTGTGCTTCCTTTGTTCTGAAGTTGTTTACTTCTGAGGCACCAATGAAAATCGAAGTAAACCTTTTACTCAACGTTTCTACAGTTTACATTTTCTCATCTCGAAACTGAATTTTCTCCAAAACTATTGCATGTAGACAGTATTTGGCAGTTTGATAACCAAGATCCTCATGCATAATCCTGTGGAACAGAATTTCAATTAATATTTTAGTTGAACGTTGGTGAGGTTTTACTCAAATAGATTTTGAACCATTATGTCAAAGTAACACATCTTAGCTCAAAAATAATAATAACACATACAAAAATTCTGTTACATAGGATTTTGTGTTGTATGTTCAAGATAAATCATAAAAATTTTCAATGAAATATCTCAAGCACTTTTTGAAAAAGTGCACCTTATTGGTTTTAGATAACGGATAGTATAATACAACTCAAAGACACCAAAAAATTCTGAAACATTACACAGTATATAAACAATTATTGTTAATTTCTACACCCGACGTCAGCTTTCTAAGTTAGAAAATGTAGGAGTTATAAATACTTTTTCTAGGTGATATTTCTTTTATATACGTCTCCCTTACATGAAGTATACAGACAAATGTGTTTGTAAGAATGGTTGTAGTATTATCAAAACAGATCCAGTGGCGCTTTTGATTACCACAGACAGGCGCACGCGCACCACATGTAGATAAAAACTTTCTCTTTATATATAAATATACATATGTTAGATTGAACGTTATACCTACATTGCTTTCACGAGTTCTTCATATGCACAAATGGGTACCAAAGCTATGCCATTAGCGGCGGATGAGCATAAAAAAGTGAAATTCCTGAAAAACCGAATTAAGTACCGCAGCAGCCGTGTTAGGATTGGCAGACAAGGATATCCTGTCACCGTTGTAATGCTGTGTGTATGAGACGTCTCTCTCAACTACTAACGGAAAGGAAAAAAAGTGTTTCTCCCAGACGGAATCTTTCGTCGAGTAGTTTGCCGCGACGTTTGTTTACGTCTGTTCTGTTTGGGCTGCCTTACTTTCCCACCTGTTTCCTGATTTGTCACTATGTTCGCTTCCACTTCTAATCTTAGCCGCAGTGTCCTATTGGTTCAACTGCTTAAACTAGTGTACTCAGATTAGGGTCAACACTGAAAGCGAAATAACAGTTACGGGTTTTAGAAGTTTTAATCTGTATAATCTGGAAAATTGCTCATTCATAACTCAGTAAGCTTTTAGGTTTTCAAATGTTGCAAGCTTAATTATTATTAGAATGCGCATACCAAACGAAAAGTTAAATATAAATATAAATTAAAACAATAAAATGTCTGTAGATATACAATATATTCAATGTGGGTGTGGTGTGTTTGAACATGTTTTGTAATGTATTAAACTGAATCCTGTGAATACTAAAGTGTATTGCAGCTTAGCAGAATATAATTGGTACTGACTCGTGATCGTGTTTGGAAACAGGCGTTCCTAGTCGAAAGTTACTCTATTCTGTCTACGCTTTCTGTTCCTTAAGTTTTTCAGTTACCTTATGAAGCAACATGTGGAGTTAAATACGAGATACTCAATTATTTCTAATGATATTTTATATTGAGAAATAGAATAGGAAGGGTCATTTCTCCAGCTTAAGTTTTAGTTCTGTGGTGCTGTAGTCGAGCTGTTAGAACACTTGCTTACCACCTAGGCGGCCAAGATTCAATCCCAGTAACCCGCAAGTGGTATTCGTGGTGGACGAAGCGGCTTCTGGGTGGGTTCTCACCGAGCGCTCCATTCATTCCACCAGTTACTCCATTATCACCTTTCCAATCATCGATTTCGCTTGCATTTCAAATCATCCTCTACCTTACTATCATGCCTGGTGCTTGGCGGACCACCCGCTTCCAGGTATTCACTCTGTCTGGTCCATAGGTTCATGTGCTATCCGACAGGCGTCTGACCCTAGGTACTGGGTTGCAAGACATAGGGGGTGTAAGTCCTACATAAGGGGCTTCTATTCAACTCTAAATTCTCAATCGATCTCTCACTCCAAATTCTCTTTGAGAACCCCTGGTAGAGAAAGATCCGTATGTCAGCGAAGAGTATAACACAAAACGAAAAGTTGAATGAATGCTGAACTTGACATTTAAGTTCAAGAACGCAACACAAGTCTTCACTACACTCCTTATACAAAACTACCATTTACACAAGGGCCACCAAACTACGGCCTGCGCGCTAAATCCGGCCCGCAAATGCGTTTTCTGTGGCCCCCAAATGCTTTTTCTGCGGCCCGCCTGACACGTCTGAACTGCTTCAATAGAAGGAAAACAAGGCTCTGTAAAATCAGTACTGAGCAGACATCTCACACAGTCGTACTTAATGAGTAAAAGCACCATCTTGCTGGAAATATAATTCATGTTTGCGCCAAGTTAACTAAACTGCGCAAAGCAAACAGTCCGTGGAGGACCAACGCCTCCCGCCAGACAGCCACGTCTCCCTCTACTAACTGGGGGTCATGATTGGGTGCAGTAGTGAAGGGTGGAACGGATTAATGCCGCAGTCCTTCCCGATCGTGAATGCTGTCATCGCAATCTGGAAACACAACCAGCTCCTCTTTCTGAACTTGACACTATTATTACTATAATTATATAATTACTGTAATAATTACTATAATAATTACTATATAATTACTATATAATATATAATAATATATTATAATTACTATAATAAAATAATTTCTACGTCTCTCCTATATAATATTGACAAACTGTACTTTTCTCCTATCCTTATTTTGGCAGCGGGTTCCTCTCCTCAATGTCGTTCCTTGTTGTGAAGTTTATGGCGGGGGGATGGGGGCCTCGACCCATAGTTTGGTATGAGAATGTAGAAGAACATGATGTGAAATTGAGGAAGTAAAGGTAATGATGGAACAGTTGGAATGAATGGCGAGGGAAACCGGAAACCACAGAAAACTTGCCCATACGCCGCTTCATTCACCATAAACCACAAAGATTGTGCTGGTCACCCATAACATCACTAGTATATCTGCAAGGTTGACCAGAACACGCTACTTTTGTGTGTATAAAGTATCAAGAGATAGGACAAACAGAGAGAACAGCCCTACGAGGACTAGATATACAAGCATCTTACGCGACACAGATTTAACGCATAATCTCACAAACGAAATCTCCAAAAAATCTATACAGTCCTGTTGTTCTCATGTTCCTCCAAACCAACCCACAACAGCACCTATAATCCAAGTTCAGTAAGACTGTCAACAATACCAGCCACATCTCTACATCCCACAGTCCCAGAAGTACGATATGATATAGATATTACCAGTGAGGCTCCGAGAAGTACAAGAAAATATTTTTGGATTACTACCGGCAGAAGGGACTGGACCACACCACCTAGACATTACCTGATTTGTCATCCTGAGGCCAAACAACTCTAGTATAAGTGTGTTATTATATCATAATGTATATTGAAACCAACTATTTTATTTTATCTAGATTGTTTATTTTATTTTATCTCCAAAAACAGATTGTTAATGATTATTGTAAAATGAATGCAAATAAAGGGAGATATGCGGAATTATAGTCCTGATATAGACTCAAGGCATCAGGACATAAGAGTGCATATCTTTCATCACCGCCACCGCCACCGCCACCGCCACCGCCACCGCCACCGCCATAATTCAATTTAATTCAACGCCACCGCCAACACCAACACCAACACCAACACCACCACCACCACTACCACCACCAAACACCAACACCACCATAGTTGTATGCACGCTTTTGGCCACAATGTACATGCATTTTCACGCTTTTAGAATTGGAGTTCATGTGTTTCTGCAACCTTCCTAGTATTTCAAAAATCGTAACATTTATCAATATTATGAGTAGTAGCGCTTTTAAAATAATGAATTCCGTTACTGCGAAGCTCTATTAAAGTAAAACAGCAATACAATTTTTTTATGCAATTCTAGATTTAAAACGACTCATTATGACGGCAGAAACCTCTTTCGGGTACCAGTGTCAGAAAATGAATGACGTAATTACCATAGCAACAAAACAACTTACCGCCACAGCATAATTTTTACTAAGTGCCCTAAGAAAATCTGAAGTCGTCACTCTTGCAGACTAAAGCATTTTTCGTTTCTCCATCCACAAAACTTTTAATATTCTTTTTTGCAAACATATTTTGATTTTTCTGGAATTAATAAACTCTGAACTCTCTTGACTTCGCTCAAAATGTCAGGCGGAATGCAATCCACATTTTACTTAATAACTTTCAATTTTCCCTATAAATGTTGAACTTAATGATAGAACATCTGCTTAGCAATGATATCACTTCATACATCTCTTATCTCTCATGCATTATAATTTTACATTTAGCAAATTTATTGGTAGATTTTAGTATTTTAATGCTGCAATTGTATAAAACGTTGTATGTAACACGTATATAATCTTTTCATTGTGATACTCGTAAAAATTCGCTTTCGCTCACACGCTAAACATTTACTTTAGTAAATTATACATTATACATTAGTTACATAAATAACTAAATTTAGATATGCTTCATGTGTGTAATACTACATAAATACCATGTACAAATCTATAAAGAAAATATCCCTTCTCTTAGTTTCTGCAGTGAAATGCATCACGACAAAGTAACCGAGTAACACAAAAGCAAAACCTGCATCAAAAGAAAGGAGGAAAAAGGAAGAAGAATAACGTTATTATATTTTCCAGTATGAGACGAGCTGATGGGAAGACGTCTAAAAGCAACGGAAATTAAGTTCCTTGAATAGATCGCGATCATAAATTTGTTTGGGAACAAAAAAATACAATTCAGAAAAAGAATACACAAGGAAATAAAAGAAAGATAGCGTGACTATAGAATGTACGGAAAGTTTAACTCCGGTGGACATTTTTCAAAAAGGTGATGTGTTGCATTAAAAATGAAGTGACTCGAGTATGCTGCAAATACACGCTGAAGAGAGAGAGAGAGAGAGAGAGAGAGAGAGAGAGACAGAGAGAGGGGGGGGCTAAATCCAGTTCGTCAGAGCTCTAACTCTTAGTGCCCAAATTATTTTGCTACTTATGCCTGCCTCTAGCCCCTAAACCGTTTGTCATATGTCTTTAAGACGCACCGTTTCGAATAGCCGTGCTCGTTAAAGTGATAGGTAATGGGGTGACTGTCCATTTATGGCTGAGAGTGGTGAGTTCCAGTCACAGTGACTGCAGATGAGTCTGCGGTAAACGATAGGGAGGATCCACGTAAAATAATCGGTGTGATGGCGCACGTCAGTGGTGGTGTTTCAGTGACTGCGTTGCATGCATTTTTCTTCTTTTTTTTAAAAACCTAGAAACGTTAGTTACAAACATATATTTTTATAACATAAATCAACTTAGAATATGCACATATGTATAGGTAATTCTGATGTACGATAAAAATAACAAAATAAACTAAGTTTGCATGGGTAAGTGGGTCTAGAGATGAAAATCGAATTTACATTTTCTAGGCAGTAACATAATTTCTAAGAAATGTAAATCATGATTAGGTTACAACTGGAGCTGATTGAAAAAATGAGAAGGAATTGTTTTGTTTCTTTAGAATTCTGTATGAACAATCCTATTCCGAGAAATTAAAGGTACCCAAAGAGTTGTCTATACTTCGTGTTGAAACATTATACAATGTGTCCATAAAAATACTGCCATACCTTAAACTGGTTTTGCGTGGATTTGGATAAATTGGTGACATTCGAAAGAAAAATACTTCTTTAATATTTTATTTTTGAGTTTTTATTACTTAATATTTTTACCATTCCTCATAGACATTGAATTAGGCCCCCACGAGTGACACTGCAGACATCAAGGCAATATTCCATTCACGCCACACACACTCCAACATATCTGATGAAATGAACTAGATGGCAGCAGTGATAGCAGGTTGCGCTTCCTGTAAGCTTCTAGGTATCCGGGGTACATAGACACAATCAAGATCGCGGTACCACTTCAAAACTGAAAGAACTTAGAAATGGGGTCATGAAGATCCAAGTTCAATTGCGGGAGCAAGACTACTGTGTGTGTGAGTAGGAGCTGGACGTTCAAACCTTTACCTAAAAGCATGCTGTAGCTGCATCTGACTCTGCTTGCTGATATTCCAAAACACACTATTTCGTTCTTGTTGGTTCGCTGTAGTTCCTTCATAACTCTTTAATAATAATAGTTTGAAAAGTAAACGTTCACACATAGCCTACTAGCTAAATATCCAACAATGAATCCACATCGACAATCACAAACGTGAGTGCATTTAGTTTAGTTTATATTTTGATTCCGGCGATTTGTGCTATGTTGTCCATTGTTGACATGCGCAAAAATATACTCTTTTTCTTTCGAATGCCGCCAATTTCATTTAAATACAGTTATCCAAAGTGGTGTAACACCAGATTAAAGTATGGCAGTATGTTTATAGACTGTAATTTTTTTTCGGTTTTCTTTTTCTTCCACCCTCTAATTGAAGTAAAAAGTTACATAGGATTCTTTGGTGTCTATATTCCAAACAACGTACCTCAAACGAATCTACTAATACTCGTAGCACCTTGTATAAAAATAGGTGAATATTTAGAATTTTGAAATGCGATTGAACAAAGTTACGAACTACAAATATGTGACTAAATATCTGTGTTATTTTAGGAAAAATTGCGCATGAGCTTCCATCGAGGCTTAAAAATGTCGCGCCTTTCTTTGTAGCTGGAATGTTTAGAATTGTATGCAATCCCACTTCTCTTTATTGTTGTGCCGATATATTATACACAAATAATTGCTGCTATTTAGAATACTAATTTTTAATTTTCTGAGGAAACGGTTTCATACAAGTTCCAATGCATAGAATGTTCACATATTTTAAGCTAGTTGAAATGCACATAAAAGGTGCCAATTTGGTGTTCACAGTTTTAAATTACCTAATTTAAGAAATGTTCGCTGGGCATTATGTGTGTATGGAACAAGGTATTTATGCACTTAAAAAAGTAATACTGCCGATTTATAGAGCCAAGTGCTTGCTGAAATTTCTTGAAGTTTCGTACTACCCACACTGATTGCTGCTTTGTACTTGTATCGCCTTGATTTATGGGATTTATTCTTGGTTTATGTTGAAGAAAAGAGTCGCTGAATGATAAGGGATGCGATATCACGCCTTGCTATAATTGAAAGTGAATCGTATTACAAGATCCAAGCCTATGCAACTAGCCCCATGGACATTTGATTCCAAAATGCATATGCTACACAATGAATACTTCGTAAAAATATTTGAATTTTTAGAAGCGAAAAAGAACCACGCCAATGAAATGCAGACTAATAACTCAAAAAGTGCATATTTTAAAAATAGAGGTCATTTGCTAAGCTTACACTTTATTACCGTTAAACATTAATACCTTTATATATATAAACAATTTCACAATAACTGCATCTGTAATCATTTATAAACTTTTACTTATTAGCACCAGGAACGTGAAAAGCCGAATCTGAAATAAATTTGAACCAAAAAGTAATTAAAATTTGAACGTAGTGCTGAAGAATTCAAAGAAATGAAGGCTTTCAGGTTAGATTTAAACAACACTGAAATATCAAAAATTTAGATAAAATATGTGTACGTACTTAGATAAATTCCACTAACTTAGAAATTTCCAAAATAGTATTAATATTATTCTTTATTTCAAAGAGGTTTTGAGCTTTTTTGAGTTTAAACATGATAAGATTGAAATTATTTAGTGAATCTTTCAGGGAGTGTGTACATGTGCAGTGATTTGAGAAGAAATAGATCTTCGTACAAATGTAGATTATAATCGGTCATTATAACGAACCTAAGACCAACCTCTTGGCATAGTAGAAACAGGTTGTAATATCTCCTAACTACAAAGTCACCTTTAACGTATTTCATATAGATGCTTTAACCAGTAATACAGTGTAATTTGTCAAAGTGATATTCACTAAACATAACCTAATCATTAATTATAACCGCTATTAAAACGTTCAAACAAAGTAACCGTTACGGGAAAATAACCGTTACACTCTACTACTTTGTGAGTAACGGTTTACTTTGTGTCTTTGTTAACTCTGTAACCGTTACTGAGAAACTAATATATTTATGCCCCACTCCCGAACTAGTTAGTTTCCACATTACTTTTGCAATCGTTATGTTACTTTTGTTCGTCCATAACGAAAACAAATGAAAAAATATTCCGAAATCGATAACTATACTCCTTTGTTCGAATAGTATGATCATATCTTCCGAAGTTTACTGTATAATACCAACTTCTGTGTTCATAAAATGTTTAAACTTTTGAAACAGATAGTTCAATAAAGGAGGTAAATGTACTCTTATATTTAGGAACGTTTGTATGCTAGTTAACTTGTTAGAAATGGAACAGAGAATATCTAATCTATTTAGGCTTTATTAACTTAGATACTAACGAGTAACCAGACGACTTCCCCAATTAAGCTCTCTAGGGGAATACTCCGTAGTCTGAGGAACATTCTGGGACTTGCTTCTAGTCAATGAAGTATCATCAAGACACACTGAGGAGTTAAGTCGAAAGTAACATACTCTCAACAATTCACTGAAAGCATTCAAAGTTCCAAAACTTTTATATTATCTCTCAAACTTAGTCGGCAAGTACTTCATTCGGGCCTTCACTTCAATAAAATGCACTGTTAGTGGTGATTTCAATGATTAGTGCAAATGTTACTTTAAACTTGACAATACAAACATGTACATGTGTCTGCACGTTGGCCATGGTAGCTCAGTGGTTAGATATGACATTGAATTTTTCAGTCTCACTCTACGCTTTACAGTTTTTAGAAGGTTCACAAAAGTAAACGATAGAGATGGAGGGTCATGTGAATACTGAATAAAACTGGTAATATTTCCTGCCAAAGGTTTCGTTTGCATTTTTGCGGAGGAGTATTAAGTTAGGGCCACAAAAGGCTTGTTTATGTATAGTATGAACGCCTTTTCATCCTGTGGCGAAGCATTTTGCAGGCAGATGCAATTTGCGTCTCTGCAGGTGGCCGGATTGGTATGTTCTTGTTGTGAATATAATGAAATTACTTAAACATCTACTGGCACCGTCACATTTACAAAGCTTTTGCCTTGGCAGTGTTTTCCTCCAGTGTCATGCCACATAAGTTTAAAATGTTCACCTGACGTGACGGCGGGGTCCTGCGTGTAAATTAAGTTTGTTTCTGCGAGCCAGGAAGTGAGATAGAGAGACTAAAACACGTTACCAAACAGCATTACACTTCGCGAATTAGCATCGGTTTGCCGCAGTATGTGCTGCCTGCTCTGTGTAATGCATTTATAACACAGCCAGCGCTGTTTCTTGTTTGGTGTCACTGATACCTAACAGAACCCTTAAATTTATCACAAAGCTTTTCGGCATGATGATAAATCTAATCTAATGCCTGATCGGCACCCTGAGTTTGATTTCCACCAAGAGTGATTAGGTTTTCAGTACGTTATTTTCAATATAGACTTCTTAAAGATGTTTATCGCATAAGATTTGAAAGTGTTTTCGTAAATCAAACGCAACGTAGATGTAACCAATAACCACAGCAACACAAAGTACGTCTGAAGGTTAATGCAAGGAGGTAAACCCAAACTCCCCACTTTCGCAAACGTTGGACATCGCTGCTCTATTGTTTTCTAGTTGCTGCTAGTTACCCTTGAATATTGGCTGAATAATTGCTGTTCTCCAAGTTTCGCGAAGTTTTCTTTGTTGAAAATGCTATTTGCAGGAAGACTAACAATTCAGAATTTCTAAGCAACTGTTAATGAATTCTCCGGAATTCACTCTGTTCTCGTTACCCTACAATTTTTAATGCGCGGACAATTTCCCCGTCAGTTAACATCCCACCTAGAACTGGCACTGTAGAATTCAGAGTTTAAACGCTATTCAGTAACCGAAAATTGAATGAATACTAAATCAATATGCCTATGCCGTACTATGTACCTATGCGTCGACGGGCCCTTAAACCGCAACGCACTCATTCACTCACTCACTCACTCACTCACTCACTCACTCACTCACTCACTCACTCACTCACTCACTCACTCTTTTTGTACTATGCATTAACCCTAGCATTACCAAGGGAGAGGGGTACTTTATGCCCAACTTCTGTAATTTATTAAATTCTGTCTTTTAATTTTTTGATTAAAGCCATGCAGTTAATAGTTATTGTCAATCACTGTTTCTGCTGAATTGTGTAATTGCTTGAAAGTTTTCATTGTTGGTCTTTTAGAGAAAAAATGAAATGTCTAGGTGCTCATAAAGTACTGCCCCGTCGGTATAATGCGATTCATGTAAACATTTAAAAAGGAATAAATATGATTACCTTCATAAACGTGACAAGCTATAATAACCAATGTTAAAATAAATTTTTTCAGACATTTAGTTACCAGAAGTGGTCACAAAGCACCCTGCCAACCTCTCCCCCCATTGGTACTAGGATTTGCTAGTCACTGACGCCTTGAATCTTGACTCTACTCTGGCATACTCTCAGGGAACTTAAAACATGCATTTTGAGTGAAATTTCGATATCGAGTTTTAGGTTGGATTAGGATATTATTCTTAATCACACGAAGGGGTCTCAAGTAGCTGCAGCAAGTGCCGCATGTAGGCCATAGTAGGTCATTTGTGCTTCCAATGTGACCGTCTGGAGGAAGGGATGAACGGAAAACTAGTACTACCACCAGAACCGAACGAGGATACTCGCTAGAAAGGTCGGGGTTCCTAACGATTCTAGAATAATATCAACCTTGTCTAAGCCATCTTCAATCTCGGATCCTGGAAAGAAACGAGACCCTCCCAGGATGAGGCCACAGGGGCCAGTAAGCTAATCTTTCCACCGCACAGCCGTAACGCATCAATCGCCATCTGGCCTTACACCCTGAAACATAGTAATAAAATGACACAGAAGTAAGAAACTTTTGGACAGAGAATTTACAACAGAAGGGGGACCCAAACCAACATTTGCATACCGAGCTGCGAAAGCACGGAAAACCCATGATCAGAGTGGGTGGCCGGCGGGAATTGACCTCGAGACCTCACGAATGGGAGCCCTGCACGTTACTGCGAAGTCATCTGACACAATAGTTTTGGAGAGAGCACACCATAGGTAAAGAGTAGAGAACGTAGAAAACTACTTTATGGGCAACTCTCCCTATATGAAAACATTTATAGAATGAATAAGAACAGGGATAGGAAATATACGGAGGGTGATGGGCACTGAAGCTTATTGTACCTTTGCCCCCTAGGGGACAACATGTAGGAAGGATGAGGTGAGAAGAGACACTGGGTGGCCAGATCCAGATTAACGGCACAGACATTGACAAAGGTCCCTAAGGATTCCCAAGTTTGACGACTCCTCGAAGTCTTTTGGACTTCCGGGGCTAACTCAAGGAGATCTCGTCACGGGGTTGAACGCTCCTACTTGCCGCCCACCTAGCCGGATCCCACGGACAACGAGGGACGGAAACAGTTCCTTCGCACATGTCATCCCTGTACTTAACGCCTTCGTTGACACTTGCGACCCTGAAAGAACCAACAGGATGAACGACGAATGAAATAATAAAGCGAAATGGCGGGACATGATGTTCGAGGGATGTAAGTATCCTTCCTAGCATTTGCCTAGCGAATCGAGGAAACCGCCGAAAAAAACCTATGGATGAGGAAGGTTGGCCATGGGAATCGAACCCAAGACTTCCCTAATACGAACCTCACACGAGCCATCTTGCTCGATGAATGAATATAACGCTGTGAAACGTTGCGCCACTCTTATACATCAATTTCTTGGAAGAGAAGGTCTTTGAGATAATACGTATGCCAGCTGAAGTAAGCTGAACTATCAAAGGATTCACCTTCAACCATGTTGTTATAATCTACTACAGAATGAGAACGAATTTTCTGTTGGACTTGGAGATCACGATTCAGGATCTCATTTGCTGGTTTTTGCTTGAACCACTGTAAAATTCCAACATGAATTAACTATCTTGCTTAGTAGTTACTCTTCGTGAAGGAATGACAGTGGATTTCCTTTTATGCGTGTTCTTGAATCCACACACTGTTTCATTAAGTTTTAGCTGTTAGGCAGAGAGTAATATTTCTGCTGTCTACCTGAGCGGTAACAAACCGACGTGAATGTCCTGGCTATCAAGAAAAAAGAACAGAATGCAGGGACATGTGGCGGTTGTTGGAGGTATTTTAATTGGAATTCTTTGTCCTCTCGTTCAACCGATCCATTTGTCGTGTTTCTTTCTGCCTATGCAGCCTACTAATTGGCTGATGTTTGGAATACATTGATCCTGATCTGTGTTCCTGCAGGATGACATTCGCCATTCTGGTTTTACCACACCAGTTTGTGGTTTCATGACATATTAGGAGTTTGCCATAAGAGAATCTTCCAGCATAAAGGAATTTCTTTGCTAAGAGCGTATGGTATACGTCTTGTGTGCACTTTTAACAACCAGTACGCTTCAGATTTTAAATATTACTGTGTGGGTGAAGATCATACTGAAAAATCTGATGTGTTGTATTCACATGCATTTCTCTGCGATGAATTTTTACTTTCTCTACCAAGCATAAGCACATAATTGGCAGAAAAGCTTTGCATCCCAACTAAAAATTAGATTTCGATATTCCACTCTAAACACACATTTTGAGGTCCCCTGAATCCAAAAAGAGAACCATTTTTATAAAAATAGTTGTGTGTGTGTGTGTGTGTTTGTGTGTGTGGGTGTGTGGGTGGGTGGGTGTGGGGTGCGCGTGCGTGTGAACAGCATTACTAAAACCCAATAAATCAGTGGAATAGGCAACATGATAAGCTAAGTATCTTTAAAGGGTGCCAAGTGTATATCTTCAAAAAAATCCCTCCACTCCAAACTATCCTATAAATGGAAACAGGTTTCGAAAATATTCTAGACGTTCACGGGCTTCAAGCTAGCTATAATGATGATGGATTCTGATGATGAGAGAGATGCACAAACGTCTAGAATATGTTCGACGCCAGGAAAGCTTCAGATCGTATTTCAGTTTTCGAAAATTTTGATTTTCGCAAGAACGGTTATAACGATTTTGATTAAAATATCCTGTTTCAGGTATTTTATGACAAATGAAACGTACGTCTTGAATTTCCTAGAAATGGGCTCTAAAAATCTCTTCACTCTGACTGACTTTAGCATAACAGGTAATCCGTAAAATACAAACTCAGTACTGACAAACTTTAGACCTCCTTTCTTTCTCTCTCTCTCTCTCTCTCTCTCTCTCTCTCTCTCTCTCTCTCACCCTCTCTCTCTCATCTTCTTTTTCCTTCGCCATTTTCGACATATTCCTTGTTTAGTTATGTAGATCCTCAAATACTTTTCCCAAATGGGAAGTCACTCATTTTGTGTCTGTCACACTGTCTTTCGGTCATGCAAAGAGAACTAGCCATCACAAAGTGACCAACTCTTAAAAGATTCGCTTGCCTATTGCTTAAAGTCAACTGTATTTCCCTATTCCCGTGTACCTACTAGGAAATTTCAATAAGACAATTTCTGTAAATGTTTACCTTGATTAACATAACACGAATCGAAGTAGCATTAAGAAAGAATAGTGTTTGCAAGATTGACGTACAGCTAACATTTACTTTCTCGCCAACTAGTAGCAAAATTACAATTTATTAATATTTTATTGAATAGTTGAATTACATAATGTTAGTCTCTTTGATGAATAATTGCGTCGCATGTATTGATTTTTAAAGCCTGTAAAAGAAATTATCAAAACATGATACTTGGGGAGCTAATGTGAATATTTGCACAAAATTTAGTGTGCACTTTACATATTAAAGCCTGATTGCTTTATTAAGGTTTCAAATGAATCGAACTCAAATTGTAGATTATAGAAATTTGACAGCTGGATGGTATATGTAATTTGAGATTACCTATTTAGGTATAATAAAATGAGCTTACGTCGTATATTATGCGACGAGAGAATAATTTACATTACACTCAAGTTTATTTATGCTCAACCATATATCTATGATTAAAATAGTTTAAAATGCTCTTAATATTGTACACTGCATGCTGTTGTCACTGATCGGACATTCTAATCATGTATTTGTCAATCAATTGCACATGCGGAATCGATAGTTGCGCCTTCAGCTGCGACAATATTGATTTTATTGTGTTAGCCTTGATACAATGATACAGGTAAGATATACGTTAAAACCTTTTAAAAGAAGGTAGACACCGTATGCCTTTGCAATTATTTCTGGCGGTGTAAATTGCAGGTAGCTTTCACTCGTGTCCGACAAAGTCTGCTGGTGTGACTTCACATTCTTTCAGAATGTGTAGATGTTGCGCTAGGAGCAAAGTCCTGAGCAAAGATAATATATGCGGTTTTAAATCCCTTTTTCTCTCAAATCTTGAGTATGGAGGGCCCCAGAGATCCATCTAGATAAATCAGTGTGTCTGAACCCACAGAGGGAACAGCAAAGCAAATACCGAAGCAAATCTTATAATAACTCAGAACTTCCCCGAACGCATTGTGAGATTTCTGACAGTTGGTGTGCGTAGATAAGATATGGCGAAAGACCTGGGACTGCAGAGATAACAGCTGTGCCACTGTATAAAAAACTGGAAGCTTTTCAAGCGGAAAACTAAACACTGTTAAGTCCCAAAGAGATGCATATGGAATAGCTTTTTGTTTCTGCTGATAAGAAAAAATCGAAAAGGATTAGCTATGTAGGTCGCAAAACTGTATTCCGCATTTCCACGAGCTTCATAAATATATCGTTCACCGAGGTAGAAATATGAAAATAACACCTAAAATATTGTGGAAGTAGTGATTAAACTGAGATTGCCAGTTTGGATATTATCACAATATAATCCATACAGAACAAAGGAAAATAATATACTTCATATACATAGCTGGAATAGTAATTTTACTTCTTTATGGTTTAATCGTACAAGAGAAGAACTTAATAGACTCAGTAAGTAGCAAAATACAAATATATTGAAATGAATGGATGCAACATATACCTACAAAGAATGTCCGAAACAACACTGCCTAAAATTACATTCCAGTATCAACCAAAAGGGAAGAGAGATGTCGGTAGACCCAAAAAGAGGTGAAAAGAGCAATTATTGTGAGTTGAAACGGGCACTCTGCCCACGCCGTGAGGTGAAGAAGAAGAAGAAGAGGAAGAAGAAGAAGAGGAAGAGGAGGATGAGGAAGAATAGGAAGAGGAGGAGGAGGAGGGGGAGGCAGAGAAGGAAGAAGAGGATTAATCGCAACGACGATGGTCCTCAGCAAATCATAAATACATTGGAACATATATTTTATCTTTGGTAATGAGAAGAGATGCTTGGGACATCTGTAATACTTTTTAATCTTTGCTCTCGGACGTGATAAAACCAACTTATGTAAACCATGTATTATACTTATTTTTATTAATTTACCATTTTTCAACCCAAATCATATCGGTATATGAACCTTGAAATAATTGTTTAGATGTTAATTCACTTGCTTGTAGTTTGTGCTCAATCATTAGGTTTTATTTCATTCGTTCTAAAAGATGAACAACAATCTCCTATAAATAGTAAATACATTTACCACTTTATTCAACCTAAAAATTCGGTGTGGAGCTTTTACCAGAAAGTATGTTTTGAGGATTTCTGAATTATTTTTCTCTTCCTTGTTCTTCTTGTGTATAGGTTACTATACTGTTTATTTCCCATTTTATTCCTGGATGTGTTATAGATGCTGTCAATCCATCTCCTGGCGGGTGCTCCTCTTCTCCTTTTCCCATCTAAAGGTCTGCCTTCCTTGGCTCATTTTACTAGACCGTTGTTTCCCATCCTGTTAATGTATTTTTTCCAGCATTTCCGTCACTCATCAATAAATGTTGTTATATCTTGAATTCGACAATATTCTCTGATTTCTGTGTTGCGTATTTTATCTCATAAGATTTTTCCTTGAATGCTTCTTAATATTTTCGATTCGCACTTAATTCGAAAAATTCAACAAAAACATTTATTTAGAAAAATATCTGAGTGAACAGCATAGCTGAAAAAACTAATATTTGCTTAAATAATAAACTCTGTTTATGTTCCACACCTTTCAAGAATGCAACCATAGACTTAAAACAGGAACATTTTTCAAAAATGTGTTGTTTTTGTTTTGTTTTTGTTTCTTCTTCTTCTTCTTGAAAATGACTCATAAGATTTGATTCAGTTTGCCATAGGTTTAAGGCATTTCCATGCCAAATTAAATGAATTTTCTCAAGTCCAGCGCGCGTGTGTGTGTTCTATGCTTCCCTTTGTGGAAAGTATAAGTATTGCCAAACTCACATAAATAACGACGAATATCTCCGAAATGGTTCACTCCACAGAAAAACTATGTGGGCTTTGTTTTAAAGAGATCTATGTACATTTGTTTAATAGAAAAAATTGGTCTATCTCATAGGTTTATTAGTTATGCAAAAGTCATCCAGAGTAAATAGGACTATATGGGCTATAGCCAGAAAATTCAAAATATGCATTTCATTCGGCATAAAAATATCTTAAACATGTGGCAGTCTAATCAAAATCGTTAGAGCCATTTTTGAGAAAATCAAATTTTCGAAAAATTGTCCATGGAAAGAGTAGTTTAGGGTGGGGAAATTTTCTTCAAAACGTTCGTGTGGCACCCTTTAAATATATTAAGCTTAAATACCCACTTTGGTTTTTAACAGACTTTTCGTTTTTGAGTTATGCTGTCCACAGACTGACAACACACACACTCACACACACACACACACACACACACACACACACACACACACACACACACACACACACACACACACGCACGCGCGACCTTTTTCTAGAAATGATTTTTTTTCAGTGGGCCTGAAAGCGTGTATTTCCGGTGAAATCTCGACATTAAATTTTTAGGTGGAATACAATACTTTGTCGGCTTACTATACGTAGTAGAGAGAGTAAAAATGTGTTAAGATTGCGTATCGGGCTCAACTTCAACATCCCTTATGGCGCACATGTAGGATTATATTTACTCCACAACGTGTGATAAAACACGTATTAGACAGTAATTCACACTCAGGACATTGTAGTTACAGGGAGTCATTAAAACACAGTAAACCCACTCGCAGAATCTCTCCACGGCACGGGACAACGGTGCGAAATTGTGGCGATAGAGGCGCACTAAAATCCTTAGCTCAGAAATGGATAGCATCTCATAGTTTCACGCGATCGTTAACACATTTGGAGTTTCGAGTTTGGTGTTAAACAAGGAACATTCTACAGCAGTTTTAACAGAAAATAAAGTAGATGGAGTCGGTGTTAGCTTAGAGTGGTCGTAAACAGACTAGCACAACAAATTAATGTGAACACATTCGACATTGGGTTTCAGAAAAACGTGTACTATTACTTGAAAATACCGCAACTGTTCTAAAACTCGTCCAATACTTTGGTCCATATTGAATGTAAGGGTTAGTCGCTCACAGCCGCGCTGACATGGGAGAATTCAACGCGCGTAGTTATAATGGTTCCTTTGTAGCAGGAAAGTATAGGGTTCTTCATTTAAAAGCTGACAGGCGCACGGCATTTCGCCTGTGCGCGATTGTGTGTGCCACAGCCGGCTTTGCTCCTACATAAACTCCGCGCGTGAAGCATGTATAACACTCTAACCTTATAGATGTTGGAAAGGTCGTCCACCCTCACGCGCTGAATATATTTGTCACAATCTGTGAGATTATACGTACACTACTGATATAAATAACTATTTTTCTATGCCATAGCATTTTCAACTTAGTCAAGGCCTTTTTAATAACAACTCTGGTTTCCCAGAACGCCATTATACTAGTGAACACACATGTTTACTCAAAAGTGACAATTACCAAAGAAACTTTGGTAAAAGTGATTAAATGTGGGGTACTGAAAACTATTTGTGTACGTTTGCCAACGTAAGCAAAATGTACATTTATTGTAAGGCAAGACGATATCCAACATACTTGAAGTTTATTTGCATTACAGAACATCAGTGTAATCCGAGAGAAAGGCCTTTACTGTATCAAATAAATAAACTAATAATGTGTGCCTATTTGTGCTTAATATTAAAAACGGCAGAGACGGAACACATGCGAATCGAAATAAGATCCTCGCTGGAGCACTGCACTATTCACCAATGCTTGACATGAACTGTAACAACAGGAAAACATCCAGCAATGAACGAGGAACGGTAATTAAAAGTTGATATTAAAACCTAAAATAAGGTTATTTCGACAAGCATTGCCTCAATTTTCCTTGTAGCGATCCCTAGTATTCAGAATAAAAATAAAAATAACAGAACACTACTGGCTCTGCGTAACATCAAGAGTGCTTGTATTTCTGGAAACAAGTGGCGAATTATAATTAGCCGATGGGCATACGGAATCGCTGAATGATCTCAATCTCATATACAAGCTAATTGGATTTTATAATTTACCCCTTCTGCATTTCAATAGCAGTGTTGGTTTTATATTAACTGATTTGCTCTCATTCTGAAAACATTCAAGTACATTTGTAAAAATTGCTGCACTATACACAGTCTATACGGTTAGCTGGAGACTAGCCTTTGGCAAAGTGCCATTGTATTAGGATACATAAAGGGCGAAAATTTACCAAAATGTTTTTTAAAAAACCAGCATTTTGTTTATGGCTTATTATTATCAAGGAGTCTTATAGTTTTGCAGGCTGTATTTGTTAAGTATCTATCGCCGATAAGTGAACTTTGAACGTCACTGAGCACTGCCAAATTACCCTTTAAAAGAAACTTCCTTCTTTCTATTCTTTCCCTGTCTTTGAGGCTTCTTAAATGCTTCACAGGAAGTTGCTCTTCTCCAGTTTCTTTCAAGACTAATAAACTTAATAGAAGTTAATAAAAGAACTTGAAAAAACATTTTCTCTCAAAACCAAAGGACTAATACATAAGTAATAACTAATGCATTTTCACATTTTCTCGCTTTTCTATATTCGCATAAAATATTTGATGCGACCCTTAGAATAACTATAGTGTATTTGAGGAAGTGCTGCGAAAGCAATTTATCAAAAGTAAGATTTTAAGTTTCTAAATGCAGTTTTGAAAACAGTGAAATTTCGGGTTGCATATATGAAATCTGTAGCAACCTACTCATTTGAATGTGAGTAAAAGTAGACTGCAAAAATGACTTCCCACAGCGTTTAAGTACGTCTGTCAACTTTTGGAAATTCCTTTGTGCCGCCGAACTCTAAAATTTGGTCAATATATAACCTAAGGTTGCTGATAATTATTATATAAAAGAAATGAAACATTATTTATTTAGAAGTCTTGTCCAACAATGTAGCATTCACCTCCCTTCAATTGGCGCAGTTTTTATTTCCTGATCATTTGGAGTATTTTAATAGATACATTGTTAAAATAGTTAAATATGTCATTAAACTAAAAACTAATAAGGGTGCCCAATACTAATTTGTATCTATATTGCTCTTTGCATATTTAGAACTAGGTATGCAAATTTTAAGGCCGAGAGCGTGGCCTCCGAGCTGTCAAGTCGAGCTTTCCCAAATGTCCACTAGAGGGGAGCCAATGACGTCGTGGCTGAGTGGTTAGACCGCTTGCCTACCACCTTGCGGCCCGGGTTCGATTCCAGGAAGCCGCATGTGGTGTTTGCAGTGGACGAAGCGGCGTCTGGTTGAGTTTTCTCCGGGTTCTCCGGTTTCCCCTACCACTCATTTCACTAACTGCTCCATTCATCAATTTCGCCTGCATTTCATATCATCCTTCTCACTCTCATACTTGGTGCTTGGCTGACCACCCGCTTACAGATCTTCACTCTGCCTGGTCCATATATTCTTATGCTTCTCTACAGACATCTGACCCTAGGCAGCGGCTTGTAAGTCCTACTTAGGGACAAAGGAAGCTTCTAAGCTACCCTCCAGGGGGTTGGACACGCCGCCGTTAGGGAACTGCGCATCTCTGTCGTCCACGTTTCTCATTCGTATATCCCCTATGGTTCTTTCGTCTCATCCATTCCTCCTGGGGGTGCAGCAAGAAAAGATCCAATCGCGCGGCCGAGGAGCTGCGTACTCCCCTCCCACTTCTTAATCTTCCTACCTACAACATTAGAAACATCTTAGTAAAACAAAGTTATATCACATTTGAAACTCCGCTATACTGTTTAAGTTTCCAGTTTAAAGAGATTTCCTAAAGTTATCATTTCTTCAGTAACAAATTGACATACGATCAAATCATGTTTATAGGAATAATTATACATCGCTATTATCTTCTTTATAAATAATTCCACTATACCTTTGATAAATATTGTTTTGACCTAGGTATTTTATACAAAAGCCTAATATCTGATTGATTTCCTATAACGTTAAAAGCTTGTTTCTGGTGACCTTATATTGGTACCATTTCAAAACAAGGCGTATCAAACTGAAGCTACAGACCACGTAGTTTTACACTTTCAAGAGCAGAACTAACATCACGGAATCTATAACGTGTTTTTGCTTTCTCTACTACTAGGAAGTATGTATTCCACCCAAAAATTCGATGTCGATATTTCACCGGATACATATACTTTGAGGCCCCTGAATCTACAAAAAGTATTTTTGTAACAGGGTCCGTGGTGCGTGTGTGTCTGTGTGTGTGTGTGTGTGTGTGTGTGTGTGTGTGTGTGTGTGTGTGTGTGTGTCAGTTTGTGGACATCATGACTCAAAAACGAAAAGTCGATTAAAAACAAAATGGTATTTAAGTTTGTCTTTCAAGGATGCGACACGAACATTTTGAGGAAAATAGCTCCACCCTAAGCTACCGTTTACATAGAAAATTTTTCGAAAATTTTTATGTTCTTGAAAATGGCTCTAACGATTTTGATTAAAATGCCATGTGTTTAAGATATTTTTATGACAAATGAAATCTATGTTTTGAATTTTCTGGCTAAAGCCTATGTAGTCCTGCTTACTCTGGATGACTTATAAATAACTCTTAAACCATAAGAGATAGACCAAACCTTACTCTGCTAAAAATGTAGATCTCGCTGAAACACACAATCTATGTCCAAATATATATATTTTAGGGTTAACCATTTCGGAGATATTCCTTATTAGTTATATGTTAGTCATGCAAAGAGAACGGAATCTCAAAGCTTTAAAAGATTTGACTATCGCTAAAAGCCTACTATATTCCCATATTCCCCTTGCACCTACAAGAAAATAAACAGTAAGATAATATTTTGTACAAATGTTTATCTCAATTAACACAAATAAGATATAGAAATAATGGTTAGTACAAGAGTAGAGAAAGTCATGTGAGTGCAACACATCATATTTTTAGTACTCAATCTTGTCACGAGCTCATGCCGTATCGCTATTTTTATCCATTTTGCTGGCAATCTTTTGAAGAAAAACCCCTGCATAGTTTGCGCTGCAAGATCTTACAAGAATTGTTAAGTTGTAACGGGATCGTGACTTGGATGCGCCGTTTGTAGCGGTTTCTGGACGTTGGGTGCCGGATTTAGGTAGGCATGAGAGGATGTTTCTCGGGCGCGAGGTTAGATGACAACACAACACAGGCTTTTACTAAGTTTATTCTTCAACACTTCATTTGCCTCGAATTTCCGACCTGAGCAAGTTTCTGGTGCTTCTCTCTTAGATTGCTAACTGCTTTACGTTCACTAATCACCGTTGCACTTCACACCTCGACGTTTCTTTTTGGCGCGAGAGCTATACTCATTTAGCGATACCAGGTTTACACTTCTAGTCACATCGCCACCCAGACTCAAACTGTCAGACCGTTACACTTTCCACCTCGACGTTCCTTTTTGGCGCGAAGCTATACTTATTTAGCGCTACGAGGTTTACACTCCTGGGCACATCGCCATCCAGACCCAACTGTCAGACCGTTGCACTTTGCACCTCGATTTCCCATACTGTCCATTCGATACATTATTTAACTGTTTAATGAACTCTAATGTGACTAAATTAAGGACATAGATTTGATTTCTTTAGTTCTAGAGGCCTTTAGAAACTTGTTCAGGTCAACCTACTTTCAAAAGGCAATTTCTTTGCACAATACCAAGTTATACTTATATCTAAAATCTTATATTTATGTACATTCTTAATCTAAAATTACAAATATATACGTAGAAGTTCCCGTCTCAAATGCGCCGGATTTTGTAACAAGAAAAACAGGAAGATCTTTGAGAGATTTCTCCTTTTTTTTTGGTTACCAAATTCTATTTTCCTCCGAAGTCCTGACTTCAGCTTAACCTACACATGAAAATGTCCACTTCCTCGTAGTATACCTTTGCTTTCAATTATCTACCTGTCTTGGACTTTCACCTTCTTCCTTTACAATATCACACATATAGGTCACTGACACAGGTTCTCCTTGTCTACCTGGCCCATGTAAACACAAGGGTTCAATGTCTTCCAGGGTTCCTTAGTTCATAACCAGAGTTTCACATAATGACATTGTGTACTTCTAATCTACTCACATTTACAAGCTACTAATTTTACATTTTCTTTTTTTCTTTTTTTTTTTTTTTTTAAATTCTTAAACCAGTGTTTCATATAATGACATTCTGCACTGCTAATCTAATCACACTTACGAGCTACTAATTGTACACTTATTTCTACCTATTTTCACCTATATCCTTCCAAGTTTACCATTGTTCCTTCATCTGTCTTTTTAAACTTATTTACCGCTTCGCGCGTATTTTAAACCATCATTTTCATTTCAATTGTTGCTTGTTAGTGTTTCCCGCATCTTCGGTCTCCCTTTGATAAGTAATTAGACCCCTGACACCATTTATTTTGTAATGACGAAACTCTCGAATTGATAGGCCGACTCGGCGTATCTTACCTCGAATACTTATTCTTTATGTACTTTTGCGTGCTCTTCCTTTATTGGTTCTTCTTCGGTTCTGATCTCGTCCTGAAGGTACGGACGTAAAAGCTGCTTATGCCATTTTCCCCCTAGTTTACCGCTGTTCAAGTCCATAAGCAAGTACGTGTCAGTTCCGTATTCCTCTACTACCTTATACGGACCTTTGTATAAAAGTCCCATGCGCTGGTTATATTTGTTTATGGCGCTAGAAAGTTTCTTGTTTCTCACCAATACGAGATCGCCTTTGTGTAATTTCCACTTTTTCCTCATTTTCGCCTTATGTTTTTCTTTACGTCTATCCGCCCTCTTTCTCATTCGCTCTGCGGCCATTTCCATAATTTCTAATTGCGACGTACTCACGGCGCCTTCCACATCAAGGGTTCGCGGTATGTTCGCACCCATCGTGTTAATGAGCTTGCCTTGCATTAACTCTACCGGTTTGAATCCCGTGACTTGGTTTACCGATTCATTTAATATCTTTTCAATTGTCGGTATCATTTCGGGCCATTTTGTTTGTTGCTTACTACAGGATACTCGCAGATACACCGATAGGTTTCTCATGGTTCTCTCGGTCGGGTTGCTATTCGGCCTATAACGCGAACAGTGGTAAAGTTTGATACCTTGTTCTTTCATCGTGTTAACGAACTTCTTTCCTGTAAACATGGTAGCGTTATCTGCTAGCAATGCGTCCATTTTTCCGACCTGGGGAATATAGTACTTCAGCAATTTATTCAAACATGTGGCACTATCGATCTTTTTAACCGGGTAAATCTTAACGAACTTTGAGAACACGTCTACAAATACTATGACGTATCTATATCCAAACGCTCCTCGGGGTAACTCGCCATGACAATCCACCGTAACTAAGGATCTTGGTTTATCCCGTAGGATGGCGTTCGTCTCGTAATCGTACGCGACTTGCAGTGGCTTCGCTCTTTGACATACGTCACACACCGTAACCGTATGCCTTACCTTTCGTCTTAACTTAGGGATGTACAAATTTTCCAATATGGTAGCAGTCGTCCTGTCCGTCCCTGAATGACATAACGCTTTGTGGAACGTCGTAATAATTTCTTTTTCCAGGCTACCAGGAATGTACGTCTTCCACTTCGGGTTAATGGCTCCGTGCTTTTTATATAAGACTTCGTCTTTCATTCCCAAACTACCTTCCACCTGTCCATCTATTTCCGGCGCTTTGACCATTAAACCGACCAACTTACAGTCTTTCCTCTGCAATTCGCTGATTTTCTTTAATTTCTCCTTTAATCCCCTATCCATTGGTATCTCTAGTTTCAACACTTTAATTTCTCTTAGCACTCCACCCATATTATCGGGTATTTCAGCATGATGGGTTAGTCGCGATAACATATCACTGAACGTATTCATCTTTCCCGGTATATGTAGGATTTCCACGTCATACATCATTATTTCATGAGCGTACCTACACATCTTTGAGCTAGTATACTTACATTTCTGTAGAAAAGACAAACTAATGTGATCAGAGAAGATCTTTACCTTTTTGCGGTATATGTAAGTTCTAAATCGCTGAATGGCAAAATACATCGCACAGATCTCGATTTCTGTCACTGACGCGTTTCTCTCTACGTGGTTCAGCCCCCTGGAAGCCGTACTTATAACATGGAACTGGTCTGGAGCTGACCTTTGCCCTAGAATAGCTCCAAACCCTTGGCATGAACCGTCCACGTAAATTTCATAAGGAAGTCCATCCCTAGGCCTCTCAAGTAGTATAGAGTTTGCAAACAACTGTTTAATCTTCTCGAACGCCGTCTGCTGGGTGGCACCCCAATGCCATTTCACCCCTTTTCTCAATAATTCCCTTATAGGTTCCATTATACTGGCGTACTGAGGAATGAATTTCGCCTGATAGTTTAAGACGCCATTCAGTTTCCTAACTTGTTTAACCGTTTTAGGGGGCGGAATATTCATGATGGCATCTATTCTCTTTTTGTCAGGTTTTAGCCCCTTTTCATTTATTATGTATCCCAAAAATTCTACCTCCTTTACGCAGAATTTAGATTTTTCGAGGTTTACAGTCATTCCGTTTTCTCGAAGTTTCGTCAACACGTAATCTACATGTATCATGTGCTCGTCAAAATCTTTATCTATGATCAAGAAGTCATCCACATAATGGAGCAAATACGTCCTCGTGGCATCCCCTAAAATTTCATTTATGGCCCGAAGCAAACCGTTTCCCGAGGTACGCATTCCGAAAGGGCAGACAGTATATTCTAGCTGTATCCCTTCGAAGATAAAACTCGTGTATTTCCTAACCTCTTCTTTGAGCTCAACTTGCCAATATGACGCCGTTAAGTCAATCGAGGAAATATATCGGCCCCTGGACATCTTAGTGATCAACTGCTCAATAGATTCGCTCCTAAAATAGTCGGGAAGGGTGTATTTATTTACCCCCCGTCCATCCAATGTTTTCCTTAAACTGCCATCCTTCTTCGCTATCCAAACAACGGGACTAATTATATCCGAATTTGAGATTCTAAGTATTCCTAGTTCTAACATTTGGTTGATAATAGCTCTAGCCTGCGTCTGTATGGCTAATGGTAGTTCCCTCTGTCGGTAATTACAAGCTTTCGCGTCTTTTACCTCGAAACTGTGTTGATATGCTTTGCATCTGCCGGGTAATTTACTGAAGGTGTTAGCATTTTTAGTTAATGTGTCTTCTAACCGGCTCATTTGTTCATTGGTCAATTGGTAAGACTCGGTCAGCTTTTCTTTCATTGCAGCCTGCCGAACTTGGTGGCTTTGTTCCACGAACAAGGGTACGGGCGCTTTCCCCTTCTCTCGCTCCAAAGTACCCACCGCCTTTTCACTAAAAAGAGGTCTTTTACCCTCGGGTTTGTTATACCTGATAGCAATCTTTACAACCGGTTCCGTTTCTACACGCATATGCTGGATAAATAAGTGTTCGTCTCCTATATCCGACTCATTTAACATGCCAACAATCTCACTTTGTTTTATGTCACGAACAAACGGTACACCTATTCTCCTTTCACCTTTATTTAAAATTAAACTTCCCTTTGCGAAGTCTATGACCGCCTTCAGGTCGTACAACATGTCACATCCAATAATGGCATCACAAATCAAATTATCGATCACTAAGAATATATACTCAAACACCTCCCCGCCGATTTCTAAGCATAGCATGGTCTGCAGTTTAATCCTTTGCACCGTTTTGCCTACGGCTACCTTGCAAACCACATTAGAAGTAGGTAAAGTCATCATCTTGACATTTCGGTTTAGCAACCCTTGGAAAAATTTCGCGCTACATACATTCATGGTAGCACCGGTATCTACTGTAAATAACTCCGCTTTACCTCCTACTTTAACCTCTATTACCGGGGATTCTACTTCGTTTTCGTCCGAGTAATTCTTCAGTATTGCCAATTGTTCACTTTCGTCATCATTTAATTCGGACCGTAGCCCTGTGCAGTAAATCACCCCAGGGTTCGGTGCAATCTTTTTCCGGTCCACAACAAGATCGCAATTTAGTTTTCCGGATCATTTCCATCCACTATTGCAAAACCTTCTCTCACAGGCGCCACTAAGATCTCTTGACCTCCGGGCATATTAGAATTTCCCCCTCTTTGGCCCCGTCGGTTATTTCCTCGCGAGCTGTATCCGCTACCGTAATTCCCCCTGTCTTCTCTACGGTAATGCTCTTCGTCGGAGTCGTGGGCCCTCCACGGGGTTCTCGGATTATGCCCGTTTCGACGTCCCCTAGGTCGGTACGGCCCGTCATGGAAATTCGCCTCCGTTCTAATTAAATTTACCTGATGCTCTCGTCTGCCGTTTCTTGGCCTACCCTCGAATCTGGGCGGGTCATCTCGGTATCGTTCCCTGATACCAACGTCTCGGTTATGGTTCCCATTGTAATTTCTGTTGGCGCGCGGTGAACTCGGCTGACCACGCCAGCTCCCCCTTTCATTTCTCCGCGAACCATGATCAAACTCCCGTTCCCAGTTGCTACTTTCAAAAGCTGACACAAGATCTATTAATTCAGTAATATCTTTCGGTCTCGCTACGATCAGGTAATTTGTAATCTGCTGAGGGAAATGTTTAATAATTTGCGAAATAAAATCTCCTTCGCTTACAGGAGGATCGACTAATCTGCAATTTTGCGCGCAAGTTAACACGTAGTCCGCCATCGACTGTCGGCCGTGTTCATTGTATCGGCCGTTGCTCAATATTGATCTGGCTTTGTTCTGCGTAGTCGCGTTCCAGTACTTGTTAAGGAACATTTGCCTGAAATACTCGTAAGAACAATTTTCCCCCAAAACAAGCCTTAACCACGTCAGAGATCTATTTTTCAGAGCCTTACGCACAACAAACATTTTGAGCTGTTCCGGTATATCCTTTATCTCGAAATAGCGGTCTAAGTCGATAAGGAATTGCTTAGGATTTATGTCCTCAGACTCTTCAAAAATGGGAACAGACACTTCATTCAGTAATTGGCCATATTGACTAAGACTATTTCCTGTATTAGACGGGTTCACGTGGAAGGAGCTAGGTGTCACATTTTCTATAGCTACAGCCTCATGCTGTGCGCTATTTACAATTGAGTTATTTCCATTACTGTCAACTGCGCTTGTCGCATTACCATTATTAATACTTCTTAATTGTATCTCTATTCTCTCTACAGATCCCTGGATTTCCACTATTCTACTCTCGTTCTTTTTTGAACGGTTATCTACCTCTAGATGAGCTAATAGCTGTCTCTCCGTGTTTTCCTTAAGTTTATTAATTTCTTGTCCCTCAGCTTCTAATTCAGCGTGCACTACCTGCAAAGTTTCATTTACCTCCCCATGCACTGCGTTCTTAATAGCTGTTAGCTCATCCGTCAGCATTTTCCTAGTTTCTACATTTTTTCTTTCACACATCTCTTTCATACGTTCTAAATTTTCGTCTACGTTAATTCTAAAGGAATTTAACCCTTCCTGGATTTCGGAAATGCTCCCCTGCTGTGTATTTAATTGCTCCCTCATTCTCTCCTCAAATTCCTGGTGCTTGTGATCTAAATGTTCTTTGAGCTTTGATTCTTGGGTCCTAAATCCTTCGTCTAAGAGTTCTTTAACTTGACCACCCATATTCTCTAATCTACTACTCATTTCGTTTAGTTCTTTACCCTGACCACTAATTTTACTTTCCAATTTCTCACCTATATTCTCTATTCTAGTACTCATTTCGTTTATTTTTTTCAAGAGTATCTTAAAGCAATCTCCCGAAGTATTCCCTACTGCATCGCTGCTCTCAGCACTGTTTTCTTTACTCTGTTCTAACGACTCCATTTTGGTATTTCTACTTAGCTTTCCGCTACGAAGGAGCATCTATGTAAAATTACCTTATTCTAATCTTCCCCATTCAATCATACAGTATATAATGTCCTCTCATTCTTCCACACCTTTGTTTCCATGCATCTACTATTTTAACTGTGATATATATTGTCTCTACATAGGATTGTTTTGTTTAACTCTAACCTTTCGGTGACTTGCGTTGCTGGGTTGATGTGGTCGTCCTCTGATGTTGATTGTCTCGCTTATTGAAACAGCACCTCGTGCGCCTTTCCTCCGAGGTCTTGAGGCTGTTTCCTGTCGCTCGTGATGTTACTTGGTCGTCGGCTCCTTTTCGCGTCCACGGCTTCTACTGCTGTCCCTGGGTTGAAGTTCACCTTCTTCCTACGCGTCGATTTATTCTCGCCGAGTCAACTGCTTCCCTCGGTGATCCTCTGGTTGTCATTCTTTGTCGAGCCCCACGTTGGGACGCCATTTGTAACGGGATCGTGACTTGGATGCGCCGTTTGTAGCGGTTTCTGGACGTTGGGTGCCGGATTTAGGTAGGCATGAGAGGATGTTTCTCGGGCGCGAGGTTAGATGACAACACAACACAGGCTTTTACTAAGTTTATTCTTCAACACTTCATTTGCCTCGAATTTCCGACCTGAGCAAGTTTCTGGTGCTTCTCTCTTAGATTGCTAACTGCTTTACGTTCACTAATCACCGTTGCACTTCACACCTCGACGTTTCTTTTTGGCGCGAGAGCTATACTCATTTAGCGATACCAGGTTTACACTTCTAGTCACATCGCCACCCAGACTCAAACTGTCAGACCGTTACACTTTCCACCTCGACGTTCCTTTTTGGCGCGAAGCTATACTTATTTAGCGCTACGAGGTTTACACTCCTGGGCACATCGCCATCCAGACCCAACTGTCAGACCGTTGCACTTTGCACCTCGATTTCCCATACTGTCCATTCGATACATTATTTAACTGTTTAATGAACTCTAATGTGACTAAATTAAGGACATAGATTTGATTTCTTTAGTTCTAGAGGCCTTTAGAAACTTGTTCAGGTCAACCTACTTTCAAAAGGCAATTTCTTTGCACAATACCAAGTTATACTTATATCTAAAATCTTATATTTATGTACATTCTTAATCTAAAATTACAAATATATACGTAGAAGTTCCCGTCTCAAAGTCTAAAGAAAATTTGCTGTTTAAATTTTAATAGCATGTTAATTAACTGCAAACCTCTAAAGTGACTCGGTAGTCTTGCGTAAATATTTAATTCTTGTAGATTCCAGCCCTTCCTTGATGTTACCCTGCTCGTGCTCCCTTTACACGGTCCCCGAGGACGCTGCTTTGTTAGGCTTCTCGCGCGATGAGCTAATGAATTGAGGTTCTATATTGGAAACCGCAACTACGTCATGTTTACTAGCAAATATAGGCTAGCGGCAATACTGTTTATCAAACAGGGCATACACAATTATGGCTTTCTTAAAAGGCGAGCAACATATATTTCGTAATAAAAAACGTATTTTAAATAATAAGTATGGATAATTCCATTCTCCAAGATATATTTGTAAATTATAATATCGCTCATGGCCTTAACAACAGTCGGTCTGGGTGTCTTAGTTGGTTAGACGCTGGCCTACTGATCCCAAGGTCGTGGGTTCAAACCCGGCCCAGGCCGATGCTTTTAAGTGTGCTTAAAAACGACAGCTCCATGTCAGTAGATTTACTGGCATGTAAAAGAACTCCTGCGGGACGAAACTCCGGCACACCGGCGACGCTGATGTGATCCTGGCAATTGACAGCGTCGTTAAATAACAAAATATTAATTAAATGTATGGCCTTAATAGCTTTCCTCATCCCACTACATTTTAGAGTGGTCGCGTGGACATGTTGCCAGGTGTAACTCGACAAGCAAAATCTTTAACACTCTGAATGGACATCTGTAACCGACTTGACAATAGCAGATCCTTTCGGCAGGAGTATATTGAGAGGACCCTCTCTATTGTGCTCATGTGATTAGTAGCGAAAGAAGGATAAAGAACAGATAAGTTCTTGGAATATGTTCGTTAAGGGATGGGCAATACAATATGTGGAATTTGTGATGGACGAAGCGGCGCAGGGGCGGATTTCCTCCGGGTTCTCCGGTTTCCCCCGCCCCCTCATTCCACCGGTACTCCACCTTCACTCCATGTATCATCAGTGCAGCCACAATTCTTAGTCACCGTGTGCATGGGGCTGTTTCGCTCAGTGCTGATGGCTGGCCCCTCGGTCTGGACGAACACACTCACGGCGTAACTGACACTCCTACACACGATGCGGTACTAAAAATTGTGGCTTTAATCATCAGTGTCACCACCTGCAGTAAACCCGGGCGTTAAACACTACAAACACTTTCTATTTTGCGAAACCTAGATGTTTCTTAAATATAAGGTCATTAAAATATATGGTAATGCATTGGCAGGTTCTCTTCCCTGCGCGAGAGAATCGAGAGTCGCCGGTAAAATTGTGTCGGCAGAGACGCACATAGCAAGTGTTCAGGATGAGCGACTATACTGCATTGATTTTTATGTAAACAGAAACACATATACAAACGTGAATCAAGTGTACGTTCATTGGCTAATTTGTGTATTAAGGTACATCGGTTACAAAGTAGTTATCTCTATATGAACAAAAACTACTGGATTTTCTCTGCTCTACGCAATGTGGTATGTTTAACGTGCTATAAGAGTATGTAGAACTACAGCAAAATGAATCTAAAGTAATTCATTGCACTTAATCAGAAAATAAGCGAAGAGCATGCGCAAACTGGCTTTTGTCAGCTGTGGGAGCGGAAAGCTAAGCCCATTAGTGAATCATCATGACAGTTTGTAAACATAGCGAGAGAATTTGTGAGAAGGTTATAATTCTCACTGTGTTTCACTATGTGAAAAATTTCCCACTTTGGCTATCAAGCATATTGTTAAACTAATAGCGGAGTCTTAAATATAAATTCCGTACGCAGTAAAAGGTTAAAATAAGGACATCTAAAAAGTCAGTGCTAAAAGTTCAGTGTGATGAATTTGTTAAGAGTGCAGTGTGTCGAAAAGGTTAGCATTTCTTCCTCATAAATGAGCCACCTCAAGAAAGTGCTTACGTTTGTCAACAATGACCCCGACCTTCCTACATTCAAGCAGCCTTCTTTTTACAAGCTGTTACTTGACATTGGTTTCGAGTTCCGGGAAACAAGTGGTAAGAACATCATTGTTGACCCTTAGGATGTATTTATTATTTAATGCCTTTAGTTCATAGTGCTATACGCAATTGTTATCTAGGCAATCAGTAGCTTGTTTTAAACTATCGTGGGAAGAGGTTCGTGGGTCGCAGGCAGGCGATGGTATTTCCAGGCTGCACGTGGTTACGAAAGTAGTGCCGTTCGTGCTCCAATCAGAGCGAGAACGCGGAGGGGTACATTGTTAGGTATTGTTTACATAAGGATCATCCCTTACGGTGAAGAAATGTAAGATTTCAGCAGTGCGGCAAACGCTAGTCCTGTTGCACTTAAACCTCTGGAAGGAATGAAGGGGGAGAGAATGCGGGGGCCAGGCGGCAAGCGTAGTGCATTTAGGTCCTTGAAGACACCAATAACAAGGAATATTTCCGAAATGGTTCATTCTACAAAATAATTCATTGGGACATGGATTGTATTTTAGCGAGATCTACACCTTTTGTGCTGTAAGATTTGGTCTATTTCTTACGGTTTAGGAGTTATTCAAAAGTCATCCAGAGTAAACGGGACTGCATGGGTTATAGGCAGAAAATTCAAAATATACATTTCATTGGTCATAAAAATACGGTAAGCATATGCCATTTTAATCAAAATCGTTAGAGCAATTTTCAAGAAAATCAACATTTTCTAAAAATTTTCCATGTAAAGTTTAGTTCCTTAAAATTGTGTCGCATCCTTGATAGACATTAAACTTAAATACCAACTTTGGTTTTTAACCGAATTTTCGTTTTTGAGTTGTGCTGTCCACAGACTGACAGACACACACAGGCACAGGGACCTTTGTCTAACAATGCTTTTTTTTATTCAGGGGTTCTCAAAACATATATTTCCGGTGAAATTTCCACATCGAATTTTTGGGTGGAATACAATGCTTCCTCTACTTACCAGTAGAGAAAGTAAAAAAAAGTGTATTACGACCTCCCAGTGGAGAAAAGATAAATATTGTAAAGTTCAAACAAATAGCAAGGAATATCTCCGAAACAGTTCATTCACCCCCTTCCCCCCCTCAAAAAAATTGGGCATAAATTATATATTTTAACAAAATCTACATTTTTTGCATAGTAAGGTTTAATCTATATCGTACGGTTTACAAGTTATGCAAAAGTTATTAATAATAAACATAATTACATGGGCTATGGCCACAAAATTCAAGATATATATTTCATTTGTCATAAAAATATCTCAAACATATGGCATTTTAATCAAAATCGTTAGAGCCGTTTTATAGAAAATCAAAATTTTCGAAAAATGTTCCATATGAAGGGTAGTTTAGGGTGGAGGAATTTTCTTCAAAATCTTCTAAAAGATGCTTAACTAAAATATTAACTTCGGTTTTTAACTGACGTTTCATTTTTTATCTATGCTGTCCACAGACTGACAGTCACAGGCGCGTGCGCGTGCGCGCGCACGCACACATACGCACACACACACACGCACACACACACACGCGCGCACACACACAGGACCCTTTTCTAAAAATGCTTTCTTTTGGATTCAGGGTGCCTCAAAACATATTTTCTGTGAAATCTGGACATCATATTTTTGGGTGGAATACAATACCTCCTTCTACTTGCTATATGTAGTAGAGAAAGTAAAAACGAAACTAACACTACTGCTCGATGTACGAGTTTGAAGTCCAATTGACAATGAAAACATTAACGTAGGGCACAGACGGAAGGCAGGACTATCCACAATGCAGCCGTGGACGTCACGCAAGAAGTTGCCACGGCTTTCTTATAGATAAACAATCTGTAAGCGGAAATCTTCCGAGGGTGCTTGAAGTTTCAAATTAAATAATAATTAGAGTATCAAAATCAAGCAACAGACCAGCGTCTGGCATCAGTATTCAAAATGGCACGCCAGCCGCATACGGAAGGGTGCCATGATTGTATTAATAGCTAGCCTCTTAACAAACCTATTATTTTACTATATATTGGCTTTTTTGTCACCTATCTTTTTATTGCCTAAGTACTCCTACCGCCTCCATAGCGCAGTTAGTAGCGTGCTTGCCTCTGGCGCGGAGGACCCGGGTTTGATCCCCGGTAGCAGCATGAGGATTTTTTCCCCCGCTGGGAGGTCTGGCACGGGATGCACTCTGCCTCGCTGAGCCCCGGGGTGACCAACTGAGGAAATACTTGATGGAGAATTAGCGTCCCCAGGTCGCGAAGGCCGCATAACTGGCCGGGAGGGCTCGAGGCGCTAACCACGACCCACCCTCCAGTACTGCACCCCACCAATGACTCCTGTAGTTGGCAGAGGTGGGGGACGCAACGTCTGGGCGGAAAGCCTTGGCCCTTCATGGGCTGTTGCGCTAGGGGGTATTCCATTAAATACTGTAATAATAGTAACAATAAAAATAGCTTTTATGAGCTTAGCAATGAAGATTTTAATCTCTACCTTCTAGATCAAGATCACAACTATACTCGTGATATATTTAACCTTTTCCTTTTCTTGCTGACATTCCACTTATAAACCAAAACTTGGACATCGAAGCACTAACAAATGAACAGGAACAATACATAGATGTTAGAACCTTTGTTTACATGTTTGAGGCTGTATAAAATACCCTAAAAGTCTAGAAGTATCAGTTTCGTGCCACACTCTGGCACTGGCAATACCATTCTCAAATGAAACCGATTATTATCACTTCCTTTTCCCGGTCTCCTCAGAAGAACTTTCAGGTCCACTAAATTAAATATTTAACTATTTTCATAAAGTGTGAGAAAGTAACACATAAATTGCAGAAGCAGAGACGTCTAGTATCAATAAAATGCGAAAAAATAATCGACGAACTGGCTGATTCAGAGACACCTGTTGGCTGAAATATATATTCCAAATATCAGGTCACAGCGAAATCCAGAGAAAGAATCAAAGGACTACTAAAACACGAGACAGAATGGAAATTCGGCCGTTTAAAACGTATATTGGTCAGAAATATTAAGCTCGAGTATACCTACTAGACATTTTATTATTTTGTGAAAATTAAATAAACACGAGTATACTCGGGCTTTATGTTAACCAGCTTGAGAGCATGAAGTCCTGCATCGCGAATAATTGCTGTTCAGAAGCCGGTAATGTATGGAGAAAGAGACACTGAATTCTTCTTAAACAAGTAATAATGTTAGAACTTCGCAATTTCTTGCGCTAGAACTACCTGATTCTTTGTGAATGCTTCCATTAATTAACACGGGTGAAAATTCTTGCGCTCATCCTGCACTTATGTTTCACTTTGAATGAAGATTTACACATCAGCCACTTTTACTTTCTGTACTCCGTATAGTAAGTAGAGGAAGTATTGTATTCGATCCAAAATTTCGGTGTCAAGATGGTTTTGAGGTCCTCTGAATACAAAAAAAAAAAAAAAAAAAAGAATAAGTTTTACAAAAAGGTCCTGTGTGTGTGTGTGTGTGTGTGTGTGTGTGTGTGTGTGTGTGTGTGTGTGTGTGTGTGTGTGTGTGTGTGTGTGTGTGTGTGTTGGTGGGTGTGTGTGTCTGTGAACAGCGTAACTTAGAAACGAAAAGTGAGTTAAAAACCAAAGTTGGTTAAGTTTGGTATCTTTTAAGGATACGATACGAAGATTTTGAAGAAAAATCCTCTACCCTAAACTGCCCTTCACATATAAAATGTTGACTTTCTCAAAAATTAACGAGTTTGATTAAAATGACACATTTAAGACATTTTTTATGGCAAATGAAATATACATTTTGAATACGCACTCAAGATGTTCTCGGGCTTCTAGCCAGGTGTAGTGATGCATAGCCATCGACGTTTCGGGAGTGTACATCTCTCCCATCTTCAGGATGATGAATGACTAGCAAGAGTGTGTATATATATATATATATATATATATATATATATATATATATATATATATATATATATATATATATATATATATATATATATATATATATATATATATATAATTTTTTTTTTTTTTTTTTGTATTTTTTAACTATAGCCTATGCAGTCCTGTTTACTGTTGATGTCTTTTGTATAACTGGTAAACCGTAAGAGATAGACTAAATCTTACTATACAAAAAATGTATATCTCGTTAAAACACACAATTTATGTCCAACTGCATTATTTTGTGAAGAGAAACATTTCTGAGATATTACTTTTTGTATGTATGAGTTTTTCAATAGTTGCTTTATCTCTTGGCCGTGCAAAGATAACGGAATTTCAAAGTTTTAAAAGATTTTAGTATAACTCAAAGCCTTGCACCTATAAGAAAATCAGCAAATGTTTATATCGACTAAGATGAAGAAGATAGAGGAATAAGAGCTTCTAAGAATAGTTAGTACAGGGGTAGCAGTCATATGAGTGTAACACCTCAGGCTTTTAATTATAGACTTATTGGAATTTGGAGGGGGAAAAGGATTCCAGTGTCGCACGTTTGTTTTCCTGCGTTCTTTAAAGGGAGCAGGGATACTACAATGCATATAAATAAACAAATAAGGAAAATCAGAGACGTAGACTGAGATATGTCGGCAAAGAGTGTGCTTTACTAAGACCCGTCTTGTGTTTTTCTGTTGGGAAACATTACAATAAATGTTTATCGACACTATAGGCCTGCCTGTTGGTAATTTCCCAGAGGAGAGCTGACGTAATTTGCCGCCACAGAGCTGAGAATGGAGGGAATAACAAGCCTGGGGCTGGCTGCCTGTGTGGAGATTCCAGTTTTAAAGCGAGTGTGGCAGCTGGGGTTTCAAAGTCTAGCTGATTGTTTTACGTGTGCAGGCAGCCCTCTTATAAGCTTATTCGCCAGCTGCCCATTCCGTACAACGTGACATTGTGGGTGATAATTAGATCCTGCAGCGTTACGACGACGAGGACGCGGAAATAACAAAAATACATCTCTTCCCCTGCATTAGCCATTCATCTAACGCTTAATTTGCTTATACACAACGCATAAACTGGATGCTTTCTTTTCTTGTCGCGAAATTAAAAATCTGATGTGCTGTACTCACATGACATTCTCTACTTACTTACTTACTTATTTTAATCAGGAAAAAATTTGCCTGGTGCCGGTACAGAGGGGCCCGGCTTACAGGCTAAAATTGACATTAATTATAATTTATAATATTTACATGGGTACTCTTGTTTGCGTTTTCTTATCAAAAAACCCATGCGGTGAGCAGCTTTAGCTCATCGAGAACAGTTTTTGGGCGTATTCTGAGTCCTTCGATTGTCCGTTTTTGATATATATATATATTTTTTTTTTATTTATATACACGGATACATACACTTACTCACTCCTGGGCACACCACACATATGTCCCATCACACCACACACACACACACACGCTCGTATATACATATTTACACACACTGCACTATATACACTTCACTATTTACAGTTTTTCCGCCGTTTTCCTGTGCGGCCAGGTTGCAGCTCCTGTGGCGTTTCCGAGGCACAGACCTCTTCCGGAGTGTGTGGCCTAGGGCCTGGGTTGCATGGGTGCGCATCAGTCGGCGAGCCATGCAATGTCTAGAACATTTTAATTCTAGCATGTTTACGATGCTTTGGCTCGCCCTTGCCAATATTGGCAATCACGTCATTTTGGTGATTTCTGATGCGCGTCCACGCGACAGTGGCTCTTTTTGTTATTGCCTCGGGAATGGATGGGATCTGGGTTTCCTGGTGAAGGGTTTGGTTAGTGGTTAGGATGGGAGCAGAGAGGATTTTCCGGAGGGAGAGGTTTTGGAGGGTTTGGATAGTCTTCAGGGCGGTTTTTGAGGCGTTTGCCCAGGCCACACGCGTAAAGAACCACTGACAGGATGAAAGCTTTATACAGGACGAGTTTGGACTTCAATTGCAGCTGTTTGCTGCGGAAGATGGGGGCGCATAACTTTAGCCGCTGTCTGCCTTTGTTGGCGCTATTTTTTATGTGGGAGGACCAGCACATTGTGCGGTCCAAGGTAACCCCTCTTGTACTAACTACGCTTATAAACACTTCTTCCTTTATCTTCTTCGTGTTAGTCGAGATAAACATTTGCAGAAATTATCTTATTGCTAATTTTCTTGTTGGTGCAAGAGAAACATGGGAATACAATAGGCTTTGAGCGATATCAACCCTTTTAAAGCTTTGGGATTCCGTTCTATTTACACGGCCAAGAGACAGAAAAGTGAATAACGACCTTCCATTTGAGAAAAGTTTAAATATGCAAAGCTCACGCAAACAACAAGGAATATCTCCGAAATGGTTCACTCCATAAAAAACAAATGACATTTGATCCTAAATTATGTATTTTAACGAGATCTCCATTTTTTGTATAGTAAGATTTGGTTTACCCTTTACGCAGAAGTCAAGAGTAAACAGGACAACATGGGCTATAGCCAAAAATTTCAAAATATACATTTCATTTACCATACAAATATGTTAAACGTATGGCATTTTATTAAAAATAGTGCAGCTAAATTCTTAAAACTACATCCGTATAAGTATATAAATGTCCATGCTTTAAAACAAGGTGACCCAGTATTACGAATACATTATTGTGAAAGGTTTCTTTCATCAGTGAATGACGGTTTAATTGACCCACAGCTTCTGGTCTTTACCGATGAGGCGTGGTTCCATCTAAATGGTCGTGTCAACACTCATAATAGTCGGTACTGGGCCTCTGAAAATCCACATCGCGTTCAACAAATCCTTCGTTATGATAGAGTTTGGTGTGCTGTTAGTGCTAGACACATACTCGGTCCAATATTCTACGAGCAGACTAAGTGTAGAGAGGTATCGAAGTGACATTTTGACCTAATTTTTCATGAACTGACAGAAAAAGCGAAATCATATGGGTTGTTCCAACAAGATTCTGCTACTGCTCATACAACAGAGGAATCCATGGATAAAATTAGGGAAGTATTTGAAGATAGTGATTAGTGCTAGTGTATGGCCATTTCGCTCCCCCGATCTAACAGTGTGTGAGTTTACTTGTGACGTAGGTAACCTGAAAAACAAAGTTTATTACGAGACAAATCCTCATACATTGGAAGAACTAAATAAAATATTAGAAATGAAATTGGAAACATTACAGTGGCCCAACTTAATCGCGCGAATCAGAGTGTGTTCTCCCGACATAAGGCTTGTTTAATCAGGATGAACATTTCCAGCATCTTCTATAAGGTAAGACTTATACATGCTTTATGCGCGGAGTTTGTGTAGGCGCCAATCCGGTTCTGACACACCCAATCACCCACAGGCGAATTGCCGTGCGCCCGTTAGGTTTTAAATAAACCTCTCTCTCTCTCTCTCTCTCTCTCTCTCTCTCTCTCTCTCTCTCTCTCTCTCTCTGTGTGTGTGTGTGTGTGTGTGTGTGTGTGTGTGTGTGTGTGTGTGTGTGTATGTGTGTGTGTGTGTGTCTTTGTGTTAGTCTGGACAGCATAGCTCAAAAACGAAAAATCGGTTAAAAATCAAAGTTGGTATTTAAATTTAATCTCTCTCAAGGATGTGACACGAATATTTTGAAGACAAGTCCTCCACCCTAAATTAGTCTTTACATAGAACATTTTCCAAAAATTTTGATTTTCTTGAAAATGGCTCTAACGATTTTGATTAAAATGCAATATGTATGAGATATTTTTATGGCAAATGAAATATATATGTTGAATTTTCTGTTTATAGCCCATGAAGTCCTATTTACTCTGGATGACTTCTGAATAGCTGGTAAACCGTAAGAGATAGAGAAAATCATAATATATAAAAATGTAGCTCTTGCTAAAAAACACAATTTATGTCTAAATAATTTTTTTGTAGGATGAATCATTTCGGAGATATTCCTTCTTATTTTTGTAAGTTTTGGTGAACTTCTACTGCTATAAAATGGAACATCGCTATTCATTTGTTATGTGTTAACCGTGCAAGGAGAACGGAATTTGAAAGCATTAAAAGATTTGACTATCGCTGCCGAAGCAGTACCCGGTATAATATGAAATGCACAAGAACACAGAACGTAAATAGGATTCGGGTTATGGTTTATCTTCACAAAATGTTTTAGACCCGTGTTTTTAATCCTTTTATAGAAGAGGTATACTGAATACTAAATTATAGTGGTATCTTGACCGTAAATCGGGAATAAACATAGTTTCCATGTTGAAATCCTAGGCAACAATGCCCTTAATTGGAATCATTTAAGCTTTCTGTACGCATTTGTTTAATGACTTATAAACATATACCTAAACAAGTTATTTTAAGAAACAATTAAACCATATGCGCGGAACAGTTCTGTATGTTCATTATTATGCAGATGTTTAGTGGCTTTCCATTGAAAGATATTCAAGGTAGATGTTTCAAATACTTCACCCAGCGTATCAGCGCAATAAAATTAAAGTACCGCTGTTAATCTCTCCATTAAAAACCAGTATTAGGAAATTTACAGCTTGCATTTATATCTATGAGGGGTCTTATTCCCTTGGGGTCGGTGAAACATAATATAATAGAGGCTAATGCTTCCTATTTAAATCCTGTACATTGTGAATCTGACACCTAGCCATTGGAGTTTTAAAACCTCTCGATAATTCATGTGTTTCCGTTTTTATGCAGCGGTTGCTTCTATCTCAGCGTGTATAAACAAAAAAGCTAACCACAAGCTCGGAATGAGTAAACTCTCTGGAGGCTAGTTATCATATGTGGCTTAACGCCCGCAGCGACACAAAAAACAAAATAAAATATACCACATTTTTATACGCTCCCCGAGATAGTTTAATTTGCAGTTTATCGAACACTGATAAGCCAAAAGGGTTTTGCATAAATCCGCTAAATAAAAACACACATTGGCTACAGGAGGAATAAATTTTATTCCAGAGTGGGAACTCGGTTAAATTTATTGGGGTGCGGGCACGGTGCCGTAATTGCAATAGTTATGAAATGAAATATTTTATTAAGTAAGAAGAGTTATGTAGTATAAACTATCATGCTATTATTAATCGTTTAGAAAGTAAAGTAGCAATAATCGAAACAGCATCCATAGGAGAGTCCTTTTATAAATACTAGCACCTATGGAGTACATTTGTGATGATGGTAATATAATGTTAAGGGAAGTCAACTACGTGGTCATCAGCGCCCTTATAAAGTATATCAAGGCAAAAACCAGAGATAAATTTCAATACAAAATAAAAATACTAGTTAAAGGACAAATATAGATAAATATACCAAACAAACGAGGCAAAACTAGAATTAAAATAACGGTATTAAAAGTTCCCAAAAGTGTGAAATTTCGATATCTAAAATTCTAAACCCTTAGGTTCATGTTTACCATTACTAAAACTTCAACACTCTTTCGATCGCATGTTTTTCGTCCATCAGGACCTCTGCTAGTTTGGCAGGCAGTTGCAGAGAGTCTAGAAGGTGCACTAGGAAAACGCATTCTAACAGGACGTGACCCCAATTGCAGATTTTAGCTCGGCTGGGAAATTGGACATACACAGATAAAAGGAATTACTGCCTTCCAAAGCGTAGAGCAAATTTTTCATTGACGTATTTTAGGTGTAATTTATATTTCACATTCAATTTTGGGTGTATTTCTTTGAAAACTGTTTAAGCCCTAACCTAGCATGCAAATATTTAATCTCAGAACCAGAATAACGGTTACATTTTGCTGGAAATGATTGAATATGATTGTGTATCATCTGCTCCACTTCTGGTGTTTTTCGGGTACTTCAATGGAAGCCACACTTACTCTTTGGTCCTTCCTCCCTAACCAGCAGATTGTTAGTGCGGTATATTCTCTTTTGTGACACTGCATGAAGACTTAGAAATGCTCGACTACATATCTCAACTTTCGCATTTCCAATAAGCACGTGCTATTTGAATGCAGCTTGCCTTCCATTTGTTTCTACATTGAGTGGTTTGGCAGTATAAATGTCATGGAATACTGTAAGAATCTTGATTCTGGCACACTCCCTTATACGGAGTTGTTGTTGTTGTAGTGTTTAACGCCCGCTTTTACTACTACGGCACCACAGGCGGTGACACTGATGATACATGGAATGAAGATGGAGCACCGGTGGAATGAGATGGCGGGGGAAACCGGAGCACCCGGAGAAAACCCGCCCTGACGCCGCTTCGTCCACCACGAATACCTTATACGGAGGAAACATCCCTTTCAGCAACTGTTAAAACACCAAAAGAGAGACAATAATATTGGAGCTTTACCTCTCCTCTCGCTCGCTCGTCCTAGTGGCAGGCTGAGGTTCAACCCGATGATATTTTGCTGCGTACCTGCCCTTAATAGGTTTAACCGCAGATAAATTTCTTAGATATTGGGTGGTTAAGGGTGACGTTGTTTAAATTTTAGGTTAATATTTATTTATTAAGGAGGCTATTTTGCCCCTTACTGGTGACTCGCAGAAGTCAACAATGTCTGCATTCTGTGGGTGTAAAAGTTTCGATAAAGTTTTAAGATCCTTTGGATCTTTTTAAATTTTGAATTTTGATGGGGAATTGAATTTTGAGCCGAATAGCTCTTTGTTGGGATTGTATTTGTATTTTAGCTTTTGCTGCTGATGGGTTAATTACGTTGTTATGGGATATACCCGCAAGCCATACGGGGAACCCTATACGACCTGAAGCGGCGTGTTGTGGGGTCATAATCCCCTAGAGATCTAACCAGGGCGCTTTCATGAGTTGGTAACTTGTCGTAGAATTTTGCTTCCCGGCGCCTAATTTCATCCTCCACGTATGGAAGAGATGAGGCTTCGTGAAGTAGTCTCACGGGGAAGGATAAGGGGACAGAGAAGATAGACCGAAGTCCTCTGTTCTGCGCCCTCTGGAGCCACAGGAGCCAACTACCCGCTGATATGCCCCACACTTCACAGGCGTAAAGCATGAGGGGGATAATCAGAGCTCGGAATAGGTGTAATTTTAGGCGGACTGGCATCTCAGACCTCAGCATAGAGTACAGTGAGGCAATAGCCCCCTGCGTCCGCGCCTATAGGTCTCTAATATGCCCTCGGAATGTTAGACTCCTATCCAGTTTGACTCGTAGTTAGGTGATGGAGTCTCTCCACTGGATCCTTTGATCCCGAAGTTGGAAAGTGGGGCAGTCTGCAGGTGTGGGACGTCTCGTGAAGAGGATGGCATGGCTCTTGTCTGGATTAACAGACATTCGCCATCGCCGACACCATTAAACCTCCTCCACACTTAATAATACTATTTGTATTATGTGACGCTTTTCTTACCAATAACCAATAAGATAACAAACCTTCATTTAACCCTTACCGACAATCTTTTCCAGTTCCCTTGGCTGTTATGACTTTTCCTCTGGCTTTGACATATTCTACACCTTTTATTCCAGCCGCCTTAACTCCATTTATACCATAATTATCGGCATTTATACTTCGTTCCTTGTCTTTCTGCAATCCACCATCATTTCGTTGTACAAACAAACATGCATCTACAACACATTCATTTGTTATGTGACGGAAGAACAACGCTGTTTGTTGCCAATATAAGCAGTTGCACTATAAATAAAATCATGTCAGTCACTTAGTTCCCTATAACACTGAAGGCTCAAATCAGCTTCCAGTTTTACAATATAACGAACTGCCACACTTAATTCCTTTTATCATGATCCAATCGGTGTAAATTCCTACACTGCATGTCCACCGGAACCTCAGTTTTGACAATTGACTTAGTATATTTTAAAAATGACCGATTCAAGTTAAAAAATCTAGCGTGTTGCACTCACATGACTTTCTCTACTCTTGTACTAACCATTCTTACAAACTCTTATTCCTATATCTTCTTCGTGTTAGTTGAGATAAACATTTGTACAAATTATCCTAATGCTTATTTCCTTGTAGGTGCAAAGGGAATATTAGAATATAGTAGGCTTTGTGCGATGGTCAAATCTTTTAAAGCTTTGAGATTCCGTTCTCTTTGCACACTTAGCATATAAAAAAAATGAACAACGATGTTCCACTTCATGAAAGTTTCAAGTTTTCCGAAACTCACACACATAACAAGGAATGTCTCCGAAATGGTTCATCCTACAAGAAAATTTATTGAGACATAAATTGTGTATTTTAGCAACATCTACATTTTTGTATAGTATGATTTGGTCTATCTCTTATGGTTTACCAGTTATGCGAAAGTCGTCCACAGTAAATACGACTACAGGGGCAATAGCCAAAAGGTTCAAGATATACATTTCATTTGTCATAAAAATATCTCAGCATATGACATTTTAATCAAAGTCATTTGAGCCATTTTCAAGAAAATCAAAATTTTCGAAAAAATGTTCCATGTAAAGGGTAGTTTAGGTTGGGGCTATTTTCTGCAAAATCTTCGTGTCGCACCCTTGAAAGACATTAAACTTAAATACCAATTTTGGTTTTTAACCGAATTTTCGTTTTTGAGTTATGCTGTCCACAGACACACAGACACACACGCGGGCCTTTTTCTAAAAATGCTTTTTTTTTTTTTAATTAAGGGGGTCTCAAAACATATATTTCCGGTGAAATCTCGGCATTGAATTTTTGGGTGGAATAGAATACTTCCCCTACTTACCAGCAGAGAAAGTAAAAACATTGAACTAGTTTCGCGATCGCTAGTAACCGGTCAAGCTAAGCTCAACAAGATTCAAATTTTGGGATTGTAAAAATATTTTCATTCACATCTTAAAAAAAACCGAGAAATGTGTAAATCTGCTACGTGAAATATTTGAAATGCTGAGCTAGAAGGAGCGAATAATTCTAATATAGAGCAAGTCTACAAAGTATTATCATGGCGATCCTGGACCCGAGTGTTGATGGTAAGAGTTGGCGGGCGGTGGCCTAGGCTCTGCGAACGACAGGAGCAGACCAGAGGCGCTTACCTGCCTTAATGACCCGTTCTCCGGCAAGACAATGGGCCATACGGAAATAATAGCTATTGTGTGCCGTTTTCCGTCTAGGCTGCTCCTCCTTATTCACTCCAGAGCATTCCACTTACAGAACTCTCTCATTGTGTGAGGCACTATATAAGGGACTCGCTCGTGCCCAGAGACGGAGTGCCCGCCTGTGTAGCGTGGTGGTAGCGTGTCTTCCTCATGTCCAAGAGGTCGCGTGTTCGAGTCGCGCTTAGGCTGAGTTATCTGGATTAGGTTTTTTCCGAGGTTTTCCCTTATCCTGAGAAAACGAATGTTGGGTAACTTAAAGCTCTATGTTCCTAGGGCTCATTTGAGCATAATTTCACCCGTTTCATTCATACATCGAAATGATATTACGTTGGAGGACGTTAATCACAAAACAAAACAAGAGAGAGAGAGAGACGAAGTTGCACTACTTGTGAATTGCGGGAGTCTGGCGTTTTCGAAGCGTTCAGTAGCCAGAGCCTCTGACGTGCCAAGTGCAGTTCAGTACGAGTTGTAATTTGGCAGTTCTTTACTGTGATTCGATTCGAAGGTTGTTCTATTGCTTTGAGTTCGGACGAAAGTGATCTACGTGTAACGTTAGCTGTTTAGAAGGCAATAAAGTGTGATTAGCAGTAACTGGTGTTTTCTCTTATTTGTGACGGTAGTTAAAGCAAATATGTGTATTATATATGTGGGTAAACATTTCATTATAAGGAACTGTAGATAAATTTTCGCTTCAGTTTTTAGGTTTGTTCGTCGCTAAAATGTATGGTACATATCTTACCTTCTAGAAAGGTAAAATCTGAAAAAAAGAGTCAGTACTGCGACGACTAAGAGCTCGTAGGATGTTAAGTAAATCTCAAAACTGAACTTCCAAAATGTCCAAATAGTTTTCTTCCCGTTACTACTACCGAAAAGCAAGAGGCCTTTCCGCCTAGGCTTACCGCCCGGCCGCTGCGTCCCGTACCTCTGCCATCACAGGGGTCATGAGCGGGATACAGTACAGTACAGTACAGAACAGGTGGGACGTGGTCAGCGCCCTGGTCCCTCGCTGCCCATTATGCGGTCTTCCCGACTCGCTAGTTTTTAATCAAGTAGCTCCTCAATTGGCCCCTCAGCTACCTAACGAGGCTGAGTGCACACCGGGCCAGATCTCCTAGCGGGAGAAAATCCCCACGGCAGTGCCGGGAATCGAACCCGCGTCTACAGTTTGATAAGCAGCAGCTCTACCGCCGCACTAACGAGAGGACGCGTTATTACTATAACCTACAACAATCACTAAGTGAAACTTTCCGCCAGAAAAGTCATGTCACACTCGAAATCACACATTGTCACCCAACTTTCTCATTGGTGTGGAAAATCCAAACGGTACATTCCGAGACAGATAGCTACAAACGGTGTACGACTTTTAGATCTTCGAAAAACATGGACAACTACCAGAGCCAGCAGAATCATTATCTTCGTCCCCACACCCTCCATATACTCATCATCTACATCGACACCCATCAGAACTTAGCCTCTTTCCAACCTGCATTCTTGCCCAATAGTGTTCTGTTTTTGCTCCTTTAAAAGTAGCTCAGAATTTGATTTCCTTAGCAGGCACTGCTAAATCCTGTTTTAAAGGATTGATTTTATAAAATTATCCTTAGAGGCAGGTGTTAAGAACACATTTCCTGAATTTTCAAGTTGCTGAATTCATTACTCATTATCAGATTACTTGTACGAGCTACTTTTACTTTCCGTAGGCACGGTGGCATATTAGCTTCGTTATAGTTGACTTAGCTGTGAAGTAGGGAAAGGAAAAAGGGTCCAGTATGTAGACGAGTAACGTAATTAGCGTTTTATGAGAAGCCTTATAAAAAATCAGCTTAATTCCTTTTTGAACATCGCATCTGTGACAGAAAGTGAAGGGAAAGTAAGAACATGAAATCGTCTCTTTTTCCTGTTGGGTGTCGCTGCACCAAATGCTGCATTGCTCTAGTTTTTTTTTATTTTGGTTTTCTTTCAACTTTTCGGGATTAGTACATAACAGATGGTGGATAAACTGTCAAGCAAAAATCCTTCGTTTTGGTTTGATTCATCGTATCAGCTGTTGCTCTCGTCTTAAAACTTATATATAGCGTGTTTATTTTAAAGTATTTTAGTGATGTCACTATTTGAAGCGAGTTTACGGCTATTTAGAAATACACATGCCCTTGATGCCATCTAACGATATATGGCTGTGTTATTTCTGTCAGCATCGGCACCAAATCAACCGTTAGTCTCAAGTGAGCTTTGTCACAGTAGTTTTTACTTGAAACTACTCCATATTGACTGTTTGTAGAATTTACAAGACTGTACCATGAGTGTCCTGTCCGCATGATGGGAACAATCCTCCGAGTTCTAAGCACGATGCAAAATTGTCGCCTTTGGTAGAGGGCAATATGTTATTTTTCGAACCAAGATGCTGAATGAATGGGGATATCAATAAAATATGAACTGCGCACTCATGATACTCTGGACAGATATTGGGAATTCTAAGAGACATGTCGAAAAATCTTAACTTAAATGTTAAAAGCCAACCACAATTATTTTACGACACTTTATTATTATGACATGAACGTACATAAATCACACATGGATTCCCCCCCCCCCCCCCCACACACACACACACACACACACACACACTTACGCGGAGAATATTCCCTACTGTACCGTGTGTTTCATTTAGATGCATATTTTTGTTGTTTTCTTCCTGATAAGTGTTTACTACGTTTTTAAAACTTTATCAACGAGCAAGCTACTGGACCAATATGTGGGTATATGTATTTTGTTTCTCGAAGACCTTCTGCTGGAAGATCTTCCAAATGAAGCTATTGTTGTGTGTTCTATGGAAATTAAACAAAGCAAAGCGCAGGCCTGAGTAGCCGAAACGAGTTCCCCTATAGCATTCGACCTAGGCGTCTTCTATGTAGATCAGGGTTGCCAACTCGTACGATAATTATGGGGCATACGATAATTTTAATGTTTGTACGATGGTTGCCAGCCCTTACGATAATTATGGGGGTGTACGATAATTTGAATGTATGATAGTTCGATATCGGTGGAATATCATTTTCACTGGTTTGTCACTCCAGCGGAGTGAAACTAATTACAAATAACACCACTTTTGTCCTCATTGTCTGTCTCCACCCCATAGCTACTAACCCCGCTATCCTTTATCCTCTTATTGCCAGTGTGCCCAGGTCTGATAATTTCAATGAAGAAGGCACTGTTCAGAAAATTGACGATCAGTGTAGAAAACTCGGAATACGTGCTATTCCGTGTGAAATAAAGAACATGCTTGAGCCTGACAGTTTCTGGAAACATGTCACCTTGGTGGAAATACTGATTTCAAAGAACTAGCGGCCTTTGCATTATCAGAGGTTTCCTTGCCCTACAGAAGCACTTCTTGTGAAAGAGTTTTTTTTTTTTTTCTTTTCTAAACTGGGTTTAATAAAAAGCAAAGTTGGAAACAGATTGGCACTAGATACGGTAAATGAACTCATTTTGCCGTCTCAAATTATGAAAGAACGTGGTGGATCTTAAAATCTGCAAGTCACCGAGATGTTGAGGTTTATCTCAACAACAAATTTGTGCAATGCTGCAACGGTGACGGAAGCTGAACTTTCAGATGAATAGTGCGAGAAACATAAACACTAAAGTTGTAATATTTTTGAGGTCATCAATCTTGTAAGTGGATATAATTAACATCATTACTCTTATATTTTCATAAGTATTATACTGATATTTTTATTGTTGTAGCATTTGCTTTATGATGTACGATAGCTTTGAACCCAAATCTATAGTTTTGAGTGGCTGTACTTTTAAATGTTGGCAACACTGATGTAGATACACCTGTTTACTTCAACTCGTTGAAACTAAAGCACAGCGCTGACGTCATGCGCAACCACCCAAGAAAGAATTAAAAGCTATTGTATTTGGTTCTCCTGAAGAATTGCTTTCCAAATATGAATGCAGATTTGAAGTAGCGTTGCTAACATTTCTTCTACTCTTTACCACTGAAATATCCAATTATTATCAGCAGATCACCATGGCGCCGTTGGCTAAAAGCGTCAGCAGAGCCGTAGTAGAAAGTTCAGAGCGACGTAAGCGACCATGTTAGAAATAAGTCCCAGAAGCTTCTTTTGTATGAACATATTTCCGTGCCTACTTAGAAAATCACACTGTCATCTTACGTTGTCTAGAGCTAGTATGCCAGTCACTGGTTCCCAAGGCCGTGGGTTCAAACTAGGCGGAGGATAATGCATTTTTTTGGGCGTAAATTTGCTTAAGATGGCTTCCTTCGGAAGGAAAGTTCCCGAGTCGTAGATTTACGGAAAAGAATCTCAAGCCTGACAAAGAGGCCTCTAAGCAAATTTAAGCTGTCTCTCGTGCCCAATGTAGAATTGTATGCTGAGAGCCATAGGAGACAGATAAAGACCGCCTATAAATAAAAAATAAAAACAATAAAAAGCTCAATTCCTCAATTTAGGAAGCCACATAATTATCATAATTTTTTTGGAAAATTTTGCTGAGTTGTCAACGTGTGCTGTTCTAATTTAAGATTTGAAGCTTTCACGGCGATGAGCTTCTCGGGTTAGCAGCTGTGTAACAATTTTCAAGTACTTCCGGCTTTGGGCCATATTAAACTCCATGACCATCATCAGGAAATGAATATTCCATAAATGGCCATCTCAAAATCATGGCCTTCTTAAGTAACCTGAGAGGCTCTAATCAATAATCATCGCCGTGAAAGTTTCAAAAATTATATAATCAATGTTCGTGAAGAAGACGATGATTTTGAGATGGTTGTTTATTTCAGTTCGTAACTGTAGATTTTACAGGGTGTTTCTTTATGTTGCAGGTGATAGATGCGGAGTACCACAGTAGTCCTGTTATCCCCTCCATCACGGTGATCGTCGTATGTTCTGTCCTGCTTCTCGCCATGGTGCTCATCGCCTCCGTACTAGTCTGGAAGTAAGTGTCACTTTTATTATACTTGCACCATTTCACTCAAGAGCTTTAGAGCAAATTTATAATAATGACATAACACAATAATTTAAAACAATAAAATTCAGCGTTATAGCAGCTCCGAATCTTACGATGAGATTTCCGAGGTAAACGTATATTTTCGAGTAATACCCTGCCCTTTGATTTGATGATAAACACTTTTGATTGCCATTTCCACAGTCTGGATTCTACCGTAAAATATGTTTTCTGCTTAAGACAGTTTTTAGGTTGACCACGTCGTGGTTACTTAGGTTCTTTTTGTTTAAGAGCTACCATATTCATTCCCGTATCGCGTACGCTTAGGTAGTTTCGTCTTACAGACAACGAAGAAATTGCTACAATACCATCTTACAGTTCCAAAATATTGCAGACCGTCAAAATTATAAGCAGAGAGAGAGAGAGAGAGAGAGAGAGAGAGAGAGAGAGAGAGAGAGAGAGAGAGATAGATATGTAGGTTTAAGGGCGCTCAACTTCGTGGTCATTAGCGCCCTTTAAAACAATTCATGGCAAAAGTTAGATACAAACTTCAATAAGAATTAAAATTACTAGTAAAAATGTGGTGCTGATCCTGGTGATAGTGGTAAGAATTATAATGGTACAAAATCAAGCACAAATGCTATATTTTCTCCATTTTATCCAAACGAGCAGAACTTAAAACACAAAGGGCAACTCACCGAAGACGGTTACAGCTCAATAACAATATTAATAACAATAATAAATAATAATCTACCACCCCAAGGATTGGGCGTTTGTCTCGTTCCGCACCCAAGGCTATTAAAATTGGTCTCTCCATTAGGGTCCTCCTATATCCCTTCTTCTTGTTGGTTGATATATGAAACCTTGCTAGGGATCATTCTTCCAACATTGTTGAATCAGTTCTTTTCTATGTTGTTTAACATCTACCATTGTTGATTTTATCCATAATTCCTTCCTTATATTTGTAGCTCTTACTTTATTCCCCTATCAAACAACCCAGTAATTTCATTTCCCAAGTATCTGTTTTCCTCTTGTCCTTCCTTGTTGGCATCTATGTCTCATCTGATATTGGTTTTGCTATTATATGGTTTACCCTTAATTTATGTTCGTTCCATATTGATTTCCCAAGATGCTTCATACCTCCATTAACTGAGTTATATTTATAAAATTAATTTATAAGTCTCCTTTATTCATCTTATAAACTGATACTTTGAATCCTAGGTAAGCATTCGCCTGTTCTCTGACTACATTTGTTATTATTACTACTCTTTTCATACGTTTCCCTTTAACAGTTTGTGTAGTTGATATCTATTGTTTTATCACGTTTGTTTTAACCAATCGTGTTTCCCACGTTAATACCTGATATCTATAAATGATATATTATTTATAAACTTATTTCTTCCTATTTTTATATTTGCTGGGGAAGCCTTTCACTCTATAAAATATCCTTTTTAAGTCGATTTGAACTTTCAATTAACCAATGTGCTTCATTTCGTTGGCCTCTTTAGCAAATAAAATTGCGAAGTCTGTGAAAAAAGCTGTTTCATACCGTAAAATTGTGGTCTTCAAAATCAAAAATTAATTTATCTTTAACATGCTACTTACTCTTTAAACTCAAAGCACCATTATGAACCGACTCTATCTTTTTCGGTGTACTTTTTGTAACAAACGACGTCGAAATGAAAAACAAATGCAATAGGGAAACGATCCAGCTGCAGTACTCTGTGCACGCATTCCATTCAGTAACCTACCCAGTAGTTAATTTAGTTTTTCATGACTTGTTGGATAACTCTCATCACACCTGCTATTTTGCTGCATATATATGCGTTATTTACGTTACAGCATTTGTTTTATAAACCACAGAGGGCGATAATGCAGACAGGAAGGTTTTTACCGTGTTCATTCATGCTGTTTCCGTTAGGGGCATTATGGGCAACACTTTCTGGTAATTGGCGTTATAAACCAGCTTGACACTGCGAATATATTCTAACGCAATGAGAGGAAACTGTTAACTCATTGCCTCTTACATTTTCGACCTGCATGAAGTTGGTAATGTAATTTTCTACTGTTTCACTTTCTGAGAATGAGAAAGCAGAGCACGGGGCTTTGTGGCTAATTCGTGCAGTTGAATCTCTTGCAGCGCTAGGATTTAGTTGGCGAAATGGGGGGTTTCATTTTTGGATTATATTACTTAAGGTATATCTCATTTGTAACCCATCCTTGTTTGTGCTTCCCTTTTGCTGAATCCAAGTGATAAAGAACTGCTTTGTCAGACGCCGGGTTATTTCAATTTCGTTTCACTTAACTTGCTTATACTTAGCGCGATGGCTCAGGCGGTTTCATCTGTGGCCCGTACTTGGTAGGTCAGGGGTTCGATACCATAGGTTTTTCCGGGTGTTTACCCGGGTTGCCAGGAGAATGCTAGCATCCCTGAAATTCCTTTCCCTCCATTTTACGTCATGTCTCCTTTCTTTTCACCCTTCATCTGGCTGGGCTCTTTCAGGGTAGTGCGTATTGGCGAAGGTCCCGGCGTTGCATGGCAGGGCCTTAGTCCTTCGGCGGGTCGGTCTCCGGACTCTGACTCTACTACGGAATGTCTAAGATCGCGTGTGGGCGGGACGCCGGTTGAGCTAGAGGCCGCCAGGTTGTTTCATGAGTAAAAGTAGAGACCCTGCCCTCTGCTTACGTAATCCAAGCCTGCAGTTTATGATGAAACCTAAATCGCCTTCAAATTGACGTCCACCTGAAACAGTAGCTCTGCATGTAGCACTTGGAAGCAGGTTGTTTGCCGGCTGATTCCGATGTATGCGGCCCTTTATCTCAGGTACACGGATTTCTCTTGCATGTATGCTAGTAGTAGTCGTCAAATATCTTCGTCATAGACGTTGTACAACATCCTTGCTGCGCCATGCACCTTTAGCTTCTAAGAATTAAATGTATTATTCTTTTCGTGAAACTACCTTTGAATTCATCGGCTTAGAATACGGGCATTACATCGTTGGAATGCAGCAAGCAAGGCAGCGTGCCAATAAAGCACCGCCTTGTTTGCAAGACTTTATTTAAATCTAAGAATCACAGTTTTCAGCACTATGTTTCGAAGCGTACATATTTTTTCTTCATATCAACACTAGTACTACAAATAACTCCAGATGGCATTAACCTCTACATGGCAAAAAGGACGTCTTTCCGAATACTTCAAGAGGGAACGCGTAAAGTGGGAGGAATGGGTTAAAGGCAGTTGCCTCTCGGCGCTCAGTGCCCACACTCTAGTGGATGAGGTCCATCTGAAGGCACTGTATATTCATGACAACTGATCCTAATTGCAAGATCCACGCCTATATGCTAAGATAAGATAATTGTGGATATCATTTGTTAACAGCTTAAAGATACAATTTTGCAACATTTCAATATGTAAATGTACTAGTAATATCCGCGTAGCGCTTTTGAAGATGTCTGTACAACACATTCGATCATATCGTTAAGGGGAAAGTATTAAAATTGAAGAAAACCATTTCCCAACTCACTGGTATCGTTTTCCTTTAGATAGAACGGTGCTCTTGACCAATAGAAATTGAGGAAGCTGTGGTGGTCACGTACTCTCGCTTCCAGCACAATCACAAAGACGTGCTTTAAATCAGAAGTGCGGGAATCCTTTCATGTGGGAGTTGGTTCAATGAGAAAATGAACTAACGGGGCGCTGCGGAACTAAAATCGGATATCTATGCCGTTCCGCTTTTGAGTCAAATCACACGGGACACACTCAGAAATTCCTGGTCCTGCTTCAATAAGTACATTCACCAACAAATCACAAATGTGCTATACATACCGAATGTTTTTGTAAATTTCCACCAGCTAGCAACATAATCTAGCAAATCTGATTTGTTGCACTCACATGACCTTCTCTATCCTTGTACTAACCATTCTTACAAACCCTTATTCCTGTATCTTCTTCGTGTTAGTAGAGATCAACATTTGCAGAAATTATTTTATTGCTTATTTCCTTGTAGGTGCAAGGGGAACATGGGAATACAGTAGGCTTTGAACTATAGTCAAATCCTTTAAAGCTTTCAAATTCCATTTTCTTTGCACGGCACAAATATAAAAAACTGAGTAACGATGTTCCATTTGACGAAAGTTTGTTTTCCAAAAATCGCACAAGTAACAAGGAATATCTCCGAAATGGTTCACTGCACAAAAAAAAAAAAAAAAAAAAAAAAAAAAAAAAAAAAAAAAAAAAATCATTTGGACATCAATTGTGTGTCTTAGCAGGATCTACTTTTTTGTACAGTAAGATTTGCTCTATCTCTTAAGGTTAACCAGTTACGCAAGTCACCCAGAGTAAACAGGACTACATGGGTTGTAGCCACAAAAGTCCAAATATACATTTCGTTTGTCATGAAGATATCTCAAAGAAATGACATTTTAATCAAAATCGCTACAGTCATTTTCGAGGAAATTAAAATTTTCGAAAACTTTTCCATGTAAAGGATAGTTTAGGGTGGAAGAATTTTCTTCAAAATCTTCATCCGGCAGCCTTAAAAGACATTAAACTTGAATACCAACTTTGATTTTTAATCGACTTTTCGTTTTTGAGTTATGCTGCCCAAAGAAAGACCAGAAGGAACAAAGAACAGAAAAAAAAAAGCATATCTTCTGTTTTAAGAAATGTACAAGTATTGAAAAAGTGAGAGCAGCAATAAGGAATATCTCGGAAATAATTAACTAAAAAAATGCATTTGATCTATCTGCTTTAAAGAGATCTGTATTTTTGTGTATTAAGAATTTGTCTATCGCTCAAGGCTTACCAGTTATGTAAAAGTCATTCAGAAGGAAGAGGACCTTTGAGACATTCCCAGAAAACTCAAGACATTACTCACGAAACTGTCTTAAAACATGCAGTATTCTATCAAACTCATTTGGGCCATTTTTGAGAAAGTCAATATTTTCTAAATGTTTCATGTAAAGAGTAGTTTGAGGGCGGGGGAATGATCTTTAAAATCAATCAGTAGGGCAAAAATGAATGCGTATGGTGCATCTTCCCTCAGGTCTCTAAATCACTGACTCAATTTAGAAAATACAAATTGAGGAAACGTGATATAAGTTTATGCAAAGGGAAATTAATCAAAGTAAATTACAGATGAAATAAATCAATATAAATGTTTATACCAGAATATGAGTTTACAACTAAATTTATAAATGCACTTAAAATCGTTGACAGTTGTTTAAAGTTTACTGTGTAAATAAAATAGAAATGTTGACTTTTAATAATTGGCAGTAGACACTAGTTCTCATTAGAGGGCGGATATTGCTTAATTTGTGTATTTTATCGATTTGTTAGAACATTAAACTATAAAACAACTTCGGACTATCGGAAATCTAAGAAAGTAGCTTTGCAGTTCTTAAAACCGCCTTCCGTTAAGTTTGAGCTTACCCATTTACCTATAATTGGATGTGGAGATTTCACCGGTAATGCCTGTTTTGAGCCCCCTGATTAATAAGAAGGCAATTTTTTAAAAAAAAAGATGTGTTTGTATGCAGCATAACTGAAATCACTTATGGAATGAACACTAAACTTGGTTTTAAATCATGCCTCAAGGGTGCGTCACGAAGTCTTCAAGAAGTTTTCTCCGCCACATGGAAACATTTTTGTTGATTTTTACCAACTGAAAAATGTATAGAAGAGTGGAAAAAGAAAGTTATGTGAATGTAAGCATTACATTTTGATGTAACTTAGTCATTGTAATCAAAAGCCTGACTTAAGTGTGAGAGAGAAAGAGAAAGTGAGAGGGGGAAGGAAGGAAGAAGTAGAAAGAGTGACAGAAAGCAAGAAAAATAATGAGCGAAAGCGAGGGAGAAATATAGACAGAAAGACATGCAGAAGGAAAGAAAGAAGGAAAGAACGGAAAAAAAAAAAACAGAAGAAGAGAAAGAGAGTGGGAGTGAAAGCGGAGAAACAAAGAGGAGATAGTGAGAAAGTGAGAGGAAGAGATAGAGAGGGTGAGAGAGAGAAAGGGAGAGAGGCAGAGAGAGAGAGAGAGAGAGAGAGAGAGAGAGAGAGAGAAACTGAAACGTAGGAGACCTCAAACATCGTATTTTCTGTGTAATCTCGATTTTGAGGATTTGGTTGTAAATCAATATTTTCCTTATCATAGTGCAGGGGTATGGAAATTGAAAATGAGCACATTTTGTTCTTCATGCAGTATTAGCTGGCTTTAAATTACTATTAGGAACTGTTCTAATGACTTATCTGTGGTGGAAAGCATATCAAAACATGGTTATTGCTATTAACTAACAAAGCTGAAACATTGGAGATAAAATAACATAATAGTTTTTACATTTTAGAAGTGTTTTGAAAAACAGGCTGAATATATGTAAATGTCTGTTATCTGCAGACATATCTGAGCAGGTTGTTCATAGTTTCCAAATCAAACGGTCGTCTGGTGAATCACAGAGCTGTAAATTTAGAATGTGTTAGCTGTGGATGTAGAGAGATAAGAAAAAAAGAATGTCCTCATGAAACATGTTAGGAGAAACATTTTCGGTTGGATGTAAAAGAAATTGGAGCCTGGTGAAAAGCTCCCTCGCTCGTCCGCTCGCTCCAGCTCCAGCTCTTGCTGTACATGTTCCCCGTATGGCTGAGTGCCCAATTTCTTTGTTACTCTCCTTCACATGCCAAATGTGAGGCCTGTCTCCGGATTTAATTGCTGCAGTGAATTACGTACACAGAGAAGGAAAATGGTCTGCTGTGAGTCGTCAAACATCATCCTTGCCATTGCAGCAGGTCAAAGGTTCCAGCTTCATATGTGGCATACGTTCAGTTTATTGCCAACTAGAAGCACTGTTTAATGAGCTACTCCTGAATAAACAACTACATAATGTGTAATGACATTTCACCAGAAGGGGTGACTTTATACCTGATTTTGTAAGAAACCCCATTACAGGAACATTCTGAATGGTCACAAACTAAAAACACCTTTAATGATAATATGCTAAATTCGTCATTAAATTGGTTCTCTCTCATCACTTTGTTCTTATTAAAGTATCAAAGACATCTCAAAGTACCATACCTAATCCATACTATAGTCACAACTACACTATGTATACTGTAACAAATGACAATGTGACAGATCCCACATCTGACACCAGTGTGACAAATGATAAGTCCAGTTATTTTCTCTGTCACATTTTCTTCTAAAACTGAAGCACAAAAACACAGTTATGTTATATTGTTAAGATAATCAGAATTCGTAGTGGCCTAGCATCTCACAGCTGTTCTGTCTTATTGTAACCTTGACACAAAGCGCTAATATTACTTGACTGTGCGCACAAACAACTCCGATGATTCACTCACTAAAAACCTTACCAACAGTGAAGAGCTCCAACGTAACGATTAGATGTCCACAACTGTCTCTGTCCGCAAACACTCAAATTTCCCTGTGTACGACAACGGTATACGCATACACTGCTAACTGCTCAACAATAATTAGGGACTCCGAAGAATTGTTTTGTCTCTCTCGCCGTCCCGACTCGCTTATATAAGTGAGAATGACGTAGCACGGACTTTTCTCGAAATCCTCCTTTTCTCAACACTTCTGATAATGAAACTGACAGTCGAAAGTTTCGTGAACAATCTAGACACGCTTTGTTCTGTCGTACTTATAATCGTCGTTCTGGCCCGCTCCATTTTTACGTTTTATGGTGTGAGACACTGACACCAAAGATCTTTGATGTGCGCAGCCGCCCAATGGTGTGAAGTAGTTGACCTAGAGCGTTTCTTTTATGGGCGCACGGCCGACGTCACAATACCAAGGCAAGAGACTAACAAACTGGTATCCTTAAATTCTACAGTTTTAAATCTAGTTTTGATTTATTGTTATTTCACATACTTAATACAAAACAGTGAATACTGCAACATAAAACTTCTGCGTCGTACAGTTTCCGTTTTAATATTAATTTAACTTCAAAAAGACTAGACGTTTACACAAGTCTTGTACTGGGCAAAGTTATCGGCTCATTTTCAAACTCCCACCAAACGGCGCGCGTGTTATCAGTGAAGTTATGGCAGTTGCATTAGAAGCTAGTTTGTCTGTCTGACAGAGACATACTCAAAAGGTGGGAAAAATGAATGTTTATTTAGAGCTTCAAAAATATCTTGGGGTATTAGAAACATGATAAAATCATTTAAACCTCGTTTACCTGTCACACGTCTGCAGGCCGCCATTTTAATGCACTATCTGAATAGGTTAGTTCAAATGTCCCATGTATAATTTTCAGACATGCATTTTTTTTTAAATTTTGCTACCTAAAAACAGCTATAGCTTCAAATATGAAATTTAAATCATACCTGTTTAGCATGATTTTGTAGTGATAAACTTGTTTTAGTTAAACTCAGTTGAGTTAAAAAGTTTTAAAAAAATATCAGAAAGAAAAAATATTAATCCATGTACATATGTTCAATATTTGGAAACGTATAATCGTGCAGATCTTTAGTAATAGAATAACGAATCAGGAGTAAAGATTGGCTAAATATTTTTAAAATTAAAGGGACTGAAAATTTTCAAATATGCAAGAGATGCAGAGGAAAAAAAGCGTAGTTGAATATTCCAAATTGCATGTAAAAAATTAGTGTTATACAGCACCAGTTAAAAAAATACTATATCCCCGTGTGTACAAAATTGTGTTGGGTATTCTTAATAAATTATTCAACAGAATTGAGTATACCTCACCATGTTTCACCCCATGGTGCATATTTGAAATACGCTTCTGAACGAAAATGTCTAACAAAGGTAAATTGCATTAGAAGTTCGGAAGCATTGACGTGCCTAGTATGACAGCTAGCCGTAAATCAAGGGTAGGGAATGTGAAATAAGTTCAAAAGTAGCCTTCTGTATTTACCGAAGAAAACCATTACAAAATGAGACACATAATATTATAATCCCATTCAGTCTCTTCCAAAACCTCTTATAATGCAATGTTGTAATTCTTTTGTGCACAAAATGTTAGTAAAATATTATGGTGAAAATTAGGTTATAAAACGGAGCTCTTCGTGACTTATATTTTTTTAATTTCGGTACAACTGTCAACACTTACAACTCTGAATTAGATGAGTTAGATGAAGGGTGAAAGAAAATTAGACGTGAAGTGAAATGGAGGCACAGAAAATTGGGGATGTAATGAACAAAGCCTGGTGACCCGGGAAAACTCTTGGGAAAAAAATGAATCAGGTAGGTCTACCGCTGGGATCGAACTTAGGACTTTTCGAATGCGGGCCACAGACGAAACCCCTGAGCCATCCCGCTTGGTAAATAAAGTTAACTTTTTGAAGAAACGTCTCCGGATTGTGGGATACACATATAGGATGTGTCTTGAATCACCACTTGCATTTGTATTTCTTCCTTATAAGGAAATGGATGGTGTACTAAATTACCTATTTATCAATAAGCTCAGATGCATGTTAGAAATATCGACTTGTGTAAACCGCGCTGCAACCTGTCGTGGACTTGGAAATATTCTGCTCTCCTAATGCGATCGATCATCTTTTGCATTGTTGTAATAATATGTATGCACTTCATTGTATTAGTTGTTTGTCTTTGATAGTTTTCCCACAAATACACGCCTGACATAATTTACTAGCTGTAATGAATTCAATATCTTCGTAATATTCTGTTATTAACAAACAAAATGTAATATGTGGACTACATGAGCTCATTTTCCAGGGTTTTAATATGCTCTCTAAGTAAATTTGGTATAATGAAACTTGACATCAAGTTTGTATCTTGTTTTAACTCTTATTTGGATACTGAATTATACTTTTAAATTTATGTTGGCAGCGTAGCCTCATAAAAAATGATTTTGTTACAAAGAAGTCGGGGTCTGCTATCCTGATGTGGTTATGTAATTTAATTTAGCGTATCAACAGGGAACCTGCTAGTCCCAGAGCTTATAAGCACTGGATTACAGTATCTTGTTATCATCTCTGCACCTTATTTGAACCTCTTCGTTTATTACAATATTCTCTCCCCTCGCTTCTTCACCACAGAGTTCGTAGGTAAGGAAGGTATTTGTTTACCTCTCAAAATTTTGATATCGACATTTCTTTAAGTATTTTCCAAAAATGCAATACCAACATTTTCAAGGTAACCTTTTTTTTTTAATTTTCCCAAAGTGACTAATTATAGTGATGAAAATACTATATGCTTAGGTCATTTTCAAGTATATGTTGAAGTGGTCTTTCCGAATACGATTTATGCAAAAGTAAAATTGTAAGAGAAAATTGTACTACTCAGAAAATTAGATCTCGTTAGAGTACACAACTTATCTCAAAAAGTTTTTCTCCCCCCCCCCCCCCCCCGCCTTTTTTTTTTCTTTCTTTTTCTTTTGTGAAGTTAACAGTTTCTGAGATATTCCTTGTTCTTGGTGTCAATGTTACAATAAATAAAACTTTTCTCAAAGGGCAGGTAAGTCTTTTTTCCTCTTATGCAAAGAGAACGGAAATTCGAAGCCATTTCATAGCGACCAGCTCTAAAAATATTTAACTATCGCTTACGCCTACTGCGTCTTCCTAAAGAAATCACGTGATTGTAACACATAATATTTTTGTAACCTTGTGTTCTAAAATCGTCATAATTTTGGCAAGGATAGCTAAGGTTTGATACATTGGAAAAATACATTAATATTTAAAAGAAGAGTTGCTAAAATACAGTTGTCAAATTGAAATTGAGTACTATTTACTATCTTAATCGATTGTGATGCGTAATTAGTTATTTTTCAGCGATTTGTGGGATACAGTTGGCTAAACAAAAGAGTGAACTGGTGACAATTTGTACAAAATAAAAGAGTGATCAGATAATAATTCGCATGGAGTCTCTATGTATAAAATAGTCCTGGCTATTCCACCTGCTTTTGAAAGCGTTTGGTGTTCCCTAATTAGGGAACAAACATACAAATATATATCGTTATATCGTAATAGAAAACTGGAAGCAATTTTAGAATAACCTATTTGTCACTATTGTCACGAAGTACATAGATTTATAATACAATATCTTCACTCAGCTTTGATTACATCATAGCGCCTTTAACGGTTTGGTCATTTATGTTGACTATTCCACTCATACGTGAGTTGGTTGAAATCAACTAATCATGTGCATAACAATTCCAAATTTCAACCAATGACAGCCTTCCTTCGCGAATAAGTTATCCAATTTTCATTATCACCACCTCTGAATTTCATTATCACATACTCTGCTTTTCTTATGTTATGATCAGGTTAGAGAATCTAGTTACATTATGGTAACACATGCGCAACATAATTTGACGCAATAGAGCCGGTATTCAAATGTCAAATATGGTTGACTTTCACTTCAGTGATGTATTTAATCCTATGTTTGGAATCAGTTTGACTAATTTTGTATTGAACGAAATTATAAATTAACAGCAACTAACTATTTTGTTGTTTAACGACGCTGTCAATTGCCAGGATCACATCAGCGTCGCCGGTGTGCCGGAATTTTGTCCCGCAGGAGTTCTTTTACATGCCAGTAAATCTACTGACATGGAGCTGTCGTTTTTAAGCACACTTAAAAACCATCGACCTGGGCCGGATTTGAACCCGCGACCTTGGGATCAGTAGGCCAGCGTCTAACCAATTGAGCCACCCAGACCGACCAAATTAACAGCAGATACTCCAACTCCTGACATTGCCAACATCTTAACAAATTGGAGCATCAATATGGTAACCTAGAAGACCGTGCCAAAGGATGCTAATGTGTGTATACTTGCCGCACGTTTCTTTTAAGAGGTTAGTAATTACTAAGGGCCGGAGGGATGTGCGCTCGCATGCGATACAGGTTAGCTGGACGCGTAGTATGAATGATACCAGAAGAACAGCACCGCCATCAAATGTGCATAATGTGCAAACGGCTGCCTCTAGAAGCAAGAGTTGAAAACAACGTATCGTAGTACTAGTGTATACAGACGCAGGGTCAAGGTGTAGTATATCGCGACTGTTTTGTTTCTTCTTGCAGTGAGCTGCAGACGTGGAGTGATAGTGTTCATATGATGCTTGTAGGTTGTGCTGCATTGAGGCGGTGTTCATGGCCAGGCTGGGCCTACCTGCAGTTGTTTACATGCGCGAGCGATAACAGTGAAATCCATGTGCAGTATACCTATGGAAAAACGCACACGTCTCTGGCCTTTAATAATTACAGTACATCATTTAAATAATATTTCATAGGCTATAACATCCCTTAATTGGTGAAATAGTGATAATAAATGCTACTCGCGATGGTCAAATTCTCCAGATAAACTGGCAATCACTCGTGGCATTTCTTATGAAAATCCGTTTTGTTTAGCTAAAACAATAAAGTGTATTGCCGATCTACCAGGAACATTTGTAAGCTTGTCGCATCGATGTTGCATTCGTGTTTTAATTCTGCGATGAATTCCCACAGCTTTTTGTGCGTTTAGTGTTCAGAAAAACAGTACTCTCAGACACAATATTCCGGAGTTGCGGACATATTTTACTTGTTGGCAGAACGTGCCCCGGCAGAGTCATGAACTACGTGGTCTGCAGCTTTTCATAAATTCTCTTTGTAATTATATCCAGCTTTTTCGGTTATATATTGAGTTCCCCTACCCCGCCCTCGTAACACAGCGAGCTGACTTAGAAATTAAGGTATATGGAACGCACATTTGCATTACAGAATTAAAATCCCGTTGCCTAAATAATTTGAAGAGAATGGAATAAAAGGAAACAAAATGGAAACAAAGCCTAGCTACAAACCATGGCACGAGTAGTAAACGAGAAAGTTTTGCCATGAAAAGGATACCAAAATGTAGTTCCAGCTCAAGTATTTCTTAAAGACGATATTTTCTTTCCACATAATGGAAGATTAAATTCCAAAACCTGTGAATGAGTTTATTAATCGTCAACTTGGATTTCAGGTGTGTGTACCAAGCAAGATAGTTCCGCGGTAACGTGTGAGCTCGTATTAGGTGCACTCGGTTCGATTTCTGTTAGGCAGCTCAATCTTCTAATAAACGATACGCATGTAGCGATCAGCACATAGACTTCTGCACACATTCCCACGCAACTGAAAGCGTATACAGAATAAAGCTATCCTCTTATTTAATAACTAGTGTTAATATTGTAAATGGCGTTGTAATAAATTCTTCTTGTTTTAGAAGGTGTGCTCTGTTAAGGTTTATAGCATATAATTATACCCTCTGTAACTCTCTATAGCCGAAGTTCAAGGCTACTATCAATTATCGTATGTACAATAGGGAGGTCCTTAATTTTAAATTTTAGAAATTTGCATGTAGCACCCCTTAGTTACATTTCATCGAGGATAAAATTAATTCAGAAAAAAAAAGATAGAAAAATTGGTGAATAATAACTGATGCCCCAATGACCATCAATTTTGTCTACCCAGATCTCTCTTTCTATTCGGCCGATAATCCATTTTTTTGTAATCTATTTTCTTTTAGTCTATTAAGATGATCCTTCCATTTCATTCTATTTTCTTCTATCTTATCATTAACTGAAAATATTTTTAAATCTAGTGTTATTGTTTAATTAATTATTCTGTCCATTTTACTACATCCTTTTACATGAATCATGAACTTCATATCTCCTGCTTGTATGCGAGATTTTTCCTTTTTTTGTTCTCGTCCATGATTCGAAATAATATATAAGAGTAGGTACAGTCATAACTTTATACAACTTCATTTGTGTTCCTCTTCTTGTTTTTCCCTCTAAAATTCTCTCAATAGGTCCACAAATACCCTAAAACCGATTAACCTGCTTGTCACTCTTTGTCATACTTTTAACTAATATAACAGCCTAGATAATTGAAATGGGACATTTGTTCTAAAAAGTTCTTGTTTTATTATTATTATTATTATTATTATTATTATTATTATTATTATTATTATTATTATTATTATTATTATTATTATTATTATTATTATTATTATTATTATTATTATTATTATTATTATTATTATTATTATTATTATTATTATTATTATTATTATTATTATTATTATTATTATTATTATTATTATTATTATTATTATTATTATTATTATTATTATTATTATTATTATTATTATTATTATTATTATTATTATTATTATTATTATTGTTGTTGTTGTTGTTGTTGTTGTTTTGGCTTTTGTCATTTTAGCTTAATTATATATTGCTCTGTCTAAATTATCTTCTGCTTCCTATAGAACTATCTGGTTATCAGCATATAGTAGAGTATTGAATGGTATGCCAGATGCTATCTTAATTCCAAACTGTATTTGCACTTCATAATTAGATTGTTAGAGAAGGAGAGTATTCTGATCATAAAGTGATCACTATTAGACGTCTATAATTTTATGTCTGCCATGGTTTATTTATCTATATCATGTTTTTATTTCTTTGAATTCATTAGATAAGAAACAACTGTAAATTCACTAACTGAGGCGTTCAAAATGGGTCGATCATTTAATGGTGATAGTTTCAAAGGAGTAACATTGCTGAAATTGTTTGCTAATCTTAATGCACGGCGAATATCGGAACTATTTACACAGAGAGGCTGTGCGTGTGGCAAATATATTGAAGCGCCAGAGGATAGGGGGCGGAACAACATCAATATTGAGGGGTGGGACAGTAACAAAATGGCTAATGTTGACACACAGAACATTAGTAGCCATGCCATAACAATTATCATTTAGTAGCAAAACAGTGTGCCGTCCGTGGACGGAATTGCAAGTTAACCTTCTGCTTTATGGGGCAGGAATTCAGGCTTGATTGGCAGTAATTTCATCTCACCATTAAGCCTATTTAAAAATATAACAGGTTGCGTGCGTATGAGGAATTCATAATGCTTTTAATAATTTAATCGAGCTATTCGCAGCAATGACATTTACATTACTTTTCACATGGATATTAACATAATAACCCTGGTTTAGTAACAAATGCACATAAAGTGGCACATTATAGGAAACAGTAATGCGTATAAAGCCTATGTCTAATGTATCTTAAATAGCGATATTAGTAATGCATTGAAAATTAGGGTTTCTCCGATAGTGATTATTGCATTGCTAAGTATTTTTAACACCAAATTATTCCCCAGTACTTTGCCTGCATTTTCATTGATAGACTTTATTACAACTATAGTTTATTCGGCGCAACTCTCAAGCTTTGCAAAAGAGATGTCCTAATTTGGTTGAAGGGTGTGATCGGCGTTCAAATACAATTAGTTGGTACCGGATTTCGATGACTTTCCATCATTTTTCTGTTGGTGCTAGGGGATACTATGTGAAAAATATACGAGGCTCGTAACATTTTCAATGAAAATAAACCACTTTAAGGGTCATTTTTTCTGCATATTAGACATGTTTAGCCGATAGGACATCTTTTACAGGTTACAAGTTTAAGAACTAATCCACATTTTTGTCACTTTTCGCGAATGTGGTTGCATTCTTATATTGATATAACCAAGTTTAAGAACCTCAAGGCCTAAAATGTACCCCCATTTATATTTTCTTATACATTTGAACTCGTCAACCAAAGATGCCCATTCAAATGGTTTATGTGTATTGTAAGATGGACTTAATGAATTTACCTGCTACTTTTGAGGGTCGCACCATGCCCACTGTTACAATAGTCTTCACAGAGCAGAAGCTAGGGGTTGAGATAGTATTTTTATTTCATCATGCCGAAAGTGAGAAGTATTTCGGCGAAATCGAAAGCAAAACGGAATTGGTGAAATCAGTCGCAAGTCGTGTGGAAGGTGAAGTGGGCAAGCAAGAACTATTCCCTCGATGATGAAGAAGAGGTGGAAACCCCAATATTAATTGCTTTAAGCTTGCTCCAGCATCTTCTGTTGATGAAACATGCTTTTCTATGTGTAAGTCCGTAATAGTTAACGATACAGTCCTTCATAGTTGAAAACTTAACGTTTTTACTTTCTCTACTGGTAAGTAGGGGAAGTATTGTATTCCACCCAAAAATTCGAAGTCGAGATTTCACCGGAAATACATGTTTTGAGGCCCCCTGAATCCAAAAAAAGCATTTTTAGAAAAAGGTCCGTGTGTGTGTCTGTGTGTCTGTCAGTCTGTCAGTCTGTGGACAGCATAGCTCAAAAACGAAAAGTCAGTTAAAAGCCAAAGTTGGTATTTAAGTTTAATGCCGTTCAAGGATGTGACACGAAGATTTTGAAGAAAATAGCCCGACCCTAAACTACCCTTTACATGGAAAATTGTTCGAAAATTTTGATTTTCTTGAAAATGGCTCCAACGATTTTGGTTAAAATGTCATATGTTTGAGATATTTTTATGACAAATGAAGTGTATATCTTGAATTTTCTGGCTATAGCCCCTGTAGTCGTATTTACTCTGGACGACTTTTGCATAACTGGTAAACCGTTAGAGATAGACCAAATCATACTATACAAAAAATGTAGATCTTGCTAAAATACACAATTTATGTCTCCATAAATTTTCTTGTAGGGTGAACCATTTCGGAGATATACCTTGTTATGTGTGTGAGTTTCGGAAAACTTGGAACTTTCGTGAAATGGGTCATCGTTGTTCATTTTTTTATATGTTACGTGTACAAAGAGAACGGAATCTCAAAGCTTTAAAAGATTTGACTATCGCACAAAGCCTACTGTATTCCAATATTCCCCTTGCACCTACAAGGAAATAAGCAATAAGATAATTTGTACAAATGTTTATTTTAACTAACACGAAGAAGATATAGGAATAAGAGTTTGTAAGAATGGTTAGTACAAGAGTAGAGAAAGTCATGTGAGTGCAACACATCAGATTTTTTAGTTCAGTATTCAGTGACAAAGTATAAGTGAACTGTGCAGAGAGATTAACAAACCAAAGCAAATTCTTTTTTATGTCATTTTAATAAATGTTAAAGTCATAAATTAAAAGTAATTAGACAGAAAATGAGGTATGTCTGGAACGCATACATAATTACATGCATACAAGTGCCTACATACATACACACATACCTGACGTATAGACAGACATAACTAGCTGTTGAAAACTGCAAGTTATTTGGTATTCGTGGAGGTGTTCCCGTTAAAGTAACTTGGCGTTCCAGACATGGGGGGGTTACAGTATTGTGTGGAAAATATGTAAAGAAATTAAGAGACATACAGAGATAAAATGAGCACAAAAAGAAGAAATTGCATGTAGAATTAACAATATGAATGTACAGGTTTGTAATACTGGATTAGAAACAAATAATGTTAAGCAATAAAATTAAGTAATAATAAGTATGAAAATCTAGGTTCTACTTTGGAATGTATCTATCGGCATTATTCTCAAGATTCGACAGTATTTATATTTTGTATTTGGCTACGGTAAGAGCTTTTTACAAATCAGATATCACAGATGTCGAACTGATGTCCTGAATCAGTTCTGATTAAATTATAATGTATTACAAGTTGAATGTTTTGAATTTTAACTTTGGGAAATGACCTGACACCAAAAGCTCTGTCTTACTCTACTTTCTGATTGAAACTGTGTCTGAATACATAGCAAAAATATTTCTGATTTCATGAAATGCATTTTATGAGTCTCTTTTAATGTATATTCCACTATAAATCACCTACGAAAGGAATTAGCTCGTAATATATTGTTGTGAGGGCCAAACGTTCAACTATATTATTAAAACTTTCATTCCAGCAATATCAGTAACATATCATAGTCGTAACACGATGCAAAAGTTTGCTGTAATTATATGCATGGAATTCAGTGATATTATGACATAATATTATCTGTGGAATTCGTTAACGTGCATTGTATTCATACTTCCGTCGTTATTGCGGTAGAGTTTGGAATGTAGAATACATTAGCACTCTGCATGCATCACATTTGGAACTGGCTAGAATTATTTTGAGTCAATGCCGCATTATTTAGCATATAAGTAGCTGGCAGTCCCCTTCTCCTCAATATTCACAACATCACGCAAAGTTAGGTAATCGTGAATGAGAAACCTAGATACACGGACCCCTGGTTTTGGTGTATGTAGGTGCAACTTTTGTTTACCTTCACTGCGCATGCCTCAAGTAAGGTAGTTGCAGCAAATGTACCCGCTTGAACTGATGTTCATACATTTCTTCCAATCACAATGAACAGGGCTTCAAAGTCTATTCCCAGAAAATTCAGGATATACATTTTATTTTACGTAAGAATAACTTAACCATATGGCATTTTAATCAAAATGGTTAGAACCATTTTTTAGAAAATCAAAATGTACCAAACATTTTCCATGTAAAGGGTAGTTTGTGATGAGGGTGGTTTCTTGAAAATTCTCGTGTGGCATCCTAGGATGATACCGAACTTAAAAAACCAAGTTTGGTATGTGAGCGACTTTTCGTTTTTTTTTTTTTTTTTTTTTTTTTTTTGTTATGCGCCGCCCCCCCCCCCCCCACACACACACACACAAATAACAAAGTTTATACAATCCTAGCATTAAAGCGGCGTATTATGACGGTATGAATTAGAACATGAATTACTTAATTTCCATGGCAACAAGACATTAATGACATCATCACCGCCACAACATAACTTTTTCCAATGTGTCTGTAAGAAAACCTGAAATCGTCACTCTCACAAGTGCAACAACATTCAAACACAAGAATCACCTCATTAAATTTATTTTAAAGTGCAAAACAAACAAAATATACTTTTTCGCAAAAATCTTTCGATTTTTCTGCAATTAATTAACTCTCGGCGCTCCTGACTTCGTTCAAAATGTCAAGCAGAATACAATCCATATTTTTAATACTTTTATGATTTTGCTCTGTAGGTAGGTAACTGTTAAAACAAATGAAACATCTGCCTAGCAACCATATTACGTCATACATATGTGATCTCTGATTAATTAAAATTTTTCATTTAGCAAATTTATTAATTTTTTTTACGTATTTTAATGCTACAATTACAAACGTATAACCTTTTCCTTGTGACACTGGTGAAAATATGGTATATATTCGTCTCAGTATGAGTCAGATTATACACTAGTTGCGTAGATACATAAATTACTTAAATAACTATTTTCTAAAACTCATATTTTTTTATTTAGGAAGTGTCAAAACATATATTTCTGTTGAAATCTCGGAATCGAACTTTCGGAATACTTCCTCTGCTTTAAATACGTAGTAGAGAAATTAAAAATGAGCAGTTGAGATTGGCTCTTCGTTGTATATTCGATAGCGTTCTGATTTTGCTATTTATAGAAACATTTACCCAAACAGAGCGGAAATTAATGTGAATGCAAAGTGCATTTTACCTCACAAAGAACATGGCAACATAATTTGCTTGCAGCACGTTTTCATGCAAATATGTGCACAGCGCACGAAACTTTGATGACGTCCTTTATAGTTTACAGTTGTTTCTACCCATTGGGGAAGGGGGTTGAAATTCAATTGGCAGAAAGTACATTTGAGTACGAGGATTTGCTAAACATTTCACAAGTAACTCCCTTACTTTACAATGACGTAACCATTATTTGCTTTCGGCTCTGGTCCAGTTTGGCATTCCATTACCGTGGAAGGACATGTTTGCAGATACCCGATGTATTCAGGTCCAGCGCGAATACTCCGTTTATCCAGCACGTGTATGCATGACAGGGACTGCATTTAGCCAAACCCCTCTAACTACCACCTTTGTGCAGATCAAACATGCCGTCGGCCAGGCATTCATTGCCCTTTTTCCCCCCGTCACTAAAAAGGGGCAGTTCGTTCGGCTGAAATTGGAATAGCACGTGTTATATTTGACTACTGAGAAAGGCCCGGTCTGGGGTGTATGGTGACTGCGGCCGTTTTAACGAGCTGGATACTAGGTAACCTAATCAAAACGTAGGCCCTGGAGCTACGAAAAGTAATCATGTGTTTAATCATAAATTCAACACGTTTAATTAATGTCACAAATGTATTCCGTTCCAATCACCCACTCCCTTACCCAAATATTATTGACACACGCGGCACCCTTTAATTGATACAGTGATGAATGGGAGGAAGATATTGTTTATTCAGGGAGCATTGCAGCGTAGTGTCAGCTGAAATAATACTCATTAAAGCTTCAACAGGCATACTTTCAGAAACGGTTTTAGCCTTCCTTTGTCTAAAGAAATGCCTACCTTAAATCTGTGCATGTGTTGTGTAAGTTATTCATTGCTGCATCCACTATCAGTATCGCGATAAATATTTATTTAATACGTAGTCTTGTTTGTTTCTCACTTTTTACTTTCTCTACTGCGTATAATAAATAGGGGAAATATTGTATCTGACCCAACATTTCACCGGAAATAAATTTTTTGAGAGTCCCTGCATAAAAAAGCATTTTTAGGACGAGATCATGTGTCTGTGTATGTGTGTGTGTGTGTGGGGGGGGGGGGGGGGGATGGATGTGTGTCTGTGAACAGCATTACTCAATAATGAAATATCAGTTAAAAACCAAACTTGGACATTTATGTTCAATATCCTTCAACTATGCAACACCAAGATTTTGGAAAGAAAACGATTCCACCCTAAACTACACTTTACATGAAAAATTTTCGACAATTTTGACTTTCTCAGAAATGGCTCTAACGATTTTGATTAGAATGTCATATGTTTAACATATTCTTACGGCAAATGAAATATACATTTTGAATTTTCCTACTATAGCCCGTGTAGTCCTATTTACTCTTGATTGGCTTTGCGTAACTAGTAAACTGGTAAGATTTTGAAGAAAATAACTCCACGTTAAACTACCCTTTGCATGGAAAATTGTTCGAAAATGTTGATTTTCTTGTAAATGGCTCTAACGATTTTGATTAAAATATCATGTTTGAGATGTGTTTATGACAAATGAAATGTATATCTTGAATTTTTTTGGCCATAGTCCCTGTAGTCATATTTACTCTGGACGACTTTTGCATAACTGGTAAATCGTTAGATACAGTCAAATTCTTAATATACAAAAACTGTAGATCTCACTAAAATGCAGAATGTATGTCCAAATGAATTTTCTTGTAGGGTGAACCATTTTGGAGATATTCCTTGTTATGTGTGTGAGTTTCGGAAAACTTGGAACTTTAGAGAAGTGAAACATTGTTGTTCATTTTTTCATATGTTAAGCGTGCAAACAGAACGGAATCTCAAAGCCTACTGTATTCTAATATTCCCCTTCACCTACAAGGAAATAAGCAATAAGATAACTTGTACAAATGCTTATCTCAACTAACACGAAGAAGATATAGGAATAAGAGTTTGTAAGAATGGTTAGTACAAGAGTAGAGAAAGTCATATGACTGCAACACATCAGATTTTTTACCTTCAAACCTAATAGCTGCATTACGTTAAGCAAAACACTGCAAAACCAACTCGAACACAATATACATAGGGAAATGGAACCAACATGGTACAGTCAGCAGTACGAAATCTGTGTGGAATTGTGACAATGTATCTTAAGTGATCGGAACCATCTGTCTCCAAACTGTTATTCTTAGGTTCCTAAGGCTTACGCTGTATTAAATTATTGTATAACTAAAGGCCCAAAGAGAACATAACCGTTATAACATAATTTTCTTATTACGTCTGTCTGACTTATTCTCCTTCGCATCTGAACGGAATATCAAAGAGCAGACGGAATATCCAGTATTGTGTGTTCAGCGAGGGAGAGTTTATATGAAATGAAGGCTAAATGGGTGAAAGTAACGGTGATCATGGAGCAATTGTGGGAACGAATGGCGGAAGAAATTGGAGATCCTGGGGAACACTAGCAAATCCAAATCCACATATGGTTCTATATGATCGTGAGATGTGAGTGGTTGTACTGATTACATACAACCTAAAAATTGTTCCGTAAATTGTAGAATGTCACCCTTAAAATACACTTGTAGCCAACAACTTTCAAAAACTTGGAAAATTGTTGTGGGAGGGGATTATGGGGATAGCACATATTTTGTGTCTATGCATGGAAATAATGGAATTTTTTGGTCCATGACACCATAAGACTTCATCGACTTGCTGTTCTAAGGGGCCAAGCGACAATTCAACATAAAAAGGAATCTTCTGCAGTTATGTCCGGTGATTCCATATGTGAAAAGTACAGAAGCTTAAATGGGATTTAAAAATATCACGTTACTTCCCGACAAGGAGGGTAGGAAACATGAAGTTGGCAACTCCCAAAAGCACATTGCTTTCTGAGAAAACGTTGTCCACAGAGACGACATTTTACTATTAGTAAAATTATGTAGTAAAAACTTCTTTAATTCAAGTTTGTAAACAGTAGATACAGAATCGTTGCGATACTTATTTGATTAATGGACAAGTTCTCAGCCTTCCCTTAGCGCTGCTCGTCGGTTATCATTAAAATATTTGTTGTTTCAAGTGACATGCTTGTCTTGTACACACTACGTGAATTTTCCAACTTTAAAAAGAATTGCTCTCAAGTATTTTTCTATTTGAGTACAAAGTGCAGTTGGTTAAAGCCATTGAGCATTTTGCCATGAAAATGTAGCTGTAAGTGGCGCGCTCTCACACTTGTGTTTTGTACCAAAACTACTGGGGGTTTGGAAGTGCATTTTTGTGAAGTTTCAAACCTATAGGTTCCTCTATTTACATTATATTTAAAGATCTGCACTCTGAGGAGTTGTATCAGGTAGTGAAATTACTAGATGCCATGTAACACACCAAATTATCTGCCTTTCACGGAATTGGAAGAAAACTTGTGTTTTTATTTTGTTGGTTTCTTCGAGAGTGTGTACGGAAAAGCTTCCTTCTTGTTTTTGCCTTTCTTTATCGTGACCACATCCTATGTTGCAAAGTATTTTCAGAGCATTTCTGACGATGTAGTTATTTTAATTACTAACATTTACATCGTAAACAAAGTTTAATGTGATGTAGTGTAGTACTTCAGTGCTAATATTTTAGCACAATTATCGTAAAGTGTATTTAGTTTTATGTATAACAACAGAATGATTTCTAGGTGTGAAAATTGCTAAGCACTACAAGCTACTTAAAAATCTAGATGATTCTAGGAATATACCTAGGTCATTATTTATGCTTAAACTTAACGCAAACTTTTAAGCTCATTTTTCTTAACTTTAATATTTCCTTCATTTGTATTCATTCAAAACTAGACAACATCCACAATTAGCTGCTAGAAGGCTAAAATGCTTACTGTACATTGTATGAAGCATGACCTAAAAGAAAGAAAAAACTGAATTTGGTGCTTTTTGGGATGAAAATAAAATGTATGTAGTGATTGCAAAAGTTTTAAAACTTTTGCCAAGCATTTATAGAAATTTGTTTTATTGTACTTTGAAATTTGTAAAGTTTTGATACAAAATTTTCAATAATTTAAAACCTAATTGACATACGAAAATGAAACTCTGTTAAATAGTTTCAAATAACATTGCAAATATTGGTTGAAAAATTAATCATGTAGTTTTAAAATTGTGCAAAATAGAAATGTCACCCATCACACACCGCTCCCTTTGTGCCTCCTTCCACTATACGCGGACTTTGTTTCTCCTTAAACCCCAGTAGTGCATTATTTCAGTGGCGGTTAGGTTATACGTACATTGCATTTAATTTGCGAAAGCACTTTCAAATCTTATACGATAAACATCAGTTGAATACTGACTTCTTTGCTACGGCTTACGTTTAAGAAGTCTATCAATATTTGGCGACAAAGTCGAAGTGCATAGCCTTAGAAGATCCACCAAGTGATCCGAACATAACCTAATGCGTTTGAGACTTTTAGTATAATTCAATTTGCAGAAACTCTATTTGCAAATATGTGTAGAGTTATACTCATTCTTATTCACGCTATTCTTGCAAATGCTTATGTGTTTTAAAAGTTGGATGCTATGCGATGCGTTTGAAATTAATTTCTCTTTGTAAGGCTAAGAGAAAAAAAAAACCAAATAACATATTGCTAATTATTATTTATTTATGCCAACAAACTTACTGTTGGTGTTTTTAAACACACAAGCCGTGTGTGGGCAAAGTTTAAGAGGTAGAACTGGAACTTAAAAATTCAATGCCACAACTGGGATTTGAACCACAGACCTCTTAAACATATTGCTATTTGAAAAAAGTAGACGTATTGGCAAATTCAAACAACTAATAACGATTATCTCGGAAATGGTTCAGTCAAAGGAAAAAAATAAATTTATGTATTTGATATAAGTTGTGTGTGTTTTAACTAGATCCACATTTTTATTTAGTAAGGTTCTGTCTACCTCTTAGTGTTTCCTATCTATGCAAAACTCATTCGGAATGAAGACATTCCCAGAAAATTCAAGGTATGGCTTAGAAGCGGCCATGGAATCGCCTGTTTGTGTCCATCACTGGGTACTGACTGTCTGTCCCTCTGAATGAAGGAGTGGAGTGGGGTACAGACACTCGTTACGTAAGAGACGTGTCTAGTTGTTAAACATTTGACTATCGCTATTGTCTTTTAATCTATGTATAACGAAATATTACTGCAAAGCTTATCTGAATTAAATTGAAGCAGGGGAAAAATAAGCTTCCACAAAAGAAAAAAATATGCAATAAAATAATAGAATATTCAATTTGCATGTTGTCTCACAGGTGAGGTCATCGTGCACTATTACTCATTGCAGCCATATATTGTAAGTGATTCATAGAAGTCACTGATATGGAACCCTTGCATTATAAATCACACCGATGGATGTGGCGTAGTTATCTTTTAGAATCTATGCGTGTTCTCCCCGATTCAGAACTAGAACTTGTAATTAGCAGGGGAAATTAGAAAGCCAAGTGTCATATTGCCGCCATTGTGAGCCTGCATCTCATCTGTCAATTAGTATGTTACCCCAACACTAGATGTCAGATATGTTCTCTGGATAGGCATCCGCTAGGGGATATGGGAATTATATCATTTATCAACCCCACTGTTTTCACATAAACTGAACTGTAGCATAATGATGAAGTGTCTCATTTTATTGCAACTCAAACCATGCACCGGAATTAAAACAGTCGGAACTGCTAGTCAAAATATATCAATCCATCTGCTATAAATTGCTATGTACAAAATATTTCGTTTTCCTTCTTTTAATCTACTGATGAATAAATAGATGCGGGATCTAGACTCTGTTCACAGTTCAGGAAGCTGTTTATTCAATGTTGTTTCTATATGTGATAAACTACGGCATACATCAAATTCTAGAGCAAATTTTTCAGGAGAAGAAAAACTATTAACTCCTAAACCCTTAGAGATAAATTGAAGTGTTAAAAGTAGAAAACGGTGTATGTAATCCAAGATTAAGGATGTATCTTCACTGAAATACGTTCCAAACCCCGGTAGTAGATAGTTTGTGGAGATAATATGGTTTGATGTGGAAATGAACATGTGGCTTTGATCATACTTCCAAAACAAAATATACAGGTTAATATTTCCTTAGAAGTTCCAATGTCTAATTATTCTGGAAAGGCTATTAAGGAATGAGTTAATTCAGTATTTGTTTACTGAACTCCTTAACAAAATGTGAAATTGCTGAATTCAATTTCTTCAAAGTCTTAACTGCCCTAGTCTTTATCAGATGGGCAATTTCTGTGCATAAATTTGTCTGCACTGAATGTTTTGGCGCTCATTCTTGACAGTATATTTACGATGTGTGATTGCTTGAAGAAGAGGGATTTAGTATGGTTTGAAGCGGACCAAATGGTTGACAAAATACTGTGACATTGGTCGAGCGATTGTGTGTACGTGATCGTAATGTGCGATAACAACAAAAGGGGCCGAGAAGGTTCTCGTAGATTCTCGCTGAGTCATTGCACACGTGCGCATGGAAAGATCTCGAAAGGTCACATGACATCGGCCCCATTATTAATAGGACCACACAGATAATGCGGGCTGCCAGTACTGTTTAGTTTTGAGTGAGTTGCTTAGTTGTGTAAGTCGTCGTGTCCAGTTAGTTTTTAGTTATGAGAGTGAGCCGGCCAGTCTGTCAGTAAGTACATATGTGTCGTCGAGTGATTGTATCTAATAGTCAAGATAAAAGGGACAGAGAAACTGGAGAAAGACATTCAAAGATTGTGAAGGATTATTAGAAGAGCAATTATGATGGCAGTAAGGAGTATAAACTGTGTTAACGAGAAGAAAATTGTGTATTTGTAGTAAAATTAAGGACAATAACGTGATAGAAAAGTAGCCGGACTTTGGATTTTTGCAGTTTTGTTACAATACGATTTGAAGTGAACCCCGTAATTCAAGCCTCGTTTGCTTGGAAACTAATATGTTTAAACGCGAAATGAATTTACAATTGGATACAGAGTGTTCAAAATATCCGGAACACATATAAAACTTAATTCCGTAAAAATGTGGGCTTACTACGATTTGAAAATATCTCCCTAAATAACACTTATACAAAATGGATAAGTAATTGTTACAAGATGCGAAAAGCAGATGATGTGATTTTGAGGTACTTGCAGGTCAAAGGATTAAACGCGTTGCCTCTTACATTATTCCAGAAAGCGTATGCTTAGCTTATGGCTTCTCATGGTGAATGCAATGGTGCATCGCTCGGTGCAAAATGCAAAATACGGCTACCAAAAGTTGACATCGGTGCAAAATTTCATTCGCTCTTTCCTTAGGCTTGTCTCTCTCTGGCTTTGCAGTCTTAGCCTGTCTCACTTTCAGCAGTTTCTGCCTAACTGGGTAAAGTTCACATGTGGTGTATGATGTTAAACTGCTTAATTTGGTTTTTAATACCAAATCTGGTCTTTTGTTCTTAATGATCTAAAAAGCGCTGGTACAAACCTCATTTTTTTGGATAAAGAATGCTCTTCTGTATCAGGTAGCAACCTCTTTAATTTTTTCTCTCTTGCGTCCCCTATGATTGCACCATATATTTCTGTTATACTCGTAGTATCTTTCAAAAGATGATTTTCTCATTCACGTAATTACTGTAACGCACATGAGGCATCTGGCCTCGATTGTGACAACTTAAAAAAAATTTGCACACTGATTTAAATCACTTTCGGGATTGTTTGTTTTCTTTGGAGCAAGTTACTTCATTATTCGCTATTTCTATTGCACGTTTGTATTTCACTGCTAAGCAAGCCATGTATCAACACAGGTTTTCTCGAGTCTTCACTTCTTCGCTCTGCAGCGTGGGAGTTGGGCCGAGCTTAACCGACTCGCCACGATGCACGGTGCAAGGAACCTCTGCACCTTGGATGGCAACTTTAAGTTTTGAGAGGCCTTGGCTTAGCTAATAGGAGGAGCAAAACTATCACCAACAGAAGTAGGGAGCCTTCCAAGGGAACTGGTTAATAAATTCCCTGACCTGATAAATTAGTCAAGCGTTTTAATTGGAAATAGTGATGTTTCAAAATAACACAATACACCAACGTTTTCAGTTGATTTTAATGCATCTCCTTCGTCATTACAATTCAACTTAATGATAAAGTAATTATGTCAGTAACTGATCGATTTGCAGTAGCTAAATGTTATTGTTATTACTCATAGTCCAGTGTAAACATTGGCACATAAATATTTCACAAATGCTCTCTCATAAACAACTGCTTCACACATCAACGCCGACGCGAAGATTAAATGTCTAAAACTGCCTCTGACGGCTGAAACTGTTTCACCGCTGACTGTACACCACGCACACACTTAAAACTAACTGCTAACACAATACTCATCTCTTAAAAACTGATCTAGCACTGACTCGCTCACTCGCCTATATAGCCGAGACAAATTACCGGCGAATTCTCTGCAAAATACACCTTTTCTGGAACTTCGGGTAAAATAAGCCATAAGTCGAAAGTTTCTTGAATATTCGCATTTTCTGCAACGCTCATAGTCAACTTTACCTTGGTCTCCCTATTGTCAACGGGCCAGATATTTACTAGCCGTGATGTGAGGTAACACAGTGGTATTCCACCCCTTTTCTCCGCGTACCCTCAAAGACAATTTTCTATTTTAGAGTAGCTCTAGAGTTATGCGTAGTTAAAATTATACATAACCATATCAAAAATAGATATACAGTATAAGTATATAAAATAAATAGAGGAACTAAGTTACAAATACCACATATATAAAAAGTATATAAATCTGTATATATTTCTGGCCTGTTAATGAGATGACTGAGCTTGTTTCCTGAACACCAGCTACTCTTTTCCTGGCAGAATTTTCGAAAATGCGGGTATTAATAGTGATTTTGCATTTGCAATTTCTTTATTTGGTTTTAGTTGCTATCTATGCAGAGAAGCCCTGCTCACACAAATAAGTAGAGCGAAACGGAAGAAAGCAGTGTCGCTAAATTCAGTGTACTCTTTGCATGCAGAACATCAGTAATCACAAACTGACGCGTTTCCAATTTTTATTTTCAGTGAAGTATCAAGATACATTTCCAGAAGACTTTCTTTTAATTTTATAGAAAGATGAGAAATTGAATGCAGTGGTGCAAAGGTAATTTATGGTCAATTCTTGTATATTATCGTCTTTCTCAGTTTCTGGAAAGTATTTTAAAAACTGTTACCTGAGATTTTGCGGGTGGAATCTCATTAGTTTCAAAAGCCCATTAGCAATACTAACTAACACGTGAAATAAAAGAGAGCAATTCAAATCTTCGCATACCCCTGGAGGCGGTTGAGTATGTCTGAGGGAGGTAATCCGAGGTGACTGACGGCTAGCGTCACAATAGTTTTACGCTCATCTTCTGCATTAATTTTCATAGAAAACCCATTCACATTAACTTAATTTTCCCTGCTTTATTCATTATAGCTAAAGTAAAATGCGTTGCTTGTAAGAAGTATAATCATTTCCTTTATTCTAGTGACACACAAGTGACATAATTGCAAGGATGATAGTTTTTGCAACAAGAATCTGTACAGAAATCTCTAGCATGAGCTGCGTCTAATGCAGTTTTATAAGCAGTGCTTCCAGTAATGCTCTAGTGACACGTTCCGGGTACGGATGATGGTGATGAGAAATTAATTACTGCTGCTCTGGGTTACAAGGTTGAATCCCTGAGGTTGCTGGAATATTCGACTGCCTCATAATACCAGCCTTCCTTGCGTTACAAAAGCACGACTGTAGCAGAATGGTTACATTAGAGCTACCATACTGTGTTTAACATCCAACAATGTCGTGAACAGAACTGAACGTGACCACTTGCTTGCTCTCTTGGAGATAAGTTTTAATCAGAGTTAAAACGTAGAATTTGAAACGCTGTAATCGGGTTCTGTGCTAGTAAAATTCTTTGCAGCGTACCATTTGCACCCTTTGCTGTTATTGGAAAACCAGTTAATTTCTTCCCATTATCCCAGCATTACCTAGTTATCTTTTGGAAGATGGGTACTGGGTAAGACAGGATAACCATGGATTAGTTGTGGGAAATGAATAAAATAGAATAGACTTGTAATAAATTAACCTATTTCTGCAATAGTATTGTGGTAAATGACAAAATCAGTCCGGTTACTTTTCCATCACTTTATTGTCGTACACTGTCTTCTTCTCGTTGTTAGCACAGTCTTTCGTGGTCACAACTCACAATTGTTTACTTCTGGTAATCTTGATTCAGTTCTTTCTGTGTCTTTCTTCAGTTTCTCGGTCTCTGGCACACACTCCGATATTATAGTCACTCAACGCTTGTTAAATATGCTTTAATACGCGCCTAAACACGCACAGCTGTCTCACACTCACTGACTCATTGATACACTAACCGACTCATGTCTGTAACTGCCACTTAGCTTTTTCCTCGCCTCCTTATATAGCGGGATGACTCACACGGACCTTTCACAAAATCAAACACGCCAGTGATTTCTCGAAGGCCCTAGAGAAAACCCCTTTTGGTTCTGCCGCTCTGATTGTTGTTACGTAGACACAAACAATAGGGCGTCTTTGTTTGCTCGCCGGCCTTGGATTACACTGTTTTAAAAGGAGTAATTTTATAACTGAACGTTACATAGAAATGTCAATATAGGTAGTAAGAAATTCTTGTGTTCTTTAGGTTGTACTTAGTGTGGTACCTAGAATCATCCTTGTATCCCCTTTAACCACTAAATGCAGAGAAAGATGGTGACCGCTGCATCTACTCTTATTTTACATACACCAAATGCCGGGATTGAACTATAATACTTAGATGCTATTTTATTCGCCATCGAAGTTTGTGAGTTTTAACCTGCGAATAACCAATACAAAAATTTAAGACGTGTTAGGTGAATTTAATGTAGTACCATAATTGAAATAGTGCATGAATTCAAATAGTACCTGAATGACTAATGCCAGTGTTCCAGTTCCTTAGAAAATACCACGTCAACTCTTGCTATATGTTGCGTTGCAGGCTCCTCGAGAGATCGTCATCGATGCGAAATACTGGGCAATTTAGCGAGACATTTCTTTAGAGGAAAATTACGCGACCACTTTCACTACGCGACTCTTGTAAACAAAGCGTTGCGCAAAACATAGCAACAATGTTCAACGAAGTAGTAAGGAACCGCACGTTTGAATAATAAAACACCAAGTAACACTGACGCACAGAAGACAACTGTTGATTTTGACATAATAATTACAGATAGAAAATTTCACGGTGTATATTCACAGTTACTTATTTGTTTAGAACTTGTTCTCAACTGTTATACACATACTTCCAGTATTATCCAGGTGAGTCATGTTTTGGAAGGTGCTTGATGTTCTTAGATATATGAAAGCGCAAAATTCAGAGCAGCAGAGGTTTAAGAGACAGAACGTACTCTTTACTAAAGTACACCTCAAAACATACAACTCGTTTACTGGAAGCGAATTCCGGGTTCCCAGCCGATATTACAATCCGTTTATTAGAGTATCTATACATAGCAATGCGATTCAGTAAACGCCTCTTATAAAATGGACCTATCATATGAGTACACTAACAGCATCAGCTAAAAAGAAAGTGGCGAATTCGTGTAGATAGAGCTGGGCATGGCTGCAACAAATTACAGGCACACCTTGTTCACCATGGACCCGTACAGATAAAAAGCAATAACGGTTTATTTAAATGTTGACTGTGAAGGTACCCTAGACCTGGAACATTATATTTTATTTCATATATAGTGAGTTACAAAAAAGAAAGAAAAAGTGTATAAAGGATACTGTATAGGGAATTGATAAACCACATCCAACCCGTTTCAACACAGTGAATAAAAGTATGTTTGACGCTCGTTTTGTAATGCTAATGAACTCTTAACTGCAAAGGGTAAAGTTAACCTGTCTCAGTGCCTTCTTTTGTACAAGCCTAGAGACAGTTAAAACGGTTATCTTCAGAGGATCATATCACGTAACTGGGCCTAGCAGAAGAACGCAGTATCTGGACTAGTGGTAATATTTATGGACACACACGGACTTCAGTGACCTGACACTGTTCCACCATACAGCGTGGCAAAACATGGTCTTTTCAGGGTTGTACACCAGGTCATTTGCATATGAAGTTAATATGCTAATTTTCCAACGGGGTGTCCGCGATATGTTTACAAATATATATTTGCCTTGCTGTCAGAGTGACAAACAAAAACAAACTTTGTGCGATTCATAGCCGCAAGTCTGTGTCTGTTTGCCACGATCTGCAGTGCGATATTGCCTGTATTCACAGATGCGCTGTATCAATTCATTTACTTAGCGCATTAGCAATTCCCACTAAATCGTGTTATCTTCCGCTCCGATAATCTAGAACCAGTTCACAGGAAACGAAGGGTTAGTTTGTCATGTTTAATGTGGTCATAAAATATATTGGGCTTTAGCTACTTACTTAAAAGAAAATCCTCGTCTTACTTAGACAGCAAGAGATCTGCCAAGAGAGACAAAGCTCTCCCCCATAAAACCAAGGAAGGCGGCAACCGAGTGCCACTCCTTCCGTGGGCCTTTCCGTTAGGCCAATACTTGGTTCCCTAAAAAGGGCCCCCTCCTGTTACAGAGGAGACGGAGGTGGATGCGGCACTTACGCGCGTCAATCCATCCGGGAAGACTACCTGTAACATAGGTGGGACCGCCGGATCTCTAGCTTACCGGTTACTAACTCTACAGGCTAGTACCCGAAAATATTGAGGCGCCTCTCAACCCCACCTTGACGAGTCGGGTCGTACCTAATCTCCCATAAGTATCGGGAAACACTGCTCGGCCGAGACCATCCCAATCCGAACAACTCCCATACGAGAGCTCAGATTTTGTCCGACCTACTTCTGGTAACTTTAGAAGTACCACGAGTGCTAAGGATACGCTCGCTTGCACCACAGCAGCTGAAGTGGTCGGAAACCCTCATCTTACTGCATATATACAACTCATACTTGGTCCGCGTGGCTCAGTTGATTAGCCACTGGCCTACTGATCCATGATCATGAGTACAAAGAACGCCAAAGATAATCTTTGGCGGTTTTGTATATTTTCCTGTGGTCTTTTGAGGCGTGTTCTTCACCATAAATATCACAGAGCGTGGTGGCTTCATAAAGCGTAATAAGGGGGCAAAAGAGGGAAGGTTGATGTCTATGTTTTTTTCTGAAAATATCCAGTGATACACATTTACATAGAATGACACACAGGCGAACGTGCACACATAAAACTTGTCACATATGCAAGCTGTCGAGGAAAATTTGCTTTATTATATAGGTACTTAAACCCGCTAGTTGAAACAAAATTGGAAGAGCAATATTAAACAGAACTAGAGGTATGTAATGTATTATATAGTTTGTAAGTAGTGATTTATGATTTACTCCTTATGTTAGTGTAAGGATCTCTATGATTCAGTAAATTACTTTTTTGTTATAATTGACTAATCATGTTTAGAAACTACAGATAAATATATTTACTACGTGGTCTATATGAATATGACAGCACGTGTGATGGCAATAAAATTGTCATATCTTTGTCTATATTACTGTTGTATTCCAACGATCAGCAGCAGCTTAGTAAAGGAAAATTAACCAATAATAGTTTGAATTAGATGGAAAACATCTACTTTATTTATTTGGTTTTGGTGCTATGCTGCAACAAGTATTGCTGTCACTGTGAGAATACACTTCTGTTTACTTTTTCTTATAAACTGCTGCCTTGCTATGTACAACAAACGACGATTGGGACCGGGTTACCGGTTGACTAACAACAATCAAGCGGCAACATAAACGGTTTTCCAGAACCTTCGAGAACTGTAGGCAGCCGGCGTATTTGTAGAAGTTCCAGAAAGAACCATTTGACATCTCCGATATATAAGGAGATGAGGCAAAAGCAGAGCAGAGAGTTACAGACGTGAGTCAGTCAGTGGGTCAGTGAAAGCGAGACAGCTGTGTGTGCGTGGTATAGTTCGAACGAAAGTCGGCTTTCCAGTTCCTAACAAAGCGTCCGCTTTATTTATATGTCAAGCTGCCGCCTAAAGTCGGCTTTTCAGATGGTTACAATGCGACCACTTTATGTGTCAAGCTACCGCAAAGCCAGAATCAAAGAAGCCCAATGGAAACGCAAAGAACGGCCCAACTATACCGTCGTCGTGAAAGGTATGTCGCGTTGAAGTGAAGAAGTTTTAACGAGCTTCGAGTGATTGTATCGGAGTTAGAGTATGAGAGACAGAGAAAGTGAAGAATGACTGAGTAAGGCTACGAGGAAAAAAAAAAAAACAGTCGGGAATTGTAATATCACGAAAGACTGTAGTCTCTGTTACGTCAGTAGAAGATATTATTTGTGATAAAATTTTGGAAGGAAAATAAAGTGATAGAAAAGTAGATGGACTGGGTTTTGTCATTTTGTCACACTGGTGTCAGAAGTGGGATTTGTGAAATTAGCCGTTTGTTACAATACTATAAATGAAGTACAGAAGACGTACTATGTTTATATTGAACAGCACCATTGCCTTTCTACAAATAAGTACTTCTTGGTCCAGCCGAACGAGTGAAGGATCTTTATTTCTTTTAAGCTGTAAAATTTCAAACCAAGTGACAGAATTTTAGCGACGTTGTGAAGATAATACTTCTGTAAACATCGCCCCTAGAGTACAAAGAAACTTTGTCGGTGTCATTTCCAGCTCAGGCATAACGAATGAAATTCAAGTAGCTTCGCTGCGAGCGTAGAGCTGATTTGGACAGTTAAATTCCTTTGGTTGCTCTACAAAAGGATATTTTAAGGTCTGCGGGACATTTTACTTCAAGTTTGAGCAGCACTCAAGCGTCTAACATAGTTCCCCCAGCTCTTTTCACCGTTCCCCTTCCATCTTTTACGCTCTCCGCATGCCGGATGAATGGTACAAAGGTTTCACAATGGCAGTGAATGCATTCAGCGTAATGTGGACCATCTAAATGGCTGCTTGTACTTTCACTCTTTATAGAGACAACAGCGACAGATTGGTGCTGTGTATTTATATGGGCTTTTCGAGTATTTAGGTCTATGTAACCAGAGCCGTATTAAAACAAATATGCAATCAGAGCAACCCGGTCGTTCAGGGCCAGAAGTATCGGCGAGGAGCTAGTGTGTGGGGACTTAGCGAACTGTAACTGCTGTTCTCGGCGGATGGGTGGCACTGTAGTTGCCTGAAGTGGCTGCTTCGCGAAAACTAGCGTCGAAATGAGTATCTAGCACACGTTAGGGACCCTCACGCTGGCATGTGTTATTCGCTCGGGTTCCAACATGCCCTTAGAACGCTCTCACTTCATCCATCCCTCCCACCCAGAGTCTGACATACAATAGCCTCAGCAGTTGGCTCAGTGTAGAATCTCCTCCGTCCATACTCTACCTACACCTAGCAGGTAGACAAGGTTGTACTCCATTTAAAAATTCCATTTTACCGGATATACATGTTTTAAGAACCCCTGAGTTAATTATATTAGAAAAACATCCGTGTATGTGTTTGTAAGCAATTAAAACGAAAAGCTGGACAAATATGAAATTTAATACTTAACCTCAGTATAATATGCAACACGAATGTTTAAAAAGATTCTCCATCCCAAACTACGTTTTACACAGAAGGCTTTTCTATGTTTTGGATCAAAATGACAGATATTGAGACGTTTACACTGATAAATAATAGGCACCTCTTCAAATGGAGTGCCTCTATGCCCAATCCATTTGGAAGGAATTTTGTATAATGTTGTATAATTGGTAAAAGTTAAGTGATTGTAAGAAATGTAAGTCGGATTAAAACACACAGTTAATTTAAAATATTTCGTCATTATTTTGAAATCCTGTCAGTGTTCAATTTTTTCTCGAGATTACATGGGAAGGGTATGGAATTTTATAGAAAAGGTCGCGCTGTGGCCGAGTGGTTACACCATTCGCCTCTCACACGTGGGGTCTGTGGTGGACAAAGCGGCGCAGTGAGGATTTTCTCCGGTTTCTCACGCTAGCTCATTCCACCGATGCTCCATGTATCATCTGTGTCACCGCCTGCAGTAAAAACGAGCGTTACACACTACGACAAAAAATTACGGCCAGCATATGGCATCGAGTTCCTTAGACATTTGACTATCCTTATTTGTATAATGAAATGTGTAATGTAGTTATTCATGCAAATGTCCATCTCGATTAAAATCAAGCTTTCATAAAAATAGTTATGTACCAATTACTGAACGATAGAGGGTAGAGAAAATCATATGAATGTAACAATAATTGCGATCACATTTAGCCCTTCTGTTCTAGCATTCCATATCGAAACACATGTATACATTAAGACTGTGCAACTCGAGACATTTTTTAAATAATTAGTACTTTATTTTAGATTCTCTCCACATGTCCAGAAGGTATGAAAGTATTGCATTCCAGCCAAAAATTTGATATCAATATTTTACCGGAAATAAATGCTTTGGGGCCCTCTGAATTTAAAAAAAAGGTGCTTTTCCGATATAGATTCGAGCGCGCTGGTGATGTAAACAGCATAGCGCAAAAATGAAATAACTTACATAGTATTTAAAATTTCAGTATTTTTAGAGATACTGCCTCTTGTATGCAATCCCTTCTTTTTTTTTTTCAAGAAGCTTTAAACTTCGTGCGTACAATGATAAGATGCAATATAATTAATTATTAATTAATTAATTAAACAGGAAATTCCTAAATAACACTAAACAAATTAAAAATGTTTTGGGCAATTTAGGATAACATGTCCAATTTGCAAGTTACACACACTCATTACCTTTTTTGATTTTTTAAAAATTGCCATGGGCTTATCGGCGGTCTCATATCTTTGGAAATTATTGTCATATGAGCAATGGTGTTAACTCCTGCACGGCTGTCTTTGGATTTCTTTGTTTTTATGCATTATATCACATACCTTCATACTTCCAGACTTAGGGGATAATGCTCTTTGCTAGAGAAAAGTTCCCACCCGCAGCCGAGAATCGAACCAGAGACTCCTCTCACGGAAGGCAAGTGCTCTATCGACTGAGTTGTGGGGCCAGCCTAACATACAATTTGTTTTTTCTCAGTATTACAAACTAGGGTATCAAGGTAGTTAGTTTAGCCAGGAATTACTTCACAATTTCTATGTGAAAATAATACTGCATTTATTGCGATTAATATGGACACAAATATACACTGCAATCCTCGTACTGTCCTTTCTTGTCACTCACTTTTTATGGTGCTAAACTATAAATCAGTTAGGTCTTTACATTTAACATCAAATAAACTGTTTGCTCACATTGTACTTTATTCCTTTTTATTTTCTAACACATTGCAACAGATGTATTATGCTTCATCGAGAAGCAGACACACCACCTGACTGAATAAGCATTATTTTCTTGCTTGTTTATTTGCTGACTTCATTTGTTAAATGTAATTAATGTTTATGTTGAATAAAGTCTGTGTCATAAAACTCGCACACATTTCTCTACCCAATAGCATTTCACTGTGATGCTATAAACTATTCTTCTAAAAGTAATTTCTCCATTTACTTTATCTTAGCTGTGATATGTTTGCACAGAAGTAAAATAGGTATATGAGTATTTCTATACTGTGTTAGAGACAGGAGGCAGGCACAACATTTGAGTTCGTACGATAAGTAAAATGTATGTGCTGCTTATGTCTGGGAAGGTTTTAATACTCAAAGAATATTCTGTAAATATTGCACTTTTCATTGCTTTATTTGCGAATAACAATTAATTTCTATGGTCATACTGTTATGAAACGATGTGGGTTGAGAATTTCAACGCACGTGAACTTCCATCAATCCTTTGTTGTTCTCAAAGAGACTACTTTATAAAGACGAAACACGTTACTAAGAAATGCGTAAAAATAGGTTAATCATAAAGATATTTCACTCCGTAACATAATTCCGTGACGTCCTCCCACTCTGATGAATCTCAAGGGGGATGATCAGTTGTACAGGACGAGAAATAGTTGACACTGTGGTTCGTAGCACAAAAGTTCTGATTCTGCCATGTCTTCTCTGGCACAGGTTGACAATTCGCGGCTTCTTCCACATCTGAGCAAATCTCCAAATCCAAGGCAGCTCGAATCTTTCCTCGTACTTTGTAGAAACCTTTGGGAAGCGAAAGGTACTCGTTTTACTATATTTTCCTGCTACCTGTCACTTTGGAGCCAGTTGGCGTTGTAGTCAGTTCTTGCGTCGCACGAGTGATTGGTCTCGAATTTGTGCGGTTTCTATGTTCACTAAAATTGTCTGCAGATGTTCATTTCCTGCGGTACACATTGCTCTATGATGATTTTCCTTGCAATTGGAGCCTGCCTTTACTATTACAATGTCTGGCATTGTAAGTCGATAGTGTTATTAGTCGGTTTCTTAAAGTTGGTGTTCGAATGTTTGTTCGTTCAACATACATACACACATTCCCTCCCGCATTCGTACTTCTAGACTCCGCGAGGATAGGCAGTGATTCTGGTTAAAGTGAAGTCTTCCTGCCAGCTGGAATAGAACCTAGAATCTCTGGATTGAGAAACTTTGAACGATACTTCTGAATAGTGAAAAGTATCCAAAGAAGATACAACATACTTATATAAATTACATACACCTTATATCTGTGAACTGTTATGGGCACTAGTGACGTCACATTGTTGCTGTTGTATATTTAGTTGTAACATACAACATAACTTTATTTAAAATCATTCACGTTAAATTGTCAAATTTGTATGTTCATATATATATGAATCAAACATGTTAACGTAACAGAGTCGTCAATTTCTTATCAACAAGTCAGTAGAAGGTTACTCAGAATACTCTACCTCTCAGGATAATGAAAGTGTATAGATATGTTGAGACGAGTGTTTATACAACTCTTATAGCCTGATCTTGCATTGCACAGATCTTGTTTGCCATCATCGACATTTAAAAATGTATATTAACTAACCAGGAAAAGCGGAAGGAAAAGCAGTATGTAAACAAGTCAGCAAGACAAAATTATAGGGAGTAGGTGTCGCTTTCTGCCAGTTTACTAGTGCATTATTTGTTTTGATAAAATAAAAACAATATAATTGTTTTTCATATTTAAAGAATTAGTTGAGATGAAAGAAATATCCTAAAACTGCTTACATTTTCGCAATGTCATATGAATTTATACGGATTTTCTCTACAAAGTCCTTTGATTTGGATTCTACGAACTTCAATAGTTTCAATCAAATCGCTTTTTCAAATCTTAGACCGAATAAATACTTTCTCTACCTTAGGTAAGGGATATATACATTACTCACTGCGCTGTAGCTGTACAGACAGTACCAAGCGTGGCCGTTGCAGTGTTCCTAGGCGAAGTGCATGTACTGGCGTAAACATGAGGAGGCTGTGAACCTGCTGCGCGGAAAGTTACGTCCAACTTATACACCGGATAATGAGTTTGTAATTGGAGAGCAAGATGAGCTGTTCGTGTGCATGTTATGTACCATCATAATCTCCATCAATCAATCAAACGAGGAATTTGGACATGGTTTACACCATGCCCGGGCTGCTTAGGGTTTCCCCTCTTCAGCCTAGCTTGGTTTTTTGTGTGTTGTGTGCTTGGAGATTTTCGGCGGTGGGGCAGATTGTCGTGTACGTATGATGTGCATGTGTTTTGTTTTACATATTATATGTATATATGTTTTTTTTTTTTTGTTTTTTTTTTGTATGTTTGGTTTTTTTATAATATAAATATGTATTTTGTGTTTGTTTGTTTGTTCTTTTTTGTTCTTTTTTTATTTATATTATTAATACACATCAGTGACGTTCAAAGGCGGTAATATTTGGTGCCGGGTCCCACAACCATTCGTTACCGTCTGCCATTAGTTCCCAAGAAGAACATGGATTTTTCATGACTCAATTGTTTTTTCTTTGTGATGCTGCAACGACTCGCCTCGCATTACTATTGTCTTGTGATGTTGTTTTCCTGTCGGGGTGTAGAGTTTATCGGTTTAGTAGCTGGTTGAGTGTCTGTATGTGTTGTTGTACTTTGTTCAGTTCGTCTTCTTGGTGTTTATCATATATCCTGATCAGTGTGAGGAGAGGTGGATTTTTTTCCTCTTGGCCAGGAGGGAGAGTTTTCATCTGTTGCGCTGTTCTTATCAGTTGTCGTCTGTGTTTTCTTGTGTGGGCGTTATGGATATAGTTTATCATCAGTTGGGCTATGTGGTTGTCTATGGGTTTTGTTTTTGTGTGGCTATGTACTATATTTGATTTGTAGTCTTTCTGTAACTTAAATGCCGTTCTTAAACATCGTCGTTCGAATGCCTGTATTTTTTCGATGGTCTTACGGTTTATGAGGGGCATGAGGGCGACTGCGGCGTATGTCAATTGAGGCCTTATGAGAGCCATATATACTTTTTTTCAGGATTTTTGGGCTGAGCCCCTGGTTGTCGAGGCGGGCGAGGAAATTTAGCGTAGAGTGTACCTGTCTGGTTCGTTGGAGTAGTTTCGTATAGTGTATTTGTACTGAGAGCTTGTTGTTTATGAGGACGCCGAGATATTTGATTGTTTTTTGGCAATTGATTTCAGTTTTTTCAAATTTTATGGTGGCATATTTTTTTGCTTTTTTCCAGATAAGGATGGCTTGTGTTTTTTGAACGTTTATGTTTATGCGCCACTTTCATGTCCAGTCCGAGAATTTCTTGAGTTGACGCTCTAGTTGGTGTTTCGCCATTGTTATTCTCGGACTGGTCCAACAGTAAGCAGTGTCGTCTGCGTATTGTGCTAGGTGTATTTTAGGGTGAATGGGCTGTGGGGTGTCTGCAGTAAATATTATGTATAAAAGACCTGATATGGCACTTCCCTGGGGTGTTCCGGCTTTTAAGTGTATGGGGTTTGATAGTTTGTCTTGTATCTTGATCCTTGCAGTCCGGTCTGAGAGAAAGCTGGAAATCCATCTGATAATTCGCGTATGTACTTTATATGTTGAAAGTTTGTAGAGTAGACCGTTCAGCCAGCATTTATCGAACGCTGACTGAACGTCTAGGAAGGCTGCGGCTGCGGCAGTTGTATATCTCCTGTTAGAAAGCCAGGTATCATAATCTAAAAATCATATGGGTATTTAATAGAAATACATACTGACCCATTGCATAGGAATAGTGATTGTGGGTCTGACGGCAAATGGGTATGAGAGTTCCAACAGTTCTGGAACTTCCTCTCAGGCAAATTAAGGAACTACAAGTCGACGTGAATACGCAACTTTAGGTCCAAAAACATCACTAGCCAGTGTACTACATTGGACAATATTTATGAGGATTGTTTTAATCGCGGTTGCCACTTTTACAGAGAACTTGTGAACCATTATAGCCGCATTTGTTTGAAATCCATGTGCAAGATAATGTTAGGTTGCACTCTGTAAGAACACAGTTTGACAAAATAGACGCCGTGGATCAGTAGTCCACTATTGTCACATACCAAGCCGGTGTATTATATTTTAAATGCGTTTCCAATCGGTTTTAACAGCTCAAGTTGGAGTACCTCCCTTGTTAGAGTAATCTTGGGTAACTCTTAGGGAAATAAATCGAAGATTTATAGTAACGAATATGCATACTTATTTCTAATATTGTTATGGTATTTCTGAGATATTTTAGAATTACAATGAACTTTTTTTCGTGTCTGCACCGGCTGTTGATACAGAGACAATAGAAAAGAAACTAGGAAAAGCGTACGCTGAGCAAAAAATTTTCTCTTTTCAAATAATGTTGATATATTTAACAGTCAACATTATAGTATTTTAACGGCACAACACGAGGGTTGCATGTTATCCAGGAGATGAACTTTTAAGACATGCAACTTCTTATAGTCTCCCGCAGGAGTCGTTTGTGACTAAAAGTTTTCCACTTGTCTCATTAGCGCAACAAATAACAGTTCAACGACTCTTTGTCCTAGTGGCACAATTAGTTGGAATATAAATCCTCTCCTCTGCATTTACAGGCAAGTCCCTGTTGGGTCAAGTTAGCTCGTTAAGAGTGCTGCTCGGCGAAAAACAAACAAAATCGAGTAAAATTTGGAGCATATATCTTCATTTACAAGTCCCAGCGTCGCACGATAGCTACCGCTTTCGAAAATTAGTGCGGCATGGGAGAACTGAAGCATAAATAGACATATTGATTGATTATATATAGCGTGTCTCGTAACCTTAGAGGCAGCACCTATGTACATAGCACAGTTGAGAAGATACCACTATTGATGGCAGCTAACAAATTGGAGTCATTTTTCATTTGAATTGAGTCTTAAAATTGGTAACGTGCACACTACATTAATGTCAATAATGTATGTTCGAAGTTATAATTAGACTGACATCGTAATTAAGGTGTTCACAGCAGTAAAGTGGAACCAACTCCTAGCACATGCTGTGTGTTTGAGTTTTTGTTACTTTTATTAACATGTTCCATTCCATCAATGGTAATTCTACATGCTAAGTTGTTGTTGTTGTTGTTGTTTTTAATGTGTGTGTCATATATATAATCATTTTCGTAATACATGATATAAAATACATAAGTTAAACTTTGTGTCCCCTGTAAGTGTATATATGCATAAATAATAAAATCACAATAATCCTAAACTATATGCATTGTTTACATTAGGTTTTATAATTTATTTGTTTTGTAAATTCCACGAAATCTTTCCTACAATTCGTTACTTAAATTAATAAAGACATGAGCAGCCTCTTTCAAGAGCTATCCCTTACATAGAACAGTTTTCGAAACGTTTGATTTTACTCAAAATAGCTATAAAGATTTTGTTTAAACTATCATATCTTTAAGTCATTTTCATGATGAATGAAACGTATACCCTGAACTTTCTGAGAAATGCCTCTGAAGTCATCTTAATTCTAAATCACCTTTGCGTAACCGCTAAACCTCAAACAGTAGACAAAATCTTTATACAAAAATTTTAGATCTTGATAAAACATGCAATTTATCTGAAGTATTTTTTTAAGGAGAAGCTAAATGTACCCAAGATAATATTTGTTTTTATTGGATTGAATTTTCCAATACTTGTCCTTTTCCCTAATGGGGAGCGTTGTAGTATTTTATTTTATTTTATTTTATTTATTTATTTTTTTTTTTTTTTGTATGTAAAGAGAGCAATTTTCAAAGCCCTCACATAGTGACCGGCACTTAAAAGACTAACGTTAATCGCCTGTGCCTTCAACCTACTATGTTATCCTATAAAACCAGTTATATGAACGTTTATTTCGATTAAGATGAAATGCATAGAAGAAAAATATTTTAAAATAGCTTGTTGAATGGGTAAATAAAGTAATGTGCATATAACACATCAGATTTTTTTCATTTGTACCATTGTAATATGCCCTTTTCATGACTCCCATAAAGGTCTTTATTGATCGTACTGTTTATTTATAAGAAACAATAGAAAGTGAACACATTTACCACAATTTTTCATAGTGTCGTATAAATGGTTATGGGCAGGTTGGGCGCTACTGACAGGCACGAATGATGAATAGTGAATATCTGCCGAAGGCTAGACAGAGGAGTGTGAACACAAACTAAGTAAATTCTGCCGGGTGTTTGGGCCGTATTTTTATACCTTTTGATTTTATTACTCTAGTTACTATATCTCTTTCAAAGGGTGATTTAACATCTCTCCTAGTTTCTGCTGTATTATTATTATTTAATTGAATTCATTCTCCAAGGTGGAATAATTTAGTGTTCGTCAGTCGTATGTTTGTACAAATACTTAATAAAAAATTCCATTATGACAAAACCTTTTGCATCAAGATAAACTAACCTGTAAATAAAAACTGAAATAAAATAACTTACGAGTTAAATATTACTAACAGCGATAAAAGATTAATATTTTCTATAGTACCCTCGGGCTAACACACACACACTCTCTCTCCTTTCCTCTCTCTCTCTGTCTCTCTCTCTCTCTCTCTCTCACACACACACATACACAAACACACACACACATTCATTTAGCAAATCTAAGAGTTTAATTCACCCCTGATGGCGTCATTTTCTTTATTTATATTGCTTTTTAAAGACCTTTATATATCCAAAAGCGTAGATATCAACAAACACGAGTTGCACAAGAACTTATTTCATTCATCCTTTAAAACAATTAACCAAATGAATAAGTGAATGTATAGAAGGGGCTTAGCCAAGCTAGGAATTACTTTTCCTGAGGGTTGTATTTTCCAGGAATTTTCCTGCGTGTATCCATATCGACCACACTGCAGCCAGAATTTTTAACATGTGCTTATATAGGTCAGTAGGTTCTTTTGCCATCAATATAGCATGACCTAAAGCACTCTGTAGATTACTGCGCTTATCGCATTCATCTCAATTTTATCAATGTTCAGAATATTACATTTTCTAATTTGAGAGACGTGAAGTATTCTTAATGTCACTGTAATAAACTGATTTAGATTTGTGCTATACATTCTAAGGTATTAATAAGAGAGCTTCTGAATATCCTACCACAAGAATTAGCAAACTTAATGAAAATTTCAAACACAATGATCATAAATACAGCAATCATGAATTTGGTCATTGTGATCAAAATAAAACTTGTACCTTTCAGTTCAAAATATATTATTTGTGATCACTATCAGTGTTTTCGACCTAAAGTGTGGTATTCTTAGAAGAGTTACAAATATTTCTGAAGACACTAATGTTCCGCAGGTTAAACGGCTCTTTATATACCCTCTCTCAGCTTTGAGAAGGTTCAAAGTTCAATGCTTCCAGTTTCTAGAAGAATCTGGTAAAGGTTGAAGAACTTCAACAAGATCGATATGAGGTAACGCCCAATAGGTATGCAACACAACTAACGGTCAGGTAATGCGGGTATCTTCTTAACTGACCAATTCTACTGGAAAAACTACTGCAGCCTGCACTTATGTATGATAGTCTAGGGTAGTTTCGCAACTAGTAATACCCAAACTTATGCGAAAGTGGACAGAGTGAATTTGCGTTTGCAGTCTGATACACGCTAACACTGTATACCATCATGATAAAACTGTCTTCAGTATGAATTCAACGAGCAATTTTTCTTTGATTGTTTAGAATATGAGTGTATTAGACCAGTGCTGTCCAACTTTCTTATGTGCTCGGGCACATTTAAATCATGCCTAAGGAGGCGCGGGCGCCATCACAAGGGCAAGTACCCTTCTTTTGAGAGGAGACAGTTATTGGCTAGAGGAGTAATGAATAGAACTTTAGGTGTACAAAAACGTACTTCATGGGTGTGTACTGGGAAGATATTCGGAAAGAAATTGATTTGTTTTGAAATCTGAGTTAATATTAGAAATGCAGGAGTAAAAAATTTGCTTATGAAGGAAAAATGCATCACGGGCGCTGTATTAGAAGATTGTGATGTTATTTCATTGGACTAGAAGAATTACGTCACTGTAGTTTGTGCCGTAGCCTGTCCTTTTCGTTAGCCACATTCATAGGAGAAGACAATTGGCACCACTGCTCCAGTTCCATAAATAACTTGGGAGGTAAATGAAATTAAGTAATTCGTTATTGGACCTTAAAACAGCTACCGTGTAACGTCGGGTAAGTCAGTCAGTCACTTACAGCAGTCTTAAAAAAATCTCTCCACTTTGTCAACATAAGGTAATTAATGGAACCATAACTTCCAAAAAATATACAATTAAAACTAGAAAAAATCTCGGTTTTCTTAAAAATAACATTCAAAGTTTTATAATATCTTTTACAAGTTATATACCGCAGTACCAGAATTAATTCCAGTTGGCTGTACGTGATCAAAGTGTGCAAACCTCTAGAGTAGATATATTAATATTCTAGCTTTGCTCATACTTATCACAGAGAAGTGGAAATTTAATGCCATGCTTCTGCACATCGAATACCTGGAAAATAAGAGTTATTTAATCTCCCAGAGACGAATATTAATTAAGATACTACCCTTGCAAAAGCTGACGTAAGCTAGAACTTTGATGTAACATGGTTATGAACTTCGCAGGTAATTACTGGAATAAAAAGCATTGTAAGCTACGCTATTTTACGACTTCAAAAGCATTGGAATTAATTATCGGTAGAAATGTTCTCTCGTAAACAGGGCGTTTCCTCTGGAATATGCCACGTTGTTAGTTACATAAGCATTTAAATATAGCTCGTTGGTTCAGATGCTGCTACTGCGAATTTCTGTATTTCAATTACGTTTAATCCAGCTATATAGGAAACATATAGACTCACTGAAAGATGTGCTGGACTACCATGTTATAATTTGCAACCAATGTGGTTAAAATTTCCATCACGGACAGCCTTTAACCTAAGGTAATTTAGGTTGGGGGTTTTAGTTAAAAAATTAAACAGCACCCTCGCTTTATAAATGTCATTATGATAATTATTAGGATTACTCAACCTTATGATAGATTTAGAAACATGTGCTCCTACCTTAGCTGTTGTCTAACAGGCCCCGACAATTGTCGCCGAATAAAGAAAAGAGAAGAATCTGCCAACTGTTCTTACAATCTCTTATACCTTAATCTCCTTCATGCTAGTCAAGATAAACATTTGCAGAAATTATCTTATTGCTAATAGGTGCAAGCAAAATATGGGAATACAATAGGCTTTTAGCGATAGTCAAATACTTTAAGGCTGGTCGCTATATGCAGGTTTTGAAGTTCCGTTCTCTTTGCCCGGTCAAGTGATAAAAGTAGTGACTAACGAACTTCCATTAACAAAAACAAAAAAAAAAAAAAACAAAAACAAAAAAAAAAAAAAAAAAAAAAAAAAAAAGAAAGAAAGAAAGAAAGAAAGGAATAACTCCGGAAAAAAAACAGTAGGATATAAATGTGTCTTAACGAGGTTTACATTTTCTGTAGAGCAAGATTTCTTCTGTCTCTTAGGGTATACCATTTATGCAAAAGTCATCAACAGTAAACAGGACTATGTGACCTTTAGCCCAAAAGTTAAAAGTACACATTTCATTTGCGATAAAATATCTTAAACATATGGCATTTTAATCAAAATCATTAAAGCTATTTTTGAGAGAATCAAAACTTTGGAAAAATGTTCCATATAAAGGGTAGTTAAGAGTGAAGGAACTTTCTTCAAAAGCTTCGTATCGTATCCTTGCAAGATATTAAACTTATATACTAACTTTGATTTTTAACCGACTTTTCGTTTTTGAGTTAATGCTGTTCATAGAAAGATACTCACACGCACAAGCACACGCACACACACACACACACACACACACTCGCACGCGTGCACACACGCGGACCACACACAGATACGCGCGCGAACCTTTTTCTAAAAAATGTCTTTTTTTAAAATTCAGGGGCCTCAAAACATACATTTCCGGCGAAATCTCTACATAGAATTTTTGGGTCGAATGCAGTTATTTCCACTACTTATTACCTATAAGTAGCAGATAAAGTAAAGCTAAGCTTTCATAAGTATAGTTTGTAGCAGTTGGGTATAATGCAAACGATAGTTGGTAGGGAAAGTAATGCCAATTTAGCGCATCCGATTTTTTACATGAGTGTGCACTAGAATGAAACCTTATTAATTCAGATACTTCGTATACTATCGCCTGATATTCTTGAAACATTTTCGAGCTTAGAAAAGAGCTCCTCCACACCGCACAAATAGAATCGTTATGAAAGCAGATCCCCGATAATCAATTGCTGGGGATAATGTAAATACTCCTTGAGCTTCATTTATATTCCGCTAGGCGACGCCGCGGACAACTTCCTTCCCTCGCAAACTTCTCCTTCCCTTCTTGGCTGTGGTAGCTCGTGCATCTTGAGGTTTTTTCCCCTTCTCCGTGCCTCAAGATTTAGGGTGTTAAATTAATTTTCACCCCAGTGCGTGTCGCTCAGTCTCGGTAATTAGGTAAAGTTGAGTCAGCGCAAGAGTTATTTCGAGTTTGGACCTTTGCTGTTATTGCTGCATGGTTGTCAACAAAAGATGGATGGTCTCAATATCCTAGATGGCCAGATACTATCCTTTTTGTGAGTTGCTGTGGAACGCTAAACAACATCTGATCTAACACATGTGGGCAGAGATTCCTCTCCTAAAATCTGAAGTCATTTCCACCATCAATCTATTTAGCATGTTTACAGCTGTGCCAGTTTGTATGTCCTTATTCTCAATTGTAAGTAGCAATTCTTGCATCACAACTGTCAACACCAGAGTGGACTAATTTATACAGATAAAAAAACTATATTTGAATGTTCTCAGGAATTACTCTAGCAGCTTGAATAACTCTTACATTTTTAAAAGCCTTTAGGTCACATGACACACAGCAATGGAAAAATCAAGGTTTGTGTACTTTATAATTTTCCCTTTCGTTTTAATTTGTAATAACATTCCTGAAAAACAGTTAAATACCGACTTCAAAAGCATTACATGACACGTAAGATGCACAGAGAAAAGAGAAAGTGGAAAATGAGAGAAAGAGGAAGGGATTATAGAGATAGAAATCGAGATGCAGGGGCGGACAGAGGACGAGGGATTGGGAGAAAGAAGGTGGAGCAGAGTGACAAAGAAGTATTACATTTAACTTAATTTTGCTTTTGTTAGACATAAAGTGGAACTTTTAACACGTTCCGGATAATAGAGATTTTATCCAAAATCTTAAAAAGATTTTATGCACATACCAATAAGTCAAATAAACAAACCGTCAACAATTTTCTGTACTGCTTAGAGTGTTGGATTTTTTCTTCCCAAAGCTGCATGTAGCTCATAAAATTAAACATACATGTGTAAAGAAAATGAAAAATTGTATGACCTAATTGGATGATCTGATCACAAGGATACTTAGAACAATAAATGATAGATATGTTCATGAAGAACTTTAAATTTAGGCACTGTAGAACTACCATAAGTAATCTAACGGTAGGGTTTTTTACCTGAAAAAGTCGTGAGTGCTATTGTATAAGGAATAACACTGAAATGCGTTAGGTATGGTTTGACCATTTTAGCGAATAATACAAAGGTAGAGCCTAAACATAAATCTAAAAACTAATTTACTAACTTACAGGAAGTGTTGAATAGCCTCAGCTGCACTTTTGCCATGTAAAGCCTTCTGAGGTTTTCTGACTGTCATAAACAGTGTATCTTTGCTGCTAAGTGCCTTTGGAACTGTTCGAGATGAAATCCTATATGTAACAGTTGCATATTGATAAACGACTAAGATTATGTAACATAAACCACTATTTTCGCCAATATAATGAACATAACGCTTTAATTAACAAGATGTAAGGGGAACTTTAAAACGCACAATTAAAAATTCAACCATTCCCATAAAATATTAATGTCATTTCTTTCTTGTAAAAGCGGATGTACTATTGTTAGACATGAAAGTAGAAGATATTGATGTATATTTTCTTACAGGCTCTGGATACTGCAGTTTTGATTACTTTGGAATGATGTAGTTCATTAATTTGAAGTCTCATAAAACATAATAAACGTAAAGAATAACATACTGTTAAGCCAGTTGAAAAAAATAGTTTGAAGGCATTTGCTTGCGAGTGACCTGTTAGCTTTATTAGTTCTTGTTACTAGACCCTACATATCACATATGCGATTGTTATTATATTGATTGTTTGCTCAAAGAAATTCTGTGCTGCGGGGATATGCTTCATTGTGAGTTTTAACATTGTAACCGGGAACTGAATTTATATTAGCAACACTGTTTTTGGCAATAGGGAGCCGTAAATTATCATGAAGCCGTTGATTACAGGGGCCATGAGATAAACAGTCAAGTGCAAAGTGTTGAAAAAGAAAGAATACTGAAATTAAATCGGTTCGTTGTTGATGTAAAGCAAGCTTAATGTTTTAAAGAAATTGCAATACATGAAAGAGGAAGGTACTATACATTTAGTCTCTCTATTTACACCACACTGCAAATACAGTAAATTAAATGCGAGTTCTTAATAGAATCTGCAAATTCAGAGCAATGTTATCCCTTAATTTTATCTCTTAGATGCTAAAATAACGTTCTCTCTCGTAAAAATTAATAAAAAAAAAAAAAAAAAAAAAAAAAAAAAAAACATGTTTCAGTTAGCAAAATGAGTAACTCTGTTTGAAAATTCTAGTGGTATGTTTTTGCTAATAAATGGTTGCATTAATCTCGTGTGCTACTGCATGCTCAGCAAATATTTCATGAAATAGAATCGAGTAATTTACAATCCAAGGTAATTTTGTTAGACCTTTTTCCCCTTGCAAACGATGTGCCAGTTAATTAGGATGGGTGGGAAAAGAGCACTGCAACGCGCGTTCAAAAATCCAACCACGTATACAGTGTTATGAACGACATACAGATATAAATCAAAGTAGATGAGATGAAAGAAGTAAAAGAAAACAAACAGGATGAAGAAGCACAAAAGGGCAAGGAGCAGTAAGAGAAAGAAGTTGCGCGTTTAGAATTAAGAGAATTTACTGCTTCTAGAGCTAAGGGAATTGGAAAGAGAAACGGTGAACAAAGTTCGGAGTTGAACGTTTACTTTTCTTTCATTCAGAAGACGTCATCGCTTTTCTTTATTTGCATGCAGTTCTTTTGAAGACTTTGCAGTGGCAAATGCTGCATCCCAGATGTAAAGAGCGCTTTGAAACAGCTCAGTCCCTGTTTCCAGAGTTTAGACAGACAGGGTTAATGTACTTCTATTTATTCGACATCAGGAATAATTTAAGGTGGAATGAAATAAAGAAATATATACTGACGAAGTTATCAGCATATGGCAACAAAATTTAAAAAATAATTTTATTATAAATAAGACATCTCTCAATACTTTATTATTTGCCGATGATCAGATGGTTCTAGCTGATTTAGAAGACAATTTACAATGTGCCTTATTGTGTTTAAATATATTTGCTGCAGAATTTAACCTAACAATACCTACGGAAAAAACAAAGTTAATGTCTTTTAAAGGAAATGCACCATTAAGAGCAAAAACAATAATAAATGGAAAGCCAATAGAACAAGTGAACCAGTTCAGTTATTTGGGATGCACGATCACATACAGACATATTAGTGATACAGAAATAAAACTCCCAAAATTCCAACAATTATAGGGACAATAAAAGGAACCTTATGCAAAAAAGTAAGAAAGGAGACCATACTGAAGTTTTATAAAGTAATGACCATGCCAATGCTGTTATACGGGTCGGAAATATGGGACTTGACCACACAACAGAAACGGAGATGAAACTTCTAAGACCAGTTGCAGGATATAACTTACTGGATCATAGACGTATCGCCGATATCAGGGAGGAGCTGAATGTATCCTGTATTATAGAAATATTACAAAAATATATGAATGCATGGCATGGTTATGTACTTAGAATAGAGACAACTCGCTTATCAAATATATTCTACTGTATTCTAATATCGCTCTTTTGCCTACAAGGAAATAAGCAATAAGGTAACTTCTGTAAATGTTTTTCTCAAGTAACGCGAAGAAGATATAGCAACAAGTGTTTGTAAGAATGGTCAGTACAAGAGTAGAGAAAGTCATGTGAGTGCAACACATCAGATTTTTAACATATACATAAACACAGCAGTTCAAGAATGGCAATTCCAACTGACAAGTAGTGTTAAAATTAATTCTGCCAATTTAAATACAATTGCTTTCATTGGTAAATACCCAACGCAGTCAAAACTGCCCAGACACAAAGTGATAGAACAAGTGAAATATTTTAGCTTCTTAGGATGCGACATTTCTTATATGATGGAGATTTAAAACGAAAGGTGTATAAATTTCAGAACATATGTGGCACTATAAAACGTTCATTGAAATACAAAACTTTGGTGAGCAGTTAAGCCTCCCGTGAGACGATAGGGAACTCAAGAGTTGACCCTAAACATTATATTTAACTAAATTTGGTTTCTCTACTTGACCCATGCCGCAATCTCTCTTCGACGGGAATATGTAACATGACGTGTGGAAATTTTAATGCAATTTTCTATGTTCTTTATTTCACTAAAACGAAATGTTGCGCTTCAACAGGAGTTCACAAGCTAGGAATGCTTTTTCAGGGCCACAAAATTACGTTCCACAAAATTTGGAAGCGATTTTAATGCTCTGTTGAAGGGAAACAATGCCAAGATGATTGCCCACATAAGCGGCATTTTTAACAGACTGTAACCACGCTTCCATAAAATTACGTCCATTTTAGAGCGGCTGTAATTGTTTCATTTGCTGCACTGATGGAAAGCGAGTCCTTTGTTCAGATATTTTGGAAAGGTATTGGCCACGTAATAATGAGGTATTGTTGAGAGCGACCATTAGCCACCCACGCTAATGGCTTCCTTCCGTGAAAACGCGGTAATTATCGGACGGCATCCTTTCCATGGAACGGAACCGCCCGTTTCAAGGTGCGAACTTACTGTGCTACGTGACCATTACATGGCTTTCATCCCTACAACTAACTCGCCCTCTGATATTGCTCTTTCACTGCTGAAATAAAGGAAAAATGAATTTCCTAAGACCAGCAGATTGAAGCAGACTGATTTTTCCTATACTGAAACTTCATTAGATGCCTAAAGCACTGTTTTAAATAATCTTCTTCTTCTTCTTCTTCTTCTTCTTCTTCTTCTTCTTCTTCTTCTGCTCCTCCTCCTCCTTCTCCACTTCACTAGTAGGCAAGTTGTTTCTTCCGCCCTTACAGTTGTTTCTTCCATCGTCTCATAGCTATTTGTAAATTCCTGCTACCCTTCCTTTTTATAATCATATGCTGGTTTAGATACCGTCCTTTCAGATGTTCCTCTATGTTTCTTGATACTCCCTGATTTTGTTATTTACTGAATATATCGGGTGAAAGGTTGTGGAACTTTTGGAGCTTCTTGACAACTGGATATAAATAGTTTATTATTTCACTAACCGCCGCGCAAACGTTGCGTGAACACTGCTGTAATACCTTTTTATCTTAATACTAGTGAATTTAGTCACAATTTAATGTTAACATGGTTAGGGGAGGTATCGCCTGGCGATACTTCAAGCGAGGAGGAAGGATAAAGGCACGCGACAAATGCACGGGCCAGGTATAAGCATAGGTAGCAACTTTAGCTGTTATTTATGACAGAGACCATACCGCTTAAGCGGTACGGTAAACGCACTGAGCGAGTGTTTTGTTTACATCGAAACACACGCCGGTGTAATGTTTTGTTTACATCTGAGGCAGTTCTGGTCTGGAGCACACGCTGGTTGGATACAGCACTGGCCGCTGCATTTTACATTGCGAAAAACTGAAGATTTTTACAAAAGATTAAACTTACCGAAACGAAACTTAGCAGTTCATATGTCTTACACCCGCATCTGTCAGGTTATTCTGGCCGAACCTATACCTTCCACCCTGTATATTTAACTCTGTATTTAACTCTTCATGATGTATTCTATCTAATGTTGCAATATTTGGCACTTCAGCATATCTGAGCCTGTAACTTTCTAACTTCTTTGTCATTCCTATATTTCCCACCCATAAAGTAACATAGGAACAGGCATAGTGTTATAACATTTTGATCTTGTATCTTTCTTTATTTTTAATTGTTTATAAATAGTTCTGCACATTATTTCGAATGTACATATCTTCAAATTTATCTTCATTTGTTTTCCTTTCTTGACTGAAATTTCATCCTAAATAACTGACACATGATATTGCGTAACATTTGGTTGTGAATCAGATATACGTTTTCTTGAATCAAAACAATGTCATCTACCTATAAAATACCTAAGCTAATTTTATTTAATTTCATTCCATTTCATTATGTGTTCTGTTGTCTAATTTGGTGTTACTTAGTAACTGTGCAAAATCAAAGAACCTGCAGAAAATGTGAAGAGTAATTGAGTGGCGAAGATCTCATTAGTAGTATAAAGAAATATTTCCTTCCACAAGATTTCGTTAAAATCTTGTCGAATATATTACCGCTTAAAATTATTCGTAATTGTCTGGAAGACCGATAGTTTCAGCTTCCTTCGAAGGTTTATTCTATTACTATACTATAGTAAGTTCCGGAAGCTTGCATTCCAACAAAAGATCGAAACTGAGATTTTAGCGGAAATGCACGTTTTGAGGCTTCTTAATAAAAACAAGTTAGTAAACGGCGCTGGCGCCTGTGTCAGTAAACAGTATAACTAAAATGTCAGTTAAATACCATACTTGATATTTAAGTAAAGTGTCAGCCATGAATGCGTAAAAATTTTGGAAAAAAAAAAAAAATAAAGTAAAAGAAAAAGAAATCCTGTCACTCCAAACTAGTTTTTATATGGAGACATTGCAGTTATTGTTTATTTTCTCAGAAAGGGCTCACGAGTTTGATTAAAGTACCAGATTTACACGACAAATAATAAATCATTTATCTAGAATTTTCTGCGAATGACCTGATAAGTCCTCTTCATTGTGAATAACTTTTATATAATTGGCAAACTGTAAGATATTTACGCTCTTAGTATATAAAAATGTAGATCTCGCTGAAGCAATGTCATTATTTGGCGTTAACCATTCCCGAAATATTCTTTGTTATTGGCATGAATTTAAATTCTATTTTCTTAATTGGTAAGTTGCTATTCATTGTTTTTTGTGGTCATTCAAAGGGTATGGAATTTCAAAATCATCACATAGCAAGCCACCTTTTATGAACAGTCCGATCACCACTTCAGCGCAGTGTATCCTTCTAAAATAAAGTTATGAAAATGCACAACGAAAGCTTATCTCTATTAGCAAGAAATATTTAGAAGAATAAGTTCTGTAGAAGAATAAATGTATAAAATCATTTTTTTTTTCTCTCCCCCCCCCCCCCCCCCCCTTTTATTGAAGTGCCTAAACTGAGCAAAAATCGTACACTAATGCTTATTTAATAAACTCCCCCTTGCTCTGTTAAATAAAATTTGAGGAGGATTTGAGTTGGTGTTTTACCTTGCAAAGCTGACGTTGTTTATTTAGCCAGTCAATCACGGCACAGAACTAACATGCTATAGACGCCCCCTTGTTTCACGTTGCAGTGTGCATGTTTATCCTCCCGCATTCAAAGGATGTTAGCGCTTCGCTTGTTTCCTCCCTCCCTCCCCTCCCCTCCCCTCCCCCGCAAGTGTGTACCCCAAGTTACTAAGCCATTTAACTTATATGCTCAAGTTTACGTGTTCCACATTTGCACTTCTGATACCAACTTTCGTGCCAGAGGGAGCACAATCTGTGGCAGTGTTACAATCATGCTTTTGTTTATTCTACAGAGTTACAGGTTTTCTGTTTGTTTCGATTAATGCGCTAATGCTTATGAATCCTCCGCGTACGTTTTGGTTTGTTAAAACAGAGCAATGGGAGGTTGTTTTTGTAATGAAGAGAAACAAAAGTGTAGCTACTTTCCTCCATGGACAATTACACGCAAGCACGGATGTTTGCTCCATTTATCTTTATTAATATCCCTTCTTCCCCAACTGAAAGACCTGAGTAGAAAAAAGAAACAAATGCCTGTTGAATGGCGTTATTACTTTTCAGATCAAAAAATAAACTTTCATTTGTGCTGTACTTTAATGCCTTTCTCTTGTTTCTCTCCGCACTTAGGTATTTATTTCTCTAGTACTGTACTATATTCGACGCTAATATTCGATATCGATTTTTCATTGGATATGCACGGAAAATCTCCCCTAAAACAAAAAGTTGGCTTTTGAAAACAACTTTGTTGTGTGTTTGTGAAAGAGCGTATATGTGAGCGAGTGTGCGTACCATATCTGAAAATTAAAATTCCGGTAAGTATAAATTTGATATTGAGATTTACATTGTCTAACTTTTCAAACGAAAATTTTCAAACTTATATGAAAATAATTTATTTTTTGCTATCCCAGGAATGGCTTCAACCATTTTCATTAAAATAAATTTGAGACAATAATTTGACATGTAATATTTGTCCTTCAGTAAATCGTCGCACTGTAAATTTATTAATTCAATTTGCTACCTGCTAGAAACATTAACATCCAGTGAATACGGGGTCGCAAAGATCTGAAACGTAGTTGACAATGTTTCTACATCTTGAAGCCTAGTCTCAAACTGGTGTGAAACACAGGGAACTGAACACAAACACAAAACCACAATACTACACAACAAAAACACAAAATAAAACCAAAATTCGCACTAACGCCGTTAAGATCCCTCACACAGCAAATAAAAAACCTCAGAATAGACTGAAGAGGGTTCTCCCTAAACAGCCCGGGTATGTTGTAAACATGCTTAAGTACCATTTTTCATATTCATTCAGTTTCGTGCAAGTAGCGCCGCTGATCTAGGCAGCGTAGCAATACACCGCTCTCGCCTGACGTCACACGAACGTACAAGCTGGCTCTTCGTTTAAATACGTCACACGGCCCGAAGTTGTCTTCCCCTGGTTTATATGAAATATGTTTACATTAACCATTTGCGGAATACGCTGCTGTTCTTTTGAACTTCAAGCATCAGAGTTTGAAATTTTAGGCGGTCTCTTTCTCTTCTCTGTCTCTGTCTCTCTCTCTCTCTCTCCTTCCGCTGTCTTTCTTTTCTCTATCTCTCTCTCTCCCCCTCCCGTGAGTTTATGAAATGAATATATAATATAATAATATGAAAACACATAAGAGTTCCACATGTCCTTGCCGATATTATTAGGTGCCGATAAATATAGACAACCCTAAGTAGATAGTAAGTTAAGTATCTAAATGAGCTTGCAAAATATACATGAAAATATATTATATGCTTAGAAAAGCACGTGTTTGTTACGCAACATAGCTTTTGTTATGTTTAATTTAGGTACACTCGATGTTTTTCTCAAATATCGACATAGTATGAGAATATTTTGAATTTGTATGCTTCCACAGCATGTAAGGGTTATAACTAAAGTGCAATATGACAACCAATTTGATCTGTGGGAAAATGACCAGTAGTTCTTAAGGCAGCTGCCAAATATATTCTGTGCCATCTTCTAAAGGATGATGTCAGCATATGATATGCAAGTTTTAATGAACTTGCACGCTTTTTTGGATAGCGAATAGTATGTTGAAAACGATGTGGTAGCATTAGTAAATTGTACCCTTGTCTTTGCTTTTGGGAATTAATACTAAATTGGAAACTTAATCCTTATTCGTCCTATGGAAGCCTACAGAATTCGCACTTGGCAGAAGCGGTAGTATACAATATTACCAGGAATGAAACCTTGTTTACATGAAAAATTTGCGTCAAAGAGCAAACATTAGGACGAAGCCAGTTGTACATATTTGAATGCTCTGCATACAGAGAGTTTATATTAATTATATAAACATAGTTATAAATGAACTAGAGCAGTAGTGTCACGTATTTCTAAGAACCTATTATACGCCTTATTTCATGCAAGCCACGCCACGCCACGCCACGCCACGCTACGCCGTCAATATTGGCTCAGCCATGAAACCCGCAATACCCTTTGTCACACGTCATTTATAGCCGTAATGCTCTGTAAGCTCAACTCGGGCATAACTCGTCATGCTAGACATTGTACGCCACGTTTGTCAGGACTCCTGTGTGGCAGTGTATTCGCAATATCCAAATCATTCTACACTCCTTCAGTAGTCCACACTTCATCTTATAACCTGCATGGAGTAACAAGTTCTGTGAAGTAATTTTAATTTCTCCTTTCTTCTGAATTAAATTGTAAATACTTCAAGATTTACCATAAAGTTTATTTTTCATTATATTGCTATAATTACCACAATAAAATTACAAGTGTTTAAAATCCTCGACTGTTAGTTGTTCTTCAGATAAAGGCCTTTCATTTCAAAACCATTTGACAGAATTGCAAGAAATTTGTTCCTAGTATATCTAGATACATCTTTGTCTGAAATACCTACATTTAATTAATGTTTATATACATTTTGATAATTTAAATATTGTAAAAAATTTTCTGTTTTGAATTTTTATAAATACAAATTTATAATTTAAAGGCAGCTGATTCCACAAAAGAAATTGGTGGTTTACATTAATTCTCAGAGTATGTTTAATGAGCTATACTAAATCTCTAACACGACAGCATTAATTAAGAAAGGTGATTTAAGTTAGAAGTATGTATAATTCTAACACATAAGTGATATAATTGGTTATAATAACATGTGAAATTTAAACTACCCCTGTATTTTATAATTAATAGATAGGCGCAGTACTATGTCAATTTTCATACACACTACTAAAATAATGCGGAAACTACAAGTTTTAGAAACAAGTGATTTGAAAATGGCTCCAGTGGCTCCCTTAATTTTTGCTCCTCAAAAGAAGAATACCTAGAGGAATGCATGCACTCCTATTATGACAGTGTGTAAAATGTAAAGAAACAAACAGTTTATTTTCGGTTTTGCTGTATGAATAGTTTTTTAGTGAATGACTTGTGATACTAAGTTGAGTGACATACAAAGTTCTAGAAGTTAGTTGTAGGTAAATTGATGAAACTATAAACTGGAGTCGGTATGGCTCTCGATTCTCCAACTGATTTTCGAAGATCCCTGTTTCAAATCCTGCCCATGCCAATTAATTTTTCAGTTCTGATTCAATCTTTCAAAGTTTGCCAACACACAGTCTGTGTATTAAAACAGTCAATTATTATTTATTGGCCTGATATTTGAAAAGGTGTATAATTGTACATGCAATATCTTCATATATGTTATCTTTCAACTGTCACTTTTAGGTATTTATGTTTATTATATAATCAGCATATTGATACTCATTGATTTTACGAAAACCTCGTAAAATATTAATATCTGCTGGTATAATTATAAGACAATACATAAATTTGCCATTGCAAATACGTGGTTTAATTTACAAATGTGTACTGTTTTGCTTCGGTGGTTGGGTATATATGCCGCAAAGATTTCAAAGTGTTATCCCTAGCGTATGCTAAGGAACTGGTTCAAAATCTAGGCAATTTAGTACATAGTAAACAGGTTTAAATACTTGCATTAGTTAAAAAGGACATTCTTGGGAAGAAAATGTGTTCTAGCGTGTTAAGTGTATCTACATACTTAAGTATCAGGTGGTACTAAAGTGGATGATTTACTGCACATTAAGTAATGCAGTTTTCCACACGTGGAAACAGACTAAGCACATGTTTTAGAATACGTGAGTGTACGACGTATATGTTTGGGAAGCGGCCAAATACTCGAGGCACTTTGGTTACTCTTGTTTGCAGTTTGTTCCCTTCAAAATGGCACTTAGACGCAATTAAGATGTTGTATGTGGCGAGAGAGCGTGGCCAAGTGGTGGAGAGCTAATGCATTCGGTTGGTCACGTCCAACCCCATTGTGAACCGAATATCACAAAGATGCAATGGCAGCCATGCGTAACGGTAAACCTCGGTTGCTACTCTGCTGGGTTTTCGCCTCAGCCTGTTGTGCACGGGATTCAGATTAGGGCTGCTAAATTTCCAGGATAAACTGCAGTTCAAAGTTAATGATTTATTTACGACTCAGATAATCATTCTTTTGGGGCATATATGCACCTTCTCGTAGCTCTGAACCACCCAAGACTGCATTGAATTCTATTCTTCCTCGTGCATTTATGATATTCCATTCATATTGCGACAAATGACAATTTGACGAAACCCATTCCTCACACGTGTGTGACAAAATGAGTCCAAATACTTTTTTCCCTCACTTTGTTCTTCTAAAACTTTTGCACAAAAGCACACTTCTCATTTACTGACGTTAGCACTGTCTTCAGCCTTTCGTGATGTTAAAGCTCGCAACTGTTTTCTTCTCGTAGCCTTGACTCAGTCCTTTCACTGTCTTTCTCCACTTTCTCTGTCTCTCATACACTAACTCTGACGATACAATCACTCAACGCTCATTTACAATTCCTCACTTCCACATCTTTCACGGCGACAGTAACACACACACACACACGCACAGCTGTCTCACACTCACTGACACAGTGATTCAAGTCTGTAACCATAATTCATCTAACTCGTTGCCTCGTCTCCTTATGTAGCAGGGTTGACGTCACACGTTTCTACAAACACACCGATGCCCCTCGAAGGTTGCAGCAATGCTTTGTTGAGCGCCGCGTTCACTGTTGTTACCCACGTATACACAATGAGTCGCGTGAGGCAGCATGAACTTGAGCGCCTTTGTTTGCTCGTCAGCCTGGTATGTGGCGTGGAGCAGCTTAGCCACGACTGTTCTTTATTGTGCGCCGCGCCCAGTGTCATAATATACTTATATTTTTTCGTACTATTGAATTTCAGGCATCAAATTATGTTCTGAGATTTGGCAATTTCCTGTTTTGCCATTCGTGGTGTAACAGCTATTTATGTTAAATCTGAAACTCATAGCACATTATGTATCTCAGAAACCAATTAGGATATCAAGTTTTATAGGCTGTAGATATATGTATCGTAAGTCCAATTATCAAATTTCGTACAATATGTTTACTTACCAAAGAAGATTATTTTCTTAATTAGATTAACAACTATCAGAAATTATTTTCTTGAAAATAATCAACCACCTTATTAATAACAAATCAGTTCCACAACAGCATTTAGATGTTATTTTTAGCATACTAAAGTACAATTTCGATTTCTTCAATAGCTTCTGAGAAAACGGGTCACTGTTCCATAAAATGTCATTCACAGAAAAAGATGATCAAAGTAAAATTGGAGAAAACAAACTCGACTTACATTCGCAAAGAACGAAAACAGGTGACGAGCACAGAGAAGTGATATGCTTTACAGTAGTACCAATCTATAGAGCAAAATTTCCCGTAAAATTTGACCTCAAGTATATCACTCTACTCTCACCTATGCAGATGTTACGAGTGGCAGTTCAAAACGGCAGATGCAGCACTGCCTATAAAAACAACTTTCAAATACAAATATTGTGCCCATGTATTGTGCCATTTTCATTCTTTTTAATTATTCAATAGTCATTTTTACTTTCTCTTTTTGCAGATACATTTCAGTAGTTTAGTTATTTTAGCATTATAGATAGAAAGTTATTTGGTTGTACATTTTCGGCCTAATTTTAACATGGGAGTTACTTCAAGCCAAAAGTCACTTTGATTTTTCTTATAACTGCATGCAGTGTTGTATTTGTCATTAAACGCCAGAGGTCATCTAGATAGACGCACAGTAAACAAATGCTGATGGAATGCATTGTGCAAATATGAGGACTGTGAACTATGCCTGTCATGGATAATGGATATTATGCACGTAAAGTTGTCATATTGTTTCCATATCAGAGTCGCCAGCCTGGTTCTGTCACAATAAGAGCCTTATTTATGCTCTCTGTGGAAGGTGCACTTTCCCTAATGGTCAAAAAGTGACCAAAATGCGTCGGCCCTGTTGTTGCGAACAAAACGCTAATCAAATTCCTTATACTGGTATCTAGTAGCAGTGAGTAATTTTGTTTGAGTGTCGCCTTCTGTTTTATTTCTCCTGAAATATAGATTTATAGAGTCGGTTTAGTAAACGCATGTGCAGTTCGGCTACCTCGTTGAGGAACCCTTATAATCGTTTTACAACACAGGCCCTCTCTCCTCAGTCCTTTCTGCTGCTTACAACCTCTTAACTAGCAACTAATGAAACAGAAAAAACTGGAATTCAGAATTTTGGCAAGCGAGACTCCACGTGGAGTGCAACTGTCACTTCCTTAAAATCGGGTTGCTATTGGTTTTCAAGGACAGGGGTGCGTGGAAATGGATTTATGACTGTGATTAGTTAACAGACTTTTACAGTATTTTCGAGTCACTAATTTAGACTGGTTGGCAAATATATTCGTTCTATAACAGAATTTCTCTTTTACAACAAGAAAATAGTTCTTCGTCTTTGAGTTCCTCATGCCCTTGAGTTCTGCCAAGGTCACGAAATTGCGCTTGGGTTGACATGGCTGATATAAAGGGTAGTTTGGTGTGCAAAATTTTCTTAAATATTCTTGACCCTGTTTTGACATGGTGCTGAATTTAAATTCTAAGTTTAGTTATTTAACTTACTTTTCGTTTTCGAGTTATGCTGTTCAAAGAACGCACTGCGGACCTTTAGTTTGAAATTGGATTCATGGGGTCTCAAAACATGAACCTCCGATGAAATCTCGGTATAGAAATTTTCGATGGAACACAATACTTCCTCTACTTACTATAGGAAATAGTAGAGAAATCATCAATAGGTATAATGAACGGCTAGGTAGCATTTGCATGAGAATTATTTGGAATATACTGTCAATAATACCAAGAGGATAGTGTTAATGTCCTCTCATACAGGGTGGAAAGGAAGTCGTTACATTCCTTCATAGAAGCATTACACACAAAAAACTCGAATGACATCTTCTTCTTTGATCAGCCGATTTCAAAAAATTAAATGTTTTTTTTTTTTTATGTAAATTGGGTGCGTAATTCCACAAAAATGTACGAAGGCAACGGTTGGTTAATTGTAAGATGCATAGAGTAACTTATTTCTGACATAGCTTATGGGACATCACACAGGGTTTTGCAGAGGTTCTAGCGGACGACAAAACAGCGGTTGATAGAGTTTTTAATTTTTTAGCGGAGTGCAATATCAATTTGAGGATTTAAAATTTTTTAATTATCTGTTTCTGCTTTTGGACATATTTATCACCTTGTTTCATATCTGGCTATGGCCACTGCTTTTTACCTTTGTATATTTTCTTGTTTCTAGTATTTTTATTTTTTGAGTGAAATTTATACCTGGCTATTGCCATGAGTCTTTTAAGGGCGCTGATGACCTAGAAGTTGAGCGCCCTTAAGCCAAATCAAATCAAATCAAATCTAAATAATTAATCACTTAAAAGACGTGAAGGAATATTCCGATCAGCTCTTTCAGATGTGAAGTAAGTCGACGTTACGTTGAGATTGGTTAGAGAATTGACCTGATTTGTGGATGTAAACAGGTCGGGTACTTTCGTTTTCGTGTAATGTTTTGGGAGCTAACGCTTGTGATTGGCCTACACTCGCAAAGTAAACACGGAAGGACAAGGCAGGGTATGTGTTTATATTCCCAAGACGCACCGTCACGGTCTTTGTTTATGTACTGAGCTAGAGAAAGTGACACCCACAGAAGTGCTGCCAGCTTGTTTTCGACAAAACCAAAGTATATCCGTAGGAAACAGTCAGAGACAAAAACGTAAGTTACAAAATGTGATTCAAATGTCGAGACCTACCGCTGGTTTAAATTAATGTAATGACTTCCCTTCCAACAGGTATAGGGTGTTCCACTTATAGGTGTAACAAAAGAAATAGCTATAAGTTCTGGACTAATACAAATCTGAAAATGAAACCACCTGCTAGAAATAGTGAAAATTGGAAAATTGTTTACCTTATAGCTCATAAACATAAAAATGGTTGTCAGTGGCACGTGATATGCCCAACCAGTATTCAACCTCGACCCATGTGTTATAAAGCTTCTGTAATGTAACATTTTCGACAGCAGCATAAATTCTTTGTCGTAAGTCTGCCGTAGTGTCTTGTAGACTAGATTCTCATCAAACCCCTACCAGAAAAAATACATCGTGTCAGATCTGGTTATCTGGGAGGCCATGCGATCTACGGTGATCCTCTTCCGATCCATCTTCCAAGGAAGTGTCTGTCCAAGAATTCCCGTAGCCTATACATTGGTAAAGTGTGATGGTGCCCTATTTTATTGGAACATTGTCCACATGCTGACTGATGAACGATATATATATTCTTCTATGCAATGATCTGCGCATGCGCGCACGATGCTAACTGTTGTACACTTGATAACACCAATGAATTAAAATTTCACAACTCCCTCTTTCAAATGGTAAAAACCACAACTCATTTGTTTGCACAGTTTTCAAATTATAAACGTTTGTTTTATTATACTCATAAACGGAACACAGCGTATGTAAGACGTGTAGGGTCGAAGTTTAAAGAACCATGTACAGATACCAGCTGCATCTGGTGAAGTCTTTGTGCTTTTGCAGAGCTAAACTAGGGTAATAAACGAAGTAAAGACACCAGGATGTCTGTGGTAGACCCTCCCCCGGTTAGAAATGAAAGCTGGCATTCCAATCCGCAGATCTTCTATCTGAATGCTAAAACAGAAACTTACTTTGATCGAAGGTTTATTTACTGAAGCGGCTGCAAAAGCGAAGAGCAAGTTTTAATTCACATCTCGTACATGTTAGCCATCTGCGACTGTTAATTAATCTGGCTCTACCTTTGACCTTACCAAGAGCTTCATTAATTTATTCAAAGCGAACCAGTTGTTGCAAATGAAAACGTAATCGATTCAGAGGAAAATAATTATGCTCACGACTACGCTGTTGAAAGTAGAGCTGGAGGAACAAACCCTTCTAGGTTTGCCCTCTTCTTTTTATGATGATATGAGCATTTTGTTAAAGTTTTGTAATTAACTGAATTTTTGGTGCTGACTGCGTTTCAGCTTTTACCTCTTAGTCGTGCATTGCTTCTGCATGTTCTGAATTAACTTGTGCTTCTGATATTCGAAATACGTTTTATGTCTCGTACTCTTTTCAGTAAAATATGTGAAACTCGTGATAAAAGCTTTTAGAATCTGTGTATTCTAACATTTATGTAGCTCATTTCCTACAAATGAAAATCTTTTGCAACGTTTTAGTAAATTAGATGTAGGTTATAACGCTCCTGTTATTAAAATAAGCAGTAAAATACACGACAAACTTCATTCCAAGGTACAATGGTTTATTTACATAGTTTCGAAGGTTAGAGTGTATCTAGTGAGTGGCAGCACAGTCGCATGCTAGCATAATAAGAACAAACTTTCACGGTATACACCCGTTGGTAAAGCAACAGTTTCAGCCCTTCTCTCTTGACCAGGAAGTGCAAAGTCCTTCGAAAACATGTTAAGCTTTATTTAGACCGAATGTGAATATACAGTCCATTCATATTCTTTTTGCTCAGGGGTTGAAGGAGGGGAAAGGAGCTAGGCTACCTTGGCATTCCAACTGCATCAGATAAGGCACGTGCCAGGCTTGAGCAGTTGAAATATCGGCGTTGCAAAATCCTGACCGTGAATTTTGTTTGCAGTGTATATTTGGCTGAAAATTGCTTCGATGTGATTGCAAATAAGAAACCTGAATCTATAGGCTGGAGAATATATCAGGGACATTCAGTAATCTGCAAATATAAAGAATAAATAAAACAGTAAAATAAACAGAATGTTTAATTTTTCTTTTGAAGACATTATTGGCTGCAATGTTTCTTTTTTACTTCCGACCATATAAAGTGCAATGATAAGGAGACAGTCTAACAACCTCATGTCCGTGCTTAGCAGCTACAAAGTCATTAACAGTGTTTATTTTGTGTTTATTGTACGTTTTTTTACAAGATTTTGCAGCTGTTGTACTGCCTTTGGTGGTGGCCTCTTTTATCATTCAATTGTAATAGAGAGTAAAACGGTTAATGTCGTCTACACTGTTTACTGTGTGTGCAGCCACGTGCCGCTTGTTGCACGGACCTGTCCTTCCTGGCTTACCTTCTGGTGGCCAACAAATAGGCGAATAGACTGTACTTCTTTCCTCTGCATAAACCATGTTTGCACTTGCAGATATCCACAACGAAGCAGATAAACGCTATCTTTCGCCGGCTAACATTACTGCCTTACATACCCTGTACTTAGTTAATATAGTCATAATATGAAGTTAATCTTAACTCTTCCTCTTTTCTGGAGAGTCAAAAAATTGTGTGCGAGTATATGGATTAGAAATTTAGCACTACTTTGACAAATTTCCTGATATTGTTACTAAAAATGGTTTTCATTGGCAGAAAAGCTTAAGTAAATTCACATATTTCTAATTCTGAAGCTCTGTCTTCGTTTGAAGCTTCTATGGCTATCGCGCAGAACTCAACCCTCTTTGCACATTGTCCAAATGCTTGGAACCTTCTAAAATATAGAAAGCGACGTAAGAGCCAAGCTTCAATTCTAGACGATTCTATGGTCGCTGAGGTGGTTCTTGATCGCAGGTCAGCAACTATGGATTCTATTTTGTTCTTATTACATTGTTGGACATTGGTGATGTTGCAAAAAAATTCTGATTGGCAAATTTATTTTGGGAAGGAAAAGTTTCAGGTCTAGGTTAGAGACTTCCCCTGCATGAAGCCTGGGCAAAAAGTGGGAACATACCTCAGTCAGCGAGAACTGTCCTGGACGGGTTTGAACCGCGAATTCCCATTCATGAGTCTTTGCCTTATCGATCTCACCTGCCCATGGCTCAGTAACAAAGGGAACGACAGTGCGGTGCAGTGACTTCTATGTTATAATGTTATTAAAATATGAGAATTAGAATATACCAGATGCTTTAACACTGCCTTTAAAGCCTTCTAGTAAAATTTATCGCTCACTGAAATCTTTAGCATCATAGCAAGTAAAATACATCAACAATGCGAACATAATATGTAGTTCTTTTGTGTTTTCCTTCTCGTGGCCTAATGCTATATTTAGATGTGAAAAATATACACGTTGATCTGAATACAAACGAAAGATAGGTGATTTTGTTGTCATTTTTGGCGTTAATCATAACAGAAACTTAGTGGATTGTGCTGAATAATGAACCCAAGTCAAAACACTGAGTTTAACCTTAATTACGATTAGCCTTTCAGTTGTTAATTCAAGCCATAATTCTTCTCGCCAGTGTTTTCCTATGTAACCACTGAGTTTCCTCTGTTTCCCTTTAAAGGAGCAAAACAAACTCCAAGTATTCCATTCACTTCTTTTTTGGGTTAAAATAAATCGTAACTTGTTTTCTGCTTCACAAAAATAAGTATTTAACAACTAACTGTGAGCTTTGACTCTTAAAATGTGGAAGCGAAAATTTGCATTTTGGATTTTAAACATTCTACCACTAACATTTTCATTTTAAATTGAATAAGGCGATACCTTTCATAATCCGTATTAACTTTAAGTCATTATTTTCAATAGTTACCAGACAAATTTCACATAGGTTTCATACAACACCGAATATTGCGGAAGCGGTTGATGCGAGGCAAGTAATTGAGATAACGAATGTAGATTTTTAATTGTCTTAGCGTTTTTTGCAGTAAATTTTTGTATGTAACTTTAATTCTGACAAAGAATGTTATGAAAAAAGACTTACTTCATTTTTCACATTTTAAGAAAAGGGTGTATGGCTTAAAACTTGTAGGTAAATGTTAAAACTAAAATTATAAAGGTTTAGTTTAGCCCAAAGAGGAGAGGTTCATTAAACCTTTGAAAGTGCTTGTTGTTTTGTTACACTGAGTAATTTCTAGGAAAAGAGCACCTCAAATTAGGCAAATTAACAATGTGGAAATAGCCAGCTTCTACTCCCCTTAATAGGCAACTCAATGTGATTGCGATAGATAATAGTTGAAACAAAACTATTTGTTCTGAAATATTCAAACGTTAGATGTTGAATAGCGAATAAAGAAAACAGTGAGGTAATTCGAAACAGCAACCTAAATATTGAAATGTAAGCGTAGTGTTAAGGATTGGGGAATAAAGGCTTAGGCTATTTTATTTCGCAGTGGATTGCTGTTTTTATTCATGGAACATGCACTCGGAATATTGCTACTTTTATAAGTTCACCCTGTGTATTCGCAGTTTCCACCCCAACTCTTCTGATACAAATAAACCAACAAAATAAAGAAACTAATATTACCATGAAGCCATTAACGAAGTCGTTAAGATAACATTTAATGCATTTTGTAATTTTCCCTTCTGTTTTTTTGTTACAGGCACAAGCGGAAGATGCAGAACTTCCTGCCTTGTAAGACCTCACCGCAGAACCGTTGTGACGTCTCGAACGGAAATGGCGTCATTTACGAGGATCTAACAAATATCCGGCCAAGGACGCTGCCTAATCATTGTGCCGTGCCAGGTCAAACGGCGCCTTCAATAGAGGTAACTAAATGCTGATACCTACAAAAATCATCACGAGAATGAACATTGTAATCATGTAGCGCTTTTATAAAGTAAAATGAAGTGCACTGTGTCGAATAATCAGCACCAACTGTATCAATACTATTGTTTTTAAAATAAAATCAGATGATTCTCTCAAAAATCAGTAAATTGTCATAATATTTGTTTACTTGCCTGTCTATCATGGCAGAAGTTACCCTTAGGGGAGGGTTCCCAACCACTTCAGCTGCCTTGAGTCTTGGGAACCCTAGCTTCGGTCGTATTCTTAAGTCAATTTCAACATCCGATCTACTCCCATTGGGAGCTGTTCAGATTGGGTGCAACTCGGTGAAGCGATTGGTGCCGATGCTTATCGGAAACAATGGAGTCTTCTTTGTGCTCTGCTACCAGCCTAGAGAGTTAGATTCAGTCCCGTATTTGTGAAATATAGACTTGGAAACTTTCATGGTGAAGAAGAGGTAGGAAAAACTTGCATAAGTTACTTTGAGATAATTCCGAGATAAGAACCAATGCAAAACAGAGCAAAAAATAAGCACAAGTTCAATCCAGTTTTGTAGATCCAAAATAATAATTCTCAGACACATCATTCCAGTATGAACCGTTCCCTATGTAGCGAGTGCTCTGTTCTTAGAATATACATTGCGTTAGAGTTACAAGCACGCATGCGAGGTGTGACATTGGAACCCTTCCTGTTTCTCAAGTTACAATAGAAGGCTACGCCTACTAGGAATATTTCAATCAGTTGCTTAGTAGCTCTTGCAATGCACGTGCCAAAAACAGGTATCCGAGATGCCGTTTTGGAACATATAATTATTAACATAACGTAAACTGATATAGAGCGTTGTCAGGTAGATTCCTTTAAAATGACTTAAGTATGTACTAATCAGAGTAAGTAGCTGTGGCCTATATTATTCACGAAGATTCACGCGTGTATAATTAAAATGACAAAAGAAGGAATTTGTACTTATTTATGCATTGATAATGTACTTAAAATAGTATAACCTTATAAGTTATAGCTTATTCGATATTATCCTACAAAACTGAAATAGAATATAAACATAGTAATTTAGGTTCGTGCAATATGCCGCATTATTCGTAATTTTCTACAAGTGCACATTCTGCATGCAACAAGGAACGTTTTCAAGTCCCTTCTTTGCCATAAAGAGAAGAGGGGTGCAGCTGTAGGGAAGTGGTTTCAAAACGTCAGTAGTCTTTTGTTTCAAGTGCTTGCTCACACATTTTACACGAGCGCTGTCTGCAGAGAAGTAATAGGAAGGTTTTATTACGGAATACTTACCTGACATTTTAAGAGAAGTTGAAGTATAATTAAAAGAAGAAGTTGAACAAAATAGCGGGTTGAACACTCCCTCGTCTCCAACTGCGAGGAAAGAAACGATAAAGTTGTAGTTGCACGCCTGAAGCTACAATTAGACATCCCAACACTACAGAACGTCTTTACTCTCCCGTTTCATTGTTTCTTCTGAACCGTCGCTAGACTTAGCACAGACTTACTGGAAACCGAAGTAATAACTTAGGAAGAATGTCGTAAAATCTACAGAAGAAAACGGGTTACCGTTTGCGCTTATTTACCTATATATTTTATTCCACTTGATTGACCTAAAGTATTACGCATGTTTTGAGTTATCTACTTAATGCAAATCAGTCCAATGAATTAAAATGTTCTTTAAACAACAAAAAATTGCTCAAAAATGCCTGATGATCCTTCAGAGTTTCTTAACTAAGGAAATACTGAAATTCCACTCACCAGATGAGCATTTAGAACATAAAAAATGATGTTTTTTTATACAAAGGGCAGTGAGAATATGTTTCAGTAGAATGCCGATAACTCGACTCTCAATAACTTGTATTACTATTTATAATATCATAAGGGTGTCAGGTTATGTTTCCGACTTACAAGAACCGTGTGTGATTAAGTACAGTGCCATCTCACATTATCAGTAATGTCTTCTTTATTTCAAGGAAATAAACAGACATTACCCACATCATCAATTTGCATGATGTCGCTCGCGCTCATTCATTCGCCACGTGTACAAAATACCTGTGTACGTGGTAAGCTACATATTTTTGGTTGCAGTGCAGCTTCCAAGATTTCAGGCTTACTGTAGTGTTGCGTTTGTGGCAGTGAAAATGCAGAACGAGAAGCAAAGATAAGTTAACGTGACAAGGAAATTAAATTGGATGTCTTAAAGAGACCGAACAAAGGAGAACATATTAATACGTAATACATTTTAGAATATGTTATACTTTTGTTTCCTACATTGTGCTAGAGTATGTATTTGTTTAATTTGCAGTGTTATGTTATGGGTTGTAAATAACAGAGCCTTTATTTCGTAAAACTGGACATTTCGGTAACTCGACAACCTCTAGTCCACATGAGGTCAAGTCATCGAGCTTCTACTGTACCAGTTTTTCTACTTCTATCCAGCTTTGGTGTAATAAAATCAAATGTTTTTCAAAGTACTGAAATATTTTGTTTGAGGTTACAAATAAAGATCTCTTTTAAGATTAGACAAGCTCCTTGTCCATTAAGCGGCCCTTTTGCTTCTGTACATCCTAAATTTAACCATCTCTGCAATAGTTTCTAAGTGCTAAAACGAATTTATGTCAGTGTTTACTCGGCATTTCTTTTACAAAACTATCGTTTAGTTTAATTCGGTTGGCAATGTGCAATTGCTGAAGTTTCTTTCCATTGGCCATTTATTTAGGCACATTAAGTTTCTCCATCGCTTTCTCTTTATACGCGCTGACCATTTCGGCTGGAAGATTCTTTAAGTTACTGCAACATGAAGTGAAACCGTGCACAGAGACATTTGAATAACGGTGAGTGTTTGACCTCTGTAGACTCCCACCGTTCAAAGTTCAGGTTTTATGGATATTACTTTGGTGTGCACTGCGGCGAAATAATATTCCACTGTTTCTATTTACATTTGAATGATATTAAGCGCGAGCCAAAATAAGGGTTAAGAATTATGTGCCCTGTTCCTGGCCATATTGGAAGATTCCGGAAGTATACCTTCGTAGTAAGGGTACATTAAGGTTTATAACCCCCGGGCACATGTGTGTGTGTGTGTGTGTGTGTGTGTGTGTGTGTGTGTGTGTGTGTGTGTGTGTGTGTGTGTATGCGCGCGCGAGCGGGGTATTCCTAGATGCTTTTCGAATGGAACCCACCTTCTCATAAATTTCCTCCCTTCAAGTAAAAGGCTAAATGGCTTCCTAACCGCGGAAGCACGTTCCTAATTGAATGCCATTGTTTTTCTTTTCCATGCAGTGCACGAAATTGCCACAGTGCCATAATAACGAACATTTTCGAAGAGGAGATTTAACAGAAACTCTTATCAGGGTATAAAATTATTCCTTTTTTTTTTTTTTTTTTTTTTTTTTTTTCATTATCCGATACAACCAATAACAATAAATGTAAAAAACAATGGGTTTCTCTTATAGGGGTTATAAACAGTGGCTGGGGATGCTGTCTAATTTTATGTGCAAAATGGCTCATGAAAGTTAAATCGCCCTAACGCTAGCTGCGCTGTTACAAACATAGACTTATAAATAACTTGCAGTCCTTCCTGGGACTAGAAACTTCAGAAAACTTTTATGCGAAACCTTAAGGGCGGGGGAGGATAATCTGCTGCAAAATGGAGAACAGGCTAAGAGGGTTTCTGCACTCGCACCTGCTGATAGACTATTAATGGCACCTATTGGTATTTTGTACTCAGTGATCAATTTAGCCAACAACATTATCAACTACCAAGAACAAAGTGCATTTCGATCAGGTCTTCATCCTTAGGTCGAATTATTGAACAAGAAACCTCCAGCAAAGGGTTGAAAATATATTACGTTTGCATAAATTATCTTGTTAATCTTGGTAACGCAAAACAAATATCACACATACCATGATAATTCTCTAACACAGAAGCTCCATGTACAAAAAGCACGTTAAAGTCAGAATTTCTTAGGAAACAGTTCAACTGTTCTTCACTCTAACAGAAAAAGGGCTGCTAGTGTTAACAGAAGATTGCTGCTCTAAGAGGGCCTCTTTCTCATGATAGTGTAACATAATATGAAAAGCGCAGTCCAGTTATTTCTTTTCTCGCTTTATTTTCTTCTAAAACTTTGGCACAACGCAGTTCTCCTTCACCGACGTCGAGTCAACAGTCTTTCGTGACATTACAACTCACAACTGTTCTCTTCTCGTAACCTTGACTCGCTCGTTTCTTTCTTCACCTTATCTCTCAAACAGCTGACTGACGATGCGATCACTTGACACTCATTAACTGCTTCATTGTCCTCCTTTCGAAGCGACACACACATGCAGTTGATGCACACACACAGACACAAACACATACACACTAAAACTAATAACTGATTCCAATCACTCGTTACCTCGCCTCCTGATCCAGCGAAGGTGACGAAGACGGGCCTTTCTCAACTTCAGCTTTCTGGAAATTGCACGAATACGCTGGCCAGTGGACAATTCTCCGACAATCTTGATAACCCCTTTGACGTGCCGCGTACATAGTTATCACGTGTTTGCTCACAAGTGCAGCTTGACCCCGAGCCTTCCTTTGATGTGCGGTCGGCGTCATAATATGTATCAGTGTCAGCCAACTGAAACCTCTGTGACGTCAGCGATCAAACCTCTTCTTGCTCCTGGCTCTGTGCTAAGTCTTGTGAGAAACGTAAACAACGAGGACAAAGTTACTATAACCGAAGGACTTGCGGGGGTAAGAGGAATCTATGTCGTACTTTGCACCCAGTGGTTATAAGACAAAGCCTCCCTTCTGCACCCCTTCCCCATGAATCTGCGAAGCGGTGTTACCGTGAGAGGTAATTTACATTAGATAATATACTCGGTAGTGCAAATTGAAGTTCTAGGAAAATATACAGCTTCTTAATAAATAATTTAAAATCTTGTAATAATTACAATTACGAGCATCCACTGCTTCGATGTTTATACACGTGGACGTATTTAGGCATATACTCTCTATTTTGTAAAATTGTTCCATTCTGATAACAACCAGAATAGCTGACATTCCTTAAATAATTGGCATGGCTCCTATATTTTCTTAAATTGTTTTATTATCATAGCTGCCTTTAACTTATTTGTTCACAATGGGGGCTTTCACTTGAGAAACAACTGACAGTGTTATTACTCATAGAATGTTGGCTTTATTAACGTTGATTTTTATAATTTTAACTTAAGCACCTTTACATTCGGTCATGCATTCATGCTTTGAGACTCTAGTGAGTGAGTGAGTGAGTGATTAGGGTTTAAGGGCCCATCGACAGCTAGGTCATTAGAGCCCCGACTTTGAGACTATAGAGGAATAAGTAATTATTCTGGATAAAGAAAAATTCCCAAACCCAGATGAAAATTGAATCCGGAACCTCTGTGTTGAAATGCCAGAACGCGTGCTATTCGACCGCAGAGGCCAGGAAAATAAGTGGTTATGACTAATTTTGATATCTTGAATTTAGAAAAGATTTTCGAGTTTCCTTAGGACATCAATATTATTCTTTGCTAAGGATAATTTGATTGAAATAAGTTTCAATTCCCACGTAACCGAAAAACATTCTTCTCGTTGTATTTGTCATCATATGCTATAAAGGAAGTTCCCAATTCTCCCTTAAGCTGCCAACAGGCATTGAGTGTGGTAGTTGAAGTGTATGGTAGCCATCTGTCAGAACCTTCTGTGCAAAATTTCTAAGTACTGTATAAATAATCCCATAATTCCAGGATTATGTAGCAAGCAGCTAAAGGTATAAACTTACTGTTTTAGCTCACTGTATACGAGTTGTATCTTGGCTGCACAGTTGGGTACCAAGATAAGCCGTTTGCTCCTCAAGTTTGTTGTGGCGTGTGCAAGTAGCTTGTGTAGGTGGCTGTAGGGTTTTCGAGCATCAATGCCGTTTATGGCAGCAATTGCAATGGATGGTGTAAGCAGAAGAATCATGTCAATGACTAAAATTCCTGTTTGACCAAAATCAGTGGATATTCTGCAAAATCTTAACGTGTTACTCAATACCCAAACCTGCCCTCAGCCAGGCGATCAGTTCCATCTGATGCTTTTCCACTTCCTCAGCCACCAGGTGATTGGATCATTGATGAAGGACATGTAGAGATGCTATCTGACAGCACTGGGGAGGAAACACCAGCACAGCACGTGTTGATCCGGATCTAAAAAAGCATTTGCCACCAGAAACAGCTTCGCACATCGCATAACGCAGACATGAAGTACTTTTTCTTTGGACTTACACATCAAACAACTACTAACAAACATAACAAAGAAAATAGCATTTGTCTTATCTATTTATGCTCTTCTTTCCTTGTCCCAACCGCCTCCAGTCTTCCAGTTGACATTTAGAATTGACGTCTTCTCATAATTCCATGGTGTGGTTGGTTATTCTCTCGCTCTCTGAGGTTTACATCTTTAGTGTTCATTTGAGTTCTTGTACACCTCCTTAATGTTTCTACAAGTGAAACTTTTTCATCGCCTGTTCTTCTGGGAATTTCCTGGCTATATCCATTATCCGATCACATTTTCTCTTCTTGCTCCTCTTATACGGATGTCGAGATCTATTGACCATATGGCTAAAGCTACAAGAATTGCCATGGTAGAGCTGTACCTCTTATACCTACACTTCTAACAAGTACCTGACCTTGTAGCCTTCTTAATATGTTCTCTTAATATTTCTCTTTAGCATGACACTGTACGCCCATATTCCCGCACCATAATGAAGAGTTCCCAACAGTATGACAGAATGGTATACTTTAATTGCATCCAGCGAAACGTAGAAATAACGTGTCATAGTTCCAAGCTTTATCATCATACTACTTCCTTTCTACTTGGTTCTATTAATATGGGCATCAAAATTGGCATGTTCATCTAGATACTTACACACAAATAGTTAAAGTATTTTCTGTGATGTAATTAATTTTAATTACAGGAACTCTTTTGAAATTACCCTTTAGCAACATGAAAGTAGATTTATGTGGTGCAACATCTATTTTGACTTTTTACACCAATCTTCTAAAATCCTTATTTCCCTAGTGGATTTGGCCTCAATTTCTCGACGACTTTTTGTGTCAACTAAAATCATTAAATCATCAGTCTCGTTGCAAGGACAATGTTTCTAGTAGCGGTTCTGTTATGATGCCCCAAAACAAAGGTCCTTGAGGGTATCCTTTTGCTACCTCTTTTGTCACAGCAGTCCCGCTAGACAGCCCGGCCTTGAACATACAGGGCATGATTACAAAAGAAAACGGCCAACAATACTGTCCTGCACTTCTCCTTAGGTCAAATATTTTTCTTCCCAAGGTTTGAAAATGAAGTATTTTTCATAAATAATAACATCGTTTGTTAAAATATGTCATAGGAAATGTTTATTTTCAGATTTTAATTTCTCAAGTCACGACAAGTAAAAAGAGAGCATTCAAAAGGTTAAAAGGTTAAAATTTGTTGTTAAGTGATACCTATTGTTCTACACTAGGGTTTTATCTCTAGGCACTATTCAGGTTTGTAAACAAAAACCAAACCTGAACCGCTACTAATGCTCTTTTTTACTTGGCTTTACTGCTATAAATCTGTGTGAACTGCCTTTTTGTAACAAGAGTATGTAAAAAGGATCTGTAAGTCATTGCTTCAAGTACTTCACAAGAAAACTTGCTCTGTACACTTGTATGAGGTGTAAGCCCAGTAGTAAACGCCAGAGGAAATGAACGTTTTAGTGTCGGTGAGGTGAGAAAAGCTCCGATTTCAAGTGTTCCCTTGACTCTATTCAATGTAAGAAGGCAGCGTTATCACGATGAACAGTTATGACATAAGTGCCGGCAACGTCAAATGCACATCCGTTGATGTTATCGAGAAAGGGAATTTGCATGATGAGAGCAAGAAATTGATGGACGCTTCGTCAGCCAAGCATGGCCATCCAGATCTGAATCTGACTGCTCTTGCTCTACGCCCATCACGACATTGCCGATAAGTTTGTGCCTAGAGAGCATTTGTTACGCTTCACTGAGGTGATCTGGAATTAAAAAACAATTGTTTCATGCCCTGTGGCAACGTTACAAGAATTTTGCCAGGAATCTGTAAGTGTGAGGCGCTCAAACGTCCACTTCTGATCTTGTGTCTCGAAGTTAACGCATTACTTCACAGATACACTGCCTTAATAATTGGGCTCGAAATGTTATTTCTGATGTTAATGCCAAAGAGGTTTAATGAATCGTCACAACGAATAAAAACATCGAGCACTCTACATACACAACTTTAAAACGATAATGTAATATTTCTGTTTTACCTTCCAATGTTCCTGAACTTCTTCACTCAAAACTTAAATGTACACGTATTTCTCAGGATTTTCTCAACTAAAATCTGGTATATTATCTGTAGTAATACCACTTGAGAGTTTCATATGACGATATACCTTGCGAGCGAGAAGCACTACAAAAATTAGTCCAAATGTGAAAACTGGAGTGATATTTGTTTAGACTAAGTATTCCGCGAAATTAACAATTCATTTATTTAATACTGTTTAATATTAATACTGATTTAAAAGTAAACAACTTGCAACAACATTCATATATTTAGATTAAGATTTATTTTCACAGTTAGCACTACAAGTAATCCAGTAGGCCGTAACAGCAACAGCAACAATATCTTTAGCGTTTAATCTAGGGATATGAGGATTTACGAGTAGATATACGATGAATATAAATAAACGAATTTGCGTTAGTAAGTTGTTCATTAAAGATAGGTATGCTCTATTTAAAATTACAGTTGTTAAAGGTGCTATTTTCAGAAGTAAATGAGGACGTCTGCTATATTTGCTGGTAATAATCACGGATGTGCAGGTTAGAGTTCCTAATTTATTAACAATTTTTGAGTTATGATCCTCAATTATTTTTAAATATGGCCTTGAAGATGATACGCTGTTAGGTCCTTTATTCCTTATATCCATCACCAGTTGATTTCTTCATGTTTATAGCCCATCTCATGATATTAGCATAATTAACCAGTGTTATCTACGTATAAGGAAATGTGCAAATATACTTTGAAAGTTTATCTGGATTAACAAGTAGTAAATAGTATACGCTATTAGGGCAGGAAGAGTAAGTAGAGAATGTTATGTGAATGCAACGTATCAGACGTTTTTTAAAGTGATCTCAATAATTTCAGTTCTAAATGTACACATTCGCAGCGCACTCTGTTTCACCTTTCTCTCCCTCACTTTCTTTGTCTCTCTGAACTTACCCCCATGCTTAGCTTGCAAAGATTGGAAAATATAAAACATATAGTAAGTCGAGAAATGACTGTATTCTACCCAAAAAAAAATCCATGTCGAGATTTTACCGGAAATATACATATGTTTGAGGCACCCTGAATCCAAAAGGGTCCGTGTGTCTGTCTCTCTGTCTTTCTGTCTGTCTATCTGTCTATCTATGTATGTCTGCCTGTATGTCTGTCTGTCAGCCTGGGCAGCATAGCTCAAAAACGAAAAGTCGGTTAAAAACTAAAGTTGGATTTAAGTTTATATCTTTTAAGGATGTGATACAAAGATTTTTGAAGAAAATCCCTACACCCTAAACTACTCTTTTCATAGGACATTTTTCGAAAATTTTTATTTTCTCCAAAATGGCTCTAACGATGATTAAAATGCTATATGTTTGAGATATTTTTATGACAAACGAAGTGCATATCTTGAATTTTCAGGCTCTAGCCTATGTAGCTGTGTTTACTCTTGATAACTTTAGTATAACTGCTAAATCGTAAAAGATAGACCAAATCTTACTATACAAAAAGGTGGATCTTGTTAGCATACACAATTTATCTCCAAATGAATTTTTTTTTTTTTTTGTACAGTGAAACATTTCGAAGATTCCTTGTTATTTGTGTGAGCCTTCCAATGCTTACACTTTTCTCAAATGGAAGACATAATTTACTTTTTTATATCTTAGCTGGGTAAAGAGAACAGAATTTATAACGATCAGTTATAAAGGATTTGACTATCGCTCGTGCATTTTCTCAATACCGCTATAATTAATTAGTAATTATGCATGTTATTTGGTTACATATATACATATTTCTTATTCGTTTAAGTTTAAAAGATACGTATCAGTTTGTGGAAATGTTAGAAGATTTTTATCCAGGAATAACTATTTATGATTTATTGAAACATATACATTGCAATGGTTTCGAAATGGCTGTATTTACGTTGACAACGTATTTTCTAACCTTACTTTTATGAAATAATAAACGTATTTGGCATTAACAGGCAACAAAATAGGGGACTAATTCTTGACCCTACGATTTCCAAAAAATCTAGACCAAATTAAGCAGATTGATCAGAGAAAAAAACATTTTGAGCCTTGCATTCCTTATTTAAGACACAAATACAAAATTTCAAATTGGGAAGTACTGGTCACTTTTTGGTGCTCGTGGAGTGACTACTAAATTTACTGTTAGTTTGTTCCGACGTTTTGAATTGCAATTAGGCTTTTCAGAAGATATTGAGTTACAAATTATTCGTGATTCTTTGTACATTTGACACAATTATGTGTATACTGCACACAATTAAATAAATAAGTAGTTTTAAAATGGTTAGGTGTCTTATTTCCAAATTTTATAATTATTTTGTACATTATTACACTTTATCTATCAAATATTTTTACATTGGACGATTTTGCATCTTTTATTATTCATATTTAAAATTGTCTTCTTCTACAGATCTATTAGCAGGCGTGTCATCATTACAACCCTAAAATAGGAGAGCTATTCAACTACTAGATTTTCTCTCATATTTCCTTTGCACCTTCAAGAATACTAGGAATATTTTCTGCAAATGTTTATCTCGATTCACATGAAGAAGATAGAGGAATAAGTGTTTGTAGGAATAGCACAAGAGTAGAGAAAGTCATGTGGGTATAACGCATAAGATTTTTTTTCTTTGGAGTGAACTGCTTCAGAGGTATTCCTTCTTATGTGTGCGAGTTTACCAGCTTTAAAAGATTTGACTATCGCTCAAAGCCAACTGTATTCCCATGTTCCTCTTGCATCTACAAGAAAATTAGTAGTTACATAATACTTTGTGTAAATGTTTATCTCGACTGACATGAAGAAGATAGAGGAATAAGATTTTGTAAATATAGTTAGTAAAAGAGTAGAGAAAGTCTTGTGAGTGCAACACATAAGAATTTTTGGATATGGAGCCATAAAGTTGATTTTGCCGAGATATTCAGGAATTTAAGTTTGCGTTCCCATGACGGTGTGTATGGGTTATAAGACTGTTCTTGTTGGAGAAAATGAGCAATTTAACACAAGAGTATATATTGAACTGGTTACATCCCAGCAAGATAGAACAGATGCTGGCTGGCAAGGGCTTCCTTGAACAACTTTGGGGAAGGTATATGATGAAGCATGCTGCTTTATTTCCTCGTGCGTCTGATTGCTTCTCCTATTGAATAACCGCAGTGCACGAGCAAGTTAGAGCCATTTGTAAGCGAGGGTTTCGAAGCTTACGACCACCACCTTGACAAATCACCTGAAAACTGGATCAGGTCCAACTATCGAAACCTTGCAGTAAATTTATAGTTCACAGTTTATGAGAATACCAGCCTGTGCCATTCTCTGGAAGCCATTTATATCAGTTAATTGTCGAGCAACTTCCGGGGCTTTAGCTCAAAATAGAGGAAGCAGCGTAATTTCCACCACCAGAGCTCGATTACACAAATACCACGCTTCATCATTCGATTTAATAAGCATTACTGCGGACCTGAGAACCCCATCCTTTCAGTGTTTGACAAATGCGCTTCATTTGTGTTAATGTAATATTGGTTTCAATATTTTATGAACCATTATCCCCACCAAGAGAAGTTTCCTAACATAGTGCTCGCTTGCACTATCAACAGTCTCTTGTTTATAAAAACGAGACGTTATCCCCGCCACCAACTTGCATGACGTCGCTCACGCAGATCCTAGCAAGGTCATTCGCCACGTCTAAAACATACCTCTGTTACATTCCACCCAAAAATTCGATATCGAGATTTCACGGGAAATACGATAGATATAATATGACATCTCCTGAATTAAAAAAGAGTATTTTTGGAAAAGGGATTATATGTGTGTGTGTGTGTGTGTGTGTGTGTGTGTGTGTGTGTGTGTGTGTGTGTGTGTGTGTGTGTGAACAGCATAACTAACGAAAAGTTCGTTAAATACTAAGGTGATCAAAAAGTACCTAGAACTTGCCTTAAAATGTCGGCTAGCTGTTTTTCCTTTGTGAAATTTCGCCTCAAAAATCTATGCGTAGTTTTATAAGTTCTATACTGCAATTATTTAAATGAAGCTTCAAACAGTATCTTCTACACATGTACCGAGGACAATTAAAAATTAAATGTTGCATTGCTTCTTCATTTCATCAACTGAAACCGTCTCCTGGCTTGTTTCAAAAAATGTGGATTTCGAGAAAAATCCGTGCTACGCTACTCTCGGTTATATAAGAAAATGCAATGTTGAAAGAAGTCATAAGTTACGTACTGAACGAGACAGTTTTTAAGCGTATGTGTGGTGTGCGTGCGTGTATGTGAGGTATGTACAATCAGTGTTGGGAGAGTTTGAGTATCGTCAAAGACAGTGGTAGACGTTTAATCGTCGCGCCGGAGTTTTGTTGTATGAAGCAGTTTTTAGCTACCAGTTTGTGAGACAGAGAGCAGAACTGAAAGATAGTGAAGCACGTGTTAAAGTTAAAGAGGACAGATCATCTGGTATTTGTAAGGTAATGAGGACCTTCAAATTGCGTTAACGATAAAAAAAGAGGAGTGTTATTTTGTAATTCAATTTTAAGGAAAATAAAGATACAGAGTAAGTAACTCCACTTGCGAGTGTCACTGGATAAAATCAAGGAAGAATACTTTACATTTTAAGCAAATGTATATATCGAAGAAAAATGTCTATTATTATTGAGAAATTATTGCTACTTATCCACTATGAATTCCATGTATTTATCGTTTGCGTTTTGTGCTAGTTCTTGATATTAAACATTCGGTGTAGGAATAATTGTCATTATTGGAAGCTGCATCTTTTACTAGAATATCCTCACTTTCATTCCCAACATAACCACGTCTTCTTATCCATGCAATGTAGATATGTTATCATATGCTACGAGTTTTGCCCTAGTTCTTGTGACTATTGCATGTAAATTATGTTTATCTTCGATTGAGAGTAAGGCAACTTATTACCTGAGTATATGTAAGAGTCTGTGTTTTTATGTAAGTATACGATTGCTTATGTGTACATTTTAACTAAAAAATCTGAAGTGTTGCACTCACATGACTTTCTCTACTCTTGTACTAACCAATCTTACAAACTCTTATTCCCATATCTTCTTCGTGTTAGTTGAAATTTCTACAAATTATCGTATTACTTATTTCCTTGTAGGTGCAACGAGAATGTTAGAATACAGTAGGCTCTGTGCGATAGTCAACTCTTTTAAAGCATAGAGATCCCGTTCTCTTTGCACGCCTAACATATGTAAAAAGGAGCAACGATGTTCCATTTTACAAACGTTTTGTTTTCCGAAAATGACACAAATAACAAGGAATATCTTCGAAATGGTTCGCTCTACAAAAAAATGTATTCAGACATAAATCGTGTGTTTTAGTGTTATCTACAATTTTTGTATAGTAAGATTTTGTCTATCTCTTACGGTTTACGAGTTATTCAAAAGTCATCCAGAGTAAACAGGATTACATAGGTCATAGCCAGAAAATTCAAAATATACGTTTCATTTGTCATGCAAATATCTTAAACATATGACATTTTAATGAAAATCATTAGAGCCATTTTCAAGAAAATAAAAATTTTCGAAACCTTTTCCATGTAAAGGGTAGTTTAGGGTGGGGCTATTTTCTTCAAAATCTTCGTGTCGCATCCTTGAAAGACATTAAAGTTAAATGCAAACTTTGGCTTGTAACCGACTTTTGGGTTTTGAGCTATGCTGTACACCTTTTCCTAAAAATGCTTTTCTTGGATTCAGGGGGTCTCAAGACACATATTTCCGGTGAAATCTCGACATCGAATTTTTGAGTGCATTACAATACTTCCTGTACTTGCCAGAAGAGAAAGTAAAAATAGTTGCATTTTGAAGCAGTTATCAAAGTACTAAAACATGAATAAAGAAGACAAGTAATTTAGAGTCATGCATGAAATAGTGTGATTATTGCTTTCTAGTTTTAAATGAATAGAATAAAATTGTGAATTTAACACATTTCTGAGATGGATATCCTTAAATCCTTGTTTCAAATGGACATGGATATGAAGTGTAAAAACATCGGATGTGTTGTTTGTACATAAATGACGTAGGAAACACTGTTATTTTTGTTCCCGTTTATGGCGATGCCTGACCGAAAAAGCAGCGCATAGCAATGTGCGCACATAAAGGCGCTGCATCGCGGTTGGTTCACTTGTTTATCTTAGATTACAATCGCTGCAAGTTTTCGTACCTGAGGCGCGAAAGAGGGACCCATTTGAGCAGAGGGTTTGTTTTTGTGCCGCGCGTTTTATCGGATGTAGGTGAAAAAAGCCATTCTGTTGGGTTCATTCCATTTTTAAACAGGAGCACATCACACCTGCGAGAGGCGAATTGCAAAAAGCTGCATTCTGTAAAACAGACCAAAAGTGTTGTGATTTATGAATGAAGGCAGCACACGTGTTAAAAAAACACACATACACACCGAGTGTAAACACAACTGAGGCTACGGGATATTGCCTTGCTCTACTAACTTGCCACTGAAAAATGTTCGCACACATGACCACGATGCATCTAGTCCTCGCCAGTTTCTTTCTCTGAAAACATTTGGTCCTGTAACTGAGAATGGTCTTATTTATCTCTGGCTCTAACTACAAATATATTTATATAGATATCAAGGAGCACAATAGTATATTGCATATATTACTTTGAAAACTAAATTTTGCAGAATAGACGAATAGTTTCATAAACGACTTAAACGTCATTTTTTCTTTGGCTTTGTTAAATGTCATTTCATCAGCAAAGTTTTATAGCTAGGATTACCAGTAGGTTCTTTCATATGCATAATTCAGCGGAGATATCTGCGTGAGTAATATTCTGTTAAATGGCCTCAGTTGCACAGTCGCAGCTTCGCCAATTAAATTCTGTTTCTTAGAACCTAGCCGCGTTCTTTTGTATTCCTCCGCGCTACCTTTCCCTTTCATTTCCCCGATTGGTTGATTTGCAAGACCTTTACGATGTAAGAGCGATAAAACACTATTGTAATAGATAAACGTGTTTTTGCAGAGATAGGTTTAAAAGAAAGGACTCTCCCAATTATTTATTAACAAGAATTTACATGTAGGTACGATTTTCATTACAGAATATAGTTGATTAATATGGTTATAAAATGTAAATTTGACAACGCTCTATATATTGAATTAGAAATGATCAGTCAAATAACGAACGCACAACATACTCTATGACAGCTGCCAATGAGAAGTGACAGTTAAGAGATATGGGACAAAATTATATGAATCAGGGTTTTAGTTTGGTGCTATTGATTTAATAAAACCTTTGGAATCGGCTAATTGAATGAAGCCTTGACGACTTCTTCCAAATAATGTTTATATATTTCATATTCGTAAACTTGTGTATTAGATGTGGCTTTGTTGATTCTAGATTCCAATTACACAAAAATAAATGGTTGAGACTGCTGTTATAAAATACTGTGTAAATCTATATGCACTTACAGGAATAAATGCCAAGCAACTTTTTCTTTTCTCCAATATCTATATATCACATTATAGACTTTCCAATGAGCACAAACGACATTTAAGTCAGTTAATAGTTTGCCTCTGTGTGTGTGTGTGTGTGTGTGTGTGTGTGTGTGTGTGTGTGTGTGTGTGTGAGAGAGAGAGAGAGAGAGAGATAGAGAGAGATAGAGAGAGAGCACTCTTAAGAGCAATGTCATACTCTTGCACCTTAGTCTATTATTAAATAATTACTGTCTACTACTACTGCAACTCAAAGCAGAAGAAAGAATATAACTTGTCATTTCAGATATGAAAGAGAAATTGTACATAGTAATTTTGGTACTAGCAGCAAAAACCTTTATTTTGCTTTGATTAAGGAAGGATTAATAGTTGAATACATGCACATTTTTACTGTGAGCAAATTTTAGAACCTTTAATTTCTAAGTGGTACTTAATATTGCGTCCATTATACTCCATTACCGTCAGAATTTACAAATAGTTAAGTGACTTTAAAGTAAGTGTGATATGATCTGGTTTCTTCATAACTTTCATCTTCTACATGTAATACGTTTTACAAGTTACCTTAACCTCTAAATAAATATGTTACTTAATCGTGTGTCCACTATACATCAAGTACAAGATATTTCCAAGACATTTTTTGTTAACATGATTACTAATCATAATCCAAGACAAATACACTGATAATTTCTTTCCAAGTTCCACAGTACAGCTACAGTTCGTAAGCAATAATTCACTTTCAAAATTATGCAATGTACAGCATTACTGCACCCCACTCATGACGTCTGTTGTGGGCAGAGGTGGGGGACGCAGCGGTCAGGCGATAGGCTCTGGCCCGGACGGGTTCTTGTGCCACGGAGGTTACAGCAATGGTATATCGAGCTATCCCTAGAAGGAAGCGGTGAAGGGGAAATCCAATGGGAGATCAGATCCGGACGACGATACGCGCTAGCAAGGTCAGGCTCGCTAACAATTCTAACAGGACTCCTGATGCCGATTAGTGCTGCGGGGAGTTGGGAGTTCCCGGGACGATTAGACGAGACAAAATGCCATGCCGCAGAGAAATCTTTCCAAAGCGTCATCTCTAACATCCTGCCGGAGTATACCAACCGCCGTCAAGAAACATAACATAAAATAAAATTATGGGCACAGGAAATAATGGGCAAGAATTTCGTAGTATAATCATCCAAGCATTCGCTTACCTGTCTAGGGAAACCACGAAAAACGTCATGGTTCCGATGAGAGCTGAACTTGGAACTTCCGGAATGATAAATTAAATCGCTATTATGAGGAGTTAAAGTGATTTGGTATTAATCCTTTCTAAGGTAGGAGAGCCCATAATCCTGTAGAATGTTCCTCACCCTACGAGGTTAAGGAGCAGGTTGTATACCCTCGAAGTTAAGATTTACACAAACGCGTGAAGCTAATTATAATCTAAAGTTTGAAAGGATGAGTTATCCCCTGAACATTTGTGCTTTTATCTGAAGATGAGAAATTGGTCGTTTATTATTGTGACGCTGGCCGCGGCACATAACAAAGAACGGTCGAGTTCAAGTTAACTCACACCGAATATCAGACGCGGAGCGTATCAAAATTGCTGAATGTGAGGCTTCATCTCGCAACTGTTCATAAAAATGTGACAAGGAGCCCGGCACAGCGAGGGTTTTCCAGATTATCCGCGAAGTGTCCGGCGGTCGGCGTGTTTGTAAAGGATCCAGAAAATGTGAAATTTGAGAAAGGTCCGTGTTACGTTATTCTCGCTATACACACAAGGAGGCGAGGCGATGAGAGCAATAGTAGTTACATGCAGAAGTCTTCGCAGCAGTCAGTTTTTAGTCTGTCAGTGAATGTGGAACGAAATAACTCTGTGTGGTGTGTGTGTATGTGTGTGTGTATGCGTGTGTGTGTGTGTGTGTGCCGTTTCTCTGAAAGGAAGATAGTGAAGCAGTTAATGGGTGTTGAGTGGCGGTGTCGTCAGAGTTAGTTCTTGTGAATTGAAAGACCGAGAATTATTAAGGTTACGAGAAAGTTACAGCCGTGACTGTAATATCACGAAGGAGTGGAAACTGCCTTTAAAAAGACAAGGGAACTGCGTATTTGTGCATTCAATTAGAAAAAAATAAAGTCACAAAAAATGAAAAACTGGACTGTACTTTCCTTGTTCTCATCACATTATGTATGTTGATATTACAAACATTAATAATGATTATGCATAGTTCCAAATGCAGTCTGTAAATTAGTTTTAAATTCCTACGAGGATTACGTAAAAGTTATTGATATTTTTTAAAATATATTTTTGTTGGCAATATTGTGAATAAATATATAGTGTGCAATCATCATTGGTATGAAGTATTGCATAAATAGCAGAAACAAGTAAAGAATGTTCATATTTCGTAGCAGAATACGCAAATAAAATAAATGGCATAAGTACCGTAATCATATTAAGACAAGAAAACTCTCATTATGGCATAAAACAACTGAAACCACTACATAACATTTCTTTATTATTTGAGAACCTATTTTATCGGTCTAGTAACATTAATATATATCAAGATTTTGGAGACAATGCCCCATATAGTTACTTAGTCGCTCAGATATGATAAAATCTCGATAATTTTCGTTATAAGTTTTCAAAAGTCGGCTATATGTAGAGGGGAATTTTGCCCACACTGTTCATATCAAACAGCCACTACGTACTTACAGGTGTTAACTGCTCGATATATCTTTTGTAGAGAAAAGTCGACTTTTATTGCATCTAGCCAAAAATATTGCCCATTTAAAGGATTTGAACGTGTAAGCGTGCAATTCCAGGCTTCTGTACAGAATCGGTAATAGTCAGCTGAAATCGCGTATTAAATACCCAAGCGCACATAAAATTAACGCACCAAGTTATCATTAACTTTGTGTATAAAATATATTTTTAATATCTATGTGTCGCTCGAGGGGGATTAAAACAGTGTATTATACAGGATGTTTAAAAAAAAAGTGTCCAATATTGCAACAGGAGTTGGGATTGGTCAAAACTACAATAAATGCTCTATAAACATATGTCCAGAAATAAATATTTGTTGAGATGTAAGGCATTTTAGAAAAATGTGCAATGTATACACATTTTCTATACGTTTGGCATACATAAATGTCTTTAAATGTCCCCAAAGCCAGAAATCTCATGGATTGAGGTCCGTCCGTTCTTTTTTAGTTATTTTAGCACCGTACCTGAAATACTCCCACGATGAAGATTTCAAAACGTTGGTAATTTAAAATATTTTTCTGTTACCACTCTCAAAAGGATGTTGGGAACAAAAAATGTATAATGCTTTGGTTTATTAAATAAAAATTGTTAACTTTGGAAAAATAAATTTTTCTCAATTTTTATAATTCACCTACTGGTAAACATTAAAATTATAGAAAAATCTCTATTTTTTGTGCATTCTCTTTAGGACTAGCCTGAAAGTTTGAAGAACATTGAAGAAAGATTGCATCGTGTGGAACATTTTTAAAGTGCAAATATGTCAGAAAAGTTGAAGTCCAGCAAAACGCATTGAAAGTAAATATGGGTCATAAGCCCACATGTTCTTGGGTGTCTATATTATCACTATAGTGGATACAGCTTATCGACAGTTCCCAGAGTTCAACCTGGCCGACATTACACTAAACAGCAGGCGAAAGTATTCTAAAAAGTACTTCTGCCAACGTACAAAGGCATTTCTAACCTAAAATATTACAGGGTTAAAGTATCCCGCTTTCAAACGATAATAATGCTTGAACATCATTACTACACAACAAATAACGTGCTCACCTTCGGCAAATCTTGTTCTGCAAAACACTTTTGGATAAAATCACTTCGGAGCGCTAAATATCGTAATATATATTTAATGCACTAGTGCGTAGCGAACACAAAAATAACAGTAACTGTAACTTCGTATATTGCTCCAAAAGAATTCAAGACGAAATCTTGCAAACACAAGCAGTACGTCCACAGAGTAATTAATTAATACAGCGTCTACACAGAATCTTGTTTTAAAATTGGTTGGCCTCTCTGCAACGGGTTCATAAACAAGGAGTTCTGTGACAACATAACGGACGCAATAGCTTTACCATGGTTGTATGTTACAAACAGTTAACGACACAAATGCAATTTAACGGATGGGATATCACCAAATATAACCAGACTGCACCATAATGGGGGGAAAATGTCAAGGTTGTTCTTGGGGTATCTCAATAAGCTAAACCTGTTATAGTTGGCCTTAAATATAGCTGCGAGAGTATAAGTAATGTTATAAAATTGCAGATTAGGGCTTTAAAATTAAACCGATTTTTTAATTTTCTTGAAACTTTTTAACAAAGTTCAGTTATTTATACCCCTAAGGCGATAAGACAAATTGTCATTTATGTTTAATTTACGGTAGATTTTTGAATTGGTATGTTAGATTGCTGGTTTACTGTTCATCTACGCCGAGGTATTAGTGTGGGTGCAATAAGAACTTATCGACCAACCGCTGTCTCGGAGGGCACACAGTGCGTGTCATGGAAACATAACGGCTGCACTATGCTCCAAAACCAGCGATATTACTGCCTTTGTTTCTACAATTCACGAAACTTCATACACCTATGTGTGTAGATCATTAAGATAGAAAGTGCAATTTGGAGTGAAGTGTTTTCTCAGAAACTAATCGAATTTCATGAACAATTTCACTTCGAGAAGTACAACATTTTCAGAATCACTGTCTTAAGGGAACGCACCCGTGAATTTTGATGGAAATCTTGAAAAAAAGGAAACATTGATTTCTTTGTCTCTTTAGTGCATTTGTACAAATTATTTTGCTTGGCACCATTGGTTTAATAATATCAGCAACATTTATCACCCTGTGTGCCCCTTGAAGCACTCCTAAACGCAGTACTGAAAAACACATTCCAGTTTTAAAAGTTTTTTTTCCCTCAAAACGTTTTTCCAGTGTTTTTGGTTACTAAAATAATCCACAAGTCAAAATACTTGATCGATAACTGCTAACTTTCACTGATTACTTAAAGAGATCCATTTTTGAAAGTTTATAGTTATGTACTTCTTATTAAATATTTTCACAGCCTAATTTTCATGAAATAAAGATATTCCTAAACTGCAAAGAGTTTATCCTTCTTTTCCACTAGAGCTTCACTTGAATTTTAAACTCCAACGTGGATTCTTTATAATGATTTTTTAAAAAGAAAATACAATCCTTACGCTAGTAGGATCTAAGAAAAAGAGTTTGGCACGTGAGGCATATTAATTAACTCGATTAAGTTAACTACATCGATAATAAAAGTTAATACTCTGAAAAAAATACATATGTGTTTAAAATGTTCTATTGAATAATATCCCATTACTGAATTGTGATAGAAATTTTAAGTCACGGAGTTGGAAGTTGTAGATTTTCAGTTTTTTCAGAGGTACATTACCTAAGACAAGGACTTTCTCTATAAGACACATTGTGCATGCTGTTGAATTGCTTATGCTCAATATGGACCTTAAACTGAGATCTTAACATTGAATTTTTGGGTGGAATGCAATAATCCCCGTACCAACTGTTAGTACAGTGGTAAGGAAGGTAATTAAAGGTGAATGATACCAACATGGAAGCCACCACACTCCAGAAAAGGAAATAATGGAAGAATGGTTAAATCGCTCGCTCCGTATGACACATCCCTAGTCGAAAATCCTACGGATAAGAACCGACAACATGCTGAAATATTTCAGCGAGAGGAAATGGCTTTTTATTACGGGTACACGTTCTTTCCACCACATGAGATTTATCTTTTCATTTTGGATGAGTTTCGTAATTGAATGCACATACGAATCATGGTCGTTTATTTTGCTGCGCTATAATATGCACAAACGTTTAACGTTCAAATGAAACACATAAAAACATGTGCTCCAGGCACATCCGTATTCGCTATTTTGCATTGCCAGTGCATCAAATTTATCATTCAAGCGCATTGTCGGAAACTCTCTGTGTCAAGGCTTTCCCAAAATAATTCACATGGAAATATTTACGTCTGGGTAACAAACCGTCAGTTTCAAACTAAGTATTAAATTAGAAGGTATTTATCCGCAATTTTCACTTAGAGGTTGAATCTATGACTATGACAACTTGCGGAGGAAGACTCAGCACTTCGACAGAAAGGCCGCCTATGTCCCTGACGGGGCACCCCCGGAAGGATGGATGAGGCAAATGGATCCTAAGTGTCGCCGGAACGTTGCCACGCCGGAACGTTGCCCAGAGCAGAGGGCAGGGAACCTATATTTTCCCAGTTAGAAGCACCCCAGTAAGCAGTTGACTCGGACCGATTCCTCCCCTAACCCGATTCGTAACGTTACCGCCTGTGCCATCATGCTCGCTTACCTATAGAGCAGGCATCGGCAAACATGTACTCAGTGAGGCCTCGCAACTATGACGTATCAGGGGCAGCGCTTACTCTGTCTCCCCCTCCCTCCCTCGCAGCCTTAACTGGCACTGCATACACACCGATCACGGGCGAACTGCCCTATCGTATTTACCTGCACTTCTAAACATGTCTGTCAAAGTGTAATTAGATAAACTTCTTTATTTATAACTTTGAAGTATATTAGTTTATTTAACTTAAAGCCTTAGTATATTCATAGAATTAGATCACATCTAATTATTCCTGGTCTATTAAATTTGATATTAGAATAGCACTTTGATGATTTCTTCTTAATGTAAGGAACGTAAGGTGTTTGTCGTGCTCTAAACTTCAAAAAGGCACTCATCAATGGAACATCAAGCGACATTATGATACACGCCATAAGATCACCATACAATTATAGATAAGCAGGTATTCATAAGTTTACACCACGATTTAAAGTAGCATAACACTAACATTTCTTTTTTTCAGATCTAGATTGGACTAACCAACTGCAACAGCTCAAAGAGCAATATTCAGATAATACACCTAATATTAATTCAAATATTATAACTGATAGACAACTTCACGCCAGCTATGCTGTTGCTTTGAAGATTGCTCAGTCACTGAGGTGTTTTAGTGATGCAGATTTCATAAAAAAATGCGAGAGTAAAGTTGCCAACATAATTTGCCCTGAACATTATGATATTTTTAGTAATATTGCATTATCACCACAAACCATACAGAGAAGTATACATAAAATAGCAGAAATAACCGGAAAAAAACTACAAACCGAGCTTCATGAATTTATAGCCGTTTCTCTCGCGTTGGATGAAAGCACTGACAACGTTGACACAGCACAATTGGTAATTTTCACTCGTGGGATTACTAACAACTTCTCGATACAAGAATATATGCTTGAAGTCATTCCGCTTAGGGAACATACATCAGGGACAGAATTATTTCAAGCATTTAAGAAATGTGTAGAAGAAAAGAAACTGAATCCAAAAAAATCTTGTATCGCGATTAACAGATGTTAATTTGCGTGCTATCCTGAGAGTGGCTGCTTGTGATATATCACTAGATTTTCATGGTACATTGCAAATAAAAGTGAATTGAAGTATATTGCTCAAATATCTAGGCCTACCTAAAGTATCGTAAACCAAAACAGCTGGATTCAAGTTTATGTACTATTCCTTATTGTACTCTGTAGCGGGCGAGTCCAGCACTGACTCTGAACGAAGGTCAATGCCATCCCCTGTTCTACATTACGTCATGTGCATTGCGGGTTACATGTTGAGACGTCACACTGATATCTCATTGAGTACATGTTTGCCTAAGCCTGCTATAGAGTTACTGTACAAAGGAAGTCTTCTTGAGATGAAACCAAAGTTCATAAGAACTTAAATAATGTTTAACACTAGTGGTTAAATTGGAGATGAAAATATTGAAGTATAGATACGAGAAAAAAATTGTAAGTCTAGATCTGTTATAATTCAAAACAGCCCTACTCTCTGTCTTTCTCCCCTTCAAACTTTGAAACTTTTACGACAATGCATGTGCGAAAATCCAGAAGTCCACAGTTTTCTTCTGATAACTTTATTTTTTACCACATACAACATAAAACATATAGTACACACAGTATTTTAATGGTCTATGTCAAATTGTATTAATGTATTGCGTTATATATATATCACTTTTGGTATGGTACTATGAAATTCAGTTTGGAGCCTGCGGTTTATCATAACGCAAACCAATTTTTATTTCAGCTTAGAATATGTACTTTGAGAAACTATTGGACAGACATTTCTTGATTTCAGTTAGTTTCAGAGGAAAAAACATTGGTGTACATGCTATTAAATGTTTCACTTTTTCAATGTGAGTTTTGGAACATGATTTCAGCTGAACTGGTTACTAGCTTTTAGCTGGTGAATAACCGTTTTTAAACTCATAATTCCTGAGACTATTCTAGACATTTCCGACTAATAAATTATTAACTACGGTCCTAGAAAATGGTGAAAAAGTAATTATCAAATAAATAATTAAATAAGCAAAGAACGAGAGAAAAATGATGTTTAAAATGCACTGCTTTGTCCAAATGGCATAGAATCGATTAACCACTTGTGGATTGAACGTATATGTAAAAAACCAATTATTTTGTTAAAAATCTTATAAAAAAGTTACCCAAGTAGCATGTGGAATAGACCTATTTGCTTACTTTGAAAACATAGTCGGGAAATGTTTCTCTCCTAAAAGATATAGTATTACTGCAAAAAGGTCCATGAGGATAGTCACTAGATCTTTAACTCATTCTTCCTGCAGATATTTCTTTGTCGGAGAAGGAATTTTAACTTAATTTTAACATTTTTAAAGAAAATATATCGTAACTATGAACTAAGAAGTAATTTTCATAGCCACAGTATAAGGTAATTGTGGTCAGTGGTTGTGCAAAGGTTGGTAACCCTCTCACGTAAAACCGTTCTCCAAATAGATAGTTGCGTTCACTACATAAACATTTACATATTAAAGGTAGCCTCTATTTCCCGACATATATCTCTTGCCGAGTAATAAAGGAAGAGATTGAAGCAGGACAGATGCGTTTAAGCGCTGTAAAACGTTACGGAGAACGCATCTGTGTAGTGATAAGCAAGATTTGTTAACTGCGCTGGAAGAAAACGGTGAAAGTTTTCTGCCATTAATATAGCTACTAATAAAGCTTGTTTTGGGAAAACAGAAAGGGTTAATGTTTCTCTCTATCAAGGATTTTCCAAACCAAAATATTTTTCTCAAAGATACATTGTGGCAAGCATGGTGAGCAAACCTGAATATTGAGACCGCAGTGCCTGGAGATTGAAACTTCTGGTCATTTGAACAAAATATGTAACTCTAGTTATCCCAGTATGTCCCCCTTTCTGTTCAATAAGCTTATAAATTTGTACACTTTTTACTCCTTTGTACAATATACGCATCCATGGATTTTTCATTTATAATCGATTTTCAAACTAGCATTATTTTAAAGTCTTGTATATTACCTATATGGCGGCGCCATGGCCAAACGGTTAGACCGTTCGCCTATCACCAAAGCGCCCTGGGTTCGATCCCAGGGACCCGCATGTGGCATTCGTGATGGACGAAGCGGCGTCTGGGCGGGTTTTCTCCGGGTTCTCCGGTGTCTCCGTTTTTCCCCGCCCCTCATTCTACCAATTGCTCCATCGCCTGCATTTCATATCATCCTCTTCCTCACTATCATACCTGGTGCTGAGCAGACCACCCGCTTCCAAGTCTCCACTCTGTCCAGTCCATAGGTTCCTGTGCTCCACGACAGACGTCTGACTCTAGGCACAGTTTGTAAGTCCTATGGGGTGTTAATGCTCCATACGGAGAGGGTAATCAGATAAAGAACTATCTTACCTATATTTCCATACAGAGTATTCAGGGATCAAAGGGAAAGACTGGTTACTTTCTATTCCTCTTCAACAATGAAACCTTACATCGTGGCTTCCAGTTCTTCTTGAAATTCATCTACCAACGCTAATGATCCTTATTCATGATCGTATATAATACAGCTTAAATACACGTTCGTGGTTAAAAAAAATGTACATGGTATATCTACAAGACTTTAAAATATGGTTAAAGTTAACCTCAGTGATGTTAGTGACTTTTGATATAGTTCCACAACCCTAGTTGATTCTCTTAAATGCTCCAAGCTAAGGAACAAGTAAGTAGAGAATTTCACCCAAAAATTTGATGTCGAGATTTCACCAGAAATATTTTTGAGACCACCTAAATCCACAAAAGGAGTATTTTTAGAAAAAGGTGTGTGCGTGCGCGTGTGTGTGTCTGTCTGTCTATCTGTCAGTCTGTGTACAGCTTAACTCAAAAACGAAAAGTCTGTTAAAAACCATAGTTGGTATTTAAGTTTAATGTCTTTCAAGGATGCGACACGAAAATTTTGAAGAAAACAACCCCACCCTAAATTAACCTTCATGGAACATTTTTCGAAAAATTTGAACTCCTTGAAAATGGCTCTAACGATTTTGATTAAAATGTCATATGTGTAAGATATTTATATGACAAATGAAATGTATATTTTTAATTTTCCGGCTATGGCTTATGTAGTCCTGCTTACTCTGGATGACTTTTGAATAACCGTAAGAGATAGACAAATTCTTAATATACAAAAAATGTAGATCTCACTAAAACACAACTTATGTCTGAGCAAATTGTTTTATAGAGTGAACCATTTCGGAGATATCCCTTATTATTTGTGTCAGTTTTGGAAAACTAAATTTCGTGAAATGGAACATCATTGTTCATTTTTTTATATTTTAAGTGTGCAAAGAGAACGGAATCTCAAAGCTTTAAAATATTTGACTATCGCTCAAAGCCTACTGTATTCTAATATTCACCTTGCACCTACAAGGAAATAAGCAGTAATATAATTTGTACAAATGTTTATCTTAACACGAAGAAGAATAGGAATAAGAGTTTGTAAGAATGGTTAGTACGTGAATAGAGAAAACTATGTGAGTACAACACATCAGATTTTTTATCTTCACTAGTGTAAACGAAGGTATTAAGATCAAAACATGCGTACATAAACATAAATGTGAACGAAAGCAAACTCTTGTTCGTCCAAACAATGCGTGGAATAATGAAATTATACCTAAACACGTGATGTGTTATCATCACAAGGTTCCTGTACCTATTACATTTCATTTTCGTTAATATTCTAATATTTGTAATAAAAGGTATTTTCTTTTAATGTCCCTTTAAGCTCTGTAAATTTTTATTGAAATAGTTTCAGTACACAGTGCAGTTAACAAAGAAGCACGTGGGAGTATAGAGGTCAATCATGTTATCCTTAAAAAGCTAATAGCTATATGTTATTGTATGAAACTGGTTAAAAAGTAACTAAGATTAAATGAGCCTCAAGGTTATTCAGTCTCGTTAAAACCATGTAAGAATTGTCTCAAATGGGGAACTTCGAGTACATGGTGCGTCTAAGCTTTCGTTTTTTAATTATTAAAATCTCTTCCGTGCTAAAATATTTTTGCGACGTCAAGAAATTTCAGTATAAAATTTCAGTATCTCCTGTGTCCATCAGAGGTATTTTCCTATATTTCATAGCGATATTGCTCGCAGATTATCAAATTTCATGTCGAGGTCTTAATTGTGGTTCTTAAAAATGCATATACCCATTATTTGAGGTATTTAACGTTTCCCTATATATAAAATACACATTAAGGATGTAATTTTCGCCACAAATGGGCAGCACCGTCAAGTATTCATGGCATTCTGCAGTCCATCAACTCGCAGATCTCGTCAGAGGTAGGAATGTAAAATATGCAATATTAGAATTCTAACACTCAACGCTCCAGCTCCCACTCCAAACTTACAGGAACATTCCTCTCAACTGTTGAACAAAAATTAAAGTAGATGAGATAACGTGATGAGGTCACAAAACATTCTTGACACTTGACACACACGAGGGCCCGGCATGTTCTGTAGCAGATTAATTTACCAGACATTCTTCCTTATTTAACATTTGCATCAACTAGAGAGCGGTGCAGCAGATGAAAATTATAATGAGTGTTTAAAAATTCACCATTATGACGGTTGATGTGGGTTTCATACTACAATAGATTTTGAGCAGTGATGCTGGCACACTTACTACATCCTGTGCCAAAAGTAACCAACTGACTTAACCAGTTATTATAGGTCATACACAGACAGATACCTCCGATTGGTCGAAATCCAATTGTTATAACAAACACAAAATTTAATGGCAGATGGCAGGAGTAGCTGGTCAACACAACATCCAATCAGAGTTTTCCCACGCCTTGCTATGTTGCATAGTTAAACACACTGTGAAATCATGCTGTAAAGCCGGTGATATATCATTTGCGCGCAGAAAATTTATTTTCGCAACAGCAAAGCAGTAATCACATTATTTATCGTACGAAGACATGGACATTGGTTGCATTAAACCAACTTGCAAGAATGAGTCATTCTGTTTGTTAAATATTTACACCAATGACTAAACACAGGTTACAAAATAGCTTAAAATCGAAATATAATTATGTTTAGTTTCTTAATCGTGTTGTCTGAAGAGCTAGTAAGTAAATGCATTCAGTTTGTCATATACACAACCTTATGATTGGTAGGCATACCTTATCAGTTAATATAGAACAAGCCTTTGAAGGGGCTGTAATCTAAAGGGAAAACTTGATGACCAAACCAGGTTAGCGGAGAGGTGTATGCTTTCTCAAAAGACCACAGAAAACTATACGTAATGCGCCGCTGATTTTCTTTGATGCTCTTTGTACCTGGCTGAACTGTATTTACATACCTGTTTTCGCCTATCCTTTTGTAATTAGAAACGCTACTTATAAAATAATAGTAGTAAGAGTGTTATCTATTTATTATTTGCATCTGTTTGTATGATTTCAGATGATTGATGTCAAGTCCGTCAGCAACTACAACAGCGGCTACCCGGTACTAGGAAACCCTTCAGTGTTCATTTGTCCAGCTCCTAGGCCGGATCCTTACAACTCGCAAGATCTCTATAATCCCGTCTACGAGGAACTTTCTAATGGTAAGTATAAACTTGTAGCTCGTATGTTACAGTAATATAAACCTCAAATGATCTTCAAACTGATTTCATATTCCTTCCCACTTATAACATTCAGTCAATGTAGTTCAGAGGTGTCAGAAAGTCGCATTCTCCTGTTTTTCCCTCCATTCGTATTGGCGTGGTCGTTCAGGGTAAAGGTGACTGGCGTTGGCTAATGCAGTACGTGTACATCACAACATGAGAAAGTCAGTGCCGGGCGTGAATATGTTCCGAAATCCTCCTACCATTCATTCTTCCTTGCATTCATATCTATTACGCCACCAGCGAAGAATAAGTTTCCCCTTAGTGACACCACTGGGTGCCGCAGACAAATGCTACCTTCTAGAGACTGCATTTGTAGTTATTTGTTTTAATAAATATGCTACATAGATCTGGTTGAAAATCTTAAGAAAATATAATAGTAATTTAAATCATGTAATAAAAAAGGAAAAAATTAAAATTGATCGAACATCAAAAAAAGGAAGGGAGAGAAAGGCGCCCATATTTAACTACAGCACCTATATCTTATCTTTCCATGGTAGCTTGTGGAAACCAAATCGTTTTTCGAATGCGTACTGGCGCGTGGAAACATGAACTGTATGCTTTGTATGTCTGTGTTTCGTTTATTCGTGCACTTTGGTAGAGAATATACCGGGTGGAAGGTACTGCTTCGGTCATATATTAACCAGGGATTCTACACGAGGAGTGCAACAAATACTTCCAACACAATTATTGCCAATACAGAACCATTTCGCTGAAAAAAAAATTGTGTCAAATAGTTGAAGCCATCTAGTTTCTTGACAAATACATATAAATGGTTTATTTTAAGCATTACATCATTGTTCACACAGTGTTTGCGAGACAGTGACATAGTAAGCCATTTATATCCATTCGTCAAGAAACCATTATATTATGATTAACGACGCTGTCAATTGCCAGGATCACTTCTGCGTCGCCAGAATTTCGTCCCGTAGGACTTCTTTTACATGCCAGTAAATCTACTGACATGGAGCTATTGGTTTTAAGCAGACTTAAAAACCATCGGCCTGGGCCAGATTTGAGCCCACGATCTTGGAATCAGTAGACCAGCGTCTAACCGAGCCACCAAGAAGCTAGATGGCTCCAAATATTTCATACAAATTATTTTTTCTCTCTCGACGAAAGGGTTCTTTATCGACAATAACTGTATTGGGCATATTTGTTACACTCGTCATGTATAACCTTCCACCCAACACATACTTTAAGGAGGCAAATGTATGTTTAAGAATAGCAATATAATAGAAAGTGTCATTTTATTATTTTAATGTGTTCAAAAGTATAAGATATTCATGAGAAGTGACAGATGTGATGATTTCAGGTTCTGGGGATCGTGGAGAATCAGATCCAGAGAGCGAGGGTATCATACAGGCTCCAGCTAGCGAAGATGAGTTTGCTGAGGATGAACTCAGCTTAGGAGAAACGCAGCTGCCTCCAGGGGCTGGTTCCGGAGGCAGTGGAGGCGGCGTCAGTCAGCAGTTGAACTCTGGAACCAGTTCGTTGCAAGGTTCCACAGGCAACGATCTCTGTCGCGACCTGGACTCCTCTGATGCGGACGACAGAAGTAGATTCCTGGTGGCAGGTACACGAAACTTCAGCCTGCCTCCGGGATACCGAAGTCGAACCTCCAGGGCACCCCATCAGCATCGCAGTGCAACCACCACGGAACAGCGGCGACCCCGTAGTCTGGACCGTCGTAGAGGATGGAGGAGTAAAGGAGGCGGTGGTTCCCAACAGCCACAAACCTCGCCACAGCCACAGGTACAAATCCACCTTCATAACTGAATTACTAATTAAAGTATATCAAAAGAGAAGGACAATTCATTGTTTATACATAGAACTACCTATTAAAACGATTGTTAAACATAAAGAAACCACCCATTTTAAATCTTGTACATGATTCATAAAGTAAACATATTAAACCCTTATAATTAGGACTTCAACATAGTTTTCTTACAGAAGAGCTCATATTATTCGTACCTTCTGTCACTTTATTTGAATCAAAACTGTTGCATTTCTTAAGGAGTTCATTGAAGGGAAAATAGAATACCTTCGAGAAGAGTGCAACTAACAACTCAAGAACTTTTAGCTTTTATACCTAGAGTCCATATGGCCCGCCTTTTTAGTGAGCTTATAAATAAATTTCAGTAATTTGGAAAACTCGAGCGAGCACTATTTTAAGTTGGAAAAACTAAGGTTCTCGAACATAGCAATGCAACGTTCTAATAGACTGCCTCTTTGGTTTGGTATGCAATTATCATATTAATCTTCAGATTTCTAGCTCCCGGGATCGATTCCTTGCTGTAGGGTGCGAAACTTTCTTTAGCTAGAATTATTCCCGTCTTCCTTAGAGATGGAAGTATGAATATGTTTGTGTGTGTATAGGTCTTGTGGGTGAATGTAATGTAATAGCAACACAAACTGAAAGATTAAAACCATTATAAAGCTATCTTTCTTAAAGTGGAAGTGGTGTTGAATACAGACTTTCAAAGAGACTTTCAGAAAAGAAGTCAATAAATTTTGCAGAAGTAGAAAGGAAATTCGTGGTTTTCTAACAGATGTGCCTCTGCATCCGGTAGGCTGAGTTGACATGTCACGAGTTGGAAAGTCATCCTGTCTCTTTCTGTCTTCTTCTTTCATATCAGTTCCTCAACTGATAAATAGCCAATAAAAACTTGTAATTGATATGAATTTATTGAATATATCTTGGCTGTCCATAACCTTGGGTCCTAGCCCCTCCGTCGTTGGGCAGCTCTCTGAAATCCCCTACATATACGTATTCTGTTGTTTATTCCTAACCTATTAATTACCTTCTTCAAATTTGTCTTTTCTTTTTTTATTTTCGACCGTCGATTCGCTTATTTTCACGAACTTTCCTTATACTCTCCTTTTCCCTACATTCATTATTTTAAGTTTCCCATGATCATTAGCTAACTTGCTAAGTTTCGAGTTTTATAATACCTACTTGACTTTATCCCTAAACTGTTATTTCCATCCTTCCTTCCACTCCTGACTACGGTTAACTTAATCACTTATTTTTCTTTGTCACATGGCATGGAGCAACATTTTGTTGTCCCCTCGCCCCGCCCCATATATTAACACATTTTTACTATCTGATGCCCATTTTCGCGAAATTCTATCTTTCCAAATACGTGCTTGTCTTTTGTGTTGTCCTTTTTCCATCCCATTCTACCCAGATACTCAATGCCTGCAGAAACTCGTAAATAAGCACAAAGTTTGACTCCGGATGTATGACCACAGTGACTCTCCAGCATATGTACATACGACATGAATGTTGAAAGCAGTGATGTATGTTTTTCTGCAGGTATCTCCTGCACATCACCAGCAGGACTGTGGGGAGTTCCACGAAGGACTGCTGCTGGATGCCCTTCTTCAGCTGTACCCTACAGTGATGAACAGTGCAGGAACAAGGACCAGTGGAAGCCGCTCGCATCATCATCCAGTAGTCCCCAGCGTAGCACATAGACTCCCTTATCTGCTGCAGCAGCCTCCACCGCCTCCTGCCCCAGCTCCTCCACCAACCACAACGTCACATCGCGGCAGTAATCACGTGGTCAATCCTTACGAATCGGTGCCTGTGTTGAACCACCTCCATCAGCAACAGCAGCAGCATCACGGTTACACAGGAGCAAGGGAACTGTTCTCAACCTTCAGAAGAGGTGGGGGGAAGTCGCAAAGCCAGGACTCGTCGTTTGGTTCAGACTCGGGGTATAGCAATAACACATCATCACGTGGTCGTGAGACTACACACAGACTTTCAGCACATAGTGGAGACTTGGTTATTTCATAGTAGAGTGCTTGTGTGTGACGTATCAGTTATACAGCCTCCCTTCACATATTCTTAGAACTTGGCAAGCATATAGAAATATATCATAGTTATTTTTCTTTTTCCCCTACTTGGCTTGCACAAACTCGATTTGTAAAAGCAGCATGCCAACTAGAGGAATAAAGTACTCGTATTTATATTACCAAGGAAACATAACCTATCTTAAATCAAAATTACAGCTGTTGAAGAGAAGACACTTGGAATGCTACATTTTTTTCACAGACTACTATCCAAAATGAGACTGATACTATTTCATCCTATGTATAAAGGAAATGGTTCTGTGTGAACTGTAATTCGTACCATATTTATTGTTCCAGTGGCGAGGAAAAAGAGACTGTAAATATTTTGTGTATAACAAGCTATACATTGTTACTGTAATGGGTGTGATTTCTCCCCATTTGGAAGTTTGCTAGAGCTGCGTGACCCAGAACTTTCAAAATGAAAATGAGAAACAACATCATTAAAGTGTACTTTCTTAAACTAAAATGAACATATTAATGATTTTCAAAGCAGGGTTATCTTCTGGAGTAGAGATTTTCTATTGAGTGCGGAAAATGTCCTGTGATCTGTCTCCTGTAGCATCTAAATAAAACAGAAAGGCAAAGAATAGCAGTAAATGATAGAAATTAGTAATGTAATTCTTTCTCTCAGCAATACTCTTCAGCACTTTTGTAACTATTTTGTTCCTATTTTATGTATAGGAATTTAAAAATCCACCTCTTTAAATGATCAACACAATTCCACAAAGAGAAAGCAAGTAGTTTTGTAAGTTTGAAGGCATTTAGTGGCACAGCAGTTGTAATTGGAAATTGAATCACCTTCAAGTTGTTGCACTGCCCAATTTGTTGTTGTGTTGTCCAAAATATTAGTTTGCATCCTACTGTTTTCCATCAGAAAGAAAGTCCCTTATAGAAATGTGCTGTTATCTGTTCAGAAACAGTGTAACAAAGACAGTGAATGTGTGTGATGGAGAATGCATGCTATACAAGGCGTAAAAATATTAAAAAAACATGCACCCCTCCAGCCATGCCGCAATGTGACCAGTTTTGTCTTTCTCATGCAGACATCACTATTTAGTACTTCTGCAAACAGAGGATTGCTTGATATACACAAACAGAATACACTAGGTACACAAGAACCAAGAAGCTATTCCTTGAAAAACTACAAAGTGCCAGATGTTAGCCATAAGTTTCTGAATGGGATGTAACAGAGCTCTCTGCGTATCATAAACAAGGGTGGGTAGGGTATTGCACCCAAATCTAATTGCAATTTGTGCCATGTACCTCACTCCCTGGGTACCTTCTTTCCTGTGGAAAACAGTACAACCACTTGCATGCACACTTGCATGCAATAAACACACATATGCAAACACATACACATTTTGTATAAACAATTCCAAGAAAAAAAAGAGACACTGTAGGAAAATTTAGTGCCCATAGAAATATTCTCAGCACTTTGTGATTTGAAATATAACTTTATATTTCACAAGAGGTAATTAACTTTAATTGCCATATCAGTAATTGTTGCGATAACTATCTAGCATTGTTGAAAGAAAGTGCATATCCCAAAGTTTATAAGCTGAACTTTTGTTATCAATGCTATTATTTTCTAATAATACACAAACTGGTACACTGCAGTGATTGTTGTTTGCTTAAGTATCAGAAAAATCTTTGTTTATAATTCCAAGTAGACATTTCAAATTTTTGTAGGCAGCTTGACTAGTTTTGATCCTATTGCAAAAAGAAAAAGAAGGAAAAAAAAGCAAAAGACCTCTTTTACTGTCTGCCTTTGATGTTGTCACATTTTTTAGCAGCTTGTATTCTGTACAATATGTAAGACTGGATTAGTGATAACAGATCTACAAAATATCATAGTGAATCAAAATGAGTGAAATAGAAACATATGCTATTCTACATACAAAAGTGAAGGGATAAAATAGGACATAGATTATGAATGAATAATATCCAAGGTTGTTATTTTTATTAATGATTCCACACCCTCAGTTTTTTCAGAATACAACTTCCCAAATTGCTTTTAAAATTAGGGTTACCAGATTATTATAGGAAATGTAGGGTACAATGTTAAAAAATGTAGGATCGGTTTATGGAAAAATAGTGTAAAGTTATAATTTAAATGCCATTTATATATACCGAAAGGTATATGCATTTATATTTTCTTAAAATCTTGAAGCATATGATGTTAAATGTGATCATCAACTGCCATCATACTTTCATGAAGAACTAATCTCATGCAATTAATATGCATTTAGTTTGGTGAATACACTTTTACCCTCTGGCCGACATATGCCTTCAAAATTTGTGTTTGTATTGTCAGTTCCAAATGCTAAATGTTTCCAATTTATTCCTAACCCTATTAAAAATGTACTTGAACATGACATGATATTGTTTTCAGAGGTTTGTATGTTGCGTGGTGACAAACAACGTTAAATGCAAGTGTTGTCTCTGCAGCATTAACATGATATGCTGACTGTGTGGGCTGAGCAAAGAAACCTTAATATCTAAAACACTGGCAGAATTTTGTGAAGCTTTGTCCCTTATAAGGCAGACTGTTTACTTTCCACTTTCTTCTTCTTTCATAACCAAAATGGAAGTGCAAGAGTGAGACTAAAGCATCTCTTTGCCTCAACAGAAGACCAAACTTTTGCCTCCGAGTGCAAATGTTGCATTGCCAATCTCTTGTTCCATGTTACTAAGGCACAAGCATGCTCTTTGTACCCGATATAGCCATGTTGCCATAGCGAGTTGCAGTTGCAGCTAACATCCAATTATTCATTTGTATTTTCCCATTAAATTTCTAATGATCATTGCGTGTTTCTGAAAATGTAGGAGACTTTTCAAAAATCCCCCCCCCCCCCCCAAATGCCGGATGAATGCTTAATATGTATGACATGTCTGGGAGTCTCCAGATGTCTGGTAACCCTATTTAAAATTCACTTTCATTTGGAAAGAATACATTAGAATTGTATACTTGGTTTTATTACTAATGATTACAAAGCATTAAAATGGATTTAAATATTTAATTATACGGAAATTTATTGTATTAGATGCATTAAAAAATTGGAGAGTACAGTAGAAATTCTAAATATATCTGATATAGAGACAAGAAACATTAGATGTTTTACATTGAAGATTTCATATCTGTAGAAATTAGGTCACAGTTTCAGGCTAGAGTTGAAAGTTCATTGAACAAACTAAGACTCAAAAATTTAGATTGTTACATCAACATGATTCTAAATAAAAAAATGGTTTTTAAAAGTGCAACATGTACTCTCCCATCCTGGCCAATGTTATACTGTAATAGAATTTTAACAAAATTTGAAGTAAAACATGTAATTTGATACATAGATATAATTTGTATATAACCTTTTTGTTAACAGATCATGCTAGTCCTATGTTGTGAATGAATGTACATATGTATTGTAAAAGAAATTAATATATAGTGATGATCAGACCACAACTGTGGAATAATTATTGTAAATCTGAAAAAAAATTTTGCTAATACCAGTTTTGGCTTTATTCAAGCTTTATTGAACTGCCTATCCAACATAATAAGTTAGAGCTTTCATTTGTAAATCCTATAAACTTTGTATCTGTTAACATCTTGTTATTAATATTTATGAAAAACTTTTCGAGAGCTAAAGTGAACATATTTAAAAATATACAGGATGGAAGTTGCTGCTTCAGCCATACGTTAATGAGAGGCTCTACATGATAAGTGTAACATATGTGTCCAATACAGTTATTGTCGATAAAGAACCAATGTGTTGAAAAAAATAATTTTGTAAAATATTTGGAGTGACCTAGTTTCTTTGAGGAATGGCTATTGATGGTTTATTATTTCATTAACTGTTGTGCAAACATTGTGCCTTCTACTTTAATTTGAATGAATTTAGTCACAATTTAATGTTAAAATGTCCTACAAAGTTTAATTTCTAAGGAAGATTTGGCAACATCACGTTAACATTAAATTGTGACCTAATTCATTGAAATTGAAATGAAGACATTACAATGCTTGCATAACAGTGAAATAATAAGCCATCTATGTCCATTCATCAAGAAGCTAGGTGGCTACAAATATTTCAAATATTTGACACATATTATTTTTCTTTAGCCAAACGTTTTTTATTGACAATAATTGTATTGGAAATATTTGTTCCACCCATCATGTAGAATCCCTGGTTAACGTATGGCCAGAGCATTACCTTCTATCTGGTATACAGAGCAGACTAAAGAGATTTAAAGGCTTCAACTAAAAAATATGCAATGGAAGCATAATTTATTACATAAAAAATAGTCTATAGAATTTTATCGTGTAACAAAGTTATTATCTCTCTGATCATTTTAAATGTGTCATATTTTATTATACCTTTCTTTAATTTTACAAACACAGCACATGCTTTAGATGGCATAGACTCATCTGTACATTTGTAATATTTTTGCATAGTTGTGATTTTATCATCACTATAATTTCTTTGGAAGCTAGTATATATAGTTGATTTACTATTCCATCACCATACCAAACATTAAAAATATTTCTTACCAATTGTATGTGTTTCTATTTTCTTCAACACATTTTCCCTAAAATCCATCACAAAACTGTATCCTCATGCTCAATATATTCATCAGTTCTTATTTAGGTGAAGTCAATCACTATACAGAGAGGCTTATATGAAGTGTTGCTGCTGAATATCTCTTAAATGAACAGAAAAAATCAAATGCCAAGCATTCCAAATCTTATAAGTGCAAGGGACCTTCCAAATTGTGATAAGGAAAATACTTTCACGGAGCCCCTTATGGTGCCCAACCTCAGAATTTTAAATGAAACATGATACTTTTTTTCTATATTCTGGTTCCCTGTAATAAACTAGGCAAATATTAATAAAACATATTATTTCTAAAATGAATTCTTGAGCCATTATAGAATGTTTTCATTGAAAACATCTCGCTCATGAATTCGGGAAAAAAATAAAGTATCACATCAAAGAACATGGGTATTGTGGTTTCCCTTCTCCTAAAATACAACACCCTAGGCCATGCAGGAGAAGTTGTCAAACTGCATCAGCAGTGATCAATGAGAGATATAGGATGCAAATGTTGCATATGTCCTTTAGTGTGAGAAGGGAAATGTGGTATCAGCAGGACGGTGCACCACCACATTTTGCAACATGCACATGTCCACTTCTAAATGAGAAATTGAGTGATAGATGGATTGGACGTGTCGGACCTATCATCTGACCTCTTTGTTCACCTGACTTAACACCCTTGGACTACTTTTCATAGTGATACATCTCGTAAAACATAAAGTCATGTTTGAAGTATGCAAAACCAAAGACAATATGATATTTTGAATATGTAAAGCTTGTCGCACTATCAGCCCCTCTATGTTCTTAACAGTTAGAGAACATTTGCAAAAGAATTGCCAAGTATTTAAATGTTAATGGAGGCAACTTAGAACATTTAATATAGTAATTAAAAGTAATCATATTAGTAATTATTGACTTGTTTGATTAGTACTGTTTTCTACAGTAAACATCCTATAACAGCTCAACAATTAATTTTAGGAAAAAATGTTGTAATAAAAGTTGCTTAGTTTACTGTGGGAATCAGAATATACAAAATATTACCATGGTTTCAGAGATATTCACCTGGAATACTTTATATGGATCACCTTGTATATTCACACTTTTTCTTGAGTTTAAACAGATTAGCATTAATCCATCACAGTGTATTCATTACACATAAGATGGGCAATGTAATTCAGTGTGCAAGTATGTGCATAACTGCATAATTCAGATCATAAGCAATGTTAAACATGATATTCCTTTTATATAAGCATGTAAACATGCACTTATGTTCAGACCTCTCCTTTTATAGTTTCAGAACCAGTTTTTTAACAGTGTACAGACACTGAACTTTAAACTAAGTGCAATGCTTGCTAAAAGTGTCATTGTAAAAAATGTTGCTGAAAGGTTAAATTCTGCTTGCCTACCACCTAGGTGACCCGCATGTGGTGTTTATGGTGGACGAAGCAGCATCTCGGCAGGTTTTCTCCGGGTTCTCTGGTTTCCCCCACCACTCATTCCACCAATTGCTCCATTATCATCTTTCCAATCATCCATTTTGCCTGTATTTCATATCATCCTCTTCCTCAATATCATACCTGGTGCTTGGCTGACCACCTGCTTCCAGGTCTTCACTCTGTGTGCTCCAGAGGTCCCTCTGCTCCCCAACAGGCGTCTGACCCTAGGCACTGGCTCGTAAGTCCTAGGGGGTGTAAGTCCTACATAAGGGGAGTGTAATGAGGGAAAGAGAACAGGTTAAATTCCCAAAAATGACATTTTGTCAGAGGTATATAAAAAGAACTGTTTAGAAGTGACATTGAGTTTTATCTAAGATTGAAGCTTCAGAACTTCTAGTACCCCTTAAAGGAGAACAAAACTGAATATACAGAATGTTAAAAAAAGTGTCTGATACTGCAGCAGGAGTTTGGATGGATAAACCTAAAATAAATGTTGCTATAAGCATATATCTGAAAACAAATACCTGTTGAAACAAGAGCCACCTTATTTGTGTTGAGTATTTAAACCAGACAATGGACTTCATCCAACAGATAGATTGGTCAGTAGCATGGTTTCTGCATTTACTGGAGCTCAACAAATTGGACTTTTGGCTATGGGGACATTTAAGGCTGTTGGTGCATCCCTAAAGTATTGACAGTGTGCATACGTTACAAGACCAATGCATTTACCCGAACCCGAGAGCAGCCAGATATGATGGAAAGAGTACTGAATTCTTCGGGAAGAGGAGTTAAAATATGTAAGAAGGCATGATAACCACATGGAGCATCTCTGGTAGTGGTATCAACATAATGTGCAGATGTTACCAGAGAACAATGGCAGAAATCATCACAACTCCTATTTGGTGTTTATGGCTGTTTACCAAACAATTGTTCTGTTAACTGTTGTGACAGTAAAGTGTTCCCTAGAATGCGCTTGCTGGATGAAGTCCATTGTGTGGTGTAAGTACTCAACACAAGTATAATGGCTCATATCTCAATAGGTATTTGTTTTTGAAAATATGTTTGTAGAAACATTTATTCTAGTTTTGACCAATGCCAACTCCTGTTGCAATATCACAAACTTTTTTTAGACACCTGCTCTAACAAACAAAGAAGAATGCAAAATAGTTTTATGCTATAATCAGGATAAGGAATCCTCAAGCAGTTGTCTTCAAGTTAGCTAGTACATTCAAACAACCATTAGTGCTTAACAGTAGCCATGAGTCACTGACGTGAAGTAAAACACACCTTCCTGTGATTGGTCTGTACATGCCAACATGAGCAGGAATGTATCTACGGTGTCACAACATAAAGTCTGGTAGCAGTTCAAAGTAATTTCATTTTGTACTAGGTTTACCGCATGGAAATTCCTATGCCTGATTATAATTAAGTCACCATGATTATTACAGCACTTCTAATACTAGAATTAGCTTTATGATCACCTTTGAGTTAAATCAGTTCAATTATTACATCGTATAGTAACACAATGGAAAACTGGTAGTAAATAAAAGAATGGAATAGTACTGTAAATTGTCACCAGAATTGTTTGATATATTTAAGCAACATCAAACAAGCAAACAGAAACTAAATAATATGATCAGACATTGGGAATAATTCATAGGAAACCGTATTTAAGATTAAAATAAAATTATAAAAAAGCAAAAAATCAACATTGGTAATAGTACAAAATGAAGGGTGTTAGTCAAAATAGTTGCAGATGAAAAACACTCAAAAACATGTATCTTAAAATTGTAGAGGTAATAAACTTCGGGTAATTTGAAAGAAAACTTGCAAATACAGCTATAATAAACTGAATGCAATAACACATTTTGATACAGATATACAGGAAGGGAGAATAGAAGTACTACATATAATAGTTATGAAAACTGCAGATAATATGTCAGAAAAGCCATGCTGGAAATAGATCATAAAAGACTAATTCTGTAGGAGATGATATCAGTTAAGCTTTGCCTGTACATCAAACTTACACGAAAGTTTCCAAAACTAATCAAATGTGAATGTGAACTATTTTCTTGTTTTATGTTCTCTCCAATTCTATCCAGATTTCGGAAATATTACCATGTTTTTATACAATAGGCAGATAAATATCTTAATTTGTGAAGAAAGAAAATCTAGAAACGTATGTTAATTCTTCAGTAGGCTGAGCAAAAATATATTTTAAACAGTAAGAGGTTGCATTAATGATAACTAAATAAAATGATAAAAAAATAAATTCCCCTATTTCTATGAATAGGTAACTACAATAACTATAAAGATAACTCACTAAAAGGATAGGAAACCAAGGGTTCCATCATATAATAAGGAGCTTGTATAATCTTTAATCTCTTCACTTTGATAGATGTTTTGATGCTTCTAAGGAAAATAAGACTGCAGATGAGGGAGAGATGTCTATGTTGGTGGAACATAGAAAATCCAGTAGTTGGAAGCTGCCTCATTTTAAAATTACCATAAATACCATCCTGCTAGTAAAGTTATAGAAAAAGATAATTGTAAACTAAAAAGTTTGATAAACAAAGTATGATTATGTTCTAAATTATAATATTTGGAAATAGGACAATTAAATCAGGAAGAATCACAAAAGAAGCTCAGGATGCTCGGCCTCGTGGGATTCGGAGCCGGGACCTCCTGAATGCGAGGCTTAGACGTCATCCGGAGGGATGCACAAATCAGCATTTGTTCCTATGGAAAAACATGAACATTGCGTTTCAATAGAAGCTGACTGGGACGCGAGTCTGCGGATTCTGGATTGTCTCAGGAACTATTGCCCTTCGTTTGCATTCGAACACTCGGCGTCTCAGATTTTACGTATGGTAAATTCCTCCAAACTAACACTTTAATCTCAGTACAAAAGCAGTTTGAGTTAAAACTGTGGTTAAGTAAATATTCATTTTGCTGCAGAACTTGGAATATACGATGTATGCGTCAGTTGGGGGCGTTCAGTTTCATCAGTCGGGAATGCAATGTCACTGTTTGCTTTATGCCATATTGATGAATGAATCGAAGCAAAAGAGGGGCCGCTATTCGCTGTTTCCACTCTTTTTGGGCTTCTGACGCGTTGCTACTTTACACTAGCACTCTCTAATGGACAGTAATGCCATTGTCTGTTTAGGGAAACACAACCTAATCTTTTACATGAACCCTCTTTGTTGTTTCCCCTCTCCGTTTCTATCTCTCTGTGCTGCTGGTTGTGTGGCACATTTTCTCTCCAAACTTGAAGTAAAGCGCGTAAACGGTTACTGAGAGATTAAAACACCTGCCCTGCTAATATAATTCATGACCCAGTATCAAAAGAAAACTAATTCAAACATTAAACAGGGATTTTTACAGGATTTTGGACAAATGCGTCATAATGTCACTAATATTCTGACAAATGAGAAGGTCTAGCTACTTTTTCTGTTACTTTATTTTCTTTTCCAAAAGTGAATCACAAAAGCGCAGTAATTTTTGTATCACAGTTAACACTATCTACAATTCGCTCATGTTGCATTATTGGAAGATGCTGAAGTTAAACACACACATGGATCGTTTGAAATCAGAGCGTCTAAGTTTTGGTTGAAATGCAATACTTCCTCTACCTACTATAAGTAAGCAATAGATCAACTAAAAATAAGTAAAATGTTGAAATATTTGGTTGTTGAAGAGATCTTTTCGTTGCCTAAGAACTTTGGCACCAACGGTTCAAATATTCAAATGCAATATTTTCACGTTCACTGAAGCAAGGACGCTGGTGCTTGTTTATTACATGCCTGGGCAGCATTTCATGCTTAAATGAGGCACTATGTAATTGTAAGCTAACATTCTATCATAAAATATTTTGATCCCGTTTTGTTTTGAGTTATCGAATTAAATTTGTCATTGCGAGTGACATTTTTATGTTTATTATTATTATTATTATTATTATTATTATTATTATTATTATTATTATTATTATTATTATTATTATTATTATTATTATTATTATTATTATTATTATTATTATTATTATTATTATTATTATTATTATTATTATTATTATTATTATTATTATTATTATTATTATTATTATTATTATTTCTTTTTTTTTTTCCTTGCAATAGTTCATGGTAAAAGTACATTCAATAAACCTTAAAGACATCCAAGGGTTTGAAGTATAGGCACTAGACATAAATACAGTGTTGGAAGGTTGAGGGATTCTTGCCTTGGTGTGTGTAGGTATTTTTCAGCTCGAAAGGGAATGTGGGAATTCTTTGAAAATTAAAGGATTTTTCAATTACATTTTTGAAATTCAAGAATTAAAATTAATTTACCTATGCACTTCTCCTTTTCACTAAGAAATTTTCCTGATTAGACGTTTCAGCATTAAATGAAAATATTACTTCATTAACAGTTTCTGCAGTACACGTAATGAAACGCCATTGAGGCAGCAATCGTGGGAAAAAAAATGCTACGATTTGTCGACTAGCTCCAAAATCCCACTCACTCACTCACTCACTCACTCACTCACTCACTCACTCACTCACTCACTCACTCACTCACTCACTCACTCACTCACTCACTCACTCACTCACTCACTCACTCACTCACTCACTCACTCACTCACTCACTCACTCACTCACTCACTCACTCACTCACTCACTCACTCACTCACTCACTCACTCACTCACTCACTCACTCACTCACTCACTCACTCACTCACTCACTCACTCACTCTATCAAAACATGGTCTGTGTATTAAAAACATTGTTGATTACTGTGGTGTTAACCCCAATGTCATGCTGAGCGAATACAATTCTTTTGCAACTCGTTTTCTAAAACAAAATGATGGTTTTTGGTTGCATTTACCATTCTCTTAATTTTATAACGATGAGAATTAATAATCATACATCGAAAAGTGAATAATTAATTGTGAAATTTTGTGATATTCATAAAAAGGAACTATATCGTCAATAATTGATCGAGATCAGTCGAGTGCGGCGAGATTAGAAAAGAACATCGACTTTTTACAATCATTGGCTGTGCCTGGACGTTTTGTTTGTTAGTGAAGAAGTCCGCCATATTTAGTGAGAAAATTGTGAAAACGTTTCATGAGAAGGATAATAATTTTTAAGTGTTAATAAATTGTTCAAAATATTCACTAAAACAATTTTGATTGTTTCAACTATAAAATAGATCCGTACTCTACGTTCGTCTCACATTAAGATCAACAAATATTCAAAATCATTACGTAGTGCTGCATCAGCATGTCTTCCCAAAAATGTTGAGTCCCTGGTACATCAATTTTTTTTTTCGTATTTTTCAAAAAATCGGAAACGACCAAGTATTCTAGATAAGTTATAGTCTTATATGAGAGCAATCAATAAAATTTAGGTGTTATGAGCAGAAAGGGAATTATTTTGTTTTTGAGCGATTTTGAAGGCCTATAGGCGTATTTTTTCTACCAAAAGCCTGGCAGCGCTGCATAAATAACCGCGGTGTGAAATAAACTTGCAGATTTATTTCTGTAGAAGTTCAGGAATTTATTGCAACCCTCACGTAAGTAACAAAACGCCCGCTTCTTTTGTGTTTTTGCTTGCTATATTCTAGAACATAAGTGGCCGAGTGTGAATAAAAGAAACTTCCGATGAGCATACATAAAATCCACCAGCTTTTATGTGTAACAGAAAATAAAAGGAAACAGTTCATTTGTTTACCAAAACCTGCACCAACTTTGTGAACAATAAACACGGTAGTAAACTGGGGCTGGTTTTTTACACACTCCTTTGATGTGCTACATACTTCATTAATTTCTATCGGGAAAGCTTTTTAAGGTCCGAAAAGAACTCCAATGGCTTTGACGTTTTGTTCTGATTAGTGTTCAAAACGTGAACCCTGATATCTTTGTGTAACAATACAAATCGTGATACAACAAAAGGATGTAATGCAAGTTGCGTTCAACATACGAAACAGAAAAGAAAATGCACTGATACGTTATATTTCCTCTCATTTTCTCTGTTGCCTCATTCTGGGTTTGATATTCCAAACAGCAAAGTAAACATCTCTAGAGGATTGCCTAGAGGACGTATCGGGGCATGATGCTCAGATGTTTTAGTAAATACTCCTGGCCTGGAATTTTAATCAAATAGAATTTGAGATAACCCTCTGCGATGTGTGTACTGATTTTTCTGCCGTCTAAAATTTAGCTTTACGGAATATTTTATTAACACAGCAGGACACGCAGGTTGGCAAAACGTAGTTTAAGAGACCCAAAAGAAATTTTTCCGAGGAGATTCTTTCTGCTTACTGTATTCGCATTTTCCTAAACAACAAATAGAAAAATCTGATGTGTTGCACTCACACGACTTTCTCTACTCTCTCATTCTTACAAACTCTTATGCCTCTATCTTCTTCGTGTTAGTTAAGATAAACATTTGTGCAAATTATCTTATTGCTTACTTGTAAGTGCAAGGGGAATGTTAGAATACAGTAGGCTTTGTGCGATAGTCAAATGTTTTAAAGCTTTGAGATTCTGTTGTCTTTGCACACTTAACATGTAAAAAAATGAACAACGATGATCCATTTCACGAAAGTTATGTTTTCTGAAACTCACACACTTAACAAGGAATATCTCCGAAATGGTTCACCTTACAAAAAAAATTTATTGAGACATAAATTGTTTATTTTGGCAAGATCTACATTTTCGTGAAGTATGATTTGGTCTATCTCTAACGGTTTACCAGTTATGCAAAAGTCGTCCAGAGTAAATACGACTACAGCGGCTATAGCCAGAACATTCAAGATATACATTTCATTTATCATCAAAATTTTCGAAAAATGTTCCATGGAAAGGGTAGCTTAAGGCGGGGCTATTTTCTTCAAAACCTTCATGTCGCATTCTTGAAAGCCATTAAACTTAAATACCAACTTTGGTTTTTAACCGACTTTTGGATTTTGAGTTATGCTGTCCACAGACACACAGACACACGCGCGCGCGCGCGCACACACACACATACACACACAGACCTTTTTCTAAAAATGCTTTTTTTATTCAGGGGGTCTCAAAACATATTTCCGGTGAAATCTCGATATCGAATTTTTGGGTTGAATACACTACTTCCCCTACTTACCAGTAGAGAAAGAAAAAATGATATATAGGTGTATTGAAACAATAATACTTCTATAACTTGAACTTTATCAATGGAGATGGGAATTTGAGCTGCAAAAATCCTTTTAATAGACATGCATTGAAAGTTTCAACAATATCCACATATTGTATAAAGGTATGGCACCAAGCGACATGTGATAACGTGTGAGGCTTGCATTCTGGAGGTCGTGGGTTCGATTCCCATGACCGACGTACCTGACCCATGGGTTTTCTCTGGGGTTATCCCGGGTTACTGTCCCCCCCCCCCCACCCCCCCACGGTTGTCTATTGCAAGGGTGGCGCCTCTGCATGCGTAGAGATTGCGCTCTCTGTAAATGTTTTGAGATTGAATAGCTGGCTTATACAAGTCGTTAACGAGCAAGATGGCTCAGGTGAAAACGTGAGTTCGATCCCCATGGCCGAACTTCCTGAACCATGGTTTTTTCGGACATTTCCCCGGGTCTCCATGAGAATGCTGGGAAGGAATTCCATATTCTCCGAATTTCCTGTTTTCGTCCATTTCGTTACATCACTCATTTTATTTCACCCTTCATCCCGTTAGCTTTCTTTCCAGATTGGAAGAGTCGGTGAGGATCGCGGCAGCAGCACGGCAGGGGGAACGAATGCCCTCTGGAAATTTCGTACTCCGGATTGAATGGCGAGCCTAGGTCTTCGGGCCCCCATGGGATGGAAACGGAACTTTTTAAAGCTGCGCTGCTTTGTGAAACACGTCATATAGCAATTTAAAGTCTCCAAGTTTACTTCTATTACTGGAACAAAAATGCTATGTTTTACCTACATTAGATGCCTCCAGAGATGCCTCATCAGCTACACATATGAAATTAGCCACAGAGGAGCACAAAAGACGAAGAAGGGCCTGTATATGGATGGATACTAAGCTCTTTTTCATATCACAACCTCAGGGATTAAAGCTTTCTGGTCTGTTCCGGTCCCATGGGAGTTGCAACCTACACTCCTGTCGTAAGGTCTTTAATTCATTATTAAACTTTCTTCCCACCTGCTCTTTTCAATTACTGCTTAGTGGTTTCTGTAAGCGTAAACGTGTTCGGTTCATTTTTACTTTCTCTGCCACATATAATAGGTAGAGGAAGTATTGTATTCCACCCAAAAATTCGATATCGAGATTTCATCGAAAATATATGTTTTGAGACTCCCTGAATAAGAAAAGCATTTTTAGAAAAAGGTCCGCGCGCGCGCGCGCGCGCGTGTGTGTGTGTGTGTGTGTGTGTGTGTGTGTGTGTGTTTGTTTGTGTGTGTGTCAGTGTGTGTCTGTGGACAGCATAACTCAAAAACGAAAAGTCTATTAAAAACCAAAGTTGGTATTTAATTTTAACATCTTTCAAGGATGTGACACGAAGATTTTGAATTAAATCCCTCTACGCAAAACTACGCTTTACATGGAAAATTTTTCGAAAATTTTGATTTTCTCAAAAATGGCTCTAATGATTTTGATTAAAATGCTGTATTTATTTAAGATACTTTTATGACAAATTAAATGTATATTTTGAATTTTCTGGCTCTAGTTCAGACTAGATGTAGTCCTGTTTACTCTGGATGACTTTTGCATAACTGGTAAACTGGTAAACAGTAAGAGATAGACGAAAACTAAAATATAGATCTTGCTAAAACACACAATTTATGTCCAAATAAATTTTTGTAAGGTGAACCATTTTGGAGATTTTCCTTTTTATTTGTATGAGTTTTGGAGTACAAACTTTCGTCAAATGGAATATCGTTATTCATTTTTTATGCGTTAGTCGTGCAAAGAAAACGAAATTGAAAGCTTTAAAAGATTTGACTATCACTCAAAGCCTGCTGTATTAGCTTTAAGCATTAAGCTTTAAGATTAACGAAATGGTATATTGCGATATATGGATGATAAGAGGCTTATAAGAATCAAGGGAAAGTTTAAGAATAGCACACAAAGTTGAGAATGTTCTAAAATGGAATTTTAATGTTGGCAACGCAGGGATATTGCCACTCATAGACCTTTGACCAGCAGCAGGAGGCACCCATAAACTTTCTTTTGTTTCCTAGCTTCGCCTGCGTGCAGTTCGGCAGTGAATGACTGTGTTCCACTCTACACGAATATTCCAGTGTTTTCTATAACTCATCAAGTGTGGTTTAGCGGTTTGTTAATATCATAGTTTTAAATCGAAACATCACATTATATGGTGGTTGACTTTATAATTGTGTCATTCTGAAACAGGCCTGAGGTCGAAGATCTGAAGGAAATAGCAAATTACTACGAAAACAAGGTAAGATCTTCTAGCAGAATTGTAATCACTTGCCAAGTCACTTAATCACTGCCATGTATAGCACATCCCCTTTTTACACAACAGGTGTTATGTGAGACAGTTTAAAAACAGAGGTGATCGGTTAGAAACCCTATTACCATCAATTCTCTCTTATGCTTTACAATTAAAACATTTCCTGTTTCAACCTTGTATGTCTATATAGAGAAATGATAGCTTCCTTTAACTAAGCATATTTCTCGCAATTGATTAATGTAAAACGCAGACATTTTCAGGCAAATGCGTTTAACGTTTTATCACATAGTTTTCCTCCTACAAGCCGCATCTTTACATACTTTTAATTATGTATCTGAAATATTGTAAAGTTCCTGTCACTAGACAGAAAAAGTAAAATATAGTAATTACATTTAAGCTATAAAAAGCTCAATATAACAGTGACAGTGGCATCAACATTATAAATAAAAGAAAATTAATCACATTGGATGTAACAAACAAATATAGGATCCACTTTATGATTAAGTATGTGTTTAACTAATTCTCCAAAATAAATGTACCACTCAATTCCTTGAAGTTGATAACCACACCACTTCAGCTTGAAATTACAAAACAGTCAAATGGGAACGCATACAGTTTTTAAGGACTTCGTTTTACACAACTCGACTACTAATGAAGTTAATAGCTGTATCAGTTCTATATCTTTGTAGAAGAGCTCTGAGGAATTTCTAATAATTAAAATGAACTAGGTTCGATTCCATTGACAAGTACATATACAACAATGCACTAGCGTACGTAGATCACGTTGGCAAGAATAAATATTGCACGTCTACTAATTAAAATCAATAATAAACTAAAGATAATATTCAGATTTAGCCATTAGAAGTTGAATAGAAATAGTTCACTAGGTAATTGTTTACAAAATCGGCCGATCGGGAAAATGAATGAAACATAGTGCAATGGATGCAGTTTGTATTGCTGATTACGATTTTGAAAGTTTTACTTGGCACCCAAGCTTCGTTTTTTATTTATGAGCAAATTTGCTACTTGCGATGCAGCGGTTTTATTTCGCTTATGCGGCAAAATTTCGATAACACGGGACCCTGTTACCACACTCATATACACACACTAAACCTAACCTAACCTAACCTACACGGGCAAAACGAAAACGAAACTTGACCGCCAAATAAAACTTTCAAAATCGTAATCAGAATAACAATTTCAACGTTAACACATTAATCAATCATTCTAGCATAAATTATACTCGTTTATAAACATTTATTTGCGAAATAAAACCGCTGCATCGCACGTACGAAAATTGCTTATAAATCAAAAACGAAGCTTGAGCGCCAAATAAAACTTTCAAAATCGTAATCAGAATAACAATTTCAACGTTAACACATTAATCAATCATTCTAGCATAAATTATACTCGTTTATAAACATTTACTTGCGAAATAAAACCGCTGCATCGCACGTACGAAAATTGCTTATAAATCAAAAACGAAGCTTGAGCGCCAAATAAAACTTTCAAAATCGTAATCAGCAATAAAAACTGCATCCATTGCACTACGTTTCATTCATTTTCTCGAGCGGCCGACTTTGTAAACATTTGCCCTTTTTTTTCTCAAAAATGGAATAAAATTTGGTGTAAAGACAACTTATTTCCTCAAACTTTGGCTTATTTTAGGGTGCTTTACTTTTCCAAAATTGTTATGCATTTTAGTCATATATACAAATCGTGCATGTTTTAATTCGTAAGAGGCACAAATAGTGATTTGGATACAACTTCTGGCTGTTAGCACATTGCATTAAAGACAACACGTGCATTATCCTGTAAGTTATTTATGACGTTGGAATAATAAAACACAGGTGCGCGAGTGTTTAACTCGTCTAGACTAGACATTGAGAGCCCCATTTTACACTGGAAACACGTGGTGGTTTAATGAATGCGCGTCAGAGAAATACTGGTTTATTTCATGCTGTAAGAACTGAATTTGTGAAATGAAGAATAAAATATTAGTGCGCCAGTCTTTGAAAACTGACATAAATATGTACCTTCGGAATGCAGTGTTGAAGGAACAGGATTTAAGGAACGAAAATGTATATAGAGGAGATGTGAACATTCAGAAACACAATAACCAGCCCTTGTTGAAACCGTTGTAGGGCACTTTATTACATTCGAAATTCATTGTTAAATCTCGTTAAAGTGATTCACTATGTTAATATTGCATATGCACAGAAGAAAGTGGCAGCCAAATTTATTTTATTCCACGAAAACAGCAGTATTTTAGTCCTAAGCACATTCGTTACCAATTCAGTACTAGGCCGTTTGTAATCTCAAGCCCATTATTGGAAACCGGGTGTGTGTGTGTGTGTGTGTAAACAAAAATATTTGAACTTCTGTGTTTAACAGCATTCACACACATCGGCGTTCCTTCTCCTTCTCTTCTTTTTTACTTTGTCTACTGGTAAGTAGGGGAAGTATTGTATTTCACCCAAAAATTCGATGTCGAGATTTCACCGGAAATAAGTGTTTTGAGGTCCCCTGAATCCAAAAAAAAGCATTTTTAGAAAAAGGTCCGTGTGTATGTCTGTGTGTCTGTCAGTCTGTGGCCAGCATAACTCAAAAACGAAAAGTCGGTTAAAAACTAAAGTTGGTATTTAAGTTTAATGTCTTTCAAGGATGCGACACGAAGATTTTGAAGAAAATAGTCCCACCCTAAACTACCCTTTACATGGAACATTTTTCGAAAATTTTGATTTTCTTGAAAATGGCTCTAACGATTTTGATTAAAATGTCATATGTTTGACATATTTTTATGACAAATGAAATGTATATCTTGTTATTTTTTGTTTTTGTTTTCGTTTTCGTTTCAATACTATAGTACCCTTTAACTTCTTTGATCATATCGGGCTTTTGACTTCAGAAACAACTGACGGTAATACTTGTCGAGCTGAAGGATTTCTTAAGGTTGACTTGGTAAATATTTACAACGATCTCTGCCATGACTTAGACCGATTTTGCACTCTAACGGAACAAGTGAAGGAACAAGGGAGTTTTGGTTGGGGACTGTCGTAAACAAAAACGAATTCGTACATTCTTGTATTTTCCCATATTTTCTCCCTCAGATCTTCGTTCTTGTTCTTCCCCACCCCAACTGGGAATCGAACCCAGGACCTCTGGTTTGAGAAGCCAGAACTCGACTACTCAACATCAGGGACAGTCACACTTGCTTTCGATTTCAAATCAAATGCACTTGCTTAGTTACCTTCTAGTTTTTTAAAGCACGTGTAACTCAGGCCTTCGTGCACGAGTGTAAAACTTAGCTATGACACTTTACTGATCAATTTCTGAAAATGTAGGGGATAAATTAATCTGAAAACCATTGCAACTTGTGTGATACTGGATTGCTGTATCAAGGATGAACTTTATGGTTAAAAATATTACATTCAAATAGCTTGACTTTTCATTCATTATGGGTCCAAATGATCTCGTTGTCACGGGCCCTTTAAACTCACTCTAAACTTTTAACTTCACTCTAAATAAATAAAATAAAATTACCCTTAGCGCAACAGTACTTCACAGGCCAAGGCTTACCGTCCGGCCGCTGCGTCCCCCTTCTTGCCCACTACGGGCGTCATGAGTAGGGTGCAGAACTGGTCAGGGCCCACGAGCCCTCCCGGCAAGTTATGCGACCTTCGATACCTGAGGTTGCTACTTATTTATCAAATAGCTTTTCAATTGGCCCCTCAGGGACCTAACGAGGGTACCACCCGTGCCAGACCTCCTAGCGGGCGGAAAATCCCCACACAAGGCTGGGGATTGAACCAGGGTCCTTTGCGCCAGAGGCAGAGTACTACCACTGCGCTACGGAGGCGGTCTCATTCACTCACTTCATTCACTAAATGACGGTGACTCAATCAATAGGAAACATTAAAATATAAACTTACCTCCCAAATTCTAATAAAAATGGTTAAATCTCAATGAACTTGTCCACCACATGGCCAAATTTGCACCAACTGTGTTAGTTTGCACTTAAACATTGGTAATTATTAATGAAACCACAGAATATATTACTTGCATCACTGACAGATTTTTGGATAAATGTTTACAAAATCGACCGCTCGAGAAAACGAATGAAACGTAGTGCAATGGATGCAGTTTTTATTGCTGATTACGATTTTGAAACTTTTATTTTGCGCTCAAGCTTCGTTTTTGATCTATGAGCAAATTTCTTACGTGCGATTCAGTAGTTTTATTTCGCTTATGCGGCGGATATTTAGCAAATAAATGTGTATAAACGAGTATAATATATGGTGGAATGATTGATTAATGTATTTACCTTGAAATTATTGTATAAGTACTGCCCAAACTGTAAATATTTCGATAACACATGACCCTTTTACCCCTTTCATATACACACACTAAACCTAACCTAACACGGACAAAACGAAAACGAAAACTGCCAAATAAAACTTTCAAAATCGTAATCAGCAACAACAATTTCAACGTAAATACATTGGTCAATCATTCTGGCATATATTATACTCGTTTATAAACATTTATTTGCTAAATATCCGCCACATAAGCGAAAAAAACTGCTGCATCATAGGTACCGCTCATAAATCAAGAACGAAGCTTCAGCGCACAATACGACTTTCAAAATCGTAATCAACAATAAAAACCCCATCCTTTGCACTATGTTTCATTCGTTTTCTCGAGCGGCCGATTTTGTAAACAATTACCGATTTTTGGGCCTTTGAACGCCGCTACCCAAAAATTATAGTGAAAATATTCTTCTGATTTCATTCATAACTTGGCGTTAAAGAATTAATTTTTATTACACTCTGAAATCCAAAATTGCATATTTGATTTTCCTTTAGTATTCTTTTTCCATTTGGTGGAGTATGCATTCAAGAAATGTTTCTCAAGTGAAGGAAAAGAAAAGCACCCTGTGTAAAAAGGGATGAGCTCGTTATCTCACGTCTACAAGACGGATGAAGGCTTTTAAAACATTAAGTTTAAGGATCCAGTGAAAGTGCCCTCAAATGGCCTTCTCCTCTGCGGCTACTACATATCCATGTTATGTCTGCGGATACCTTTAGTTCAAACATTTCAAACACATTCAAACATATAGCAACTTCGTCCTTTAACTTGAGCTTCTGTTTCGAATATAATCTAATATACTTTTTTATCGATATGTACCGTGCTTTAGCTTCTTCTCCAACAACAATCTGTTTTCCTTTCTTCAGATTTTTAAATGTTGGCACCATGAAAAGTATTGCTTCCATTATTATGTTTTAATTTACTGTCTTTTAATGTATGAATCAAATTATTATTATTGCTAAATTTTCCTAAATTTATGTATTCCACTTCGTATGCGACTGGCGTTTGGGAGGTCGCGGGTTCACCCCCAGTGACGGTGCACTCTGACTTGGATTTTTCCGTGGTTTTCCCTTGTCACTTAGGCAAATGCTGGGGTGCTGAATTCCATACCAGAGGTTTTTTTTTCATCATTTCCCGTCATTTTATTTCCTTGTCTTTCAGCTGTGCTTTTAGGCATGTGGTATAGGGTGTTGCCGGACAGATAGCGCGGATGCTTGCGCATTGTTACTGTTGATTTCAGCGCTAGGTAGCGTTTGGCGGTCGCTGTCCTCCGTCAATGGGGACGCCTGTGCGTAGTGGCTTCATGGCGGAGCCTTGTGCTAGGATGGAGAGATCTCAGTTCATATTAGGGACTTAAGCACGTCTCTGTGGCCCGCCTAGGTGCGCCCTTATGGCACCCTGTTCCCTCACTTCACCCCTATGAACCATTTCTGAGATATTCCTAGTTATTTTTTCTGAGTTTTGAACTACATTTGTGCACTTACCTCAAATGGAAGATCGTCACTCAATTTTTTATAAATCAGCCGCGCGAAGAAAATGGAATTTGAAAGATTTAAAAGATTTGACTATTGCTCAAAGCCTACTGTATTCCCACATTCTTCCTCCACGTACAAGAAAATAAGCAATAAGATTCAAATGTTTATCTCGACTAATGCGAAGAAGATACAGGAATTAGAGCTTGTAAGAATGGTTAGTACAAGAGTAGAGAAAGCCATTTGTGTGCAACGTATAGTTTTTTTTTTTTTTGTGGTTGGTATTACGTACTTTGGGTTATTGTATTAAATTCACACACACACACACACACACACACACACACACACACACACACACACACACACACACACACACATTCATGCTTCCGGACTCCAGGGAGAATGGGGAATAATTCTAGAGAAAGAAACATTCCGACCCTTCAGCCGGGAATCGAACACGGGGCCTCTGGGTCAGAAGGTTACATTGCTAACCGCTAGACTACAGAAGCAGTCAAAGAAAGTCTTCTTACAAGGAAGAGGGTAAATACCAAGCTACAACAAATGGTCAAATTGTTTTAAGAGCTGGTCAGTCAGTGAGAACTTTGAACTTCGGTTCTTTACGCATGACCAGTAGATAAACTGATGTGTAGCATGACTTCCTCTACACATAGAAAAGCTTTTTCTTATACTCTTTTTAATAAAGATAAACTTTCATAACATGTGTAGTTCTATATATACGAAGGATACAATAAGCTAAAGTGGTATTCAAATCTTTTGAATACTGGTCGCTATGTGACGACTTCGTTTGTCCATTCTCTATGCATGGACAAAAGACAATGAAAAACGAGCAATTCCCTATAACGCTTAAATACAAAAAATACAAAATTAATATCTCAGAAATTGTTAACTAAAAGAGTTAAAAGAAAATAAACTTAAACAAAAACGGCGCGCTTTAACAAGGGATGTCACCCCCCCCCACACACACACACACACACACGCACACGCACACACATGTGAAATTAATATAAAGCGTGTAAAACAAAAGCTGAGCCATAATGGAATTTGTGTCTAAGTACAGGACAAAATGATAAAGCCCACTGGTAATAATTAAACCACACGTTAGCTCAATACTGCACTTTCAGAGCAGAGAAAACCAAGTCAACCGCATAATCTTGTGTACAGCAGCTGCGTTATCATGTTTCCGTATGCGCAGTGGGAAAACACCGCGCTGCAGTTCGGATGTTTTTGGGTCTCTCTGTATTAATTATATGGCAGTTAATACTTTAAAAGATGCAATATCCTGATATTATTGATGTTGAACATATCTATTTTGTTATAAACTGTAGTGATGTCCACTTTCCTGCTGTCATACACTGAGCAAATATAGGAATTTCTAAGCAAGCAAGAACGAAAGGAAATATGTTTGAACTATAGTCAGGGACGTCGCAGGTAACAAACCACTCCACATACTGTACAGTCTTTGCCGTTTGCAGACCACAGTGGGCCCGATATTTACTTGCCAATCAGTGACACTTCGCCTCTCGTTTTGCCATCTTTGAAGTGGCAATGGTTTGAGTGTGGAAAACTTTAAGCTAATTGCTTAAAAATCACTATGGCTGTCTAACGACCAATCAGAGAAAATACCAACTTGATAGACTTTAGGGAGTTGGAGTGCTGCATACATATTTCTAGAATTACAAGGCACTACTAGACCAACTTTTTTAAAAGCTTAAATTCAATAAAATCAAGATTTATTTCAGTAAACCAAAGATTGTTAACGCTCTGTTAAAAACATTGTATTAATTACAGGACATTTAGAGTAATCTCGGTCAAAATCATTTATAATATAAAATATTTTTTCTAATCTTGCTGTTATTGTTAAGTCTAATCGAGCAACATTTGCACTGTCTGTTGGTTATTATTATTATTATTATTATTATTATTATTATTATTATTATTATTATTATTATTATTATTATTATTATTATTATTATTATTATTATTATTATTATTGTTGTTGTTGTTGTTGTTGTTATTGTTGTTAGTGTGGGTGTGGTTGTTGTTATTGTTGTAATTGTTATTATTTGTTATTGATCGTATTCGAAGGTTCCCTCTAGCAAGATGGTTTCCCTTTACATCTCTCGCCCTTTCTCCTGGAAACCCTTTGCTAAATTATTAGCAGCATACCTCTGACTAAGCAAAGCGTGTATCCTCTCTGCAGTGCAGATAGTATAGGTTTTCAAGCCTGCCAAATTCAGTGTCATACCAATGATACACTGAATACCTTTTCTAACGTCTCTGATTGACAGGAATGTAATATTAAATTTATAGAGTAATCATTGGGAAGTAACAAATGTGTAAAAACAAATTATTCACTTTCTGCAGTGTTTTATTAATAATTTTAGATAAATTACAGCCCTGGAAGCTCAAGAAACCTTAAAGGTGTTCCACATATACACAAAAGTAACAACAAAATTAGTAAATGTCCAACTTTTCATTCCCGTTCCTTACCCGGCCCCCTTTTATGAAAACTCTATTTTCAAACGTTTCTGTTCAATTCAGCTAACAATTATAAGCTAGCTACATATCCATTGAAAATGTATTAAATTTAATTTCAGTATAAATTAGTTTCCCACAGATCATCGTATTAAATGTTCAAGACGATGCCATTTTATTTATCGTTTTTGTTTTGTTTTGTTTGTTAGATTTCGTTACGTTAGTATGATTATAATACACAAGTTTCAATACATTTTTAATCATTGTAGTCCAAGAGAAGAGTTAAATTAGTAAGCATTTGCATTTTAAATTCCTATTTTGCTTTAATTCCTTATTTGTTACAAAACATTTCAACATCTGATTCAACTTTTCAGAATTTTAATGAAAGGATTCAGAGAACTAGATGAAGAGGTAATTTTTTATGTCTAAATGCACTGAAAGAAAATATCAAAAGTCAGACTTTAAAGTTATATATATGCATTACAGATAAGGGGGTAAGGTATGCAAACAAATGACAATTTTCCCAATATTCTCACCAGATTTTAAGGGTACATTTTATTAAGAAAATGTGTTATTTAGACAACATGGATTTGGGCAACATATTCTTGTTAAACTAAAGAACGTGTTAATATGCTTTAAGGGTTTCACTGAGTTTATTCGTTCGTATCCAATATTCGTTAAAAACGTAGCGAAAATATATCAACACGTCTACAAGATTTCATGAACATTTGTAGAACCCAGTCACACGCACACGCACACTCATACTCTCACTTACGCACGCACACATTTTTAGTTCCCGGGCTGTTATAAACTAAAATATTGTGTGATGTCTTGTATCCCGTTGCCGTTGTCGTTATGGTTCCCGTTGTGTATATGGATAGCCATTATGTATTTACATTGCCAACAGAACAAAACTCGAGTACGATTGTATTTGCGGAGATGATGCAGACTTATCGGTTTTATAGAGTATACATCAAACGATATGAAGTAGCAGAGCCTGTAAATCCCTCGCTTCATGATATAGGCACACAAAGCGAATTAAATAAAAATACAACGGTATCATAATTATTTAACAGACCTTCGTAATTGTCCCTCCTTTTCCTATTTTTACCCCTCTCCAATGACAGCAGCATTCATGCTACTGGCTGGACATAGTTATAACCAATAATACGTCGGCATAAAAGGGAGCATTGATTATTTCTGACGGCTCACCAAATCGTTACTCAACTGTTGCTTATTTCACACCATGTCGTATACATCACATCAGTTACACGTGACCATATTATTGGTCTAAGACAAGCTTATAACACAGTTCGACAAATTTCAGAAACTGTGCAAATTCACATAAATGTAATTAAATTTGAATGACACCCAAGAACTCTGTTTTATTGTATAAATATTGCAAGAAACGCTTTCATACGAAAGCAGAAGTAGTATTATAATATAACTTAATAGACAAACATGTTTAGAGTTATATTAATACGAATTGTAATTCCAGGGAAAATTTATAGAACGATTAAACGTTTTTATATTTTTCAACATTATATTACATAATGTTCACTGTAACGTTTTACACGTTTTTGTGATTATAAGGATATGGTTAAAGCTTTTCTTGTAACAGAGTGGTTTAACTCAATAAATGATGCTTATTTCAAGCAATATTTTCAACCTTTTTCATAATAGGCATTAAGAATTTGGAGATAAATCTAAAGAAAATTAATACGTGGCTTTTCTATGAGGCCAGTTGTATCTACTCCCCTTTCCTTACCCTTATTACAGCGCTAAGTCTTTAGCTCCGTATTAGAACTGTGAGCAGTAGTTCATTGGTCAGTAGTTATACCTCACCCCTTGCGAGAGCCTGTAAGACGATAAGAAACAGAGAAATGGTCCCAAACACTTCAGTTTACTAACAACGTTTTGTGTAGATGGAACCTACAAAGCTTAGTTATTTTTTATCGTAGTTGATATTTTCATAGTTGGAGAAAAAAGTAGCGCGATTTAAGGAGAATGTATTTTGCGTGTATGTGTGTGTAGACGTGACATACCTGGTTAGCTCCTCATCTAGTAGTGCCACTCTTGTAAAAACACGCGAGCTTCAAGTCTCATACATATTCATGCTGGCCACATAACAGGAGCGATATTTTGTGATTAGCCAAAGCCAGATTGTGCATGCGTGCCAACATATGGGAATTAACCTTGTAAAGAATGATGAGGGAGAGCTGTGGGTGCGATTTGTTACAGTTGCAGGGCCTGGGATCATTTATTTTTTTTATTTTTTATATGTTACAGGTGGGAATATGAGCTCCTCTGCTCTACTATTAGCGATGTCCTGCAGAAATGGAGAAAAATCGTGAAAAAAGGGGGGAGAGCATTTTATTTATACGACCAGGAAAGTATATCACACAGGGCGTACAGCCAAATACAGTTGGAGAGCGATGATTTTACCCCAAAAGCTAATTTGTTTAGCATGCAAATCGTGGACAGCATTATTAAAATTTCGCAAACGCCAGGATTAATAAAATGATAACGAGGGGTAGCAGCAAATATTAAATATAACAGACTTCAACAAATAGAATTTTCCGTGCACGCAACTTGATTAATGGATGGCATCCATTATAAAAGATTATGTCAATGGTTTTTGCAGATATAAACGACTTTATTCGCTCTAAGAGATGTGATACACATATTTAAAATTCGAGCTGTGTAATCTCGTAACTTCGCCATGCTAGTGAACTTGAAATGTATTTTATTTAGTTAATTATTGTACTAGTAAGTATAAATGTTGATTAAAATAGGGAGAAATTGGCATAACAGATAGGAAACAATTACACAACGTGCGTCTAATAGAAGATAAAATACGGTGCAGTTTATTGCATATAGAGATGGTAATAGTTGCTTTAATAACAAGGAAGTGTAACTTTTTCTAAGGTATTGGAGCTCCAGATTTATAATTTTGCGTAGAAAATAATAGCAATTAATGTGTGTGCAAAAGTTCAGCGCGTGCACGTGTGTGTGCGTGTGCGTGTGTGGGGCAGCCTAACTTAAAAACGAAAAGTCGTTAAAACCAAAGCTGGTATTTAAGTTTAATGTCTTTCAAGGATGCGACACGAAGATTTTGAAGAAAATTGCTCCAGACTAAACTACTCTTTACATAGAAAATTTTTGGAAAATGTTCATTTTCTTGAAAATCGCTCAAACAATTTTGATTAAAATGCCATATGTTTGAGATATTTTTATGACAAATGAAATGCATATCTTGAATTTTCTGGCTATAGACCATGTAGTCTTATTTACTCTGGATGACTTCCATAGCTTGTAAACCGTAAGAGATAGAGCAAATCTTACTCTACAAAAAATGTAGATGTTGCTAAAATACACAATTTGTGACTGAATACATTTTTTGTAAGGTGAACCATTTCGTAGATATGTCTTGTTATTTGTGTGAGTTTTGAAGAACTTATACTTCTGTTAAATGGAACACCGTCATTCAAATTTTTATATGTTAGCCCTGCAAAAAGAACGGAATTTGAAAACTTTAAAATATTTGACTATCGCTCAAAGCCTACTATATTCCGATATTCCCGTTGCACATGCAAAAAACGAACAATAAGATAATTTCTGCAAATGTTTATCTCAACTAACACGAAGATAGGACAATAAGAGTTTGTAAGAATGGTTAGTACAAGAGCAGAGAATGTCATGTGAGTGCAACACATCAGATTTTTAAATATTAATTCCTAACAGTTTTATGATGTACTGTGACAAAGAACGTGATGAACCCCACCTCTGCCACCACTATCACAAAATAACAGTCCTGTTTTTTCGTCGTCAACATAATCTACAATTGGTCGTGACCTTAAAACTTACAGCTGATCTGTCCTCTCGTAACATTAACACCTACTTCATTTTCTTTCTCTGTCTTACAAATAGCTGCTTTGACGATTACACTCACTAAAATTGCTTCACAGGACGACTCCTGAGCGACGATTAAATGTCCAAACTGTCTCTGACGATACGCACTACAGTGTCTGTCAAATCTGACCACACATACGCCAACAACTGCAAACAGCTGTCTCGTTTAGCTTCTAAGGACCCTTCTCTCTCAACACTACATTCGCTTATACAGGCGAGAATGATGTGGCACGCATTGTTCTCGAAATTCACCTTTCGAGGTGAACAGCTTCTTGGATACACTGTGTTTGTTCCGGCCCACTCCATTGTTACATTTTTTACTCGCTGCGCAGTGGTGAGAGATGGCTTGGCCTTGAGCGTCTTTGAGGGCAGCTGCCATCCGGCGTCACAATATAAGCAAAGTCTGTCATTTTACAATTATATACTAGTATCAATACTACATTTATGACAGATTCTTTACTGAACATTTTCGTATAGTGGATAGCTTTATTTTAAAAAATATTTTGTAGCCTAAAATCCAAAAGGCTCATACAAAAAAGCACGTGATTGTTCTAATGCTTAAGACAATTATCACATGTAGCACTCACGTGAACTTTCTGCACCGCTCTAATAACAGAAGTTTAATTAGTCCATCGACTTCATGTTAATCCAGATACATTTTTACAGAAATTTGCGCTATTGCATGTTTTCTCGTAAGTACAGCGCTATTAAAGCTTTTAAGAGCTGGTCGCTATGTAAGGGCTTTGAAATTAAGTTTCCTTTTCATATTTGAATGAGAAAGAGGGGGAGACAAATAACTTTCCTATTGAGAAAAGTGGACATACCTTAAAATTCAGACTAACAGCAAAAATATCTAACAATAGTTAACCCCACCAAAAATTGTTTAAAAAATGCTTGCTTTAATAAGAGAAAATAAAAAAATGTAGAAAAATAGTCCACGTAAATGGCGATTTTCGCGTGGGGAATTTGCTTGAAAATTTTCGTGTCGCATCTTTGAAAGATACTGAATTTAAGTACCAAGTATGGTATTGGCCGACTTTTTGTTTTTGAATGCTGCCGTTCAAAGACGCGCGCACCCGAGCGCACATATACACGATCTTTTTCCGACATTTTGTTTTGTAAATTTAGGGCGCCTCAAAACATGTATTACTCACATTCTACTTTACACCGTAGATCATTTGCAGATCTTTAGCTATATTTTTGTGGGATAAGATAGATTTTTAATGTGGAAAACGAAAAATAAAAGAAACAAAAGCGTTTGAGAAAACGACCCACTATTTACCGGGATATGGAATAATTTAAATAACGCAAAGCTTGAAACGTGGCATCAAAACATGTTAACTACTACATAGGGAATTAAATCTTTCCATTTGTGTAGTTTAATTATGTGTGTTTTTCGCACCAAAAATCCAAGAATGAATTCTTTTTACAAAATCGCAAAAATAGCAATTCGTTCCCCTCTTAATGCAATATTAGCGTTAAGTCAAGTGCCGGTGTGCGAGGTCACAGAACAGCTGTCTCTTGCTCAAGGTATATGGTGAGACAAGGGCAAAGTTGAAGTTACTGGTAAGGGACTCAGGGTTGCCAATTCGTACGATAATTATGGGGGCATACGATAATTTTAATGTTTGTACGATGGTTGTCAACCCGTACGATAATTATGGGGACATACGATAATTTTAATGTTTGTACGATGGTTGTCAACCCGTACGATAATTATGGGGTGTACGTTTGACTGTATGATAGTTCGATATCGGCGAAATATCATTTTCACTGGTTTGTCACTCCAGCGAAGTGAAACTAATTACAAATAACACTACTTTTGTCCTCATTGTCTGTCTCCACCCCATAGCTACTAAGCCTGCTACCCTTATCCTCTTATTGCCAATGTGCCCAGGTCTGATAATTTCAATGAAGAAGGAACTGCTCCGAAAATTGACGATCAATGTAGAAAACTCTGAATACGTGCTATTCCGTGTGAAATAAAGAACATGCCTGAACCTGACAGTTTTTGGAGTACTGTTCATTGAGTATTTGAGTATTGTTTAAGGGCCAGTCGACAGCTGGAGTACTGTTAAACATGTCACCTTGGTGGAAATACTGATTTCAAAGAACTAACGGCCTTTGCATTATCAGTGGTTTTCTTGCCCTACAGAAGCACTTCTTGTGAAAGAGTTTTTTTTTTTTTTTTTTTTTTTTTCTAAACTGGGTTTAATAAAAACCAAAGTTAGAAATAGATTGGCACTAGATACGGTAAATGAACTCATTTTGTCGTCTCAACTTATGAAGGAACGTGGTTGATCTTAAAATCTGCAAGTCACCGAGAAGAGGTTAAGGTTTATCTCAACTACAAAGTTGTGCAATGCTGCAACGGTTGAGGAAGCTGAACTTTCAGATGAATAGTGCGAGAAACATAAGTGCTAAAGTTGTAATATTTGTTGAGATCATCAATCTTGTAAGTGGATATAATAAACATCATTGTTCTTATATTTTCATAAGTATTATACTGATACTTATTGTTGTAGCGTTTGCTTTATGATGTACGGTATTTTTTAATTCAAATCTATAATTTTGAGTGACTGGTACGATAATTTTACTTTTAAATGTTGGCAACCCTGAAGGGAATGCCCAGGGGTAATAAGGAAAATTAGTTTGTGCGATTGTGAAATAGCACACATAGGCTGCACTTCACTTTACCTTCAATGCAAACGTTAATGATGCTCTGTTGCTTGACTCTCACGTCACACTGGCTCTGCTACCTCACACTCAAATGACTGAGTTTGATTTAATGACACTAGCAAATAACGGGTCCGCTCTGAATCACTGGTATCCAAGAAGTACATTTACATGCCTATGATTTTAGAAGATTTGGGTGACTGGCCTATTGATCATAAGGTCACGGGTTCAAACCTGACTCTGACATATGATTTTTAAGTGTGCTTAGAGGTGATAGTACAACGTTAGTATATTTACTGCACGCAAAGTAACTTCTGCGGTTCGAAATTCTGGTACACCGGTGGTTCTGGTATGGTCCTGGCAATTGACAGCGTTGTTAACAATTTTTTTCCTATGAATATACAGGCATAAGGCTGTTGCAGCCTGAACTCCAGTTATAATAGACAAACCGCGCTCATTTTTATGACCTACTTCACCTCTTCCTAAGTATTACTGTGAATCATTCAAATTAGTAGTTCGATCACAGATACTGAATAATGGATAAAACTGAACAGGTGAACCTCGCTCAAAACACAAAGAACAAAATGAGAGCGAATTTATTGGTGGGAGCAAATACAAATCACAGCGTTCCCTGTTGTCTAATTAGAAACTAATGCTAACGATATGTTACAGTTTCCAATTACATTCTGGTCTGGCTTAATGCTCAGCTCAGCGAATGTCACTTTAGATGTGTGTTTATACAATGAAGTCTGAAAACGTTACACAACAAAGTGTGAAATCTACAAGCGATAATGAATTGCAAACGTAATGAAGTGTGAGAATATTATTAGCCAAGAAACAACAGAAACAAATGTGTGTAAAATCGTGTACAGAAACTTAAAATACAAATTACGTATTGTAATTTATACTCTGTGTGTATGCATGCATGTGCGCATATGCGCGTGTGTGTGTATCCGTGAACTAAAAAATGAAATGAAGGTTAAATGTTTGATATTTAATTTTAACATCTTTCAAGGATGCGACACGAAGATTTTTCAAGAAAATTCCGGATCCAAACCACCCTTTACATGAAACATTTTCCAAAATTTTGATTTTCTCAAAAATGACTTAAAGATTTTATTTAAATGGATATGTTGAAAGTATTTTCATACCAAATGAAGCTTACATCTTGAATTTTCTGGGAATGTCCTTTGAATCCTCTTCATTCAGGATGACTTCTTCATAATTTGTATCTAAACTATCTTACTAAAACGATATAGATCTCGTTAAATCACACCTTTTTGTGGAAATAAACATTTTCGATATTCCTTGTTATTGGTTTCGCTTTTCACTGCGTCTTATATGCCGTTTCTTTTCCTCAATACCTCATTCTCGATCCTGTCTGTACAAGTTATACACAGTAATTTTCTCTCCATTTTTCATTGACATACTTGTATCCTGTTTACGTGATCTCTTGCAAATATCCGGTTTGGCATCCATATAAAAGAACTGAAATTGCACACATCTCCAGCCTTTCAAATCTTAGTTTCGTTCTAAGTTTTGTGGCCAGGAAAGTGAATGCTAGGCTTCAAAATTTTCCCCATACCAGTCTTATTCTTTTTAATATTCGTTTCTCCTGTCCTCTTTAATCGTAGGATTAGACCCAAGTAGATATTCATTACAGTATTCTATTGTTCTTCTTTCTAATAACACTCAGATGTAAAAATCTGATGTGTTGCACTCACATGACTTTCTCTACTCTTGCACTAACCATTTTTAAAACTCTTATTCCTATATCTTCGTGTTAGTTGAGATAAACATTAGCAAAAATTATCTTATTGTTTATCTTCTTGTAGGTACAAAGCGAATATGAGAATGCAGTAGGCTTTGCATATAGTCACTTTTAAACCTTTCAAATTTTCTTCTCTTTACATGGTTCATATACAAAATGAATAACGATGTTCCATTTGACAAAAGTATAAGTTCTCCACAAGTCACTCAAACAACGAATATCTCCGAAATTGTTCACTCTACAAAAAATTTATGCAGATATAAATTGTGCGTTTTCGCAAGATCTACGTTTTTTATATATTAAGATTTGGTCTATCTCGTACGGTTTACCGGTTATGAAAGTCATCCAGAGTAAATATGGGCTATCACCAGAAAAGTCAAAATATGCATTTAATTTTGTCATAAAAATATCTCGTACTATCTATTTTATTCCAAAGAAAGCCATTTTGAAGAAAATCAAAATTTTTGAAAAATTTTCCATGTAATGGGTAGTTTAAGGTGGAGGAATTTTCTTTGAAATCTTCTTGTATCCTTGAAAGACATTAAACCTAAATAGCAACTTTGGTTCTTAAACGACTTTTCCTTTCTGAGTTGCTGTCAAAACACACACACACACACACACACACACACACACACACACACACACACACACACACACACACACACACACACACACACACACACACACCTATCTTTTTCTAAAAGTGTTTTTTTTTTTTTTTTTTTTTGATTCAGGAGCCTCAAAACGTATATTTCCGGTAAAATCTCGACGTTTTTGGGTGGAATACAATAGTGTTAGTACTATTGTCATCTTAGATGTAAGAAGGATTAGGAAGGACTTCAAAAGAACAATACTTAACCTATAGGTTGCAGTAACAGCGACATTTTAGTTGTACACTACTGCTGCACAGCGAGAAAGGATGACCAATATGTAATCGATATGCCAATAACAGCACTATCGATACTTGTCGATAAACATTGCTGTCTGGTGAAACAGGTGCACAGAACATGGATACGTACAACAAACGATGCTCGGATGTCACGCTAGCTAGCTGGCCCTTGCTCTCAGAGATAGATATTCTGCTCCCCTTCACGCAATTTTCCCCCATCTTGTACTAGAGATGTTTGTTTTCCACTTGTGCGCTGGTCTTCGAAATCATCTATTCCTTGGTCATGGTGGTACATAATCTGCTTAGGCTATCTCTCTTCAACATGGTCAGCCTATTCGAGGACTCCGCTCTCCCTTTGTTTTCGAAATACCCTGCGGTCTTGCCAAGAGTAAAGAGCACCTTAAATATATTACAGGTCCTTGAGTGCTCGATTGGACATCAGCTTATTTCCTTCTTCTCTGCGGAGGGAAAGCATGCTTTTCGTTAATGAGAAATGGAAACATACGTTCTATGCCGTACAGTTGGTTACACTGCGGTAAAGCACACGCATGCTTACATTTTCACTGAGGGTGCAATAGGCAAGCCACAGAAGGGTGCTGGTTAGAGCTTAAGCTAGAAAATAAGTAAAGGTCACAACATTTACCTTTATGCAAAACTCTGTTAGTAGAAAATTTTATAGATTATTTATTATTAAACCGGTTTTACAATGAATAAACATTTTTCGGCACCCAAAATCACAGCCTTTAACAAATTGATTTAACACAGTTTCCCATCTCTGTCTGTACATCCATATGCCTTCAATTTCCCACTCCATCTTGACCTCATTGATATATCATATTATAATTATATTATATTACAATTTGTGTGTTAATGAGGAATTTAAAAGTGAAATATGTATGTATCGAGTTGAAGTCAATAGTAATCTGCTACATTATTTTTTATTTTCCCTACTACGTGTGTGTGTGTGTGTGTGTGTGTGTGTGTGTGTGTGTGTGTGTGTGTGTGTGTGTGTGTGTGTGTGTGTGTGTGTGTACACAACATAACCTAAAAGCGTAAGTCGGTTAAAAACCAAAATTGGTATATAAATGTAATATCTTTCAAGGATGCGACACGAAGATTTTAAAGAAAATTCCTCCACCCTATCCTTTACATGAAAGTTTTTGACAGTTTTGATCTTCTCAAAGATGGTTCTATTTGGATTAAAATTCCTTACGTTTAAGATATTTTTACGACAAATGGAAATGTATATTTTGAATTTTCTGACTATAGCCCATGTAGTCCTGCTTACTCCTGATGACCTTCAAATAACTGGTAAACCGTAAGAGAAACACCAACTCTTACTAAACAAAAAATGCAGACCTCGTTAAAATACATCAGTTATGTCCAAATGCATTTGTTGTGGAGTGAAACATTTTAGAGACACTCTTGTTATTTGTGTGAATTTTGCATTGCTTAAGCTTTCCTCAAATGGAAGGTTGCTATTCACTTTGTCTTGGCCATGCAAACAGAAAGGAATTTAAAAGCCTTCATATAGCCAGCAGATTTAAAAGATTTGACTATCGCATCTACAAACAAATATACAAGAAGATAATTTCTGCAAACGTTTCTCGACTCACTTGAAGATAGAGGAATAAGAGTTCGTAGGAATAGTTGGTACAAGGGTAGAGAAAGTCGTGTGAGTGCAACGCAGATTCTTTTAAAATTAACTTATGTTGCTTATCCGGATACCACGCGGACCATTGTTGGACACCCATTAGATTTAGGTAATACACAAAGGGGGACACTTCACTCGCTGCGAGAGAATGTAAATGAAGGAACCACAGGAGGCTAAAGGCCGCAGGCAGACAACAGAGACGCACAGAACTTAATAAAAGCTCCTGGCTCGAAGATCCGACCCATTCATGGATATCGGAATTATGTACTGACGAGCAAGATTAATATCATAAAGAAATTGAGGGAGATATAGATAAATAAATGTAACAGGTAATATTAATATGTTAAAATCAATGCACAATGTGATGAAGCAAGGATAATGATTTTTCAGAGCACTGAGGACATTAGGTAACTTCCGTACTAAGGATAAGCATTTAATAAGCCAATATGGCTGAGGTAATAAGGGTTCCGGTGAGTTCATAAGAAATTCTTACCTCTAGACATCTCTGTCTGTCACGGTAGGTTTTCCGGCACGTCAACCGATGGCTTATTGTGCTTCGAACTCCGGGAGGAAGGATGAGATGAAGGTACCCTACAGGAGGCCAGAACGCATTGCAAGCATTAGCAGCAGATTTTTCAAAGATTAAGACATTGGAGATGATGTTAATGGTAACTCAAACGATGGGTACGTCATCAACAGGGAACTACCGAGAGAGAGTGATGAACACCCTTTGCAACCAGGCAGCCCTAAGGTGTTCAGTGGAGTACACTATCCTTGAAACAAACATCCGCATCTTCTATCCGGATCCACCTCAGGCCAAGAAATTTGGAAGCACACCCGAAACATGAGAACAAAACGAAATGAAAAGGAAATCATGGTAGAAGAGAAATCACCTCGGCATTTTCCTACTTCTCCACGAAGAACCGACGATGAGAGTAAATGGTTTACAGTAATCGAACTGTGGCCTCACACTTGCTATGGAGCAAGTTTATTTAAAATAAACATAGTGTAATACGTTTTCTGAGCGATCACAAGTAACGAAAAATATTTCCGTTAGACTGATTTGTGTTGTTCTTTGTCCAAGAATCCTTTTGCTTACTCTACTAGTTAATATTGCTGATGGCCTTTCGGAAAAAATCAAATTTCATCTAAAAATCTCAGATCACAGTTTATAAAGTACTTTCCATAAATTCAGAAAGGCAATAATACACTACCATCAATTCCTCTGAACTTCCCGTAAAATTAAGTCTTCTTCAAATGTCCCTTGACAGTTCACTGAAAATAAAACTCAGAAACGTCAGTTTGTGATCTCTGGTGCAAGAGTACACTGAACTTAATAACACTGCCATTATACACCTTTCTCCATTCCCCTCTGCTTATTCTTATAAGCAGGGTTTCTCTGCGTTCACAACAATCAAAACGAAACAACAAATAGTTGAATCCAGAATCTCCATTAATACTCGCACTTACGAAGATTGCCACCAATAGAGAGCTGGTGTGCAGAAAACAGGACCAACCACATTAACAAGTCAGAAAGATATACAAATTCATACACTTTTTGTGTGTTATCCATATAGTGGTTTCTGAATTTATTTTATACATTTATTGCATAATGCTAGTTTTTGTAGTATTTGATCAATTATAACATTTTAAATCTATTTTAATATCGTTATGTACAATTTGAATTAAGGATAGCTCTAGGACTAGGCTAGAATAAATTGTCTTTGGGGGTACGTGGTGGGGGGGGGGGGCGGGAGTTGAATAGCACTGGTCTAGCTCGGTGGGAGCCCCGTAACTACGCCTCTAGTGGTGTGACACCCTCTAAGGTAGCATATCTGATCATGCAATATAATTTGTTCTGCTAGATGTAATCACTTCATTTCCTTACAGTTAGTGCCTCTGCACTTGTAATATTCCATCCTATCTAATAACGACATGGCACGCTATTTGCCCTTTTAACTCTTCATCTAATCCTTCAGCCACACCCTCCTAGTCTCACACGTGACATATAAGCATTTAGCAGAATCCGCAATTCCGTTAGCGTTATTTCTGTTACTGTTGAAGTTTCCCACGCCCTCTCTTACTCTCCCTTTCCTTCCCACTACTCCTTTAATTTCAACGCTTTCTCTTCCTTTCGCACTCTTATTCTTCCTCTTCATTCTCGGTAGTATTCCTCCTTTCTTTCCTCAACAATGTAAATTCTGAACTATGGAAACGCATAATTGTCTTATTTTGTGTGTTAATTATATAAATTCAAGCATAATGAATCAGCATTTTGTTCCAAACCAAACCGCGTTTCATAGTAATCTGAAAACCAAAGAAAAAGTAAATAAAATAAATCTATGTTCCGCGTTATTTGCATGTAGCAACTTGTATTTACATATCTATTTGTGCGTTCTGTATCTGGAGGAAAATTTGTTGTGCATTTTGAATAACAGGTTTTTAAGAAACCTCATAACTATACTCGTATGTAAAATGTTACGGTTAATATAATTTACAGAGTAATTATTTTTTATTTTATAATGTGCTTACTCAATATGCTGAGACAGTATTGATGTAGCCATATCCTTATTTTTAAAAATGACTTATGAGCCTTTTGCCAAAAAAGAAAGAAACAAGAAATCTCCAGAGGAAGCAAAACACTGCATACTACATTCGGTTATGTAGTCAAATTTTGTATGATTTTTTTCCTATATATTTTATAAATTAGATCTTTCAGCTCATATTCGGGGGTATTTTATTTGCTTTCCACCTCCAAATTCATTTAAAAATTTAAATGCCTTAGGAGTGCAATTTGCTATGACTCTTTTTTAAACAGACACTAACTCTATTTACTTTTGTACATTTGTATTATTATTCCATTAAGCTTCTAAATTCTTGTAAGGGATGTCCAAATGAATATTTAGAGTGTACTTTTAGTTTTAATAAATAAGTATACTAATATGTTTCAAGACTGCCTCCGTAGCGCAGTTGATAGCGTGCTTGTCTCTGGCGCGGAGGACCCGGGTTCGATCCTCGGTACCAGCATGGGGATTTTATTCCCTCTGGGAGGTCTGGCACGGGGTGCACTCAGCCTCGTTAGTCCCGGGGGGGACCAATTGAGGAGCTACTTGATGGAAAAGTAGCACCAATGACGCCTGCAGTAGGCAGAGGTGGGGGAAGCAGCGGCTGGGTGGTAGGCCTTGGCCCTTCATGGGCTGTTGCCCCAGGGTTTTTTAATATGTTTCAAGGATTTACAAAACAGGTATCACACTCGGTGCCTCTACCTGGCACGTCATCATCTACCGATTACTTAATGCTAAAACACTGCGTGCTAACACACAGGCGAGTTGAGGACCCAGTGGAGCATGTTTCCGATCGTGAAGCAAAGTTGTTTAAACGACACTGGACGGCTTGCATCTTTTCACCACTATATACCTACAATAAATATGGCAGTCAGAGCAAAATAAGTATGACGGTTACCAGTTATAGTTAAATTACGCATCTGCAACTGTTTTCAGAGTGGAAATAAACACAAACTTGGCATATAAAAATAAATAAAACTTTTGATCTAAAAGAAATCGGGTGCCAAATTACAGAACAAAAGTACAACAAAAGGCACATCCCTGCCATTTTTCTTAGAATAAATCCGTTCCAACAAAACACGAGCATTGTTCAAACTATTAAGTTGAACGTCACAGCATGGAATACTCGAGGCACTTAGCACACCTGTATCGCAATATACTATTCATTCACTTGTAATAAACTATCTTGTAATTGTGTTTGGGCTTACACATTTGTTCTCTTCTTAGGAAATTGTTTTTCTTGCCTCTGTATATTAAAACACACGTGTTTATTTTGCGGAAGACTAGTTTTGGTTGACAAAGTCGGTTCTGTAAACACACGTCTCTTTAAACATGTTGAATGAAATCCGCCCCAACGTTAAACACATCCCATCTCTCTGAAATTGAGTTGAAAGCCTGAGGCCATGTAAGGTAGCTTATACCTCTGAAGTGAACTTCAACGTATTTGAAAACGCATTTATATTAACTTTTTTTTGGTAAAAAATTAGCTCTTTGTGCGATAGCCGCTGGATATCAATCTGTGCGAACCGAACTGTAAATTCATATTTCATGTTGAACCAATGAATCACGTGTAGGTACGTCAGCAGTTGACACAGACAAATGAAAGCAATGCAATTCATCCAACAGTTACATAAAGGACGTCAGGTATCTATGGCAACAGTGTGAATCTTATCACAGCGTCCTAGGAACTCATAAAGCTCTGTCTGAAGTGTAGAAAATGGGAGATATTCAGCATTTTGAACTTTAGTCCTCATGGGATACTTTTGTGAAAGAGTCATACAGGGCAAAAGATCTGTTACATTCATAGAACTTTCACTACTCTCTATCGTTTATTGGTGTGAATATAAAATATTCTTATATTCTTATTCTTCCATCGACATGAGTATACCGTGGGAAAAAAACTAAATTTTTCTCTTTATCTGAATCAAATTGGAAATACTTCAACATTTATCATCAGTGAAAGTTCTTTTATTGAAATTGTGATAATTATCAGAATTATAACAATTTTAAGTCTATAGATGTGATAGGCGTGGCAAGTAAGCACTTTTAATGCTTGTTTTCTCAACTGTTGGTTTTTTTCTTCATATAAAAGCTTTCCATTTCAAAACCATTTGACACAGTTGTATCAAATTTGTTCCCAGTGTCTCTAGATACACGCTTGTCAATGTAAACCAACATTTAAAAAATATTTATATTCCTTTTTAGAAAAAATATGCTAAAATTTTCTATATTTTGAATTTTTAAAAATAACAAACTTTAATTTAAATGCAACTGACCCCACCAAAGAAATGGTGCTTCAGATTAATTCTGAAAGTATTTTTAATAGTTTGTACAAGTATGAAATTTCTAACATGACAGCATTAAGTGAGATAGGTAGTTAAAGCCACAAATATGTATAATTATAACAAGTAATTAATTTAGTTGGTAATGAGAAAAAATGTGAAATTTGAACTATAATTATTTGTTCCGATTAATAGATAAGCTCCACTTAATTTTCGTAAAGATTAGTTGATTACTTCAGAAGTAAAACTTTTAGAAAGAAATGTTGGGAAACTGATATTCTGACGGTTAATACCCCTTAATTTAAATTGAGATAAACCTTTACAGAAAAGACTTCATTAAGATTGTGTTACCTGTTATATGTACAAAGGAAATAGCGACAGTCAAACGTTAAGAACTGGATGCCAAACGCTGGCCTTCAAAATCCACTCTTTTAAATGTTTTTTCAACAGTTTGTTAATCAGGAAACAATGCAATTTTCGTTGCAATATTGTTCCTTCGAGGGTTCTAATGAGCTAGTTGTCGACGGGCCCTTAAATACTACACTCACTCACTCACTCACTCACTCACTCACTCACTCACTCACTCACTCACTCACTCACTCACTCACTCGTTCCTTTGAGGGTATAATGGAAAATTGCTAGCCCCTATAATGGATCTACAAGACCTCGACACATTTCCAGAGAATGGCCATTAATGTTACACTAATTTCTGTTGTAACTGCACATTAAAATATTGTAAATATTTTGCTGGTTTCTTTGTTTATGTTTGCAGATTACTGCACGTCGCTGATATCTTCTCCGGTCTATACATTCATGTTTCTTATTTATATCTTATTTATATCACGTCGAAGAAATTTTCAGCCTAACAGATACTGTAAGCAAAGTTCAGTACATAATAAGTACGATATTGCAACGTCGATATTTCAGCTGCTCACGTCTGGCACACAACCAACAGTACTATACCTGACGTAGATGGAAGGTCACGCTAGCCCAACCCCTCCTCCCTCCTCCTTCAAGCCTTGGCGAAAAGAATATGAATGGAGTGTAGGTATATCTCCTTAATTTTATGCTAGGGTAATGTTGGGTCAACAAGGTCGGCCACGGGAATCGAACCCTCGACCTCCGTAATGCGAACCTCATACGTTACCACGGAGCATTTCGCTCGGTGGCGGAGAAATAACTGCATGGTATTTAAATCAAGTTTGTAGTTTTATGCTTGTCTATGCCACCAGAATTGCAGCTCACAGAGTAATTATGACTAAGATTGCATCGAATTATACATTAATAATTTGATGTCTATAGTACCAGTAATAACGATTATGGCGGATATAAAAAATTGTAAAGCTGATTTTAAAACCTTATTCGTTGATTTCATAGCCTACATACATATTTCTAAAGTTACTTATGTAACATAATTATGTCTTCATAGTTAACGCTTCCCTCCTCTTTAAGGCCGAGGATTTTTAGAAGTCCCCCTTCTCTCTAGGACTTTGCTAAAAACGCACGTGCTTTGAGAGGAAATTTCGCTCAGGCATATTGGATTATATTTCACATTTTGGCTCGGATAATTGGATTGGTCTAAATGAGATTACAGCCAATTCCTCTCGAGCTATACTCTTCAATCTTAAGCCCATAACCTCGTAAATAATCTTATGATAGTGTGCTTAATCAACATAAGGCAAATGTAGGATTAGAACAAAATTAACGTTGTCAACAAAGATTCTCGTCGGCGTACTGCACTATCCAGGGCAAAGAGGGATAATGCTAAGTAGCATAGGGTGAAATTTATAACTTGAAATAGAGGGAGCGTTCGTATATAGTACTTGTGCAAGGTCTTTAAAAATAGTTACTTGAAGAGTCTTGTACGTAACTTTGTGGCACTTATTGGTTCCATATAGCTTTGCTAATGATAGTTTGTCACGTGTCCTCAGGGTCATGGATACATGGCTATAAAAATGCACGCACACACACACACACACACACACACACACACACACACACACACACACACACACACAAGCACATACGCTCTTCCAATCACTCACTCTTCCAATCACTTTCACTCACTTTCACTCTTTTACTCACTCTCTCACTTTCACGCTCACTCTTTCGTTCTCTTATTTTCATTCACTCATTTACATTTTCTCATTTTCATTTACTCACTCTTTCACTCATTCTATCACTTTCACTCACACTCACAATCTCTTCCACCCTCGCTTTCACTTTCACTTATTCCCTCACTCTTTCACTCACTCCCTCACTCTTTCAGTCACTCCCTCACTCATTCACTCACTCCCTCACTCATTCACTCACTCCCTCACTCTTTCAGTCACTCACTCTCTTTCAGTCACTCTCACTGTCTCACTCACTCTCACTCTTTCAGTTCACTCACACTCTTTCACTCACTTTTTCACTCACTCTTGAACTCATATTCACACGCCAGACCGTTTTTGTTTAACGAAATATTTTTCGAGCTCAGCTAGGAATCGAACCAGGGACCCCTCATGCAGCAGGCAAGAAATGTACCAACTAAGCTATTCATTGTCAAAATATGTTTAAAGCAATCAAATATTACAAATTCTCAATTCTATATTATCTGGGAGTAAAAAGGATTATATGTACAAAGGGAGAGAGAAAGAGACAGACAGAGAGAGAGAGGAGAAGAGAAAAGCGTAACCAAAAACTAAGACTTAAATACCAAATTCGTGTCATCTGTCAGACAGAAGTATGCCCGGCAATTCCTCTTAACAAGAAATTCCCCAACTCTAAACAAACCGGAAACATTTTTTCTTAAAAGTGCCATGACGATTTTTATTTAAGTATCATATATTTCATATATTTGATGTTTTGGTCAGACAAATAAGATGTAATTCTTACATTTTCTGTTAATAGGCCATGACGTTGGATTATATATAATTGCATTTTAAATAATTTTGTTTAAGGTACTAAATTATTGAATGTCAAAAATATTTTAATAGTTTGAGTAATTACTTTGAGCATACTTAAATTATCCCAAGTTCCTTGTCTAATGGAGATTTTAGGAATGTGCCTCCTTTTTTCTTCTGTTACTAATGAGCTTATACCATTTATGTTTTTAAAAGCTCAATGTTGTTTCAATTGACAAATGTGAATAAATCAAGAAACTTAGTTTGAAACCCCTTGTAGATAAATATGTATTACGACTAACGAAAAGTAATAGAAGGATCTCTCTTTACATAGCTTGATAGGTATAAGAGATATGCATAGAGACAGTCACTGAGCACCATACCGGAGTAAAATAAACGCTGTCTGGTTTCACAATGTAATTTCATATACATATGGCAGTTTTATATCAGGATAGAAACACTTCACCATTAAAGAAATTTACCTGTTAAAATCCTAAAATCTACATTTTCTCTGATTACCTTGTTTTCTTTACTATGCACTCAGAACATAAAACAAATGGTCCTTAATTCCCAGGTAACCACTTTCTGATATGGTAATAGAAAATGCTCTAATGTTTAATTTGAGTTTAATATGTAAACTTACACAAATTGTTGGGCAAGCATTTCTTAACTTTATTTAGCTTAAGTCAAAAAAATGATATACAGTATTGAATTTTACAACACTCATTTCGAGTTATGGAAAAACATTAATTCAAACTGCATTATATATTTTAACCTTGCATAGGAGTTTTCTTAATTCCAAATTCGTGAAGCTCTCCTAAACTTTAAAAATAATCAGTTTATAGTCAAAGAAGTATTTTGAATAGCGAAAAAATCTGATGTGTTGCACCCACATGACTTTCTCTGCTCTTGTACCAATCATTCTTACAAACTCATATTCCTATATCTTCTTCGTGTTAGTTGAGATACACATTTGCAGACATAAAATTACCTAATTGCTTATTTCCTTGTAGGTGTAAGGGGAATATAGGAATACAGTAGGCTTTAATGGATAGTCAAAGCTTTTAAAGCATACAAATTCCATTCTCTTTGCACGGCTAACATATAAAAAATGAATAACGATGTTCCATTTGACGAAAGTTGACTCTCACAAATAACAAGCAATATCTCCGAAATAGTTCCCACTAAAAATTATTTGGACATAAATTGTGTGTTTTAGCAAGATCTACATTTTGTGTATACCAAGATTTGATCTATCTCTTACGGGTTACCATTTATGCAAAAGCCATCCAGAGTAAACAGGAGTACATAGGCTATAGCCAAAAAATTCAAAGTATACATTTTATTTGTCATAAAAATGTCTTAAATATGTCGCATTTCAATTAAAATCATTAAGAGCTATTTTCAAAAAAAATCAAAATTTTCGAAAAATGTTCAATGTTGCATGTTAGGATGGAGAAATTTGTTGCACCCTTAAAAGATGTTAATCTTAAATGTCAACTTTGGTTTCTCACCGTCTTTTTATTTCGAGCTTTTTAGTTATACTGTCCACAGACTGACAGACACACCCACGGACCGTTTTCTAAAAATGGTTTCTTAGATTCAGGGGGCCTCAAAACATATATTTCCGGTGAAATCTTGACATCGAATTTTTAGGTGGAATACAATACTTCCTCTACTTATACGTAGTAGAGAAAGTAAAAAGGAATTGAGAAAAATGGAGTTTAGGTTCAACATGGCGCTTTATCTGTATCTTTTCCTCACATCCAAAGTTTTGATATTAAAAAGATAATTCTTTTAGCACATAATAAAGGTTATGTGTGTAAATAAAAATGCAAAATAAATCTAACATTTTGAAATACAAAGTGGCGAAAAGTGACTCGTGATGCATTTTGGAAACATAAGCACCGTTCGCTCCGTTTATCTTGGCACTTGTTTTTCACATGTTGTTGCATAGGTGTGTTGCACATTTGATGACTAGCTGAAACAAAGGAGTATCGCCACCCTATCTTACAATGCACATTGATTTAATGCAAGTACGGTTTTATCAATACCTGATAAAAGCTCTCCTGAATCACTCGTAACGAGTGTTGTTTCTTCTTAATTTTACACACTCACATATTAAGACAGAATATCATTTTTCTGTATTTATCCGTCGTTTTTATATAATTAAATACCTAATTGCTGTACTTTTGATGAAATTATGCTTAATCTTTCAAATTATTGCTATTTTCATATAATTAAATAATTGCTGAACTTTGAAACCGAAATTATAGATAATGTCAATATATATTTGATAATGGAAAGAAAAAAAGGAGATTCTAGTCAATAGTTAAGGGGAAGGCGCAATAAAGCTGAATATGTCTCAAGAATGGAAGCCTAGGCAGATTTAAATGAGTAATAAGGTTACAATTGCTGTATGTACAAAACTAACGATTCCGCGGGCTGATTCCTAGCTTACCATGACGTGCTCTAAAGTTAGCCAATGGAAATCGCTTCCTTCAGGTTGCTCGCGCAAAAACAAATGCAACGCAAGACACACTCGTCTCGAATCGAGTCGAGAGAACACATGTGCAACTTGGGAGTTGTACATAAGCTATCGCGTATACATAATTCGGCGGTTGCTAAGGGGTGACAAAGTTAAAGTGTTATAACGTTGTAGTTGAAGTTACAAAGTTACATTCTATAAATATACCGTCGGCGGTTCTCTACAAATCAGGAAATTTACAAATAAAGTGATATGTTGGTTAATTCTTCGTTTGGTTCCATTCCTACCATAACTCACGCACACCCTGCAGATAAGGACCTCTTGCTAGAGCTAGTCCGGACACCAAACACGAGATCTTATAGGTCTTAAAGACGACGTCTTCGAGAAGAAGAGGAACGTTTGCGTCAACTTTACACAAAGTTATGTTCGTTAATCTTTTTAAATTGTTGCTATTTATAATGTCTTGCTGATTGCAATATTTTTGAAGAAAATTAACTTCATCAAACACAATAATGTGAACAGCAACTCCTCAATGCCTCGGATATGTCATTCATTATGAGAGTTTACAGAAGAAGTTCCCTCAATTTCTTTTACTTTCTGTCAAAATATTACATCTTAAATTTCCGGCCTTAATAGTTTAACTACCATTAGCTTTAATTGTATTTTGATAGTTATTCTTTTTCACCAGGCCTAAGTAGGTACAAGGGTGAAAATTTTATTCAGATTGTTTCACATTATTAAAGTTAATCTTACACATTTTCTATGTTGGTAATAAATTCTCAAAGCATTTTCGGCTTAATGTAGATGTTGATGTTTGTAATGTACAATTGAATCTAGAGTCTAATGGTAATTGTTATTGATGTTCGCTAGGGACACTTCAGTCAGATGCCTCTCTTACAGCTGTAGGAAAGCGTAACAATGTGGTCTGTAGAGAATGGACGGAGGGACGGTACTCCGCCACATTCCTATATCCGACCACAGATCAGACGGAATGGATCAGTCCAATGACACCCAGGAATGCCAAATATCACCATCTCCCCTCTGTTTATGCCACGACACCTGAGAGGAGAGCTATGTGCACAACATACAACAACCTGAATAACTGGGGGTTGCCACATATGTCCTCCACCTCAAGAAACATTCTGGCTTTGCAGAGCTTTCAGCAAATTAAAGCATCCAATGCTTGGCTTTTTATCTAGAGCGTAATACAACCTACTAAGAAACAAAGAGTAAAATTTGCATAACATTTATTCTTTCTAACATTCATTTTATGAGCATTTTGCAATACGTTTGAATAAGAGAACATAAATATTAATTGAATATCCCACTAGAAAAGCGGTTCGAAGTCCACTTTTTTACAGCAATAAAGTTGACTTGCCATCTAGTGCTTTCTATAGGTTATTATTTCGAGCAAGTTGTATCTACATTACTATTTTCCAATGACCAAACAATTATGCGAAAGTTAGAAGACTTTTGCTCCACATTGTTCGGACTTAAAAAGCACTTGAAATTATTAAAAAATAAAACCAAAGTTATGGCCTTTAAAGGAAAATACCCAAATACGTTCTAAAACAACACAAAATAGGAAACCAGAAGAACAGCACTTTCACTTACTACGATGTGATATAAGATATGAATATGATAATGGCATCTCCATTTAGCTAAATAAGTTTCAAATGATATGTGGTACGATAAATGGAACATTAACAAACAAAACCAGGGAACATAAAGTTCTATAAACTAACAGCAACACCAATGCTTACATACGGAAGTAGACTTGCAAAATAACTAAGAGACATGAAAAAAGGATACAGTCCGCAGAAATGTAATTGTTCCTAAGGAAAGTACTCTGAGAGACCAAATAAAGAATTCGGAAATAACGAAGGAATTAAACACATATAGTATGAATGAAAGAATAGAGGAAGGGAAAACAAATGTAGGAAGAATGGGAACAGAAAGAATAGTGAAACAAGTAACAGACTATAGAACTAAAGTAAGGCGAGATATAGGAAGACCAAGGGAAAGTTGGGTATTATAAAGTCGGAACAGGCAGGCTACAAGCCTACTCCTTGAAGTGAAGGAGGAGGAGGAGCAGAAGAAGGAGGAGGAGGAGGGGGAGGAGGAGAAGGAGAGGAAGAAATCTATCTCTGAAAATCGATCACAGGCCGAAATATGCATAGCATTTTAAAATATTCTGCGTGAGAGAACGACCAAACTTAGGCTGCTCTGGAATAGCAATCGAAGTCTAGTTCTGTTCAATTATTTTGTGAATCTGTAGAGGTCTAGCACGGAGTGTCCAATCTTTTCTGAAAGAGCGCCATTTTCGTTAACGTGAATTGTTTTGCGAGCCACATGATTGATTCGTTCGATTTTGTTACCGTATTAAATAGATTCATTTTTAACAAATACCTAGCTAATATATTGACGCGTTATTTTTATTCAAATATTAGTCATATATGAATAAACTTAATTTTAAAACATATTCCATGTATAATCTAAAATATAAATTAAACAACATAAACTATCTATATGTTTAAACATATAACATGTTTAATGCAAATGTTCGTTTAAAATTTAAGTACAATTGTTATATTAAAATAATTAAATGAATATTTTACCTTTTAATGTGGCATCCAGCACTGCTTGTCGTGAACAAGATAACCAATATCTGGTTTGATTAATGTAGTAACTCAAAGCGAACTTCCAGATAACTCGGTGATTCGCACTTCGTATGTTTCATCCTGGAGAACAGTTGTTCGTATACGCTTGTGCCACCGAAAAGTGATGGGAAACTAGGTGTATGTCTATTAATACCTGGAACAGTAGTCGTGGTAGAATTGTAGTAAAGGAACATTGTTAAACTTATTCTTTAGCTGTGACGCTCACTGAAAATCGACGCCCTCCATTTGTAGATCCTCGTCTATGTTAATGGGGAAAGGGAACGAAAACAGATTGAAATTATAATATTGTCATTGAAGTCTTGAAATCTGACGCGGGATTCTGATTTAAGTTTTGCGTACCTACTTTTGAAAATTTTGATTATTACACATTGTAAGGCTGGCAAATGTACAAAGTATTTTTTTTTTATTTGTGATTTATAAAGTCACAATTTTGTTTCAAAGGCCTTCACGTGATCATACAAGTAGTGATCAATTGTCACGTCTCACAGTGTGCAATTCGTAGTCTTGGTGGAAAAAACCCGAACAACTTTGAGTAACTCTATTTTTTAAATAATTTCTTATTGCTTCTGAGGTTAAATTAATATGAAACATTGATTGTACTTACTCCATACGATTGACTATATTTTCTAAGTATAGGATCGAGTGGTTTTGTATCTGCTAACCAGATTCTCTCATGCAACGAATAAGAAAAATATTATTTATAAACATATAATTTTAGTATTAAATCCCAGTGTATTTAGAATCGTATTACATATAAATACCTAATCACTGTCGCTGGAATGGAGTCCGAAGTTGTGGCTGGACTTTTCATAAAGTTGAGGAACTGTGAAGTGGGGGACTGTCTGCTCTTCTTTGCAGGAAGCTTCCGTAGCGATGAAATGAGTGGATCAGATTGAACAAGCAACAAGGATAACAAATCTTTAGTTGTCGCAATTCGAGAGTTCTCCCTGGTATGCCCTTCCCGGTATTTTCGTAGTTCTTTACTCCGTGCCTCTTGCGCTCTTCAGACGTCTGTCCAGTAGAAGTAAGCAGTATTTGATTATTTTAACTCTGTGCTCTAAAATTTTGTGTACTGTGGGTGGCTTGTAATATCACGGGCACACTTTCACGTAAGCATACGATGCGTACATTGAAAATCTTTGTAGATTTATTTCGTAACCACTTACTAATGTTTCTAAAATAACACCATATACTGAATTAGATCTGCACTTATTCCTGTGATTGGAGCATTTTATTGGTGTGTCTGAAGAATCCTCTTGCTGTGTTTCCAACCACCACCAGACATTTTGCTGCACAGCTCTTCGTGTCTTCGACAGCAATTTCAGGACTTGTCTCTCTTTACCTTTACTGTCCCTGAATGACTTCCTTGGTCGACCTTCACCAGATGCTGACGTGCTGCTTGTATAGTTAGTATTGCTTCAGGAAATGTAAGAAAATTGTCATAGCCATCGTAAATATCTTTGTAAGAATCAACTACAATACCTATTGCATTTTGACCAGTGGCATTTGGATACTTGACAAAACGTGCTTAATTGTACTTTTAGTAACAATTTTGATGTAATGTGGACAGTTTTCAGGACTGAAACATTAATAGTACCTATAATTAAGCACTTCTTCATTCATTTTCATTGAACTGCACGTTATAGAGCCTAGCACTCTTCTTTAGTGCATCTGAAATTGTATTTCGATTTGTTTCAAGAGTTTTCAAATTAATCTGGCATTTTAAATGCTCTGCCAAATCCGAGTGTTTGTGTAATGAACGTGCTATATTAAAAAAAAACAGCAAATCCTTCTCTATTCCAAACGTTGCTTTTATTGCTAAAAAGCAAGCATGACCAACAAAACAATTTCTGCAGAGTTGGGGAGGAGCACAGCCATGGAAATTTCACAAACCGCGATTGTCTGAAACTAAGATTGTAGCATTTTCCTAAATGTTTCACTTCTTTCGTACCATACATTTGTAGAGATTCGGTTTAAAACTTCCTTCTTATCTTATCTACAGTGAGGCGGTTTTCATGTTTACTAATAATGTCACATTAAGTGAAGTATTAGCATTTAACATCATAAATGCAATTTACTAAATAATGTTATGCAACGATGCAGGTAGGTACAGCCTGACTATGAAAGGCCATGACTAAAAAAGACGAAGATAAGATAATTTTTAGTACAAGTGTAAAAGGCTAGTTTAATTGAATCAGTCGAAATACGTGTCTGATTTTCATTATAGCCTTCATCTGAATGGAGCAAATGCTGACTCAACAGCTTTAAAACCGTCTTGTAGTGATTATTTTATTAAACAATTGAAGTTGTAACGTTAGTTAAAGCCAGCAGCGGTTTGTGTTGTTGACAGATTTGCATGTGTCATCAGTGAGAGCAGGAAAGGAGCTTGAAATGCTTTTAAACGAAATGCTGCTGCTGCTACTGGTTAGAGGAAGGTTCGATAATAATGCTCTTTACGGCTCGGCAAATAGCGGGGTCACAATGTAGGTTGGTGATCCCCTGAGCCCTTGAATACTCTGTGGAGCAGACTGGTAAACCTCATCACCTCTGGCTGCGGACGATCACACTCAGTCGATAGAATCCTGTCTCATTGCATGCCACATCCAATCCCTTACTAAATGTTTACATTTACTTGCTTGCACAAAGAACCAATTATTTTTGCACGTATAGAAAGTCAATTCTCATAGTTCTTTGTTGAAAACGACAAAAATGTATTACATTTATATGACTATCTACTCTTATACAAAATATTCATGCAAACGTTTATTCCTCTACCTTCATATTAATCGAGATAAACATTTGTAAAAATTCGTATTACTACTTTTCTTGTAGGTGCAAGGAAAATACGGGAATACAATAGGCTTAAACTGATAGTCAAATCTTTTAAACCTTTGGAATTCCATTCTCTCTGCATGGTCAACAAATGAAAAACTATAACGACCTTCTTTTTGAGAAAACTTAAGTATCGCAAAACTCACACAAATAACAAGGAATATCTCGGAGATGGTTCATTGCACAAAAAATGCATTTGGGGGTAAATTTTATGTTGTAACGAGAACTATATTGTTAATAAGACTTGTTCTATCTTTTACGGTTTACAACATTATTAAGCGGCTGGTACAGTTCAACCAAAAGTCAAGTGGCCCCAACAAAATCAGCTTATGTGATTTTAAGGTGAAATTTAAAAAGGAATCCTGCAATTAAATACGAAACCAAAATATTAAAAGGCAAAAGGAAGCAGAATCTTTATGCATACTTTTAAATGAAAAATTACTTTATAGAAGCCATGCTGAGTATGTTAGAACCAAAGCACAGAAAGTAATGATTAAATTAGCCAGAAAAATGCAATTTGAATATAGGATACCCTTATTTACTTATTTATTTATTGCTTTATCAGGTATGATATATTTACTTATTTATTCATGAATTTTTAATTATCCTCTCTCATCTTGATATGCAGTGTGCTTGTAGATCGACCAGTCCGGTACCAAGGTGAGCGAGGACCGGTGTCAAATATTTCGGTCGAAATTTCACTGAAAATGTGTTTTGAGGCCCTCTGAATAAGAAAAGGCATTTTTAAAAAAAGGCGCGCGCGCGCGCGCGCGTGTGTGTGTGTGTGTGTGTGTGTGTGTGTGTGTGTGTGTGTGTGTGTGTGTGTGTGTGTGTGTGTGTGTGTGTGTGTGTGTGTGTGTGTGTGTGAGAGAGAGAAAGAGAGAACAGCATAACTCAAAAACTAAAAGTTAGTTAAAAACCAAAGCTGGTATTTAAGTTTTATATCTTTCAAGGATGCAACAAGATTTTTATTAATTTCCTCCACTCTATAATATCTTTCACTCTATAATATCCTTAAATTGACAAAATTTTGATTTCCCAAAATTGGCTCTAACGATTTTGATTAAAATGCAACATGTTTAAGATATTTTTATGGAAAAGGAAAGGTATATTTTGAAATTTATGGCTATAGCCCAGGTAGTCATGTTTGCTCAAGAGCAAACACATAATGAAGATATATTATTTTAATCAAAGGCAACAATATAAATCAAATTGAGAAATGGGCCAGAAATTAAAGTACATTACTTTTGCATGACTAGTGAACTGTTGTTACTTGATAGTGCATTTAATAAAGTTTTAATAGGATGTCTTGACCCTGGTAGCGTCCCTTGGTAATGTGTCGAGTTACATTGTTAGTGTCACCCTTAATAATCACTCTCCGGCCTTTACAATAATCTAATAAATTCAATTACAAACATTAGGGTTATATGGCATTAGAATATTGACAGTGCTGGTTTATCAAAATAGTATATGTAATTTCCATGCAGTTGAAAGAGAGGATAGCAAATTCACACTGGAAGAGGAACAACCCCAGCATTCGTCTACTAGCCATAGGACAAAGTATGAAAATTCGCAAGGTCAGAGGGCCATCCTGACGGAAATCGAACACGAGCTCTCCACGTTACCATGGAGCTATCTTTCTCGAAAAAGAATTTGTAGCAGGCAAAAGTGTCTAAAGCAGGATGAAACAGGAGAAAAAATGCTGACTCAAGTATAAAAGATTGGTGATGTCTGGTTTGCAGAGTATCGTATTTGATAAACTGATACACTTCACTTGAAACATGGAATGTTAACCACATCTTCACTCAAGAGAACAAAACTGGGTATATATTGTTCTCGGAGATGAGACATGAAACCTAGAAGGCTCTTATACATAACCACACATAAAAATAAGTTTTCTATGTGGAAAATAAAATAACTAGATTAAACTAGATCTCTGTTTTGCAAAGTGTTTTGCTATGTTGAAATAAGGGAAGAGGTAACCTAGCTACTGTGTACAGTTGAGGGTGTGACTTAACAAGTGATGGTGTGAAGAGATAACATTCCACTCCAGTAGAGAGCACTGCTAAACATATTTTTAGTGCCATGAAGCGTTCCACTACGTTAACATTTTCTTCAATGGCCCTATTGATTCAGAGCGAAGACAAAAAGTGGACTACTTTGTTCAACCTTCATCTCCTAACCTTGTTTCACTGTGAAACTCTTCTGCTAAGAAAGAGAATGGCTTGTCTTTCCCCCCAAAATACAATAAACAAACCCGTATATTTAACATTCGTAAGCCTTGTAGTGTCAAGCTTTAAGTGCACGCATCTCTGCATTAACATCTTTGCCTCTGAATGCTAATTGTAAAATTACAGTGCTGCTCAAATTATTATATCAAATTGACCACATTTTTCCATTATATATGTATATTATGTAAATAGCATAATAGAACAGTTATGTATATTGTTCAAAAACTGTATACATTGTATACATGAATGTGATATTACAGGAAAACCTATTACATTTACGTCAAATACATAATTATGCAGACTTCCACGGACTTTGTCCATTGCTTTTTTCTTGGATTTCGGTATAGGCCGCGTCCTGATGGTTTTTTGAATAATGCCAACGTTTCGCTGTAAACTGTGTTAGGATTCGGCAGTCACCTAGTGAAGAGGAGTAGCACAGTTTACGGTGAAACGTTTGTATGATTCAAAAACCCATCAGGACGCGGACGATGCGGATTTCTTTAAAATCTTCGTTTCCCATATTTTGAAGATATGAAACTTAAATACCACGTTTGGCATTTATCAGAATTTTCATCTTGTACCCACACAAAGCTTTTCTAAATGTTTCTTTTTGGGGTTTCAGGTGGCCTCAAAACGTGTATTTGCATTGAGAAGTCAATATTGATCTATTACGTACTTCCTTCACTTAGTATATCAGTAGGGAGGTAAAATTTAGTCTTTGATTGTTTAAGCAAGTTGAACGCAGTAGCAAATTTGTTTGATAAGCTGTGCTATTGAGGAATAATCTTTCTAGATGTTTGCGCGAGTCTTTACAATAGCATCCATGTCCAGACAAATATTGCCATATTAATCTAATTAGACTCACAATTGATATTATTTATTTAGTTTACAAAGATCACTACATGTACGTATATAACGCAGGGTACCCCAATCGTACAAGGTAACACATTAATCTCTTTTACATTATCTGCTTTCCCCCTCCCTTCCTATACAATCTCGTAACAAACAAAAATATTTGATATGGAATACGCACATCACTTTTTCTATTGCTTTCAATATCATATGTACTATTCCTATGAAACAGGATTTTTCCAGTACGATTACGATGATAAAATGCTTGGTTTTGAATGATTTCAACGTTAATAGGATTAGTAATCAAAGATCTGCGAGCCGTTAAAACTCGTTTTTGCTTGTCATCAGACCATGGAAGTGGAAAAATAAATCAACACTGGCGAATTTTCAAACTTTTCTGTAAAACGTAATTATTATTAATTTGCAAAATACAAAGGGATCATAGCATGACACTTCGAAAGTGCTTGGTGCTATAGAAAAACTTATCTTGAAGAATCCATATATTGTAATGGGTTCCTGATAAACGGTTTTACTTATCTCGCATGGTTTCCCAGTTAAATACAATTCTGCAATACTCATTAGTCAAAAGGGCATGTTTACGGGCAATTTGGAAAAAATTTAAGATTTCTTTATTTCCTTCTTTCTTCCTTTCCTTATTGCCTTCTTTCCGTCTTTCCTTGTTTCCTTCTTTCCTTCTTTCCTTCTTTCCTTCTTTCCTTCTTTCCTTCTTTCCTTCTTTCCTTATTTTCTTCTTTCCTACTTCCTTATTTCCTTCCTTATTATTTACTTCCATACCACGATTTCCTTTCCATGATTTCCCTTCGTTCCATTTCTTCATCATCTTTCAGGTGTACTTTGAGACTCCTGGTGTATGCTGATGCCGGACAGAAGGCGCGGATGCTTGCCCATTGTAAATTCTGTTCTCGGCGCTGAGGGGCGTTATATGGTCGCTGTCCTCTCGAGAGGGGAAGCTTGTTAACACCAGACTTGGAGTGTAGGTGGCTGCTCAGCGGGTCCTGTGGAGGGGATGAAGATCTCTCAGCACTTGTTAGGGACTTCCGCCCGTCGTTGTGGCCTGTCTGCTAACGCTTGTGATTGACACAGTAAACACGGAAGGACAAGGACACGGCAGGGTATGAGTTTGTTTCCAAGACGCCCCGTTACGTTGTTCGTTTATGTACTGAGCTAGGGAAATTGACCACCCGCACAATCTGCAGTATTGCCAGGTAAGATGCAAAATTTATTCTAAATACAGAGATCTACCACTTGTTTAAACTAAACTAATGACTACCCTTCCACCGGGTATAAATTGTATACATTATGTTAAATATTTTATTATTATGCAAGTAAAAACAAATGTTAATTGTTTCCTTTCGGTTTATGCTCAATTACATGAAGGTTAAGTTTAGTGCAATACGCAACTGTTGAAGAAAACTGAACTTTATAAGTCCATTTCGTATTTTTCTTGACTTTTTTCACTTTTCTTCTTTATTCCTATCATCTCTGTGTGAGCTGAGGCAATGCATCAAGTTCAGCTCATCTGAAGCTCGCTGCATAAATAAGTCGTCAGGCGCTTTTCTTTTCTCCATAAGGGCCCACATCATTATTTCCTGCTGCCAAGTCTCTCTCTCTCTCTCTCTCTCTCTCTCTCTCTCTCTCTCTCTCTCCTGTGTCCTCAGACGTGGGAGAATATTGCTTAATGATCACATCTCCTCAAGGAAAAAGCTTCCTCTTTCACTGAAGTAGTTTTTTTCCCTCACATTATTGGCAATATGACGCTTATATCGAGAACTCTGTCGTTTGACGTTCATCATCTGTTTTTGCTGACAGCGGAGTACTTCCAGGGAGTATTTTAGGGGGAAAAAAGAAGCTATAATCTTTTCACCTATAAATGTCAAATTATTGCAAGTATGTTTTATGTACCAAATAAAGTAAGTAGATTCAAGAAGTTATTTATTACTTCCAAAGAAAATGCTGAAATCCATAAAAATTCACGCTAAACAGAATTTTATATTTATATAACAGTATTCACTATCTTGATGTAGATGTATTCAACATCTCAGAAACTCGGTTCAAAAATGCCATAGTGAATAATTTACACTTATGTACACAGAATACTCTGTTTTAAAATTTGAACTGATTGTATAATTAATCATGCCTTCTCTTTTATTGTTAGTTATTTCCTATTACTTTCTCTACTGATACGTAGAAGGAAGTATTCTATTCCATCCAAAAATTCGACGTTAAGAACTTACCGGAAATACATGAGACCCCCTGAATCCAAAAGAGCATTTTTAGAACAAGGTTAGCGCCCGCGTTCGTGTGTGTGTGTGTGTGTTTGTGTGTGTGTGTGTGTGTGTGTGTGTGTGTGTGTGTGTGTGTGTGTGTGTGTGTCAGTCTGTGGACAAAACTCAAAAACGCAAAGTCAGTTAAAAACCAAAGCTTACACTTTATATTTACCCTTTATCGCCTATCAGTGGGTATATAACTACACTTACGAAATCTTAGATACTCTTCTTCTTCTTCATTTTAATTGACATAAAGCTTTGCAGAAATAGGTATGAGTGACACAAAATTTAATGGCCGGTGGTAGGAGGAACTGGCCAGCATAACATCCAATCAGAGGCTGGCCAGGTCTTGCGGTGTGGTATAGATAAACACTCTGAAATCATGCTGTAAAGCGGGAAAGAGAACTGTAATGCTCAGTTATTAGCCACCATTAAGTTTTGTATCTGTCAGACAGACATTTCGTTAAGATACAAAGGAATCGCGATAGTCAAATATTTAACAGGTCGCCTTAAAAGTTTATACTGTTTCGTTGCAATCGCGAGAAGCGACTGAAAATCAACACAACTTAAAAACAATTTAAAAGGATTGAAAAAAATCGTACACTTAATAACGGTTAACTAGGAAAAGATTTATGGTAAAAAAATGTTACTTTGAAATTGTGAGTTTAACACATGTGATGTACTAAGTGTGCGTCTATAACAATGCTTGGGGAAACTAAGCTGTCTGAGGAAGAAAACTAAACAGATCCATGTTTTAATGTTACTGCTGGTGGTTTTTTTAGCAGTAGCGGTGTTGATATTAGTGGATTTATCGCTGGTGACGTAATAGAGTCAAGGAAGAATGCTAGGAGGATCCTGGTTGGAATTTGTAACGGAACTGTGTGGAGACGCAGCGCATAAGCCAATGCCAGTCGCATTTACCCTACACGGTTACGCCACTAAGCCAAAGCGAGTGGAGGGTGAAAAGAGAGTGACTCGGATGTCACCTTTTGGCACCTCTGATGTATCGATTAACGTTTACCTACCTGTTAAAAAAATATACAAAACGCTTCCGATTTAAGAAGACTTCACAATCTATTCTCGCAACATTAAATATAAACAGCTTACACGCCATGCAAATATATTTAACATATGGTGTTTTTAAACAATATGGTTGTCACTAGGGGAAAATATTTTTTTTTTTTTTTTAATTTAGCGTATGCTTTAAAGAGGTCTGCATTTCGTGTATGGTGAGGTTTTCTATCTTTTACGGTTTACCTGTTATGGAAAAGCCATGTATGAAAGAAGAGAACTTCTGGCCACTCCCAGAAAATTCAAAATCGGCATGTAATTTGTTACCAAAATGTCTTGAACATATGGCAGTTTAATTGTAGTCCTTAGGGTCAGGTTAGAAACAATTTTGGAGAAAAATATTCCTTGTATAGCATAGTAATTTTGGTTAGGTGAATTTTTAAAACCTTCAGTTGCAATTCTGAAAAACACTAAGTGAAGTATCATACTTGATATTTAACCAAGTTTTGACCTTTGAGCACATTTTTAAAATGTGACGAAGCCTTAAAACATGTATTCCGGTTGAAATATCATTTGGGTGGAATACAATACCTCCTCTATTTATCGTAAGTACGTAGTGGGTAAAACAAAAGTGCAAGTTATTATTTAAAAATGTATTCTAAATCATATTAAAAAGAGCTAAGAAACTATGTTTATTTTATTCCGAAAAAAAATTATTTTACAATTCACACGGTTTGCGTATTGCGGCTAAATGTGGTTTAACATTGATCGCTCTATGTGGTAAATGCCAAACATTTTCGTAATTCCTGGTCAGTTCTGTGGGTTATTTTAATTCCTACATCCACTATAATGAACAATCACCTGTAAAACCTCAGGGCTTGGAATTCATTAAATTATTAATAAATGCAGAGAGAAGAGGTGCATATTAAACCAATACATACCAGGTTATAATATTTGCCTAGCCTGACCATGGTTTGCCTCGATAAAGCGATTCGAGTTTGTTCTATATTTCCAACGTCTGTTCTTCATACACGAGATAATACAGCAGGAGTAACTGCGATAATGCGTGGCATACAGCAGCAAACTACAACTAAAATACTATTCCAGTGATTAAATGTTTGCATTTATAATATGTATATCGTATTTTAATTAGTTAATTATTATAAATTAGCTATACAAAAACAAATTGTGAGGAAATCATTGTAAGCCATTTTAATTAAATAGTTAAATAAACACATCACTGCAGCTTTAAATCTCAAATACAAATATTATAAATGTTTAATACAACTCCTTTGCTACATGAGATATATGTAATTTGTAAGCGAATTTGTCCCAAACTCTATGACCATATCACCATCAGTGGTTTTTGCTACTTCTCCATTCCAAACCCACACTTCATTTATACTAAGTATCTATTTTCATAGATGATGACAAGATTATTGTATGAAGTATGCTCCGCTGCACTACAACGTGCCACCTGGCAAAGTGACCAAGCGCATCGACTTTGGTTGTCAGAGAGCTGCATTCGCTGGTTATCTGTTTCCTGGAATAGTGAAATACTTGGCGTACAGTCAGTAATGAAATAAAAATGGATCTCTCGCATTTGCCGATATTACAGGTTCCTGTCCTGAAGACATGATTGCAGCAATAATAGTTTTAGCATTTAATCCAGGGAAATAAAAAATTGCTTAGGATGAATATAAATGAACAACTGAAACTGATGTCATACCCTTAACCCGCTCTTTTCCGTGTTTTTTGACTTCGCCTCTTCAATTAAAATAACAATATCCTCACTAGAATATTCGCCAAATCTTGTGTCTACCATTTTGTAATGATCCGCTAATTGTTTTTACTGCGCATGGATACTTCAGATGTACAGAAATGTTTAGTTGGCGGAACCGCAAGGAGGAAGTGATATAACTAAATCAATCCTAGCACGACCAAGAGGTGATAATCCGAAATAAGTGGAACAGTCCAATTTATACTGACCCTCGAATAGGTAGCCAAGATGTTACCTAAAATTCTCATTTACAAACACCGGTTTCTGCACTGCGTACATTTATTCAATGTATTTGACTCAATGACAACTTGCGGGGCCGGGGGGGGGGGGAGGGGGGCGCTTAGCACCTTGACCGACAGGCGATCTTTTGTACCTATGCCCCTCACAGGGCACCCCCCGGTGAGGTGAATGAGGCCAGAACGTTGCTACGACAGAGCAGGGGCCCTACGTTTTCCCAGGTTGAAGCACCCCGATGGAGGCTAACTTAGTTTCCCTCCCCCCTGGGGCTGCCATGGGAGGGCTGGAAACCAGTGGTTCACCTTCCAATGTGGGGAACGAGATTTCCAGAGCGCATGTGTTCCCCCTGTCGTGCTGGTACCGCTACGCTCGCCGACGCTTCCAACCCTGAAAGAAACCTAAACCGGATGAAATGAAATTATCAACAAAATTGAGGGACAGGAAATTCGGAGTATATGGAAATCCTATCAATCAATCCTATCAATCCCTTGGGTCAGGAAGGTCAGCCACGGGGATCGAACCCGCACCTGCTGAATGCGGACCACAGAGGTTACCACCTGAGGCATCCCACTCGGTGTTCAATGTACTTAAAACTTAATTTTCGCAAATGTTACGGTACTGATCGCTTGTAAATATTTCCCTCGGTAGAAAAGCTAATGCTGGTCACCTCGATTTACGCAATCGAGGTATGCAACCAGCAATATTATATACAAATATATTATTGGACATATAAAATGCATCAGATGTATACCAGCTGCTACCCACGATCACACCCACTTGCGTTATATCGTTCACTCTGGCAGCACGATCGTCATTCCAGTAAATTTCCCTTTGAGTATCAACTTCCGAGGTTTTAGATTACACGCTGCATTTTTAAGTGTTGTTGGTTGCGTATAAAGCAAGGCAAATGTGTCTTCTTCAAACACAGCACCACGCTATTGCGCATTGCTTTGCATTGCCTTTAACCAATAGAGCCTTTGGAAGAACAAAACATCTTTGAATTTCCTGGCATGTTTTAATTGTTTAACAAATCGAAACTATTTATTATTGTATGTCAGTAGTACAAGCACTTATGTGATTCTGTTTAGTGAAGCATCATTTCTTGTTGTCGGTTTGGAATTCATGACAGCATTTCCTGTGCCATGAATATTTAGTCACTTAGTGTATTGTTCCGAAGTAAACAGCATTTCTCTCGCCTCAACTGACTAATCCGTTTGTCAAGTCATCCGGAAGGGACAAGCGAGAGATAATTCACAACCCAGTTGGACGGACGGAGCGTTAGGGATAAGGGCTTTCTTTTCAGTTGGTTAGTCTCTCTGCCATCCCGCGTTTCTGTGCTACACAGATTATCCAAATGGCTAAACTGACACCAAAATGTTTTACATAAATGTAAATTTTAACTACCACTTGTCTCTACATTTATAAAGAATACAGGTAAACACTTCATAAAATATGCCAATCAAGTACAACTACAAGTGTATACCTATAACATATTGTGACGTCGGTCGACAGAGGCAAAATATGAGGCGCTTAAGGTTAAGCTTCCTCGCATCACTGCTTGTAAATGCGTGGCCCGAAGACAATGGTACAGTCGGAACAAAGAGGACTATCAGCATGGCAGAGCAAAGAGTTTCTAGGTTGTTCGCGAAACTTTCGACTGCCAGCTTATTTACGGAAAGTTCAAGAAAAGACGAATTTAGAGAAAAATCCGTGCTACGCCATTCCCACCCACAAAAGTGAATGCGGGGGTGGGAGAGAACTTCTTCGGAGTCGTTGAGTGTTGAACGACACAACTGTGTATACAGGCAGCGTTGAGAGAGAGGGAGGGGGAGAAAGAGAGAGATTGAGTACACTCAATCATTTTTGGACATTTAATCGTCCTGTGGGAGTTGTTTGTGGTGTTGCCACAATTTTTATTAAGTGAATCGACTTAGTAGTCAAGTAGTACTATCGTTTTGTGTCAAGGTTAGGAGACGACAGAACAGTTGCGAGTTGCAAGTTCACGTTGAATTGTAAAACAAAGAAGACTGTGTTTTTGTGCTTCATTTTTAAAAGAGAAATAAAGTGACAAGAAAAAAGTAAAGTGTCATTTGTTACATTGGTGTCAGAAGTTCATTTGTCACCGTATACATATAACCAGTAGCCTATGAGATAACACGGCATGGTATTTGTTTATGTACTGACCCAGTGAAAGTGACACCCACACAATCTGCAGTGTTGCCAGCTTACTTTTTACAAAACCGAATTATCTCCGTAAGAAATGGCGAGAGGCAAAAACGTAAGATATAAAATGTGTTCCAAATGAGATTTATCACTGATTTAAACTAATGTAATGACTTTCTTTTCACCTTTATAAACATTCCAGTGATTTACTAACAGAAAAGTTATAACACATGAACTGTCCTTTCTTTGTTGTATAACATTAAAATACAAATATAGCAACGTTAATGAATCTATAGCCAACAAAACTGATCTTAGTAGAAACCTGCCTTTATTTGTGTGCCTAGTGCTAGTGCCAAAAATTAAAAAAGTGTCGGCTCATGTAGAATTTTTTAAAAATGACTTTCTATACTCGCACTTTGTACTTGTTATCATTTCACCTTTTATATGTTGCACTTTTCATTCAACAAGCAATGTTTTAAATTCACTTTACATTTAATAAATAGTTAAGGTACCGAAAAAACATCTGATAGGGTGCCCTCACATGACTTTCTCTACTCTTACAGAAGCTAATCCTACAAACAATTATTCCTCCACCCACTTCATTTTAATCGAGATAAACATATGAATAAATTACCTTATTGCTAATTTTCTTGTACGTTCAAGGAGAATACAGTTGGATTTATGCGATAGTCAAAATATGTCTTAAGAGTTGGTCGCTACAGGAGGACTTAGAAATTCCGTTCTCTTTGCGTAACCAAGAGATACACAAGTGAATAATGACCTCCAATTTGAGAACGGTGTAACCGTTGCAAAACTCTGACAAATAACAAAAATAGCTCCGAAATGTTTGATTCACCAAAAAAGATAATTTGACATAAACCGTGTGTTTTAACAAGATCTAAATTTTTGCATAGTAAGATTTGGTCTATCCCTTACGGTTTACCAGCAATACATTGATTGCATGGAATACATGAGCTATAGCTAGAAAATTATTTAGTAATATACATTAATTTCCCGTAAAATATCCTAAACAAATGACAGTTTTGTCAGAACCGTTTAGAACCGTTTTTGATTAAAATGCCATATGTTTAAGATATATTTACGACAAATGAAATGCATATTTTGAATTTTCTCGCCATAGCCCGTGTAATCCTCTTTACTCCTGATAACTTGCATAACTTGTAAACCACGAGAACCAAATATCAGTATAGAAAAAATGTAGATTTACACAAGTTAAGTCCAAATGCTTTTTTGAATGAACCGTTACGGAGACATTCGTTGTTATTTGTGTGAGTTTTGCAATACTTATACTTCTCTCATGTGGAAGGTCATTGTTCACGGAATTTTAAAGCCTTCATATAGCGACCACCTCTTAAAGTTGGTTACTGCTCAAAGCCTACTGTATAAACCCCGAGAGGGTTTCAAGACAATTTTGCGAGCGCGAAGCGAAAGAGATTTTATTCCAAGTATGAAAACCTCAAGTGGTATTTTGTTTACTGTATTCCGGGAAATAATTTTTCATATATTTAATATTTTAATAGTAATAATGATTTAAGGTTAAACAACTTTCAATAAGATTCATACATTATAATTAAGATTTGCTTTCACTTTGGCACTACAACTAACCCAGTAGGATGAGATCAACAAAAACAATGTTGGTGTTTAATGCAGGGGAATGAGTAATTAGACATATACCTCATGAATATAAATAAACGAATTTTATATTTTAAATTATAATATTTTAACTTCGCCTCTTCAATTAAAACGTCGATATCCTGAATAGTATATTGCCATATCTTTTGTGTGTCATTTTAATGGCCCATCATTTGTTTTTATTGCACATGGACACTTCAGATGTTCAGAAACTAAGAAAATGTTTCGGATGGCGAAATCTATAGCAGGAAGTGAGTTTGTAAGAATGGTTAGTACAACAGTGGAGAAAGTAATGTGAGTGTAGCCCATAATTTTTTTCTGTGTAATTTAATACTTTCCTTATTACCGCAAGTAGCAAGAGGGAAAAGAAAAATTAAGTAGTGAAACTTAGTGGTGATTTTGAGAGTTGATTTTCCGTAACCAGGGCAGCACACAGTACTGGAATTATCAACTCGCCTGAGGCACGATAAATATCCAGTGATCCATGTCACTTTCCAAGCACCGCCTTCAGCAAATATGCTTGATATGATATTCCCTGTTGTATTAAAATAAAAATGCTGTGTAGCGTTAGAAAGTCGTCCGTAGGTGAAAAAGGGTGTGTATGAAGTAAGTTATCAAGGTAGTTTAAGAGAATGGCCATATTTATGTCTCACTGCGAGCAAACAATGGGTGTTGGGAGGGCGGCCCACATATTTCACCACAGGGTGGACTTTTATTAACGATTAGAGTTAGCGGGGGGCCCCGGACTATACTTCATTCTTAGCTTCTGTTTTATTACAGTGTCGTTTCTTGCCAGATTCTATTAGAGCAAGCCGAGGATCGGCGCCGCAAATCTTGCAGCTGCACAAGTTGGGGACACTCTTTCAAGGGTTACGTCAATAAATATTGTGCATATCACTGTTTCAGATTTTAATTTTGTTATTGATAGTATGAGCGAAATTAACACCAGGTCTACAAAACTAGCCTTAGGTTCGTATTCTCTGCATCTAGATTTCTTAGGTCAACAAATGTATTCGCTGATATATTTTCACATCTGCCCATTTGCATATTAAATAATTTCTGAAAAGAAACATAAGCTTTGCTTTAATTTTAGAGCATAGCAAAAATCCAAGTAGGAGGTAATTCGCCATTGTATAATAATGTGACAAATTGACACTTCAGTCCAGTTAGCTTTCTATCGCCTTATTGTCTGCTAGTGTTTGCTAACATACAGTTTTCGTCTGCTTAACCAGTCTAGAATCTTTCGTGAATCACAACTCATTGTTTTGTTCTCGTAGCCTTGACTCAGTCTCTGCCTCTCTTCACTTTCTCTTGTCTCTCATACACTAACTCTGACGATACAATCACTTGACACTCCTTAAAACTTCCTCACGACGCGACGACATACGCACAGCTGTCTCACACTCACTGGCACATTGACTGATTCATGTCTGTAACTGTAATCTCTGCTGTTTCCTCGTCTTCTTATATAGCTGGGATGGCTCACATGGACCTTTCTCGACTTCCACAAACACGCAGGCGATGACGCCGGACTTTCTCAAAGGCTCTGGGAACCCTTTTGTGTTGCCACCTGAGTGTTGTTTGTCACGTGTTCGCTCACGTGAGTAGTGTGGGAAGCTTAACTTTGTATCTTAGTTTGGTCACCGGCCTGGTATGTGGTGTAAGGTAGGTTAGGTCCAGCCGTCCTTTGTTGTGCGCCATACCCGGTGTCACAAATAATTAACAGATACATAACCATTCAAAGTGTAACTTTTCTCTTCTATTGATTTATATTAGAATCGCATTTTTCCTTCAATTTTCTTAAATTATGTGTTTTATCTTAGAAAAGTGTTCAATAGTACATTGCCGACTCTGTTTGGAAGGAGCTTAGGTTATTAAATTAAAGAAATCAAATGTGTGAAATCGGTAGTGGAAAGTTGCTTACCTCTAAGCGTTTGAAGCAACCTTGTACCCGCTTTGATCCAGTAGTAACAATAAGACAGCCGATCATTTACAGTACGTCTGTAATAGTATGCTGTGCAACTGGAGCATAATGCGATTATATTTTATGAAAAGAGCACTGACGAGTTTCAAATATTCATAAGAGCATTTTAATTATCGTTTTACTCTAGTTATGCTCAACGAGTCAAGTTTAAAACATTTATAAAATGGTTTAATATTCTAGCTGCAAGTTATTGTCATTAGCGTCCGACGTGCCCTACTTTTTTAAAGGTCATGGCATCCTATACCTGCTCTCTGTATAATTGTGTAAAGACCAATGTAACAAAATTAATAATTACACAGTTGAACGTGCAACTATGAATTCTCATGTGTAGAATCGAATAACAAATGAAACACCTGCTGTGTGTGTGTGTGTGTGTGTGTGTGTGTGTATTTATACATACATGTGTTAGTTGATATAAACATTTGTAGAAATTATCTTATTGGTTATTTCCTTGTAGGTGCAAGGGGAATATTAGAATACAGTAGGCTTTGAGCGGTAGTCAAATATTTTAAAGCTTTCAGATTCCCTTCTCTTTGCACGCTTAACGTGTAAAAAATGAACACCGATGTTCCATTTCACGAAAGTTTTAAGTTTTCCAAAACTCACACAAATAACGAGGAATATCTCCGAAATGGTTCACTCTACAAAAAAAAAAAAAAAAAAAAAAAAATGTATTGAGACATAAACTCTGTTTTAGCGAGACCTACGTTTTTTGTGGAGTAAGAGTTATTCAAAAGTCATCCATAGTAAACAAGACTACATAGGCTATAGCCAGAAAATTCAAAATATGCATTTCATTTGTCATACACGTATGTTAAACATATGACATGTTAATAAAAATCGTTAGAGCCATTTTCAAGAAAATCAAAATTTTCAAAAAATTTGCCCCATGTGAAGGGTAGTTAGGATGGGGCTATTTTCTTCAAAATCTTCGTGTCGCATCCTTGAAAGACATTAAACTTAAATACGAACTTTGGTTTTTAAGGGACTTCGTCTCCGAGTTACGCTGTTCGCGCGCGCGCGCGCGGACCTTTTTCTAAAAGTGCTTCTTTTAGATCCAGAGGGTCTCAAAACCTGTATTTATGGTGAAATCTCGACATCGAATTTTTGGGTGGAATACAATACTTCCCCTCCTTACCAGTAGAGAAAGTAAAACTGATTAGTGGGCTCCGTAAAATTTATTTTCCAATTTCCTTTTATAATATATTGCTGTATATTATTGCCCTATCAGTGTAAGAACCGCATTGAGTGCTCGGGTGCCGAAGCAGCGCTGTCTGTTGATAATTTAGACTTAACTTTCCCCTTACTTCACTATCCTATCTGTGGTCCGTTGCTAACGGTAGCCCAGAAAGTGTGGGTACTTCATGGAAGATCCAAGTGTCTGTACACTGAATCAACCAATCAGCACAAACCAAGACATGTGCGAATGTGTAGGATAATACAGTATCCCTTGCGACGGCAGGCACAGTTTAATTTTGATCTTTAAAGATGGTGTAACGTGGCCGAGGGTTAGACTGTTGGCCCGTCACCAAGACGGTTCGATCACAGGGAACCGCATGTGATATTCGTGGTGTACGAAGCGGCCTCTGGGCGGTTTTTCTCCGGGTGCTCTGCCACTCATGCCACCAATTGCTCCATCGCCTGCATTTCATATCATCGTCTTCCTCACTATCATACCTATGCTTGGTTGACCACCCACTTCCAGGTCTTCACTCTGTCTGGTCCATACGTTCCTGTGTTCCCCGACAGGCGTCTGATCCTAGACACTGGCCTTTAAGTCCTGCATAAGGGGAGGGTAATCGGATGATGTCTGCAAAGTATATGTTTTCACGACTGTTTGTGAGTTGAGTTTCTCCGTTTACCTTCAATGTGGATGTATTTAAAATTTGTATCACCATGAATGACGGGTCCAAATGACGTCGTTGTCGAAAGGCTCTTCAAACTCACTCACTCACTCGATCACTTGTGAAGTAACAAATGAGGACATGGGTTTGTCTTGAAGCCTGGGTTGGCTTCTTCAGTCATAAAACCAGCTGCTGAGACCTTAAGACTTCCAAACAATTTCAGCAAAGTGGTTGCTGTCAAGTGGTTCAATCCGGAGACCACAGAACGAAAAGTTACTTACTATATTATTATAGTTAACAAAAATTTTGTTCTCTTCTTTTGTACTAACCATTCTTACAAACGTATTCCTATATCTTCTTCTTGTTAGTTGAGATCAATATTTGCAGAAATTATCTTGTTTATTTCTTTGTAGGTGCAAGGAGAATATGGGAATACAGTAGGCTTTGAGCAATAGTCATGTCTTTTAAAGCTTTCGAATTCCGTTCTCTTTGCACGGTTAACATATGAAAAAACGAATAATTATGTTCCACTTGACAGAAGTATTGAGTTTTCGAAAACTTGCACAAATAAGAAGGAATATCTCCGAAATGGTTCACTCTACAAAAAAATGTATTCAGAGATAAATTGTGTTTTAGCAAAATCTGCATTTTTGTATATTAAGATTTGGTCTATCTATTACAGTTTACCAGTTATGCAAAAGTCATCCAGAGCAAATAGGACTTCATGGGCTATAGTCAGAAAATTCAGGATATACATTTCAATTGTTAAAAAATACTTGAAACATGGCATTTTATTCAAAGTCGTTACAGCCATTTTCAAGAAAAAAGGTTCAAAAACTTTTCCCCGTAAAGGATAGTGGAGGAATTTTCCTCAAAAGGTTCGTGTCGCATCCTTGAAAGATATACTTAAATACCAACTTTGGTTTTTAACCGACTTTTCTTTTTTTGAGTTGTGCTGTCCACAGTCTGACACATACACACACACGGACTTTTTTTTTTCTAAAAATGCTATTTTTGGGTTCAAGGGGTCCCAAAACATATATTTCCGGTGAAATCTCGACATAGAATTTTTGGGTGGAATACAATATTTGCTCTATGTAGTTCACGTAGTAGAGAAAGTAATATGCTCTAGGAATACAGTAGTCTGAGTACCCACATTCTAGGTTTTGTTAACTAAAAAGAGTAATTTTTTAAACCAGTGACCTAAACGGATTTGCTACTCTAGGGCACAGTTCCCAACGGGACCTTTTTAAGAGCGGATAAAACATACCCTTTACATTTAAATGCGTATCAAGCTCTGCGTTTATCTGGCTCCGGATTAACTTGTTTTATTAACAATAGTCGTAGCACATTTAGTATTCCGCAGCGTAGCCCCGCAACACAAGAGGCAGGATTTTGTGCCAGACTTCGTACTTTACACAGTGAGTTTACAACACCCCGGTATCACATGCAGGATTTAATGCGATCCCTCCCGCCCGCCCGCCCGCCAGCGTTGGAAAAAGTGAACTTCAACAAGAAGTTTAGAGAGCTGCTTTTACACGCTAGTGGTGATGAGAAAATCCGATGTTATACCAGAATGGTCGTCTCACCTCAGAGCGTTGCTAACACCAGCTTGTCATCGGAGCTTAGTAAAGCAACTTGCATTATAAATATTACGAGCTCATAGTATCAGCTTAGTTGTATATCAAAAATACATGTTTTGTGTGTTTTAGATTAATAAACGTACTGTATCCGTTACCGAGCGGGAGGCTTAGGCGGTGACGTCTGTGGCCCGCATTCGGGAGGCAAATATAATATGTAACAGCTATGTCCAACCTTGTCCCTTTGAAGACGCTTAGGTAATTAGTGACTAGAACCCCACCTCCTCTTTTAGTCGGAGGGTGATTAAGTAGATTCACAACCAAAAAGTCAGTGATGGACACAAACGGGCGATTCCATGGCAGTTTCTAAGTCATAACCTGAATTTTCTGGGAATGTCCTCAGAGGACCTCTTCATCTTGGATGACTCTTGCATAAATGGTAAACAGTAAGACATAGATAAAATCTTACGAAATAAAAATGTGGATCTCGCTAAAACAGTTTCTATAAAATACCTTTTTCTGAGCGAACCATTTCCAAGGTATCCTTTATTATTTGCTTCAATTTGCCAATAGTTACACTTTTTTCAAATAGGAATGTTATTCGTCTTTTTATCTCTTTGCGTAGAAAACTTAGTTAAAAAGTTATCGCACAGTATCCAGCTCTTGCAACATTTTACTATCGCTTGTCTACTGTATCCCCCATTTCCCTTGTACCTACAAGAAAATTAGCAATAAGATAATTTCTAAAACAGCTTATGTCGATTAAAATGTAGTAGATAAGAGAAATAAGCTTTAGGAAGAATGGTTTGTATAAAAGTGAGTATAGCTCTACATACATTCGTGAACAGACTTTCTCCAAGTTGAACCATATCAAAAGTCTGGATCGGAATATGTTACGCGACGATCACTTGGTGTATCTTTTAAGGCTATACACTTCGACTTTGTCGCCACTAATGAACAGATGAAAGTGCTTATGTAAATCAAACGTAACCTGCATGTAACCAACACGCCACTGCAACACAATTGAATGTTAAGAGTGGCACAGTCGGCGTAAAGTGGAAGGAGGTAAACCACCTCCCCTCTTTCGTAAACGTTGTAATAGCCACTAGTTACCGCAGGTGGAGAGTGATAGATTTTTTGGGGCTCTAAGATCCCTGAATGGTACTAGGATCCTTCGGAAGGAAATTAAAGCCGGTGGTCCCATGTTGTAGACTTACAAGAACCTCAAGCCTTATGGACAGACCTCTGAGCAAAATTAAGCGGCCTTTCTTACTCATTCTATAATATGACGCTCTAAGAAGCATATCAGTTAAAGATATCTATAAAAATTTTACCTTCAATGCAGGAGTGGTAGGCATCCTATATTTCTTAGAGATCTGTTCTTAGAATAAGTGTATTTTGGCAGAATTGTGGTTACCCCATAAAAGATTACAATTATTACCTGCTTTATACAGGTATGAATGATTTGAACCATTTGGAACACTTTCACGTCAGGGGTGCGTGGCGAGGTCATGTGAACCAATGTACAAAAAAAGCTGAAAACGAGAAAAAGAATATTTTCGTGGAAGTGCACTTGGCGTGTCTAAGTTGATGATAAACAGCAAAGAGGTAGAAATTACATCAGCTGGCAACGGCTCTGGAATACATTACAAGAAACTTCATACTTAGGTCAAACCTTTTCTTTGAGAACACAATGGACAAATTAACAGCACGAGACAGTATGGTCTAAGTTATAGTCATTAAAATATATAATTATATACTCCTAGAGAAATCCTATAATATAAATTTGAAAGGGGAAGTAACGAACCTGTATATTTTGCCTGCCTTATTCTAAGGCTAGAAAACATGGAATTTAACAATCCAAAAACTGTGTGCCATATCACATTAATTTGTATGTATTTTAAGTTTTGATCAGGCCTGGGGAAGTCGTACACATTGAGCGGGACTGCGCTCACGACCTTGAGCGTGTGTGTTGGCTGAGGACGATGCAAGCACACACCAGTTCAGTGACGTACCTTTCATAATGAGTGCAGGACGCGTTACGCCAACATTTAATGCCGAATGGGAAGAAAAGTATTTCGCCGTCCTCGAAGGTGGAAAATCACATTGTTTGGTTTGTGGTGCAACAGTATCAATCCTTCACATTATAACCTTAGGAGGCATTTCACAAATGCGCATGCGCAAGAATATGGTGAAGAGAAGCTGACAGGTGTGGCTCGTGAAAAAATGCTGGATCGTTTTAAGGAAAATTTACAAGCCAAAAGTGATAATACTAGCAAGACGATAGTTGACCTTAAAACATAGTTCGCGCCAGTTTTAAAATTGCAAACAAAATTGCCAAATCCTCTAAACCCCTCTTTGAAGGAGACTTTATAAAGGAATGCTTGATAACTGCTGCTGAAGAAATTTGCCCTGATTTAGTGAATTCCTTTAATTCTCTTAGTTTATCTCGTCGAACAGTCACCGAGCGAATTGCAGAAATTGCTTGCAATTTGGAAAAACAGCTAAAAAGGAAAATCGCACAGTTGTTGGCAGTCGCATTGTAGCTATGTTTGGTACAACATGTTGTGAGCAGTTTTTCAGTAAGCTGAACAATGTCAAAACTGCTTCACGCAGTAGTTTAAGTAATGAAAATTTAGTGCACATATTGCGATTGCAATGTTCAAATTTGCAGCCAGAGTATGACCAAATAATGAAGCACGAAAGGTGCCACGTTTCAACAGTGACTCAGTAAGTAGCGCTCCAGGTTTACGTGATTTAAGAAGTGTTTTAGTTTATTAATATACTTCAAAGTCTTGCAAGTATAAATAGCATTGTATAATCTGAAAATGTAGCACTATAACATTTATGTAAATATTGTATAGTGTTTAATTTTGTGTTTGTAATAAATTACAATTAAGCAATACGTGTACGCCACTGACTGGTTCATGTGCCTTTATTGCACGCACGTAAGGGACGGTAGAAACCTGTTTTCTCTCACGCGAACACACGACGTCCCCAGGCCTGGTTTTGATGTATTCTACGTTTCAATACTATCAACGAACTCGCGCATGCGTACGTGAGGTATCAAAACTAAAACTATAATTTAATATCCCAGATATGGCCTTTATATGACATTTGTTCAAGACATATTTGATGCCACTTTAATTTCACATTTCCTGTCAATGGTATATTACGTTAAACTGTCAACACCAATGGTGACGTTTATATTGAAAAACTGTATATTATTCTGTCAAGCGAACATCTGGAACTGATGTGTTTCTCATAAAGCGTTTTGCTTTGCCTTTAGCAAAAGCATATTGAATACAAACTTAGGTCTTCTCTGCAAAAGACTGCTCATTCTAATAATATGAGAAGAACGGTAAAATGTCAGAATTTGCTATTATTAGCGTAAATAGCTGATTTACCCTGCTGTTTAAACCTCGAATAACGACTTAATAACTTTAATTTAGTTCTACTAGTGTTTTTATGAAAATATTGCAAACTCATCTCCATAGTAAAAGTCATTTATTCGGATTTCTGCGTTATCCAGATATTTCTTTTTAATTTAATGTTCACACAATAAGTATAATAACAGAACCTAACTATAAGCATGTGCGCCAAATAGGTATTCTCTTTTTAGTTTGATTCAATGTGCGGTTTCTGCATAAATTGTACAAGTACCTGGACAACCGAGCTTCGCTCGACTTTTTTTGCTTTTTGTTTAATCGTGTTTTTTTAAAAGGTACTTATTTAGATAAACCTGTTACGTAAAAGAAAAGCGAGTAGAGAAAACCATGTGATAGTTATATAATGTAGGTAGGTATAGTAAAATGTATAGCACAAAAACGTTCTCCATACCGAATTTCGCGGTGATCGGTCAAGAGGTTTCAAAGTTTAACGGTTAGATACATACAAACATACATTTTGTATATACCTCTTAGATAATACGAATTGTTTGTAGAAGAGTGAGTAGAGAAACAAATGTGAACTTGTTACTTAAAACTGAGGTAAAAAAAGTGGTGTGAATGTAATGCATATCATTTCTGTTTCAAACACACAAAAATTGAATTACTTATTTTTTTCAGTAAAATTGTCCGTAGAAGTGAGTAGATAAAGAAATATGAATGTTGCCTAAAAGTGAGTAGAGAAAACAGTGTGAATGGAGTATGTACAATTTATATTTTAAACGTGAGTCGTTCCACGTCAAATCGCACAAAATATGGCAAGAGATACAATTTTAAAAAATCTGTGTTGCACTCACACGACTTTCTCTACTCTTGTACTAACCATTCTTACAAACTCTTATTCCTATATCTTCTTCGTGTTAAGATAAACATATGTATAACTTATCTTATTGCTTATTTCCTTGTAGGTACAAGGGGAATATTAGAATACAGTAGGCTTTGTGCGATAGTCAAATGTTTTAAATCTTTGGGATTCTGTTGCCTTTGCCCACTTAACATATAAATAAAAAAATGAACAACGATGATCCTTTTCACGAAAGTTCTAAGTTTTCCAAAACTCACACACATAACAAGGAATATCTCCGAAATGGTTCACCCTACAAGAAAATTTATTAAGACATAAATTGTGTATTTTAGCAAGATCTACATCTTTGTATAGTATGATTTGGTCTATCTCTAACGGTTTACCAGTTATGCAAAAGTCCTTCAGAGTAAATACGACTACAGGGGTATAGCCAGAAAATTCAAGATATACATTTCATTTGTCATTAAAATATCTCAAACATATGACATTTTAATCAAAATCGTTAGAGCCATTTTCAAGAAAATCAAAATTTTCCAAAAATTTTCCATGTAAAGGGTGTTTAGGGTGGGGCTATTTTCTTCAAAATCTTCGTGTCGCATCCTTGAAAGACATTAAACTTAAATACCAACTTTGGTTTTTAACCGACTTTTTATTTTTGAGTTATGCTGTCCACAGGCTGACAGACTGACAGACTGACAGACACACAGACACACACACGGATCTTTTTCTAAAAATGCTTTTTTTGGATTCAGGGGGCCTCAAAACATATATTTCTGGTGAAATCTTGACATCGAATTTTTGGGTGGAATACAATACTTCCCCTACTTACCAGTAGAGAAAGTAAAAATCAACTGTTTTTCAACATCTGTTGGAGATAAATTTGATATAAATTAATATAGGAGGAATGTGATTAGATATTGGAATGAAATTTACTACACACTTTTCTTTAGTTGCTAGTAACACCTCTGCAAAACTTAAATCTAACCTTAATGCCTTAGAAAGTCACCTTTTTCACTTCGGTGTACCCTTAACATAAACATGTGAAAAAACAGTAGGCTACAGTCAATTACAGATACAACTGCACCCATAATGACCATAGTCATATCACACAAAGGATATTAATTATGTCAAACCAAGCTTTGAACCTACCAGAACTGCGCCTTATATACCTAAAACTCAATATAAAAGTGGATAGGATTAATGTAAAAGACTTTGGATTTAAGGTAATTTGCAACTCAGTGGTTAAAGTCATTCAGCGAAGCATTTCAAAATCTTTGTGTTGCTCATGAACCCCAACTGAAGTCGTTTTACATTTTCTGCATCTCATTTACATTTGTACAATATTTAATCACCATTGTCACTTAAAGCATGGAATGAGTATGTTCCAAGAATGTCAGCTACAGAAGTTGAGTTTTTTTTAGTAAAGGGACGATATTTTTATGTGATGATATACCTGCGCATTGCACAGTTACACATACAGAAACCTAGAGATAGCTCATTCAACTTGTATACCTATATGGCCCACATAAAGGTTACAGTTGAATATCTCTAAAACGAACAGGAAAACCACAATTTCAGAAATACTAACTCTTACAGGAGCAAGGAGCCTTCGAAACTGTGATATGGAAAATCTTCTCAAGGGGCTCCTTATGGGACTGACAGGCCCCAACTTCAGAATTTTAAATTAAATCATGGTAGTATCTTTTTTTTTAAATTCTGGTTCCACACAATATACTTAGCAACTTTTTAGTAAATATTTTTTCGAAAATGAATTGTTGAGGTGTTATAATGTAAAGACTTCTATTTAACAAGCTCATTCAACTTGTATTAATACTTTGCAGAAACTATATAAAGTAAATGTACTTCAAATGTATCTACAAATATAAAATTACAGTCTCTGTTAATGAAAATTTTCTTAAACAGTGTGAGAAAATGCCTTCATATAATAAAAGTGCAGTAAAATTACAAGAATATAAATTATAATTTATATAATGCCATATTAACTTAAAATGAAATTTCATACTTATGCTAAATTAAAACCATAATTAATATAAAACCAAGTTACATAAGCCAAACACAAGTTCCTTTAATCAGTTGGTATTGCAGCTGTTCTTTAAGAATCATAATTGTTGATGAAGAACTGGCTCATCTCTTGCTGGATAAAACATAATATATTAAGATTTCTATCAGTTAAGAGTATATAGATTACAACGTTCTATCACACGGCAGATTTCCTCTATTACTTATTTTATTAAATTAATAGGATAAAACGGAAAAGCGCGAAAAGCTAATTAAGAAGTATATGTGAGAGGGTTTAAGAATCTGTGGTTGTTAATCTCTCACATCCAATGTGTAGCTGGCTTTGATAGAAAAGGAAAGCTTATTCGGTAGAATTGTTGGAATTAAAGCGCGACTGTATACAAAAATCAATTTTTATTTGTGTATGTCTATTAACGGCTAACCACAAAGCCGGAACAGTAATGTGTTTAAGTTGGGTATAGGGGAGGCTGAATGACGGCTTTATGTTCAAATCCTACAGGATTTGGAAACCAAAAAATTATCAAAGGTTTTACTCCCCTGTGTTGTTTGTTATTACACAGAATAATGAGTTTTTATGTGTTTTACGTTTTAAGCACAATTTGTTAGGTTAAAAATCCCCGCATACGAAGCCATGAAAATCTGCAGAGCATATAAAGCTCCCTTTGCCAGCGGTAACTCATGTGGAAACCCCAAGAGCAATAATAAAGCAAACGCAACATCCATACAAAGTACATTTACACGCGATTTGTTCCAGAAATTGAGTTGCACTTTTATTTTCTTTACAGATTCCTGCAAGCTTGTTTACTGTTTCCATCAAAATGGTAAGTCATCATGCCCATCTCTAATAGTTTTTCTTGTGGAGGGTGTCATGAGAGATAATTCGACTGTGGTGGAGCCTCTTGACAAGAACCATACCAGAACTGGGTCATTTACTGCTAGGATGTGACTGATGCAAAAAGGGATGATGGTAATGCGGGGTTTTGTTGGGAACGACTTTATTTTTCTTTGGTTTGGGAGACGCCCTCAACTTTTCTCGTCAGCTAAGTGATAGTCTTTTTGTTTTACTTTTTGTTGCTTATTCGCTTTGTGCCAAGTACAAGTCTGCAAGTCTGGTGCATGTGTATGTTTCCCCGGGGTCAATGTCTCCGAGGCCACGGATAAGGGCACTGAAGTTGTGCGGGAAGGAACTGTGTGATAGGATGTGATCAGTAAGGTTTGGGATAGAAAGGCCACGATGAATGTCTCTGTTTGGTATGCACTAGTCTGCGTCAACAGCCGTAAGAAGAATGCGGTTTTGAAGCGCTTGTAGACGTTTAGGGTGTGATTATCAAGCAGCAATGCCCCAGATTTCACATGCGCAGGTAAGAGCAGGGCGAAGTATCTGCTTGTATAGGAGCACTTTGTTGCGAACGGATATCGCTGATTTCCTGTTGTAAAGTGGATATATCATTTCCATCCTTCGGTTGATCTTGTTGACTATATTCTCGATGTGGAGTTTTCAAGTTAGTTTATGGTACAAGGTGACTTTAGAATATTTTGCTTGGTTGGACCAGTTTGCTCTACCACCAGATATTTGAATCTCAGGATGACCATCTTGTACCAGCCTTCTAGTGAAGGTAACCAACTGCCTGTTACTTCGTTGGGTTGATCTTTAAACGCCAAGCGGTGAGCCATGCTGTTAGCCGTCAGCGTACCTCTAGTGCCTACTTGCTGCAATTCAGTGTTTAACAGTGGCGTGTTAATTGTGGTAGCAGGGCAGACTGGTATAGAGAAAAGCCCGATTAGAATGGAAATGAATTAATGTAAACCAGGAAGAGGAGCGGGCCAGGTACACTTCCTTGAGGCAACCCTGCATGAATAGTCCGGGAGACTGAGGAAACTTTATCTTTGCATCCAATGAATGTTCTGTTTTAGGGGTAGGAGGGAATGAAATGGTAATGTGAGGGAGGATGTTGAATTGGATTAGACTGCATAGGAGATCCTCGTGCCAGACGGAGTCAAAGGCGCGTGTGCTGTCCAGAAAAAGTGCAACAACAAAGTGCCTATTGTTGAATCCTGTGAGGTCATCCACCAGCCGGAATAACTGATGGACGGTGGAGTGCCGTCGACGAAAGCCAAACTGCACCGGTCGAAGTACTTGTAGGGTATACAGTGTATGTTGGAGTCTCACTTGCACAACCTTCTCAAAAATCTTGCTCAGGCTTAGAAGTAGACTGATTGGTCGGTATCCTTTAGGGGAGGAGGACTCCTTTCCTGGCGTCAGTAAGGTGATGATTATAGCATGCTTCCATCTTATTGGGAAGTACGCCAGGCGGAGTAGGATGAAAAGGTGCACAATGAGCTCAATCCAGTGCGGAAGGCCTTAAAGCGCCGCATAGGGTACATTATTAAACGCTGTTGCCTTTTAGAGGTCCAGAGTGGAAATGGGATTTTCTACTTCCACCTAAGATGTGATGGTTACAGTCTCTGGCAAAAAGGTCTAGATAAAAGTCGACCTCAACCTGAGGTATAAATTCCATGTTGCAGGTAACCGCCGGATCAAAGGTTCTTCAAGGTTTTATTCATCATCTCTAGCTTCTTTCTGGCTGATTCAGCCAAGCCGGTGCCCTGGCATAGGGTTTTGTCTTGCATGGGTAGGCGAAACAATGCCATGGGCATCCGCCAAAGGGATTAATCCTCCATGTCCAGCGAAGATAGTCGTCGCTCCCATTCTCCGTTGCAGTAGTCTGCAAGCTCCAATTTTAGGACACGTGGCAGTCTTTAGAATGTCCTTTTATCCAGGAGTGAACCAGTGCGCGGGGCTCGGCAGCGTGCTGAGAAGTCCTTTGTTAGTCTCCAACTGAATCCAGTGACTTCCAGGCTGAGATTTGGAGCATCGAACAGCTGGTGATGTTGAACGCTACGACTCGCGTAGATGGCAGTTCTATCAGTCCTATAACAAAACATACGGGGTATGGTAGAATTTTTTCCACGGTGTTAGGTGTGTTTCCTGCACCATGAGCACGTGAATACCCTTCGCAGTTACATAATTTCCGTTTCACGCAGCTTGAAGCGAATCTTGTTGGCATTCCTGCAACAAACTTTGAGGGAGAGCAGGTCTATTACTCCACCGTTTTTAGCAGCCACAGTGTATTATGAAGTTCAGTACGGTGTGGCGAAGATGGTATAAGTGTGAATGTGAGGGAGTCGAGTCCTTAGAGCTTCAGTCAGGAAGGCCGCGAAATCAGGCGTCTTCAGCTATGACTGTAAAAGAAATACGGGGGTACTTTCCAAGGGCGGCTGAGAGTGTGGTAAAGATAAGTAGAAATGTATCTCTGGCCCCAAAAACCTTTACTCTATATGTATGAACTACATTACAGTATGAGAAATGGAAACTGTTCTCTCTAGACTTCCATAAATAATTTCAAACTATCTTAATTGCATAAATTTACAATTTTCAAAAACCTATAAAAATATAATCTTCATAATATTAAAATAAATACGTCGCTGTTTTCTGCTGCGGAATTTATCTATAACCTTGGAGTTGAAACCCTCGCCACACTAAGATCAAATGTGTTGCTCATATAGTTTTCTCTGTGTTGCCTTATTAATACAGTAATGTGTTCTAGATCTTCACTCCCCTGTACGCCACGTATATCTGTTTAACAAACGTGGAACCAAATGCTCGTATGTGGATTGTGAACATCATCTCTGTATGTCCAACTATTTTCATACCTTTCATTCTAAATTTCCTCGTATACTCCCCTTTTTACCACTACCTATACCTTTCTGACTTGTATTTAAATTTGGAATAGGTCTACCTAACTTTCTAACTCTTGCTTTCTTCCAAAGTTCAGGAAAAGGGCCTTTGTAGCAGATCATCTACAAATTTGCCAGGTTGCTTTCACAATACTTTACGCGCGATTTCAAAGGGTAAAATGCTGAGTAAGAGTCTACATTGCTGTAGCAACATCACCTTACTGTAGAGTGCTACTGTAATTACAGCACCCTTACACTCGTAGGAATGACGGTTTATCAGAACATGCGCAGATGAAAATTGACTGCTGTGGTCCTTCTCTGAGAGAATCGCAGTGTGACTGAAATCATTTCAGCACCTCACGCTGCACTTTCTAGTTATATCGGATATAGCGCTGCAAAGCATATTTTCGTCCATTTTACTTGTATACTGGTTCGCATTCCAAGAGAATTAACGTAACTTTAGTGCGATTTTTACACTATGCTGTGCAGTGAAATTGAGACCAATTATAGTTCGTGATGGTAGACAGAGCCAATGTGCACATAAATATAGAAATTAACATTTCGTGAAATTTTCCATTCAAAGCTCTGCAAAACCTCATTTTGAGGAAATTATACAATATTTAAGTTTAACTGATAATAAACTTTCTGAGGCTTATTAAAGTAGTCTTACATGATTGGTAATGCATTGCTTTGAAAGCTCCATCAGAGTACAATCGATCTTAGAGCCAGTTTCTCCATTTGAAATGTGTTTGTAGACCACAGGGTTAAAATATGGAACTCAAGTGGCATAGAAAAGAAGAGAAATGCAAAGAAGTTAGATTTGAAAAATTTAGCTTAGAAGCAGATCCCTTGAAAAAAGAACGAGAGAATGAATGAACTTAGATATTCTGTTTCTAATATCTACTCAGCTGTGTGGCGTAAGGCCATGTTTATCACTGTATAACACAGCGTAACTATCACTATACTCTACCTAAGATGCATAAACTGAGGAATTTGTATGAGGCTATCATAAGCTCTGAAAGTTTAACTTGTATAACTATAAAATTATTTAATATTCTGTACATTTAGTAACACTGGATGATAATATTTTGCTCGGATTCCTCCTGGGTCTCTTTAATTGATGGAAACTAAAATTACCAAAATTGTGTGTTCAATCCCGTCATATTTTAATGGCCACCCCATGTCCCTCCTTTAGTTTTGTATTGTACCGTGATCTTTGGAATCATTTCTTCCCTTCATTACAAATGGTCCTTCTATTCTTTTTGTATTGTTCTAGTTTATCATTTACTGCAAAAATATTCAATGCTTATCTAATGATTTTCTTAGGAATGCTGTCCAACTTGGGCCAACCTTTGTTTGTAGAAAATTCAATTCCGCTACTTGAGTATGGCCAAAATTATCCAAGATTCACTGCCATACAGAAAAACATCACCTTAGAGAACTTCATGTTTGTATCTCTTTATGTTTTAATGTTCTTATAGTGCCACATATACTAATACACACACGCACGCACACACGCACGCGCGCGCACACACACACACACACACACACACACACACACACACACACACCCCTTACACCAGTTGACCCACTCCAGACGGCATTCGGGTAAGTAAATAACCCTTCGTGCGTTAAGAGTTGCAGAAATCACAGGGGTAAACCCATCAGTGGGGTGCGTGAACTTTGCTTTGCTCTTAAGAGAAGCGGCCGGGATGCCAGGCTAGCGTATGTAGCGTGTGATAATAGACAATAATAGACAATAATAGTCACAGGACTTTATTTTCCAAACAGTAATCTCGAAAACCCTTTGTAGTGCCGCACTCATTGTCACATGTTTATAAACATCGCAACAGGCAGCCGGACCTCGACCCTTTAATAATGTTTTTTAATGACTAAATTATACATCACTTAAATGTATGATACTGTAGTGTTTTTTATATATCTAACGTAGGTACCTTAAGAAACTATAGTAACTATTTAATAAACATTGTTTTAATTGCACCACATGATATTACACATGTTTATAACCCGATGATGTTTTACGAAACTATTGTTATAATAATCATTGAATACAAGTCTTGATAAGGCTCTTAAGATTAACGCGACCATAAATAAATTAATTTAATTTAAAAACAAAGTGTTTATTTTCAGTTTATGTAATTGGTTTTAACTGGAAGAAGCTAAATCACTTGCGTGGGGATTACATCTGATTTGCCGGCGTTACCAATCTAACTGCCGATTCGTGAAAAGGCCACAACGCTGAGAAACAGCCAGTATGAATGAAGTTCCTTTCCACAAAAGACTGATACTCGTTGAATGGTGTTATCATATGACGCATCGGTATAAATCGCTTAAATCCATTGCCTATATACCAATAGTAATGTAGCATTCATTTTAAGGTCATTGTTAATGTTAGAATGTGATCCTTCTCTATATAAATCGTTTGCAGCAAATGTAATTCGATTCCGTTTTAACTATTTCTTTCACTTGAAACTACAACCTGTCAAAATGATACGTTAGGGACACGTTTTTAATGAATTTTAGAAATCATAACGTCGGTAGAAAAGCAGAAACGCAATCGAAATACATCACCATAGCTGCATCATTTTCGAATCCATTTTTTGTAATAAAAGTGAAGACATTGCCACATTTAAAAGACACAAAAGGAGTATATATCTTGAAAGTATCTCGCACCTTGTTTTATGGGCCATAACGGAGGAAAAGTTTCCTCATACTAACCATATCTGAGAGCATTATGACTACTCTGTGAATTTTTAGGATTTAAAAGAGAGAAACAGCGCAGTAAAACTCTTACTTAATCTATAAATTACAATAGTGAGAAAGTGCATAAGTGTAGCGTAGGACAGTTTTTTCACTAAGAAAATCCAAGAAGAATGAAGTTGTAGGAAAGGAAATTAGTGACAGTTTTTGGTTCTTTAATCTGAATTCTTATAGCTTTTACTACTCACGACTGGAAATATAGCTACCTTCATATTTTACTTAAAGTGCACTTCAGACTACGATAATCCGATAGTAAACCTTCCGAATAATGTGTAGCAAAATAATGATTCGAACCTTCTGACATTTCCCCTGTCTACTGGTTGGAAGAATTATAAGATGTGTAACAAAACTGTTCGTCCCATATACCGGGTGATCAACACAGAGCAGAACAGGTTTCAAGCCTCTCAGCCGACCGGCCTGTGGTGCCGCTTGCTATGCACGGCGCTGAGTGGATGATAGAACGCCCGTAGTAACTTATTATGGTTTGTCGCCTAACTTATTTCTAACAGAGAAACAAATAATCAACACTTGAAAAAATCTGATGCACTCACATGACTTTCTCTGCTCTTGTACAAACTATTCTTACACACTCTTATTCCTCTTATCTTCTTTGTGTTAATCGAGATAAACATTTACACAAATTATCCAACTGCTAATTTTCCTCTAGGTGCAAGGGGAACGTGAGAATGCAGTACACTTTTTCTTTTAATTGTTCCATTTATATCCCACCTTTAACTACAGAGGTCATATCGGCGGCCTTGCCTACTGACAAATGGTGTTATAAGTTTACGTTGGGTTTTTCTATCCTTGGGGGTTTTATTCTTTGAATTCACACTTTCATTCATACTTCCAGACTCAGGGAAGGATGAGGAATAATCCTGGCCCCCTGCCGGGAATCGAACCCGGGACCCCTAGCACAGCAGGCAGGTGCTCTACCAAACTGCGCCATAGGGCCAGCCACAGTACCTACGCTTTGGCCGATATTCAAATCTTTTAAAGCTGGTCGCTAAATGAAGGCTTTGAAATTCTGTTCTTAGACGGCCAAGACATAAAAACGTGAAAAAAACCTTACATTTGAGAAAAGTTTAGGTATCGCAGAACTTGCACAAATAAGAAGGAATATCTGTGAAATGGTGCACTCTACGAAAATGCATTTGGGCATAACATGTGTGTTTTAAACTGTTCTAAAGTTTTTGTATAGTAAGGTTTGGTTTATCCCTTACGATTTTCCAGTTCTGCTAAAGTCATCCAGAATCAACAGGACTACATAGACTACAGCGAGAAAATGCAAAATTTACTTTTCATTTACCATGAAAGTATTTCACATTTAGAATTTTAATCAAAATCGTTAAGAGTCATTTTTGACAAAATCAAAATTTTCCAAAAGTTTTCTTGTAAAGGGTAGCTCAGGGTGGAGTAAGTTTCCTCAAAATGTTTGTCTCGCATCCTTGAAAGATATTAAACTTAAATATCCACTTAGGTTTTTAAGCGACTTTTTCATTTTTGAGCTATGCTGTTCAGATACACCCACCCACACACCCACCCACACACCCACCCACACACCCACCCACACACCCACCCACACACACACCCACACACACACACACCCACACACACCCACACACACCCACACACCCACCCACACACACCCACCCCCACCCACCCACCCATACATACACACCCACCCACACACCCACACCCACCCACCCACCCACACACACCCACCCATACATACACACACCACCCACACACCCACACCCACCCACCCACCCACACACACCCACCCACCCCCACCCACCCACCCATACACACCCACACCCCCACCCTCTACTGCTGTTACGAGTATAATAATATTTGCGTTTCACTATATAAGTACTAGATTTATGAAGTACTCAATTAGACTAAGGTAGATAAAAAATTAGAGGTAAATAAAGATGTAAATGTTCAAATAGAACATCACCAACAATATGTACATGTATATATAAAATGTAATTTGTATGTAAATAAATAAATTCAAGCATGTAGTATTCATATGGAATGGGGCATGCAATTAAAAAAAAAAACCCACCCCCACCCACCCACCCATACACACACCCACACACCCACCCATACACCCACACACCCACCCACCCACCCATACACACACACCCACCCACCCACCCACACACCCACACACACACACACCCACCCACCCACACACACCCACCCACACACACACACACACACACACACAGACCACCCCCCCTCCCCAAGTACACATGTACATTTTGGATTCCGGGAGCTTCAAGACATAAATCGAAATTTTGTGCCAGATGCAATACTTCCCCCTACTTACTGTATGTAATACAGAAAGTAATAAAAATACTCGAACATATGAAGTCAGCAGATGCTGGAAGTTCCTCCCTTTGTTATTCAAGCATTTCTGGCACCTGCTTAGGAAGTTGGCCATTACACACTACATTCTCCTTTGCGAGAGAGCAGCAATTTCTTGATGACTGCTATTTTTAAGTTCCTCTGGTGTTTGGAATTGTTTAGTAAACTTTTTCTCTTAATCCCCCAGGGAGATAAAAATTGCACGGGTTTAAACAGGGGGATTCTTATGGACATACTAATCATGTATTAATACCTGTTGGGGAACACAATATAGCTATCAGAATAGAACCATTGCACGTAATACACACAGTATGGTATGAGTCAACAAACACGTGCAAGGTTTCCAAGAGTTCAAATCACACTGTAGCCTCGCGCTTCACTACCGGTGTGCTGAGAACTCGCAAACCTATTCTGCTTAATGCTGATCACCCAGTATAATAATAAATAGCATATTATGGAAACTTTTCAACGTTAGCTTGGTAATAAAAAGGTTAGTTTCTATTTATTTCGTCGTTACTCTTAGAGTTATGTAAGCCTATTAAGAACTCAAAAACAATTCCTGGTTTCCTGCTTTTTGACTTATTCCACATTGAAGAGTCCTCCGAATCATATTTTTGTGGTGTACTACTTCTGACACAGCTGAACATTTTCAAGAAAACGTACCATCCTAAACTGCCCTTTACATATAATATTCTTCGTTATTTTTTATTTTCTCGATAATGACTCTTACCGATTTTGATCGTATGCTTAAGATATTTTCGCATCCCAATTTTATCGGAATAGACCGCGAAGTCCTCTTAATTCTGAATGGCTTTTTCTATAATTCGTAAACCGTAAGAGGCAATCAAAATATTACAGCACAAACAATTTAGATGTTAAAGGGCACAGGTTACATCCAATAACATTTTTATAGCGTTAACCATTTTTCAAATATTCTTTGTGTTTTAATGAATGAGTATTTATTTCTCATCTCCTACAATAACATAATTACATTACACACAGTTTGATCTACACTAGCGTTTCAAATAACAAACAAGTTTGCTTATTTACGTATTTAATTTACGGTTCCAGCACATCTCAACTCCTGGTATTTCAGTATTGGCGACCTTTTATACTGCTTGCTACATTTTTCATCCTTTGTTTCGTTCGAGTATCCCAATTTCGTTCTAAGTTTACCTTTAGTTCGAATTTTCCTCTGTCATTCTTACCCATTTTTCTTTGACCCTACCCAAGTATATTCCTACAGTATTTATGCGTGTTTCATCCCCTTATAGAGTCACAATCTTTTGGTTTAGTACTTCCCCATGCAAGTTGTTAAATGTTTGTTCCCATTCTTGTTCTCTCTGGTTTTACTTTCTCTACTATGTACAGTAAGTAGAGGAAATTGTATTCCACCCAGAGATGTCGAGATTTCACTGCAAATATCCGTGTTCAATTCCCTGAATCCCACAGAAATGAGTTTTAGAAAAAGGTGTGCGTGTCTATCAGTGGACAGTACAACTCAAAAACGAAAAGTCGGTTAAAAACCTAAGTTGGTGTTAAATTTTAATATCCCTTAAGTATGCGACACGGAGATTTTGAAAATTTCTCCACCTTGAACTACTTTTGATTTTGTCAAAAATGGCTCTAACGATTTTGATTAAAATGCCACATGTTTAAGATATTTTTATGCCAAATGAAATGTACATTTTGAATTTTCTGGCTATAGCCCATGTAGTCCTGTTTACTCTGCATGACTTTTCCATAGCTGGTAAACCGTAAGAGATAGACGAAATCTTACAGCACAAGAAATGTAGATCTTGCTAAAACACGCAACTTTTACTTAATTAAGTTTTTTTGTAGAGTGAACCAATTTGGTGATATTCCTTGTTATTTGTGTGAGTTTTGGAAAACAAACTTTCGTCAAATAGAATATCGTTATTCATTTTTTATATGTTAACCGTGCAAAGAGAGCTTTAAAAGATTTGACTATCTATTGTATTCCCATATTCCCCTTGCACCTACAAGGAAATAAGCAATAAGATAATTTCTGCAAATATTTATTTCAACTAACACGAAGAAGATATAGGAATAGGAGTTAGTAAGAATAGTTAGTACAGGAGTAGAGAAAGTCATGTGAGTGCAACACATCAGATTTTTCCGTAGTTTTGTAACGACCATGAAATTTTAAAGCCATTACTTAGCAATCCGCTTGTTAAAATCTTGGTAATCGCTTTAGGCTACTTTAAGCTTTACAATGAAATATGTGCCGAGAGTTTATTTCCGTTAATAAGAAGTAAATAGAAAAATCTTCTTTAAAAACGCTTTGTACAGGAATGAGTAGAGAAAGCTGTGTTACACTTCCAATTTTTAAACCAACATAAATGTCAGGTTTTATATTTATTTTAAGATATTTCTTGTTAGGGTAAATTTTTTTCGTTACGGTAGTCTCTAATAATTATTGTTGAATCTCCCTTCCCCTAGGCAGTTTTGTTGTCCAGGGCTGCGATCCTCTTACCCAGGAGCTGCGTGTACCAGGGGTGAAACCCTCTTAGCTTAGACGTTTATCGACAAAAATGACCATAAAGAAACTCTTAGCGTTTTCTCTTTTTACCGTATTTTATCGTATAAGCATGGGAAAGAGCCCTCTATATCTTGCCGGCACACGTGCACGGTGACAGCTCTTGCCTTTCATAACTCCCCTCCCTTCCCTTCCCAGTCCATTGTTGTTCTCGGGGAACATTCTTTTGCAGCATGCATGTTTCACAAAAGTTAAAGCATAAGAGTTCCGAGTACCTACATGTAACAGCAAGGAAATGAGAAAGGGAGAGTGAGTGGGCCTTTGCTTTGAAATGTAGAGGTCCCCTCTAGCGCCACACACGTGACAGTCCAGTTTGCACAAAAGTAAGGAACAAGCTCCGACCGCACGCACACACCCGCGCTCTGCCTTTTTGTAGGCGGCGGACGTGTTGGTATATGCCGGCGGCGGCGGATGGCATTGGCAGCCGATGATATGTACACAGAACGCCTAAGATAATCTCACTGCACCTTGCGTCTACGTCACGTTGCAGGTTCTACCAAAAGTTTAAGGACACCCATTGATATTTTGAATTCTTCTCTTCGAAGAACGCATATCACGCATAACTATAAATTTATGACCTATTGCTTCAAACATACACTAGATATAATATTAATGGATTATAGGGCCTCCCTAGCGCAGTTGGTAGCGCGGAGGACCCGGGTTCGATCCCCGGTACCAGTATGGGGATTTTATTCCCTCTGAGAGGCCTAGCACGGTGTGCACTCAGCCTCGTTAGTCACTGGGGGACCAATTGAGGAGCTACTTGATGGAAAAGTCATGAACACCGCATAATTGGCTGGGAGGAATCGGGACACTGACCACGTACCACCTTCTACTCCTTTGGGTATGCTGCACACAATATTCCTACACTCTTGCACGGTAATATTATTCCAAGATTCGAATAAGGTCTCTCGAAGTTCTCGGCGGTTTTACGGCCAGGGGGCAGCTACTCCTCCACCTTCCTATCTCATATGGATATAACTGCCGCAGTTCTATCCTCCCGGAACGATGCAACCCTTGGCATACCACATCACTCCAGGTCTGAAAATTGGCCACTTTTCCTATACTTTTTATTGTATGCGCCAGACACGTTTTACTCATCCCCAGGTATCTCCGTATAGCTTGCTGCACTTATGCATATACCAATATGCACTAATGCATATTTTGCCATTTGGTATCGTTATTCAGTATATGCTATAAGAAGTTGCCGTTTTGACTTCACTGGTTCATTCATAATGGTAGTGCAAGTTCAAACTCTTCTTCTCCAATTGTCAATTATTGATAAACAATATATGATATCATATTTAAAATATTTCCCATATATGTGCCTTTCCGTTGAGAGAAAAATATAATTGACAGTCTATATACTTTCATGGCCACATCTCCACAAATATCTAAAGTTAAAATACTTAACTGTGTTTTAAAATGTATCCTTTAATGGGAATTTTTTGAGGAAACACAAGGCCGCTGTACAAAATAGCTTAAGGGCAAAGTGTATATAGGTGAAATATGCAGGTGTCCTTAAACTTTTGCTAGGTACTGTATTTATCGTTATACAAAGCCTTGACCGTTTCACTGATTGCTTTAGGCCTCAGTGCGAGGATGTGCCATTCCTTTTGCTAAATAACCTTCACCAATAACCAAAAGCTAGGATACAAAATGGTGTAGAAACGAAATATATGTTTACGTTTTCGATCATATTGGCTAAAAGAGAAAGAGGCAGTGAGTGCATTCACTACTGACCTCTTATGATGATTAGTAGCCACAAGCTATAACCTAGTGTAGGACAACACTTTGAAGGGTTTAAAATCTAAGGGAAAAACTTGATGAGCGTTCAGGTTAGCGAAATGTGTGTTTGTGTGAGTCCAATTTCAGGGATTTTCAAGACAGAAATTTATGAGAGAAAAGTAAACATTATATCATTTCCATTTCGTTTACTGTTAAAGAGAGCCCTTGTGGTATTGAGATTTGACTACATTTTAAAGGCATGCTTAAACATTCGCTAAATATCATTTTAATTTCCTTTACAGTTTAACTTATTTTAAAATAAATTTTAGTTATTTTACGTACTGCATAGAATCTACACGAATAAGGAATTCTAAAGTTCGAGAGTTTAATGTATAAATGTTATGCTGCTTCTAATAACGAGGTAGCTGTCATTAATCTGTACTTTACATGAGTAATGTCTCCAGTTAAGAATAACCACTCTTATTTTTATCCTCGAGTGTGCTTTAAATATCTTCCAAGAAGTGGCAAAGAATTCTCCATTAAAGAATAGAGAGCTTTCATTTAAGCCAAGAACCCTGGAATAAATACACACTTCATTCTTGAAAAGACAGACTTTCATATAGAAATGTGAAAGCATTACAGTTGAAGAGTCTGTGTCAAGAGTCTGATCTGCCGTTTTGGGTCTCCTTCCTAAATGGATGTCTGAAAGAGCTAAGCTTGTTTGATATGAGGTAAAAAACAAAATGCTAAAAATGTTATAGAGGTAAACAGAAACAGTAGCTAATATGTACACATTCAGATACTCTTTTTCCAAAGGATACCTTTGCCATTTCACATAGCATTTTAACATGTTGAACACTTGTTTCTTAATAATATTGATATGTATTGTTGATGACATTTTGGCTGTCATTACCAGCTGGGAATCAACGTAACTACTTTTCAGCTAGAACGTGTGACGTCATACTGAACATGCGGATCCAGGGCTGTACAACTGATTGTCAGTAGTCCGACTGCAATACTGGCAGTGTAGCGCTGTGTTTACCTTCTGTTCTGCCCTATAAAAAATCCAATGTGTCAAGCATCACGTGCTGTCACATTAAAAACGTCAGTGGAAGAATAATTTTACCATGAAGATGGACAAAGCAAACAATATAGCTTATGTCACTCAGAAATACGAAATTATAAAGAGAAGGACAAATTGTTAAAGCCCTGTAATACAAAACAGACATAAATCAGTTGTGGCATCGTCAGGTAGTAAGAAGACAGAACAAAAAATCTGATGTGTTGCACTCACATGACCTTCTCTACTCTTGTACTAACCATTCTTACAAACTCTTATTCCTATATCTTCTTCGTGTTAGTTAAAATAAACATTTGTACAAATTATCTTATTGCTTATTTCCTTGTAGGTGCAAGGGGAATATTGGAATACAGTAGGCTTTGTGCGATAGTCAAATCTTTTAAAGCTTTGAGATTCCGTTCTCTTTGTACACGTAACATAAAAAAATGAACAACGATGACCCATTTCACGAAAGTTCCAAGTTTTCCGAAACTCACACACATAACAAGGTATATCTCCGAAATGGTTCACCCTACAAGAAAATTTATTGAGACATAAATTGTGTATTTTAGCAAGATCTACATTTTTTGTACAGTATAATTTGGTCCATCTCTAACGGTTTAGCAGTTATGCAAAAGTCGTCCAGAGTAAATACGACTACATTTTAATCAAAATTGTTAGAGCCATTTTCAAGAAAATCCAAATTTTCGAAAAATTTTCCATGTAAAGGGTAGTTTAGGATGGGGCTATTTTCTTCAAAATCTTCGCATCACATCCTTGAACGACATTAAACTTAAATACCAACTTTGGTTTTTAACCGACTTTTCGTTTTTGAGCTATGCCGTCCACAGACTGAGAGACTGACAGACACACACACGGACCTTTTTCTAAAAATGCTTTTTTTGGATTCAGGGGGCCTCAAAACATGTATTTCCGGTGAAATCTCGACTTAGAATTTTTGGGTGGAATACAATACTTCCTCTACTTACCAGTAGAGAAAGTAAAAAGTTCACCACTACAATCGGAGTTCTTTGAAGATATGCGTAAAATGATGCTACATATCAATTTCTCAAGTATTCTCCATGTTTTTCTCTAATCTCTGTTGACCATTGGTTAACATCCTATCAAAGGATATTATTTTATAGTTTCTTTCCCACCTCTTGTTGACTATTTAATAATTTCTCCCCTAATTTTTCTATTTTCTCTGATTTTCTTGTCCCAGAATTTTTATATCCCATCAGTACCCTTATCACCTCTTCCCCTTGCTGAAATAGTTCTTTTTTCCCTCCCTGCTTCTTTTCTAACAATGAGACATTCCGCACATTTCAACTATTAACCTCAATTTCTCCTATTCAATTCTATACAGCTTCCTATCGGCTACTACTTTCTCCTTTCTAAATTTCCATTACATCTACTGGATTTCTGCTTTCACCCAACGTTATTAAGCATATCTATGTGAATTAACCGTGAAATAAATTAATTTACACACACTACCTTCTTTGCTGATAGTGTTGTCTTCTCTTTCTTGCTCGCCGTATATCTGTGTAGCCCAGAGATGTCCAAAATGTTCTTTGGAGAACCTTACGCAGCGAGTGACAATAACCCACTCCACTCCTCAGTCGGAGGGACAGGCAGTGAGTATCCAGTGACGGACACAAACAGGCGATTCCATGGAAGTTTCTAAGCCATAGCTTGAATTTTCTGGGAATGTTCTCAGAAGACCTGTTCATTCTGGACGACTTTTCCATAAACAGTAAACAGTAAGAGACAGACAAAAGCAAACTAAATAAAAATTGTGGATCTCGTTAAAACACACAAATTATGTCTAATACTTTGTTCTTTTCAGTGAACCATCTCCGAGATGTTCTTTCTTGTTTGAATTCGTCAGTAATTATACTTTTTTACTTTCTCTACTGGTAAGTAGGGGAAGTATTGTATTCCACCCAAAAACTCGATATCGAGATTTCACCGGAAATATATGTTTTGAGGCCCCCTGAATCCAAAAAAAGCATTTTTAGAAAAAGGTCCGTGTGTGTCTGTGTCAGTCTGTGTGTCAGTCAGTCAGTCTGTCTGTCAGTCTGTTAGTCTGTGGACAGCATAGCTCAAAAACGAAAATTAGGTTAAAAACCAAAGTTGGTGTTTAAGTTTAATGTCGTTCAAGGATGTGATACGAAGATTTTGAAGAAAATAGCCCCACCCTAAACTACCCTTTACATGGAAAATTTTTCGAATTTTTTTTCTTGAAAGTGTCTGTAACGATTTTGATTAAAATGCCGTATGTTAGAGATATTTTTATGACAAATGAAATGTATATCTTGAATTTTCTGGCTATAGCCCCTGTAGTCGTATTTACTCTGGACGACTTTTGCATAACTGGTAAACCGTTAGAGATAGACCAAATCATACTGTACAACAAATGTTGATCTTGCTAAAATACACAATTTATGTCTCAATAAATTTTCTTGTAGGGTGAACCATTTCGGAGATATACCTTGTTATGTGTGTTAGTTTCGGAAAACTTAGAACTACTTTCCTGAAATGGCTCATCGTTATTCATTTTTAATATGTTACGTGTGCAAAGAGAACGGAATCTCAAAGCTTTAAAAGATTTGACTATCGCATAAAGCCTACTGTATTCCAATATTCCCCTTGCACCTACAAGGAAATAAGCAATAAGATAATTTGTACGAATCTTAACATGGAAATATAGGAATAAGAGTTTGTTAGAATGGTTAGTACAAGAGTAGAGAAAGTTATGTGAGTGCAACACATCAGATTTTTATTAATATCTTAGTGTTGCATTCATGACTTGTCTACCAAATCGACATTGTACATTTCACTTATGTCATTCTATCCTCTCTCTCTCTCTCTCTCTCTCTCTCTCTCTCTCTCTCTCTCTCTCTCTCTCTCTCTCTCTCACACACACTCATGCATATGCGGAAGCTTTTCCTTTTTACTTTTTCTACTACGTATAATAAGTAGGGGAAGTATTGTATTCGACTCAAAATTTCGATATCGAGATTTTGCGGAATTATGTTTTGAGGCCCTCTGCATCCGAAAAAAGCCGGTTTAGTGTGTGTGTGTGTGTGTGTGTGTGTGTGTGTGTGTGTGTGTGTGTGTGTGTGTGTGTGTGTGTGTGTGTGTGTGTGTGTGTGTGTGTGTGTGTGTGTGTGTGTGTGTGTGTGTGTGTGTGGTGTGTGGTGGGGGGGGGGTGATGTGGGGATGGATGCGTGTGTGTGAACAGCATAACTCAAACGAGAAGTCCATTAAAAACGAAAGTTGGTGTCTAAGTTATATATTTTAAAGATGGGGCACGAAGATTTTGAAGAAAATTCCGCCACTCTAAACTATCCTTTATACCCAAAATTTTTCAAAAAATTTAAATCTCTCGAATATAGCTAACGATTTTGATTAAAATGCCCTATGTTTGAGATAATTTTATGACAAATGAAATATATATTTTGAATTGTCTCATTATAGCCCATTTAGTCCTGTTTACTCTTGACTTTTTCCATAACTAGTACACTGTAAAAGATATATGTCCAAATGCATTTATTTCGGAGTGAATCATTTCGGAAATATTCCGTATTTGTATGAGTTCTGCAATACTTCAATTTTTCTCAAATTTAAGGTTGGTATTCTCTTTATCTCTTGGCCGTGTAAATAAACTGGAGTAGGGTAGTTGAGGGAAGGCTGGCACACTTTTTTATGGGCAAGATGGCCGCCATGCGTAATCTTAGCATTACTAGGTAAGGTGCTAGGGGAAGCAGGACGCTGTAGGTGTTTGAATGAATCTCTGGGGATAACTTTTAAAGCCTATAGCAGTGTATGCATGTTTATGAGCGTTCATGGTAGTTGAGTATGCCGTTCACTATATCGATGTTAACCGCCAAACGCAAGAGCTTTCTATCTTGATTGAATATGTTACCCCAACATAATGACACCTCGCCCCCCCCCACATCCTCGCGCTAACCTAACCTAACCTAACCTAACCTAACCTAACCTAACCTAACCTAACCTAACCTAACCTAACCTAGCCTAACCTAGCCTAACCTAGCCTAACCTAACCTAACCTAATCTATCCTAACCTAAGCCCCATACTTCTACTCGCCTAACCTATCTTAACCTAACCTAAGCTCCATACTTCTACTCGTCTAACCTATCTTAACCTAACCTAAGCTCCATACTTCTACATGGCTAACCTAACCTAACCCAGCTCCCACTATTTACTCCGGTCTTTGATAATTTAACCTAAGCCTCACACTTCTACTCATCTAACCTATCCTAATCTAACCTGGCCTAGCCTAACCTAAGGTAGATCCTCTTATTATTATTTATTCTATTCTACTAACATGATACGTTTCTAGACATTCATTCTATCCTCTTATCATCTATCCTATTCCCTCCTCTGCTTATCTATTCTATCCTGTCATACGCTACCCTGATCTCCATCTAGGAATTTCATAAACATTTTGATACTATTTTGAGTCCTCTGATAGATCTTTTTAAACACTTTTAGCATATTCTTGATGCTTTTACAACATATTTAACAACTTTTTCAGACAATTTTCAGAGTTATTCAGTAATTTTCATACATTTTTAAGACGTTCCACCCCATTTTGCTACAATTTTGCACCCTCTGTTAGATCTTTTAGACGCTTTTAGTATATTCATGCTGCTTTTACAACATATTTAACAACTTTTCAGACAATTTTCAGAGTTATTCAGTCATTTTCATACATTTTTAAGACGTTTCACCCCATTTTTGCTACAATTTTACACCCTCTGATAGATCTTTTAGACGCTTTTAGTATATTCAGGGCGCTTTTACAACATATTTAAGAATTTTTCAGAGTTATTCAGTCATTTTCATACATTTTTTAAGACGTTTCAACCCATTTTGCTAGAATTTTGCACCCTATGTTAGATCGTTTAGACGCTTTAAGTATATTCATGCTGCTTTTTTTACAACATATTTAACAACTTTTCAGACAATTTTCAGAGTTATTCAGTCATTTTCATACATTTTTAAGACATTTCACCCCATTTTACTGCTATTTGCACCCTCTGTTAGATCTTTTAGACGCTTTTAGTATATTCAGAACGCTTTTAACAACATATTTAACAACTTTTCAGACAATTTTCAGAGTTATTCAATCATTTTCATACATTTTTAGGACATTTCACCCCATTTTACTGCTATTTGCACCCTCCTTTATAGAACTTTTAAACTTCCAGTAGAAGATGTCCTAACCATTGATGTTGAAGTTCTTATTACTGCTATTTTTGCCCTCTGTCACAGAATTTTATACAACTGTATGACTCTTTTGCTTGGTTCTGTATGTTCTGGGGGTAACATCTCGAACACACCGAGTAGTTTTTCTAAGTCTAACCCCACCTATTATGATCTAACCTGCTTTTAAAATGTTCTTTACAAATTTATTCAACATTGTTTTTTCTAGCCCTTTATAGAGCTTTAAAATATTACTAAAAGATGTTCTATCCGCTGATGTTGAAGTACTTATAGCTCAGTATTTTTAAGATATATTCAGCAATATCTTTGATAGTATTTTAACACAATCTTCTGTTTATATAAACTTAATCAGGGTATACTTACTTTAAGGTAGTAGGATAGACGCCTCTCCTCTTTTATCTGGGCTGGAGACCAGCACTAGAGTTAAAGTCTAGTGGCAGAGTTAACGCCTCCCTTTATAATTTCTATTTTTCTTCTTTCTTCGACAAGCATCGTGGGAAGCACGGAGAAGCCACGTGAGTAATTTTTTTATTTTTTCTTCTTTCTTCGTCAGACATCATCGGAGGCGTGGAGGAGTCAGTTGATTAAATTTTCATGTTCTACAGGAGACGTAATGGAGAAAATACTTATCTTGAGATCTAAGTTGCATTCTCTTACGTATGGCTTGCAACGTTGTAATGCCCGTACGCATACGTTGATATTCCATCGTCTGCAATTACTCTCTTGTCATCATGAGGCGACAGAGCTATTTTATTAGATTCAACTGTAGAAACATTATGAAGTTGGGATAGGATTAAGTTCATAGGCGTTCTTACGATTTTCAAAATTGTAAGGCACTCCATATAGCTGTTGAAGCTGATGTATTGCCTAATGGCACTATGTTTTATGCCTTTGATCTTTTTTATCACAGAACCATCAATATCGAGAGCATACATTTTAGGCCTGAGACCAACGAAACGGCGAATGATTTTACCACTTGCTTCATCTTTAAACTTTCCCAACACTTTTTTGTTTTGTGTAGAATAGCATATATGGTTAACAGGGTAATCCGCTGTGTCCAGATGTTCAAGCATGTGTAATTTATCCTGGTATATATCAGCTGTAGTCACTCGATGGATGAAGGAATCTGTATCCGTATACAGCAGTTTAAGATTCTCAACTCCATAATATGGAAGTAACACATCGTATTGATACGAATACATTAGCGTCTTGGAAATGTCTAGGACACTCATGCCAATGTATATAGGCTTGTTGAACACTATTTTACAAGTAGCCATATGAACAGCTGCAAGATTAGGACCGTATATAGTTCGATCGATAAATGTAGGCTTAGCTATTAGTTTTTCTAATGTTTTGCTGTTTGCTACAAGACGTATATCCATACGATTACGAATATTTTCCATTGTTTTTCCGAACATCGCATTATTGAATAGTTTATAAAGGTCCTTCTCAAAATCATTTCTAGCTTGTTGTCGCAGACGGTTATTAAACTCGACGTAAGGTTTTAGCCAACACGACTGATGAAACTGAAGTGCTCGATGAATCTTTGTTAATAGTAGACCGTGACTAAGAGCTTGTTTCAAGGACATGTAATGTACCACATACTTCTTTCGGGATCCAAGATGGGCAATTAGTTTCTTTGAAGAGGATTCCCCCGGTTTCATACTCTCAGGCAGGAAGGGCAAATCATTATGAAGATCGTGGAGCTCGACAGGATATTCGACATCGACTTCTAAGATGTATCCAAGGGGGTCATCTTCCTTCAATAATTCCAGGTCTATGTCTTCAGGAGAAACCCATTTAAACCCTCCATAAGGAAGGGCCTTACACATTCCCCATCCATATTGGTTGTTTGCATCTTCGTATGTAATAAACTGGGAAGGTTTACGAGAGTCATACTGTTCCATATATATGTTGTTAGCCTCCGCATACCGGTGAGAAACCTGACATAACCCTCCTCTTATGCCAGATTCAACCATGAGTAGCTGATCGTAATCAAGAAGCAATTCCAACTCGATTCCAGTATACAGCAGCATAGCATCCCATGTAAGTCCTGGAGAAGTAAACTAATGTCCAGGATCCACTTTGAGTTTTCAGGGTTTGATCTCTAAATGTCTCAAAGACATCCGCTAGGAGAAGAACATCCGAAATAAAGTACAAATCACTGTACTCGCCAAGGTTTCGGACGTTAAAGTGCTTCCACACGCTCAGAGCATGATCATAGTCCTCACTACTGATTTCTTCACTGTTTAACCTGTTGTAGAAGACATCCCTAGAAGGCAAACATGTATCGTTCAGGACATCCCACGATGTTACGTAATCATAGGGAAATACTCCCTTACGAGTCATCAAGCCAATATTCTCTGCTCCAAAGTACTTCGCTGTTTCAGGATGCGTTTCAAGGTTCTTTGCAAGCTTCTCCAAGCTCGTACTGAGGAAACGGTAGGTATCCACAAATCTAAGTTTAATATCTCCAACATACTTTGAGAATGATATATAACTTTCCTCTGAATTTGGTATAACCTCTACTCTTTCGCTTGTGCAACCTAACTCCTTAACAATGAAATGAGAGTCATACCCACTCAGATTATGCATGAAGACAGGTATATAATTAGGTGTTTTACAAGCCAGGTTACATGTATTGTGTAAAGATCCTCTATACATCCCGGAAACATGATCGTGATCGCGAACCTTCCAATTATCTTCTGTAAATTCATGTTCACAAAGGTAGCATATTGTAGAAGCATCAAATGATTCTTGTTCTTCAGTGGTAAGATTAAGAGGTTTAGCAGATTTGTATAAGCCACTAATTTTATTGGCCAGATCCATCAGACATTCCATAAACTTCTGTGCAGCGTCAGGCCCTCGGTAAACATACGGATCAGCAGGAAGAGTTGTTTCTAGTTGTTCAACACTAGACGACGGTTTCACATAAACACAAAAGCTCATAGGAGAACGACTTTGATAGGGAGTTGTGTAGGAGGTTTCAGGATTAGGGGCACAGGTATAGTAAGGAGCGAGAATGCTCTCAAAATCGGCGTAGATGACATATGGCAGTTTCAACATCCTCTCAACATTCTTGAATTTAACGATAGAGTTATCCTTTGTAGGCATAACGCATCTAGCAATACCATGTTGTCTACATATTTCGCTGTGCTCTTGCAATTTTCCCATTCCACTTCGTCCTTGTTGGTCATCAAAATGGCTGAAGCAACGTTTACACGTATATATTTTTCCATGATGGTTAGTTTTCTGACGACGAATAAGCTTCTCAAAATCCTTTATATACACATAGTGATGCCTGTCAGTAACATCACTCAACAGAAGAAGGTCGCGGTGATCATCTAATTCTTCATCAATCACCTTTATTGGAAACACTTCATGTTTATCATCCACTCCAAACACATTTATGGATATATTATTGAGTTTTTCAAATTTAGCGATTTCGCCCAAGCTCGTAGGAAACGAAACGCATGAGAAGTCGTATTTTTCTTGATGATCCTTGTACTTCCTTACACGCTGAGGATTCTTTTGAATGAACTTAGCAAGCACAGCATACATAAAGCATTTCTCGTCGCTATAGTTCTGAGGGTTTATACAGGCTTTTTTCACATCCAAAGATGACGGTAGAGGAATATAGCTGGTCCCTCGAAGAAGATTATACTTGTTAATACGTAGTCGAACGCCATCAACCGCCAGTAGAGCCCAATTACTACCTTTCAGTTTACTTTCCTCCATTTCAACACGAAGCTTCTCGAATTTGTTTTCCAAGATGGCATCCAAGTCGCTATCTAAAAACACAGCCTGATTACGCGTTTTGAAGGCTTTGTTAGTAGTGTCTCCAACGGCATTCACAAATTTGCATTCAGCCATAATGTTAATTTTCAAACTTTTATGAGCCCGCAGTTCCTTCTGAACAGCATGAATTATACGCTGCTTAGCCTGCTGCAGGTATGAATTTAAATCCTGACTTGCTGGGCATTGGATGAAATACGATTTCAGCCGATCCTGAAAAGCTGTTTCATATTCTACAACACCATCTTCATCAGGAGACATTAACAATAATTTATGCTTAGTAGGTTCGAATTTGACTTTCTTAGCATCTTTAGCCCTCTCACAGCGCCCTTCATGTACATCCCTTCGATTTTCAGTACCGTAAACATCACCACAATGTCTACACTCGAAAAACTCCCCACATATCAGCTCATGCCTCTTCTTATGATAGTCGCGTAGAAAAATCTTTTCCCATTTACTGCACCTATAATCTGGTATAGCGTTCAGAACCGATTCCATCATTTCACCACTCCACATTTTTATAATATGTAGTGGAACACTTGTAAATTATATAAATGAATAAATGCTTATAGCACTTTCCACTGACTCGCCTCGATAACTTATAAAAGCTATTGAACGGTAATCTCGCTAAGAGAAGCTGATGTGCTCGACTCGAAGGTTAATTACTGAATAACTATGTAAGCTCAAACAAATCCTACTTATTCCACTAGCACGTACCTTATAAATTACTACGCGATTCAAGATTAAGTTTGTATTTTTAAAATATATATATCATTAAACTACGTGAGTCAAGGATCAACTTGTTTCATTTTTATTTGCCAGTTCAACGTTAACATGCATTTCCCCTCATTTTTAAAGTTTAAACAAGGTAAATTATATTTCAACCACTGTATTTATAGAAATAAATGTTTATAATTTTAATACTTTCATGCCGAACACACACACACACACACACACACACACACACACACACACACACACACACACACACACACACACACACACACACACACCCACTCACTCACACGCAAAATTAAGACGTGAAACGGCGGTTATGTATCTTTAAGTAACATTTCTTTTATCGATATCGGCCGCCCCTTAAACCATACTAATTAAACGCTTAAAGAAACCAAATTTCTGCTATATTTCATCAAACCTTCCTATTTTTATGACTTTTTCTCGTCTTTTACGCACTTTGAAACGAATCCAACAGAAAAATTAAGACGCGAAACGGAGGTTATGCATCTTTACATAACATTACTTTTATCAATATCAGATGACTCACGATAATTCAAGATCACGATTGCAGCGCCTCATAGCGGCTTCAATCAGTACTAAAACGCACATTCGACAGATTTTATACTCTTTATGACGGTAAATTATATATTAGCCCTCAAATTATCATTGTTTTTATGGTTTTCCACCGTTTTTACGTACTTTGCGACGAATCCAACAGAAACATTAAGACGCGAAACGGCGGTTATGTATCTTTAAGTAACATTTCTTTTATCGATATCGGATGACAGTAATGGAACCATCTAAACATTATTTAAACGCTTAAAGAAACAAATACCCCGTATTTTTATAATTCTTTCTCCATTTTTATTCACTTTAAGACGAATCAAGCGTCAAATTAAAACATGAAAAGATGATTATGTTTCTAAGTACCATCATTTCAACAACAAAGACATTAATTTTAACTATCACCACGAAATAAACCTATTTGCACGCGTCTTAACACGCTAACATACTATATGTTACAATCTCTCAACTGAACCTCTTTTAAACGTGTCCCAACAGGTAAAATCGTCACCATGTCATTAGTTGAGAAACTCTAGCCTCAAACACAGGTGTAAACCTCTCTAAAAACATGTCCCATCAGGTAAAAGTATCACATTGTCATTAGCGGAAGGAAAACCCTAGCCTCAAATACAGGCGCCGGCATTATAACCATGTCATCATCAAGCTTGAAAGCCCTCAGAGCAATCATATACCACATAAACACTCAACAATGCCTTTAGGAACCTTCAGCATATTTTTTTCTTCTTCTTCTTCTTCTTCTTCTTCTTCTTCTTCTCCTTCTTCATATATTCTCATTCTCCTTCATGCTAACAGGGTAATATACGCGAACTGAAGGTTATTAGCTGAAATATAAAATAAAATCTCTTCTTCTGGTTCTTCTTGTTCTTTTTCTTATTCTTCTGCTTATATTCTTATTATCCTTCATGCTAACAGGGAATATACGCGAACTGAAGGTTATTAGCTGAAATATAAAATAAAATCTCTTCTTCTGGTTCTTCTTGTTCTTTTTCTTATTCTTCTGCTTATATTCTCATTATCCTTCATGCTAACAGGGAATATACGCGTAAATTTGACGTTATTACCTTAAATATTAAATAAAATAACAGCATTCTCCGTCAATTATATCTAAACCGACTTTTTCCGTGTTATGCAACATTTAAGCTTCTAGAATCAACACAAGCAATGTTTCTCTCAATAACAGCATTTTATAATTGATTTTGTAAGTAATAACACCAATTTAAACTTTATTACAGATCTCTAAGACCCTAGTTTGCAAAGTATTTAAATTGACCCTTAGAGATTCGAACTAGACCCCACAGTACAAAAGCTACCATTTTTATCAATAATTCAAGAGCAGATATTTAGCTGAAGTGTTTAACTTTTTATTTCATCACGCTAACTTTATTGATTCGCGAATAAATCGACTTTGAAGTAATTGCCCCGTCCCGGTAATCGAACTATGAGTCGTAGGGATAAAATTGTCTAGTATATCATTTTATATGCCAAGTTACCCTAATTTGTCTTTGCATTACTATTCCAAGTGTAAAAATAGCGATATAGAGCAAATTTCAATAATTCTCCACAAGATAGGGATCGAACCTACGATACGTTAACTCTAGCATGTTATAAAATAATCGTCCTTAACAAGTATTATCATATAAAGTTTATTTCAGTCTTCCAACACAAGCGGTTCTCGAAATAATTAAATTTACCAAATCAGGATTGGAACCCAAGACTCCAGGATACCAAGCATACCACAGAGGAAAGCCCATAACAATACCGATTTAATAAAATTTATTCGAAGATTTTATCACTAATAGTTTAGGAGTTATTCCAATAATAATTCATAATTTGCACGGGGATCGAACGCTAGACCACCGACAAACTCCAAAATTATACCAAAGACGCGTCGTTTTATTACAAGATAACTACCGTTTACCACATTTCGATATCTCATTTAGTTACGAGAAATCAGACATCAATGAGTAGAGTATATAACGTTTTAAAATCACTTAAAGTAAACAATTAGCGGCATCCCTTTGAGTGTCTTTAAAATATTGTCCTGGTTGTGACGTCATGTTTAAGGGGCTCGACTGTGACGTCAATGGCTGTCGCGTGCCAGATGGGCGTGGTTCTGACGTCATTCATGGTCGCGTGCCAGGTGGGCGTGGCCATGTTAAACACATGTTAACATGGGTAATTAACCTGTCAACCCTTGTCAACCCTTATCGATGGTAATCTGACAGATGATGAGGGTCGACCCATTGTCGGCTTTTCACCGACAAAGACAATGGAGTGTGAAAACACGTGTAATCCAATTAGCGCCCATTGTTAACCAATTAACCAATTAGCGGCATCCCTTTGTGTGTCTTTAAAACCCCATATATACTCTACCCATTGATGTCTGATTTCTCGTAACTAAATGAGATATCGAAATGTGGTAAACGGTAATTATCTTGTAATAAAACGACGCGTCTTTGGTATAATTTTGGAGTTTGTCGGTGGTCTAGCGTTCGATCCCCGTGCAAATTATGAATTATTATTGGAATAACTCCTAAACTATTAGTGATAAAATCTTCGAATAATTTTATTAAATCGGTATTGTTATGGGCTTTCCTCTGTGGTATGCTTGGTATCCTGGAGTCTTGGGTTCCAATTCCGATTTGGTAAATTTAATTATTTCGAGAACCGCTTGTGTTGGAAGACTGAAATAAACTTTATATGATAATACTTGTTAAGGACGATTATTTTAAAGCATGCTAGAGTTAACGTATCGTAGGTTCGATCCCTATCTTGTGGAGAATTATTGAAATTTGCTCTATATCGCTATTTTTACACTTGGAATAGTAATGCAAAGACAAATTAGGGTAACTTGGCATATAAAATGATATACTAGACAATTTTATCCCTACGACTCATAGTTCGATTACCGGGACGGGGCAATTACTTCAAAGTCGATTTATTCGCGAATCAATAAAGTTAGCGTGATGAAATAAAAAGTTAAACACTTCAGCTAAATATCTGCTCTTGAATTATTGATAAAAATGGTAGCTTTTGTACTGTGGGGTCTAGTTCGAATCTCTAAGGGTCAATTTAAATACTTTGCAAACTAGGGTCTTAGAGATCTGTAATAAAGTTTAAATTGGTGTTATTACTTACAAAATCAATTATAAAATGCTGTTATTGAGAGAAACATTGCTTGTGTTGATTCTAGAAGCTTAAATGTTGCATAACACGGAAAAAGTCGGTTTAGATATAATTGACGGAGAATGCTGTTATTTTATTTAATATTTAAGGTAATAACGTCAAATTTACGCGTATATTCCCTGTTAGCATGAAGGATAATGAGAATATAAGCAGAAGAATAAGAAAAAGAACAAGAAGAACCAGAAGAAGAGATTTTATTTTATATTTCAGCTAATAACCTTCAGTTCGCGTATATTCCCTGTTAGCATGAAGGATAATAAGAATATAAGCAGAAGAATAAGAAAAAGAACAAGAAGAACCAGAAGAAGAGATTTTATTTTATATTTCAGCTAATAACCTTCAGTTCGCGTATATTACCCTGTTAGCATGAAGGAGAATGAGAATATATGAAGAAGGAGAAGAAGAAGAAGAAGAAGAAGAAGAAAAAAATATGCTGAAGGTGCCTAAAGGCATTGTTGAGTGTTTATGTGGTATATGATTGCTCTGAGGGCTTTCAAGCTTGATGATGACATGGTTATAATGCCGGCGCCTGTATTTGAGGCTAGGGTTTTCCTTCCGCTAATGACAATGTGATACTTTTACCTGATGGGACATGTTTTTAGAGAGGTTTACACCTGTGTTTGAGGCTAGAGTTTCTCAACTAATGACATGGTGACGATTTTACCTGTTGGGACACGTTTAAAAGAGGTTCAGTTGAGAGATTGTAACATATAGTATGTTAGCGTGTTAAGACGCGTGCAAATAGGTTTATTTCGTGGTGATAGTTAAAATTAATGTCTTTGTTGTTGAAATGATGGTACTTAGAAACATAATCATCTTTTCATGTTTTAATTTGACGCTTGATTCGTCTTAAAGTGAATAAAAATGGAGAAAGAATTATAAAAATACGGGGTATTTGTTTCTTTAAGCGTTTAAATAATGTTTAGATGGTTCCATTACTGTCATCCGATATCGATAAAAGAAATGTTACTTAAAGATACATAACCGCCGTTTCGCGTCTTAATGTTTCTGTTGGATTCGTCGCAAAGTACGTAAAAACGGTGGAAAACCATAAAAACAATGATAATTTGAGGGCTAATATATAATTTACCGTCATAAAGAGTATAAAATCTGTCGAATGTGCGTTTTAGTACTGATTGAAGCCGCTATGAGGCGCTGCAATCGTGATCTTGAATTATCGTGAGTCATCTGATATTGATAAAAGTAATGTTATGTAAAGATGCATAACCTCCGTTTCGCGTCTTAATTTTTCTGTTGGATTCGTTTCAAAGTGCGTAAAAGACGAGAAAAAGTCATAAAAATAGGAAGGTTTGATGAAATATAGCAGAAATTTGGTTTCTTTAAGCGTTTAATTAGTATGGTTTAAGGGGCGGCCGATATCGATAAAAGAAATGTTACTTAAAGATACATAACCGCCGTTTCACGTCTTAATTTTGCGTGTGAGTGAGTGGGTGTGTGTGTGTGTGTGTGTGTGTGTGTGTGTGTGTGTGTGTGTGTGTGTGTGTGTGTGTGTGTGTGTGTGTTCGGCATGAAAGTATTAAAATTATAAACATTTATTTCTATAAATACAGTGGTTGAAATATAATTTACCTTGTTTAAACTTTAAAAATGAGGGGAAATGCATGTTAACGTTGAACTGGCAAATAAAAATGAAACAAGTTGATCCTTGACTCACGTAGTTTAATGATATATATTTTAAAAATACAAACTTAATCTTGAATCGCGTAGTAATTTATAAGGTACGTGCTAGTGGAATAAGTAGGATTTGTTTGAGCTTACATAGTTATTCAGTAATTAACCTTCGAGTCGAGCACATCAGCTTCTCTTAGCGAGATTACCGTTCAATAGCTTTTATAAGTTATCGAGGCGAGTCAGTGGAAAGTGCTATAAGCATTTATTCATTTATATAATTTACAAGTGTTCCACTACATATTATAAAAATGTGGAGTGGTGAAATGATGGAATCGGTTCTGAACGCTATACCAGATTATAGGTGCAGTAAATGGGAAAAGATTTTTCTACGCGACTATCATAAGAAGAGGCATGAGCTGATATGTGGGGAGTTTTTCGAGTGTAGACATTGTGGTGATGTTTACGGTACTGAAAATCGAAGGGATGTACATGAAGGGCGCTGTGAGAGGGCTAAAGATGCTAAGAAAGTCAAATTCGAACCTACTAAGCATAAATTATTGTTAATGTCTCCTGATGAAGATGATGTTGTAGAATATGAAACAGCTTTTCAGGATCGGCTGAAATCGTATTTCATCCAATGCCCAGCAAGTCAGGATTTAAATTCATACCTGCAGCAGGCTAAGCAGCGTATAATTCATGCTGTTCAGAAGGAACTGCGGGCTCATAAAAGTTTGAAAATTAACATTATGGCTGAATGCAAATTTGTGAATGCCGTTGGAGACACTACTAACAAAGCCTTCAAAACGCGTAATCAGGCTGTGTTTTTAGATAGCGACTTGGATGCCATCTTGGAAAACAAATTCGAGAAGCTTCGTGTTGAAATGGAGGAAAGTAAACTGAAAGGTAGTAATTGGGCTCTACTGGCGGTTGATGGCGTTCGACTACGTATTAACAAGTATAATCTTCTTCGAGGGACCAGCTATATTCCTCTACCGTCATCTTTGGATGTGAAAAAAGCCTGTATAAACCCTCAGAACTATAGCGACGAGAAATGCTTTATGTATGCTGTGCTTGCTAAGTTCATTCAAAAGAATCCTCAGCGTGTAAGGAAGTACAAGGATCATCAAGAAAAATACGACTTCTCATGCGTTTCGTTTCCTACGAGCTTGGGCGAAATCGCTAAATTTGAAAAACTCAATAATATATCCATAAATGTGTTTGGAGTGGATGATAAACATGAAGTGTTTCCAATAAAGGTGATTGATGAAGAATTAGATGATCACCGCGACCTTCTTCTGTTGAGTGATGCTACTGACAGGCATCACTATGTGTATATAAAGGATTTTGAGAAGCTTATTCGTCGTCAGAAAACTAACCATCATGGAAAAATATATACGTGTAAACGTTGCTTCAGCCATTTTGATGACCAACAAGGACGAAGTGGAATGGGAAAATTGCAAGAGCACAGCGAAATATGTAGACAACATGGTATTGCTAGATGCGTTATGCCTACAAAGGATAACTCTATCGTTAAATTCAAGAATGTTGAGAGGATGTTGAAACTGCCATATGTCATCTACGCCGATTTTGAGAGCATTCTCGCTCCTTACTATACCTGTGCCCCTAATCCTGAAACCTCCTACACAACTCCCTATCAAAGTCATTCTCCTATGAGCTTTTGTGTTTATGTGAAACCGTCGTCTAGTGTTGAACAACTAGAAACAACTCTTCCTGCTGATCCGTATGGTTACCGAGGGCCTGACGCTGCACAGAAGTTTATGGAATGTCTGATGGATCTGGCCAATAAAATTAGTGGCTTATACAAATCTGCTAAACCTCTTAATCTTACCACTGAAGAACAAGAATCATTTGATGCTTCTACAATATGCTACCTTTGTGAACATGAATTTACAGAAGATAATTGGAAGGTTCGCGATCACGATCATGTTTCCGGGATGTATAGAGGATCTTTACACAATACATGTAACCTGGCTTGTAAAACACCTAATTATATACCTGTCTTCATGCATAATCTGAGTGGGTATGACTCTCATTTCATTGTTAAGGAGTTAGGTTGCACAAGCGAAAGAGTAGAGGTTATACCAAATTCAGAGGAAAGTTATATATCATTCTCAAAGTATGTTGGAGATATTAAACTTAGATTTGTGGATACCTACCGTTTCCTCAGTACGAGCTTGGAGAAGCTTGCAAAGAACCTTGAAACGCATCCTGAAACAGCGAAGTACTTTGGAGCAGAGAATATTGGCTTGATGACTCGTAAGGGAGTATTTCCCTATGATTACGTAACATCGTGGGATGTCCTGAACGATACATGTTTGCCTTCTAGGGATGTCTTCTACAACAGGTTAAACAGTGAAGAAATCAGTAGTGAGGACTATGATCATGCTCTGAGCGTGTGGAAGCACTTTAACGTCCGAAACCTTGGCGAGTACAGTGATTTGTACTTTATTTCGGATGTTCTTCTCCTAGCGGATGTCTTTGAGACATTTAGAGATCAAACCCTGAAAACTCATAAAGTGGATCCTGGACATTAGTTTACTTCTCCAGGACTTACATGGGATGCTATGCTGCTGTATACTGGAATCGAGTTGGAATTGCTTCTTGATTACGATCAGCTACTCATGGTTGAATCTGGCATAAGAGGAGGGTTATGTCAGGTTTCTCACCGGTATGCGGAGGCTAACAACATATATATGGAACAGTATGACTCTCGTAAACCTTCCCAGTTTATTACATACGAAGATGCAAACAACCAATATGGATGGGGAATGTGTAAGGCCCTTCCTTATGGAGGGTTTAAATGGGTTTCTCCTGAAGACATAGACCTGGAATTATTGAAGGAAGATGACCCCCTTGGATACATCTTAGAAGTCGATGTCGAATATCCTGTCGAGCTCCACGATCTTCATAATGATTTGCCCTTCCTGCCTGAGAGTATGAAACCGGGGGAATCCTCTTCAAAGAAACTAATTGCCCATCTTGGATCCCGAAAGAAGTATGTGGTACATTACATGTCCTTGAAACAAGCTCTTAGTCACGGTCTACTATTAACAAAGATTCATCGAGCACTTCAGTTTCATCAGTCGTGTTGGCTAAAACCTTACGTCGAGTTTAATAACCGTCTGCGACAACAAGCTAGAAATGATTTTGAGAAGGACCTTTATAAACTATTCAATAATGCGATGTTCGGAAAAACAATGGAAAATATTCGTAATCGTATGGATATACGTCTTGTAGCAAACAGCAAAACATTAGAAAAACTAATAGCTAAGCCTACATTTATCGATCGAACTATATACGGTCCTAATCTTGCAGCTGTTCATATGGCTACTCGTAAAATAGTGTTCAACAAGCCTATATACATTGGCATGAGTGTCCTAGACATTTCCAAGACGCTAATGTATTCGTATCAATACGATGTGTTACTTCCATATTATGGAGTTGAGAATCTTAAACTGCTGTATACGGATACAGATTCCTTCATCCATCGAGTGACTACAGCTGATATATACCAGGATAAATTACACATGCTTGAACATCTGGACACAGCGGATTACCCTGTTAACCATATATGCTATTCTACACAAAACAAAAAAGTGTTGGGAAAGTTTAAAGATGAAGCAAGTGGTAAAATCATTCGCCGTTTCGTTGGTCTCAGGCCTAAAATGTATGCTCTCGATATTGATGGTTCTGTGATAAAAAAGATCAAAGGCATAAAACATAGTGCCATTAGGCAATACATCAGCTTCAACAGCTATATGGAGTGCCTTACAACTTTGAAAATCGTAAGAACGCCTATGAACTTAATCCTATCCCAACTTCATAATGTTTCTACAGTTGAATCTAATAAAATAGCTCTGTCGCCTCATGATGACAAGAGAGTAATTGCAGACGATGGAATATCAACGTATGCGTACGGGCATTACAACGTTGCAAGCCATACGTAAGAGAATGCAACTTAGATCTCAAGATAAGTATTTTCTCCATTACGTCTCCTGTAGAACATGAAAATTTAATCAACTGACTCCTCCACGCCTCCGATGATGTCTGACGAAGAAAGAAGAAAAAATAAAAAAATTACTCACGTGGCTTCTCCGTGCTTCCCACGATGCTTGTCGAAGAAAGAAGAAAAATAGAAATTATAAAGGGAGGCGTTAACTCTGCCACTAGACTTTAACTCTAGTGCTGGTCTCCAGCCCAGATAAAAGAGGAGAGGCGTCTATCCTACTACCTTAAAGTAAGTATACCCTGATTAAGTTTATATAAACAGAAGATTGTGTTAAAATACTATCAAAGATATTGCTGAATATATCTTAAAAATACTGAGCTATAAGTACTTCAACATCAGCGGATAGAACATCTTTTAGTAATATTTTAAAGCTCTATAAAGGGCTAGAAAAAACAATGTTGAATAAATTTGTAAAGAACATTTTAAAAGCAGGTTAGATCATAATAGGTGGGGTTAGACTTAGAAAAACTACTCGGTGTGTTCGAGATGTTACCCCCAGAACATACAGAACCAAGCAAAAGAGTCATACAGTTGTATAAAATTCTGTGACAGAGGGCAAAAATAGCAGTAATAAGAACTTCAACATCAATGGTTAGGACATCTTCTACTGGAAGTTTAAAAGTTCTATAAAGGAGGGTGCAAATAGCAGTAAAATGGGGTGAAATGTCCTAAAAATGTATGAAAATGATTGAATAACTCTGAAAATTGTCTGAAAAGTTGTTAAATATGTTGTTAAAAGCGTTCTGAATATACTAAAAGCGTCTAAAAGATCTAACAGAGGGTGCAAATAGCAGTAAAATGGGGTGAAATGTCTTAAAAATGTATGAAAATGACTGAATAACTCTGAAAATTGTCTGAAAAGTTGTTAAATATGTTGTAAAAAAAGCAGCATGAATATACTTAAAGCGTCTAAACGATCTAACATAGGGTGCAAAATTCTAGCAAAATGGGTTGAAACGTCTTAAAAAATGTATGAAAATGACTGAATAACTCTGAAAAATTCTTAAATATGTTGTAAAAGCGCCCTGAATATACTAAAAGCGTCTAAAAGATCTATCAGAGGGTGTAAAATTGTAGCAAAAATGGGGTGAAACGTCTTAAAAATGTATGAAAATGACTGAATAACTCTGAAAATTGTCTGAAAAGTTGTTAAATATGTTGTAAAAGCAGCATGAATATACTAAAAGCGTCTAAAAGATCTAACAGAGGGTGCAAAATTGTAGCAAAATGGGGTGGAACGTCTTAAAAATGTATGAAAATTACTGAATAACTCTGAAAATTGTCTGAAAAAGTTGTTAAATATGTTGTAAAAGCATCAAGAATATGCTAAAAGTGTTTAAAAAGATCTATCAGAGGACTCAAAATAGTATCAAAATGTTTATGAAATTCCTAGATGGAGATCAGGGTAGCGTATGACAGGATAGAATAGATAAGCAGAGGAGGGAATAGGATAGATGATAAGAGGATAGAATGAATGTCTAGAAACGTATCATGTTAGTAGAATAGAATAAATAATAATAAGAGGATCTACCTTAGGTTAGGCTAGGCCAGGTTAGATTAGGATAGGTTAGATGAGTAGAAGTATGAGGCTTAGGTTAAATTATCAAAGACCGGAGTAAATAGTGGGAGCTGGGTTAGGTTAGGTTAGCCATGTAGAAGTATGGAGCTTAGGTTAGGTTAAGATAGGTTAGACGAGTAGAAGTATGGAGCTTAGGTTAGGTTAAGATAGGTTAGGCGAGTAGAAGTATGGGGCTTAGGTTAGGATAGATTAGGTTAGGCTAGGTTAGGTTAGGTTAGGTTAGGTTAGGTTAGGTTAGGTTAGGTTAGGTTAGGTTAGGTTAGGCTAGGTTAGGTTAGGTTAGGTTAGGTTAGCGCGAGGATGTGGGGGGGGGGCGAGGTGTCATTATGTTGGGGTAACATATTCAATCAAGATAGAAAGCTCTTGCGTTTGGCGGTTAACATCGATATAGTGAACGGCATACTCAACTACCATGAACGCTCATAAACATGCATACACTGCTATAGGCTTTAAAAGTTATCCCCAGAGATTCATTCAAACACCTACAGCGTCCTGCTTCCCCTAGCACCTTACCTAGTAATGCTAAGATTACGCATGGCGGCCATCTTGCCCATAAAAAAGTGTGCCAGCCTTCCCTCAACTACCCTACTGGAATTTTAAAGCCTCCGTTTAACGAAAAGCTTTAGAAGATTTCACAACCCCGCAAAGCTTGATGTATTCCCACTTCTTATAACCTTGTATCTACAAGAAAATTACCACTAAGATAATTTCTACAATTTTTTATCTCGACTAAGATGAAGAAGCATTTGTAGGAATAGTTTGCACAAGAGTAGAGAAAGTCGTGTGAGTGCAACACATCAGGTTTTATCAGAATGGTAGTGTTTCCGGTGAAACCTCAGTATCGAACCTTTTGGTTGAATGTAATACTGCTTCTACTTGCATTAGGTTAGTAACAGAGAATTAACTCTCTTCATGTCAACTGCCCCTATATAACATATAGCAAGTTCTTTTTGTTGCTAGAAATGCGCTCTGCACCTCATCTAGATGTTTTTAGCGGTACACCTGAACTTTAAGTTCAACATTGCCTTTTCTTCAACGCCCGTCTTCATAATCAGAAAATTTGTGCGGATCCAGTAATCAGCTGGAGCAGCGACCGTCTTAAGGAACGAGGGATGCAAGAGCAAATTGAATAAGGAAGGGAGCAGAAAGGCAAAAAGGAAAATATGTGGTCAAGAACCCTCCGACGATGAGGAAAGAAAAGCAATGAAAATGTACGAAATTGGCTTGTTACCCACAAAAACACAATGGGGGAAGCTCTCGGTTTCAGATGGAAGTTTCCTCTCACTTGTAAGCACGGGTTCGAGCTCAGGCTCTCTAATCCGGTTTATTTTCATATGCTGCTTCTCTGAAAGGATACTTCTGGTACTTTTAGGTATCAATAATTTTCGTGATTATTTATTTGATAATGATGCTTCGTGTTTGCTGCGTCATTATGTAAAAGGCAATTAAGAAACAAAAGAGCACCTAATGTTTACACTGGCAGACTATTAACTGCAGGTAGTAAGAAGAGAAGCCGATATAAACAATCGGTTTACATAAGTTTACTAATTCTTACTTTTAGCCTAGGAATTGATGCATTTTTGACCTCTATAGAAGTTATACGCTATACCAGCGATGTACAACCTTGTCTCTTTGGAGAGTCTTACGTCATTAGTGGCTATTTCCTACTCCAGTCTTTCTGTCGGAAGGTGAATCAGCTTTTATTTGTGACGTGCAGAGACACAACTAAACAGTCCAGTGACGGACATAAACAGGAGATTGCATAGCAGTTTCTAAGTTATAACTTGAATTTTCTGCAAACGTCCTCAGGAAACCTCTTCAGCAGCTGCCTGCTACACTTGCAGAGGTCTTGGCGGACGACAAAACAGCGATTTATAGAGTTTTTAAGTTTTTAGCGGAGTGTAACTTGAGTTTGAGGATCTGAAACTTTAGATATCTATTTTTTGTGCTTTTTGACATATTTATCACTTTTTTTAATTCTGCCCTTTGCCACTCTGTTTTGTATATTTATGTATACATTTTCCTTTTTACTAGATAGTTCTTTTATTTTTTGATTGAAGTTTATATCTGGCTTTCGCCATGAATTGTTAAGGGCGCTGATGACCATGTAGTTGAGCGCCCTTAACCTATATCTCCCTGCCTCTTCATTCTAGATGACTTTTGTAATAGTAATAGTAAGAGACAAGGTCTTATTAAATAAAAATGTGAATCAAGCTAAAACAGTAAATTTATGCAATGTTTTTTTTTTTTTTTTTTTTTTTTTTTTTTTTTTTTTTTTTTAAGTGAACCATTTCCGATATACTCTTATTTGTGTGAATTTGCTATTACTTATATTTTTCTCAAATAGGAATATGTTAGTCGTTTTTATCTATGAGCCTTGCAAAGAGAACGGAATTTCCAACATTTAGCTATCGCTTAATAATCATTGCGTCAATAAAACATTATAACAAAATTGGAGGACATAATGTGCATTGCATTAAGAATATAAAATTATTAATGGATAGTCGAACTTCTTCATGTATATTTTAATTAGTCTCCTTGTTTTTATATTAACGGTACAGTAGTATGATTAATAGAATTTAAGGCAAACGCTTCTAACCTTTGTTAAAAACCACTATGGATAAGTTAAGCCATGTAAGTTCTTATTTTAGCAAAGAACATAAACTACCAAACGTCTGTTTACGTTTAAAAGAAGCTCTGTTTTTCGGAAAAAATATTTATATTAATCCCTCTATACATAATTTAAGTACCTAACCACAAATATAAATTAAGCTAATTCGTAGAATAAAGCACAAAGGTTTCGCAGTTCAATATTTAAATCCTGTAACAGTCCCAAACGCCTTATCAGAATAATTGGTGGAGCTAAACAAATACTGATTTCTCGCTTTTGTAGGGACAATCAGATACAATTCGATATATTGTCTCCTAATCATATATCAAATATTACCTATCATTGTTACAAGTTAAAACAGGTAACAATGGTACAACTAAAAAATAAAATCCTATTTCACGGAATGTAATTTCCTAGAGCACTTAACAATTATAATAATGAACATCCAGGTGGAAAGTTACAGCAGTGTGCAATGAAATAGTAATGGAAATGCCCGAGAGATCTGCCACATGTCTTGCTGTCCATCTTCCTCTGGGTTACTTCAAATGTCAGGAGCAAACCTCGTAATTCCTTCCCCAAAAGTTTCTTCAACCTCTGAATATCGGAGAAACAGGTAACGTTTTGTACATTAAACATTTATACTCCTGCAAAGAGAGCAAAAACAAGACATTCAGTTGAATAGCAAAATTCATAGGGGAGGCAGAGAGAGTAGAAATCAAGCTTTTGTGCATACCTACATAACTCTCGACTTTCTTTACGTTGTTTTGGAAACTGCATGACTATGTATTCGTATTATATTAATATTTAGCTCTTTATTAATGGTTTTTAGTAGTTTCATACAAAAAGGACTTCCATTATGATAATGACGCCACATTATTACACTGGATACCTTAAAGTTATTATTTTAATGAGTAACAGCTCACTCAGTAATATAGTCTATACAGGGTGAAAGTGAAATGATCCGCCAGATTTTAACAGCGAATTTCTCATGTTGTGAATAACAAGAAAGTCTAATACCAAAATGTTGAAAAGTTTATAGTTTTCTAGAAAAAAAAAAAAATTATCGAGAAAAATTTATTATCACCTGTCTGAATTATTACTGATTGAAGGCTATATTCATAGAAAATTGAATAAACGACAACTTTTTCCCTCGGCATATTTCAATAAATTCAACGGTCTTTCTGTAAATTAAATTTAAAAAACCCACAATGTATTGCAACAAAAAGGCAATAAATCTTTAAATTTAATTTACACAAAAACCGATGAATCTATTGAAATGCACCAAAGGAAAAGTTGTCATTTATTACATTTTCCATGAATATAGCCATAAGTCAAGAACCTTGAATCAATAATTAATAATTCAGTCAAGTGATGATAAATTTTTTTATAAAAATATTTTTTTCTAGAAAACTAACTATAAACTTTTCAACATTTTGGTATTAAACTTTCTTGTTATTCATAACATGAGAAATTCGCTGTTAAAGTCTGGCGGATCATTTTACTTCCACCCTATATAGAGTACGTATATAAAATGTCCCTCATGAACTGCTATACCGTTCATTCGAATGCGATGAAAATTGGCAAATTTATTTTTTTTTTCTTCATAAAGAAGGTATTTATCCATTTTACTATGCAACGTATTACATTCACATGGTCTTCTTAATTCTGTACACGTCTTTCTTTTACGTAACACACATATCCTGGTACTTACCCTTCAACATATAATTCGTATATTTTTCTATGATTGAACATGAAGCGCAACGTACACACTACATTCACACGGTTTTCTCTACTCACTTTTCTTTTATAACACAACCACATTTGTTTCAATACTACCACTTCTACAGACAGCACCTATACTTTTCTCTACTCATTTTTATGTAACACATTCACATATCTTCTACTCGCTCTTCAACATACAATTCATACAATTTTCTATATGATTGAAATATAAATACACGTAATACATTCACATCGTTTTCTTAACTCATTTTCCTCTTCCGTAAAACATTCACCTGTAATTGTTTAATCACTCTTATACAGCATGTTCGTAGCTAGCCCGGACCGCCCAGCGGCAGCACCTGACCGGGCGGTAGCCGGCGCGCTCTGCCCCAGAATTACGCCTATAGGACCGGCAAGTAACGGGTAAGGAACACTAACTACTGTACTAACTTACATTAGGCTTACCTGCACCACAACAAATTTTGAAATTGATGATCTTCAACGCAAACACATTCCCTATATCTCCAAAAACAATTCTGGTTTATTAGCAAAAGTTCATGTTGACTGATTGCCTCTATTTCTCTCGTGATGTTGTCCTTCAGTTCTTGTAATGAAGTGCTGCTCTGTTTCCAGCATATTTCACTTTGTGGAAAATGTCATCCTCAGGCTGCCTTACCAAACGTCGCCAAGTAGTCTCTCTCTCTCTCTCTCTCTCTCTCTCTCTCTCTCTCTCTCTCTCTCTCTCTCTCTCTCTCTCTCTCTCTAACTCGGTGTAGAAAATGCTTGCCTTTATCTTAAATCGCGACAATGTTTCCACATTCATTTAGCGCCCCTTTTCTCAATTGGGCTCCAATGTTTTTACAATTTGCTGAGCAGTCATAATCTCATTTTTCGATATCAACTCTCAAAAAGTTTTAAGAAAGCAGTATTTCGATTCGCCATCTGATGATTCAAACATATTTGAAACAGTACTGAACTGTAATAATTTCAATTAGAGTGGATATAAAAGTATGATTTATTGCACAAATGTTTGAGCATTGTTTTGTTATCTATAAACATTTAATTTTGTTGTAAATCATCCAAAAAATACGAACCACATTTCTCATCTCTCTACAGTTGACTTAAAACAAATTTAAAAAATCAAAATTGATATAATGAAGGATCTTATATTCTGTGAGAAATGAAGAATTCTGCTGCTATTGGTGTAAAGTGGAGGTCAAGACAACACCTAGCCAATTGTGTTTTTAAAAGTACACTTGTTTACAATATGTGAAACAGCGATCTCCGGGTCACGACGATGGTGTCTCTTTTGAAGCAGTGTTTCTGCTCCACGATCAAATGTTTTGGGCGTCAGTGGACCTTAAATCCACAATATCTCTGCCCGTTATTGTACCTGGCTTCACTCGAGCGATGAGATTCCCAACTCAGGGTATGCGTGTGTGTATTGGTTAAAGGAGAACACGAACTCTTTGTATATAAGATTTAATGAATCCTTAAATTCACAGTCGCTGAGAAGTTACTGACCGATGTAATATAATACAAATTGAATATTACTTGTAGAACTGGTAACTATATACAGGAATATAATCCTTCACGTTATGGACAGATAACTGTATAATGCCAACGACCGTTGCAAAAGAAATCCAAATGCGTGTTGCTAACACGCAGCGATAGACGAAGTTACGTCTGGCAGCTACGCCCTTTGCCGAAAGAGTCTGTAGCTACGACGCTACTCATGGGAGAGCTCCATGTATGTTTTACTCGCTGGCTATCGGACTGTCCCCCCCCCCCCCCCCCAAGCCATTTTAAATTCCTAGAAATTCATCTACTTCCAGCTATTCTGATGTTCACCTTTTACTTCTGCTAATTCTTTGTAAGCACCCAACTACCTGGAATCGCCGAGATGCGGCCAATTCGCCAAATGTGTACCTTGTCCCTAATGACGTACCCTCTCATGCTCTGCTAATTACGTAAGACCTTTTTTGTACTGTAATATGAAACAATTTTCCCCATACAGGATAATTTATACACGTTAACGTAATATAACATATTCCACTGATTTTATATTTTCTCTCGACTGAACTATCTTCTTAAATCCATTAATTTTTATCCTACTTCATGACATCCCTCATTACATGAGTATTTATTTTACGAAATCCCAATTTCAACATCATATGTCAAACGATTCTTCTGAAGTACATGGGGACGATATCTAAACTTACTACAGCCATCGAATCGACTTGTTGCACTACGCCCGTTGGTAGGAAAACGATGTTTAAGCATAGCAGAGAACGATCAATTTTCCAGTTTTAGCAACTGACTTTGAATATGTAGATGATGCAAAAATGGTGCTTTGCTTCTTTGGTAATGGAAACTTTATCGCTGCTCCTTCTAATTTCGGGAGCGGTACTCTATAAATGGAGCTACATCCGTGTGTAGACAGTTTGCCATTTCTGTAAGCCGCTGATGCCATTAGGAGATTATTTCCGGGCTACTGTCCATTATTTCTCCTTCCCATACAGCTGACTTGAAGGGAAAAAGGTTTTCTTTCCTCCAACGTTTTCAAAAGAAGGTACATTTTGTCAGTGTTGACTGAAGAGAACGGAGATCAATTTCATTTTTGAGGTATTCCGATCATTTTGTGGATGGCAGTAATTTATTGGCAGCATGAGGATTTGAAAATGCTATTTCAAATACTTTTTAAAAATATTTAAATAATATTTTGAAAAATTTACCTCCATTACACCGAGAAAATGCTGACGCCTCTCAAAAAGTAAATTGTACAAACTTCGATAATACAACAAATAGCAGATATAACCGTTTTTACTCACTTAATTGAGAAACTCTCTCAAAGATGCTGCGCTCCACAAGAACAGATTTGAAAGTAATTAGATTTATTACTTACCGTAATTTGGAAAAGGAATATGTTCAACAAATTCCAAATACCTACAATATACTGTAACAGAAATGACGACAGTAAACTGATACAAAAGCAGAAATAATTTCGGGAAATAGGAAAAGGCAACTCTTAAATCCGAAATTAGGAAAGTAATTTTAACGACGAAATACTCGTAGAAAACGAATAAATAAATAAATGAAAGAAGAAAAGGAAACAAGAAGGAAAAACATACTGAATCGAATGGGTATTGTAAATAGCGTAAAAAAATCGCCACCATTTGCATTTTCTCGCACTAAGTAAATTTAAGACACAATATTTCCGTTTAAATATTTACTCTATAAACGTGGTATAAAATATTTGTAATCATTGAGCAAGAGTGGGCTAAGTGTTACTATATTTTCAGAGTAACGAGTGGGTCGCAACCAATGATAAAGAAGAAATAATGCTTCAAATTTTCAATGACTTCGAGTTAAAGGATTGGAGGGTGGAGGAATTAAAATAAAAATGGAAATTAGCGTTGAAAAAGTTTCGGATTCTGATGAGTCACGAGAATCCTGATTTTTCTCTAAATGAGGGTGGAAACGAAGATGAATACATTACACAGAATGCAAGAGATTGAAAGTGGGAACAACAAAAGCAAGAGAGATTCGCCTGTAGATAACAATAAAACAAAGCTGGAGAATATTGCATGAATAAATTCATACATCATATACGATGCCTATCAACTACAAAAAGGCTCCTAGCGCAACTCCTTTGACAAGAACTTCATGTTAGAATTGTATCAACAGCTTGCAGTCCCTGGCTCATTCAAGACTGTGTCAAGTGTGAATAAAGTTTACAAACGAACAGCATGATCTCCTCTGCTACATGGCACAAGGAAGAACCATTCATACTGCCACTACTGGTAACAGCAGTTTAATGAGCAGCTTGTAACAAGCCAATGTGCGGTGAATATCAGAAAAAAGTTTGTGTTGATTGCACATAATGCAACCGTATCTAAAGGGTAAAGGGTACAGACACAAAGGGGACACCTCGTTCACTTCGACCTACAGAGATCTATTGTGGCTACCACCCTCCAGGAGGCAGGGATGAAATGAGGGTGCCAAAGGTGCCACGCAGGGTCGCAGCTAGATAGGCCACTGAGATGCGCGGAACTCCGTAACAAATGCTGAGATCTCTTCGTCCCGGTGTCAGGTCCCGCCGAGCAGCCATCACACCGCGGGTCCGGTGTCGCACTAAGTGCCCTCCCCCCTGACGGAGAACGCCACCTAGTGCCGAGCAGCAGTTACCATGCGCAATCATCCGCGCCATCTGCCCGGCACTGCCACAACTATACGCCTGAAAGCACACCTGATTATAAGGAAATGGAAAGAAGAGAAATGATGAAAAGAAAACCGTGGCATGAAGTAATGCAGCCCAGCATTCACCTAAGTGAAATGGGGAAGCCATGGAAAAAAACGTCAGATTGCACGGCCATGGGGATCGAACCGCGACCTCCCGAATGCAGGCCACAGACGTGGCCATTCCACTCGGTTATGCAACCGTATCTAATTTCATCTTTATATGTCAAATTGTGTATTCCATTACTAACTAATTTGATATCTAAATGACAATTTTCACATAACATATTCCTCGTTTATTCAACATGCATTGTTTGAAAACCACTTCTGTACAATACGCATTCTCGTAGTAAATGCTTAAAATCTATAATAAGCTTCTAATAATAATATGCAATAAATATAATAAATTTAAAAATCCCTACGTAAATTTCACGAATCGTTAATATTTAGTATAGGTAAAAAGGTGTTAGTGTTGTGGGATTAAATACGAATGGACTCGGGGATGGATTTGATAGTCTGATTTGTGTTACTTTTCAACAATAAGTAGATAGCTGAGGGTTTCTGGAGAACCGCAGCACAAAACATGACGCTACGACAACGAAAGAACGACGCAAATTGAAAATATTCAGAAAGAGACAGACGTCGTGTCTTGGAGTCAGTCTTCTCCCCCGAGGCAGAAACCCTGAAGAATGTGTGAGTGTGTCTTGGTATGAAACGGAAAGCTGCTTCTTACAGAGAATATAGGTGAAATGGAGGGAAGAGGAGAGAGAGAGAGAAAGAGAGAAGGAAGAAATACTATCCTCTATATCGCAGCAGCCTCTGAAAGGTAAATAAAGCTGTCATATGCCAAGGAGCTACTGGAGCGAGCAAGGGAGAGTTACAGTGTGTGGGAGAAATAAATGTAGCTACGCATATATCAGGACACTGTCGGCACGGAATAAGATTTTCTGAACGACTTACGTCTTAATATATGTGGCTGTCAAGTTTCATGTCTTAATATTCTTCTTGTACAAGCGTTAAGGTTTATTTCAGCCTTGTTTCGTGCAATTTCTAACCTCCAACCTACTTATTTATTCATGGCAATTGCTTGCTGAAATAGGAGTAGCTAATTCTGGTAGTCTCGTTTATTGTCTCGAAATATATTTAATTTTCTGAGTTTTGGATCGCGGAATTACGTACAGTTGGCATTATTTAATGTCATTCCAACTGTGGTAATGCATACTTTCTGCTTAGAAAATTAAAGATATAATTTATAAACAATAAAATCTGGTACAAAGGGTCGAAATGCAATTTCGCAGTTGGAGGATATATTAGAGTGGATGAAAATAAAGCCATGTAAAATTAGGAAAGAGCTAAAAATTTATAGCTTAAAAGAAAACATCTTACGTGAGCATTCGCATTACTATTTCTGCAGATTAATATGCAACTTTGGTTTTGAACCGACCTTTCATTCTTAAGTTACGCTGCCCACAGACTGACACACACACACACACACACACACACACACACACACACACACACACACACACACACACACACACACACACACACACACACACACACATATATATATATATATATATATATATATATATATATATATATATATATATATACACAAACACACACACACACACACACGAGCCTTTTTCTAAAAACACATTTTTTGTTTCAGGGGGCCTTAAAAATAATTTCCGGTGTAATCTCGTCATTGAATTTTTGGATATACTGCAATATTACTCTACTTACTACTCGTAGTGGAGAAAGAAAATGAATGGCTAAATATGTTCCTAATTGAAAGCTCGAGAATGGTTTGAGGAATTTGGCAAATTGTTTTTCATATATTTGTTAAAGTTAGAGGAAGGTTCTTATGAAGAAAACAGAATTGGAAAAATTGTAGGCAAAAACGCAAAAACCACATTTTTCTTCTACTTCCAAGTTGTCACCAAAAAACCAAACAATTATAGAATGTTGGAAAATCCTTACCCATCTAACAGCACTTCAAAAACACCTAGTCTTCCAATGGATACCAGCTCACTGTGGACTGAGTGGTAATGAGAAAGCTGATTTTCTTGCAAAAAGGGTACCAGCAGTGTACAAAAATCTATAGTTAATCTACCATTTTATGCAGCTAAAAGATTAGTCAACTCTGAATTTAAAAAAATTGTTGCAAAATATTACTATGAAAAATCAAAGAATAAAAGATGGGAACTACCAAACATTCAAACAGTAATTTCTGAGTATCCTCGAAAAACAGCAGTTGCAACCTTCAGGTTGATTACAGGACATGATAGTCTGGCAAAACATTTAAACAGAATTGGGATATATTCTTCACCACTCTGTCCTCTATGTGATCTGCAAGAGGAAATGGATCGAGACCACCTTCAAATATGCCCGGCCACTTCTAGTGCCCCATCAGTAAAAAAATATTGGAGAGCAAGAGGATTAATGACTTCATTTTCAGAAATCCAGCATTAGCTAACATTTTTCTGTTTCCTATTCAAACCGACAAAAATGATTGTATATACATGTATATAACCGCTAATCTCCTAAACCACTCGATCAATCACCACAAAATTCACCATGTTATGTATTTTTTAATGGAGAAGATTTTTATGCTATCCATTTCACTATACAACGTAACATTTACAGGTTTTTTCTCTACTCCGTTTTCTTTTACGTGAGATATTCACATGTCCTTCTTTACTCAACCTTCACGTAACACATTCCCATCTTCTCTACTAGCTCTTCAACATAAAATTCATGCAACCATACACATGATATGGATGTAGCTATGTACGAAGTTGATAAACTTTAACACGGTTGACCAATCACGAAAAAATTGACACAACTAATTGTAAGCATTTTTTCATAACGGTCTTTATGCTGTTCACTTTACTATGCATAGTTTTCTGCACTCACTTTTCTTTTATGAAACGCAATCACATTTCTTTCTCTACTCGCCCTTCAATACAAAGCTTATACCATTTTCTATGATTGAAATAAATGCAGCGTATTGCATTCACACGGTTTTTTCTACATGCTTTTCTTTCATAAAACCTCTACTGCCTCTTCTACAAACAATTAAGGCAATTTTCTATATGTTTGAAATTCAAATGCATTCACACAGCTTTCTCTATTTCTGTTGCTGTGGTATTTTCGGTTGTTCAACAGTGCTTTGCATAGTGTTTTCCTAATGTTTTTATTTATTTTGCTTATTTTGTGATCTTTATAGTACCCAACTTATTTCTAAAAGCTGCAGAGATAGAATTGTGAAAAAATGGGAACGCCGGGTACTTCAACTCTGCAAACATGTTATACGTCAATTTCGATACCCGCCCACCCAACACAACTCCTAAGTAATTAAAATACATTATTTGCTATATCAAAATATTATTTACTAGTATTCTTGTTAGTGTTTACTTCTTCAAAACTGTAATCTATCTTTATAATAAATGCTATATTATGTTAGTACTTATCACAAAGGTATTTTGTTGTTGACTAGCATCATGTTTGGATAACCATGTGTTCATTCTTTAATATTTGGAGTGTTCAAACCACATTTCTGTATTCCTACAGAAAAACATCCGTTGATTTTAATACTTAAAACACGTAGCTGCATGAAAAATGAAACAAAATGCAGAAGATGAAAGTTGCAGTAATATCGAGTTGATTCTTCAGCTAAGCTACATGGGGGAACATAATTTGCATGGGTTGAAACAGTGGTTGGGACGGGAACTGAAGCTGGGTTCTCTAGCTATTAACCCAGATAGCCGGCGGTCATTAAGCTGATGAGCCTAGCCTAACTAATGCGATGATGTTCGGAAACAGGGCAGCAGTAATTTTCTAACAATCCGTACTTAATTGTATTGGTCACTGGTCTGTATTATTAAAGCCAACACCGCATCACCTAACGATTTTCCCACACCGCTCTGGTGTGATATGTCCCGTAAATTTAAATCAAAATCCGACACGCTTGTTATACTACAATTGCTTGCACACGCTCCTGCATGCGGAAAGAAAACCTAAACTACTGATATCTGTTTATTCTTGAAGCTGTTTCTTTCGTACTTTCTCTTTGCTTACCTATGGTAAGGAGGAAGTATTACAAACCACATACAATTACATAACAATAAACTCCAGTTGTAGTTCTAATTTTAATTTCTTTAGCTTCCTTCGTATTTTATACCTAACAAATGATGAAAATTCTAATCCTACATTAGCCTTACTGATAACTCAATGATAATTTGTGGAAGGGGACTCAGCATCTCGAGCGAAAGGCGATCTTTTGTGTCTGTGCCCCTGACTAGGCACTCCCCGGGAGGATAGATTAGGCGAATGGATTCTAAGGGCGGCTGAAACGTGGCCACGCAGAACAGGTGGCAGTGTCCTAACGTTTTTCCAGTTAGAATCACCTCGGTGGAGGCTGACGTACCTCTCCTCTCCCCCTAGGGCTTGTACCATCAAATGAACGGCCGGGAAACGGTGACTTGTCTTCCAATCCAGGGGACGAGATTTCCAGAGAGCATTTGTTCCCCCTACCGTGCTGCTGCCGCTACGCTTCCAACCTTGAAAGAAACCTAACCGGATCAATAAAATTATTAATGTAACGAAATGGAGGAACGGAAATTCGAAGGATAGGAGTCATCTGGCAACCCGGGAAACCTCCGAAAAAAACAATGAGTCAGGCAGGTCGGTCACGTGTACACCACTGCTCACTGTCGAGCAGTTCAGGTGGATCACATTGTCTTAGCCCTTCAAGGGAGATAATAGGCTATTTCATTTCGTTACCTTTGTATCTACGAGAAGCAAAATGTGTAAAGTTATTTCTGCAAATTCTCAATTAAAATAAACTACTTCGGAGGACCTATTTGCGTAATAGTATACCTACAGTATAAAAGCTCAATACCATTATATTCTCCCCTTACAGAAAATGTAATGTATATCTCTAAAAACAGATCTGCATTGCTTATGTGAAAGTGACTAATTTTGTAATCACAATAAAATCGCTGCTGTTAAACCTTACAGCCAGACACTCTTGTAGAATTTCGAGTCAGTGAACATTAAGAAAATAAGCTGCGATTATTCATTGGGTAAGAAGAGCTATGCTAGAACGTAGACTGTAAGAAAACCACGGAAGTACGGTGGTTGCGGTGAACCACTGGCCACCAGCATCTAGTCTAGTCCGTTAGCTCCCATGACCTAAATGCTGAAGTTATTAAGCTGGTCCAGTTTAACACCTCTGGTGCATGTAAGAATCTCACCACTTCCTGATTCACGTGCATGTTTAATAACGCTCCTGCATAGTTAAAACTCAATGATAAACATTTCATGTGTGTTTATTATAGAACGAGAGGGATTGCAGCTTTTAATGTTACCCTCTGGCGGTTGCATGTTCATTAGAGCTCTCATTTTAGAGGTGCATCCGTACATGTTAACAACTATGGCCTTTGTAATCCTACACGTGTTTCCGTTCGAAAGAATGAGCCATTCAATGGTACATTTATAATTAATGAAACGCGTGCACTTTCAATGAGTACAAAACTTGTATACTAAACCAGAAGTGGCTTGATGTCTAATCTGTACTAATGGTAGTTGTACAGGGTTATTCAAAAGTCCATGAAACATTTTAAAGTTATACAAAAAATTAAATACGCGACAGATCATGGTAATTTTTGCAGCAATGGAGAAAGAAATTCTTAAAGATTTGTAGAACAAAAGCCTGCGCTGAGTTGCCGCGATGGCAGCAGTTATCAACAGTGGCCCACTTTGCATCGGAGGCAACCCTTTAATGACGTGGCCACCACGATAAACGGATTTAACTCTGTGACTTTCTCTGGCTAACTGCCTACACTACCCGCTAATGTGCAGGAGCTTCGGCGCTGGATAAGGTGACTTGGCTATGGTCAACCTTGACATGCTGGAGCGCGTGTGGAAGCAGATGGATTACTGCATCGATATTTGCTGTACTATAAGTAAGAGTGGATACAAACATTTATAAGGTGTAACAAGTAAAGAGCGGCGCCGTGGCCGAGTGGTTAAGGCGTTCGCCTACCACCTAGGAGACCCGGGTTCGATCACAGGGACCCGTATGTAGTATTCGCGATGGACGAAGCGGCGTCAATCGTGTTTCTCCGGGTTCTCCGGTTTCCCCCGCCGTTCATTCCACCAATAGTTCCATTATCACCTTTCCAATAATCGATTTTACCTGCATTTCATATCATCCTCTTCCTATCATACCTGGTGCTTGGCTGACTATCCGCTTCCAGGTGTTCACTGTGTCCGGCCAATAGGTTCCTGTGCTCCCTGACAGACATGTGACCCTTGGCACTGGCTTGTACGTCCTAGGGAATGTAAGTCCTACATAAGGGGAGGGTAATCAGGTAAAGAAAAAATAAGTAAAGAACAAAACTTGGAGAATTCCTCTTTCTTGTAGTGTAACACGTTTAGTTGTCCGTTGCGTAATTTAGTAACTTCTAAAATGTTTCACTGACTTCTGAATAACCCTGTGCATACACGTTTACGTATATCTCACTTAATGTTTTTCATGTATTTAATATTGCCAGAAATGTATTATTACCGAGCGAGGTGACTCCACCGGAACGTCTGCGGCTCTCATTCGGGAGGTCTCCGTTTCGAGTCCTGCTGACCGACAACTCTGCTGTATGAGTTTTTTAGTTTCCGCCAGTCGGTAGATAAATGCTGCGGTTGTCCCTCTTTTACCAAAACTTTCTTGTCCCTTATTTCTTTCTGTTTCACCTGCTTCAGGATTCTAGGACCAGGAAAACGCTGCCTTAGGAAAGGTTAAGATGGACAACAAATCAATAGAACTGAATCACATTTGTTGAACCAGGTTATAATTCTTTAACCGCTCTCGGGAAAAAAATTCTATCATTTTAGCGTCCAGTGTCTGACCGTGATTAAAGGCTACTTTGTCTAAAGCTTTGCGATGATAACAATAATTATTATTAACTCTTTTATATTATCGTTATATTGCAGCTCAAACCTCGAGATTGACTTCTGTAATTGTAGTTCTGTTTTCAGTTTAGTCCTTCCACAGTTCGAAGTTAAGAGAAATAGGTATGTTTTTATATAAAGTTTCCTTAATGCTGCACTGTAGCCTTAGTTATTCCCAGGTATATGAATTTGTAAAAATTAAATCCAGGATGGAAGAAAATAAGATGTAACTGTTACATGGCTAGGCAGGGACGTCGCAGATAACCAACCACCATTCCTCCAAGCTCATACAGTATTTTGGCATTTGGAAATGGTTTTTATGTGTCTCTGAGGTCATTTTGACTTCTTATTACTTGCGTTCTTTGTAGTTATAGTAGTGTCACTGTAGATAAGTTAAAATTAACTGCTTAAAAACCCTTGTGCCTGATAATTATGGTTATTTGCGTATTTCAATGTTACATTTAATTTCTGTAACTTAGGCTCGTATTTATGGTTTTGTAAATAAAATTACACATTTATAAGTGAAGTTAGGTTTGATTGTATAAGCTAATATTTATTCGGTTTCAGTCTCATGAGAACACAAAATGCGTAATTAGAGATACATGGAAGCTTCCGGAAATGTATAAAAAGTGTAATTGAAGGGCTTATTATTTCGAAATATTGATTTACATTCCCGACCAAACAAATTACAGAGCAAATTTTTAACTGTTTTTACCTCATTGGTCTCCTCGACGCACGCATCCGTCAATTTCGAAGAAGAATGAATAAGGGCTGCCAATCAACCGAAGGGAATTATTAGTATCATATAAGGACGCAGAGAGGGTTTTGACATTGCATTAATGACATAAGTAATTAACATTCACTCAAGTACACAAGGCTATTTTGAAAGACCTATGTTTTTGCATTAAGCACCATTTATACATATACAGTACGCTTATATTTTGTAGTAGATTTTGAATAAAGGTTATCCTGTTAAGCATATTTATACATTTTTCTCTCGAAAAAGCATCTTTGTAACTAGTTATGCTTATAGGATATAGGCATAGTAACAGTCGCGCATAAATTGTGTAATTCTCGTGGAAAATAATGAGGCTCGCGTCATTTAAGAGACATTTCCAAAAAAGAATGCTCTACTAAACACCAGTATTTTGTTGCTTGCGTACTGGGTCGCCCAAACAAATGTGCACCATTCCACCTGATAAAAGTATAGGTAGTAGGTATAACTTTGAAACTAGGCACAACAATTCGCAGTCCAGATAAACCAAACTGAGGGATCTTGGGATCCCACCCGACTTGAGATCTTCAATCAGGCTAATAACAAACAAACTGTAAATTTTGAGACATCTGTACACACGTGCTTAAATGGCTTAATAATTCAATAACTTGCGGAGGGGGGTTTAGCACCTCGACCGAAAGGCGATGTTTTGCACCTAGGCCCCTGACGGGTCGACCCCCTGGAAGATGGCTCAGGCGAATGAATCCGAGTGGCAGCCGGAACGTTAGAGTAGAGGGCAGGGTCCCCACATTTTCCCAGTTAGAACCACCCTGGTAGAGGCTGGCTCAGCTCGGTCCCTCTCCCACCCCTTCGGGTTCATACTTCCCAGAGGGGTGAGCGACTCGGAAACCGGCATCCCCCCTCAGGCTTATAGCATCCCATGGGGGCTCGGAAACCAGTAAGATCTCCTTCCAATCCGCAGGACGATATTTCCATAACGCATTTGTCTCCCCTACCGTGCTGCTGCCATGGCACTCGCCGACACTTCCAACTGCGAAATAGACCTAACGGGATAGTGGGTAAAATGAAAAAAATAATATACCGAAATGGAGGGACAGTAAATCCGGAGGATATGGAAATTCCTTCCCGGCATTCACCTGGCGATCTGGGGAAACCTCCAAAATAACCCATTTGATACGTCTAAACGTTGGAACATAAATTTTTGTAACGTTGTAAACTATGAAGGTAAAATAAAATTAATAAATAAAATAAGCGGTGTGATAATACTCTTATGTTTCAAGTGGAGTCTGTTCGTGTAACAGCTCGTATTTACAAAACATTGTGTTGGCACAGTTTAAAGCAAGAAATTAAATTTTGATACTTTTATTCACAGTGATAGATTCATTACGAACTAGTAGTTAACAAATAGCCTAAAAAATTATAAAGAATCCCTTTTTGAGCAGAATTTCAATATAATTACCTACATAGACAGGTAGAAATATTTAGTCCAGTAATGTTATATCCTTTGAAATGATTTTAAATATATAACATACACATGTAGGGTTTTATGTTTCACATTTTAGTAGACTCATTTTTTCGATCACATTGAAAATTTGGTTCATCTTTATTCCTTTAAAATTTGATTGCTACAGTTTCATATTATTTAAATTAATTTTTCAGCTTCATGTTCCATAATTAATAATGTAACATCCTTTTAGATGCTTAGTAATAATCTTTATTTTACAAATAGCGTTCATATAAAAGTTTCCTTTTTTTTTCATCCCAGGAGGAATATTTTTATCGATTACAAAAGCCAAAACACCATCATTCTTCTCTCTCAGTCGATGGGGTAAATGTTTTCTATTTATTGCTGACAAAAAGTGAACATTACTAAAGGGTGGAACGGAATCCTATTTGCTCCAACCCCCAATTGCTTTCAGCTCCAACTGAATGCAAATATGTGTGTGAGCAGAATTTCGCTCTCTCTTGCTTCCAAACACTTCAAAGGAGGCAGCTTTACTGTACGCTTCGGTATTTTGATGCTCATTAGTAAACCTTAATGAACGCGTTCCCTGGAAAATTCACAAAACCACTAGGTGCTTCTGATATTTCAAGTATTGCGGCGTATACGTTTCACCAACACACATCATATCGAGAATTGCTGTCAATGAGCACTTCGCACAAAATATCTCTAATTTTAGAAGTAACATTTCCACAAGAATTAAAACTCATTTAGATATGCTCTAATTACGGTTATTTTTCAGTGGTTCAGTTTTGCTCTTTACAGCTTCCAGTGCAAAATAAATTGTAAAAATTAAACTTTTATTTCGCTGTTGCTTAATTCAACAACATTGCTATCATTTTCCCAGTGTTCCAAAATATGCTCGAGAAGGCACTTGTCTTTACAAGACAACTTACTCAAACAGCCCTGTGGTACACTCACTTCCATTTATGCCTTCCCCGGAACTTTGTGAGGCGTTCTACTGGCCTTCCACGTAGGGTATGTATAGCAAGGAGAAGGTGTGTGTATCTGTTTAGGTTTTCCTGCATGCAGTGACGTCATATTTTACGTGTACAGTTCCAAATTATTCACATATGAATATGTAACTTCGAGCAATGTCTTCAAATGATAAACTGGCTCCCCAGATACCCACATCTTCCTCGATGCACCTCTGACAATATTGGTACACACCACATCAGCAGTTAAAGGACACTTGGGTGGAATTTTCTTTGTCAATTTTACATCTGTTTACTTGACATTTGCACACTTGATACGAATAAATAAATGACTGTGCAAAAGCTCAATGTACTACCTCAAACAAGATCTCAGATAACAGAATTAAGTACCTTTAAGTAGAGTAAAAAATCATTCTTTTAAATCTATCCTCATACTTCAGATACGTATACTCGAGTCATTTTCTGATACTTATGTAAACTGAAAATATATTAAAGTATTTGATATTATTACTGGTGGTGTAATAAATTTTGTTTTCATAAAGCTGTTAGCATTCAAATTCATTTTACTTTCAGCACAAATCATTGTTTGTGAACCAATGGACAAGACAATCATCAAATGCATACTTTTATCTTTAGATAACACGTTTGAAATTATATTTACATACAAGTCGCCCGTATGGGTAAGGCTAATCAGATAAAAAGTGTTTTTATAGGTTTCATTTTGTTGAACCAATATACGTATATCTGATTGCACTTTTCATTGTTTAATTGGTAGACTCTTGATCGTGGTCATTTAATATGGTGTCTTCTGGGGGATGGTTCAATAAACTCCTGTGGTTATTCTTGTTTCATGAAGCTAGTTTGATGCTATGTTCTTGAAATAATTTGTTAAACTTATTGAAAGTCTTGAGATGGAACCTAAATCTGAAAGTAAATTAAACTTAAGTGCAATCGTTCTACTTTTAAACTGTAACTAATCTTAATTCCTACTTGTTATCAAAATAGTAGATAATGCTAAAGTCAGCTTTACTTCATTGCGTACATATTAACTTTTTTATATTCATTTAATCTCAGCTTAGTCCGATGAAATAAACATTTCTCCTTTTACTTTATTACCAAGTTATTAATTTAAGCATTAACCCTCTCACATTTGTACTAAGTTGATATTCTCTTTGGTTAAAATGTACTAATTTTTCAGAGACAACTATATACCGGGAAAGAGGAATGAAACTTCAGGTATAGCATTTTGGAGGGGATTGCAGCATTTTACATTCGGTTGTCATTCGCAATACGTGCCATCTGCTGCTACTTGTTTTAACTAATTGTTTTTGTGAACCACGTGTCATTTCCAGATGTTCCTACCCTGACTGATATCACAGCATCTCTCATGTACATAATGCTGCCCCTTTAGATGAAAGCAATTTTCTGTTTTCATTAAACTATATTGAGAACTAAATAGTTCTTGAGATGACTACCATGCGTTATATTAAGTTACAGGTTGTGCAACGGTGGGATACACCTCGTACACTACGACGTATGTACACGGAACGTATTTCTCACTGTACCTCGAGTCTATGTCACATTATCATATACTATACGAAGCCTTGACATTTCGTTGGTTGTCTTAGATCGCAAGGCAAGGTTGTGCTATTCCTTTTGCTAAATAACATTAACCAATAACCATAACAAAGGATACAAAATGACGTAGAAATATGTATGCTTTCCACCGTATTAGCTAGAAGAGAAAGAGGAGAGAGTGCGTTCAGTTTGTCTCTTATGATGCTGTAGGACAAGCCTTTGAAGGGGTTGAAATCTAAGGTGAAAACTTGATGAGCGTCAAGGTTAGTGAAATGTATGTGTATGTGTGAGAAGATTTTCAGGGAATTCCAATTAAAGTTTGAATAGTATTCATTAAATACATAGCAAGGCAGAACTTCATAAGAAAAAAGTAAACAGAACTGTGTTCTTGCACTAATATCAATACTTGGTGCTGTATACAAGTAAAAATAAATGAATGAATAAATGAGGGAGTATGCGCGTGAGTGATGGAGTATTGGAGTGGGTGGGTGCGTCAGTTTGTAAGTAAAATAAATAAGTATAATTTAAGAGTTAAACATTTGGCGGCGGTTGTTAAGTAATGGTTTCTTGTGTGATCAGCCACGTCAAATTTATAAAACTCTTTAAAAGCTTTCGGCCACTTGACTCACCATGGTCTTCATCAGGAACTAATGCAAGGGCAATGCCAATGCAAGTGCTAATGAGCGTGGAGAGCCCACTGATTGGGTTTTATCAATTTGACGCGGCTGAACGCGCGAGAAGCAATTATAAATAAATAAGCAAATTAATAAGTAAAGCAGCATATCTTCCCTCCAACACAAACTATAGTTAATTTATTTTGACTAACCAATTGCTGATCATAAGAATACAACAGGAATATAGACAACATAATTTTATCACTGTAATGCGTATTGTCATATTCACGTAAACCAGGCATGGGGACGAGGGGTGACAGCAATGCAATCAAGTATTTACCCTTTCTACTTACTGACACAATTATTATAGACTCACTGGTTCTCTGACTCTGACTGACGCTGATCATGTCCCACCTCCAGTGCTGCTGTGGTAATAGCAATAGATCAAATAATTTAAAAAGCTATCAGAAAGAATTTGCTAAACCTTTATTTATGAAAATGACATATTGTAAGTAGTCATTACATATGAATATACCAATTTATTCTCACTCGATATGTAAATACATTCCGAGAATCATAACTTCATAAACTTTTTGCTCTGCAATTAACATTGAGGGAAATAAAAGCTCTGCTGGCGTCACCTCGTGGACTTCTGCAACTGGAATATACATGTTCGTATTATTATTCATGTGTTTAATGTCTTCTATCACTATAAAATGAAGATAATACATATTTATATTGTCGGTTCTTCAGCAGACGAAAAACAGCACTTTAAAAATAGTCATATTTCCATCTGCGTCTTTTTAGAGATATTTCTGGCATTTTTATGCGCCAAAAAGTTTATGAACCATTAGTTGAAGTCTCTAGCATGCATACGATAAAGCAAAACATTTTTGCAACTCTTGATTTCATTATATGGCATGTGGCCTTAAAGTATCATCAACAACACATGTGTTGTCAATTATACGCAAATACTACCCTTGTTGGTCAAATTTTCTCCATCATTAAAAGGCTTCAAGGAACGTTAAAATAATAGCACAACAAGATATTGAAAGGTACATAAGTGTTTACAAAGGATGTTCAAAATGCCGAATTTGGACTTCGGAGCATAGTTCATAGGGTCATGGTAATTATCGCATAATTGTTTCAAAAATACCCAGCATATGCAAATAGCATCAAATAATACAAAGATCCTTCTCTATTAACTTGCACAAGAAACGAACATGTCTCCAAAGAAAGAAAAAACAAAAAAAAACAAAAAAACAAAAAACGAATGTGTTGCATTCACATAACTTTCTCTGCTTTTGTAGTAACCATTCTTACAAACCCTTATTCGTCTATCTTCTTCATCTTAGTTGAGATAAATATTCGCAGCAATTATCTTATTGCTTATTTCCTCGTAGGTGCAAGGGGAATGGTAGAATATAGTAGGCTTTGGGCGATAGTCAAATCTTTTAAAGCTTTGAGATTCCGTTCTCTTTGCACGACCAAGATAAAGTGAATAGCCACCTTTCATTTCAGAAAAGTTTAATTATTGCAAAACTCATACAAATAACAAGCAATATCTCCAGAAACAAATTTATTTGGAAATAAATTACGTATTCTAACAAGATCTACGTTTTCTGTGTGGTGGGATTTGGTCAACCCTTACATTATCAGTTATGCATCAAGAGTAAACATGGGCTGTAGCCAGCAAATTCAAAATATACATTTCACATCCTAAACACGGCATTTTAATCAAGATTGTTAGTCATTTTGAGAAAATCAAAATTTTCGAAAAGCTTTCCATGCAACCGGTAGTTTAGTGTGGAGGAATTATCTTCAAAACTTTCATGTCCCATTCTTGAAAGACATTAAACTTAAGTACCAACTTTGGTTTTTAACCGACTTCTCGTTTTTGAGTTATGGTGTTCAGAGACAAGCTACCTGAGACACACATACATGGACCTTTTTCTAAAAATACTTTTTTTTTTTTATTCTGGGAGTCTCAAAACCTGAGACACACATACATGGACCTTTTTCTAAAAATACCTTTTTTTTTATTCTGGGAGTCTCAAAACCTGAGACACACATACATGGACCTTTTTCTAAAAATACTTTTTTTTTTTAATCTGGGAGTCTCAAAACATATTTCCGGTGAAATCTCGACATAGAATTTTTGGGTGGGTTGGGTGGGTTACAATGCTTTTCTTGCTTACTATACGTAGAAGAGAGAGAGAGAGAGAGTAAAAACCCATAGGATTTACATCTGCCAAAGGTGCTGGCCATGATACTCGCCACATTAAAACATATCACTCATGCTCTTAAAAGATAAACATTTTACTTGTGGAAATATTTCACTGTTTTACTGGTGCACTATTAAAATTACTCTTGGAGCTAGGAGTGAGTTTAACCCTCTGCATACCAAGCGAGGTATCATGGGACCCCAACATGACTATTTTATTATTTCTAGCCGTTTGAAATAGTTTATACTGGTCAGACTATGTGACATTGTCAAACTGCCCCCACTAAATGCTGCCATTGTTGAATTTTATAATTAAATTTATGTACATAATAAATAATAATGGAAATATTTATTTGGGGTCCTTTGGTACCCCGCTTGGTATTCCGTGTGAGAAGCAAACACACATGTTTAAGTGCACATTGAGTGCAGTATTTTTAACCTTTGGAGTCAATTGTAGAGCGGCGCGGGAATACTACCACATAAGACAAGAAAGCATGTAATTTCACATTGTAGAAAGTCCAAGTGTGAAATGGATGTGCACTGTTATGTTCTGTTGCTTTAGCTCGTTGTGTTGTGAAATAAAAATGTCAAAGAAGCTTAAGTTACAGAAAAAAAAAATGATTTTCACAAAGAACGAGATGCAGAAGAAGCAATGCAAATAATAGAAGCAGAATCAGAATGTTGTTTTACACTAGCTTATCATTGTTCGAAAGAAGTGAAATGGTGGATAAAAAATGTAGTTGTTGAATGTGAACTGCAAAAAGTTTATAATTTGTATAGAAACCTGGTGAAAGTCTCTGTGTAAGAGTACGATCTTCTTGAAATTAATACCTTTTGTTCCTTAAATCACTTATTCATTGAGATGTTAAGCCGCCTTCTGTTTATGCCCATATGTGAACTCTGGAGGCCACGTCGTAGCCGAGTGGTTAAACCATTCGCTTCTCGCCATAGCGGCCCGGGTTCGATCCCAGGCAACCGCATGAGGGATTTGTGGTGGACGAAGCGGTGCTGGGGCAGATTTCCTCCAAGTTCTCCGGTTTCCCTCGCCATGTCATTCCACCGGTGCTCTATCTTAATTCCATGTATCAGCCTGCGGTGCTGTCTGTAGTAAAAACGGGCGTTAAACACCACCCAACAAGTCAAGATAGACTCAAAGTACTTCTTAGAGGGTTGCGTAAATTCGGAAAAAAAAAAAAAAAAAAAAAAAAAGGCAGATGATTCAGCTGGTATATCAATGCCTGGCAGATTAAATAAATTTAATTAACAACTAGTGTAAAAATGCAAAGGTAGATAAAAACACCAGCTTTGAAAATGATTATTTACATAAATGTTGTAGGTAATAAATAAAGTAAATATCTAATTGGTAAATAAAATCTTTTAAATCTACTCATCAGATCTTTAGTATACAGAGAGAGAAGGATTTTCCATCGTTTCAGTCGATTCCAATTGAGGTGTATGTGGCCGGGATTATTATAGATAGCCCATAATCTTGTGAAGATGGCAAATCTCCCTTGTGGCAGTGATTCACGACTGTTGACCTGACATTTGCTTGTGATCCTGGCTTTATTTCTCTCTGCCACAAAGTAGCCACACAGACTCGAGATGAAGTCTCGACTACCGACCCCGTAACGCCCGTTTCATTTGTAAAGTCGACTTCACTGGGTTTCCAGCAGAGCTCCAAATCCTGGTAATTTTCCTTTTTATTTTCTGGAGTCAGGCTTGATAAGGTTTCCCTGCCGGAACACAAAAAATTGCTCTCTTCCTAACAAATGAAACTCCAACTTAGGATTCTTTCTTTGGCAAATGAAGTGAACTTTGAGGAATATTGTGCTATACTGATATATCTTATAAGAAAGCATTACTGAAAATATTTTAGACATACAAATAATTATTGCAACTGTAAGCTACAAACCAGGTATGAGAGGAGAGGTACGTTCCTTACTCACCCCACATTCTCTTGCCGAGTGACGAAGGTTGTTTTGATACAACCAGTGTAGTAGTGGCTTCGTTCCACCTGCGTGGTAGTAATATCTACGCTGTTGTTAACTATTTTGTTTATGTTAAGCATATTTTGCATGCAATAATTATTACGGCCGCCTATTTTGGTTAGGAAAATTACATAATTCTCAAGTTTATAACCTTCCTTTATTTTATGTACGTAATATTACATACTTATGGCGTATGATTATCATACTAAATTGTTTCTCCTTCACAATAGATAAAGCAGTAAAGCTCCGCTGCTATTTAGCCTTGAAAATATTTTAAAACTATTTGATAAACATAATGAATTGCGTGGTTTTAAATTCAACATTATGTGCAAACCTTAAAACACGAAATGAACTCAAATAGTAGGAAGCTAAACCCTAAAAAGTGGAATAATATCGTCCTTTTTATATGTTTACGAGTATTCAGAAAGTAACTTTTGAAATCGTAAATAATTTTAAATAAGTAGCTTTATGCTGCTGATCATAGTGGCGTTTGATAATATAACGCTTTATATTTGTAAAATGAAATTCGCATCTTAAACAGCAAACACTCCTATTTTTGTATCATAAAAATATTCTGTGTCATTCTTCATGTGACGGTCGTCCCGACGAAGTCATGAATGAGGCGTGTCAGAAGCAAAGGTAAAACTGAACAGAAGTGAAGAGGGGAGGGATGGTTGGTGGAGTGAGGGAAGAACGCGTTTCAGTGAAGTAGCCCTTTTGAGCCGATTTTGCCTATGCCCGCTATAAACTCTCTTCCAAACAAGATTAGGAATTTTTTAGTCACTTGTACTCTTTGGTATTAACATCCTTATACGCAATCAAAGTTTTATCAAACTGAATGCTTTGGAAGGGTTTCCGTGAGTTTTCACAGCTTCATAAGTTTCTTGTTAAATTGTCTCCAATAGTTTTAGTCTTGAAAAGTCTTGAAAGCAAATAATGACATGGTTTAAACAATGATTTAATGGGTTTGGCTAATGAAACACAAGGATCTGCATACGTCACAAAATTTGCAACTTGGCTGAAAGCGAATAGTGAACAAAAATGGCTATTTGGGCAAGGGTTGCCATAATCGAGCTGATTAGGTTATATGAAACCTGGCGATTTTTATAATGTGTGGGTTCGAGGGCATGAGGAAATTGTCATGTAGATTTTGAAGAGATTACAATACATTAATGCAATTTCATACAGTGTAGTTAGCCAAGAAATTTGTGTTTTCCATTGCATTTCTTAATCTTAATCTGATTTTTTGGGCTGTTACGAGTATTACGCTCAGATGCCATGTGATTACGTAAAGAATAATATTTCATTGTAATTGTTAACGTGAGGTAAATAATAAATTACTTTGCACGAGATAAATTGTCAATATGTTCTGATGGAGTTTGGTATAGTAAAAAAGGTGTGTAAATAAGCATAGCTAGACATTGTCAAGTCTGGTTCAAACTTATCATATTTCACTATTTTCTCTTGTAAACTCTTGTATACTAGTCTAAGTATAAGGGTGTTTAGAGTTTGTTTTGTTAGAAGGTTGCCTTACATGCTCATCACAAAGTTGTATTCAGGGTTTAAGCTAGAAAATAAATCAGAGTGCAAAAATGCATAAATCAAAGTTGACATTTGCACAAAATTCTGGTAATCGAAAAATGTACAAATTACATTATTAATTATGGGTTTTAAACTAAAATACCTGTATATGAAATTGAAGCTAACAGTAATCTGATAAATGAATATTTATTATTTTTTAAATTAACGTTCACTCATATAGATCCACACATTTCATATTTACACTGCAGTACTTCTACTTCCTTGTAACAAATTTATCCATCACTTCTTAATAAGCACACACATACATAGTGTAAGAGTGAATGAACCACGCAGACCAGATCAGAAATAAACTTCACTAGCTGGAAGGAAAGCGGCATAGAATTTGTTTCTGCGACATTGTTATGCTTGTTGAAAGAGTGTGTTTAGAACCACCTGTAGGTTTGTACTGAGAAGTAAGACGACCAATGGCTTTTATTGTGTTTCTCGAGTATTAATTTTTTTTTTTTTTTTTTTTTTTTTTTCTATTTGGATGCTGAAGGCGTTACATTCATACTACAAGATATCTAGCAGCTTCACTGCCATAACTAGTCACCGTTGCAATGAAGGTTAAAGCTGTAGGTACAATAAAATCCACAAAATTCACTAATAGTGTCCAGTTTCAAAAGTTTCAATAAATTTTAGTGGTGTAGTTCCTATAAGCATTAAACGTTTTAAGTGTAAGTAGGTGCGCGTTTCTCACACCGTTTTTTTTTTTTAAGTTGGTATACTTATTTCATTGCTTTATATGAAAAATACAATACTACTTTTAAACATATTCTACAAATATTCTCCACAACCTCCTACAGAAATTTACGTGTGCAAACATTCTCCAAGGTTACACGCAGTAACTTCGATAATTTTATCAGGTACTTTCACATGATCAACAGGTATATAGGTGTGTAATTGGAGCTTTCGTTCTTTAATTTAGTGCCAAAATGAAAAAAAAGATCAGTCTTTGCTGTTAAGAGTTGGAAAACAAAATTGAAAATGAGTACCACAAAAGCTTTAGCGTTGAAAATATTTCATCTATTAAACAAAAATGAAGCATATTTCTTGCAACCCTTTCACGTACTTTTATACCGTCCAATAAATACTAGCAGCTCGCATTCTAATTCTCTCTTGGAAGATTCCTCTCTCCTTAAAAATTTACTAGAGCAGAAGCAGCAATTAAAACGCTATCTTAAGGAACATTTTAAGATCATTATTAAGAGTATCTGACAAAGTAAAATTACGCTGTCTTCAACTTGGACAAAATTTATAAGTAGAGTTAGTAATTTAGATCCCTGTCGCCAGTATTCATTCTGAGCATTAATTACAGTTCCAGCTTGCAGTGTCATTCTCAAGAATAACGCGGGGTTAAGAGTAAATCCCGTTCAACTTCTTCTGCAAATATATTTTCTAGTTTTTCTTACTCTGCGCTTAAAATGAGTAAAGGATGCTTCATAAATTATATAGGTAAAAACGTATCTCCAGTTTTCCCATGGAAAGCGTAGAGGCAATCTATTTCGTATCTAAATAGAACCAAAGCTGAAGAAAATGAAATGCTTAGTATCTATTATCGTGGCAACACTCCGATTAGGCAAAGTATGAAACAAAGGATTGTAACAGTGTGAGAATTAAATTCAATTTCATCGTGTTTTCATAAAATAAAACGCCTGCGCAAGTTTTATTTTGACAATTTCCTTTGAAATGTAGTAAGCAATATTTTTATTTTAAATGCTTTTGTCTTAAAATGTATGTAATTTTACTTTCTCTGTTGCTTATTTGCGATAGTTAAAGGAGGTTCTGGGTCATCCGTGTACCGGGTGGAAGGTAAGTCATTACATTAATTTAAACTAGTGGTACATCTCGTGTAAACTACCAGTTACATAAAATCACACAACGTAATATTGTGTCTCTAGTAACCGGTAACATGCTAGTTTACACGCGCTTGTTTACGAGACCACAGGTTCAAACCCGGCGGAGGGCAATAGATGTTTTGCGGGCGTGAAAATCCTTAGCATAAGTTCCTTTAGAATGAAAAAGAACCGGTGGTCCTGTGTCGTATTTTTACGTCACGTAAAAGAACCTTAAGCCTGAAGCCTGATAAAGAGACCTTTGACCATAAGCAGTCTGTCATGTACAATATACAAAGGACAGAGAACCACAGCAGTTAAGGAGCATCCATAATGGTGATGGTGGTGGCGGCGGCGGCGGTGGTGGTGGTACTGGTGGTGGTGGTGGCGGTACTGGTGGTGGTGCTGGTGGTGGTGGTGCTAACTCGATTTCAGTAGCTGTTCTAACTGTGATGCTTTATTAAACAAAATGTCGTGTACTATTCACTTTGTACAGACTGTCCATAATTAAAACTCAGTTTGTTTACCCCTGCTTGCTCTTTCTGTGACGTTCTTTGGTAACATTCAATTCTCGTTAATTTTGAACGAGATCAAAAGCAAAAAAAAATTATAAAATGAAAGAAATGTAATTATAAAATGTCTAACTTTTTGTGTGTGTTTTAGTAGTTGCCTGCCAAACTTGAAATTGCATCAAATATAAATGGAGATGAAGGGACAAGCGAAATTATTTTAATGTAATTAACCCTCTCCTCCCCATTGCCAGCGAGGTAATTAACCTTGAGGCGCTATGGAAACATTGGAAGAGGGGAGTAGAGATCGGATACACCTGTGAGGTATGCTCGTGTCACTTGGGAGAGTTTGGGAAACTCGCCTTCAGGCGTGCGTAACGGATGTATCGAGCAAATATCATACGTGCCTACGTAGCCTACTGCTAACGGCTCTAAGGCGAGCATCTTTGTTTCTAAAATGTTCTGGTAATGCTAAACTAATCGTATGCATCTCATGCTGATTATACATTTTTGCTTTCTCTATTACACAGACCAAGAATGGGAAGTACTTACATTCCACCCAAAAGTTCGATATCAGATTTCAACTGAAATTCGTGTTTTGATGTCCTTGAACCTCAAAACTGCATCTTTACTTTCTCAACTACAATAAAAACAATCCATACACGATACCCTATTCCATATTTACACTAATGGATCCTTAATCTCTCAATCTCCAGGAGTAACATGCTTTTTTTTTCTTCCTTTTCTAATTCGTTAGAATATTCCATTGCCATCTATTTGCTGTCTGACAGGAGTCTTGGGAAGCGTTAACTGACACTCATTGTGAACTATCAAGGACACCGTACAGCCCTGGTGAACTTCTTGCAGGGACTTCATGCAGGAAGAGGTGATTTTAACCCTCTTGAGAATAGGTCACCCGTGGACACCTTTTGCGTGGCGATCCAGCGGTCACTTGATCCGCTACACTCTTCGTAGCACATGTGCTTATTGGTTGTCCACGATATGCCCGTGAGCGCCAGTCCCTTGGCCTGGGTCTTTCACTATACTCCAGTTTAGGCAACCACCCAGTAGCTGTAAGCACCACGCTGAGGTTTGTGGCCAACATTGGATTTGTTAAGAATGTTTAACATGCACTTTTGTTTGCTTTTTGTTATTTCAGTGATTTACATTTCTTTTATCCGCTTACCTTTTTACTACTCGTTTATATAAAGTTACGCTTCAACTGTTTTATGTTAGCTATTTTAGCTTTCACTTTTTAGCTTCTTAAGGGTGAAGTTTTAACAGCTGAGTTTTGCTGTATTTAACTTTGGACTTCGGGCCCTAGTGAGCCAAGTTGTCAACGGGCCCTTAAACACTCAGTTACTCGTTAGAATATAACAAATTATCATGGAGAAAATGAAGCAATCAGTCATTCCCTAGGGCATCTTCTGCATAATATTAGCAATTTTACAAATGCTGTCTTATCAGGTTCCTATCAATAGTTTCTGATTACGAGCAATCCACACACGCACTCTAGAAATCAACATAACTCAACAAAAATAGTATAACAGTGGATACCAGCACACTATGGTGATTATGGTAACGAGAAAGCGAACAACTTAGCCAAAAAGTGAAGCATACTCACATATGCACCAACTATAAAATTAACATTCGATTCTGTAAAACAATTAATAAAAAACAAAGTAACATTTTTAATAAAATCAATAACATTAGAATATCTCGTGAAAAAATGGGAAGTTGTTGCACAGAATCCAAAAGCAATACCAGATCTACCTAGGAAAACAGTAGTTGCAGCCTTTCAATTATTAACAGGACATGGTTGCTTGGCTGAAGATTTACATAGAATCCGAGTATGAGTCCCCGGGTTTTTTCACTATGCAATCTAAATGAAGAAATTTACCACAATCATCTTAAAAAATATCAATTTCTCAATATACAGATAAAAAATATTGGAGTGTAAGGACACTAATGACCTTATTGTGAACCGTCTTGTACTATAAAATAAATTTCTCCATTACGTGTAAGTAAGGCAAGTATTGCCAACGACCCAACATTAAATAGAATATTATTTAACGCACTAGATGTTAAAATCAATCCCACCAATCAATAAATCAGTATCGATAAACAATTTCCGTGGATATAAATTAACAACAATCCATTAAACAAACGTCTTTAGATATAAACAATAGACGGTCAAATCACAGAAAAATCAGAATTATCTGTTGAGAGCATTTGTTGAAAAGCTACAGAAAAGCTATAGAAAAGTACTATTCTAAATTCGACAGGAAACCCGCTAAACTAGCAATTATGGTTTCCTATAGCAAACTGCTAAAACGAAGTTAATCGAGTAATAAAGTTGGGTAATTATGACATGTCAGCGTTATTCTTGTAATGGTTACGGGCTTTGAAATCCTTTTATAAAGCACTTACGTAACTGGTGTTTGTCACCAGATGGTGTATGATGACTGGGTTGTCTTCTTTTGATCCTCTCGAAAGTGTTAGAGAGGATGGTGCTAAACCGCTTGTCCCCCTTGCTGGGGGACATTCGGGTCATCATAGATCACCAGTTTGGATTTCGTCCTGGGCATTGAATTCCCCAGCAGTTACTGCGGGTGATGCAGGCCGCCGTCCTGGGATTTCAGGAACGCGCCTTCACTGCAGTAGTGTATCTGGACCCTGAAAAAGCCTTCTGAATGAACCAGTACGTGGGGCTCTTGTACAAATTCATCCAACTGGGACTATCTACACAAACCCTCAGACACCGCACTTTCAAGGTCACAGCAGTGGAGAAAACATCTGCAATTCTGCCAACAATAAGCGGACTCCGTGAAGGCTGTGTGCTAACCCCACGCTATTCAGGTCTATATGACAGATTTACCAACACAATCGCAGGTCAATATAACTCAACACACTGACGACGTGCTGAGTTCTGCGCCACAAAACATTCTCAGAGCCTTCAACTCCATACAGCGACTCCTCCGCCTCGCCCAAGAGTGGTACCGGCGTTGGCGAATGTCCGTTAATGTTCTATTGAGTGATTCAGGCTGAATCTCAGCCTGCCAGCATCATCGCGTGTGGACTGGGCAACTGTTGCAAACCGGCCATAATGATATTTTCTCACTCCCTAGACCTAACTGGTATGGTTATTACACATTGTGCCAACCTATGTATTTTACGTGATTATAAAACAGCGTGCGTTTCCTTTTCCCTTAACCAGGAAAAGGTTTCTCAGGAGAAATTACATCAACAGGCAGGAAAAGGTTTCTCAGGAGAAATTACATCAACAGGCATGACGCATAATTGAGTTGACGAACCCGCTCCATAGCAATTGCAAGTGTTCCATTTACAAAACAATGCTCCTGAGTGAGGAAACTCCATTGTTACGTTGAAGTTCGCGTTCGGATGCGCATTCCAAAACCTCCATGTTGCGGTTGGCTAAAGCAGCGCTAGTCGGTGTGAAGATTGGAATGTTTAACAAACACGTACTTGCTAGAGCACATCGTCGTCCGGATTTGGTCACCCTTTAGGTCTCCTTTTTGTCCCTTGATCACATGGACTACTTCGGAAGCACAGAGCACTTACTATGACCAACGTGCGGTGCTGCGCTCCAGTTAAAGAGTAAAAGGGTAAAGGGTGCATACACAGAGGGACACCTCGCTCACTTCGACCAACACAGATCTATTGTGGCCATCAGCCCACAGAAGCAGGGATGAAATGAGGGAACCGAAGGTGCCACACGGGGTCGCAGCTAGGCAGGCCACAGAGACGCGCGAAAATCCCCAAGTGCTGAGATATTTTCATCCCGGAACAGGCCCCGCCAAGCAAGCATCACACCGCGGTTCCGATATTGCACTGAGCGTCCCCCCCCCCCCCCGACGAGTTACTGGAAGTCATTCCTAATTTACTCCTTTTAATCAGTGTTTATTGCAGAAATGGTATATAGTTGGGGTGGTTTAGCTTGTGTCTAGAACAGGGCTGGGCAACTGGTGCTCAACAAGCGTAGTCTTCTCAGGGACTTGCACTGATAAGTAACTATGTTTAGCTGGTAAAAAAAATGAAGGTCCTTCAAGGTATCCCGCGAGTTGGCCAGCCTGCTCTTGGACCGTAAAAGTGGTAGGTTTCATGCTTTGCAAGCAGAAACGTCTGAAGTCTACTCATACTTACCGCTTCGGTCCAGCTTGATTCAATGGAAGGAGCAGAACATTCTCATCTTCCGCATAACAACAGGGACAGAGGGGTGAAACCAAATCCATATAGTAACAGCCCACCAACCTGATTTTTAAGCTTGACATCTTCTCTCAAGCTTATACTAATATGAGTTTAAAGCGAGTGACAGCAGCAATCTGCAGAGAACTTGGTGATATTTAATTTAAAAATTACTCTTAAACGAAGCCTTTGTAGCATGCAGACCAAGTATTTTAAACACAAAAGACATTAAAGGCAGTTTTTTTTACACTGGTGGAATTTTTCGCACTTTCTCTACCTGCTTAACTAAGCATTTACTTGCTGTCCTTGCTCCTGAAGTAGCCATGACTTCACCCTTACTGAATGTATCCTAACAGGTAAACTAATTAAAAAAACACAATGGTTTGTTGGTGGCGCTATACCTAAGAGGCACGCATCCATGAAGGAGAAACTTATACAACACCAGTGAGATGGAAATCTCTACCCGTTTCTTTTAATTACAAACATTACGCTCGAAGAGAGAAATCAAATTTCAGCATCAAGAAGTCATTAATTTCTTTTTGCTTGCTGAGATGGTTTCTGCAAGATTCACGGCTGAGAGGTCGGCCCACTCATTTTTCTTAATTACGGAAAGGAGGTGAGAGAGTGTTGGAACCCCTGGGAACTGCTCGAGAGGTTCTGTATCCGGTAATTAAAGGAGACGTCCTGCCTCGGTTTTTATGCAGATAGCATGATCTTGCATTTCAGTCTCTGAGGTAATCTTTTCAGTTTGTGTTACTTAACCTAAAATAAAACGTTTTATCCTTAAGAAAGAATTGCGGTCTCCTAGCTTTTAGTTGGGAGAATCTAGGTTTGAATGTAAACTGGGTGTACATTTTAATTTAACGCTCAAAGTGGTGTATAGGAGTACAAAATTCCAAAACCACTGTGCTTGGTAGAGAATTTCATTTCATTTTTACGATTATAATGTTTTTAAAAGCATTTCTCGTTAATGTTATCATAGTGGAAAGCTAAATTACTTGCATTCAGTGTCAATAGCTTGCCTGCATGTTTTGTTTATATTACTGCATATATGCATGAACTTATCAAATGTTCTATATATAGGTGGTCTCAAAAAACTTCCCAACACTTAGAATGATTATAAAACCATTATTATCTTTGAGACAACTTTAAGAGCTTGAATTATAGAAGCCAACTGGAATTAAAAACTGACTACCCATAAACTTAGTACCCATAAACTTACTACCCATAAACTTACCAGGTGTGACAACGTTGTGTACGATATCAGCATTGGGCATCATAGGACCATTTTTAACGCAACTGTTAATGCTGTTAGTCCCTAACGCTTCACGAGTCTGTCGGTTCACACATTGAAGAGAAGTTTGATTATGACGAGGTTTACTTTCAGCAAGATGGAGCACTTCCGCATTACCGTTCCGATGTAGGACCTCCACTCGATGCAGCTTATCCAAACACATGGACTGGACGAACGGGTAGCATTGAATGCCCTGCACGATCCCCAGACCTCACGCCAATAGATCTTATAACACAGACAGACTTTATCGCGCAAAAGCAAGAACTATTGATGCATGGAATTGGAAATTGAAAGACAATGTCGTGAAATTCCAAATGAACTGTTTCGTGACGTTTGCGAATCCACTAGTTCGCGTTATCAGCTTTGTCTGGGCAATGACGGTGATCAGGTTGAACATTTGCGAATAAAATTCTTCAGATACATTTTTCTTCTGTAATTCAAGCCTTTCAACTTCTCTCTGTTCATAAATAATGATTTTATAGTCATTCAAAGTTAATACATTTTTGAGACATTCTGTATATAGCGTTATGCCGGCCGCCCATTAAAGAGACGTTCAAGTTATCTCACATTAATGCTTGTAATTACACAGCCCGACGACAATGGAGTGGTCAGAAAAGAGTTGAGTATCAGAGCAGCAGATCAAAGCGATTCCAGACAGTTACAGAAACTGTTTACGTGTCGGGCTTGCTTATGAAAAGGTGGATTTTAGAATAACTCGTGCTACGTTATTCTCGTCTATATAAGTGAGCCGAGACGGCGATAGTGACCAGTGTTTATGATAGAGTCGTTGAATGTCAAACTAGACAGCTTTTAGTAGTTACTTTTATATGTGTGCAGTCACTTTGAGTGTATGTCAGAAGTCGCTGTTTGAAGAAAGTTCAAAGAAAAAAGGTGTCTTTTGGGGATACGAGAGCACAGAACGACTGTGAGTTACCTATAAGGTCAGAAAGAACTGTAGATTATTGTTTAACAACATTGTCAATTGCTAGGATCACATCAGCGTCACCGGTGTTCCCGAATCTCGTCCCGCGGAAGTTCTTTTACATGACAGAAATCTACTGAAATGAAGCTGTCATTTATAAGCACACTTAAAAACCATCGGTCTGAGCCAGATTTGAACCCGCCATCTTGGGATCAGTAGGCCAGCGTCTAACCAACTAAGCCACCCAGACCGACACTGTACATCGTGTTAACAATAAAAAGAGGATCGTATTTTGTGCTTCAGTTTTAGAAGAGAAATAGGAAGAAACAAACTCGCGTATTTGGTAGTTGAATTTTATCCCTTAAATCTTACCTGAGTATTTGTCTCCTTTTTGTTTTTAACGTTTACTTAAGAAATCTATGCAACATTTAAATATGTGCTGCAAGTTACTGACCTTAGGTCAGTAAACAGACATGGATAATCGTTTGTCATTAAGATTGATGTTGATAAACATGCTGCTGGAACCATCATCTGCAACCCCTATCAGTAAATTGTTTTATTTTGGTGTAGGTAGAACTAACGCAATGAAAGCTTGCCAGCAAGAGCTGCGCGAAACTTCGGTACTACACGTATTGCAACGCATTCTGATACTTCGTGAGAGAACTTACAGGTTATCTCTGCAGCAACAGTACAGATACGGCCTATTATACCTATGTGCAGCCTATGTGCAAGGGCTATTTCTTTGTACTTTGTTAAGCACTTAAATATAATTCTTAAACGATTTTGGAAATTAAAAGGTTACTATTTGAAGCTGCATCCTATATAGACTCCCTTCTGTAGGATATAAAGCGACCTGCATAACCATCGAGCAGTTTCCTTTCATAATAAACCTATCTTTATATCCCATTTGCTTTTCAAGTTCAGTATGTCATAAAGCGGAGAAAATAAGTCAATATATCCTGTTTCCCTTATACTTTCTTGAAATAGTAAGGATGCAAGCTTGTACTGCAATAGAGGAATTGAACCATAAGTTGTGACCAAACGATATAAAACCTGCAATAAACAGGGCACAGTTTATGTGTCAATGTTTTATTACAAAATCGGATATGATGCTCTCCGCAGACCAATACAGGAGACCTGCAGCCGTTCTAGTAGAGATTCGTATTGGTAAAAGAATCGCATTTGTGGGAATTATAGAAATATTGCTGTAATGTGTGTTTTAGTGTGTCTCATAAATCAGCTATAGGGAATCATATCAGACATTTAAGGTCTTAAATTATTTGCCAAATGTTCTATTGAGTAAACAACGCAAATAAAAGTGTAAGAATTCTAATCTACATATAGAATACTGGTACATCTTAGTGTAAAGTGTTTTGTTCCCTAGTTCACTAATAGCGTATTATTTAGTGTCTCCTAGGAACCACCTCCCCTACTCAGGTGTGCACCTCTCTCCATAACAGTAGGCTGCACGGTGCAGTTTAAACTAGTAAACAATGTTGGAGGGACGTTAAGAATGACTACGGACGCGTTTAATCAAGAATGAGGAGAAGATTTTTATATTTTACATAATGAAAACTCGTTTTGTTTATTTTGTGATTAATCACTACGTCATGTATGTCATTTTAATATTAGATGTCATTTTAATAAAAAAATATCAATGAGCATAGCAATATCATTGTGTCAGTATCCTTGTATATCTCCTAAAATTGTATACCTAACAATAATTAGTACTTATTATGTACCGTGATATAATCTTATGCTGTCTATTAATTAATATTTGCAGGACGAAAAATTCATACTAGATCGCATTTTTCAACATTATAATTAATTTTATTATTATATAAGATACACTCGATAACAGACGGTTGAGAAGTTGAAATTGCAGTGTCGAACATACTCAATAAAAATAAGCGGTCACATAGTTTCATTCCACAATCTGTGAGGGCCAGTTATGTAGTTAAAGATTTAATCATGTGAAAAGGAGATCCAGGTCTAAGATCTGAATTTATGTGGTTCATCTTCTGTAACTAAGTTTTTCGTCTTTGAAACCGTATTTAACAAAATTAGTAATGAGAAAACACGGCCGTCGATCTAGAACTAAGTGATTAAAAATATCTGCACAAATGGGTCTCAAGGTTACTCTTATAATGTGTCGTGTATGGGCAAATGGTGTAATGAGGGTGAATGTGCAACTTCGACATAACATCCTGTGTCGTTCCGTATTGTTTGCTATCCTCCTTTTCATTTCCTCAGTGGCACGCCTGCTCTACAAGGATTTTATCCAACCCTACACTAGATTTAACTTGAAATATATCCAAGAAATAAAAGCAAACTAACCAATGTTGTAAATTTTACATGAAGTGAAGGGCACAGTAGCGTATCAAAAATATGTAATTCTTAGTTCTGTTCAAAGTGGAGTAAACAACCAGAGGTGAAAGAAAGGATTGGGTGAAAAAACTTTAGCGTTAAAATACACAATGGCTGGCCCTCGTAGCCATGTCACTAGAGCGTGTGTCTTTGGCGTTCTACCGCGCAGAGGGTCACGGGTTCGAATCCGGCCTCGGACATGAGTGTTAGTCCGTGCGCGCGCGTGCGTGAATGTAATAGAAATATACATAATCCAGATGGCTCAATGATCCATGACGACCAAAGGCTAACAAAAACTAACAAAACCAGCAAACAAAATAAATATGAAAATATGAAAAGTCGAGAATACTATCAAAACGAAGACTAAAACTACTCATGACATCGAAGAGGGATGTATTGTCGTGTAGTTGTATTATGTGACAGACCACAAAGAACTGAATCCAGCTTGCGAAAAAAAAAATTGTTAAGAAACAGGAAAATCGTAAGAAAAATAACATTAATGATAATACTAATAATAATATGTAGTAATAATAGTATTAATAATGATAATGATAATAACAATGAAAATGATGATAACGATAATGATAATGTCAATAATGACGATGACGATGATAATGATAATTGATGATAATGATGACAATAATAATGATGATAATGATAATAAAGATGATAATAAAAGTGATGATAATAGTAATAGTGGTAATAGTAATAGTAATAATAAAAATAATAGTAATGATACTGAGAAAGAAATCTTAATAAACAGTGGTCTTAAAGAAGGCAACTGGCCAACGCACACATCAGTCCTAATCAAACAATATTCACATCATATTTTGCAAATTCTATAAACACTTTGCACCTTCAAAAATTGAAAAATAAGATAACATTTAGCTATCATAAAAATTGTTATTTTTAAGATAATATAAGATTAGTTAGTGTATGTAGTAGTATGTAAATAGTGGAGCATGCAGTAAATGCAATAAATAAAGGTATAGGTAATGCCGGTGTTGGTGGCGGCGTGTTCTTTAGCCCGGTCCACTACATTATGTGGTGCTGTCGCCACCCCCTGCAGGGTCTTTCTATATGCCGCTTTCTAAAGTAATACAAAATTCGTTGTTAGTTAACGAAGTTGTAAACTACCATGTTCACATTAGCGCCGCCGATGTACCGAAATTTCGTACCGCAAGTAGCTTCATATGCCATTAAATCTACGGACATGGTACTGCTTTAAGCACGCTTAAAAACCATCGGTCTGGACTTGGTTCTTTGTCTTTTTCCGTGCTAGTCTCAAATTCCCGAGGTCACGAGTTCAAAGCCAGTGGAAACCGATGGACTTTTTTCGGGCTTAAAATACTCAGCATGGCTTCCTTCATAAAGGAAGTAAAGCCGGTGGTCCCGTGACGTAGATTTAAGGCACGTAGAAGAGCCTTAAACCCTCAAGAGACCTCTGAGAAAAATTAAGCGGTTTTTCGGGCCTGATATAGCATAACAGGAGAATAACAGGAAATAAAGAGTGTCCATAAACAAATTTTCAGCTTCAATTTATGGGCCATGTTTGGGAAGTGGCAACACAAAGGGTTTCCAGAACCTTTGAGAAAGATCTGGTTGCGTCATTGCAGGCGCGTTTGTGGAGGTCTAGAAAAGTCCTTCTATATAAGGAGACGAGGAAGCAGCAGAGAGTTATAGTCGTGGACAAGAATTGGTCACTGTGTCACTGAGTATGATGGTGCGTCGTAAAGAAGATTCAACGAGCGTTGAGTAATTGTAACGCCATACTGTATGAGAGACGGAGATAGTGTAGAAAGACACTGAAGGGACTGAGCAAGGTTATGAGAAGTAAAAGTTGTGAGTTGTGATGGTACGAAGGACTGTAGACTGTGTTAAAAAACTGTATTTACGATTAGATTTTAATGGACAAACTGGTAGAAAAGTAACCGAACTGGATTTTGTCATTTTGTTACAATATGCTAAGATGATTGGCGGGTATTCTGCGCACATGTTGTTTTGAAGTTAAGTTCTACCATAGCCATTTTTACTTTTTCTATTACGTATAGACATAGAGGAAACATTGTTGTATTTCATCCAAAAATTCTATGTCGAGATTTCACCGGAAATATGTTTTGAGACCTCCTGAATAAGAAACATTTTTAGAAAAGGATCTGTGTTTGTGTGTGTTTGCGTATGTCAGCGTGTGTGCCTATGAACAGTATAACTCAAAAACTAAAAGTCGGTTAAAAACCAAATTTGGTATTTATATTTACTATCTTTCAAAAATGCGACATGAAGACTGGAGGAAATTCCTCCACCCTAAAGTACACTTTACTTGGAAAATGGCTAACGATTTTGATTAAAATGCCATATGCTAAAGATATTTTTATGACAAATGAAATGTATATTTTGAGTTTTTTGGCTATAGCTCATGTAGTCTGGTTTACTCTTGATGACTTTCAAATAACCCGTAAACAGTAAGAGAGACAAATTCTTACTACACAAGAAATCTAGATCTTGTTAAAATTCACAATTTATGTCCAAATCAATTTTATTGTAGTGTGAACCATTTTAGAGATATTCCTTGTTATTTGTGTGAGTTCTGGAAAACAAACTTTCATCAAATGGAAGATTATTCACTTTTATATGTTAGCCATGCAAAGAGAATGGAATTTTAAAGATTTAAGATTCGACCACCACTCAGTCATGCGAGTGCATCACATCAGACTTTTGAAGCAAGTTCTTTCCTGACTTCTTATTTGATCTCCAAGGCTCCAAGATGCGACTTCAAAAATCTCATCTGCTTTGAGCGTATTCTATCGCTTCGAATTAGCACCAGGCTTCGCTACTGTACAGCATAGGTGGTTTTGAGGGAGTATTACAGAGCCTTAATTGAATTTCTTTTGGGCACTTCTTCCCAAATATCGTTTAACACTTCCGTCTATTACACTTTTTATAGATGTGCTTTATATACCTATCAGTATTTCACACCCCAAGTACCTAAAAGTAATAGCTCTGCTTTTTTGCTTTGTCTTTTGTATTTTTATTTTGACCTATGAGTTAAATATTTTATGTACTACAGTTTTATTCTTATATTTTCTCTTTTTTTAGGGATTAAAAAATTGTTCCCTTCATTGCACCTACACATTGTCTCTATTTTTAACGGTTTGTCCATTGCAGTAGAATATCACCTTAACAATTTATTGCAAGTCTTAATTTGCCACTTACGCCGCTCTTCCTCTAGCTCCTAGATTATAGTCCTGTGATAACTACTTTAATGGGACCTGTTGAATCAGCTGTGATCATCATGGTGAGATGAAATGGATTGCTCATCAGTTCAAAGCCGAACGGTGTGAGCTCGAATCCCAGTGACCGTAGGAAAATGTGACTGTAGTAAAGAACGGGGAGGACACACGTAATACAATGGCTAATGTAATATTGAAGAGGATAGTGAGATAAGTGTTTGTAGTAATAGTTACTGCAAGAGTAGAGAAAGTCATGTAAGTCTATCACGTCAGATCACGGCAGGCAGAGAAAGAGGGTGAGAGACAGAGTAAGAGAGACAGAGGGTGAGGGACAGAGGGTGAGGGACAGAGAGCGAGACCGAGAGCGGGAGAGTGACCGAGAGAGAGACCGAGAGCGAGAGAGACCGAGAGCGGGAGAGTGACCGAGAGAGAGACCGAGAGCGGGAGAGTGACCGAGAGAGAGACCGAGAGCGGGAGAGTGACAGAGACAGAGTCAGAGACAGAACTACTCCATGGTTTATTATTATTATTATTATTATTATTATTATTATTATTATTATTATTATTATTATTATTATTATTATTATTATTATTATTATTATTATTATTATTATTATTATTATTATTATTATTATTATTATTATTATTATTATTATTATTATTATTATTATTATTATTATTATTATTATTATTATTATTATTATTATTATTATTATTATTATTATTATTATTATTATTATTATTATTATTATTATTATTATTATTGTGACTTTTTTGGTTTGGGTTGTGATGTAAAGTAGACAGATGTAGTCGAGATAAACACTTTTATTTCCGTAAACAGTAACTTTGTACACTCGTTGCAACAACAAGAAAGTCTTTTTCGATTCTCCAACAGCACGGCTCCGAACTCGTAACACAAAGAACTAACTCTTCTCCGTCGGCACAACTCTCCACATCGTCTGTCCGTCTCCGTCGGCACGACTACTCAACCTCCACATACGTCTGACTCACTCCGTCGGCACTACTCAACGCTTCACGTACGTCTCTCACTTACGTCTGACTCTTCTTCTCACACTTTACCGCTATTTATATCTCCCAGGCACTATTCTGGAAGCTTCAAGAACGTTCACTTATTGCGCTGGAGTACAAAGTAGAAGATTCCAGTCGCCTCTATCCTTTTCTCTCTTTCGGCAAGCGCCCCAACAATGCGGCCGTGCTCTGTCTCTTTCCTTCGGCTCCTTTGCGGTAGTGCCGACAATAATGCGATGCGTGACACTACGGTTGTCGGCAATTAGATGCGGCGGGCGCGGTGACACTGCTCCCTCCTCAGAGCTGGTCGTCCCGACCAGCACTATCACTGCGGCATCTCCCTTGCGTCCTGGTGGACTAACCCATCGAACCTCTTCTCCAGGAGGCACGATCCTAGGTATCGCTGTTGGATAGTGTCCCTTGGTCTGGGTAGGACGATGTATGCCATCCTGCTTCGAAATTCTGCAACAGTACCGCCAGTCTTGACGGTCCCTCGTCCAGTTGCCCTTCTTCCTGGTGTGTTGACGGGCCATCCTGCGCACTTGGAAACGGCTCACTGGGTACCATGTCCGCCGACCTTTCTGGCGCACCTTCGCAGCCACCTTGCTTCCGATGGGTCCGGCAACAAACCCCACCACATCCGCGCGAGTCGCGTCCACCGCTGCACTCGTGTTCACTCGTCAGGTGATTGGATGGCTCTGACGGTCCCCCCATGTCACACGCCAAGTCGGTTCTCGCGTGTTGCTCGTTTGCTTGTGCGCTTCCCTGCTGATCGTCCTCCACGTCATATCCTGGTTGGTTACGTACCCGACACACTCCTCCAGGGGATCCTCGACGACGCCCCTGAACTGTCCCTTTGTCTTCCCCGAGACGTACATTTTCGTTATCTGAAACGGGCGTAACTGTCGCCTCGGCCACTAGGTGCTCCCTCCCCGGGTCCGCGCTATTCCGTCTGCCCCTGGCATCCAGTACTTTGACGCTCTCGTCAACTCTTACTACCAGGGCGCCAAGACGTTCCCCGTCGTCCTCCACGACATCCACATGCTGGCAGAGGTCTTCCACCTTTTCGCCGAGTTCTTCCACGTCTTCCGTCACGCCAATCAGTTCGCCGAGTTGTTCCACGTCTTCCGTCATGCCAATCAGTTCGCCGAGTTGTTCCACGTCTTCCGTCACGCCAATCAGTTCGCCGAGTTGTTCCACGTCTTCCGTCACGCCAATCAGTTCGCCGAGTTGTTCCACGCCTTCCGTCACGCCAATCAGTTCGCCGAGTTGTTCCACGTCTTCCGTTACACCAATCAGTTCGCCGAGTTGTTCCACGTCTCCCGTCACGCCAATCAGTTCGCCGAGTTGTTTCACGTCTTCCGTCACGCCAATCAGTTCGCCGAGTTGTTCCACGTCTTCCCTCATATCATCCGAAACGGGCGCAACTGTCGCCTCGGCCACTAGGTGCTCCCTCCCCGGCTCCGCGCTATTCCGCCTGCCCCTGGTATCCAGTACTTTGACGCTCTCGTCAACTCTTACTACCAGGGCGCCAAGACGTTCCCCGTCGTCCTCCACGACGTCCACGTGCTGGCAGAGGTCTTCCACCTTTTCGCCGAGTTCTTTCACGTCTTCCGTCACGCCAATCAGTTCGCCGTCAATTTTCGCCGATAGCTCCGTCTTCATCTCTTTCAGCTCGGCAGCGAGGTTGTCGTTTCTCGTCTTCATTTTGGCAACGAGGTTGACGTTTGCCGTCTTCATCTCTTTCAGCTCGGCAGCGAGGTTGTGTCTCGTCTTTATTTCTTCTTTCAGCTCGGCAAAGAGGTTGTCGTTTGCCGTCTTCATTTTGGCGACGAGGTTGTCGTATGACGTTTCCATTTTGGCAAATAATTCTTTCATCATTGCCATCATCCTGGTTTCCGAATCTCCCTCCATCTTGGTTCTAACGTTGCAACTTCTGACGATGTAATGAAACTAGAAGCAATTCGACGGATCCCACTTCTGACACCAGTGTGACTTTTGTTGGTGGGTGTGAGGTAAATACGACAGATGTAGTCTAGATAAAGAAACACTTTATTTCCGTAAACAGTAACTTTGTACACTCGTTGCAACAACAAGAAAGTCTTTTTCGATTCTCCAACAGCACGGCTCCGAACTCGTAACACAAAGAACTAACTCTTCTCCGTCGGCACAACTCTCCACATCGTCTGTCCGTCTCCTTCGGCACGACTACTCAACCTCCACATACGTCTGACTCACTCCGTCGGCACTACTCAACGCTTCACGTACGTCTCTCACTTACGTCTGACTCTTCTTCTCACACTTTACCGCTATTTATATCTCCCAGGCACTATTCTGGAAGCTTCAAGAACGTTCACTTATTGCGCTGGAGTACAAAGTAGAAGATTCCAGTCGCCTCTATCCTTTTCTCTCTTTCGGCAAGGGCCCCAACAATGCGGCCGTGCTCTGTCTCTTTCCTTCGGCTCCTTTGCGGTAGTGCCGACAATAATGCGATGCGTGACACTACGGTTGTCGGCAATTAGATGCGGCGGGCGCGGTGACATTATTATTATTATTATTATTATTATTATTATTATTATTATTATTATTATTATTATTATTATTATTATTATTATTATTATTATTATTATTATTATTATTATTATTATTATTATTATTATTATTATTATTATTATTATTATTATTATTATTATTATTATTATTATTATTATTATTATTATTATTATTATTATTGTTGTCATTGTTGTCATTGTTGTCATTGTTGTCATTGTTGTCATTGTTGTCATTGTTGTCATTGTTGTCATTGTTGTCATTGTTGTCATTGTTGTCATTGTTGTCATTGTTGTCATTGTTGTCATTGTTGTCATTGTTGTCATTGTTGTCATTGTTGTCATTGTTGTCATTGTTGTCATTGTTGTCATTGTTGTCATTGTTGTCATTGTTGTCATCGTTATTATTGTTACTGTTGTTATTTTTTATTATTTTTATTTTTATTAGTATTATTAAGGTTGAACGTGCTTTATAGGTAACCCAGTTCTACGTAATTTGCATTTATATGTAAATTTTTGCGGGTTCCAGAAAATGTATTTTAGAAACGTGTTAATAGAATTTTACATATACGTAATTCGCAGTTATACGTTCTAAATTTCAATGAAATACAACTGACTTACGTAATTATAATGAGAATCGGTATATGTTATCTTAAAAGAAACTCAAGCCGTATTTTCCTTATCTCTGTTGATAGACCAAACCTGAGCGGGCGTCTTTGAAGTAAACAAACATTTTCGGTATCTGATCTTTACTCCTGAACAGCGGTTTTGTCTTTTAATTCTCAATTGCCTTTAATCAGCCATGGAGCACAGAAAAAGAAAATGCTACATACTAGACCAGAAAGTAAAATTCATATGAGAGGTGAAACTTGAGTCACTCAAAACCAAAAACAAAATTGCTCAGATCTTGGGAATCGGTTATATCACGCTACGTATATATCAGTAACAGAATGAGGTGTATGCACTTAATGCAAGAAAAGTGAAAGAAACCAAATTAACTGACTTCTTTAAACGAGGACCAAGTCCAAGTTCATACATACGTACTTTTGTTGTTTGTATAATTTTACACATGTAGGACTACTGTATTGCTTGTGGAGTATCAAAATCTCAGTTATAAGTCAACTTCCCTGTTCCCCTTGATATATGTATAAATCAGGTTCAACATATTATTATTATTATTATTATTATTATTATTATTATTATTATTATTATTATTATTATTATTATTATTATTATTATTATTATTATTATTATTATTATTATTATTATTATTATTATTATTATTATTATTATTATTATTATTATTATTATTATTATTATTATTATTATTATTATTATTATTATTATTATTATTATTATTATTATTATTATTATTATTATTATTATTATTATTATTATTATTATTATTATTATTATTATTATTATTATTATTATTATTATTATTATTATTATTATTATTATTATTATTATTATTATTATTATTATTATTATTATTATTATTATTATTATTATTATTATTATTATTATTATTATTATTATTATTATTATTATTATTATTATTATTATTATTATTATTATTATTATTATTATTATTATTATTATTATTATTATTATTATTATTATTATTGCTCTATTGCTGTATAATTCGTATATGTGCAGTTGGACCAACGCCATGGTTAAACCGCTTGCTTGCCTCTCAACAAAGTGACCTAGATTCATTCCACTGGCCGCAGGTGGGGTTTGCGGTGGTTAGAATGGCGTTGGGAAAAGGTTTCCTCCAGTTATTCCCTAACCAATCATACCGTCTACTGTGGTTGTCATACCACACTCACTCTACAGTTTAGAGTCGTCAAGTATTCTTCGAGTATTTGCTGTTAAAGGCTTCAGTACAGAAATTATGTTTGATTCTGGTGTCAGAAGTATGAATTTCACTGTTACATATGTTTACATATACTATGATAGAGCAAGGATGAGAATTTTGTTCCTGCGCGTTTTATTTCAAATTATGTTCAACATTTTCACTTAAATTAATGTGGATGGTATAAATCAGCCGCGGCGTTGTAGCCCAATTCTCACCAAGGTGGCCCGGGTTTAACCCCAGGACATTGTATATGTTATTTATGCTGGAAAAAAACGTTCCATGGGCAGCTTTTCTCACTCTATAGTTATTTATTTAATGTCATTTGGAAGTGAATTATAGATCATTATAGTGGAGTGAAGCATTTCATTCTTACACGTAGTGGTTCTAATAGAGATTAGGCTTTCCTCTGTCGAGTGTGATGCGTGTGAACATTTTTATTATTTTGGAATTTGTATCTCTCTTCTTTTTTGCATATAGTGTTGGCTCCAATATATAAGCACATGCCAACGTATGTATACCAAGTTTCTGAATAATAGCTTGCACTTTTTTTTTCATTGCGTAGAACTAGTGTTACTTGGTTTTGTTTAATAAACATATAATTAACTTCTTGTGAATTCCCCCAGAGTATTATTACATATTTAACTATGGTGTATACGTGTGTGTGTAATAGGCAGTTAACTGACCTTTTGACTTAATATTTATAAGACAAAAATATTATTGCTTAATCTAGATAGATGTCTTATATAAGTTTTCCGTTTTAAGTTACTCTGAGTAACTTAAAATGGAGCAAAATGAGAAAAAACTCCATGCTACACATATATTGGCAATAACCTTAGAGAAAAATGTGTAGTAAATATGGCAAATGATAAATGTCTGATACCTTTACGGAAAAAAAGGGGAATGTGGAAAGAGGGAGGGATGATTGGAAGAAATCTGCCCTTGGGTACGAAATTAGGATTGGAGTCTACGAAAATTATAATGATGTTTGTATTTCATCTAAATAAAACATTTCCACTTCATTAGAGACATTATATTTCGCTGTATATTTAATGTTTGCATGTATACAAAGAATACAAATGTAATAGTTGAAGCAATTTAAACAAGACTCCCTCCCTAATGGGGTGTAGCGAATAGATGCATCTCATAGCCCGAAAAATAACTCTTAGATGAGAGGTTATTCATTACACACTCGCGAGGCACCTACATTTGGCTTTTCTCTTTGCATCACAATTAACTGAGTTATTAATTAGGCTTGAGAGTGCAGTTCATTCGTATAAAAAGGCCATCTAGCTGAATACAAAGACAATAGTGTAGAATTGCTTATAAATTGAAGACTCGCTTTTACTACGTACGATATACGTACGATATACGTATATATGTAGGGAAAATATTGTATTCGACCCAAAATTTCGAAGTCGAGATTTCATCGGAAATATGGTTTAGGCCCCTTGAATAAAAGAAAAAACATATTTAGAAAAGCGCTCGCGTTTGGTTGTGTGTGTGTGTGGGTGGGTGGGTGGGTGGGTCTGTGTGTGTGCGTGTGCAGTTTAGCTCAAAAGCGAAAAGTCAAAATACCAAAGTTGATATTTAAATTTAATCTTTCAGAGATGCGACACGAAGATTTTGAAGAAAATTCCTCTACCCTAAACCACTCTTTACATAGAAAATTGCATGATTTTCTCAAAAATAGCTCCAATGATTTTGATGTTCAAGATATTTTTATGGGAAATGAGTTCTATATTTTGAATTTTCTGGCTATAGCCCATGTCGTCCTGTTTACTCTGGATGACTTTTGCATAACTGGTAAACCAAATAGACAAATTCTTACTAATTTCATTAAAACACGTAATATATGTTCAAATGCATTCTTTAGAGAACTACTTCGGAGATATTCCTGGCTACTTGTGTGAGTGTTGTAATACTTATACTTTTCTCAAATGGAAGGTCACTATTCATTTTTTGATCTCTTGGCAGTACAAAGAGAACGGAATTCGAAAGCTTTCATATGGCGATCAGCTTTAATAGATTTGAATATCGATCAAAGCCTACTGTATTCCCATACTTCCCTTGCACCAACAAGAAAATACACAATATAATTTCTGCATATCTCGACGAACATGAAATTAGAAGTTTGTAAGAATAGTTATCACAAGATTAGAAAAATTCAGGTGAGTGTAACAGGTCAAATTCTTTAAAATTATTCCTGTTATAATCCGCTATATGCATCTTCTTTATTTAATAACATGGGATATTAGATAGCAACAGCATTAGAGTTATTAAGAATTAAATATACATTCAGCTATAATTAATCCTGTTTCTTCGGTTGTACAGTGTTGCAAATGGCTATTAACATTTATAGCGGCAGTGGCATTTAAGTCATAATGTTACACAATAAGAGCAACAAAAAAGAGTGATTTGGTGACTTAGCGATTCGGTGTATAAGAGGAAAATAATATTATCCACTTGTCCACACGAACTGAAGTTCATATTTTATCAGATGCACTTGAACAACTAATAGATTACAAAGCATCTCTTGATTCTGGTTAGTTTTGAAAGATAAGAAGATAAAATTGCTGTTAATTAGCTTATATATGATACATGCAAGTAGCTGCTTATTTGAAGGCCTAGTGGTTAAAAGCTAGAAAATCTCTGCGTTTTACATGCACTTCTGCCATTATCTGGAGTGAAAGTATACCTGTTTTCAGCTCTCCCAGCCCAGTATCTTCAGCAACCGTTTTGATATATTTATAATATATTGATTAATCGTGTATACAAGGTATCAATAAACTACAACGAAATAATTTCAGAAATTGTAGATGTGACTGATGTAAATCACTTACTTAGCAAGATATGAGTAGACTATGGACTCGATTCGTGACTCAAGATATTTTCGGTCACTAGACGGAGGATAATTACATCCCCCGAATTTCCTATCCCTCCATTTCATCTCGCCCTCCTTTTAATCCAACTATTCAGGGTCGGAAGTGTTGACGATGGACGAGTTAGCGCTGCCGTGAGGGGGATTTGCACACTGTAAACTGTTCTCAACGGATGGGTGGACTTACAGTTACTGTGGGGCATTACTGTCAAAACTCATGTGGTTGGTAGCTGATTGGCGTACCCTGGTGTCGATATAGAGAGTGTACAGCACACGTTAGGTAACCTCATGTCGGCTCGCTGCTTGTTCGGATTCCCTCACGCCCGTAGAGCATTCTCATTCCATCCCTTCCTCTCAGGGGTCCGACATACAATAGCCAGCACAGACTCAGTGTGGAATACCCTCCGTATTTACTCTTCCTCTAAGTAATTTGAGATAGGGTTTCATGATCCGTGGCTGAACATAAAGCAGTTGTATGGTGTTGCATTGGTATTTTATGCTGATAAGCTGGTGTTAAAAAGCCGGGTGAAAAATTGGCTTAGAAAGCCTTTAAAACTGCTGCGCAACTATTTTAAGCAGCACATTCTTATCAGTGTACCTACTCAAGATTTAGCGACAAAAAAATCCCTTAAATCTCGAACTAATCACCTGAAAATGTGACAGTGTAGATACATTAGCTGCCTTCTTGCGTTATGTAGCCAGCTATATAGACATTGTTCTGTTATTGTGGCTAAATTCATAACGCCAAAAGCTGATGTCCTGAAGATGATTCCTTCCCTGTCATGCAGTTGGTATATTTTTTTAATTCCATACCAAGAAATAGCGCTATACTTACACTCCGGATATGATTCTGATTGGTCAGTTTACCATAATCTCCGCAAAAGTTAAAGGCATATGAAGACGGGCCGTGCTGCAGACTCCAGCGAATCCTAAGCTTGTCCCTCCTACCAGCGCTGCCGAATGTGGTACACGCGTTTCACTCGCAATTATATACAGAACTCTGCTGGTACACGCACTACGCTTGGCAACAGCGCTCCGCTTGAGCATTAGCCAGCGTTCACATGCCTTTAACTTTTGCGAGCAGTGTAACACCGCTATAGTTTCCTTGATTCGGCTCATTGATGCTAGTATGCTGAGAATAGTTGTCTATAAGACAAGATTTGATTTCATTTTCTGGGGCGGTATGAAATGCCTACCACCTCAGAAGATACTTAACTGCCCGACCATCACCTTTTTCTAAACATATTTTCTTTTTGGATATATATTTCCGGTGAAATCTCGATATCGAATTTGTGGATGGAATACAATATTTCCTCTACTTTACTATACGTAGTAGAGAAAGTAAAACATGAATTAGTCATTTTAATTTGTCATATAAAAATGGAGTTGACAAGTTTTAATCAGGACTTCACAAATATGTAATTGTTTTGTCATGCTACTGATAAGAAACCCTCATTTATAGTCCAAGTAGACGAATAATTTTCCAGTTTAATATGTATTGATTAAAAGTGGTGTAAAAAAATACCTACGTAAATTACTTACTTAATTTTGTTTTCAGGTAATTTTCTTCTCTTTGAACCAAAACAGAACCCTTAAGAAATATGATGAATGTATAATAAATTGTCTAGTTTTACATTTAGAAATATATCATTTAATAAACATTTTTATGGTATTTTAAGAGCCCTTAATACTTATTAATCTTCTTTCCGTCATTCTGTAGTTATTTAAATTGTTAAACATTTGCATTCATCGTGCTCGGTTCTCTATCTTCCCAAGTATCTCTTCTTCACTAATTACAAATAAAGCAATTTGAAGCCACCAAGTTGTTTGCTAATGAACGAAGAAATGGAACTGGAGCCCTGTCATTGATTGTATTAGCAGAAGCAAATAACGACGAATTGAGGAAGAATTGAGTCCTCGTAGCTCATTCAGATGACAAATCACCTCCTGAGTCAGCAGGATTCCCTCGCCCTGCAACCCTTGTCATCGTTTGATTTATATACCACGAGCTTCAACAACAGACACTCAGGATAAAGAAGTTTATTTTGATATTTGCGTCATTCATCCATATTTGCATTTCCGTTACAATGATCTTAGAGCATGTGCGGTTCATGGAATACACTTGAAGAAGTCGCGCTTTCTCGAACATTCACAAAAGTATATTTTAACCATCTATTTGCTTGTAGTTTCTTTTAGTTTATGAAGCAATTATTTTCCAGCGCTCATTATTTCACTTCCCTTTTATCTGCAATGATGCAAATTTTAAATTATAATATCTCGGTAAGATAGACGTACATGAACTGGGTTGAAGTATTGAGAATTTAAAACTCAATACAAACAATTTTAGGGCAAAGAAAATAAAAGATATACTCCTAGCCTCTTAATAAAAAATTTCTTCTTTCTAGACTCTAGCTTCTGATTGCAGTGGTGATTCAGAGCTAACAACTCGGAATGGCTTGCATAATTTGCCCTCAATTATTTTAAAATTCCGGAGCAAAAGTCGTAATCACTATAGTTTTCATATTAAACCCAATAGCTATAGAAGGAGAGTAGGTGCGGAAGGGAACTTCGACACCTTGTCCTTTATAGACCTTTGCCCCTTGCACCCCCGGGAGGATGGGGTGATATGAAAGTAGACAGGAGTGTTGATCTAGGAGCCATGACAGAACAAAAGACTGGGTCCTATCAATTCCAGATCGAAGCTCCCCGGCGGTAACTAGTACAATAGCCCTGGTATAGGCTACACGAGGGCCTCCCTCAGGGAGGTCTATGCACTTGGAGACCACCTTGTTTCGGTGGATCCAGCTAATAAGAGCGTATTTTTTCCTTGCCATGCAGTGCCGCGACGTCTGTTGACACGTTGCAACCAAACGGATGAAGGGCGAAGTGAAATGAGAGGATTTGCTCAGTGACCCGAGGAATTCCTCGAAAATATCCCATGGATGAGAAAGGCCGCCCGCGGGGATCGAACTCACTTCCGAATGCAAATCATAAACACCAGCTCGCTACGTTAAATCGATAGATTATTTTGTTTAAATATTACCATCATTCGAATTAAAATGTGTTTGTACTAGTACTTTTGGTAACATTTGCTTTCAGGTTTTTACTAAGAGATAAACGAACATTCTATCCAAAAGGCCGGATTTTCGAACCCCTTTGTCAAGCTGGGGAAAGAAAACTCCGAAGTCACCCAAAATGTATATGGTGTGTATAAGAATGGCTCTCATTGAAACTCGGCAGTCTATGTTTGTACTGAAAAATCTAACCCCATTCTCGCCAGTTGGACTCTTCTGTTCTCTGAGCATAATTCTAGACACTGTATTACCTCACCCAAAATATGCCCGAACTGCCGAAGTGTAACATTACAACATAGTTTCCCTCTTATTACTAGCGGAGTAGTGTTAAGATAATTCTTACTTCAATTTTGGCACAAAAATAAAATATATATTTTATATACAATAAAAACAGCAATGATGCTACGCACAATCTGCTTTTGTTTATTCTGTTGTTGTGTTGTGTTTGTAGTGTTTAACGCCCGCTTTTACTACTACGGCACCACAGGCGGTGACACTGATGACACATGAAATGAAGATGGAACACCGGTGGAATGAGAAGGCGGGGGAAACCGGAGCACCCGGAGAAAACCCGCCCTGACGCCGCTTCGTCCATCACGAATACCATATGCGGGTCCCTGGGACCGAACCCGGGCCGCCTAGGTGGTAGGCGAGCGCGCTAACCGCTCGGCCACGGCGCCGCCTTTTGTTTATTCTCCCTACAAACGTAAAGTGTATAAGTAAAAGCAAACACCAGCCTTTAATTTATTTACGAATTTCAAACGAGGAAATAAAATTAACCACTTAGAATTCTACTTGACATACATTGTAATGATCTATTGAAGAGCAAATAAGTATAACGAAGTTAATTTGGTTGGTTTTCACCTAATGTCACTTTTCCTTATTTGAAATATTTTGCATGAGAATAACATCAGTGTTAGCATAAATATATCTGTGAAGACATTTTGAAATCAAAATCTGGTCTGCTATGATTGATGTTAGGCGGCATAAAATTATATCCTCAGTTGTCTGCAATAGCACAGAAAGTAAACTTCATTATTTTTAATTGAATATAAAATATTATCTTTAACATACTTCACATAGCCGCGCGCGCGTGTGTGTGTGGGTGGCTGACTGAGAGTGAGAGTGAGTGTGGGTGGGTGTGGGGGTGTGGATGGAAGCTTCCAGAAGTAGGGGTGCCCACGAGGTTGGAACGCCCTGCAAGGAGCAATGTCTGCAAATTGGACAGCCACTGGTGGTAGTTAACTGACTCAAGAAGTATATGAGGATTATAACCACTTCTAATCCATAAAAATATGAAAAAATAACGTCATTATAAACCTGTCAACAACCTTAGATTAAAAAAAAAAATCTGACGTGCTGCACTCATATGATTTTCCCTACTCTTGTGCTAACCATTCTTACAAATACTTCTTCCTATATCTTCATGTTAGTTGAGGGCTATCTCTTATGGTTTACCAATTATGGAAAAATCATCCAGAGTAAATAGAACTTCATGGGCTATAGCCAAAAAATTAAAGATATACTTTTATTTGTCATAAAAATATTTCAAACATACGGCATTTTAATCAAAATCGTTAGAGCCATTTTCAAGAAAATCAAAGTTTTCGAAAAATTGTCCATGCAAAGGATAGTTAAGCGTGGAGGAATTTCGTTAAAATCTTTGTGTCGCATCCTTGAAATACATTTAACTTAAATACCAACTATGGTTTTTAACCGACTTTTCGTTTTTGAATCACACTGTCCATAGACTGACACACGCGCGCGCGCACACACACACACACACACAAACACACACATCTTTTTCTAAAAATGTTTTTTTTTTTTTATTCAGGGGTCCCCAGAACACATTTCCGGTGAAATTTCGACATCAAAATTTTGGGTGGAATAGAATGCTTCCATTACTTTACGTAGTAGAGAAAGTAATAAAGGCATAAAAATTTTCCTACAAATATGTTGCAAATATACAGTTAGTATTTGTAAATTAATTAAATAGACATATTTATTTGCTGTTACTAGGAGAAATTTTTATGATTAAGTGGAGGCTGAAAACCAAGTGTAGCAGACTTACCTGTTGATCTTAAAATCACTTAACTTGTGTTGTAATATACAATTTTTACAGAGTTCTGCATATTATATTATAAAGTATGAAGGTGAAAGTTCTGTGGAAATAGCAGTACACATACGCAATGGTGAACTCTTGTGTTTGTCGTTTGGCTTTTGTTGTTGCTTCACCAGAAGTTTTGGCTTTTCCACATTTTTCGGTTTATAAAAATAAATATAAAAATTTGCATTTTAACTTGTACCATCAAAAGAAGTCTGTATGTAACGCCACACTGCTTCGACTTCTTTGGTAACAAAATTTCTTTGTTTGCAAAAGTTATTTTGTTTGTGCCGCACCCATTTACGAGATATTCAAATAAGTCTTCTGGAGGTATGCAGTCGATTTCCGCGAATGATCTTCCTGGCTCCTGATATTTTTGGAGGTATTCCCAGGTCACGAGGTGAATGCTGCAAAGAATAATTATATCCCCCGAATTTCCAATCCCTACATATCATTTCACCTTTCTTACAACAGGTGTTTCAGTGTTATTAGCGTTGTAGTCCCTGTCCGGTGGCTGCTTGGCGAATCTCCAGCACGCGTTAGGCACCCTCACGCTCGCCTCCCTACCAACACGCCCGTATACAATTCTCCTTTCATTCCTCCCTCCAGGAGCCTGACATGCAACAATCTTAACAGTTGGCTCAGCGTGGAATCCCCTCCGTAAATATTCTACCTCTGGGCCCCTTAAAGCTTAAAAAGATCACACCAGCTGAAACTCAGACGCAGAAGTTCGCTGCACAGTGCATCGTGGCAGCTCCTTAAGCTCGACTCAACACGTACGCTGCAGAGCGAAGAAGTGAAAAACCTAGATAAAGATAAATCAGCTATCAAAGACAAAGACGGGGAATTCTACATTTTTAGCTGAAATGTGGGAAGGATATCGAGCTACCGTCATCGTTGGACAGGCTTTTGTAATAATGGGATTATTATTACGCATTATTATTATTATTATTATTATTATTATTATTATTATTATTATTATTATTATTATTATTATTATTATTATTATTATTATTATTATTATTATTATTATTATTATTATTATTATTATTATTATTATTATTACTATTATTATTATTATTACTATTATTACTATTATTACTATTATTAAGTAAAGTATAGATTTACTTCAATTGTACGTAAATAAGCTCGACAGGATCGATTTGAAGAATAGTATCCTTCGGCTAAAACCCTATTTTATTTTCTCTAGTACACACTCGTAGAGGAAGTACTGTATTCCACCCAAAAATTCGATATCGATATTTCACCGGAAATATGTTTTGAGGCCCCATGAAATAGGTGTGTGTGTGTCTGTGTGTGTGTGTATCAGTCAGTGTGTCTTGTGTGCTCGTGTCTGTGGGCAGCATAGCTCAGAAACGAAAACTCGGTTAGAAACAAAAGTTGGTATTTAAGTTTAATATCTTCCAGGTATGCGGCACGAAGATTTTGGGGCAGTTTGGGTGGCTCAGTTGGTTAGACGCTGGCCTACCGATCCCAAGATCGTGGGGTCAAATTCGGCCCAGACCAATGGTTTTTAAGTGTGCTTAAAAACGACAGCTCTATGTCAGTAGATTTACTGGTAGGTAAAAAAACTCCTGATGGACAAAAGTCCCGCAAACCGGCGACGCTGATGTGACCCTGGCAATTGACGGCGTTGTTAAACATCGAAATAAAAAGAATGAAGATTTTGAAGAAAATTTCTATACCTTAAACTACCCTTTACATGGAAAATTTTTCAAATTTTTTATTTTCTCGAAAATGGCTCTATTTTGATCAAAATGCCATGTGCTTAAGATATGACAAATGAGAATTATATTTTGAATTTTCTGGCTATAGCCCATGTAGTTCTGTTTACTCTGGATGACTTTTGCATAAGTGCTAAACCGTAAGAAATACACCAAATCTTACTTTACAAAAATGTAGATATTTCTAAAACTGGTCTTGGAAAACTGTCAAATGCAACATGGTTATTCACTTTCTTATATCTTAGCCACGGAAAGGGAACGGAAGCTCAAAAGATTTAAACGATATGACTATCGCTCAAAACTTAGTGTATTCCCATTTCTGAAAATGTTTATCTCAGCTAACACGAAGAAGATATCTTTCACGTGGTGCAGTGTTGGCAGTGTCGGGCAGACGGCGTGGATGACTGCGCATGGTAACTGTTGCTCTCGGCGCTGGGGGACGTCCGGTCGGCCCTTCCATCGAGTGGTGAAGGGGGGGGGGGGATACTTCGTGCGATACCGAACCGGACTCACAGTGTGATGGCTGCATAGCGGGTCCTGGCTCCGGGATGAAGAGATTTCAGCACTTGTTAGGCTCTTCCACGCGTCTCTGTTGAATCTCTGCCTACTACAGGTGTCATTGGTGGGGTGCAGTACTGGAGGGTGGGACGTGGTCAGCGTCCTCCCAGGATCTAACGAGGCTGAGTGCACCCCGTGCCAGACCTTCCAGCGGGGGAAAAATCCCCATGCTGGTACCGGAGATCGAACCCGGGTCCTTCGCGTCAGAGGCAAGCGCGCTACCAACTGCGCTACGGAGGCGGTCAAGCTTTTTGTTTCGGTGTTTTAAAACTATACTTTTGGCGCATCTTGCTCTAACAGTGCATGGCGTTCTGTAGATTGCAAATTAAATTCTTTGCACATAAACTCTGTATAAGAGAAGTGGGGCAAAGGTTGTTTCCAGCCAGCATGTTGGTGTGTTCAGAATAGAAATTGGGTTATAAAATTGTGTGGTTGCCCGCAAATTGCATTTATGTCTCACTTTAGGGAGTCCTGGATAATTTTTACTGCGTGGTTTTTGTAACATGTTCCGCGTTATTACTCCGGAGCAATATAATCCTAACTCAGTTTCTCCCACCATTGAACTATTTTCAACGCTATTCCACTAGAAGCATAAACAACGCTCTTTATAGTTTTAGAACAAGCAGGAAGGAATAAAAACCACAGGGCTTTAGTTTTGAAACCGGCGTAAAATTGCGGAAATATGTTGTTTAAAATCTACTTTCCTTAAGTAGGCATTTATTAAATTCATGAAATATACGCCGCTCAACTATTAAGACAAACCTCATCTTTCCGTAAGCTTTTAACTTCGATTACAACATTACCTATTCATGTTAGGTAATTTTAAATGTTATCAGACTATTTCCCTATGGCTCATCTAAGAGAAAGAATTAAATTCCATCCAAAATATTTATATCCAGACATTTTAGGTCTCCTGATATTTAAAATGAAGAAAATTAACGTAACTCAGGTGTAAAAATTAGTTGTTCGTTTACAAAAATTAATGATTTAAATCATCCGAATCTGAAAAATAAAATTCAACAACATTTAAACATATTAAAATAATGTAAACTATAATTAAATAACGATGTATCTAATCATGGATCAAATGATATACTTTAGGGGCACCAGGACCGAATTTTTAGGGTAAAATATTCAAAAAAATTGTTATTTCAATAGTAATATTCATTAAATCAGCGATATCCAACGTTTGCAAAAGAGAGGTGAAAACATTGAAGTCGCTCAAGGTATCCCGCAAATCGCCCGGGCTTAGGCAGTCTAGCCTCTTCAAGTTGAATCCTATATTAAAACTGGTCCTGCCATTGGGGACAATGTACTCCATCTGTCCCTGTACTCTCTTGCTTGCCAGGAAAATAGTATCTTGAATTCTTGTTCTTGTTATCACTGTGTGATAATGATTTAGTTCTAGTAATCAAAATCATTCGTTAATTCTGCTATTATCTTTGAGCAAATATGACGCGACAAGGAATTTATTTTTGTCGTACTAATTTAAATTTAATAGCTAATGCTTATAATTTTATATATCTGTTCTTCTTCATATATACTACTCTTACAAACTTGAATTCAAAAATGTATAATTGAAATTGTAACACTTCTGTTCTTTGAGTCATAATCTCCCGATTGCTTTTAAAATTAATTACTACATTTTCCATTAAATTTCACGTTTCGATATGTTCAAATTGATGTATACACAACAATATAGCGGCGATTTGCTTTTGCAACAATGGCAATACATTGTTGAATTAAATGCAAGAAATGCAAGAAATCAGTTATGTCACACTGACTGTTGGAAGAGGGTGCAATTTCAGTCGTAGTGAATGGTCAAATATTATCAAACTATCCCTATAAGGGACATATGAGAACAGTGGGTGGAAGTACATGTAAATTATACAATCTTGGATCAAACGTAGCTGCTGATAGGTAACTGGTGAGTTTCAGAGGTCGCTGTCCCTTCAAACAATTTATCAAGCAAAGAAGTAGCTTCCCTGCCTGTGTTTCCATCAATACCGAAGTTACATTACATAATGCTAATTTATCTGCGTTAAGCAAGAAGTAAATGTAACTTAAAGACACATAAAATATTTCCTTAACACAAATTCTTAGGATTTTCTTCACTGGGTCATTAAGACCCGAAAGACGAAGAGTGTGTACTATTTTTAAGAAGAACAGAAGGGTTAAATAAATATCGCCAAGCCTTATAAACCTAAGTATATGCAGCTAACAAGAAGATAGCTAACAAATTTATTAATTGAAAATCTCAGTATTACATGAATTTGCAACTATTATACAAACTATTCTTATAAAATATAAGATATTTATTTACCAAGAGACAAACAAGGCTTCGTCAAATAACATTTGCAGGGTTACGTTCCCTTAATTTTGGAATGATATAAGCAGCTTATCCCTCAGGTGTCCGGAATAAGAGTGGAGCTGACGGTTAGAAAAATTGGTGTTCACATTGCAGTAACACCAACTTAAATCCCATTGTTCCTATATGGACCCATTTCTCTGCTGCCAAGTGTCCGAAACTAACAATTAGGTTTTATGTAGCTCTAGAGTGTGTCTGACTAATAACAATTATTATTTAACTGCAATGCATTTAGCTGAAATAAAACTTAACATTTTATAAAATGCTTAGAAGAATATTCATTATAATAATACATTCCTGTAATAATTATTTCGTAGCGCAATCTAAAATTGCCTAATGCTCATTTATAACTTACTTCTTTCTATAATCGGAAGGAAGTCAGGACTTAAACTGTTTTTATAAAGGTATCAGAAGATTTAATTGACTCAACCAAGTACCCTGATGCCTTTTATGCAACATATTAGATTTCAGTTCAGTTGTGAACAGTATTTGGGTCAAAGTTTCAGTCATAGTAATACTGTAAAGTTGTTTTCGGACATGAGAGTCTGGATTGCATCTTCACTGGGGACCAAGTCCCAAACAGACAGTACTTATTTTGACAGAAAGGTCGCAGGGCAGGACAATCAGGTTGGACTTCCTGCCAGTTATCCGTGAAGTTGTATCCGCAGTTCTAGTGTGGTCTTTGAATAATTCATGGCTTTCCCTACGCCATTAGGCCTTGTAGTTCACCAAGTTTACAAGGGCGTCAAAGAGGAAGTGCGTATGTCGTGGGCCACAATGGCGTCGTCGTGGTGGGGTGGATATTGCAATTTCCTATGTAGTTCGCATTGTAAATAGCTTACACCGTTGTTCATGTTTATTGCAGGAAGCTCTACATGCACCTTAACATGTCTCGTGCATCACATCGTAAAGTTATTTGTCAACCACATAATACGACTACTCCAGCAGACAAATTACAAACCAACACATTTACGTTTCTCTGATTAATTTTAAGATGTTATGGTTACTCCAAGGCGTGTTAGCTAATTATAAATAACCGTGTGCGATATTTATAACTGTGTTCAGAGCATACTTTTCCTGGATACAACCACATATGAACATTCAGTAGATACTTAGAGTAATAGTTACAAAAGTAAAGATTTAGTAATGAGAGGTTCAAGTTAGAACATGACCAAAGTAAGTGTTGTAGGTGCCGAGCACTTATCCTAATTTTGTAACGTGTTGTCCACGATATTTTATGTACGTTAACAGTATTTTAGTATATGTTGTATATGTAGTATATTGAATGAAATTTATTTATTGCGGAAACGGTGTGTGTAGAGAAAGAGGAATATTACTTTTGGAAAAAGAGACACTATACATTAATATCTATTATGGATATATTCTGCAATTCTGGATCATAGTTTCAAATGTGAATTTAAAGTTAAAATGTGATGTGTTGCACTCACATGACATTCTCTACTCCTGTACAGCCATAGAGGTCCCTCTTCTACCCGACAGGCGTCTGACCCTAGGCACAAGGCACTGACTTGTAAGTCCTAGAGGTTAAGTCCTACATAAGGGGAGGGTAATCAGGAAAAGAAAGGAAGAAAGAAAGTATAGTTATTACCATTTATTTTGAACACATTGGGAAAGTGGAATCTAAGTCTACAGGTTGTAGGAATGAAGTCTTAAATCTCGGGCAACGCAGGGTATTTCAGCTAGTATTTAATGAAATTGCAGAAATGATATATTTAGAGAAAGAGTAATGTGGGGTTTGGAAAAGAAAGACGGGATACATTAATAAACATTGTTGTTATACCCTGCGACTTTGGTTGCTAGTTCCATATGTGAATTTAAAGTAAAAATGAGTGAAAAATGTTGCAGAAGGATGTAGACCAAAGTGTAGAGGCTAAGAAGAAAACTGCTGATCTAATATTTAGGGGAGAAAGTTACAGGGAAAGTTGTGAAAAACAATATTTCTGATAACAGTGAAAATATGCTTCCAGTAAGTATCATACATTGCAATTGTTGTAATGTTACAATAAGTCTCAATTAGAGGAGAAAGATTTTGTTTTAATGCACATTATTACAAAAAAATAAAATATCGACGATGGTCATTAAATTGCATTTTACCTTGGACGAAGCTAGTTCTATGGGATTGAGAACACACGTGTATGGGGGCAAGCAAACGACAGTGTGGTCCAATAAAACCAAAAGTACACCCACTTTAAATACCTCTCAGGTTTGTTTGTTTATACATATCTTTTTTACGCGTAGAACTGTCATTCTGAACTACTTTGTTCTGCAACCACGATGTCGTAGCAGATTTCACAGCACTCCTAGTCTGGGGTTTATCGACTTCTAGACTCATTTGTTCTTTACTTCCGACATAATGCTAGTGACTCGTACGATTTTACAACTGAAATTGAGAGAAATTAGCAGCAAGCAAACATAGTGCGAGTAACACTGGAAGTAAGCTGGCAACGTAACCAGCAGCACTGTGTACGAGGAAGTTTAAAAAACTCGGGTTACACTACGTGTAATGTCTCTCCTCTCCCCTTCATTCCCCTAAGACCATTGTTGGTGAACATTCCGTATATGAACGATACAAGTTAACGTCACTGAGAACCATTCGTCAGTTCTGGATGTAACTCGTGCATTAAGAGCAAAAGCTCAGATTGTTTCTGTCTCTGTCAAACGTTAAAACAAACTTTTTTAACAAAATAGAAGATTCAGGCTAACGACATAGTCTTCCAGCTTAATTGAGATCAGTTTTTTTCCGGTACATAACTGAAGAAAATTGATGCTTTCCACGAGAAGTGCCTTGTTTCATATACTAAAACAGTAATTATGAGAACTCTGAAGTTAAATAAATAAATCGTTTTAATTTAATTGTCACGTCTGTTATAATGTGAAATTTAGCAGCTATTGTTTTATTTAGATTTGGATTCCAAAATGTTAGCTAATAGTGTTAAGAATTTTCTAAGTAAACCAGATCTGTTTTTCAACTTGGAAAATCATACTTTCTCTTATGCATTTGAAGCTTCACTTCTCTTTCGAATAACATGATTCAGTTCACGTTTGGTTTTGAGATTGTTGTCCACTAGGTTTCCACTGTGTCAGTGCGAGTTATTGTTCAGCACATAAACAGTAACAACACCCAAAGTCTCTCAGCTGAAAGGATCTGCAAGCACAAAGAAGGAAATAATGAAATTTCCATATATCTAAAGTTTCCTCTGTGTTTACTACCCCTCTATTCCTCTTATTCAGGCGTCCTTTGTGGAAGGAAGCCTTTCTTACTTTTCCATTGGTGAGAAAGCCTCTTTCTTTGCGAATATTTATCTTTAGGTACTGAATATATCACTTAAGTCGAGAAGCATATTGTATTGTAATGGTTCTCGCTGCAAAGGCCGGAATGCATTGGAGAAATGGCCGTTGCGTAGGTTTCTTTGTGCACTGTGTTAGATTTTAAATGGAATGGGCAGAGACCTGACAGTAAAAGCGAGTGTGAAACACAAAAATAAACATTGTATACTTATAAGAAAATGATGAGATGGATGCCAAAACCCATTCCGAATACTATTGCTTTCATGAGACAGAGAGAGAGGGGGAGACAAAGAGAATTTGTGGAAAAATCATTTAAATAATTTCTAGTTTAGAACTTTAACAAGTTTGTGGTGATCTAAGTTGATAGTTCCCACTAAGATGTAGTATCTATTAAGCAGGATGTTCAAATGTTAACATTTATCACGTATTTACTACCAAACACACCTACTGAAACATGTTACTTGGAATTTTACAGTTGTATACGAATAAAAATCGCAGTTAAAATGCAGTCATATTTTCAAATAGTTTTACATTTTTATGTAACAGTTGTAAGTGGAATTTAAACTATTGTTTTCACGCACAAAGGATATTATTCTATGCACACAAATGTATTGTAACGCCGGGCACGACGCACAACAAAGACAACGCACAACAAAGTACAGAACCAAGCTACTTCCACACATGACGGGTCGGCGAGCGGACAAAAGCGCTGCCTCGCGTAACTACTTCTATGTACGTGACTAACAACAATGAAGCGGCTACACAACAGGAGTTTTTCCTGTGACTTCGAGAAAGATGTAACAGCGTCATCGACAGCGCGTTGGTGGAGTCGTGAAAGGTCCGTGTGACGTCACCCCTATACAGGAGGCGGCGAGGCAGCAGCAGAACGCAGTTACAATTACAGACATGAGCTGGCCAGTGTGTTAGTGAATGCGAGACAGCTGTGCGTGTGTGTCGTGAAAGATACGTCGGTCGTCGGGCAACAAGATGTAATGGGCATCGAGTGATTGCATCGTCGTAGTTGGTCTATGAGAGGCAGAGAAAGTGAAGAAAGCGAGTGAAAGCATTAAGTAACGGTTACGGGAAGTAAAAATTGTTGGTACTGATAGCACGAAAGAGTGTAGATTGTCTTAACGAAGAGAAGAAAACTGTACTATGATAAAATATTAGAAGACAACAAAGTGGTAGGAAAGTAACCGGACTAATTTTATCACATCACAGTATAGAAATACATCTCAGCTGGCAACTTTGCAGTTTTAAAGTGATCTTTTCCATGAGCCACACTCTTCATTATCGTACTTTTCTCTCATTAGTTTCGTAAAATTGTATTTATTTCTATCCCGATAGTCAAGTGAAGGTTTAAAACAAGCGCGGCCACAAATCAGCTACATTAATAACTATGCCAACCACACATTCACGTTTTGAAACGTCGTATCAAAGAATACGATTCAGATAGTATAAACTTTTCCGCCCGTAAGTTTTCCATATTTTCCTAACGCTAAATTACACTCTTTTGATGTACCTATGTCTATCACCAGCTGCATTTAATTCCATAAAACAAAATATTATTAGACGAGTATTGTTATATTGGTATAGGATGAGAAAAGTCGGCTGCACACTTTTATAAATGAAAAAAAAAATCAAAGCACCTTTGTCAGAAGCCTTTTGAGGAGATGACGTGAAATGAGTGCGAGATGCATGAAAGGAAAGGTGATAATGAGCAAATAGTGGGATGATTGGCGAGGAAAACCAGAGAACCCGGAGGCACCAGTTTGTCAACCACAAATCCAACATACGATTGCCGGTGTCGAACACGGACCACCTCCATGAGATGCGAGCGACCTAACCACTAGACCACTGGCCTCACCGTGGCTAAATGGTTAGAGCATTCGCCTCTCAGTAATGCAGTCCGGGTTCGATCACTGGCGACCGCGTGTGTGATTTGTGGTGGACAAAGCCGCCTAGGAGCGGGTTTCCTCCGCGTTCTCCAGTTCCCCCACAATCTCATACCATGTATCATCGCCTGCGCATGTTAAAACACTACCAAAAATCGGCGCCACCCTTTTTGAATGACCAGAAGGGGGGGGGGGGGGAACGAATAACGTCATTCTATTTAACAAATGCCGAAGTACTGAAGTATTGACACCATACAACATAAATGGTAAACACATAATGTTCTGTACAGTAAGATTTTGTCTATCTCTTACGATTTACTTATAGAAAAATCATTCAGAATGAAAAGTATTTCACAAGGTATTCCCAACAAATTCAAAATAAAGATTTCATTTGTCAGGAAAATATCAAAAACATTTAGTAGTTCAGTTACACTGGTTAGCCACTCTAAGAAAAGTCTACACGGTAGTTTCGGATGGGGGATTTTGTATTGCTGCTGTTCCTTGTTCTTTTTTCTTTCTTTTTGTCTTCTTTTTTATATAAATCTTTTCGCACACTTGAAAGACGCTAAACTTTGGTAACTAGTTCCTTATTTTCATTTTCAACTAATTTTCATTTTTGAGCCATGTTATGTACACACACACACACACACACACACACACACACACACACACACACACACACACACACACACACACACACACAACACCACCACGACACACATACACACGACACACACACACACACACACACACACACACACACTACCCGTCTCTGTGCTAAGGGGGTAGCGTGTCTGGCTCACATTCAAAAGATCCCGAGTTCGAATCTCGGTTAGGATGAGTTATCCAGATAAGGACAACGAAGTTTTGCCCTTTGAAGTTTTGATTTTCTTGAAAATGGCTCTAACGATTTTGATTAAAATGTTATATGTTTGAGATATTTTTATGACAAATGAAATGTATATCTTAAATTTTTTGGCTATAGCCCCTGTAGTCGTATTTACACTGGACAACTTTTGCATAACTGGTGAACCGTTAGAGATAGACCAAATCATACTATACAAAAACTAGATTGTGCTAAAATACACAATTTATTCCGAATAAAGTTTTTTGTACAGTGGACCATTTCGGAGATATTCCTTATTATGTGTGTGAGTTTCGGAAAATTCACACTTTCTCGAAATGGAACATCGTTGTTCGTTTTTTTATGTTAAGTGTGCAAAGAGAACAGAATCACAAAGCTTTAAAAGATTTGACTTTCACACTAAGCCTACTGTATTCTAATATTCCCCTTTTAACGCTTGTACCGTACGATCGTCCCGCCCCTGATACTGTACGGGTGCGAGGTCTGGGGAACGGTGGCTCGTTCCACCATACGCAGGCTGCAGGTCGTGCAGAACAGGGCGCTCAGGATGATCTACGATACCGACCGTAGATTCCCATCAGACATCCTTCACACTCGTTACGGCATACCATATATTGTGGATGTCGTGCGGGACAGGACTCGCACAATGTATACCAAACTGACATCTCACCCTAACCAGTTGGTCAACACGCTGGGGCAATATGACCATCGTCTACCTAGACGACGGAAGAGCTACCACTTGCCCAAGGACGCCCTTGGCTGGTAACTACCACTATCCCCTCTAACATCTCAACCCCCAAATGTACTCCACATTTGGCACTACCACACCTTTCACCTATTCCTCACGGTTTCCTGTCACTGGTACTGCATTGCTCGACGGTTCCACAAGCGGCCGACGAAATAAGCAGTGGGGCAATGGTCGCTCGGATGGACAGACACCCATCCTACCGCCAGTAACAACAAAGGAAACTAACCTGCACCATTAAAGACATTACACCAAAGCTTGTAAACTTAGACAACACCTATTAAACCACACGGGTAAATACCTACTAAACGGATAGGTACCGTGGCCACTTTACCATCCGCCTGGGTAAACTCAGGCGACTTGTACTTACTCCTGGACTCCTGGAACCGTCATTTTTCATTCTGATGAAGGCCATGGAGTCTACAATGGCCGAAAGCTCAATGTTTTTAAACCTTACACGGCTGGTCACCCGTGAAGCCTTAATTAGCAATACAAAGCCATGTTTACAAAATATAAAAGATCTGGGAGCATTTGTCTCGGATCAGACCGAAATTCAGTTTACGCGAGCAATGATCACGTGTTTACCGCGAAGTTGTTAGGCAGGCTTCACGTGATCAAAGTACAAAGTTCGAATCCAGGAGGACGCGCGAGTTATAGCGTCAGTAGTAGACAGTTGCCAGCCAGAACATGGAGTGAGTGGATGACGTAAAGGGATTTTAAGATGTGAAACCGCTTTTGGCAGTTAGCTGTGGTCAGCTCCTCAAAATTAAGAATGAAGAACTTGGCGAATAAATACACATAAAAACGAAGTTTGGACTTCTCCTTTAATACTCACGAATAAACTGAGAACTTTAGAATCCACGCTTATACAGAACTAAGTCGGGGTAATGACGCAAGGAGGGGGGCCGCATTAATGTGGTGCTGGTATCCAGTCTCACAGCATCCAATGGGTACATCCAACGCGGGATAATTCAAAGATCAACAACCCTCATCCCATCAGCGGCTCGACACAGATTATCACTCCTTTGGCCCTTGATCTGCTCAGTTTTATATATTTATGAAAATGTCCAACGCGGAAAACGCTTTGACACTCACTACCGAATTGTGTTTTGGCTTTAAAGCTGAAATAGCCACATTTTAAAAATTCAACTGACACTATGCCAAAATAACAAATCTATTTCACTCATATATTTTTGATACCTTATGCTATGCAACTATTCCGTAAAACTAGTTATGTTCCTGCAAAAACGAAGCTTCATTTTAGCAATATTTCGTTTTGCTGAAAATATATAAATTCATTCGTCACAACGTATGAGATGTGAAGCATTTTAAGGCATGAAAAATGCTGACAAATAATATTCTGAGAGAAGCGTTTACAAGTTCAGTTTGCATTGTGGTACTACACTAAACTATTTAAATGACCATACTTGGCTTTAAAGATTTTTGAAATTAGTACAATGAAAAGTGAAAGTATGAATAATGAAGTGGATTAAACAAACATATTACTTTTACTTTCTCTACTACGTTTAATAAAGTAGACCAAGTATTGTATTCCACCCAAGAATTCGATGTCCAGATTTCACAGGAAATATGTTGGGAGGCCCCCTGAATCAAAAAAGAAAAACCTTTTTAGAAAAAGGTCCGTGTATGTGTGTGTGTGTGCGTGCCTGTCTGTCTGTCTGTCTGTCTGTCTGTCTGTCTCTCTCTGTCTGCCTGTTGGTCTGTGTGTCAGTCTGTGGCAGCATAGCTCAAAAACGAAAAGTCGCTTAAAAACCAAAGTTGGTATTTAAGTTTAATGTCCTTCAGAGACGCGACACGAAGATTTTGAAGAAAATTGCCCCACCATAAGCTGCCCTTTTCGAAAATTTTGATTTTCTTGAAACTGACAAAGGATTTTGATTAAAATGACATATGTAAACTAATCTAAACCCCGGTGCGACAGCCCATGAAGAATCAAGACCTACTGCTCAGCCGCTGCGTCCCTCACCCCTGCCCACTACAGGCGTCATTGGTGAGGTGCAGTACTGGAGGATGGGACGTGGTCAGCGCCCCGAGCTCTCCCGGTCAGTTATGCGGTCTTCTCGACCTGGGGTCGCTACTTCTCCTTCAAGTAGCTCCTCAATTGGTCCTCCCGGGACCTAATGAGGCTGAGTGCACCCCGTGGATTAAAATGACATGCTTAAGATAGTTGTATAACAAATTAAATGTATATTTTAAATTTGCTGGCTATTGTCTATGTACTCTGGATGACTTTTGAATAACTCGTAAACCGTAAGAGATAGACAAAATCTTACTATACAAAAACTGTAGATCTCACTAAAACACAATTTATGTACAAATAAAATTTTTTTCTAGAGTGAACCATTTCGGAGATATTCCTTGTTATTTGTGTTAAGTTTTGGAGAATTTATACTTCTGTCAAATGGAACATCGCTATTCATTTTTATATGTTAACCGTGCAAAGGGAACAGAATTTGAAAGCTTTAAAAGATTTGGCTATCAAATCTTATTGTATTCTCATATTACCGTTGCACGTGTAAGAAAACGGGCAATACGATAATTTCTGCAAATGTTTATTTCAACTAACACGAAGAAGATAGAAGAATAAGAGTTTGTAAGAATGGTTAGTACAAAAATAGAGAAAGTCATGTGAGTGCAACAATCAGATTTTTAAAATTCATCCTCTCATGTTTAATTTCAGTTAACTCTAAATTAAGGCATTCATTGTGTGCTGCATTTCCCAGTGTACAGTCGAGGTATTGTATATGCTAAGTCAGAAAGGGGATTTACCCTAATTGATATTGTAACAAATGACATGTCGAGGTATTTTTGTCACTTTATTTCCTTTAAAATTGAACCACAATTCACAATTGTGACGTTGCAACTCGCAACTGTATTTCCATTATTTTATAGATAGAGGCGTTAAGTTGTCATATACCAACTATCACCTGGTCATTCTTTTGTTCAGCCAGTGTAGCCAAGTATATCCCATATATTGCTGAAAACAATTTATTACACAATTCAGTCGATTAACAATCAAGATTTCAATATGACAATTGTATATTTAATAATTATTCTTTTAATAATTCAAATATTTTTCCAAAGAAAAATTAATTGTTAATGTTAGTTGTTAAAAACAAAGTACGATTTATTTCAGGTTATAAACTTGTTTTATTGTAATAACAAGAGAAGATCGAAATACGTATAATTATTGGGTTTTGTTTTCCTCAGTTGGCGGCAGAGTTTCCAACTCGTACGATAATTATGGGGGCATACGATAATTTTAATGTTTGTACGATGGTTGTCAACCCGTACGATAATTATGGGGGTGTATGATAATTTGAATGTATGATAGTTCGATATCGGCGAAATATCATTTTCACTGGTTTGTCCCACCAGCGAAATGAAACTAATTACAAATAACACCACCTTTGACCTCATTGTCTGTCTCCACCCCATAGCTACTACGCCTGATACCCTTATTCTATTATTGCCAGTGTGCCCAGGTCTGATAATCTCAATGAAGAAGGCACTGTTCAGAAAATTGACGATCAATGTAGAAAACTCTGAATACGTGCTATTCCGTGTGAAATAAAGAACATGTCTGAACCTGACAGTTTCTAGAGTACTGTTAAACGTATGTCACCTTGGTGGAAATACTGATTTCAAAGAACTAGCGGCCTTTGCATTATCAGTGGTTTCCTTGCCCTACAGAAGCACTTCTTGTGAAAGAGCTTTTTTTTTTTTTTTTAATTTTTTAAACTGGGTTTAATAAAACCAAAGTTAGAAACAGATTGACACTAGATACGGTAAATGAACTCATTTTGTCGTTTCAACTTATGAAAGAACGTGGTAGATCTTAAAATCTGCAAATCACCGAGAAAATGTTAAGGTTTATCTCAACAACAAATTTGTACAATGCTGCAACGGTTGAGGAAGCTGAACTTTCAGATGAATAGTGCGAGAAACATAAGTGCTAAAGTTGTAATAGAATTTTGTTGAGGTCATCAATCTTGTAAGTGGATATAATAAACATCATTACTCTTATATTTTCATAAGTATTATACTGATATTTTTATTGTTGTAGCGTTTGCTTTATGATGTACGATAATTTTTAATCAAAATCTATAATTTTGAGTGGCTGGTACGATAATTTTACTTTTAAACGTTGGCAACCCTGGTTGGCAGTGCTGAGTAAGTCGAACTATATTAATCGAAACGATTATGTTTCAGTTTTTTTAATAGAATGACATTTTCTTATGAAGTTTCTGCGGTATAGGATTTTTAATTCATATTTTATTTATAAAATAGTCCAGGTAAATATAATTCGACTGTCTGACCTTTCCAGATAAATTCTGAGCTTTGCTCGAGAATTTATCGGTTAGGTTAGGCGTCTTAAGGTATTATTTGTGACAGTGTAGGAATCGAGCTTACTAAATTTCTCCATAAACTACATATTTTAAAATACTTGTACACGAAGGAATATCTGTGATATTATATTTGCAATTTAAAGGCGGAAGACAAACTGAAGTAGACAGTGCATAGGAAAAAAGCGTAGGAGCAAAGAAATTTCTGGAGTAGGATAAAACCAGAGGCCTGTGCCTCACTCCATAGGTTAACTCATTTACTGCTGAGAGCTTTGAAATTGTATTAGTCTCAATTACGAGACTGCAGCAGTAAGTTGATTTTTAGAAGTAAATAACTGCGTAACGTGGTAGAAAAAAGATAGCTCATGACATCTTGTTCTCGTGCACGTGACCTCCCTCAGTTCTAAGGACGAGAGATGAAATCAAACAACTGTGAAATTGAAAATGGCGAGGGTGCACACAGTAGGTCATCTGGATAATCCCGCGCTGAACATTATCTTATTGGATGTCACGATTGCTACTGCTTACACTTTTATCTTCGCTTCACACAGGAACAGGTGTTTCCGGAGTTTTTTGCATCCAAACTTAATGACTGAGCTGGCAGACGCTTTTGTCTGGCCTCGACATACTTCGTGGAAACAAGTTCCTCTTCCAATTCCATTAAAAGCTGCAAAATGCAGGCGCCTTTAAAGAGAAGCCGCCAATTTGATAAGGTTTTATTAATTTTATGAACAGAAAGTCAGTTCATTATCTTAATATCTGAATGAAAGTGTCCACTTGAAAAAATCTGATCTATTGCACTCACATGACCCTGGAAGTTGGTCTACTTAATGTGCAATCAATTACTGACTATTAAACTAATATTTTCAAAGATAAATTTTTATTTAGCACAAATTAATAGATATTATCTGATTGCAAATTTCAAACATGTCCACCCCCCCCCCCCCCCTCCTCCTGGAAAAATGTCTGCCGCCACTCATGCTTTTGTACTAGTCTTACAAACTCTTATTGCTCTAACTTCATGTTAGTCGAACTAAACATTTGCAGAAATTATCTTATTGCTAATTTTCTTGTTGGTGCAAGGGGAATAAGGGAATACAGTAGGCTTTGAGTGATAGTTAAATCTTCTAAAGCGGGTCGCTATATGAAGGCTTTGAAATTTCGTTCTCTTTGCATGACCAAGAGATAAAACAATGGACAACGATCTTCCGTTTGAGAAAAGTATAAGTATTGCAAAGCTTACACAAATAACAAGGAATATCTCCGAAACGGTTCACTCCACAAAATATGCATTTGGACATAAGTTGTGTGTTTTAACGAGATCTACATTTTTTGAAGAGTAAGATTTAGTCTAACTCTTACGGTTTATCAGTTATGCTTAACTCAAGAGTAAATAGAACTACCTGGGCTATAGCCAGAAAATACAAAGCATGCATTTCGTTTGCCATAAAAATATGGCATTTTAATCAAAATTGTTACATCCATTTTTGAGGGCATAAAAGTTTTTGAAAACTTCCATGTAAAGGGTAGTTTAGGGTGGAGAAATGTTCTTCGAAATCTTTGTTTTGCGTCCTCAAAGAATATTGGACTTAAATACCAAGGTTAGTTTTTAACCGACGCTTTTGAGTTATACTGTTCACATATACACATACACACATAAACACACACATATACACACATTTTTCTAAAACTGCTTTTTTTGGATTCAGGGGACCTCAAAACATAATTTCCGGCGAAATCTCGACATGGAATTTTTGGTTCGAATATAAAACTTCCCCCGGACCCAAATGACCTACCTGTCGAGGGGCTCTTAAACTCAACTCAACTCCCCTCACTCTCACTCACTCACTCCCTGACTCACTCACTCCCTGACTTACTCACTCCCTGACTTGCTCACTCTGACTCACTCGCTCACTCTGACTCACTGACTCTGACTCACTCACTAATACTTCCCCTACTTGCCGCTCTGGGTGGCTCAGTTGGTTAGACGCTGGCCTACTAATCCCAAGTTGCGGGTTCAAATCCGGCCCACTTTGATGGTTTTTAAGTGTGCTTCAAAACGACAGTTCCATGTCCGTAGATTCACTGACATGTTAAAGAACTTCAGCGGGACGAAATTCCGGGACACCGAGGAAGCTGATGTGATCCTGGCAATTAACAGCGTCATTAAACAACAAAACAGTTATGTATTTTTCCCTAATTATACGTAGTAGAGAAACTAAAAAGAAACATAAATTCAGCTGAACTTATTGTTGGCTTATTTTGCTCAGAAATCTGACATGTGCTTAGTAGAATTATAATTACTATTACATGTAATAATCTCAACGTTTTTCTTTCTCTACTACGTACTTTAAATAGGTGAACCAGTATATCCCAGCCAAAAAATTGCATACCGAGATTTCAGCTGAAATACATGTTTTGAGACACCTGGACCCCCTCCCCCCAAAAAAGTATACTCCAAGAATCCTACAAAAGATGTTCACTAAAATACCCCACTCACGAAAATACCCCACTAATATGAAAAAATTGTCGAAAATCATGATTTTCAATAAAATACCTGTAACGAATTGTTGAAAATGCTGTGATGCCGGCCACGGATGCACACCTCAAAGACTCAGTCAAGCTGCCTCATGGTACTTGGAGGCGAGTAAGCACTGAACAATGGAGCGCGACAGAACAAAGCGTTTCGAGTACGTTCACGAGACTTCCGGCTGCTGGCTTGCTAGTGAAAGCATCGAGAAAAGGTGAGTTTCCAGAAAAATCCAAGCTACGTCATACTCGGCTGTAAAAAGCTTGCAGGACGGCGAGAGAGAAGCGGTTTGTGAGACAAAGGGAGGAGTAGTAGTTAGTGGTGGATGTGTATGTGCGTGCGTGTGTGTGTACAGCCTCGTCGTGAGAGAACTGATGTATCGACAGAGGCATAATAGGACATTTAACTTCATGTCAGAGTAGTTGTTGTGTGAAGCAGTTTTAGTGAGTGTGATCGTCAAAGCCAGCAGTTTGTTAGAGAACTGAAAGACAGAAAAGTGTGTGTATCAAGGTTACTAGAGGACTGAACAACTGAGAGTTGCAGGTCACCAAATGTAAACTTTTATGAAAAACAAGACTTTTTTCTCTGATGAACATAGAAAAATCAAAACTGAGATCTTCGCGTTTCAGATAACCACCTCTCGGCGCAACTGCATATTACTGTTACATTTATTACGACTGAGTCTGAACGTTTTCTCATATGTTCGGATAGTGATAATTAACGTGTGTAATTCTAATTTGACACACTATAAATATGACCACCTCTTTTCTGTGTGAAACAAAGGCGTTGATCGTTAACTGTACCAAGCCGCCACTGTCAACAGTTTAAGAAGGGAAGAGGTACCAGTTCTCCAACCAGTAAGAATGTTAGGCAGGTTGCGTGCACAGTGGATTCGGAGCAGATTACTATTCTGCCCATCCCTGCACTATGAGGATTAGGTTCTTCGTAAAACTGCTTTTTGCTACTTATTCAAAACTAGTATTAATGGACTAAGGGATGTTTAGGAATGACTAATTCAGTTATCATTCCGTATTTCATATTTTGGGTGTTCATTATTGTTATTTATATTTATTATTATTATTATTATTATTATTATTATTATTATTATTATTATTATTATTATTATTATTATTATTATTATTATTATTATTATTATTATTATTATTATTATTATTATTATTATTATTATTATTATTATTGTTGTTGTTGTTGTTGTTGTTGTTGTTGTTGTTGTTGTTGTTGTTGTTATTGTTATTATTATTATTGTTGTTGTTATTGTTATTATTATTATTGTTGTTGTTATTGTTATTATTGTTATTATTGTTGTTGTTATTATTATTGTTATTATTGTTGTTATTATTGTTGTTATTATTGTTGTTATTATTGTTATTATTATTGTTATTATTGTTATTATTATTGTTATTATTATTGTTATTATTATTATTGAAGTTGATATTTTGATACAGAAAAGTGTTCTTTAGATTTGGCAAAAGTTTTGCTCTTTTTACCTAACCAGATAAAAAGGAAATCGTTGTGGATAAATATCTATTGGAATGGTAGTTACTCGACATCATAATGTTGCAACACAACATGGCTGGAAAGAAGGGTGGAAGTTTACAAATGAATGAACACAAACCTACGTGTAATTTTTTAAGCAAAAACTGCAGGGAAATTTATGGGAATAAGGTCGCTATCTATGACGTGGAAGTAATGGGAGATCTAATCGCTCTCGGCGTTCTACAGGCAGGCGAGGTATCAGAATGGTTTGTGTAAATTTATTAGACCATATAGTTACACTTTTATTTATCACAGGCTCTTATGATAAATCACCATTTTTCCGTAACCTGTTGCTTCATCTACCAGAAAAATATAGCATAGTGCAAAG